>OV702280.1:373527910-374777910 GCA_916181665.1 Avena sativa
AGAGCGTCGAAAGAGAAGACCGGTATTTCACAACTATGGTTATACCCGAAGCAGCCAAATCCAAGGCCGCCGGTGCAAACGTGGCCGCGAAAAATGAACCGTGGGTACTGGCTACCAAAGTGTACCAATGTTTTTTCATTACCGACCCGACAAAGACTAGCCGTGTTGTCGTGAGGAGAGGAAAAAGAAACATCATCGGAATGGATGGAGTCGCCAACGAGCAAGACTTCGACCAGTACGGTGATCCAAAGATTGAAGATGACGACGACTACGATGCAGCAACATACATCACAAGAAGAAAAAGGACAACCCTACCCAAAAAAGGTAGCCCGTTCGAAATAAGAAACATTAAAGTGCCGGGGCTAAATTATTCAACCGCGACAAAGAAGGGAAAAAAGATTGTAAAACGCTAGCTCAAAAAATATTGTAAAACGCGTGGTCGAAAAAGATTGTAATATTCATGGACAAATTATTATGAAATTTAGTTATACTTTCAATCATATTTGTAACACTTTTATGACATATATTATCACTTTTGGGCATTTTTGGAATATTTAAAAGTATTTTAAAAACAAAACAAAATTTGTATGGCATGTATCACCACTTTTGGCCTTTTTTGGAACATTTTAAAGTATTTTTAAAGTAAAAATAAAAAAGTGGAGCACCAGGATTCGAACCTGGGTGCTCATGGTTTAGAATAGAGCTAAGGGCAGAACCAGTGGGGTAAGACAGTACTAGTGTTAACTAGTGGGACGGCCACCCTCTTATCTGATAGTCCAACCCACACACGCGTAGCGCACCCTGGCCAAGTGCGCTACGGTTATCCGTAGCGCACTTGGCCAGGGTGCGCTACGCGTGTGTGGGTTGGACTAGTCAACTGCGCCGCTCCATCTCACAGACACCACACGCACGGCTGCATCCACAATCTGCTCTCGAGGCCGCACCGCCACCGCCGCCGCCACCGCCGCGCTGCCGTGGAGGAGCAGGCCCGTGCCGCTGCCAATCCGCCGCCACCGCATCCCAGGAGGAGGAGGTCACAGTCGCCACGCCAAGAGGAGGGGGTCGCGCTCGTTTCGTGGAGGAGGAGGTCGCAGTCGCCGCGCAGTCCGTGAAGGAGAAGGCCCTCATCGTCCGCGTGCTCGTCGTCGTCCTTGTCTCGGAGGTGAGAATCACCCTCTCCCCTCTCCCCCTCTCTCCCCTCTCGGAAATGTTCAGATTTTCTTAGGATTCAGAGTAGGGTTCAGTTAGGATAATGGAGGCTGGGTGATAGCCCAGGAACGTCAAGGCGTCCTGGTCGCCTTAGATTCCTGTCTAAAGCGTTCATTCTGTACCAATGAGGTTTCCAAGTCGTCGCTTAGGCGGGGAAGGCGTCGCTCAGGTCGAGTTTGGACGCCATGGACATGTCTGCTTACTCTGTTTCTGCCCATGACCGTGCTGCTTCTGCCTGTGATTACTGCTGCTGTAGTGGTGTGGCTCTATTATAGTAGTAGTTGCTGCTGCTACTAGCATTGGCTGTAGTACCGAGTTGATGAAGTAGACAGGTATTAGTGGTTAGATTATTTGGATGCTAGCTGCTGGCTTTGGGAGCTGATTAGAATAGTCTTGTTGATCCCTAGTTTGCATTTGGAGGGTAGCTGCATGTTGAATAGTCTTGTTGATCCCCTGCGGCATGCCTGCACGGAGCCGTCACCAAAAGTTACATGTTCCAGTTCTCAGCCTGCTCCACTTCATGTCTCACTTTGGAAGAAAGCAGCAGAAGCAGGGAAAGGAGGCAGTTGCACTTGCTCATGATTTTGCTTTTGTTGGTGTACTATGTACTGATGAAATTGTTGTTGGAAGAAATGTTTAGATTAGGAAATTCAGATTAGGAAATGTTAATCAGTTAGGAAATTCAGATTAGGAAATTTAGAGTAGGAAATTCAGATTTGGAAATTCAGTTAGGAAATGGTTGCATGGTTTATGGTTGTTCAGAGTAGTGGTTCAGAGTTAGGATTCAGAGTTAGGATTCAGAGTTAGGAAATGTTCTTAGGTAGTATGATTGTATGCTTGCCTGTGTGGATGCTTCTAAGATGGACATTATGGTTGTTCAGAGTAGTGGTTCAGAGTTAGGATTCAGAGTTAGGAAATGTTCTTAGGTAGTATGAAATCATAACAGTGGTTTTGTCTTCATGGTTCATGGTTGCATGGATTACACTGCAAGCAACTTCCTTTCCTAGTTGTCTTAGCCCCTAGATAAATTATTCTGAGATGAACATTATTCTGAATTTTTATTTCTGCATGATTGTATGCTTGCCTGTGTGGATGCTTCTAAGATGGACATTATGCCTGTGTGGCATACACCAACTGGTAGCATGTTAGTTAATGAAAAACAGTAAAAAATGAGGTCCTGCTGGTGCTACTGCTGCTTCTGTTACCAGTGTCCAGGTAGTAGTAGCTTTGCTAGAAATGGATGGTGTGTTATTGGTAGTAGTAGGTTTAGAAAGCAGTGTTAGGTGCTGCTGCTTCAGTACTTTTATACTTAAGCAAGTAGCAAGATTCAAGTTGTAAAAAATCTGAGTACTAAACTCTTGTGAAAATCTTGCCTTAATTACTAGCTTAGCTGGTTTCTGTATGTATTCATAGCAAAAGTTCAAGCAAGAGTTTGTGCTGGTTGTTTCTTAACTAGCATCCTAACATTAGATCTCAACTAGCATCAATGGCTATTACAATGTTTGTGTTGGGTTGTTTCTTAAATGCCCATCTTTCTGTTAAATTTCATGGATCAACATTGCTGTAAATAATCACACAACACTGGAGGAAGAGGAAGTGTCATGGTGTGGTCAAGCAGGCTCATATGCTAGCTGCTTATCAATCATACTAATGTTGTGCACTCTGTCGAAAGTTGGTGTTTTGTAAAAAAAATGCATATTGGGAAGTTAGTACTTCTAAACCAGCTTCCAGAAAAAAGCATATTGGGCAGTCAGTACTGTGCTACTGTGGTGCTACTGTGCTTCTACTACTATCTGTGGTGCTACTGTGCTTCTACTACTATCTGTGGTGCTACTGTGCTTCTACTACTATCTGTGCTGGGACAACAACACCTTGAAATTGTGCTTGTGCTTGTATATGAAGCACTTTATTATGTGTGTATGCAGGTTCTTGTATGAAATGAGTCCCGATTTTTGCCGGAATGTTGATTAACTTCCGTTTTGGCAGAAATCGGGCACTTCTAGTTTAAGAAAATTAGCAAAGGTCATGCCGGATTTTTCCGTGCATTTAACCAATTATTTGTTTTTTATTAGTGCAAAGATGTGTGACAACGACGAGGCTGGATGTTCTAAGCGCATCAGCGCTGAAGGAGAACTCAGACCTCCGAATAAACAATTGACATTCTGGGAGGCGGCCCAGCGGCTAGAAGACGATGAAGAATACCATCCTTCGGAGAGTGAGGATGATGAGATGGAAGACACGGAGGAAGAAGCCGAAGGAATGGCAGGCGATGAAACCACTGATGGTGGCGAGGGCACAGGGAGTGGTAGCAACCCTCCTAAGAAGAAGAAGAAGAAGCCGAAGGACCGGCGCCCGAACACGGTCGGCACGGTCAGGGAGGAAATTACCGAAGTGAGCCCATCAGGGGTTCCTTTGGAGCCCGCCCTTGTCGTCAAAGGGTACGGTGGGCAAGTGGCGGCGATCACCCGGACAACCATCTCGATCAACACTGAGAATCTCCGGCATAAAGATAATGGCCACTTGCGCACACTCCTCTTCGAGAAGCTGCACGCCAGATACAAGTTCCCCGCTAAGTATCAGAACACAAATTATCATGGGAACGAAGTAAACAAATCCGCCCTCACAAAGATGAGCACCGCCCTGGCCAGCTGGAGAACCCGGATCAAGAAGAAGATCTATAAAGAAGGCAAAAGTCTCGAGGAGATCCAGAAGATTGACCCGCAGATCACCGAAGATCAGTTCCGGGAGTTCAAGGAGAGGTGTGAATCCGAAAGAGCCCTGGCCAATAGTAATCGGGGAAAGGTGCTGCAGGCGATGAATATAGATCATCACCATCTCGGATCTGGTGGATACAGAACCGCGGAGGCCAAATGGAATAAGGAGGACGAAGAGTATAGATCCAAGGGGATAGAAAACCCCTTTGCTAAATTCGAACCCGGGCAGGTTCGAAACTTCATCAGGGCCCGTTACCATGTGGACCCAAAAACCAAACAACTCACCGCGGATCCTGCGGTGAAGGAATTCGAGGAAATTGTGGTAAGTATAATCTAATTACCGCGGATCAACACGATTGCAATCTAATCGATGATCTAAATGATTCAGTGTTACTTCTTCTACATGAGGAGGAAATTGTTGCTAGTCATGGATCCCAGGGTTCCTCATCCCAGGGGTCGACGGCGGCCACCCGGTGGGATAACCCTTTTAACAGGGCGATGAACCGGGCCAAGAAAATAGAGCCGGTTACGAAGAAGCCGTCGTCGGCTGGCCGTCTGGCCAGCCTCGGGGGTAAGAATTGTGTGGATCATTTTGGTCCACCGCCGAGGACGCATGTGGCGCCGTCGGGAAGGAGCGAGGAGGAAAACTGAGAGGTTCAAGAACTTAAGGCACAAGTGGCGCGGATCCCGCAGACCGTCCAAGACAACCTGGCAATCACCCTCACGTCCTTCCTGCCTACCTTGATGGAGTCAATAGCGAACTGGAGTGCGGGTGGTCGAGTAGGGCAGTGCCCGATTCCAAGCATGGTCAGCAGCCACTCGAACAACGCGGCGCCGACGAATCAGGCGAACTACGTGTTCGTGACTCCGCCCGCTAGCACCGCGGTGCCGCAAGTGTTGGTGACTCCCCCTGCCATCACCGCGGCGCCGGAGTACATGTTGGTGCCCCCCTGCCATCGTCGCGGCGGCACCGGAGCTCCAAGCACCCGTCGGTAGGGAGAATACACCGGCGGCCAGCACCGCGCCATCAAGCAGCCCTTCCGTCTCTTGCACGCTCGTCGCCGTATGCGGTGCGTCGACATTAGCCGATCTCGACGCCATCACGGTAAACAAATTGCTTTAATTACCGCCTTTCATGCCATCTATTACTCTTATGGCATCTCGCTCTGACGACGCCGTACATGTTTTCCGCAGACGGATGTTCCTTGCACTCTCTTATGCTACGTGAACAACGAGCTGAGGGATGTTGCCAAGGGTACCATCGTTCAACCCTTGCAGCGCACGTTCCACTCAAAGCCGATGCCAGATAGCGTGCACAGGGTTAAAATTAGTCGGGTGCTAAGGGGCTGCGACGACCTGGAACCTCCCATTCAACCCCCAGGAGCGCATGAAGAAGAGCCGTATGTCCTCAGAAGTTGCTTCGGCTTATTCTTGCTATGGCCAAAGAGCATGATCCGTTTGGGGACGGCGGGGGCCATCACGCCACAGACAACGGCACCGCCTGTCGTGCCAGCGACAAGCGGTGGCAAGGCCCCCTTACCGCCCTCGCCGTCACCTCCACGCGGTGGGTCGGATGATCATGTTGATGATATGCACATGGCGCAGGATCCGGCCGAGGACGACGAAGACTGGAATGATCACTTCTTCAGCACTCAGTTTGGCAACGAAGAAGACCTAGCTGGTGGCCCCACAGAGAAAGCCACTATCACCAAGCGTCTGTTTGGTTCTCAGGAGACGCCTCCAGCTTGCGCCTTTACAGAGCCAGCTGATACAACCAATCGACCCTTTATTCTAAGCTCTGACACACTACATAGGGCGGCCGGTGCTCAGATTGCGGTGCCTGCCCGCTCAACAAAAGGAAAAAAGGGCAGGAAAAGAAAATCTAGCAGCTCGAGCCAGCCGGTGGCGTCAACAACTGCGAATCCGATCAGGTTTCGGGACGGGCCACCAAGACCCGAGGGAATTATGTGGAGGATTCATGTGGCGGGTGATCCCATGCTACCTAAGAATTTGCGAAAAGCTCGCCAGTTCGGAACTGCAGAGTGTGCATGACGGCGTGCTGACGATAAAGAGACGCCCTTCTATCGGAGAAAGATCCCTCGCACCCGGTATTCGTGGTTAAGGTGCCACCAGGCTTGGGCTTCGTTGACAATGCCCCTGCGGATCTGTTCTTCCTGCGGTTCGACGACATCTTCAATATGTTCCACCTATACCCGCTGCACTATACCATGGTCCGTCTGTTTTCTCTCAGCCTGGCCATGCAGATCATTAGAGAGAACACACCGGGCATCGCTATAGTGGACCCCTACTACATGCGTGACGGCTGCTTGGGTTCCCCCGCCGAACGACGTATCGTGGCCTCGTACCTAAAAAGAATCCTCGTGGCGAACAAGACAAAGGAATACATTCTCGTGCCTTACTTTCCCGAGTAAGTCGTTATTCACTCGCCACCGTCGATTGGCTTTATTAGATCATCATCATTCTTTTTCCAACACATTCCATTTGAATTTTTTGCGTAGAGATGAACACTGCACGCTCATCTCCTTATCGCCGAAGCATTCCCACGCCACGTATTTCGACTCGAGGAGTCTAGAAAAGAAGAAAAACTATGACAAGATCAAGGAAGTTCTGGATGATGCTCTCACTGGCTTTGCCTCGACGGAAGGCACCACCTTCGTGCGTACGAAGGTCAAGTTCGGCAGGCACGTCTTCAACCATGTAACGGAGTTCCCCTGCATGAAGCAGTCGGAAAACAGTAAGAAGGAAGCCTACTACGCACTCCATCACATGAGGGCGTTCCTACTTGACCAGCAAAATTCTACGCTGCCAGATCATCTCAAACAGTGGGACGAAGCAAAGGCCAAGATCAATGATTCGGATATTAGACAAGAGATGTATCGCATCCAGCAGCAGTTTGGGGCAATCATCTTTCGTGATGTCATGACTTCGGGGGGATCTTCTACGGAGGAAATATCCCGAATAACCGTGACATAGAAGATCGCCTAGAGATGCAGGGTGACTATAGGAAGTTCATGACGAGACAGGGCGTCCTCCCGTTCCCTAAGCCGAGCCAGAAGGCTTGATGTTGGCCTAGTTGTAGTTACAAACTATAGATGACCTTTGTGTGTGTGTGTGGACGACAAGTGAACTTATTTTGCTTATTATTATATATCAATCAATGCTTGGTTTTTTTGCTTACTCTTTGGTCCTTTGCTCATTTTGGTCCTTCTTTTTTTCCTTACTCTTTTTTCGAGAATAATGCCGATGATTGAAATGTCGTGGCACACTATATATGTGAATGTGCTACGATGGGATTGTACGCCTTGTGCTATGCACAAGTCCAGGTGTTGTGCATCCTACTTGGCGTACGGTTCCATCGTAGCATATTCCTGTGTCCAACGACCTATGTATATATATGAGGCATGCTTTTTGAGTTACTTTGGTCTTTTTAGAGAATAATGCCGATGATTGAAATGTCGTGGCACACTATATGTGAATGTGCTGCGATGGGATTGTTCGCCTTGTGCTATGCACAGGTCCAGGTGTTGTGCATCGTACTTGGCGAACAGTTCCATCGTAGCATATTCCTGTGTCGAACAACCTAGTTATATATGAGGCATGCCTTTTGAGTTTGGTCTTTTTGATTTAGGAGTACTTTCTATAAGTGTATCTTCATATGCGACTTTAATTATATATGTTTTTTTTCAATAATCGGTTAATTATTATTGTCAACTTATAGATGACGTGGTACGTCGTGTACAAGGGACGGGTTCCCGGAGTCTACGATGATTGGGAAGACTGCCGGAGACAGGTGCACCGTTTCAGCGGCAATAGCTACAAAGGGTACAACACTATGGCGGAGGCGGAAGCTAGATACACGCGCTATCTAGCGAGAGTTAGGACAAGGAACCGGATGAAGACCTACACCTTCGTCGCGGCGGTGATCATGATTATCTTCTTTGGTTATTTATCCCGCGTTTGTGTCTAGCTAGCTAGTTTAGATGTCTAGGCGAGCTTCCGAGCTCTAACTTGTTCGATCGACACATGTATTCGCATGTCACCAACTACTACTTTGTAACATGATCGAAACAATGTAATTAACTTAGACTATGTATTCATGTATGAGACTTATCTATATGTATTTGTTTCAATCTTGTTTTTCATATTGAGTATTTATATATATAATTGTATATCTTGTATCTGTGTGTGTATATCTGCTGTAATATTGTATATAATCTGTATTGCATATAATCTGGCTCGGAAATTAAAAAAAAAACAAAAAATACATCTGTGGCGCACATGGTCTACCTTCTGTGGCGCACTACACCTAAAGCGCACTATGGAAGTTTAGTGGCGCACTAGGTAGTGCGCCACAGAAGATCCCAGGGGTAGCGCACCATCCCAAACTTCTGTGGCGCACTAGGAGGTGCGCTACGCCTATCTCTACACAACCGTGGCGCACTAGGCAGTGCGCCACGGCTGAAAGATAGCCGTAGCGCAAGGCCCGTGGCGCACTGCTAGTGCGCCACGGATGGGCATTTCGGGTGCGCCACTAACAGCCTGTTTCCTAGTAGTGGCTTCTTCTGTTCCCGCTGTTTCCGTCCTGCGGGTTGGGGTTCGTGTTGGGCGGCGGGTTAGGCGTTTGTTGATCCTGGATGACCGCGACGCATAGGTAGCGCTTGTAGATCGGTTCGCTGCTGCCGCAGCTTTCAGGTCCGGAACCGTAGGTCCCTTCATCCGAAGGTGGATCGCACAGATCGGAGTTGCAGCTGCTGCTGCTGTAGAACTCATCTGTCGATGGTGACGTGCGTAGCACGGGGTGTGGAGCCCACGAGGCGGGCCTGATTGATGGCACGGGCACCCGCTCAGGAAGGCGGAGGGTGCCAGTTTGTCCCACCTGGAAGCAGAAGCTCCCGAACAAAATCTCGAGTCCGTCGCCTACGGGCTCGAAATCTTTCATGGTGGCCGGCGAGTGGGCGGTGAAGTCGAAGGTTCCGAAGAGGAGGTGATTCTCCGTCGCCGCGGAGTTGTAGATCGATCGGGTTGGGACCGTCACGATCGCACAATCAGCAGCCCCGATTCCCACAGACGGCGCCAATTGACGAGGTTTAATCTCATCAATGCCCATTGTTATGGACTTGGGTTTTGGAGAAGATGAGGATGCTGGAGATCGTGACACGGTTAACAGACAAGCAACCAGGGGACACGAGATTTACCCAGGTTCTGGCCCCCGGAGGGAAAACCCTACTCCTGCTTGTCTGCTCTTGATTACGGCGGAACCGAAGGTTACAGGGTGCGCAGATTCGATCTGGCGTGGAGGTGCGTGCGAAAGTATGAGTCGAGGGATCTAGGACGTGCCCTCCTGGCCTTTATATAGACTTAGGCAGGTCCCAGGCATAGTCCTAGTCGGTTACAAGTTCTAGGGTTTTACCCCTTTGAATTTCCTATCTATGCTAGTCCTGCTCTCCAAGGATCCGAAGGCGTCATGGGCCTTGGCCACCCGAAAATCTTCATGGGCCAGCGTATAACTGCTGTGAGCCTTCCTTGGGCTGGACCAGGTATGCCAAAGTTACGTACCCATAGGGTATGACCATGTCATTGTCGATACCGCAAAAACGTGGCACGGGGTTCCAAAACAGTACAGGCGCTTCACGCGCAATCGTAAATAAAGCAGTAAAGCATGGCATAAGCACATGATAGTAATAAAGCCCCAAACTACTTTGTGGCCCCAAGAAATAATATATGACTCAAGCTCTGGCTAGGGGAATTCATGGTCCCACATGCGGATAGTGCGAATATTCAAAGAACAGGTATCAAGTATCGGGGTCCTACGGGACACAAGTGGACGGTTAAAAACCAAATAACATCTATTGCCCACCTATGCCTCTGCATTATTTACCTACTTCAATTTTAGTTATTAAACGGTAATTAAAGTCATGATCATCTCCAACATTAATCATGAGGCAATACTCCAACAACTGTGGAACACCGACAGCGCGACCCACCACCTGCGCAAACAACTACGACTCGCAAGGCCAACTGTCTACCAAACAACAGGTAATAGGAGGTGTCCAAGGCAATATAATGGCTGCAAGGAATATCACGGGTACGAAACTAGAGCATCGCAATACAGATAGCAATAGATCAACAGGAGGAAATAAAGACTATAAAGGTAAAATAGGTAGAAAGGAGGAGAATGCTCGCCTGAAAACATTGCCGAAGTTTCATAACCGAAGAACTTGTCGAAGCTCACAACATCTCATCGTCCTATCCGGGAAGAAGCAAAACACTAAAAGGAACAAGCGATGCAGCAATTACAACTAATGCGGAAGAATCGACATGATCATAATATGATGCATGGCATGGCAAGTTAATGATGCAAACTATGTACAAAAGGTATTAGGGACATAGCACATTGATGATATAGCATTCTTGAGGCATTATTGATAAGAAACAATTAGTTCTCAATTTTATTTATCATGTTTTCCTTGCAGAAACAATACTGATTATAAAACTGCTCTTAATTCATGATGCAAATGATAACATGGATATCCTGGTTGGAGAGGTCTCGTCGCGCTGGTCAATTTAGACATATCATTTGTCGAATTCGGAATTACGGTTTTAAAGTTATGCAATTATTAAGAAATGGCCATTTATTAAACATTTATTATTTTGAAAATTTTAAATTACTCAAATGATATTATAAACAACATAAACAGATTCCTCGCATTTTTCTCATTCAAAAACATATATTATTTATATTATTTGAGTTTATGAATTTAAAACAATATTAAAGTCGATTATATTAAAAAGGGGTCAAAGTCAAAGGTTTGACTAGATAGAGTCAACCCTGGTCAAAATTGAAAACATGGATGAATTCAAATTTGGAAAACATTCACTTTTCATTTTGTAAGTTTTGCAAATTCGAATTATTTCAAAAGATATGAATTTAATTAGATTTCAACATTTTCTGGAATTGTTATTGATCAGGAAAAGGTTCTCGAACTTTCTGCACCGAAGTCGTTTTTACACACATGCGATGACAGGTGGGCCAGCAAAGTGGGAGGCCCACTGCGCGTGCGAACAGGCGAGGTGGCGACAAGTGGCACCAATGAGGACTGCGGGTTGAGTTTTTAAAATGGTCACGGTCCTTTTTACAACATCATCAAGGACCGACGGGAGACAGAATCGGATCTGAATATTATCAGCAAAAACAGTTAGCTCAGTCGATGTTTGGAAAAAGATGGCGAGAAAAATATGGGGAATCTCGCGACGCCGTAAAGATAAAAACTGTAGAGGGGAACAACGGCTTCAACTTTTGTTCAGAAATCATCGCCTGAAATCTATTGTGATGCCGGGTAAAAGCCGACGAACCGGGACGTTCCGGTGGTTGCAGACTGACGGGACATCTCCAGAAAAAACAATGTTTTGGCCAGACTTCGGACGAAGATGGCGAGAGCCGTACTGCATAAAAATGATCGAGCCTCAGCTCGTTGGAAAGAGGCCACAACGGAGAATAACTAGACATGAATTTAGGATCCGGAGTCAAACTATGGAGTGCGCTATGTACACGGAAACAGGGTGTCCAGGCTGCTGTTGTGCGAGGAGAGCACGAACTGTCGGACGAACTGCAG
Organism: Avena sativa; assembly: GCA_916181665.1. NCBI lineage: Eukaryota > Viridiplantae > Streptophyta > Magnoliopsida > Poales > Poaceae > Avena > Avena sativa. Next base: position 373,539,468 of record OV702280.1, read on the forward strand.
AGACGTCAGCCTTCAGAAAAAATGTCCCAACTTTGCTAGATGATTCTGACTCACTCATGGCTCGGATTGGAACGATTCCTGTTGGGATGGAAAGAGGTGACCTAGGGGTTAGGAAGGGTGCTTATGGGGTCGACGGACATGCCTAGAACAGCTCGAAATTGAGCTCGGAACTGGGCGTTAACACTTCTGATGCTATGCGGCGACCTGCGTCTGCTGTTCACGCGCACAGCGAGCGGAACGGGCGGCGAGATCGAACTGGAGAGAGACCACAAAGGAAGAGGGGATGGTGGTTGCTTACCGAGGGCTTGGTGGAGACCCGGGAAGGTCGGAGGCGACATAGAGGAAGGAGGTGGATCTGCTCGAGATTCCTTGAGGTGCCCAAACAGAGATAGAGAAGTGGACCTGGCGTCGCTGATCAGCAGCTCCGGCTCCATCTCCTGCAAGTATGATGAAGAGGGCGCTACGGCGGCTCCATCTCCATTCATCTGGATCCCATGCTCCAAAACGGCAGCGCGGTGGAATCCCTTATTCTGCTCTCTCTTGGATCTTGGTGGATAAGAAGAAGACAGGGAGGGGGAAACGGCGGCGCTGAGCGAGGAAGGGGGACGGACTAGGGTTCCAGGACTGCCTCAGCTGGGGATAAAGAGGGGTAGGTGCTGACGCGAACGACGGAAGAGACGGCAACCTGCTTCGTTGGTTGGTCAACTGAGAGAGAAAACTAGGGAGAAGAAGAACAGGGGAAAACGACGCCGTGTTATGTGTCCCGAAGCGCTACGGCCAGGTGGAGGAGTATTGGGCCGGTGGAGGGCTGCTGGGGCCGGTCCAGGGGAGTTTTTCTTTGTTGATGTTCTTTATGTTTTCTTTTTCCTGCTTTCTTGTGTTTGTTTTCCAAAACCGTCAAAGCATCTTGCTGTAAACAAAAATATTTGAAAATAACAGATTCAAAACCAAGATAGGGGACTGGTAGATGATCAACTTGGAGGTGTGATTCTAGGGTAGATGAAATATAGCTGGTATGTCACTTCCAGGAAGAGAAATAAAGTATCACAAAGGAAGAAATATATGAGAGGAAGGTGGAGTGGTTTGGGACATAGCCATGCATGATGTAGGGATAAAACCATTACACTTGCAAGCATGGGAAATGTGCTATGAGATGAACCAATCAAGCCCTAGCATGAGTTCACTTAATAAACGTTTATTTGAATGATATACCAATATAGTGTGTATAATCCACTATGTTTTAACATGGACAAATCAAGTCAAATAACTCCCTTATTCAAAGCAACCCCATGAATTGGTTAGAGTGGATTTTACCTCCATAGCATCCAAGAATGAGCCAAGGAGAATGTCATATCAATATTGTGAGAAAAATATAGCTCATACATGGGAAAGGAGAGCAAGATAGGATCCACCCAAATTATTTATGAGCTAGATTTAAATACCCAAAAGAAAAACATGTGCTCATATGTAATCAAGATGGTGCGGATGATGAAAGGAACCAAAAGAAGGTGGCAAGGTGGATGATGGAATTAAAAGGTGGTGGAGATATAAGAGATATGCCCTCAACTCAACTTGGGCATCAAGAAATATATCAAGAGCCAACTACAATATATCAAGAGTCAAATACATGTAATACAATATAAATGCATATGAAATAAGAAGCAAATGAAAGGGTTTTATATGATGCTCAATTGCAAGGTGGCATGGTGACATGAACATGATATAATGATGATGCAAAGAATGACATGTAGGAAGTAGCAATATATAGACTAGGCAAGTAGCATTGCAATTGTTAGACAATTGGGATGCTACAACTCTCCCCCACTAAAGAAGAATCTCGCCCCGATATTCCTAGGAAAGAAATCTTCACGATCCCATGTAGCTCGTTCAAGGGGATGGTGCGGCGACTGCGCCTTGCCAAACTTGTCGAGAGAACACTCCGGCGAACAAAGGACGAAGGTAAAGGTTTCAGCAGATAAAGCCACCACTAACTTCGACAGAAGGAGATAAAAGATGCATTCTAATCCACTTCAATTCACAAGAGCAAATAGAATGAGTAGTCGGCATGGGGGCCAATCCATCACGCACCCAAACTATTACTCCACTCGTTCAGTAGAAAAGCGTGCAACCCATTCTCAGGTTTAGACTGAAGATCTTGACAAGCGACGTTCAGAAACAAAGGACTGATGCAGGCTCTTCATCGGATCTGATGTAGATGATGTCGTCACGTTGGAAACTCCGGGTGATACAAAGAATTTTTTTAGTGAATTTTCGGTCCACTGAAAGATACAACAGAGGAAAATTCCTCAGATAACATGAATACCAGATGTCAAAGCACCGTTACAAGAGGTTGGAAGCGAAACCCTTAAGGTATGACGAAAACCCCGCCACGAGAATTCTTGGACTCGAAGAAAAGGTAAGGGCAGATTCAAAACACGCAGAGGTAAGAGGAGAATAGCAGAGGGGTAAGGAGTAAAAGCAGACCTAATCAGATCTATCCAACCAATTTTGCAAAATAGTTTTGGACACTCTACAACGTCCGTTAGCTAGGGTATCCTACAGGCTGGACCAGTTGGGTATCGTAACTGCTGAGCTCTGAATCTGTAACACCCTCAGAATCGACCCTATGCAAGTTTCAGTGATTCCCGCCAAACCCGCATAGAAATGATTCAAAGGTGCCCACCAGACACTTTCGTGCAGGTGGAAAATAAAGTAATACCATTACACAATAGTCCACGATGGAACCCACATAACATATATATACAACAATGACTCAAAGAGTCAAGAATACAGATATACAATACAAAGATCGAAATCACCTTGAAAACAATACAACGTCCGACTATGGACAAGATGCAAATGGGGATAAAAGCCCTGAAGAATAACCAATGGCGTCCATAACCCTGCCCAGGCCAAGCCGAAAGGGCAAAGAAAAAAGAGAGCGGTCAGTACTGAGGCCAGTACACGGCGAGACTAGAATTCGGCGGTCCTCGCCTACATAGGTATGGTGGACTGAAGTGGCAGCGGAGCATGCGCTAAACAAACTATAGATACTCAATACATTTGTCGGCTATCAGAGAAAGATGAGAACGACCTATTCGGATCCAACCTGATACTGCCACCAAACAAACCCATCCTGGTATTTCCCCCTCGAGACCAAACGAGGAAGTCAAGCCGACGAAAACTCACACGGTTGGCAGTTTTATCCATTCTATTATAGTTGCAGCACTTACTAGTCATATATAGATAGTACGAGTCATCCTGATATAATAAGCAGTGGGCACTTTTAATTAACCATTCCGTTGTAGTTGCGATACTTACTAGTAAGATACATATAACATGAGACATACACGAACCCAGCAGTTGTTGGCACTTTTATTTAGCCATTCCGTTGTAGTGAAGCTGATTACTAGTCATTATAAAGTCAAATTTATAGCACTACTTTAGTTATAGTTGTCTATGATCGAGATATTGTGCTCCAAGTTGTCTATAACTGCGGACACGGCTTTCAAAAAGTTCTACCCTGCAGGGGGGCACAAATAGCAACACACGCACGATCAACCTCGGAAAAAACCAAATGAAAACCCAACGAGGCATCACGACAGAGCAATTGCAAGATTCATATAATATTTCAGGGGGCCACCCCACCAAGCTACCCGCTACGACGTTGGCCGGCTCCGAGACGGACCCAGAGGTTTGTGACGACGGCTGTAAACGACTGGGAACCCAAAAATGTGACTGGGCTTGTCGATACCGCAAAAACATGGCACGGGGTTCCAAAACAGTACAGACGCTCCACGCGCAATCGTAAATAAAGCAGTAAAGCATGGCATAAGTACATGATAGTAATAAAACCCCAAACTACTTTGTAGCCCCAAGAAATAATATATGACTCAAGCTCTGGCTAGGGGGATTCATGGTCCCACATGCGGATAGTGCGAATATTCAAAGAACAGGTATCAAGTACTCGGGGTCCTACGGGACACAAGTGAACGGTTAAAAACCAAATAACATCTATTGCCCACCTATGCCTCTGCATTATTTATCTACTTCAATTTTAGTTATTAAACGGTAATTAAAGCCATGATCATCTCGAACATTAATCATGAGGCAATACTCCAACAACCGTGGAACACCGACAGCGCGACCCACCACCTGCGCAAGCAACTACGACTCACAAGGCCGACTGTCTACCAAACAACAGGTAATAGGAGGTGTCTAAGGCAATATAATGGCTGCAAGGGATATCACAGATACAAAACTAGAGCATCGCAATATAGATAGCAATAGATCAACAGGAGGAAATAAAGACTATAAAGGTAAAATAGGTAGAAAGGGTGAGAATGCTCGCCTGAAAACATTGCCAAAGTTTCATAACCGAAGAACTTGTCAAAGCTCACAACATCTCATCGTCCTATCCGGGAAGAAGCAAAACACTAAAAGGAACAAGCGATGCAGCAATTACAACTAATGCGGAAGAATCGGCATGATCATAATATGATGCATGACATGGCAAGTTAATGATGCAAACTATGTCCAAAAGGTATTAGGGACATAGCACATTGATGATATAGCATTCGTGAGGCATTATTAATAAGAAACAATTAGTTCTCAATTTTATTTATCATGTTTTCCTTGCATAAACAATACTTATTATAAAACTGATCTTAATGCATGATACAAATGATAACATGGATATCCTGGTTGAAGAGGTCTCGCGCTGGTCAATTTAGACATATCATTTGTCAAATTCAGAATTACGGTTTTAAAGTTATACAATTATTAAGAACTGACCATTTATTAAACATTTATTATTTCAAAAAATTTAAATTACTCAAATGATATTATAAATAGCATAAAAAGATTCCTCGCATTTTTCTGATTCAAAAACATATATTATTTGTATTATTTGAGTTTACAAATTTAAAACAATATTAAAGTCGATTATATTAAAAAGGGGTCAAAGTCAAAGATTTGACTAGATAGAATCAACCCTGGTCAAAATTGAAAACATGGATGAATTCAAATTTGGAAAACATCCACTTTTCATTTTGTAAGTTTTGCAAATTCGAATTATTTTAAAAGATATGAATTTAATTAGATTTCAACATTTTCTGGAATTGTTATTGATTAGGAAAAGGTTCTGGAACTTTCTGCACCGAAGTCGTTTTTACACACAGGCGATGATAGGTGGGCCGACAAAGTGGGAGGCCCACTGCGCGTGCGAACAGGTCAGGTGGGAACAAGTGGCACCAATGAGGACTGCGGGTTGAGTTTTTAAAATGGTCACGGTCCTTTTTACAAGATCATCAAGGACCGACGGGAGATAGAATCGGATCTGAATATTATCAGCAAAAACAGTTAGCTCAGTCGATGTTTGGAAAAAGATGGCGAGAAAAATATGGGGAATCTCGCGACGCCGTAAAGATAAAAACTGTAGAGGGGAACAACGGCTTCAACTTTTGTTCAGAAATCATCGCCTGAAATCTATTGTGATGCCGGGTAAAAGCCGACGAACCGGGACGTTCCGGTGGTTGCAGACTGACGGGACATCTCCAGAAAAAATAGTGTTTTGGCCAGACTTCGGACGAAGATGGCGAGAGCCGTACTGCATAAAAATGATCGAGCCTCAGCTCGTTGGAAAGAGGCCACAACGGAGAATAACTAGACATGAATTTAGGATCCGGAGTCAAACTATGGAGTGCGCTATGTACACGGAAACAGGGTGTCCATGCTGCTGTTGTGCGAGGAGAGCACGAACTGTCGGACGAACTGCAGAGACGTCAGCCTTCAAAAAAAATGTCCCAACTTTGCTAAATGATTCTGACTCACTCATGGCTCGGATTGGAACGATTCCTGTTGGGATGGAAAGAGGTGACCTAGGGGTTAGGAAGGGTGCTTATGGGGTCGACGGACATGCCTAGAACAGCTCGAAATTGAGCTCGGAACTGGGCGTTAACACTTCTGATGCTATGCGGCGACCTGCGTCTGCTGTTCACGCGCACAGCGAGCGGAACGGGCGGCGAGACCGAACGGGAGAGAGACCACAAAGGAAGAGGGGATGGTGGTTGCTTACCGAGGGCTTGGTGGAGACCCGGGAAGGTCGGAGGCGACATAGAGGAAGGAGGAGGATCTGCTCGAGATTCCTTGAGGTGCCCAAACAGAGATAGAGAAGTGGACCTGGCGTCGCTGATCAGCAGCTCCGGCTCCATCTCCTACAAGTATGATGAAGAGGGCGCTGCGGCGGCTCCATCTCCATTCATCTGGATCCCACGCTCCAAAGCGGCAGCGCGGTGGAATCCCTTATTCCGCTCTCTCTTGGATCTTGGTGGATAAGAAGAAGACAGGGAGGGGGAAACGGCGGCGCTGAGCGAGGAAGGGGGACGGACTAGGGTTCCAGGGCTACCTCAGCTGGGGATAAAGAGGGGGAGGTGCTGACGCGAACGACGGAAGAGACGGCAACCTGCTTCGTTGGTTGGCCGACTGAGAGAGAAAACTAGGGAGAAGAATAACAGGGGAAAACGGCGCCGTGTTCTGTGTCCCGAAGCGCTACGACCAGGTGGAGGAGGATTGGGCTGGTGGAGGGCTGCTGGGGCCGGTCCAGGGGAGTTTTTCTTTGTTGATGTTCTTTATGTTTTCTTTTTCCTGCTTTCTTGTGTTTGTTTTCCAAAACCGTCAAAGCATCTTGCTGTAAACAAAAATATTTGAAAATACCAGATTCAAAACCAAGATAGGGGACAGGTAGATGATCAACTTGGAGGTGTGATTCTAGGGTAGATGAAATATAGCTGGTATGTCACTTCCAGGAAGAGAAATAAAGTATCACAAAGCAACAAATATATGAGGAAGGTGGAGTGGTTTGGGACATAGCCATGCATGATGTAGGGATAAAACCATTACACTTGCAAGCGTGGGAAATGTGCTATGAGATGAACCAATCAAGCCCTAGCATGAGTTCACTTAATAAACGTTTATTTGAATGATATACCAATATAGTGTGTATAATCCACTATGTTTTAACATGGCCAAATCAAGTCAAATAACTCCCTTATTCAAAGCAACCCCATGAATTGGTTAGAGTGGATTTTACCTCCATAGCATCCAAGAATGAGCCAAGGAGAATGTCATATCAATATTTTGAGAAAAATATAGCTCATATATGGGAAAGGAGAGCAAGATAGGATCCACCCAAATTATTTATGAGCTAGATTTAAATACCCAAAAGAAAAACATGTGCTCATATGTAATCAAGATGGTGCAGATGATGAAAGGAACCAAAAGAAGGAGGCAAGGTGGATGATGGAATTAAAAGGTGGTGGAGATATAAGAGATATGCCCTCAACTCAACTTGGGCATCAAGAAATATATCAAAAGCCAACTACAATATATCAAGAGTCAAATACAAGTAATACAATATAAATGCATATGGAATAAGAAGCAAATGAAAGGGTTTTATATGATGCTCAATTGCAAGGTGGCATGGTGACATGAGCATGATATAATGATGATGCAAAGAATGACATGTAGGAAGTAGCAATATATAGACTAGGCAAGTAGCATTGCAATTGTTAGACAATTGGGATGCTATAGCGGTGCGCCTTCGGCTCGTGCTAATGTTTGTAGTTGTCGCTGGATGATCCATATATCTATTTGTAATAAATTTTATTGTGGAATTTTTAGTGGGAAAAAGCCATGGTGAAATTTTATGGTCCTTTTGTGTTTTTGCAATTCACAAATTGATTTTTTTAGATTTATTTTAGTGTTATGTAAACACTTACGAGTCTGCACATGTCCATGCAGGGATACAATATGATCACTTTAGCATCCACACTATCGTGCAACACTCCTCGCCTTGTCTCCTCTCTCGGCCTGTCGTCGCTACATGTGGCCTTCTTCTACGCCTCGCTCTACCTCATCGCCATCGCGCAGGGCACCGACAAGCCTTGCGGCCTTGCCTTCGCCGCCGATCAGTTCGACCCCGAGAACCCCAAGGAGCGCGCGTCCCGCAGCTCCCTCTTCAACCGGTGGTTCTTCTCGATGGCCGTCGGCATCTTCGTCGCTGTCGCTGTTGTCAGCTATGTCCAGGAGAACGTTGGCTGGGGTTTCGGCTTCAGCATGCTCTGCACCTTCGCAATTTTCCTTGTCGGCACCCCCACCTACCGCCTGTACGCGCCCAACCCCGGCGCCGAGAGCCCCTTCTCGCGCCTTGCGCGCAGCCTCTCTGCGCTCGCCAGGAGCTCCAACTTTGCGACGAGATATCACCGTGGTGGGGAAGAGGACGAAGACGTCGTGTCCAAGTCAGAGGAGGCGTGTGGCGTCCTACGGCTGGTGCCGATATGGGCGGCGTGCCTGGCATATGGAGTGGTGTACGCTCAAGTCATGCATGACGCTCTTCAATAAGCAGGGCCGCACCTTGGACCGACGCGTCTTCGTTGGCCTAGAGCTTTCGCCGGCGGCACTGCAGACGCTCGGGCGAGCGAGCATCCTGTTGTTCGTGCCCATCTACGATCGTGTGCTCGTGCCCACGCTGCGGTGCGTGACGGGCAGCCTGTCGGGGCTGACGCTACTGTAGCGTGTGGGGACCGGCATGGACGTCTCCCTGGCTCCAGTGTTGGTGGCGGCTCTGGTGGAGGCTCAACGGCTAGAGACGGCACGCGAGCACAGCCTAGTGGACAACCCATGGGCCACTGTGCCGATGAGCTGGGCGTGGCTGGTGCCGCAGTACGCGATGATGGGAGTGTCGGACGTGTTCACCATGGTTGGCATGCAGGAGTTTTTCTACGACCAGATGCCTAGCGAGCTGCGCAGCCTAGGGCTGGCGCTGTACCTGACCGTGATACGTCGAAAACGTATCGACAATTTTTGATGTTCCATGCTTGTTTAGTATCTACTTTGATTTGCTTTGTCCACACTTTGAGATGCTTTCATATGTTTTCTAGTACTAACCAATTAACAAGTTGCTATAGCGTCAGTTGCCCATTTTCTTTTGTTTTTGGTTCCAGAAAGGCAGAAAATCAATATTCTCGGAATTGGACGGGACAAAAGCCAAAGTCAATACTTTACCGTGGGGGACACGAAGCCGGAATACAAGACAGAGGAGACTCACCAGGGGACCACACCCCCTAGCCGCGCGGGGGGCCCACCCCGCGCCTGGGGGGGTGTAGCCGCCCTGGTGGCCCCCCTGTCTCGCCTCTTCGCCTATAAGAAGCCCACAATGTCTAAACCCTAAGCACCCGATCAATATTCCACGAAACCGTCTATAGCCGCCGCCACCATCGTCCCTAGATCGGGGGGATCTGAAGCTCTTCCCTGCATCCTGCCAGAGGGTAGATCATCTCGAAGGCCTTCTTCTTCATCATGCCAGCCTCCGAAAGCGTGAGTAGTTACACCTTGGACTATGGGTCCATGTAGTAGCTAGATGGTTGTATCTCCTCCATGTGATTTCATGTTTAGATCTTGTGAGCTCCGTTCATGATCAAGATCTTATTTATTTGTAATCATGCATGTTGTGTTTGCGGGGATCCGATGGATATTGAGATTACTATGTCAGATTGATTAATGGTTTTGTCTTATTGATTCTATCATGTCTATGTTGTTTGTGATCTTGCATGCTCTCCGTTGTTAGTAGCTATCTTGGCCAAGTAGTTGCTAGTGACTCCAAGAGGGGGTATTTATGCTCGATAGTGGGTTCATGCCTATATTTAATCAAGGGAAGTGAAAGAAATCTCTAAGGTTGTAGATGTGTTGTTTCCACTAGGGAGAAAATAACGGTCTCTTGTTCATGGAACAAGTGGATTTTTTACCTTACACACTTTGCTTAAAGCAGTTGTCTGTTGCTTGCAACTTAATACTGGAGGGGGTTCAGATGATAACCCAAAGGTGGACTTCTAGTCATAGATGCAGTTGGATGGCGGTCTATGTATCTTGTTGTATTGCCCAATCGAATCTCATAGGATCTTTATGTCTAGTATTGCATTGTTATGCCTTGCTTACTCCTGTTAATTGCCCTGTTGTAATTTGTTTATCCAACATGCCAGGTTTATTTATATAAGGAGAACACCTATAGTGAACTATGGACCCCGGTCCAATCTTTACCATTGATACATCTTCCACTGTTACTGTTTACTTGCTGCAAACCATCATCACCTTCCACACCATATAGTTAATCCTTTGTTACAGCAACCGACGAGATTGACAACCTCACTGTTTGTTGGGGCAAAGTCTTGAGTTTGTGTTGTGTAGGTTTCCACGTTGTTTGCAACACCTTTGAGACGTTTCCTTCCTCCTACTGGTTCAATAACCTTGGTTTCTTACTGAGGGAAGACTTTTTGCTGTGCTGCATCACACCTTGCTCTTGGGGTTTCCAGACGAAGCGCTCCACGTTGACCAGGCGCCATCAGAGCGTCACCGGCATCGGCGGGTTCATCAGCAGCGCGCTCATCTCCTTCATCGACCGTGTCACCAGCAGCGGCGGCGGTGACAGCTGGTGCGCTGACAACCTCAACCGTGCTGACTTCAACTATTTCTACTGGCTGCTCGCCAGCATCAGCGCTGCCGAGCTCGTTCTCTACCTCTGGTTTGCTATATCATACACCTACAACAACCATAAGAGGATCATCTAAGTGATGGGATGATCACTTCAGGTGACGACACACAACTGTCACACATCCATTATTCAGTAGGTAGGAAAAACGAGAAATCTGCTATTAAGCATACAACATATGAGAATTGTACATATGAATAGATGAGCTAAACGGAAGTTGATATCCTTTGTTGGATTCTATTCATCGTTATCTTTCCAACAAAATTGGTTTCATCTCGTTTGGAGTTCGGATACGATAGTTATTGCAGTTTTGGTTTCTGGAATTTCCCTGACCGGAAGTCCCGGCCACCCACCGGAAATTCTTCTCGGGCCTAGTTGCCTCCGGAAGTTCTGGTTGAAAATTCGGCTCTCATTCCTCTCACGTACTGTAACCTCTGTGTTTTATGTGCTCTATTTGACGGAACTTCGGTCAGAATTTCCACCGGTAGTTCCATTCCCACCGGAAGTTCTGGTGGACCAGCGAAAGTTCCGGCCAGGCTCGTGTTTTCAGTCTTTTGCATCACAGTTTTCTGACCGTTGGCTGAGTGCCACCGTAAATTCGGGCCTCCCACCGGAAGTTCTGGCCAGGGTCGTAAATGCCCATAACGGGAAGTTCTAGGAGCCCTTTAAAAGGGGCTCCTCTTCCCCTTCGTGGGCACCAGCTCTTTTCTTGGTTCTTGGCTTTCTCTCTCTCCTCCATTGTTGACCTTAAAGAGCTTTCCCTCTCCCCTTTCCCTTCCTATGATTCTTGCATCTTTTTGAGGGATTTGAGAGAGGAGATCTAGATCTACAATCCCCCAAGCCAAATCCCTTCTTTGTGAAGGAATCATTGGGATCTAGATCTTGGAGAGTTTTGTGTTCTTCCTCCCTTATTCCCCCAATAGCTTTTGTAGCTTTGTTGGAATTTGGGAGAGAGGGACTTTCCCTTGCATTTGTTTCATAGGTTTGAGTTCTCCTCGGAGATTCGGCGAGTTCAAGCTTGTGGGCTTGTTTCTCTTGGGTTCTTGGAACCCTAGATGGTTGTGTGGTTGGGTTGTTGACTTCTTGTGACTTGTTATGGTCTTGTAGCCTTTTGTGGCTTTGTTGGCCTTTTGTGGCGTTGTAGCCTTTTGTGGCTTTGTTGTTGGAAGCCTCCAATTGAGTTGTGGAGATAGCCCCAATCTTGTAGGGGTTTTGGTGACCGCCCTCAAGTGTCCCTTAGTGGATCGTGAGTAGGCCTTTGTGGCGAGCTCATGGGAGAATAGGGTGAGCCTTTTGTGGCACCGGTGAGTTGTGTGCCTTCGCATCCGGGGTGAGGCCTTGTGTGGCGTTGGCTGAGCATCGAGCCAGCACACACCGAGGTGATCCATTTTGTAGCGTTTGGAGTGCATTGCGCCATTTCACGTATCCAACGGAGACGTAGCTTCTTTGGAAGTGAACTTCGGGATAAAAATCTTCGTCTCTGGGTCCATCGGTTATCTGTCCACCGAGCCCTTTACTTTGGACTTTAGTTTGTGATAGCCATCGTGCTTGAAGTATTTATATCTTGCTAGCACCTTGTTGCTTGTATTGCTTAGCATAGGTTGTTGGTGCACTTAGCTGAACCTAGTGGTTATGTTTTGTGCTCAATAAATCAAACGTTAGTTTTATTCCGCATTTATTTGAGCCTAACCGTAATAATTTTAAAAGCCTATTCACCCCCTATAGGCCACGTCCTTTGCACTTTCAACTAGGATGTAGGGATAAGTTGGGGATACGATTATAGGGCTCGGGGGTCCATTCCACTTCACAGGGTGCGCCTCATGCGGCGGTGCCGGGTCATGTAGCGGCAGTATCTCTCATGCGGTAGTGCCGTTCTAGGACAGCGGAAAATGCCGCTCCTAGGTGCGTCTAGACCCTCTATAGGGCCAGTGTCGTAGCGGTTTCGTACTGGTGATGCTTGGGTGGAGGAGTACTTTTGGCGATGAGCGGCAGTAGGGGCACCAATAGAGGCAGCAATGCTGCTTGGGTGGCAGCGCCGCTTGGTTTGGCAATAGTGCCTCTTTTGGGACTTCACAATCTTCCTTTCATGTTTTGATCTTTGTGGCTTGGGTTGGATGTAGTCTTGGGGAGTGTACCTGATCACATACAATGTATTTGAATGAAGTAGCAATCCATCCAAGAGGGAATCAAGGTCACACATGGAGTGGAGCAAATTCACCTTATCAGGGAGAGACTTGATGCGGGCATGTGTCATTGGACCACTTGGGGGACTTGGTGGTATCGTAATAGATGTGGACGTAAGGGGTATCACATCTATCCTATCCCTTCTCGTCCAGGCTCGAGGGCGTCACGCCACCGACAAGCACATGTTACAGATGGTTTCATAGCACTATAGGCCGCCACTGACCAAACATGGCAGCACGCCGCCTCACCAAAGTTTTCACCCCTACCAGCCCACCGACACCGCCCTTCCACTTCCTTGCCGACCCAGAGCGACGCCTCCAGGGAGGACACGACACCGCCCAATCAGAAGGATTTAGGTTTTCACCTAGGAGAGGGGAGGGGTGATGGGAGGTGGAGCTCGATGTAGCCTTCAAGAAGGGGAACTGCGTATGTTGCGTCGTCGTCGTGACCGCCACTACCGGTCAAGAGTTTCCTCTAGGCCAAAGCCCCATGCCCAACCATCATGCAGAGAGGAGCCATGTCCAGGCGCATGTTGCGTATAGGTCGTGTCATGACCAGGCGAGGAGGTCCGGCTCTGGCACCGGCGGTGGTGGCACCACGTCCTGCAGAGAGCACTGCATAACCATCTTGATGGTGAAGGAGTCCTCGTCGAAGGGGACTGCCTAGTCTGCCGGCTCCGGCTTCGGCTGGCGCAGGCGAAGCCGGCCGGTCGACAGTGATGGCGTGCAAGGCTTGTTGATGACGATTCCCCATGATTTCGTCCTTGGCGGTGAGCGCATCAGCGTCTCGGCCTCCCGCTTAATGGGACACATAGCCTCGCCCCTGGCACACGACGACTGTGCCGGCGTGGAGCCAGACGAGCACGAGGCAGAGGCGATGGAGGACGAGGAACTGAGGCTGCCCAGGTGGTGGGCAGCCAGTTCGCCGGAGGTGTGCGCCTCGCCCTCTCCGTGGGCATCGGCGAGTGCGGGAAGCCCACCCTTGGGCGGTTGCCAGCGTGGATATGCTCCAGGACGGCGGTGGGCGTCTGTCCCGGCGTACTCGAACATCGATGGCACCCCGCCGTGTTTTTGAGCTTCGGTGGCGAGCTGAGAGGCCCTTCGTGGGCGTCGAGCTCCCGGTTTTGGCGCTCGGCAAAGAACTACTTCCAGTAAACTAAGTTACCGGGGTCGTCGGCGAGCTCCGGGTTGTCCATCGCCGCGATGGCGGCCTGGATCTCCTCCATCATCTCATCATCCTCCGGCACCGGCACGCCATCGGTGCTGAGCTTTCGGTAGTCATTGCCCGACGGGAGCTGAGGCGAAGGGATGACGACGACTCGGCTTCTAGTCGCTGACAGGGCAGGGCCACACGCGGAACCCTTTTTTTCACAGTTTTCGCTTCGTCCGGCGTTCCCAGCGCCCAAGATCGGCCTGGGATCCCTGGACGAAAGTTGGGCCAAATTCGAACAAAATCGACGTCCTGAAAACGCGGCTGGGTCATTTTTTAGTGTCCGAATAAAAAATTCGCCCTAAAAACGGACCGCTACGAACTCGAGGGGAGATGTTCTGAGGCTTATGTCATGATACATGGTAGAGTAGAAAACTGCTGAGGTTGTCTGAAAATAACGCGTGAACCAATCGATTGAGAAGGCAATTTTTCTGCTGAAATTTAATCGGAGTTGACATTGTAAATTTTCGTCATACTTCTACTTGGTTAACAAGCTTATGTCATGATACATGGTAGAGCAGAAAACTGCTGAGGTTGTGTGAAAATAACGCGTGAACCAATCGATTGAGGAGGCAATTTTTCTGCTGAAAGTTAATTGGAATTGTAAATTTTCGTCATACTTCTACTTGGTTAACAAGATAACATCTTTTTATCTATCCCGATTCAGTAAATCTACTCTCTCTGTTTAGAAATATAAGACATTTTAGTTTTGTGAAATAAATATATTTTATTTTAAACATGTACGAATCTATACACTAAAAGACATCTAGATAATCTCCCAAGTTCTCTCCTTCACACCCGTTGGGCATACATCCTGCCTGAAACCCCTGACCCTGATGGTTGACAACAGCTGAGCCCGTCACAATTCTCCTGCAATTCCTAAACTCCAATCCTTCAAGACACGACCTATACGCAACCATGCAATAATCTTTCATATGCTTGCAGCAACAATTTACAAGCCATGGCCGGCCATAGAATCATCAGGCGTCCAATCTTGCAGCTACTTTGTGCAGCCTTCGTCATGCTCTGCAGCAGCAGCACCTGCAGCAGTTCCCTGCAGTTCGCGTACGACAGCTTCGACGCGGCCAGCAAGGCCGACTTCAGCTTCACCCCGGACTCCTCAATCTCCAACGGCTCCCTGCAGATCACCCCCAACGCCGGCAATATCACCCACCGGTCGGGCAGGGTGATGTACGCGAGGGAGACCCTCAAGCTCTGGAACCGCCAGCGCACAGCGCTCACCTCCTTCCGGACGGAGTTCGTGCTCAACATCCTCCCGCAGAAAGGCGGCGCCGGGGAAGGCATGGCCTTCATCCTCACCAACCACCCGGCGCTGCCCGCAAACAGCAGCGGGCAGTGGCTCGGTGTCTCCAACAACGCCACGGACGGCGCGGCGTCGAACCGGATCGTGGCGCTGGAGTTCGACACGCGGCGGAGCTACGAGGCGGACACGGACGGCAACCACGCCGGCCTGGACTTCAACGGCGTCCACTCCGTCGCACAGTACCCGCTAAGCAACCTCTCCATCGTCCTCTCCAGCGGGTCCGACTTTCAGGTCATCGTAGAGTACGACGGCGCGGTGAAGGTGATGGCCGTGGCGGTGGTGCAGGAGGGGATGGTCTATAGCTCGGGCTATCTGCTTGTCGATCTGTCGCGGTATCTGCTGGACGACATATCGCTGGGTTTCGCGGCGTCGACGGGCGAGTTCGCCGAGCTGAACCAAGTCAGGTCCTGGAATTTCAGCACGTACGGGGACGCGATCGCCGGCGAGAAAGGCAGGCTGAGTTTGTTTCTCGTCGTGTTGATCCCGCTGGCCATCGCCGTGCTATTGATGGCGGTGCTCGTGTGGAGGGGGCTGACGCGGCGGACGAGGCTGGCGTACCGCAACCTCGAGAAGATGATCGACGCGCACGGTCCGGTCAGGTTTAAGCTCAGGGAGCTCAGGAACGCGACGGCGGACTTCAGCGATGGCCGTAAGCTCGGGAGAGGCGGCTCCGGCACCGTTTACCTCGGGTATCTGAGGAGAATGGGCATGGAGGTGGCCGTGAAGCGGGTGTCCACCAACGTCAACTCCAACCGGGGCGAGAAGGAGTTTGTGGCGGAGGTGAACACGATCAGCAAGCTCTCGCACCGGAACCTCGTGAAGCTCATCGGGTGGTGTCACAAGAAGGGCGAGCTGCTCCTAGTCTACGAGTACTTCCCCATGGGCAGCCTTGACAAGCTCCTATATGCCAGAGAAAGGACCGCGTCGTCGTCACCGTCGTTGATGTCGGCGTCCACAAACACCACGGAGCTCACCTGGGAGCGGCGGCACAAGATCATCTGTGGGGTGGCGTCGGCGCTGGACTACCTGCACCACGGGAGCAGCAAGCGGATCCTCCACAGGGACGTCAAGGCCAGCAACGTGATGCTTGACGAGGAGTACAACGCGCGGCTGGGGGACTTCGGCCTCGCACGCGTCATCCAGTGCGACAGCGCCACGCACCACTCCACGCAGGCCGTGGCGGGGACGCGAGGCTACATGGCGTACGAGAGCTTCTTCACCGGTCGCGCCAGCCTCGACACGGACGTGTACGCGTTCGGGGCCTTCGTCATGGAGGTGGTCAGCGGGAGAAGCCCCAGCAGCGCCGTGCTATACGACAACGACGACGAGGAGTACTCCATAGGACGGCGAGGGAGGCACGCTGTGCCGGCGATGCACATCATGGACTGGACGTGGATGCTATACGGCGAGGGGAAGGCTCTGCACGCCGCCGATCCGCTGCTCGGCGGCGAGTTCGACCGGGCGCAGGTGGACTGCGCGGTGAGGCTGGCGCTGGCGTGCTGCCACCCGAACCCGAGGAAGAGGCCGTCCATGAGGGTTGCCGTGCAGGTGCTCATCGACGGTGCCCCGGCGCCGGAGCCCCCGTTGAATAAGCCCGCGTTTGTGTGGCCTCCGGACGGCAATCGGCAGGAGATGGAGCTGCGGGACGTCGGATTGCTGTTCATGGGAGGGGCGGGGCAACATAGCAGCTACTGTTCTATGAGCTTTTCCATCTCCGGGAGGTGACAACAGTTTGCCTGGGCTAGCTCCATCGCTTGTTCTGCTGTTGTTGAACTTGGGGACGACTGCACGACTGCAGGATCGATACGTTTTCTATAGTTGTTTTAGCTGACTGAATGAAATTCTACATTACTTTGTTTTTCTTTGGCCGGAATAGAACTTATATTTCTTAAAAATGAGTAAAATGCACCGTAGGTACCTGAACTTGCCACGCTAACCCGCCTCGGTCACTCTACACTCAAATACGCCAACTACGATCATTTATATAGAGTGCCGGCCCATAGGAGGTCACCGTGTGGCGTCGAAACGTATGCGCTGATGTGGCTCAGTGCGGTCCCACTTTCAGGTGCACATGTGATTAGACAGGCGATTTCGTGCACATAACTCCCTAAATTAATGCTTCCTCTCTCCACTGGCCCGGTCCCTTGCCTCCACCTCCTTTTTCCATCTTCTTGTCTTCACCCCGATCATTCCGAGGTGGGTGCGAAGGAAGTTAGGGACGAAGGCAATGATGTCGTCGTGGTTGGGGAGATAGGGTTGGTGACGGTGTTCATAGTATTGGCGCGGAGCTTCTCTGCCGTTTGGTCGGAGACGGAGGTGAGGCAGCGATGACTCCGAGGCGGCGTCCCTAGAGTGATCCTCCTCCCATATATGGTATGTTTCCAGAATTGGATCAAGCTCGTTTCAAAATTCATGACTTTTTTTTTGACTTTGTTGGATTAGATGGTCTAATCCTTGTACTGGCAGTTATTTCCATGGAACAAAAACGCGAACAGTTCATCTTGGTCCGGTAGGGTTTTGCCAGGGGTTAGGGAGTGGTGAAGGTTAGGCTTTGGAAAGTGATGTAGGTGTTTCCCTTATAAATATGGGATGGTTTGGGTAGTATTTGTGCTGCAAATTTCTTTTTTTTCATGGTATGCAACATCATTGACATGTATATACAGCTTCAGTTCAGTTAGTGTTTCAATCGGAGTGTAGGTTCAGTGTTATAGTTTCTGTTATAGTTTGTATATTCAACTTGATTGATTTCTTGTGTTAATTGTTCTGTAGACCGAGGATCCCGGTATTTCTCATTAGAAATAAATCATGGGTTTTTTGGTTGGATATAGCATAAACAAGAGCTACGTGGATGCATCAGTCATATGGTATGACTTTCTGGACATAGACACATGGTCACCAGCTATGGTTGAGAATGTGGTTGAAGAGATAGGATATGAGATGTAGGGTAGGATCAAGGTTTTCTACTGTATTCGATTTCTCTCATTTATCATGAATAGGCTCAGAGAGATAAAGTGATCATGAAACAATTCAGATGTCAACATTTGTCTCAATTGGTCACCACTTCATAAGTGTGTACCTAGATCATGACTCCTCCAGGGCAAGAAGTAGGGATGATGTGGTGGACTACCCTATTGTTGATCTACCACCAGTGATGAGCCCTACAAAGCCTAGAGGAAGTAGGGAACCATAGGATCATGCTGGAGAAGTGGAAGATGCCCCTGTTTGTATTACTGTGGTTTATCCAAAAGCAAGTGATGGAAGGAGGAATACAAGAAAGAAGTGAACTTGCAAGGAACTAGAAGAAGCTGAAGAGAGTGCCGATGATGATGATCAGGACTCATACTATGAGTTCGGTGATTCAGATTATGGAATAAGTGAGGGGTGATGATTTGTATGCTAACAATTATTGTTTATGAAGATGAGGATCATGTGAAGAAAACAACTATGAAAGGTAAACATAGGATAGAAGAAGATGGTGATTCATATGAACATGATCTATGGTTACTAGAGTCCGATGAAGAGAAAGTTGAGTTCAAATTCAAGACTTTCAGACATGAAGATTTTAAAGATCCTAAATTCAAGTGAAAGGGCACGTATGCCCCCATGTGTGGTTTTGGTAATTAATGATAATCTCTATGGACTAATGTGTAAATTGAGTTTCACTTATAGGTTTGTCCATTGAAATCTCTTGGGCCATGTGTTGGTCTCAAAGGATGAAATGTGAAGAGATGTACAAGAAGAAGAAGAAGAAGAAGAATATCAAGAGTGTCTTGAAGAAGAAGATGGAGTTCCTCATGGCTATCTTCAAGACGTCATCAAAAAATTAAGTGCAAGCTCAAGATGCGCCATATCTAGAAGATATCATGCTTGAAGCTTCCCATCCTCATGTTCATGGAGTGATGAAGACAAGTTCAAAGAAGAGGTTTCCCCATGGAGTATGGGGAGCAATTTGCAAGTCTTCATCAAGTAAGAGCAAGCAAGAGCAATCAAGAAAGGTGTTCCATCTTGAGAAGGACAAAACGGTCTACATCAAGCTCAAGTGGAATGCTCAAGCAAAAGGTATGATCTTGATAGGGTTTCTCTTTTGCCGGTCTCATGTTGTTAGTTGAGAGACCGGGTTTAGGATAGATAGCCGTACTATCAAGAGGGGTTATCAAGCGAGTGTCTCAAACGCATATTTCGGAGAGAGATCAAACCTTTGCATACATAGCATCATTTTTCTTGGTTGTTACTTGGATCTTGTCCATGAGAGGATCTAGAGCTTGTGGTTATCATCATAACAAGCTCTAGTTCATCAAATAAGTATTTCCCTTGCATATCTTATTGCGGTTTTTGATCTTGCGTGTTTTTTGGCACCACATCTTGGGAGATACCTCACGTATATGTTCATGCTATTTTCTCCCCAGGCGAATCCGGGCGGCGCATCGGAGACGGTGACGAACCCACGAGGGAAGGCCTCGACGACGGTGGTGACATAGATGCAGAGGTCCCATAAGTGGAGGACGGAGCCGTCGACATAAAACATTTCCCCGGTGAAGCACGATGCATTGTAGATGACGCAGTCGAAGGAGCTGAGAGTGAGGACAAGGCCGGAGGCCACGCGCTCATCGACGATGAGCGGAAGTCCCGTGCGAAAGATGATCCTAGCTGAAGCGTTGTGCCCCACGGTGGGCGCCAACTATCGTGGTGTGGTACACGACAGTACCATCGGGGATGGCTTGAGAGGGACAGTCAGGATGCAATCGGTCGCCATCGCAACGGGTTGGGCACAAGAACTGCAAACACAGAGAAATACCCAGGTTTGGGGCCCTCTCGGCGAGGTAACACCCCTACTCCTGCAAGATCTACTATATCGGGGGCGTATTCCCAATACAAGTGCTCCTCGAGCTATTTTCTTATCAACTATCGAGAGCTATAGGAAGAAGATGAACTAGAGAGAACTCAATCTGAACCTACCTAGAACCCTAGCTCTACCCTCCCTTATATATTGGCTGGGAGGATTAGGTTACAATGTGGGCTCTAGGGTTCACTATTTGGGCTTGGGGTTTACAAAGTGGGATAGCTGGCAGGGTCCAGCCGGTGGGACAGGACCCGGTCAGCTCTTCAGTACAGGGGAATAGAGCTACAGTGCCTGTAACATCCCAGCATTAGAGCTTAGAAATAAGCTGAACACAGTTGTGTGCATTGCATTCATGCATAGAAAATCCGAATAATTTTCGCGCTTTTGAACAAAACTTGTCAAAGTGATTGAAGCTTCTCTCAACTTGATGGAATTGAAGTAGATCATCAAGTTGACTGCGATAAGTTTCAATATGACCTTTGTTAAAACCTTATTTGGGGTAAACATGATTTGATCTAAGGGTAGATCAAATATAATAAAACTAAACCACAATATATTACTTATTGATAATATCTGATCTTTAAGATATCATATCGTAGTATTCATTACCACCCCTCATGAATACCAAGTTAAGAATATAACCCAAGTAACAAGAATTCAATAACTAAGTCTTGACCTATATCATTCTTATCCATTCATACCAGGATATTCATAGTATTTCGTAAACACTAATTCCTTATCACTTGTTGAGTAGGAAGGAAATCAAGTCAAGATCATTCACCATGTATCTTTCTATCCATATCAATCTTTACCATTTCTATTGAATCATATTTCCATATCTGTGGTTCATCAATGTTGAGTAATCAACTATTGATTCACCAATTCTTAACCTATCAATTCTTGATCTATCAACTCTTGTCCTTAACATAGCATTCACTTAAGTCATATAAATAAAGAAGTAAGGAAAGGTAAGAGGCAATGCTAGTTTTAGGTATCATCTATAGGATGGGAGTGTTGGAAGAGAATTAAATCAATATGATAATTGATGGGTTAACTCACTTCTGAAATGATAGAAGAGTTATTTGGAATATATAATTATATGGTGATAAAAAAGATTACAAGGATGAATCCTGGAGATATTTACCAGGAGTAATCCTATTGGGTCAAGGAGGTATAGTCAATAAATAACATCTCTTAGTCCAATAGAGATAAACAGAAGATAATTATAATACAACTTTAATGTTGTATGGATGAAAGCCTTGATTAGCCAACTGGAAACCTAAACCATAAAGGATCAAAGGATTATAATGATCATGCTTTAGTCACCAAGATCGAATGCTTATATCATGTATAAGTGACACTGGTGGATAGAACATGATTGAACCCTAGTATAGATAGGTTATCCTAGATTAGTCATGACATGTCACATTAATATAATGTGAGGTTGGAGTATGAGTTACTAGAGTGAAGTAGAGATAATATAGTATGATTAAGAGGATGTTAGAATAACATTGGATTATAGAAGTAGTATTTTACTCTTGGGAAATACTCAACACTTGAGGAGAGTAGAATTTGATATATATATCTATTAGAGTAATATTAGTGACGAATGATAAAGGAAGAGTATGAATGGAGCCGACTATAACCATTTGTTGGATTGGAGATTATTAGTAGTAGAAGAGTTTGATATAACCAAGTATGGATATTAGAAGATTATGAAATCTTTAGTGTCAAGCTCATTGGATTTATAAATGGATTTAGGAGGAGAAATTATTGATAGGAATATTTTTGTGAAGTAAAGCTCATCATGTTAACACATGATGGTGGATAGGCAGAAGTAGTATATCTAGGAAAGGAATTCCTTAATTAGAAGTCCAGAATTATTGAAGTATGGAAGATAGGAATTCTGGATAAAACCTAAACCCTAAATCTTTAACCAAACATAATATCCATTTCATATGATTGATCTATCATCTTATTTCCACAATGCTTTATAGGAATATTTTCCTATAGCAAATCACTTAAGCACATCCTTGTCATTTCCAATTATCATAACCATATGTGCTTAAGAGTTATCTTTATCAATCCCTTTCCTTAAGTCACTCCAGAAAATAACTTTCTATTTTAAAGGGTGATATCATTAAAGATCACAAACATAAAGACAATATGTTTAGCCATTAATATTTACTCATATCAACAAAAGAATATAAGTATATTAAGTACCCTAAACCCTAGGGTAAGCATTTACAATTCAAACCTTAACTCCTATGTTAGTTATAATAAAAATATATACATTACTATTTCCTAGATTCATGGGAATAATATTAACCATATTAGTTCCCCAGAACTTTATGTATCAAATAATAATGAAGGATCACTATATATAAAAGTTTCTTTAATATTATAAGTTAATAAGAATCAAATATCCTGAGTTAATATTAATGCAATCTTTAATAAGTTTATGAATATTAGATAAATTAAATTCATATGAAAAGACCCTACAAATACTAAGAGGAAAAGTACATATATAAAGAAAATAAAGAAATGATAACATTACGCAATAAAAGTTCACAAAATAATACTAAGTACATTTTAGTATTGCTACAATTATTTATCAGATAAATTCTATAGAAAATTTCAAACAAATAAGTAATATACAAATCTGAAAGTAAAATACAAAACAGAATATAGAAAAAGAAAAGGAACAAGGAAAAAACAAAGGGAATTGTTTCTGGCCCGTGGCCCAATTCCTCTCTCTCTCTCTCTCTCTCTCTCTCTCTCTATTTGCTGCTCATGAGCAACTCACAGCAGCCCAGTAGCGGCCCAGCAAGGACAACACTCGTTAAATCTCTCTGGCTGACAAGTGGTCCAGCGGAGGGACTGCGGGTTGAATCTTGAATCATGCTAGGGGGTTTTCTGCAAAGTTACCATCGTCATGTTCCTCGCCTACTGAAAGCACCTCGGTGGCCGTTTCTTCGTTGTCCGCCATTGCCGTGATGCCCGCAGACGCCAAGATCCGTGCCACTGCTGTTCGTGGCCTATAAGGAGACCACCGCCACGCCGGAGAGCCTTATCCTCTTATCCTTCCCAACTTCCTCTCTGACCGAAAACCTAGCCTCGCCGGAGATGCTCATCGCCGTCGTTCCCAAGCTCCCCTGGCCTCCCTGAGGGTGCTGTTGGACTCACCTCATCGTCCTTGTTCTTCCAAGATAATTCATGGAAGCCTGTAGATCTTCTGTCGAGCTAATCGACACCTCACTGCTGCCGCCAGTCATCGATGTTCGTCGTCGATTTTGACCTCGCCTCGCCTTATCGACCGCAGCATCGTGTTCCTAGTGAGTCACTGAGTCACCGTACGCTTAAATACTTTGTTTGCTTCCTAAATCCACGTCGCCATGATCATCTGCAAGCACCGCCGCATGAGCTTGTCGCCGGTCATCCTCTGGCGACCAAAATAGGGTAGCGCCACCACCAATAGGTTCCTTGGGATAACCTCTTTCCAACGAGCCTAGCCACTACCCCGCGCGCGCACGAAATCGCTCGATCGATCACCAATCTAAGGGATTCTGGCGGGATGACGTCAGGGTGATGTCATCCTTGACCAATTCAACTTGTTGACTCGGTCCATGGCTAGAGTGCTAGATGTCGTGGCCAATGGCCCACGGTTCAGTCACTAGGGTAGGTTCAATATTGGTATGAAAAGGTATTCTCTGTTTAGCAAATTGATAAAACAATATTAATTCAAATCTAAATATTCTAGAAATTAAATAAAATCATCAAATCTTGTTAAATTAATAACTTCTGTTTTATAATTCAAAAAATATGTGTATTATATGAAAATGTTTAGAAAAATAAAATCTACAACTTAAAACTATTATAAAAAATTATTATGTTAGTTATTTAAATAATAATTATTTAATAAAGATTTTATAGGTAATAAAACTTTGATAATTCATATTTTAATAATGGTAAATGTTAAAAATATAAATAAAATACCAAAAATCTTAGAAAAATAAGAAATATAATTTAAAACTATAATCATGCATTATTATTTCACTTAATTAAATATTTATTATTTATTAAGTATTTATAAAGTAATAAATCTTATAAAAATCATATCTTATTATTTATAAATCACAAAAATAAATGTAATATACCAAAATGATCACAAAAATAATACCTACATGTTAAAAATATAATATTCCACTTTTGAGTTAAATAATAATTTAAATACTTTAATAACTTGAATTTAAACCTATTTCCTGAGTTGTTAATTCATATAAGGGTAAATAAAATTTGTTAATATTTCTAAAATTGCCAATTTAGGTCTAATAAGTAATACCAGTCTTAAATATTTATAATAGAAAGTCAAATTGGTCCAACACATTTTAAATACAATTTTATTGAATTATCCTTCAACCATATGTGTAGTTTATTTTTTTAAAAGATCTTTAACAATTATAAAATCTTCAAGAATGATATTTTTAACCAAATAAAATCTTTTACCATTGTTTCACTCACAACTTTATAATGGACTAAATCCAAAGTTAATTCATAAGTAGTAAATAATGTTGTTTACTTATTCACAAGCCATAATCATACCCTTATAAGGAGATAAATCCTTTTATACATTTATAAGGTTAGGAAACCACTATTCTAATAGAAGTGTTACCACTCTTAAAGTATCCTTAGGGAAACATATGAAGTGAACAAGATACAAATATCATAAGCATTACACTCTAAGTCCATCTATGTTCGTAAAGTTAACTTTAGTCTACAAGACTTTAAGTATAATGCTAAAGACCTTATTATGTGTTTTATAGTTAACTTTGGTCTGTTGTAATAAGACCTAAAGCATCTAAAGTCTAGACTATTCAAGCAAGTATAAACAACATCAATCACATTCTATCAACCATATTCTAAAAGCTATCAGAATTGTTTAAACCTTAGTAAGGAAATCTTTTCTTCAAATGTTATTCTTTTAGCCACTTCAAACAATAAATGACAATTAATAATAATCACGCTACTTTATACTTTACTTGTATACCTAGGCTTGTTAACACTTAAGTTACTTATAAATGCCATTACGTACAATGTAAAATTTGAAGATAAGGCCATTCTTATATAAGCAATCTTGAGTGGCATTCCACATTTGTGTATCTCATTATTTTATAATATTATAATTACATGTTGCATCACACACACTCACAAGCCTTAATAAGAAACACAAGTGTGAAACTTAATCTAAAAGAGCAACACATTCCAAAGAAACCATTTCCAATATCCAAACCCTAGAACAACGTTATCCCCGGGATTCGAGTTTATAAAATTGCATAGCATTATTTATGTATAATGGCATTTTGCTTCTTTAAACATTAGTCCTTACCGGACCAATGATGCTGATTTCAGATATTGGATCTTATATTGTCTTGAAGACCGTGAGTGCATAATCTTGCAATCACAAAAGGCACGTTCACACTTGCTCATGTCCTTTGATTATTTTCTGTAAAGTATTTTGCAAATCAAGTGTTGTCATCACCTGCATTTCAAAAAGGTCAGAAAACACTATTTTTTGATAATAATGTGAACTATTGGTTACTGATCCAGGGTGATCAGCTAATCTATTAAATCTAACAGTTGGAATACCACTGCTCAAGAATATATCATCTAGGACTTAACAACCAATGTCGCCAATGATTCTTGCGCCATATATTACGCGTTGACCATGAGATTTGGAATGGGACGGAGAAGTCAGCTGTATACTTTTCTTCTCGTATGGAGGTAAGACGACCTTAACGTGACGTTGTGATTCCTTGTGTGGATCCAACATATGGGTGGGCACCCTTATGCCCCACACTTTTGGTGTATAGATTATCTATGAGTGGTTTTTAGTGGTATAGTCCATTTGATATGGCACTTTCCAGGGTATCACTAGGTCATAGAGTCTTCGGGAACTCATCAGGGTTTTAGCCTGCCCGAAAGGGGGCTTAACAAAGGTGAGACAACCCCGAAGGATCATGCAGACATATGGGGTCGCGAAGAGGGAGTGATTGTCTTGGATCTTAAGTTGGGCCTCAAACCATGGAAGTTTGAACGGGAACATACTCCCGGCCGTGCAACAAAACCTAAGGTCTCTCATGGGTAAAGTAACGCACCTCTGCAGAGTGTAAAAACTGTAACTTGTTACTCCCTGTTCTGGGAAGGAGCTGCAAACGCTGCGGGAAAGGAACTGCATGAAAGTTCTGGTAAACCCATGAAGGCTGACGGACATATCTTTTCAGAATAAAAGCAATGAAGAAATGTTTACGAAAAATTGCATTGCCTATGACCTATGGTCTGTGGCTGTAGATATGGTGCATCAAACACTCCTTTTCTAGTGAACTTGCTGAGTACGCTCGTACTCAAAGTATCTTCTTAACCCTTGCTAGATTCTGAAGCCATTAAGCCGATGTCTACATCAACTTATGCTCAAGAGAATCGTCATCAACAGCTCAAGCTCTTCAATGAAGTCAAGGAAGTCAACATACAGATCAACTAAAGAGAAGACGAAGTTGCTGAGTAGATAGGAATATAATCTCTAGCCATAGAACCTAATTCTATAGAATATTACAATAGCAGAAATGCAATCCAAATGGTTAGATGCTAATATTATTAGCATGATATTTATGAGTTGAATATTTCTGATTCTTCTTTGTAAGAAGTTTCTTTCTCCATCTTTAACCTAGAGTGTTCTCTGGATCTTTTGTAAAGAGTTGAGTTGTAACCTATAGTCATGTTTTAGACCTGCTGCGTTTCTGTTGTACCACTTCGAGGGATGTAATACTAGTGAACGGTGTTTCATTTGTGTTATGTCAACGACTATAGTATACTACATCATGCAGTGGTATGCTGGGTCACCATAGCTGGTATCAGAGCATATGCTTTGACCTTAGGATTAAAACCCTTTTAGGAAGATCTGTAGGTTGGATAGTGACTATAGGAGCCATCTTATCTAAACCAAATATTCTTATGACTTGTGATGCTTATCCACTTGAGGATAATCTTGTCACACTTAAGTTGGATGCTTAAGTCCCCTTTACTAGTAGTAGTTATCCATTTTCTCTCTTAGTAAAGTGTTATTTAGTGTCTTCCAAAGTAGATATAACCCACCAAGATACTATAGGAAAGCCAATTGGTCACAGTAGATTAGGATCAAGTTTAAGACATTAATTGAAGTAGTCTTAATGGTGTAGCCTAACCCTAGAATTCATGTAAGACTGTGGAAATTGTTTATTGGTAACAATAAGGTAACATAAGGAAGACCATTAGAATATGTATAGTTGTAATGGGTAGTGTACCATGTGGGATTCACTTGGGAATTCTATGTGATGAAGTGAAATTATGTTAAGACTTAATGATAGTGTAAATAGAAACAAAGTCATCATGGTTATATTAGCTCTTAAATCATGATGAACAGGTAAAACATAACAAGATCATGGTGAGATTAGCTCCAAAACCATGATGAGAGTATAAATATGGAAAAGTAATTAGTAAATTATCGTGAAGTAGAGTAAGAAAATAACATGATAGAACTATGATAGAACTCATAAGTGCTAGAAAATTATAATAATCTTTGGTTTAAGTTAGCAGATAGAATCTGATTAGTCATTTGGAGTGATCGTGTGAGGTTAGTTTACCAATAAAGAACGGTTGGTTATAGTTAGTCATTCTAAAAGTGAGACAAAAGTTTAGTCAAAACCAAATTGAGACCACTTTGCTTAAGATTATCCTATTGCATCTGAGCAATTTGGGTAAATATTGAGACAAAGAATAGTTTGACCCTATGTGCTAAGTATCACCACGTAAACCTATATGAGGAGGTGTCATATACTACACAACTAAGCCTGAATTCTAGATATATTATACTCAACTACTATATTTCGGGCTTAGAATATTGTGTGTTATATGTACCACATTTGGATTTGTTTGTTTTTCTTGGATTTTCTTGATTGACTAGATCTGTACATGAAGTTTGACTTGGTGTGCAAATGCATGTTGCAACATCCAGTTATTACTTGATGATATAGCCCTAGATAGAAAAGAGAATTCATGTAAGGGAGTGACGAGTTCCGAAGACCAAGATGAAGACCTACATGAAGAGTGAAGCCAAGTATGAGGAGTATCGACATAATTTGAAGGATGTATCAAGTTCAGATTATTACTAAACAGCAATAAGAAGGAAGGTTAGTGTAGGAAATATATGGAGCAATAAGAAGTAATAAACTTAAAGTTCACCCAAAAATAGGTGATGTTGCTAAGAAGTTAATGAAGTAGCAGTACCTAGTTCATGGAAGCATCATGAATTAGTATAGAGAAGAAGCTTTGGAACTAAAATGGTATTCAAGCTCTAACAATTCAGAGAGAACGCCAATAGTACGCTGCCAAACCGTAGGGTAATACATACACCCTAGGATGGTCCGCAGCTGGTATTTGGTCCGTAGTTGGTATTTGATTAACTTAGTTAACCAGATCATCTTAGTTGCATAAAGATCATAAAACTTGGCCTAAGATAAGTAAGACATAAATGAGTATTAAAAAAATTGAAGCGACTGTCTTTCGAGGCGCTTCGCGAAATCAGATCTACCAAAAAGAGAATGTCCAAATAGTAAGTAAGACAAATATGATGAAAGATTCACATCGGAGATCCACAATTGTGTGGATACACCATACAATATTTCATGAGACCCTAACTAGGTAGAAAATAAGCTAGACAAAGACCTATATTCTAGTTATAAAGCCAATGGTTACAATATAGGCAGTTTAAAGACCATTAGTAAACCCCAAGGGGAGAGTAAATAGTAAACGGAAATATTTTTATCTAAATTCCAGAGTAAAGGTTGGATAATAAATACTAACCTATGACAACATTAAGCCTTATTTTCATAAGATTAAAGGAAGACAACATTATTAAAGTACTTTTGAAAGTATGTCCGGATGAAAGCTCGAAGTTACTTCAAAGAAGTAGTACTCAAACCTAAAGGCAATTATTAAATGGAAGTTGAAGAAGTACTTAAGGAAATAACAAAAGAGTTTCTAAAGCTTGATAAGGTAAAAGCTTGAAGTAATAAAATAGAATAGTCCTAACAGACTAATTATAAAAGAAACAACTCTTAAGTGATCCTTAAGAGGGAGTAAAACACATCCAATTGGACGTGTGTAGAGAAAACAAGAAATTCCAATGGGTATGGACTAAATGTGTTCAAATCCAGTCTTCAGAAGGATTACCAGTACAACTCATTCAGTCATAAACCAAAGATTAGTCTTTTAACCTCAACTATTTGTTGGAATTATGCCCTAGAGGCAATAATAAAGATGTTATTATTATAATTCTTGTTCATGATAAAGTTTATATTCCATGCTAGAATTGTATTAAGCGGAAACTTTAATACTTTTGTGTTTTTTTAACAACACCGTGTCCCTAGTATGCCTCTATGGACTAACTCATTGATTAATGATGGTTAAGGTTTCCTAACCATAGACATGAGTTGTCGATTAATAATGAGATCATATCATTGGGAGAATGATATGATGGACAGACCCAAACTAAGCGGAGCAATTAGATCGTGTCATCGTGTTCATCTTTGCGAAGCTTTTCTTATGTCAAATATTGTATTCCTTAGACCATGAGATAATACAACTCCCTGGTATCAGAAGAAAGCTTTGATGTCATCAAACGTCATCCTATGAAAGGGTGATCATAAAGGTGTCTCTCAGGTGATCGGAAAGTACCTGTTGGGTTGTATGTATCGAGATGGGATTTGTCCCTCCCAAGTCGGAGAGATATACTTCGGGCCCACTCGGTAATCGATATCAACACCGCTTGCAAGCATGTGGTTAAGGAGTTAATCACAAAGTGATATCGGATTACGGAACGAGTAAAGTACTTGCTGTCAACGAGATTGAACTAGGTATGACGGTACCGACGATCAAATCTCGGGCAAGTAAAATATCGCGAGACGAAGGGAATATATATATATGGGATTGATTGAATCCTGGCATCGTGGTTCATCCGATATGATCATCGATGAATTTGTGGGAGTCAATATGGGTTTCCAGACCCCGCTGTTGATTATTGATATAAGATCATGTCTGCATGTTCTCGAACCCGAAGGGTCACACACTTAACGTGTCTCGACGCTAGGTTAGATTGGATAATTGGTTTATGAGTTTTTGTTCGGAGTCTCGGATGGGATCCAGGACATCACGAGAGGTTCCGGAATGGTCCGGAGAATACGATTCATATAAGGCAATGCAGTTTTTGGAGTTCGGAATTGTTTCGGGTTAATCGGTATTGTACCGGAAGCTTCTAGAACCTTCCGGAGGGGGACCAACGTGTCCCCACCTTCCGGGAGGGGGCATGGGCCTATGAGGGAGTGCCCTGGCCGCATTGGTCCAGGGGCACAAGGCCCCATAGGGCCCAGTCGGCCAGACCTAGGGCAAACCCTAGGAAAGCTTCTAGAAGGGGGGGGGAACTTGCCCCCCACTCCTCCCTCCTTGGCCGCCGGCCTAGGGCTTGGGGGAGGGGATAGGGCTGGCGCCCACCCCTCTATATATAGAGGGTTGGGGCGCACCCTACCCCACACCTCCTCCACAACCCTAGACGCCCTGCTACCCTCCTCTCTCTCTCCCTCCCGACTGCACGTAGGCGAAGCCCTGCTGCAGAAACTCTCCATCACTTGCACCGCGCCGTCGCGTTGTAGATCCAATCCGTCTCTCCACCATAATTGCTGGAACGAGGAAGGATGAGACGTCGAGGTGCCGCACGTGTGCATCTCTCGGAGGCATCGCCACTTGCGGTGTTAGATCGGATCGGATCGCGAGGAGGAGGAGCGAGTACGACTACATCACCCACGTTCCGACGAACATTCCGCTGTGCGAATCTTCAAGGGTATGAAGATCTCATCTAGTCCCCCTCGTTGATTGCATCTCCTAGATTAGATCTTGGCTTTCCCGTTCACATCCGTAGAATTTTTTTGATTTACTATGTTGCGAAACCCTTCAGTGGTATCAGAGCTAGATCTATGCGTAGATGTGTTTCACGAGTAGAACGCAACATGGTTGTTGTGGGCGTTGATGTTTTCTGTTGCAAGCCTCTTGTTTGTGTTCTTATTATGACGCGGGATAGTGAGATTGAAGCGGTCCAGGCTAACCTTACGCGACGTCGTTCGCGAGACCGGCTCCGCACTTGACGTGTGGCTTGTTCCACACATGCGGCTGGTGGATGCCAGTTTCTCTCACTATAGTTGTCATGGGATTTACACCGGAGTTTGGCAACCATAATATCACCGTTGTGGCTTTCCGTAGGTAAGAATCATTCTTAGCTTGCTACTCCCATAAGCCGCGTAAAACATGCAACAACAAAGTAGAGGCGTCTAACTTGTTTTTGCAGGGAGTGTTTTCTGTGATATGGTATGGCCCAAGATGTGATGTGTATGTTGTATGCAATGATCATGTTTTGTAATGTTTCACGACTTGCATGTCGATGAGTACACAACCGGCAGGAGCCATATGGTTGTCTTTATAATTGTGTATGACCTGTGTGTCAACTTCTTATACGCCATGTAATAGTTTCACTTTATCGCTAAGTAGTTAGCAATAGTTGTAGTTGCTATTCGTGGTGGAGGCAATCATGGTGGTGTGATGGAGATCATGCCGGCACGCACAAGATGGAGATCATTGCCCGAAGATTGGCTATACCATGTCACATAAAGTTATATGCATGTGATGTTTATCCTTTTATGTATCTTATTATGCTTAGATTGCGACGGTAGCATTATAAGATGATTCCTCACTTAAAGATCAAGATAAAATTGTGTTCTCCCCATGTATGCACCGTTGCGAAAGTTCGTCGTGTCCAAGCATCACGTGATGATCAGGTGCTATAGACTCTACGTTCACATACAACGGGTGCAAGCCAGTTTTGCCACGCGGAAATACTTGGGTTTGACTTGATGAGCCTAGCATGTACAGACATGGCCTCGGAACACATGAATCGAAAGGTTAAGCATGAATCATATGAATGATATGATTGACACTTCGTTGTCCACCATTGAAGCCACATCTCTTCTCGTGAAGATCGGATTAGGTGTGGTGAATTTGGATCGTGTTCACTAAACAACTGTCACATCCCAAGATTTTCCAAATCTAGTAATGTGAAAAATAAAAGAATAAAATAAAACTTTGTTGATTTTCAGGGCCAGAAGAAACTTTTTGAATTTAAATAGAACCTCAAACCCATTTGAATCAAATAAAATCCTAAAGGGATTTAAAAAGATAAACATTTTAAATAAAGGAAAACAAAAACATTTTGGAGTTACTAGTTTTGTTCTCTTAATAAAAGATTTAGTTTTCAAAAGAAAAGATGAGTTTAAAAATAAAGATTATTTTATAAAGCCAAATTAAAACATTAGCCAAGCTTTGGACTTAAAACATTTTTGTTTTAAATAAAAATTAGCAAAGGTTTATTTAAATAAAGTAAGGGATTTAATATCCAACTCTATTTAAATAAAAGGTTTTACCATTTAATTAAAATATCAAAACATATTAAATCATTTTAAATAAAGTTTTCTAAGTATTTTGTTTTCTTAATTAAAACCTACTGTTTTGGTTTTATTTTAGATTTCAAAATAAATATCTCAATAAAATAAATCCTATTTGAATTAATAATGAAAGTCTATTATATTTGATTAATAATGGACCCTATTAATAAAAATTATTAATTTGAATTAGACTTGGTTTCATGATACTAAACAGAACTAATTTCAATATTACAAAGTGTGGGTGTTGTTTGAATTTATTTGAACCATGTTTGTTTGATAGAAATTTCAAAACAGAATTCAGAAATAGAAAAAGAAAAGGATGCAGAATAAAAAAAATGGAAGTGGACCGACCCAACCCAACAGCCCAACGGCAGCCCACCTAGCCCACGTGTTCCCACGCCTGAATCGTTTTTCCTCACTCAAGAACTTAACCGCGCAGATACTGACTAGTGGACCCTCTCCACGTTTCTTTCTCCACTGACGACTGGACCCTACTCCCCTGTTCATCGTCCACACCCCGCACGACCTCTTCTCCCCCCCCCCCTCGTCGCCGTTTCCTGCAGAGATTCCGCGGCCTTAATTCGCCATAATGCAGCCACCATTACTCGCCTTGACCATGCTCGATAAAACGCCTGCGTCTTTCCCAACGTTCCCCTCTGTCACCACGCCTCGACTCGCCCCCAGGCTGCTCCATTTCTCGCCGCACCACCCTCGGTCCGACGAGCTTCCTCTGTCGATTCCGGCCAAGCCACACCTCCCCGAGCCTCCCTGAGCACGCTGGCAGCTTCCCCACTCCCAGACGCTTCTCCCCGTGCCCTTCATTCAACCGCGGGCGCCCCGGAGCGTCGGCTTAGACAAGCTCCGACAGCGCCGCCGTCTGCTTCTTCTCCGACAACGTTTTTCAGGTGAACCAGACCGCCCCTTCACTCCTCGTTCACGCACACAGCGTTATCTTGGTCCTGCGCATCTGACCGCACCTTTGTTTTGTCTTAGGGCGATCTGCAGCGACGTCCTCGACCACGGACAGAGCCACCCGACGCCGACGAAGTCTCCGGCGAGCAATCGCCACCGTTCCCGTGCGCCCCCTGCTTCTTCGACCACACGTTGATCCTCCCCAGCCTCCTGCGATCTCGGTGAGCACCCCCTCCATCTTCCTTGCTTCCTAGAACCACCGCGAGCACATCGTCTGACCGTCGCCGCCGTCCACCGCCGCGCAGCGCCGCCAGTTGATGGTTGATTGATTTCGTCCGTTAGATCTAGATCGTAAGGCTGTAATAGAACATAAGCAAAGGGGTATCGTTTGCCTCTGCGCCGCACGATCTAAATGAGATCCTATGGTCTGCAACGCGCGATCCAGACGAACCGGTATCGGCCAATCACGAGGCGACGCGTGGCCAGTCTATTTAAAAAACCAGATTTGAAATCTGATTGAGATTCAATTTTCAAACCCCTGTAACTTTCAAACCACACGTCCAAAAATTACAAATTTTATGTCGTTGGATTCAGGAGAACAAGACCTAGCCAACCATGCCCTTAGTTTGGTAAATAGTATCTGTTATCTTGTTTTAAATTGCAGAAACTTTTGTGTGCTTGTTTAGAATAGAAAAATTGTCTAAAATTGAATTTAAGGATAAAACCTTTGCAAATTGGATTGTTGTGACCTTACTGACCCTAGGAACCAACCCATGGTTTTGGAAATGAAATTGGAAAAATTTAGAATGGATTAATTGAATTAGTCTAATTCTAGCTAAGTAATGATAATGGTTTTATTATGAAAAAGAATTTTGGAATAAAAACTATTGGGAAAATGTTATAAATCAAAGCTACTGACCTAAAACACCAAGTCTTGAGAGTTAGAAACTTTTGGTGAGAAACTTAAAGATTTTGATTTGATAAAACCATTTTCCACCACATAAAATGTTGATTGGGTTTTAAAAATAATTTTTGGGCAAAACCCTCTAACTAGTGACTCTACCATTTTGGTAAATGATCAATTTGGACCTTACAAAGTTTAGAAACCTAGTGGAAACCAACCTTGCAATAGAACCATCCTTTGCATACTTATGCATGACTTAGATTCCATTGCTTTGTGAGTATGAAATTTTTTGTTTGACTTTGGTTTGGAATGTTAGTTGATTTGGTGTTTGCTTGATTGACTTGTAGTGAATTTAGCAAAGTGTGAGACTAGCAAGATCAAGGAGTGAACCACCATTCCCTACCAAAAAGGCAAGTTACACTATCATTCAAAAGTCCTACTATTTTCATTATACTTAGTGGATTTTGAAAACATGCATGAAAAGATATTTCTATACTTATGCTATGCTAAATCCTAATAGGATTCCCTATACACCCTTAGTGAAATTATTGAAGTTGTACATGCTTAGCCATGCTATGTTTTGAAAAGAGATACATGTTGAGATTTTACAAAGGTTGAGAAAAGGAATTGTGTTTTACATAATAAAACAAGGACTCAATGAACCACCTAGGTGGAGGACACTTAAGTTTTGGAGAAGGTGGCAACAAAAGGAACCATGTCTATGGCAATCACTTTGTGTTGTGCTCCGAATGAAAACCACCTAGGAAACTTAGAGATTGAACATGTTTCTCCAATTGTGGCTTTCGTGTGCAACCACATGCTATTATGGCTATGGCTTAGTCAACTACATTAGGAAAACCCATATATTGTCTTTGGTTACCGGACATGGGGATCTGGAATGCTTCATGGGGGCTGAAGACAAGCTAGCAATGATGTATGGGAGGACCTTTTGAATAGACTTCGTCACATTCTCAATCTGCCAGTACTCCATCTTGGCGAGCACTAATCCAGTAGGCCACTGGTGGCAACAAGATGGGATTGTGACATGTGGGTAAAGTGTACTCCTTCTGCAGAAGTCAATAAAATCTAAGTACTTAGCCGTGTCCCCGGTTATGGACAATACTGAGCAACTAAAGTTTGAACTATGGGAGATCTCGACATTCCAACTTCTAATATAAAAACTTGATGCCCTTGTGTGTCTACCAAGGAATTCAAAGAGATTTTGTTAAACTTGTTGCACTTGGGGTTACCAAGGTGCTCAAGAGCATGATGTACTTGGGGTTACCAAGGAACTCATGGGTTTTGATAAAACTTGTTGCACTTGGGGTTACCAAGTAGCTCAAGGGATTTTTGACAAGGACTTGAACACTTGAGTTTCTACCAAGGAGTTCAAGTGATTCTTGGAAAAGATATTTGACAAAGTACCAAAACCATTTTTGAAAAGATAGGGTAAAATATTGCTTTGTGCAAACAAGCCTTAAACTCTACTTAGCCAAATATGCATGTACAGATAGGATTCACTCTTATTATACACATAAGTGAAGCTTGCCAATACAATTCAAAATGTATTGACCCTTGTGGCTGTAACTTGTAATGTTGCAGGTTTGATTGATTATTAGTGAAGATTGTTTAATTAGGATTACAAAGTCAACAACCAGCATTTGCCTATGGCACTTTGAAGATGAAGGACCCATGATTTTATTTATTCCGCTGCAATGTAATGTAATAGCCAAATGAGCTATGTAATGATGTAATAAAATTATGTTATTCCGGGTTATAAAGTTATATTATGACCTTTGTTTCTTGTTATTACATCTTAACTGTGGATGCTAGCTATTGATCCAGGGACTAGCATTGTAAAACACAGGAGGGATCTACCTTATTATGTTGAGACCCCTACAGATGGTATCAGAGCCTTGTGTTGCCTGTAGGATTTGTAAACCCTAGGATTGGACAAAAACCCTTAGAAAAATAGGAGTTGTATTTTGTTCCAAAAACTTATTTACAAAAACTTGTAAGCTCTTTCCTCAACCATTTTGGTTTTGATTCTACATCTCTTCTAATTTCAACTTGATGGAAAAACCTACCCATGACCAAAGACTACACCATGTGCAAAGGACTTCTTCAACATCTTCAACTCTAATGACTTCAACATCTTCAGCTCTAATGACTTCAACATCTTCAGCATATTTCCCAAGGACTTCCAATTTGGATATCACTAAGGACTACAAGTGAAACAAGGAAATCTTACTCAAGAATTAGAGACTGAGGGAATGCAAAATAAGGAGCCATCAACAACTTTGAAGTATTGCAACCAAGAGTTTATCTCAAAGGAAACCATGATCTCATACAAGAAGGATCAACCAAAGAAGGATGGAAATATCACAAGTGAACCATATAGATGAACCACCATAATTTAGTCAAACACACCAACTTATGTGGTGTAACAAAAATATTTTGTTGCCTAAGTATGTGCTTGAACTTTGTTGTTTGAGTGAATTGTTTGGTTTGTGATTGCATGCACAATGCTTGAGTGAATTGTGATGTGTGTGATTAGAATTGACTCCTTAGAAATATTTTGCCTATTCTAACCTCCCTTCAACCCAAACAGATGACTACTCCAAAGGAATCCAACATCAAAGTGGATGACACCAATACCAACCAAGCTGACAACATGAAAGAGCTCATAGCAACCCAACACCAGTTGAACCAACTAACAGCTCAGTTCATAACCAACAATAGTGATAAAGATCCAGCACTGCAAAGGTTTTTGGAAGAACCATCCCAACTGATGCTTAAGGTGACTAATCAAATGATCAACATGGAAGGAAACTATCCCAAAGGAGTGTATCATAACAAGGATGACAAGAATGTTATTCTAGATGGAGCCCCAGCTTGCATTATTTGTGGAGACAAGGATCATACTTCCAAGGAGCATGAAGGACAATGCCCCAATTGTGAAGAGGAACATCCTATCGGACAATGTCCTACCTCTCAAGCCACTTGCTACCTATGTGAAGTAAGTGATCATATTCCTAGTCAATGTCCTATCTACTCCATGGTGGAACAAAGGAAACAGGAAGGATCTAAGGCTACCAAAGGAAAAGGACCACTTATACCTCCAAACAAGACAACCCAATTCAAAGGATCAAAGAAACTTAAGAAACAAAAGCAAGACATGAGCCTTGCACAATGTCGTAAATGTAAGGAAATGGGACACTACTCCAGTGGATGCCCAGAGAACAAGAAAAATAAAGAGATTGATCAAGTGTGGTGCAACAACTGCAAAGAGTTAGGCCACTATGTAGCAACTTGTCCACAAGAGCCACGTAAAGAACTCAAGGACATTCATTGTTTCAACTGCAAGAACCCAGGACACTATGCAAGCAATTGTCCAGAGAAGATGAAGAACAAGTTGAACAAGCCTATGGAGAAACTCAACCTTGGCCCATGATTCAAGTATGGAAACCAAGGATAATGCAAAAGTTACTTAGAGAAGTTTCCCTAGGAGCCCAAGAAGGCCAATGTGTAAATTTTGTTTGAAAATTTTTAAGGGTGGTAGTACCCTAGTTGTTTTGAACTTGCTTGTAACCCTAGCCTCCCCAAATCTCGGGACGAGATTTATTTTAAGGGTGGTAGCCTATCACATCCCAAGATTTTCCAAATCTGGTAATGTGAAAAATAAAAGAATAAAAAAAAACTTTGTTGATTTTCAGGGCCAGAAGAAACTTTTTGAATTTAAATAGAACCTCAAACCCATTTGAATCAAATACAATCCTAAAGGGATTTAAAAAGATAAAAATTTTAAATAAAGGAAAACAAAAACATTTTGGAGTTACTAGTTTTGTTCTCTTAATAAAAGATTTAGTTTTCAAAAGAAAAGATGAGTTTAAAAATAAAGATTATTTTATAAAGCCAAATTAAAACATTAGCCAAGCTTTGGACTTAAAACATTTTTGTTTTAAATAAAAATTAGCAAAGGTTTATTTAAATAAAGTAAGGGATTTAATATCCAACTCTATTTAAATAAAAGGTTTTACCATTTAATTAAAATATCAAAACATATTAAATCATTTTAAATAAAGTTTTCTAAATATTTTGTTTTCTTAATTAAAACCTACTGTTTTGGTTTTATTTTAGATTTCAAAATAAATATCTCAATAAAATAAATCCTATTTGAATTAATAATGAAAGTCTATTATATTTGATTAATAATGGACCCTATTAATAAAAATTATTAATTTGAATTAGACTTGGTTTCATGATACTAAACAGAACTAATTTCAATATTACAAAGTGTGGGTGTTGTTTGAATTTATTTGAACCATGTTTGTTTGATAGAAATTTCAAAACAGAATTCAGAAATAGAAAAAGAAAAGGATGCAGAATAAAAAAAATGGAAGTGGACCGACCCAACCAAACAGCCCAACGGCAGCCCACCTAGCCCACCTGTTCCCACGCCTGAATCGTTTTTCCTCACTCAAGAACTTAACCGCGCAGAGACTGACTAGTGGACCCTCTCCACGTTTCTTTCTCCACTGACGACTAGACCCTACTACCCTGTTCATCGTCCACACCCCGCACGACCTCTTCTCCCCCCCTCGTCGCCGTTTCCTGCAGAGATTCCGCGGCCTTAATTCGCCATAATGCAGCCACCATTACTCGCCTTGACCATGCTCGATAAAACACATGCGTCTTTCCCTCCGTTCCCCTCTGTCACCACGCCTCGACTCGCCCCCAGGCTGCTCCATTTCTCGCCGCACCACCCTCGGTCCGACGAGCTTCCTCTGTCGATTCCGGCCAAGCCACACCTCCCCGAGCCTCCCTGAGCACGCTGGTAGCTTCCCCACTCCCAGACGCTTCTCCCCGTGCCCTTCATTCAACCGCGGGCGCCCCGGAGCGTCGGCTTAGACAAGCTCCGACAGCGCTGCCGTCTGCTTCTTCTCCGACAACGTTTTTCAGGTGAACCAGACCGCCCCTTCACTCCTCGTTCACGCACACAGCGTTATCTTGGTCCTGCGCATCTGACCGCACCTTTGTTTTGTCTTAGGGCGATCTCCAGCGACGTCCTCGACCGCGGACAGAGCCACCCGACGCCGACGAAGTCTCCGGCGAGCAATCGCCACCGTTCCCGTGCGCCCCCTGCTTCTTCGACCACACGTTGAGCCTCCCTAGCCTCCTGCGATCTCGGTGAGCACCCCCTCCATCTTCCTTGCTTCCTAGAACCACCGCGAGCACAACGTCTGACCTTCGCCGCCGTCCACCGCCGCGCAGCGCCGCCAGTTGATGGTTGATTGATTTCGTCCGTTAGATCTAGATCGTAAGGCTGTAATAGAACATAAGCGAAGGGGTATCATTTGCCTCTGCGCCGCTCGATCTAAATGAGATCCTACGGTCTGCAACGCGCGATCCAGACGAACCGGTATCGGCCAATCACGAGGCGACGTGTGGCCAGTCTATTTAAAAAACCAGATTTGAAATCTGATTGAGATTCAATTTTCAAACCCCTGTAACTTTCAAACCACACGTCCAAAAATTACAAATTTTATGTCGTTGGATTCAGGAGAACAAGACCTAGCCAACCATGCCCTTAGTTTGGTAAATTGTATCTGTTATCTTGTTTGAAATTGAAGAAACTTTTGTGTGCTTGTTTAGAATAGAAAAATTGTCTAAAATTGAATTTAAGGATAAAACCTTTGCAAATTGGATTGTTGTGACCTTACTGACCCTAGGAACCAACCCATGGTTTTGGAAATGAAATTGGAAAAATTTAGAATGGATTAATTGAATTAGTCTAATTCTAGCTAAGTAATGATAATGGTTTTATTATGAAAAAGAATTTTGGAATAAAAACTATTGGGAAAATGTTATAAATCAAAGCTACTGACCTAAAACACCAAGTCTTGAGAGTTAGAAACTTTTGGTGAGAAACTTAAAGATTTTGATTTGATAAAACCATTTTCCACCACATAAAATGTTGATTGGGTTTTAAAAATAATTTTTGGGCAAAACCCTCTAACTAGTGACTCTACCATTTTGGTAAATGATCAATTTGGACCTTACAAAGTTTAGAAACCTAGTGGAAACCAACCTTGCAATAGAACCATCCTTTGCATACTTATGCATGACTTAGATTCCATTGCTTTGTGAGTATGAAATTGTTTGTTTGACTTTGGTTTGGAATGTTAGTTGATTTGGTGTTTGCTTGATTGACTTGTAGTGAATTTAGCAAAGTGTGAGACTAGCAAGATCAAGGAGTGAACCACCATTCCCTACCAAAAAGGCAAGTTACACTATCATTCAAAAGTCCTACTATTTTCATTATACTTAGTGGATTTTGAAAACATGCATGAAAAGATATTTCTATACTTATGCTATGCTAAATCCTAATAGGATTCCCTATACACCCTTAGTGAAATTATTGAAGTTGTACATGCTTAGCCATGCTATGTTTTGAAAAGAGATACATGTTGAGATTTTACAAAGGTTGAGAAAAGGAATTGTGTTTTACATAATAAAACAAGGACTCAATGAACCACCTAGGTGGAGGACACTTAAGTTTTGGAGAAGGTGGCAACAAAAGGAACCATGTCTATGGCAATCACTTTGTGTTGTGCTCCGAATGAAAACCACCTAGGAAACTTAGAGATTGAACATGTTTCTCCAATTGTGGCTTTCGTGTGCAACCACATGCTATTATGGCTCTGGCTTAGTCAACTACATTAGGAAAACCCATACATTGTCTTTGGTTACCGGACATGGGGATCTGGAATGCTTCATGGGGGCTGAAGACAAGCTAGCAATGATGTATGGGAGGACCTTTTGGAAAGACTTCGTCACATTCTCAATCTGCCAGTACTCCATCTTGGCGAGCACTAATCCAGTAGGCCACTGGTGGCAACAAGATGGGATTGTGACATGTGGGTAAAGTGTACTCCTTCTGCAGAAGTCAATAAAATCTAAGTACTTAGCCGTGTCCCCGGTTATGGACAATACTGAGCAACTAAAGTTTGAACTATGGGAGATCTCGACATTCCAACTTCTAATATAAAAACTTGATGCCCTTGTGTGTCTACCAAGGAATTCAAAGAGATTTTGTTAAACTTGTTGCACTTGGGGTTACCAAGGTGCTCAAGAGCATGATGTACTTGGGGTTACCAAGGAACTCATGGGTTTTGATAGAACTTGTTGCACTTGGGGTTACCAAGTAGCTCAAGGGATTTTTGACAAGGACTTGAACACTTGAGTTTCTACTAAGGAGTTCAAGGGATTCTTGGAAAAGATATTTGACAAAGTACCAAAACCATTTTTGAAAAGATAGGGTAAAATATTGCTTTGTGCGAACAAGCCTTAAACTCTACTTAGCCAAATATGCATGTACAGATAGGATTCACTCTTATTATACACATAAGTGAAGCTTGCCAATACAATTCAAAATGTATTGACCCTTGTGGCTGTAACTTGTAATGTTGCAGGTTTGATTGATTATTAGTGAAGATTGTTTAATTAGGATTACAAAGTCTACAACCAGCATTTGCCTATGGCACTTTGAAGATGAAGGACCCATGATTTTATTTATTCCGCTGCAATGTAATGTAATAGCCAAATGAGCTATGTAATGATGTAATAAAATTATGTTATTCCGGGTTATAAAGTTATATTATGACCTTTGTTTCTTGTTATTACATCTTAACTGTGGATGCTAGCTATTGATCCAGGGACTAGCATTGTAAAACACAGGAGGGATCTACCTTATTGGGTTGAGACCTCTACAACAACTTGAGGGATGTTGAATTTAGTGGGAGTTCATCTAGTAATTTGATTAAAAGTTGAACTAGTTATCATGAACATAGTCTAATGTGTACTTGCAAATATTGTAGATCAAATGGCTAAGTCCAAATTCAACTTCAATGTTTTTGCTGAGAAGGAAAATCTTAGAAACAATGGGTCTAACTTCACCAATTGGTTCCGCAATCTAAGAATCATTCTCTCTGGCGGTCAAAAGGACTATGTCCTTGAAAATGCGCTAGGTGACGCCCCTGCTGTAGATGTGCCGTCTGATGAGAAAGTTTTCTATCAGTCACGCAAAGATGATTATGGTGTGATTAAGAGCACCATGTTGTTTGCTATGGAATCGGACCTTCAAAATCGTTCTGAAGACTATCCCGGGACCTTTGAGATTCTTGAGGAGCTGAAAACTATGTTTCAGACTCAGGCCCGTTCTGAGAGATATGAAATCTCTGAGAAATTCTTTAACTGCAAGATGGAGGAAGGGAGTTCCGTTAGTGAGCACGCCATAAAGATGTCGGGCTACACTCAACGCCTTGAGCAACTGGACTGCAAGATTCCAGAGGAGCTCAAGATTGACAGGGTTCTGCAATCACTCCCTCCCAGCTACAAAAGTTTTGTAGTGACTTATAATCAGATTGGTTCCACTGATACGATCACCGAGCTCTTCGCAAAGCTGAAGGCTGCGGAGGTGGACATAAAAAAGGATAATCATGTGTTGATGGTCAACAATCCCCCCACCTTCAAGAAAGGTAAGGGTGCAAAGAAGCCCTTCAAGAAAGGCGGCGGCAAGCGCGTTGCCCCTGCTGAGAAGAAGCTCAAGTCTGGACCTAAGCCGGACACTGAGTGCTTCTATTGCAAGGACAAGGGTCACTGGAAGCGCAACTGTCCGAAGTACTTAGCGGACAAGAAGGCTGGCACCATCAAAGGTATATTTGATATACATGTTATTAATGTTTTCCTTACTAGCCCTCGTTGTAGTGCCTGGGTATTTGATACTGGTTCAGTTGCAAATATTTGTAACTCAAAACAGGAGCTACGGAATAGACGGCGGCTTGCAAGGGATGAGGTGACGATGCGCGTTGGCAACAGATCAAGAGTTGATGTGATGGCCGTCGGCACGCTCTCCTTGGTTTTACCTCCGGGATTAGTTTTAAACCTAAATAAGTGTTATTATGTGCCTGCGTTGAGCATGAACATTATTTCTGGATCGTGTTTATTGCAAGACGGTTATTCATTTAAATCGGAGAATAATGGTTGTTCTATTTATATGAGTAACATCTTTTATGGTCATGCACCTGCTATGAATGGTTTATTTCTTCTGAATCTCGAAAGGGATGAAACACACATCCATAACATTGAGGCTAAGAGATGCAAAGTATATAGTGATAATACTACTTATTTGTGGCACTGTCGTCTAGGTCATATTGGTGTAAAACGCATGAAGAAACTCCATTCTGATGGACTTTTGGAGTCTCTTGATTTTGAATCATTTGACACATGCGAACCATGCCTCATGGGCAAGATGATCAAAACCCCGTTCTCCGGTATGA
Source organism: Avena sativa (assembly GCA_916181665.1). Taxonomy (NCBI): domain Eukaryota; kingdom Viridiplantae; phylum Streptophyta; class Magnoliopsida; order Poales; family Poaceae; genus Avena; species Avena sativa. The sequence continues at coordinate 373,583,303 of OV702280.1, forward strand.
TGGAGCGAGCAACGGACTTGTTGGAAATCATACATACCGATGTATGCGGACCGATGAGTGTTTCGACGCGCGGTGGATATCGCTATTTTCTCACTTTTACTGATGACTTAAGTAGATATGGGTATATCTATTTAATGAAATACAAATCTGAAACATTTTAAAAGTTCAAGGAATTTCAGAATGAAGTGGAGAACCATCGTAACAGAAAGATTAAGTTTCTACGATACGATCGTGGAGGTGAATATTTGAGTTATGATTTTCTCACGCATCTTAAAGCAAGCGGAATCGTTTCGCAACTCACGCCACCCGGAACACCACAGCGCAATGGTATGTCTGAACGCCGGAATCGAACCCTATTATATATGGCCCGATCGATGATGTCTCTTACTGATTTGCCGTTATCATTTTGGGGTTATGCATTAGAAACCGCTGCATTCACTTTAAATAGGGCACCATCTAAATCCGTTGAGACGACACCATATGAACTGTGGTTTGGTGCTAAACCTAAGTTGTCGTTTCTTAAAGTTTGGGGATGCAAAGCTTACGTCAAGAAGTTGATGCCAGACAAGCTCGAACCCAAAGCGGAGAAATGCGTCTTCATAGGATACCCTAAGGAAACTATTGGGTATACCTTCTATCACAGAACCGAAGGCAAAGTGTTTGTCGCAAAGAACGGTTCCTTTCTTGAGAAGGAGTTTCTCTCGAAAGAAGTGAGTGGGAGGAAAGTAGAGCTAGATGAGGTTATTGAACCTTCTCTTGAGTTGGAGAGTAGCGCAGCACCTGAAATTGTTCCAGTGCCGCCTGCACCAACAATAGAGGAAGCTAATGACAAGGATCATGAAGCTTCGGACGATGCTGCTACTGAAAGTCGCAGGTCGACAAGGTCGCGTGCCCCTCCTGAGTGGTACGGCAACCCTGTCTTGACTGTCTTGTTGGTAGAATACAGTGAACCTACGAACTAAGAGGAAGCGATGATGATCCCAGACTCTGAGAAATGGCTAGAGGCCATGAAATCCGAATTGGGATCCATGATCGAAAACCAAGTATGGACTTTGGTGGATCCTCCTAGCGACCGAAAGGCCGTTGAGTGCAAATGGATTTTCAAGAAGAAAACGGACGCGGATGGTAATGTTACCGTCTATAAATCACGACTTGTCGCAAAAGGTTTTCGACAAGTTCAAGGTGTTGACTACGATGAGACTTTCTCTCCCGTAGCGATGTTTAAGTCCATTCGGATTTTATTAGCAATTGTTGCGTTTCATGATTATGAAATATGGCAGATGGATGTCAAGACTGCATTCCTCAATGGCAACATTGATGAAGAGTTGTATATGATGCAACCCGAAGGTTTTGTCGATCCTAAGGATGCTGATAAAGTGTGCAAACTTCAGCGTTCCATTTATGGACTGAAGCAAGCATCTCGGAGTTGGAACCTTCGTTTTGATCAAGTGATCAAGAGCTTTGGATTTGTTCCAAATTGCTACGAAGCTTTTATCTACAAGAAAGTGAGTGGGAGCTCAGTGACATTTCTGGTACTATATGTGGATGACATATTGATTATTGGAAATGACATTAACATGCTTAACGATGTGAAGAGTTATTTGATCAAATGTTTTTCAATGAAAGACCTAGGGGAAGCTGCTTATATATTGGGCATCAAAATCTATAGAGATAGACAAAGACGCCTTATAGCTTTAAGCCAGAGTACATACCTAGACAAAGTTCTGAAAAGGTTCAGAATGGATAAGGCAAAGAAAGGTTCGGTGCCTATGTTGTCAGGTAAGATATTGAGAAAGGCTCAGTGTCCAGCTACGGTAAATGATAGAGAAGCTATGAGCAAAGTGCCTTATGCCTCGGCCATAGGTTCTATCATGTATGCCATGCTGTGTACTAGACCGGATGTGTCCAATGCTCTTAGTTTGACGAGCAGATATCAAAGTGATCCAGGAGTGGAACACTGGACAGCCATGAAGAACATCCTAAAGTACCTAAATAGGACTAAATAAATGTTCTTAGTCTATGGAGGTGATGAACAGCTTGTCGTAAAGGGTTACGTCGACGCGAGTTTCGACACCGACAAGGATGATTCTAAATCTCAGACAGGATACATTTATATTTTGAATGGAGGAGCTGTGAGCTAGAGAAGCTGCAAGCAAAGCATGATCGCGGGATCTACAGTAGAAGCGGAATACATGGCTGCTGCAGAAGCGTCAAGTGAAGGAGTTTGGATCAGGAACTTCATCGCTGAGCTTGGCGTGGTTCCAAGTGCATTGGACCCACTGGAGATATTGCGTGACAACATTGGCGCCATAGCACTCGCTAAGGAACCAAGATATCATCCAAAGACCAAGCATATCAACCGCAAGTTTCATATAATCCGAGATTATATAGAAGATGGAGATCTGAAGATTAGCAAAGTACATATAGATCTGAATGTCGCAGATCCATTGACTAAACCTCTTCCACGTGTAAAACATGATCAACACCTTAGTGCCATGGGTGTGAGATTGTTGCCAAATGTAAACTAGATTATTGACTCTAGTGCAAGTGGGAGACTGTTGGAATTATGCCCTAGAGGCAATAATAAAGATGTTATTATTATAATTCTTGTTCATGATAAAGTTTATATTCCATGCTAGAATTGTATTAAGCGGAAACTTTAATACTTGTGTGGTTTGTGAACAACACTGTGTCCCTAGTATGCCTCTATGGACTAACTCATTGATTAATGTTGGTTAAGGTTTCCTAACCATAGACATGAGTTGTCGATTAATAATGAGATCATATCATTGGGAGAATGATATGATGGATAGACCCAAACTAAGCAGAGCAATTAGATCGTGTCATCGTGTTCATCTTTGCGAAGCTTTTCTTATGTCAAATATTGTATTCCTTAGACCATGAGATAATACAACTCCCTGGTATCGGAAGAAAGCTTTGAGGTCATCAAACGTCATCCTATGAAAGGGTGATCATAAAGGTGTCTCTCAGGTGATCGGAAAGTACCTGTTGGGTTGTATGTATCGAGATGGAATTTGTCCCTCCCAAGTCGGAGAGATATACTTCGGGCCCACTCGGTAATCGATATCAACACCGCTTGCAAGCATGTGGTTAAGGAGTTAATCACAAAGTGATATCGGATTACGGAACGAGTAAAGTACTTGCAGTGAACGAGATTGAACTAGGTATGACGGTACCGACGATCAAATCTCGGGCAAGTCAAATATCGCGAGACGAAGGGAATATATATATGGGATTGATTGAATCCTGGCATCATGGTTCATCCGATATGATCATCAATGAATGTGTGGGAGTCAATATGGGTTTCCAGACCCCGCTGTTGATTATTGATATAAGATCATGTCCGCATGTTCTCAAACCCGAAGGGTCAAAAAGTTAACGTGTCTCGACGCTAGGATAGATTGGATAATTGGTTTATGAGTTTTTGTTCGGAGTCTCGGATGGGATCCGAGACATCACGAGAGGTTCCAGAATGGTCCGGAGAATAAGATTCATATAAGGCAATGCAGTTTTTGGAGTTCGGAATTGTTTCGGGTTAATCGGTATTGTACCGGAAGCTTCTAGAACCTTCCGGAGGGGGACTAACGTGGCCCCACCTGCCGGGAGGGGGAATGGGCCTATGAGGAAGTGCCCTGGACGCATTGGGCCAGGGGCACAAGGCCCCATAGGGCCCAGCCGGCCAGACCTAGGGCAAACCCTAGGAAAGCTTCTAGAAGGGGGGGGAACTTGCCCCCCACTCCTCCCTCCTTGGCCGCTGGCCTAGGGCTTGGGGGAGGGGCTAGGGCTGGCGCCCACCCCTCTATATATAGAGGGTTGGGGCGCACCCTCCCCCCACACCTCCTCCACAACCCTAGCCGCCCTGCTGCCCTCCTCTCTCTCTCCCTCCTGACTGCAAGTAGGCGAAGCCCTGCTGCAGAAACTCTCCACCACTTGCACCACGCCGTCGCGTTGTAGATCCAATACGTATCTCCACCATACTTGCTGGAACGAGGAAGGAGGAGACGTCGAGGTGCCGCACGTGTGCATCTCTCGGAGGCATCACCACTTGCGGTGTTAGATCAGATCGGATCGCGAGGAGGAGAAGCGAGTATGACTACATCACCCACGTTCCGACGAACGTTCCGCTGTGCGAATCTTCAAGGGTATGAAGATCTCATCTAATCCCCCTCGTTGATTGCATCTCCTAGATTAGATCTTGGCTTTCCCGTTCGCATCTGTAGAATTTTTTTGATTTACTATGCTGCGAAACCGTTCACTATTATCTAATAGAATTTAAAAAATCAGGTTTTAGTGAGACTTCCTAGACCCTGTATAGAATAGTAGAAATGTTCGATGATCAAGTAAAAGGAACTCTGGAGGATTGAGACAACCAAATTGGAGATTCCAAGTATGATGAGAATACAAAGAAAAGATCTGGATATGGGATACTACAATTATTACCATTAAGATTACCATGGAGCTGAGACGTGTCGTAACCAATACAGGACAATTCCTCATTCTAAAACGTGAGAGTTTACGAACTCCAAGGATGAAGTTTATTTTAAGGGGGAGAGTCTGTAACATCCCAGCATTAGAGCTTATAAATATGCTAAACACATTTGTGTGCATTGCATTCATGCATAGAAAATCTGAATAATTTTTGCGCTTTTGAACAAAACTTGTCAAAGTGATTAAAGCTTCTCTCAGCTTGATGTAATTGAAGTAGATCATCAAGTTGACTGCGATAAGTTTCAATATAACCTTTGCTAAAACCTTATTTTTGGTAAACATTCTTTTATCTAAGGGTAGATCAAATATAATAAAACTAAACCACAACATATTACTTAATGATATATCTGATCTTTAAGAGATCATATCATTGTATTCATTACCACCCCTCATGAATACCAAGTTAAGAATATAACCCAAGTAACAAGAATTCAGTAACTAAGTCTTGACCTATATCATTCTTATCCATTCATACCATGATAATCATGGTATTTCTTATACACTAATTCCTTATCACTTGTTGAGTAGGAAGGAAATCAAGTCAAGATCATTCACCATGTATCTTTCTATCCATATCAATCTTTACCATTTCTATTGAATCATATTTTCATATATGTGGTTCATCAATGTTGAGTAATAAACTATTGATTCACCAATTCTTAACCAATCAATTCTTGATTTATCAACTCTTGTCCTTAACATAGCATTCACTTAGGTCTATAAAGAAAGAAGTAAGGAAAGGTAAGAGGAAATGCTAGTTTTAGGTATCATCTATAGGATGGGAGTGTTGGAAGAGAATTAAATCAATATGATAATTGATGGGTTAACTCACTCCTGAAACGATAGAAGAGTTATTTGGAATATATAATTATATGGTGATAAATAAGATTACAAGGATGAATCCTGAAGATAGTTACCAGGAGTAATCCTATTGGTTCAAGGAGGTATAGTCAATAAATAATATCTCTTAGTCCAATAGAGATAAACAGAAGATAATTATAATACAACTGTAATGTTGTATGGATGGAAGCCTTGATTAGCCAACTGGAAACCTAAACCATAAAGGATCAAAGGATTATAATGATCATGCTTTAGTCACCAAGATCGAATGCTTATATCATGTATAAGTGACATTGATGGATAGAACATGATTCAACCCTAATATAGATAGGTTATCTTAGATTAGTCATGACATGTCACATTAATATAATTTGAGGTTGGAGTATGAGTTACTAGAGTGAAGTAGATATAATATAGTATGATTAAGAGGATGTTAGAATAACATTGGATTATAGAAGTAGTATTTTCCTGTTGGGAAATACTAGACACTTGAGGAGAGTAGAATTTGATATATATTTATTAGAGTAATATTAGTGACGAATGTTAAAGGAAGAGTATGAATGGAGCCGACTATAACCATCTGTTGGATTGGAGATTATTAGTAGTATAAGAGTTTGATATACCCAAGTATGGATATTATAAGATTATGAAATATTTAGTGTCAAGCTCATTGGATTTATAAATGGATTTAGGACGAGAAATTATTGATAGGAATATTTTTGTGAAGTAAAGCTCATCATGTTAACACATGATGGTGGATAGGCAGAAGTAGTATATCTAGGAAAGGAATTCCTTAATTAGAAGTCCAAAAGTATTGAAGTATGGAAGATAGGAATTCTGGATAAAACTTAAACCCTAAATCTTTAACCAAACATAATATACATTTCATATGATTGATCTATCATCTTATTTCCACAATGCTTTATAGGAATATTTTCCTATAACAAATCACTTAAGCACATCCTTGTCATTTCCAATTATCATAAACATGTGTGCTTAAGAGTTATCTTTATCAATCCCTTTCCTTAAGTCACTCCAGAAAATAACTTTCTATTTTCAAGGGTGATATCATTAAAGATCACAAACATAAAGACAATACGTTTAGCCATTAATATTTACTCATATCAACAAAAGAATATAAGTATATTAAGTACCCTAAACCCTAGGGTAAGCATTTACAATTCAAACCTTAACTCCTATGTTAGTTATAATAAAATATATACATTGTTATTTCCTAGATTCATGGGAATAATATTAACCATATTAGTTTCCTAGAAATGTATGTATCAAATAATACTGAAGGATCACTATATATAAAAGTTTCTTTAATATTATAAGTTAATAAGAATAAAATCTCCTGAGTTAATATTAATGCATTCTTTAATAAGTTTATGAATATTAGATAAATTAAATTCAAATGAAAAGACCCTACAAATAATAAGAGGAAAAGTATATATATAAAGAAAATAAAGAAATGATAACATTACACAATAAAAGTTCACAAAATAATACTAATTACATTTTAGTATTGCTGCAATTATTTATCAGATAAATTCTATAGAAAATTTCAAACAAATAAGTAATATACAAATCTGAAAGTAAAATAGAAAACAGAATATAGAAAAATAAAAGGAAGAAGGAAAAAACAAAGGGAATTGTTTCTGGCCCGTGGCCCATTTCCTCTCTCTCTATTTGATGCTCACGAGCAACTCACAGCAGCCCAGTAGCGGCCCAGCAAGGACAACACTCAGTAAATCTCTCTGGCTGATAAGTTGCGGTGACCTAGCATACCACTGCATGATGTAGTATACTATAGTAGTTGACATAACACCGATGAAACACCGTTCACTAGTATTACATCCCTCAGAATGGCACAACAGAAACACATCGGGTCCAATACATGGCTAAAGGTTACATCTCACTCTTTACACAAGATCCAGAGAATACTCTAGGTTAAAGAGAGAGAAAGAATCTCTTACGGAGAAGAATAAAAGATAAACAATGCAAGAGCTATTATACTATTAAGACTAGTATTTTAACTAAGGGATTGGCATTACTACTATTGCAATACACTACAGAATTAGGTGTTGATGTATATGTTGACTTCATTGAAGAGCTTTAGCTTTGGATGACGAGTCCTGGAGCATAACTTAATGTAGATGTTGTCTATACCGGCTTCAAAATGTAGCAAGGGTTAAGAAGATACTTTAAGTACGAGCGTACTCAGCAAGTTTCACTAAAAAGGAGTGTTTGATGCACTATAACTACAGCCACAGACCATAGGTCGTAGGCAATGCAAGTTTTTATAAACATTTCTTCAAAGGTTGCTTTTATTCTGAAAAGCTATGTCCGTCAGCCTTCACGGGTTTACTAGAACTTTCATGGAGTTCCTTTCCCGCCGCGTTCGCAGCTCCTTCCCGGAACAGGGAGTAACAAGTTATAGTTATTACACTCTGCAGAGATGCGTTACTTTACCCATGAGAGATCAACTCTTTGTTGCACAACCGGGCAACTTATTCCCGTCCACAATTCCATGATGTGGGGCCCAGAAGATGATCCAAGCCAATCACTGCCCCCTTCACGACCTCGCATGCCTCCTTGGTGTACACCATGCCCACATATTGAATTACGGCAATGGTTTGTACAAACTGTTAGATGCCAGAACTATCATGGGACGATGAGGGTTCCCACCCATATGCTGCATATCCTCTACGAATTACCAATTAATATGCACGCTACGAGGATAACATCCACGACCTGCACATCCGGCTTCATGCGAGAGGAAGAAGATACAGCTGACTTCTCTGTCCCATTCCAAATCTCATGGTCAACGCGTATTATACGACCAAGAATCACTGTCGACATTGGTTTGTTAAGTCCTAGGTTATATAGTTCTGAACAGTGGTATTCCAACTGTCAGAGTTACTAGATTAGCTGATCACCCAGGATCAGTAACCATTAGTTCACATTATTATCGAAAATAGTGTTTTCTAACCCTTTTTCAAATGCAGGTGATGACAACACTGGATTTGTAAAATACTTTATGAAAAAATAATCAAAGGACATGAGAACGTGTGAACTTGCCTTTTGTGATTGCAAGATTATGCTCTCACGATCTTCAAGATAATATAAGATCCAAAATCTGAAATCATCATCATTGGTCCGGTAAGGACTAATGTTTAAAGAAGCAATATGCTCTTATGCATAAGTAATGTGATGCACGTTATAAAATGCGAATCTCGGGAATAATGTTGTTCTAGGGTTTGGATTCCGGAAATGGTTACTTTAAAATGTGTTGTCCTTTTAGATAAGTTTTACACCTGTGCTTCTTATTAGGGCTTGTGAGTGTGTGTGAATAACACCTATTTATGCATCAATAAAATATACACCTATGAAATGCTATTCAAGATTGTTTACATTTTAATTGTTTATCTTCAAACTTGACTTTATAAGTAAGTCATTTATAAATAGCTTAAGTGTTATCGCTCCTAGGTAGACAAGTGAAGTATGAAGTAATGTGATCTTGATTATTTGTCATATATTGTCTGAAGTGGCAAAACGAATAACTTTTGAAGAAAAGATTCCTTTTCTAATATTTAAACAATCTTTGTGGTTAGTTAATGGTGGTCGATGTTATTTGTGTTTGCTTGAATAGTTTTGGCGTGAGTTGCTTTATAACTTAACTAGTTCAGACCAAAGTTAACTATAAAATATATAATAATGCTTATAGTGTTATATTTAGATTCTTGTGGACTATAGTTACTTTAAAACAAGGATAGTTTGAAAGTATAATGCTTATGATATTTGTATCTTGTGCATCTGGAATGTGTCCTTAAGGTTACTTAAGAATGGTTATTCTCCTATTTAAGTAGTGGTCTCTTAATTTTGTAGTGGAACAAGATTTCTTGTTTCTTTATAAAGGTATGATTATGGTGTGTGGATAAATAATTATTACTAGTGACTACTCATGATTTATCTTTGGATTTAGTCCATTATAAGGTTGTATTGGATTGATATATCATTCTTGAAGATTTTATAATTATTGAAGATCTTTTTAAAATATAATATATTCATATGGTAGAAGGATAATTCAATATAATAGTATTTCTAATGTTTTGAATGATTGTGACTTATTAGTAATATTCAAGACTAATACCTATGTATTAGACTTGATTTTCTGATTTTAGAAATATTAACAAATTTTATTTACCCTTATATGAATTTTAAACTAAGTAAATAAGTTTAAATTTGAGTTATTAAAATATTTGAATTTTTATTTAACTCAAAAGTGGATTATTATATTTTTAACATATAGATATTATTTTTGTGATCATTTTGGTATATTACATTTATTACTTTATAGTTACTTAATAAATAATAAATATTTAATTAAGTGAAAAAATAATACATGATTTTAGTTTTAAATTATAGTCTTTATTTTTCTAAGATTTTTGGTAGTTTATTCATATTTTTAATATTTACCATTATTGGAATATGAATTATCAAAGTTTTATTACTTTTAAACCTTTATTAAATAATATTTATTTAAATAATCAACATAATAATATTGGATAATAAGCATAAGTTGTAGATTTTATTTTTCTATAAATTTTCATATATTATACACATTTTTTTGAATTATAAATCAAAAGTTATTAATAAAACAAGATTTAATCATTTATTTGATTTCTTGAATGTTAATAATTGAGTTTATAACATGTTATTTATTTCTTAAACAGGAATTAACTTTTTACACCGCACCCGCATCTAGCCTGAGTCACTGACCAGTGGGCCAGTGGCCACCTCAGCGCACAGGTTAAAGAAAATGCATTTGTTACCGACTGGTTGGCTACCCCCAGTCAATGACATATGGGCCATAGGCCATGTCATTTGCCATGTGAGACAAAGACCAGGTCAAACAGGGGAATGTGTCTAGGGTGGCATCGGTGTGACGTAGCTATGGCGTCAGCACCACCACCACCGCTAGTGGTTGGTCGCCGGTGATGATCCACGGCACCCCAGCACGCGAAAATAACCTAGTTCGAATCAGTGCAACGTGCTGAGTCCTAAAGTGGCGACGCCGCTCGGAAATGGTCATCAGAGCCTCGGCTCCGACGAGCTCCGACGGTGGCCGACGGTGACAGAAGGTGCGATGGCGTTTAACAACGAGATACATCGATTTAGGAATGCTAGAGTGTTCAGGAACTCACCCTGATGATGATAGAGAGGTTGGCAAGGACCGGCGTGGTCAGAAATGATCTCTCCGGCGAGGATTCTTACGAACTGCCGCAAAGAGGAATGGCAAAAATTCGCCCACTCCAAAGCTTCCCCTGATGCAAGATTTCACTCAGAGGATCTACGGAGGACGGGGCTTCTCCATGGCTACTTGGAAGAGTGTGGGGAGGTGTGGTTCGACGGCGAGATGTGGCTCCGGTGAGCTAGGGTTTCAGCCCCATTCCAATCAGAGAGGATAAGGAGGGATTGTTGATAGGGATTGAGGCAGGGCATCACGGTGGCCTTCTTATCCCCCTTTGGAATGACGGCGAGCATCTTGACGCACGGCTGACGACGACGGCACCGGGTGGCGGCGAGCTCCTCCAGCGAGCTACCAGTGTACGTGAGGATGACGACGATGTCACTTTTGTGGAAAACCCCATGTGAATCTTTCAGCTCAACCCACGATCCTTCCCTGGCCCCACTCGTCAGTCACAGGGGAGAATGAGCTGGGCTGGTTACTGGGCCTTTGTGGGCTGCACCTGGGCGACAGGTAAGCACGTAGGAGTTGGGCTATGGCCAGGTCTTGTTTTTTATTTGTTTTCCAGTTTTTCTATTTTCTGTTTTCCTTTTCATATTTCTATATAATCTTTAATTTGAACTTTTCTTTGTAGAATTAATTGCTAGATAATTGTAGTAATACTGAAATATATTTAGTATCATTTGTGAACTTTTTATTTTATAATGTTTTTATATTATTTTTATTTTCTCTAGATGAACCCCTTTTTAATATTTAGTAGAAGCTTTTCTTATTATATTTGTTTCCACTTTTAATCATGGCTTTATTAAATAATATATCCTTATTTTTTTATAAAACTTAACTCTAGTTGACTCATAGTTTGAATAGAAATTTTTATGTATATAATGATTGTATATCATTATTTGATGTATGAAATATAAAAGAAATTAATATGGTTATTACTACTTCCATTAACTTGGAAAATGGCAATGTATATATTCTATTATGATAAACAAAGAAGTTTAGGGATTTTAATTATGAATATTTACCCTAGGGTTTAGGGTTTTAATATACTTAGATTCCTTTATGGATGTGAGTAAAGATTTAATAACTAAGCATATTGTTTTCTGTTTGGGATATTTGATGACATTACCTTTAGGACTAGAAAGTTATATTTAGAATGTTTTATAGAAAGGAATTGATGAAGATACTCCTAAGCATATATAATTATGATGGTTGGAATTGGCAGAGATGTGCTTATGTGATTTGTTATAGGAAAATATTCCTATAAAATGATATTAACATAAGATGATGAATCAATTCCCTGAATGGACATTATACTTGGTTTAAGATTTAGAGTTGGTTGTTTAACAAGAATGTCTATTTTTCCATTCTTAACCATCCTTGACCTTTAATTAAAGAATTCCTTTCCTAGATATAATACTTCTTCCTATCCATCATCATAATTAGCATGATGAGCTTTACTTGATAAAATATTCCTATCCCCCTATTATCCTTCTAAATCCATGAATGAACACAATGGGCTTGACACTAAAGCTTTTATGGTTTTCTCATATCCATACTTGGTTCTATCCACTACTCTACTTTTGATAACCTTCAATCCAACAAGTAGTTTCTTCAAACTCCACTCATAATCTTCTTGATCATCTATTACTAATATTTCTTCATTAGATGTATACATCCAACTATATTACTCCAAAGCTTACTATCCTTTAAGATGAATAACATTACTTTCATAACTCTATGCTATACTAGCTTTAATTGAATCATACTATTTTACATTTACTTTACTCTAATAACTCACACTCCAACCTCATATTATATTAATGTGACTTGTAATGACTACTCTAGGATAACTTATCTATACTAGGGTTTTAATCATGTTCTATCCACCAATATCACTTATGCTAGATATAAGTATCCAATCTTGGTGAGCAAGTATGATCATTATAATCCTTTAATTATTTATAGATTAAGTTATTAGTTGGCTAAGCAAAGCTTTATCAATACCACTTTTCAATGGTATTGGAATTATCTTCTTAGTATCTCATATTGGATTAAGGTTGTTATTCATGGACTATGTCCACTTGGCCTAATAGAATTACTACTGGTAACTATCTTCAGAATTCATCCTTGTAATCTTCTTTACTACCATAGGATTAGATAATATAAATAGTTCATCTATTTATCTATGAGTGATTTAGCTCCAACAATTATCCTATTGATTTGATTCTCTTCAAGCATTCCCATCCTATATATGATGTCTAAAACTAGAATTACTATTTACCTCTTCTTAGTTGTTTCTTTATAGACACTTAAATGTGAGCTATGTTTTGGTCAAGAGTTGGTAGATTGAGAATTCGTGAATTGATACTTGATTTCTCAACATTGATGAAAAACAGATATTGGAATATAACTCAATAGAGATGATAAGGATTGATATGGAAATAAATATATATGGTGAATGATCTAAACTTAGTTTCTTTCCTACTCAATCTTACTTAAGAAGTAGGGTTAGGTATTACCATGATACTCATGGTATAAGCAGATGAGATTAAGAAATAGTTGTTACATTCTTATTATTTGTGTTATATCCTTAACTTGGTACTCATGAGTGATTATAATGAATACTATGATATGATCACCTAAGGATCAAATATAAATCATAATGTATTAGGGTTTAACTTTTATTACATTTGATCTACCCTTAGATCAAATCTCCCTTACCCAAAGATAAGGTTTTAACAAAGGTTATATTGAAACTTATCGCAGTCAACTTGATGATCTACTTCAATTCCATCAAGTTAAGAGAAGCTTCAATCACTCTGACAAGTTTTTTTCAAAAGCGCGAAAATTATTCAGATTTTCTATGCATGAATGCAATGCACACATCTGGGTTCAGATTATTTCTAGGCTCTAATGCTGGGATGTTACACACTCTCCCCCTTAAAATAAACTTCATCCTCGAAGTTCGCAAACTCTCACGTCTCGGAGTAAGGAATTGACTTGTAGTGGTTGCTACATTTCTCCACTCTTTGGTGACCTTAAATGAAAATAATTTTAGCATTCTATATCTTGGTTAGGTATCCTAATCCAACTCTTCTTATTTAATTATTGAGCTTTCTTACTATATTATATAAGGTCTAGGAATTCTCACTAAACGGTGTTCCAAATTTTTTTATACAATATTTGTAATCAAAAGACTAATCTTTGATTTGTCATTAAATGAGTTGTACTGGTACTCCTTCCAAGATTGGATTTGAACTCATTTAGTCCATACCCATTGGAATTTTCTTGTTCCTCAATACTTGTCCAATTGGGTGTTTTCTATTACTTCTTAAGGGTTACTTAAGAGTTGTTTCTTCTAGTATTAGTTGGTTAGGATTAACCTTTTATCACCTTCAAGCTTTTACCTTATTAAGTTTTAGATAATCTTTCATTATTACCTATAATACTTCTTCAACTTTATTTATAATGTTTGCTCTCCCCCTTAGGATTTACTAATAGTCTTTAAATTGTCTATATAGTATTTATTGGCTTTATAACTAGAATGTTGGTCTCTGTTCAATTTATACTTTACATAATTAGGGTTTGATGAAAGATTATACGGTGTGTCCACACAATTGTGGATCTCCGAAGCAAATCTTTCAGCATTATATGTCGTACTTACAATTGGACATTTTTCGCTGAGATAAGTCTGACTTTGCGAAGCATCTCGAAAGACGATCGCCTTTAAATTTTGTACTTCTTTAGATCTTACTTAGCTTAGGCTAAATTTTATGCTCTTTATGCAACTTTTATGAATATCTGGTGAACTAAGTTAACCAAATACCAGCTGTGGACAAAATACCAACTGTGGATTGGAATACCGACTATGGATTAAGTACCAATGGAGGATCATTCTAGGTGGTAGGTATTACCTTACAGTTTCTGACCTACCACTGGCATTCTCTCTGAATTTTTAGAGCTTGAATACCATTTTAATTCCAAGTCTTCTACTTTGTACTTATTCATGATGCTTCCATGAACTAAGTATTACTATTTCATTAATTTCTTAGTACCTTACCTACTTTGAATGAGCCATAAGTTTATTATATCTTGTGGCTCCATCTATCTTCTACACCAAACTTCTTTCTTGAATCTGGCTAAGAATAGTCTATGCTTGATCTATCCTCCAAATGGTGTGAATACACCTTATATCTTGCTTCCTCCTTCAAGTAAGTCTTCCTTTTGATCTTTGAAACTCGTCACTCCCTTACACGAATTTCCGTTCCTATCTAGATCTATAACATCAAGTAATAACTGGGTGTTACATCATGCATTTGCACACCTAATTAAACTTCTTGTACAGATCTAATCAATCAAAAAGATTCAAGAAGATCCAAAAGTCGATAAACAATAAAACATATACCATGTATTATACGTAGGTTTTAGATAATTTACAAATGTACTAGATGTCCCAACGGTTTGCTCCTCACCTATTTACACAACTATCTTACAAGAACTTCTGGTTCTTGTGAGTACATCCTCACTTATTTTGGCAAACCTTTCAAAGTACAATACGCATTACCCTCTATGTACATTATTCAAGCAATCATCCCTTCTGATGTCGTTCCTTTCTTACATTCATCTTCCTCTAGTGCTTCCTGGCGTTCCGTCCATGAGGACGTGAAGTCCTATGACTGCCTTCTAGAGCATAAGAGCATCCAGGAGGTGCGTATTCTTGATTAGAAGTACCGAGACCGAGATTAGTCATTGAAAAATGACTAGAGTTGGCGTAATCCTCTATAGAATATTCCTGGTTTTCCGGCAATGCTTCCTCATAGTAAGTTGGCTCCTTAGCCTTTTCTTGGATCTAGTCGTACATATTGGTATAGTAGCTATCGGAATACTCTTCTAAGTTGATTGGATTGGTATCACCCCCATATAGTCCATAAGGCTCTCTATGGTTATAGTTGGTCTCTTCTCCGATACCTGTATCACAAGGTATAGGATTTCCTATGGTTCCACCTTGGGATTCTACTCCCCATCCATACTTGTTTGGCTCAGGGTTATTTGGATTAACTCTATTCCATTCCTGTTGTTCGGAGTTGTACTTGGTCCATAGGTCTTCAGGTGGCTGGGTTTTAGCTTGGTAGTAGGCATAATTTTCCGAGTTTGGATCATCAAACTCAGTTTCCTCATACACTTCTCCTGAAGGTATGTATTTATGATGCCTAGCTTCTTTATCTAACTTCTTCCTACGTGCCATTGCCTTATTAGGATTAGTAAAATCCTCAATGACCGTATCCAGTTCCTGAACTAAGACTTGGTGAGTGTTATGATAAGTGTTTAGAAAAGACTGATAACGATCCATATACTCTACAGCTAGAGTAGGTTCAGCTTGGACTAGGGTAGAGTGATCTAACTCATGCTCTGGGTTTGAGGTTTCATGGGGTATAATGGTGTGTGTACTACCTTCTAGAGCTTGGGATTTCTGTTCTCGGATCATGGTTATGGCTGCTACTAAGGGAATCTGATATGCAGATGCCATGCACCTTGCCTCTCCCGATGGCATTTCTCCCTTAAGTCCTAACTTCTTGGGTAACATGATCATGACACGGTATTTGGCTAATACCTGCCCATCATAGAAACTGTAAATCTTGACCAAAAGTCTCGATTCACATTCTAAACTCCATAAAAGTTGTTGGAGATTATCTGTCCAATACCCTCCGTAGTCATTCAATGTCATGTTCATCACTTGAACATTCTGGGGTGGATATCGAGGTGCCATGTGGAACTGTAGATAAGAAATTATCATCAATCACATAGAGTTAGAACTCTTGGGAAATGTTTGGAATTTTCATTCATACTAAAGAATTATCGCACTAGTTACATAACATGATTATTATCAAGTGAATATCCCTCATATCACTAGAGAACTCTATATTATTGCTAGGATGTGTCCTACAAGTTCTACCCATTTACTAGGTTTCCAACCTAAGGCCAAAGCATATGCTCTGATACCAACTGCGGTGACCTAGCATACCACTGCATGATGTAGTATACTATAGTCGTTGACATAACACCGATGAAACACCGTTCACTAGTATTACATCCCTCAGAATGGCACAACAGAAACACATCGGGTCCAATACATGGCTAAAGGTTACATCTCACTCTTTACACAAGATCCAGAGAATACTCTAGGTTAAAGAGAGAGAAAGAATTTATTTCGGAGAAGAATAAAAGATAAACAACGCAAGAGCTATTATACTATTAAGACTAGTATTTTAACTAAGGGATTGGCATTGCTGCTATTGCAATACACTACATAATTAGGTTCTTTGGTTAGAGATTATATTCCTATCTAATCAGTAACTTCGTCTTCACGTGTGTTGATGTATATGTTGACTTCATTGAAGATCTTTAGCTTTGGATGACGAGTCCTAGAGCATAACTTAATGTAGATGTTGTCTATACCGGCTTCAAAATCTAGCAAGGGTTAAGAAGATACTTTGAGTACGAGCGTACTCAGCAAGTTTCACTAAAAAGTAGTGTTTGATGCACCATAACTACAGCCACAGACCATAGGTCGTAGGCAATGCAAGTTTTTATAAACATTTCTTCAAAGGTTGCTTTTATTCTGAAAAGCTATGTCCGTCAGCCTTCACGGGTTTACTAGAACTTTCATGGAGTTCCTTTCCCGCCGCGTTCGTAGCTCCTTCCCGGAACAGGGAGTAACAAGTTACAGTTCTTACACTCTGCAGAGGTGCGTTACTTTACCCATGAGAGATCAACTCTCTATTGCACAACCGGGCAGCTTATTCCCGTCCACAATTCCATGATGTGGGGCCCAGAAGATGATCCAAGCCAATCACTGCCCCCTTCGCGACCTCGCATGCCTCCTTGGTGTACACCGTGCCCACATATTGAATTACGGCAATGGTTTGTACAAACCATTAGATGCCAGAACTATCGTGGGACGATGAGGGTTCCCACCCATATGCTGCATATCCTCTACGAATTACCAATTAATATGCACGCTATGAGGATAACAACCACGACCTGCACATCTGGCTTCATGCGAGAGGAAGAAGAAACAGCTGACTTCTCCGTCCCATTCCAAATCTCATGGTCAACGCGTATTATACGGCACAAGAATCACTGGCGACATTGGTTTGTTAAGTCCTAGGTTATATAGTTCTGAGTAGTGGTATTCCAACTGTCAGAGTTACTAGATTAGCTGATCACCCTGGATCAGTAACCAATAGTTCACATTATTATCGAAAATAGTGTTTTCTGACCCCTTTTCAAATGCAGGTGATGATAACACTGGATTTGTAAAATACTTTACGAAAAAATAATCAAAGGACACAAGCAAGTGTGAACTTGCCTTTTGTGATTGCAAGATTATGCTCTCACGATCTTCAAGATAATATAAGATCCAAAATCTGAAATCATCATCATTGGTCCGGTAAGGACTAATGTTTAAAGAAACAATATGCTCTTATGCATAAGTAATGTGATGCACGTTATAAAACGCGAATCTCGGGAATAATGTTGTTCTAGGGTTTGGATTCCGGAAATGGTTACTTTAAAATGTCTTGTCCTTTTAGATAAGTTTTACACCTGTGCTTCTTATTAGGGCTTGTGAGTGTGTCTGAATAACACCTATTTATGCATCAATAAAATATACACCTATGAAATGCTATTCAAGATTGTTTACATTTTAATTGTTTATCTTCAAACTTGACTTTATAAGTAAGTCATTTATAAATAGCTTAAGTGTTATCGCTCCTAGGTATACAAGTGAAGTATGATGTAATGTGATCTTGATTATTTGTCATATATTGTCTGAAGTGGCAAAACGAATAACTTTTGAAGAAAAGATTCATTTTCTAATGTTTAAACAATCTTTGTGGTTAGTTAATGGTGGTCGATGTTATTTCTATTTGCTTGAATAGTTTTGGCGTGAGTTGCTTTATAACTTAACTAGTTCAGACCAAAGTTAACTATAAAATATATAATAATGCTTATAGTGTTATATTTAGATTCTTGTGGACTATAGTTACTCTAAAACAAGGATAGTTTGAAAGTATAATGCTTATGATATTTGTATCTTGTGTATCTGGAATGTTTTCTTAAGGTTACTTAAGAATGGTTATTCTCCTATTTAAGTAGTGGTCTCTTAATTTTGTAGTGGAACAAGATTTCTTGTTTCTTTATAAAGGTATGATTATGGTTTGTGGATAAATAATTATTACTAGGGACTACTCATGATTTATCTTTGGATTTAGTCCATTATAAGGTTGTATTTGATTGATATATCATTCTTGAAAATTTTATAATTACTGAAGATCTTTTTAAAATATAATATATTCATATGGTAGAAGGATAATTCAATATAATAGTATTTCTAATGTTTTGAATGATTGTGAATTTTTAGTAATATTCAAGAATAATAACTATGTATTAGACTTGATTTTCTAATTTTAGAAATATTAACAAATTTTATTTACCCTTATATGAATTTTAAACTAAGTAAATAAGTTTAAATTTGAGTTCTTAAAATATTTGAATTTTTATTTAACTCAAAAGTGGATTATTATATTTTTAACATATAGATATTATTTTTGTGATCATTTTGGTATATTACATTTATTTTTTCGATTTATAAATATTAAGATATGATTTTTACAATTCTTATTACTTTATAGTTACCTAATAAATAATAAATATTTAATTAAGTGAAATAATAATACATGATTTTAGTTTTAAATTATAGTCTTTATTTTTCTAAGATTTTTGGTAGTTTATTCATATTTTTAATATTTACCATTATTGGAATATGAATTATCAAAGTTCTATTACTTTTAAACCTTTATTAAATAATATTTATTTAAATAATCAACATAATAATATTGGATAATAAGTTTAAGTTGTAGATTTTATTTTTCTATAAATTTTCATATATTATATACATTTTTTGAATTATAAATCAAAAGTTATTAATTAAACAAGATTTAATCATTTATTTGATTTCTGGAATGTTAATAATTGAGTTTATAACATTTTATTTATTTCTTAAACAGGAATTAACTTTTTACACCGCACCCGCATCTAGCCTGAGTCACTGGCCAATGGGCCAGTGGCCACCTCAGCGCACAGGTTAAAGAAAATGCATTTGTTACCGACTGGTTGGCTACCCCCAGTCAATGACATATGGGCCATAGGCCATGTCATTTGCCACGTGAGACAAAGACCAGGTCAAACACGGGAATGTGTCCAGGGTGACGTCGGTGTGACGTAGCTATGGCGTCAGCACCACCACCACCGCTAGTGGTTGGTCGCCGGTGATGATCCACGGCGCCCCAGCACGCGAAACTAACCTAGTTAGAATCAGTGCAACGTGCTGAGTCCTAAAGTGGCGACGCCGCTCGGAAATGGTCATCAGAGCCTCGGCTCCGACGAGCTCCGACGGTGGCCGACGGTGACAGAAGGTGCGATGGCGTTTAACAACGTGATACATCGATTTAGGAATGCTAGAGTGTTCAGGAACTCACCCTGATGATGATAGAGAGGTTGGCGAGGACCGGCGTGGTCAGAAATGATCTCTCCGGCGAGGATTCTGACGAACTGCCGCAAAGAGGAATGGCAAAAATTCACCCACTCCAAAGCTTCCCCTGATGCAAGATTTCACTCAGAGGATCTACGGAGGACGGGGCTTCTCCATGGCTACTTGGAAGAGTGTGGGGAGGTGTGGTTCGACGGCGAGGTGTGGCTCCGGTGAGCTAGGGTTTCGGCCCCATTCCAATTAGAGAGGATAAGGAGGGTTTGTGGATAGGGATTGAGGCAGGGCATCGCGGTGGCCTTCTTATCCCCCTTTGGAATGACGGCGAGCATCTTGACGCACGGCTGACGACGACGACGGCACCGGGCGGCGGCGAGCTCCTCCAGCGAGCTGCCAGTGTACGTGAGGATGACGACAATGTCACTTTTGTGGAAAACCTCCTGTGAATCTTTCAGCTCAACCCGCGATCCTTCCCTGGCCCCACTCGTCAATCACAGGGGAGAATGAGCTGGGCTGGTTACTAGGCCTTTGTGGGTTGCACCTGGGCGACAGGTAAGCACGTAGGAGTTGGGCTATGGCCAGGTCTTGTTTTTTATTTGTTTTCCAGTTTTTCTATTTTCTGTTTTCCTTTTCATATTTCTATATAATCTTTAATTTGAACTTTTCTTTGTAGAATTAATTGCTGGATAATTGTAGTAATACTGAAATATATTTAGTATCATTTGTGAACTTTTTATTTTATAATGTTTTTATATTTCTTTTATTTTCTCTAGATGAACCCCTTTTTAATATTTAGTAGAAGCTTTTCTTATTATATTTCTTTCCACTTTTAATCATGGAATTATTAAATAATATATCCTGATTTGTTTATAAAACTTAACTCTAGTTGACTCATAGTTTGAATAGAAATTTTTATGTATATAATTATTGTATATCATTATTTGATGTATGAAATATAAAAGAAATTAATATGGTTATTACTACTTCCATTAACTTGGAAAATGGCAATGTATATATTCTATTATGATAAACAAAGAAGTTTAGGGTTTTGAATTATGAATATTTACCCTAGGGTTTAGGGTTTTAATATACTTAGATTCCTTTATGGATGTGAGTAAAGATTTAATAACTAAGCATATTGTTTTCTGTTTGGGATATTTTATGACATTACCTTTAGGACTAGAAAGTTATATTTAGAATGTTTTATAGAAAGGAATTGATGAAGATACTCCTAAGCATATATAATTATGATGGTTGGAATTGGCAGAGATGTGCTTATGTGATTTATTATAGGAAAATATTCCTATAAAATGATATTAACATAAGATGATGAATCAATTCCCTGAATGGACATTATACTTGGTTTAAGATTTAGAGTTGGTTGTTTAACAAGAATGTCTATTTTTCCATTCTTAACCATCCTTGACCTTTAATTAAAGTATTCTTTTCCTAGATATAATACTTCTTCCTATCCATCATCATATTTAGCATGATGAGCTTTACTTCATAAAATATTCCTATCCCCCTATTATCCTTCTAAATCCATGAATGAACACAATGGGCTTGACACTAAAGCTTTTATGGTTTTCTCATATCCATACATGGTTCTATCCACTACTCTACTTTTGATAACCTTCAATCGAACAAGTAGTTTCTTCAAACTCCACTCATAATCTTCTTAATCATTTAATACTAATATTTCTTCATTAGATGTATACATCCAACTATATTACTCCAAAGCTTACTATCCTTTAAGATGAATAACATTACTTTCATAACTCTATGCTATACTAGCTTTAATTGAATCATGTTGTTTTACATTTACTTTACTCTAATAACTCATGCTCCAACCTCACATTATATTAATGTGACCTGTAATGACTACTCTAGGATAACTTATCTATACTAGGGTTTTAATCATGTTCTATCCACCAATATCACTTATGATTGATATAAGTATCCAATCTTGGTGAGCAAGTATGATCATTATAATCCTTTAATTATTTATAGCTTGCGTTATTAGTTGGCTAAGAAAGGCTTTATCAATACCACTTTTCAATGGTATTGAAATTATCTTCTCAGTATCTCATATTGGATTAAGGTTGTTATTCATGGACTATGTCCACTTGGCCTAATATAATTACTACTGGTAACTATCTTCAGAATTCATCCTTGTAATCTTCTTTACTACCATAGGATTAGATAATATAAATAGTTCTTCTATTTATCTAGGAGTGATTTAGCTCCATCAATTATCATATTGTTTTGATTCTCTTCAATCATTCCCATCCTATAGATGATGTCTAAAACTAGAATTACTATTTACTTCTTCTTAGTTGTTTCTTTATAGACACTTAAATGTGAGCTATGTTCTGGTCAAGAGTTGGTAGATTGAGAATTGGTGAATCGATAGTTGATTTCTCAACATTGATGAAAAACATATATTGGAATATAACTCAATAGAGATGATAAGGATTGATATGGAAAGAAAGATATATGGTGAATGATCTAAACTCAGTTTCTTTCCTACTCAATCTTACTTAAGAAGTAGGCTTAGGTATTACCATGATACTCATGGTATAAGCAGATGAGATTAAGATATAGTTGTTACATTCTTATTATTTGTGTTATACCCTTAACTTGGTACTCATGAGTGATTATAATGAATACTATGATATGATCACCTAAGGATCAAATATAAATCATAATGTATTAGGGTTTAACTTTTATTACATTTGATCTACCCTTAGATCAAATCTCCCTTACCCAAATATAAGGTTTTAGCAAAGGTCATATTGAAACTTATCGCAGTCAACTTGATGATCTACTTCAATTCCATCAAGTTAAGAGAAGCTTCAATCACTCTAACAAGTTTTGTTCAAAAGCGCGAAAATTATTCAGATTTTCTATGCATGAATGCAATGCACACATCTGGGTTCAGCTTATTTCTAGGCTCTAATGTTGGGATGTTACACTAGTGGGCCAGCTGAGGGACTACGGGTTGAATCTTGAATCATGCTAGGGGGTTTTCTACAAAGTTAACATCATAGTCTTCCTCGCCTACTGGAAGCACCTCGGTGGCCGTTTCTTCGCCGTCCGCCATCGCCGCAATGCCCACAGACGCCAAGATCCGCGTTGCCGATGTTCGTGGCCTATAAGGAGACCACCACCACGCCAGAGAGCCTTATCCTCTTATCCTCCCCAACTTCCTCTCTGACAGAAAACCTAGCCTCGCCGGAGCTGCTCATCGCCGTCGTTCTCGAGCTCCCCTGGCCTCCCTGAGGGTGCCTTTGGACTCACCTCATCGTCCTTGTTCTTCCAAGACAAGTCATGGAAGCCCGTAGATCTTCTGTTGAGCTAATCGACACCACACTGCCGCTGCCAGTCACCGACGTTCGTTGTCGATTTTGACCTCGCCTTGCCTTATCAACCGCACCATCGTGTTCCTGGTGAGTCATTGAGTCTCTCCATACGCTTAAATGCTTTGTTTGCTTCCTAAATCCACGCCGCCATGATCATCTGCAAGCACCGCCGCATGGGCTTGTCGGCGGCCGTCCTCCGGCGACCAAAATAGGGCGGCGCCACCACCAATTGGTCCCTTGGAATACCCTCTTTCCAACGAGCTTAGCCAGCACCCCGCGCGAGCATGAAATCACTCGATCGATCACCAATCTGAGGGATTCCGGTGGTATGATGTCAGGGTTGATGGGGATATGCCTACCGGGCTATACCCAGCAGGACGTTTCCTATTGGACCAAGCCGCCAGCGAGTGGGCCTGCAGGACGACGACTGGATTGAGACTTGGCGTGGACTCAGGAGACTGGAAGCTGGAGGCCCAGAAGCGTTGCTAGGCCCAGTCGGACTAGGTCATAGAACCTCTGAATCCTTAACTAATTCGGTTGTAATCTGTAAACCCTAGCGAGGTGAGCCTATATAAACCTCCCTAGGGTACGCATAGGGGACACATTCCATCATACACCCAAGCGACTCGCTGCCTTGTCGTCGAGCTCGCCCCCTTTTACTCTCACCATAATACAATCTAGCAAGAGTAGGTCTTTACCCTCCGGGGGGCCGAACCTGGGTAAACCCTTGTGTCTCTGCCCTCATCTCGCACCGCAGATGGCTGGCCGCCCTTGCCCCATGTTCTATTACTCGCTGTCGATTGCAGTGTCTGCCGTGATCATTCCCACGACAGTGGCGCCCATCGTGGGGCCTGGCCAGTTAGGTCGGTGTTCTGCGGCGAGATCCAATCTGCCCATCAACGAGTCGATCGCCATCGGTCGCATGATCGCGATTGGCGAGATGCTCCAGATCTTGCCGAGCAGCTACGTCCCGGCGGCGCGACCTGTCACGCATAGCGTGATTTTGCCGGTCGACACGATCAGCCTCTTCGTCGGCCTCACCGACGTCATCATCTCGGAGGAATCGGCTCGCGTCCGTGAGTCGCCGCCACGCGACCGGCTCTCTGAGAACCAGGTCCGCACGATTCACCGCCTGGCCTCCGAGTACGACTCGGCCCACATCAACGTGGCCGAAACCACCGCGGACGCGGACGACGTGGCCCTCAACGATGATGCCGATTCGGCGTCCCCGGCATCGCTCGCCATATCCATCGTCGCCGCATCGCCCGCGGGCTCCATCACCCGAGACTTCGAGGACCCCTCCATCCTTGGGATCTTTGACTTCGACTCCGGGTTGCAGAACTCCGCCGACCTCCACGATGGAACCTGTCGCCACGCCGCGACCTACATGGCGACTGGCGCCGACCCGCTAGAAGACCCCTTCTCCACGCTGATCCCACTAAACGCGACGACGACGGAGGTCGAGGAACTCCGCCTGCGGCTGGCGGAGGCAGTCCGCAAGGAACAAGCCGAGCGCGAAAAATTTCGCCTCGAGCAGGTGACATCGCAGGAGCTGTCACGCTACCACCAACTCTGAATCAGGTCGCACCTGAACCCTACCGTTCAGGGGCGCGTCCTGAACTTCGACGATGAAAACGACCCGGCCCGCGTGGCTGAGCGCGCAATCTGCAAGAACGCGCTGCCAGGAGGAAGCGATCGACCCCCACTAGGGGTGACGGCCAACGGCGCCCCACCACCACCCAACCGCGCACCCCCCCAGGGACCAGCCAAGGATCATGGTCTCCTCATGAGAGCGAGACGCGAACGGCCTCCCTCTGTTCTCCACCCAAATGGACAACGTCGTCGCGAGCCGAGAAGCAGTCGACAACATCCAAGTCATCGGGGAAGGCGCCCAGCAGATCCAGTACGCCAAGGCTTTGCTCGCCAAAGCAGTCGAGCAACAAAACGCGGGCATGGACTCACAGGGTTGGATGTACTCGCGTTCATCAGGCAGCAGGGCGGCCTCGAGCGGCCGCCCAATGGCGGCGAATACCCTCAACTACCCGCCACCCGAGCCCCTGCAGCTCCAACACCGACCCACGAACGCGGCACTCTCCACCAACGACCCACAGCCGGCGAACAACTTCGTCGCCGCCAACGGACAGCCCGTCGACGCACGCACCCACATCATCAACAACCAGAGCTGGCGCGCACGCCAGCCTAAAGACTTGAGGCATACCCTCACCAACCGCCGCGACGGCGAACCAAGGGGATCGCTGAGCCGAGTCGGACCCCAGTGCTTTGGACCAATGATCCGAGGTGAAAGATACCCGACGAACTTCAAAGCACCGAAGGAGATCGAGAAGTACGACCCCTCATACGATCCGTCTGCGTGGCTGGACACTTACCTCATGGCGATGGGGATCACCGGGCACACTGATCTACTCGCCGCCCGCTACCTTCCCCTAATGATGGAGGGAGCGTGCATGCAGTGGATTAACACCCGACCTGCGGTTAGCATCGACTCCTGGGAGGAAATGCGCGACGCCTTCGTCAGGCACTTCGAGGGTTCATACACCCGCGCCACCACCATCGAGGACCTAGAGCGATGCGTCCAGGGACACCGCGAGTCGACCCGCAGTTGGGTCCAACGGTGGCAAGACTTGTGGTACAACGCGGCCGGAATCCACCCAGACACCGCGATCCACTGCTTCAAGACCTCCTGCTGCTATGAGCCCCTGGTCGCCAAGCTCAAGCGAGTGTACAGAACACTCAAAAACATACCAGACCTCCTCGAGATCGCAAATAGGTACGCGGAGGAGGATCCAAACCAAGAAACCGACGACGAGTCGGGAGGAAATCGCCGCATGAGCAGCCACGACAACGGGAGGCGACCCGAACTATGCTACAGCAACACTCGCCTCATCGGAAAATGCCGCAGTGATGGGCGAGTCGACTTCATCGCCAACGCCGGATACGCGCCGCGCGAACCCAAGAGCTTCCGCTGCGACGAAGGCCAGTGCCGCGACGGTGGCAACTACAAGGCAAAGCCAAGTTTCGATCCGACGACCCTCCTCAACCAACCCCGTGTGTTTAATAGCAGGGAAGGAAAGCCTGCCACACACACGACCACCGACTGCCACTCTCTCAAGGAGATCGAGAAGGCACGGCGCGCGCGGGAAGACCCCGACAATAACCCGCCAAACAGCGAAAAGTTCGGCAGCATCGCCGGCTCGCTCCACACCTTCACAGGCTTCAACACCAAGCGCGAGAAGAAGGTCATCGCTCGTGTCGTCGCCGTCAATGCGGTGTCACAGATAGACATCCCCCAGTTCCTCAACTGGTCCGAGCAACCAATCACCTAGAGCCGCGAGGACCACTCACCACAGATCGAATATCCGGGCCGAGTCGCCCTAGTGGTCAAGCCCAAGGTGGGAGATTACTGGCTCCCCAAAACGCTGATGGACGGCGGCAGCTCCATCAACATCCTGTACCTGGACACGTTCAGGCGACTGCGGCTCCCGCAGTCGATGATCAAGACAACCTACACCACCTTACACGGCATCGTCCCTGGTTGGAAGGTGTGCCCGATCGGCAAGGTGACGCTGCCAATCACCTTCGGCACACCAGCAAACTTCCGCACCGAGCGGATCGTCTTCGAGCTGGTGCCGTTCAACAGCCCCTACCACTGCATCCTGGGGTGCCAGGCGTTCGCCAAATTCATGGCAGCGCCCCACTACGCGTACAACGCAATGAAGCTACCTGGTCCATGCGGCATCATCATTGTCCATGGCGACCCCGACATGGCCGCAGAATGCAAGGACAAAGGAGCTGAACTCGCTGACGCCGTCATCGCAGCGGAGGCCAACCACGCTGAGAAGCTCTCCAAGTACGTGAGCGGGGTCAACAAAGACGATCCCACCATACTCAATAAGCCCAATTCGGAGGGTGGCAACTCCACCGCCTTCGAGGCAACGACACACACCCGCACCGTCGAGTTGGTCCCAGGCGACTTCAGCCAGACGGTGACGATCGGGACGGGCATGAGCCCAACATAGGAATGCGCGCTCATTGAGTTCCTCTGTGAGAATAGGGACATCTTTGCATGGAAGCCATCCGGCATGCCTGGTGTCCCGAGGGAACTCGCTGAGCACAAACTCAACGCCGA
The DNA here is from genome assembly GCA_916181665.1 of Avena sativa. NCBI lineage: Eukaryota > Viridiplantae > Streptophyta > Magnoliopsida > Poales > Poaceae > Avena > Avena sativa. The sequence continues at coordinate 373,610,968 of OV702280.1, forward strand.
CCCCAAAGTGCGACCCGTCAAGCAGTCGCTACGTCCCTTCAACGAAGAGCACTGCCGAGCAATCGCCGAGGAGGTGCAGCGTCTACTCGCTGTAGGCTTCGTTCGGCCAATCAAATACTCCAAGTGGCTGGCAAACCCGGTCCTGGTCGAGAAGAAAAACGGCACCTGGCGAATGTGTATCGATTACACTAACTTAAACAACGCCTGCCCGAAGGAGCAATTCGTCCTCCCGCGGATCGACAAAATCATCGACTCCACCGCGGGCTCGGAGGCGCTATGCTTCCTCGACGCCTACTCTGGGTACAACTAGATCAAAATGGCCGTCGAGGACGAAGAGAAGACGGCATTCATCACGCCATTCGGAGCCTTCTGCTACACTGCCATGACCTTCGGCCTCAAAAACACCGGAGCGACCTACCAGGAGTGCCTTGCAAACCAAATTGGCCACAATATCCATGTCTACATCGACGACGTGGTGGTAAAATCCACTCGCCAGGGCGATCTACTCGCCGACCTGGCGGAAACCTTCGCCAATCTGCGAAGGTACAAGATAAAGCTAAACCCTGGAAAGTGCACCTTCGGTGTACCAACTGGACAACTACTGGGATACGTCGTCTCCAAGTGCGGGATTGAGGCGAACCCCGCCAAGATCAACACGATCGCCCGACTCGGCAGACCTAAGTGCCTGCGCGACGTCCAGAAGTTGGCCGGGCAAGTCATGGCCCTCGGTCGCTTCATCCCCCGGTTAGGCGAGAAGGCGATGCCCCTTTACCGCCTAATGCGCAAGAACCCCACCTTCCAGTGGGACAAGGAGGCAGACGACGCACTCCACGCTCTCAAGGAGGTGCTACTCGCAGCACCGCTACTCGCCACCCCCGTCGACAAGGAACCCATGCTGGTCTACGTCGCGGCTTCCGAGCGCGTCGTCAGCGCCGTCATGGTCGTCGAACGGCTAGAGGAAGGGAAGGAGCGCCCGGTGCAGTGACCCGTATACTACATCAGTGAAGTCCTCACCGAGTCGTGCCAGCGCTACCCGCAGTACCAGAAATTGGTATACGCGGTCTTCAGAGCACAGCGGCGACTACCGCACTACTTCCAGGAGCACCCAATAACGATCGTCTCCTCAGAACCGCGAGGCGACCGGGCGAGTCGCCCAATGGGCCGTCGAGATTGGCGTCCACAACATCAAGTACGAGCCGCGCAAGGAGATCAAGTCGCAGGCTCTCGTAGACTTCCTCGCCGACTAGGAGGAGGCCCAGCAGCCGGAGAAGCTGCCATACCTCCATTACTGGAGCCTGCACTTCGACGGCTCCAAGAACGCGGACGGGACAGGAGCGAGGATCGTGCTAACATCTCCGAAGGGCGACAAGCTCCGCTACGTCCTCTACCTCGACTTCACCCCCTGCACCAACAACATGGCCGAGTACGAGGCGCTACTCCACGGCATGCGAGCAGCCAAGGAGATGAACATCAATCGCCTGTGCTGCTACAGAGACTCCGACCTTGTCGCCGGCACCTGCGACGCCGTCTCCCCCACCATGGCGGCATACCGCCAAGCAGTGGACCAGCTGGGAGGAAACTTCGCAGGCTACTCCGTCGAGTGGATCGACAGGCGGAAGAACGAGGAGGCCGACGCACCCTCTCGCATCGGCTCGGCTCGACTTGCACCACCCGCTGGCATCTTCCTTGACACCATCACCAAACCCTCCGTCTCTCCCCCAAGGGAGATCGACATCGGAATCCCGTTGCAACCAGAAGCAGCCCTGGTCGCACTAATCGCCGACCAAGCGACTGGACCGTGTCATACGTCACTTACCTGGAGGGAGGCACCCTACCGACGGACGAAACGGAGGCCCGGATGATAGCACGCCGCTGCAAGTCCTTCGTCATCATCAACGGAGAGCTCCACAAGCGCAGCGTGACCGGCGTGTTTCAACGCTGCGTCCAAACCGCTGAAGGACGCAAAATCCTCCAAGACATCCACTCCGGTGACTGCGGCCACCACGCCGGCGCCCGCTCTCTGGTCGCAAAGGCCATGCGACACGGCTTCTACTGGCTCACCGCACACGCAGACACTGTCAACATTGTCCAGCGGTGCGTCGGATGCCAGAAATACGCCAACCAGACTCACGTGCCGAGCTCGGTACTCAAGATAATCCCCATCACCTGGCCGTTCGCCGTGTGGGGCATGGGCATGGTAGGCCCCTTCAAGAAGGCCCCCTCTGGCTTCACCCACCTCCTAGTCGCAGTCGACAAATTCACAAAATGGGTGGAGGCCAAGCCAGTCCGCAAGTGCGAAGGGAAGACCGCTACAAAGTGCCTACGCGAGCTCATCTATCGCTACGGGTTCCCAAACAGCATCATCACGGACAACGGTACCAACTTCGCCAAGTGATCCATGTCCGAGTTCTACGAGGAACACAACATCTGACTCGACCTCGCCTCAGTCGCCCACCCGTAGTCCAATGGCCAGGCGGAACGTGCCAATCAGAGCATCCTCCATGGCCTGAAGCCACGGCTACAAGTCCCACTCGAGCGTACCGCCAGGTGCTGGTTAAAGAACTCCCCTCTGTAATCTGGGGCATCCGCACTTCCGTCAACAGGTCGACAGGGTTCACCCCCTTCTTGATGGTGTACGGCGCCAAGGCAGTCATGCCAACTGACCTCGAGCACGATTCACCTAGGGTGGTCAACTACACGGAGGCCGACAACGAGCTCGCACGCCAAGACGGAGTCGACCAGCTCGACGAAGCACGCGACCTAGCCCGCTCCCGCACTGCCATCTACCAGCAAGGGCTCCGCCACTACCACAGCCAACGAGTACGGACTCGCACTTTCCAGGAAGGCAACCTGGTACTGTGCCTAATCTAGGACAAGAAAGGCATGCACAAGCTCTCACCCCCATGGGAGGGACCATTCGCCATCGGGCGAGTCCTGGGCAACGACGCCTACTACCTCACAGACGTCCGAGGCGATGGAAAACTCGACGCCAAGCGGCCATGGAATGTAAACCTCCTTCGAAAGTTCTACTCTTAGAACTCCAGACATGTACCCCCTACCCGCTATGAAATAAAACAGATTGGTTACTACAAAATTGCGTCTACTCTCCGTGTCTTGTGCCACTCGCACTCGTAATAATAGCGTTACGCTATTCGCAGAAGTCAACCTTTGGCAAAGAGACCGGCACGGCCAACTAGTGCGGTACGAGGGCACTGGGAAAACTCAGGCCTCGTACCGTCCACGAAAAAAGCCAACTCGGAGCCCCATTGGAGTCGCCCAGCTCGACTGGCTCCCCGAGCCAAGACAACTGCACTCGCTTCCCACAGCGACCAAGTCCTCCGCATCCTCAGCGCAGCGACTCGAACAGCAAAGTACCACGCTCGGGGACTGACACCTGACCAAAGACGAGCGGCTAGGGAAAAACGCCAAGTACGAGAGCGCGCCCAGGACTCGCCACGCGACTGATCTTACGGATCAGGCAGGAGTGACGCGCCTAACATAACGTGCTTAGTCCTCACCTACCTCGGGATTGCGACTAGAACGGCCAAGTACCACGCTCGGGGACTCGGAAACCCGACCCCGTTCGCGCCCGGGAAAACGGTCAAGTAAAGAGCACCCCTGGGAGTCGCCACGCGACTGGCTTTTCGAGCCATGGCGAGTCGACCTTAACTCACTAACAGTTCACAAAACATATAAAAATGAGGTAAACCCCATAAAAAGGGCGGACGCGCTCGGGGACTCGCACTGAAGGGTTTCGCAGCATAGTAAATCAAAATTTTCTACGGATGCGAACGAGAAAGCCAAGATCTAATCTAGGAGAAGCAATCAATGAGAGAGGTAGATGAGATCTTCATACCCTTGAAGAAATCGCACAGCGGAAATGTTCAACAGAACATGGTTGGTGTAGTCGTACTCGCCGTCTCCTCCTCGCGATCCGATCCGATCCTACGCCACAAGTGGTGGCGCCTCCGAGAGATGCACACGTACGGTGCCGCGACATCTCCTCCTTCCTTGGTCCAGAAAGTGGGGTAGAGAGATAGATTGGATCTGCAGCACGACGGCGTGGTGCTAATGGTGGAGAATTTCTGCAACAGGGCTTCGCCTACACGCAGTCGGGAGAGAGAGAGAGAGGTGAAGGGCAGCAGGTCGGCGGCTAGGGTTGGAGGAGTGGGGGGAGGAGGGTGAGCCCCTGCCCTCTTTATATAGGGGGATGGACGGCCCCCTTGGCCCCTCCTCCAAGCCCTAGGGCAGCGGCCCCAAGGGTTGGAGTGGGGGGCAAGTCTCCCCCTTCCTTCTAGAAGGGTTCCTAGGGTTTCCCCTAGGGTTTCGGACGGCTGGGCCTATTGGGCCTTGTGCCCCTGGACCAAAGCGGCCAGGGCACTCCCTCGTAGGCCCATGTACCCCTCCGAAAAGTGGGGCCACGTTGGTCCCACTCCGAAAGCTTCTAGAACCTTCCGGTACAATACCGAATACTCCGAAACGATTCTGAAATCCAAAAACTGCTTTCCTTTATATGAATCTTATTCTCCGGACCATTCCGGAACCTCTCGTGATGTCCTAGATCTCATCCGAGACTCTGAACAAAAACTCATAAACCAATTATCCATTCTATCCTAGCGTCGAGGCACGTTAAGTGTGTGACCCTATGGGTTCGAGAATATGCAGACATGATCTTCTATCAATAATCAACAGCGGGATCTGGAAACCCATATTGACTCCCAAATATTCATCGATGATCATATCGGATGAACCACGATGCCAGGATTCAATTAATCCCATATTTATATTCCCTTCGTCACGCGATATTTTACTTGCCCGATATTCGATCGTTGGTATCTGCATACCTAGTTCAATCTCGTTCAAAGCAAGTACTTTACTCGTTCCGTAATCCGATATCACTTTGTGATCAACTCCTTAACCACGTGCTTGCAAGCGGTGTTGATATCGATTACCGAGTGGGCCTGAAGTATATCTCTCCGACTCGGGAGGGACAAATCCCATATCGATACATACAACCCAACAAGTACTTTCCGATCACCTGAGAGACACCTTTATGATCACCCTCTCATAGGATGACGTTTGATGACCTCAAATCTTTCTTCCGATACCAGGGAGTTGCATTATCTCATGGTCTAAGGAATACAATATTTGACATAGAAAATCTTCGCAAAGATGAACACGATGACACGATCTAATTGCTTTGCTTGATTTGGGTCTATCCATCATATCATTCTCCTAATGACATGATCTCATTATTAATCGACAACTTATGTCTATGGTTAGGAAACCTTAACCATCATTAATCAGTGAGCTAGTCCGTAGAGGCGTACTAGGGACACGGTGTTGTTCATAAACCACACAAGTATCAAAGTTTCCACTTAATACAATTCTAGCATGGAATATAAACTTTATCATGAACAAGAATTATAACAATAACATCTTTATTATTGCCTCTAGGGCATAATTCCAACACGCACAACCAACATCCAAGTCACAAAACAACTGACAAAATAACACGAACATTCCATTATAGCAGCAAAATTTGTTTCGCGTACAAGGAGAGATACATTGTTACTCTACACTAACGCCGATTGGCAAAACATTTTTTACTCCGCAGGCTTTGACGAAGACGCGCCACCGTCCCTGCGACAGCGGATGAAGGGCATGTAAGGGTTCGACGGGTACGTCTTCAGCTCGCCTGCCATCACCGCACGGAACGGCTGGACCACCTTGAAGTCCCGATGCTTCGGTTCAGGATCATTGGGGGCGACAATCGTCTCCTGATAGGGGATGAGGTCGCCCATCACCCAAACGCGGTCGGAGTATACCGCGGCTCGGTCCGTCAACTTCAACACCTCGGCAATCTCCACCGAGCCTGTCGACGAGGGGTAATCGCTCGTGACATCGTCGAGGTCGAAGTCGTCCGGGAAGTGGGCGAGCCCAAGGCTGAGCGCCGTCGCCGCCCCATGACGGAAGTCCGACCGCGTCATGAATTCCTCGACCGACGGGGCCTTCTCCAGGTAGCGCCATACCTCGACAAGGTCGCTGGGGATCACCTCCGTGGGCGATATCTCCTGAAGATATGCACAGAGGCAAGTCGCTGACAACGCGGCTGAGTCGACCAGGGTGGTCACACACTGCCGCGCATCGTACAACTGCGCCTCTTCCGCGTTATTAGTGATCCGGCCTGCAGCACAGAAACAAGCAGTAAGCAAAACATCGAAACCACAACACAGTTCGTGCAATCAGAAGTCGGCTGAAGGAGGGCTTACCAATTAGCGGGCGATAGAGGTCCGTGATGAAACTTTGAAGAGAAGAGATCATTCTGCAACCCAACAACGAGCGCATCAGACACCTTCCGTTCTTCAGCGGCAGAAGTGACAACAGCCTTTGCTCGTCCTTCCGCCAAGCTCGCTTCCGCCTTCGCTTCCTTGAGCTCACGCTCCAGATCGGCGATTCGCTTTTTGGCCACGCTCAAAGTGGATTGATACGCCGTCAAGTCACCCAATGGTACAAGGCCTTGGAGAGCCTCCTTCACATCAGCCGCACTACTCTCTGTTTCAGAGAAAAACGGTCAACACCGTGTCGGATAAGCGATGAGTGCCAGTTAAAGTATATACTAACCCGCAGCTGCCTGAAGCTCCTTGTTCATCTCCTGGACGGTGACGAGCTCCTTCTCCACGCGGCACTTCGAAGCAAGCCACTGGGCTGACTCGCGCTGCAGACCCTGCGCAGCAACCACAACGTCAAGAACAAAACAATTCCTAAGTGCCCACCCGCTGAAATTCAGCGACTATGCACTCGGGGACTGGATTATGAAATTCCTAAGTGCCCACCCGCTGAAATTCAGCGACTAGGCACTCGGGGACTGGATTACGAAATTCCTAACTGCCCACCCGCTGAAATTCAGCGACTAGGCACTCGGGAACTGGATTACGAAATTCCTATGTGCCCACCCGCTGAAATTCAGCGACTAGGCACTCGGGGACTGGATTACGAAATTCCTAAGCACCCACCCACTGAAATTCAGCGACTAGGCACTCTGGGACTGGATCAAATAAAAACATTAAGAATCCGACCACTGAAATTAAGTGGCCAGATCCTCGGGGACTGGACATACCTGGATGGCAGCACCTAGCATGACATGAAGTTCCATCGCATCCACCGATGCAAGCACAACCGGAGTATGGCACGGCTTTTTTCAACCTTCGCACGGCGGCCCCAGGAAGCTGGCTCGACGGCGCTGAGGCAGTCGCCGTGGCGGCCTTCGCCACGAAGCGAGGGAAAGTCGCCGCTGCGGCCACTGCACCACTCGAGGTCGGCTCGGCCACATCGGTTGAGCCCGCAAGCACCGAACGTTGCGACCCCACATCTTCCATGACCTTCGAAGCCACTTCCGCTGCGGTTGGAGGCTCGCTCGGGGCGGTCGCCGACTCGTTAGAGACCGTGACGACGTCGTCGCCTTTCGCCCTTTTGGTGCCTTCGGCCGGAGCTATGACTTCGTCGCCCTTCCTCTTACGCGAGGGATCAGCTGACACCTCTGTGGCGACTGGCGGAACCTTGGCCACTGAAGGGTGGCCTATCTTCTTAACCCCAGTCCTGCGAAAACAACTCTGTCAATAAAGCTTTCCGATTGAAACACAAGGTAAGCATACGAGAAAGGAGCACTCACTTGGCGACCGGAAGAAATCGCAGGCCGATGCGGATGCTGGCTGGTCTTTCCAGCTCTGGCCCCAGCTTCCGACTGAGGACCATCTCGAACACGTCGTGTGCCCAAGATACTGATGGCTTCTTCAAAGATGAAGCTGCAGCGGGAGCCTCGGTGGCGAACGTCGTGGGAGCTTCCCTTGGCAACGAGGCCCCTGTGGCTGAAGCGGCCCCCAAGCTAGTGACTGGGGAGAATGACGGTGGTAACGATGTCAGTGGCACCTCGTCCGTTGTGGCGGCGGCACCAGTCGCTGCGGCCGCGTGGGCCGCTTTCTCCTCGGCCGAGCTAGTGGCGTCGGAGCTATTCGCAGACCAAGGCGGAGACGCCGGTTTCATCGGCTTCACCTTCCTCTTCAGAGGAGCTTGTTTCTTCTTCGACGGCGTAGCCTCACGGTGTGAGGTGTGCTCAGGGAGTTCGTCGTCGTCATCATCGTGGGCCTCGAGGCTCTTGTTGGCCTCGAGTTCGTGCTGGTGCTGCCCGCGAGTCTTCCGAACCGTGGGGGCAGCAACTTCCATGGGGTCATCGTCTTCATCATTGTCGCTGCTGCCTTCGTCACTTTCGGCGTTGCCCTTGTCGGGCGACGATTCGCTCCCGTCCTGTGCGGACGAGCTCGAGTTCTCGTCGTCTGCGGGCGGGAGCCACCCTTCCACCACTTGAAACAACTGCATCAAAAACAAATGAAATTAGCGCAACCGCGAATGCACAACTGCGACTGCGAGTGCAAAGGGAATAGCGGCTTACCGTTGGAGCAGGGCGCCTCGCAGTATAAGGCGCAACCCCGGCCTTCGCGTCGAGATACACCGCCTGGGTGATGTTCTTCAGGGCCAGGGTGTAGTCATGGAGCCTCCACTCGTCGAGGCAGGATTTCGTCGGGTCGTCCTTGCCCATGTATTCATACATGTAGTGGTCACGGCTGGCCAGGGGCACGAGCCATCGCCCGAGCCAGCAGTTGTAGAGGTTAATGGTTTGGAGACCTTTCTTCTTCAAATTGCGAATGGTCTGCAGCATCTCGTCGACGACCATCCGCTTCTCCAGCGGGAGCTTGATGACCTGAAGCCGACGCGGCTCGGGCCGGTTGGCGGAGTACCTTGGAAGCGCCACTTCGTCGCCTGGAGTCAACTCGGTGACATAGAACCAGCTTTTCTTCCACTCATTCGCTGCTTTGGCGGGCAGCATCAAATCGAAAAACGATGCCTTCGACTTCTGCTGGAACGTCAGGCCGCCCGTGGCTAGCATTGGGCTGCCTGTCTCTTCGCGGCTGATTCTCCCGTGGAATAGATCTTGCCACAGGGGGAAGTAGGGCATGCGGCCCAGATAGCATTCGCAGAACGCCACGAAAATGGCGAGCTGCTCGATGTTGTGCGGACCCAGATCCGACAGCTGGATTCCGTAGTAGGCGCAGAAACGCCGGAAGAAGAGGAAGGTAGGGAAGCCAAGCCCCCGCTCCAGGTGACTGGTGAAGCAGATGAACTCCCCTTCGCGCGGATCCGGAATTACTTCTCCGGCCGCAGGGATGCGCCATCTCCCGGCGCGGAGAATCCCCGCCTCCTCGAATGATTTTAGCAGTGCCTTCGTGCACTTGGATCTGCCCCATGGTTCGGTGGGGGGAGCCATCGGCTGGAGGATCGTGGGATTCGGAACTCTCTGGATCGCTCTGGTCACTGCGCGGAATGGGGAAACAAGGATGCGCGAGATTGGAGGATGTGAGGGAAGCGTTTTCCCCGTTCGCCCTTCACTCTCCTTATATAGCGGTTGTTACTCGCCATTTCCGGGAGCCGTTACTACGCGGTAATTATGCCAATATTACCGTTGGGTTACCCAACGGCTAGTTTTACCAAAACTGACGGTCCAACTTCGTCTACTCGACTCGCTGTTCCCAGCGACTCGACGATTTGCCGACCCGATCACTATAACAGTAACTAATTATTCGCCGACCCGTTCGCCGAGCTGCGACACGATTGGTCGCCGTTATTGCGACTAAAATGACTAGTTCTTTCCTTTGTTCAGGAGTCCGCCGCTGATTCGACTAGGCGTCCGCATTGGACCCACATAATCCGACTACCAACAAACACCTGCGACGAATCAACGACGGCCTCGGGGACTACTAATGGGGATATGCCTACCGGGGTATACCCAGCAGCACGTTTCCTATTGGCCCAAGCCGCTAGCGAGTGGGCCTGCAGAACGGCGACTGGATCGAGACTTGGCGTGGACTCAGGCGACTGGAAGCTGGAGGCCCAGTCGTACTAGGTCATAAAACCTCCGAATCCTTAACTAATTCAGTTGTAATCTGTAAACCCTAGCAAGGTGAGCCTATATAAACCTCCCTAGCATACGCATAGGGGACACGTTCCATCAAAAACCCAAGCGACTCGCCGCCTAGTCGTCGGGCTCGCCCCCTTGTACTCTCACCATGATACAATCTAGCAGGAGTAGGTCTTTACCCTCCGGGGGGGGCGAACCTGGGTAAACCCTTGTGTCTCCGCCCTCATCTCGCACCGCAGATGGCTGGCCGCCCTTGCCCCATGTTCTATTAATCGCTGCCGATTGCAGCGTCTGCCGTGGTCATTCCCACGAAAAGGGTGATGTCATCCTTGACCAATTCAACCTGTTGACTCGGTCCATTGCTAGCATGGTAGATGACGTGACCAATGGCCCACGGTTCAGTCACTAGGGTAGGTTCAGTATTGGTATGAAAAGGTATTCTCTGTTTAGCAAATTGGTAAAACAATATTAATTCAAATCTAAATATTCCAGAAATTAAATAAAATCATTAAATCTTGTTAAATTAATAACTTTTGTTTTATAATTCAGAAAATATGTGTAATATATGAAAATGTTTAGAAAAATTAAATCTACAACTTAAAACTATTATAAAATATTATTATGTTATTTATTTAAATAATAATTATTTAATAAAGATTTTATAAATAATAAAACTTTGATAATTCATATCTTAATAATGGTAAATGTTAAAAATATAAATAAAATACCAAAAATCTTAGAAAAATAAGAACTATAATTTAAAACTATAATCATGCATTACTATTTCACTTAATTAAATATTTATTATTTATTAACTATTTTTAAATTAATAAATCTTATAAAAATCATATCTTATTATTTATAAATCACAAAAATAAATGTAATATACCAAAATGATCACAAAAATAATACCTACATGTTAAAAAATATAATATTCCACTTTTGAGTTAAATAAAAATTTAAATACTTTAATAACTTGAATTTAAACATATTTCCTAAGTTGTTAATTCATATAAGGGTAAATAAAATTTGTTAATATTTCTAAATTTGCCAATTTAGGTCTAATAAGTAATACTAGTCTTAAATATTTATAATATAAAGTCAAATTGGTCCAACACATTTTAAATACAATTTTATTGAATTATCCTTCAACCATATGTGTAGTTTATTTTCTAAAAAGATCTTTAACAATTATAAAATCTTCAAGAATGATATTTTTAACCAAATAAAATATTTTACCATTGTTACACTCACAACTTTATAATGGACTAAATCCAAAGATAATTCATAAGTAGTAAATAATGTTGTTTACTTATTCACAAGCCATAACCATACCCTTATAAGGAGATAAATACATTTATAAGGTTAGGAAACCACTATTCAAATAGAAGTGTTACCACTCTTAAAGTATCCTTAGGGAAACATTATGAAGTGAACAAGATACAAATATCATAAGCATTACACTCTAAGTCCATCTATGTTCTTAAAGTTAACTTTAGTCTACAAGACTTTAAGTATAATGCTAAAGACCTTATTATGTGTTTTATAGTTAACTTTGGTCTGTTGTAATTAAGACCTAAAGCATCTAAAGTCCAGACTATTCAAGCAAGTATAAACAACATCAATCACATTCTATCAACCATATTCTAAAAGCTATCAGAATTGTTTAAACCTTAGTAAGGAAATCTTTTCTTCAAATGTTATTCTTTTTTCCACTTCAAACAATAAATGACAATTAATAATAATCATGCTACTTTATACTTTACTTGTATACCTAGGCTTGTTAACACTTAAGTTACTTATAAATGCCATTACTTACAATGTAAAATTTGAAGATAAGGCCATTCTTATATAAGAAATCTTGAGTGGCATTCCATATTTGTGTATCTCATTATTTTATAATATTATAATTACATGTTGCATCACACACACTCACAAGCCTTAATAAGAAACACAAGTGTGAAACTTAATCTAAAAGAGCAACACATTCCAAAGAAACCATTTCCAATATCCAAACCCTAGAACAACGTTATCCTCGGGATTCGAGTTTATAAAATTGCATAGCATTATTTATGCATAATGGCATTTTTATTCTTTAAACATTAGTCCTTACCGGACCAATGATGTTGATTTCAGATATTGGATCTTATATTGTCTTGAAGACCGTGAGTACATAATCTTGCAATCACAAAAGGCAAGTTCACACTTGCTCATGTCCTTTGATTATTTTCTGTAAAGTATTTTGCAAATCAAGTGTTGTCATCACCTGCATTTCAAAAAGGTCAGAAAACACTATTTTTTGATAATAATGTGAACTATTGGTTACTGATCCAGGGTGATCAGCTAATCTACTAAATCTGGCAGTTGGAATACCACTGCTCAGGAATATATCATCTAGGACTTAACAACCAATGTCGCCAGTGATTCTTGCGCCGTATATTACGCGTTGACCATGAGATTTGGACGGAGAAGTCAGTTGTATCCTTTTCCTCTTGTATGGAGGCAAGACGACCTTAACGTGACGTTGTGATTCCTTATGTGGATCCAACATATGGGTGGGCACCCTTATGCCCCGCACTTTTGGTGTCTAGATTATCTATGATTGGTTTTTAGTGGTATAGTCCATTTGATATGGCACTTGCCAGGGCATCACCAGGTCATAGAGTCTTCGGGAACTCATCAGGGTTTTAGCCTGCCCGAAAGGGGGCTTAACGAAGGTGAGCCAGCCCCGAAGGATCGTGTAGACATATGGGGTCACGAAGAGGGCAGTGATTGGCTTGGATCTTAAGTTGGGCCTCAAACCATGGAAGTTTCAACGGGAACATACTCCCGGCCGTGCAACAAAACCTAAGGTCTCTCATGGGTAAAGTAACGCACCTCTGCAGAGTGTAAAAACTGTAACTTGTTACTCCCTATTCCGGGAAGGAGCTGCGAACGCTGCGGTAAAGGAACTCCATGAAAGTTCTGGTAAACCCGTGAAGACTGACGGACATAGCTTTTCAGAATAAAAGCAACCTTCGAAGAAATGTTTACGAAAACTTGCATTGCCTACGACCTCTGGTCTGTGGCTGTAGATATAGTGCATCAAACACTCCTTTTCTAGTGAACTTGCTAAGTACGCTCGTACTCAACGTATCTTCTTAACCCTTGCTAGAATCTGAAGCCATTAAGCTGATGTTTACATCAACTTATGCTCAAGAGAATTGTAGGGGTTCGTAGCATGGAAAACAAAAAATTTCTATCGCATACAAACAAACAAGCCAAGATCTATCTACTAGATTGTAGCAACGAGTCGATGGAATAACTTACCCTCGAAGATTCCAAAGCGTTTAACGAGAGCAGATTCTCGTGGGTGATGTAGTCGTACTCTTCCCGATCTCAAGATCGTGTAGACGATCCTTCCGGCGCTGCGTTCCGGCAGCGCTCCCGCAGTCGGTCACACGTTCGGTACTCGACGAAGACCTTCCTCTCCCTTGTTCCAGCAGGCAGCGGAGGTTGTAGCACTCTCCTCGCGATTCCGGCAGCACAACGGCGTGGTACCGAAAGTAGAGGGGAGATCCCGCAGGGCTTCGCCTTAAGCCGGAGCGAGTATGGTGGATTATGAGAGAGGGCTATTAGTGGTCTAGAGATTAGACACACCAATTAGAAGGCTCTAAACCGCAGGCTAAAGCAATTAGAAGCTCTAAACCAAATGGCTCTAAACCTGAGATTAGAGGTGGAAACTTGTGTGTCTCAAGGAGGAGCCCTGCCCCTCCTTTTATGGGTGGAGGGGCCTTGGTGCGCCAGGGGAGGGAGGGAGTCCCTCCCCAACTCGGCCTAGGGCTGGGCGCCGGCCTGGAGGAGTTGGACTCCTCCTCCAAGTTGGTTCCAACTCCTCTTGCTTGTTTCCCACAGTTTCCTGTTTCCCACAGTTTCCTGTTTTAGCCGTTTGACTTTCAAACTGGCAATTTGACTTTCATGTTTTTGGAACAGCAAGAACACTTAGTACATGATGCAATCATTCAATGACACACTCATGTACCCTCCCCCCCCAGAGTGCCGGACAATCCGGAACCTTCTAGAACATTCCCGATGAAAACACCGGAATCATTCCCGAACTCCGAAACGGGACTTTCCTTATATGAATCTTATTCTCCGGACCATTCCGGATCACCTCGTGATATCCCGGATCCCATCCGAGACTCCGAACAACATTCGGTCTCTTTCTCATAATACCATAACTACTCAAAACAACGTCGAATCCTTAAGTGTGTCTCCCTACGGTTCGTGAATTATGCGGACATGATCGAGACACTTCTCCGAACAATAACCAATAGAGGAATCTGGAAATTCATATGGCTCCCACATATTTCTACGATTACTTTGCGATCGAATGAACCACTTACATACGATACCAATTTCCCTTTGTCTCACGATAGTTTACTTATCCGAGGTTATGATCGTCGGTATCTCTGCATACCTAGTTCAACCCCGTTACCGATAAGTACTCTTTTCTCGTTCCCGTGATATGTGATCCCTTGTGAGCCAGTCACATGCTTGCAAGCTAATTGGATGACATTCCACCGAGAGGGCCCAGAGTATATTTATCCATCATATGGATGGACAAATCCCACTCTTGATCCATGTGTTTCAACCAATACTTTCCGAACACTCAATGCCACCTTTATAGCCACTCAGTTACGGTGTGGTGTTTGATGTCATCAAAGCATCCATCCGGTAAAGGTGATATGCATGATCTCATGGTCGAAGGAATTAGGTTACTATGTATCAGAAAGCATATAGCAATTGAACTATTGAAATGACTTGATCTTTATGCTACGCTTATCTATAGGAGTATGTCCACCATATCATTCTCCTAACGATATGATCTTGTTGTTGATAACATCTCAATGTTCATGATAGGGAAACCACAATCATTTATCAACCAACAAGCTAGTGAGGTATAGAGGCTATACTAGGGACTTCAAATTAAGTTTACAAATCACACAAGTATTAATGTTTCCCTGTTAATACTATTATAGCATGAATGTAAACATTTATCATAAACACAAAGATATAATAATAACTATATTTATTATTGCCTCTAGGGCATATCTCCAACAGTCTCCCACTTGCACTAGAGTCATCTAATCTAGATTACATGGTAATATACCGAACACCCATGGCAGTTTGGTGTTGGTCATGTTTTGCCCTCGGGAGAGGTTTAGTCAACGGATCCGCCACATTCAGATCTGTGTGTACTTTGCAAATCTTTATATCCCCATCCTGGATATGTTCTCGAATAGCGTGAAAACGTAGCTTGATATGCTTCAGCTTCTTGTGTGACCTTGGTTCTTGCGCATTGGCTATGGCGCCCATGTTATCACAGCAGATAGACATTGGGTCCAGCGCACTAGGAACCACACCCAGCTCTGTAATGAACTCTTTCATCCATATCGCTTCTTGTGAAGCCTCCGAAGCAGCCATGTATTCCGATTCAGTTGAAGATCTCGCCACAACGCTTTGCTTTGCACTCCTCCAGCTAACTGCTGCACCATTCAAAATAAATACGTATCCAGATTGTGATTTAGAATCATCCAGATCGGTGTTCCAACTAGCATCGGTGTAACCATTAACAACGAGCTGTTCATCACCTCCATAAGAAAGAACCATATCCTTAGTTCTTCTCAAGTACTTAAGGATGTTTTTGACCGCTGTCCAATGATCCACTCCTGGATCACTTTGATATCTTCTAGTTAGACTAACAGCATATGCGATGTCGGGTCTAGTACATAGCATGGCATACATTAGAGATCCTATGGCTGATGCATAGGGAGTCTTACTCATCCTTTCTCTATCTTCTGCCGATGTCGGACTTTGAGTTTTACTCAAGGTCGTATTGGGCAACATGGGCAAGAACCCTTTCTTGCTTTCTTCCATTCCAAACCTCTTTAGAACTTTGTCCAAATATGTACTCTGTGACAATGATATTTGGCATTTCGATCTATCTCTATAAATCTTTATGCCTAATATGTAAGCTGCTTCGCCAAGATCCTTCATTGAAAAACTATTATTCAAATATTCCTTGACACTATTAAGAAGGTATACATCATTCCCAATCAACAATATGTCATCCACATATAGTATTAAGAATGCTACAGAGCTCCCACTCACTTTCTTGTAAATACAAGCTTCTCCATAAGTTTGTATAAAACCAAAACTTTTGATTACCTTATCAAAACGTTGATTCCAACTTCGGGATGCTTGCTTCAATCCATAGATGGACCGTTGAAGTTTGCATACCTTGTTAGCATCTTTAGGATCGACAAAACCTTTGGGTTGCATCATATACAACTCTTCATCAATATCTCCATTGAGGAATGCTATTTTGACATCCATCTGCCATATCTCATAATCATAATATGCAGCGATTGCTAACATAATCCTCACAGACTTTATCTTCGCTACCGGTGAGAAAGTCTCATCGTAGTCAACTCCTTGAATTTGTCGAAACCCTTTTGCGACAAGTCGAGCTTTATAGACAGTAACATTACCATCAGCATCTGTTTTCTTCTTGAAAATCCATTTGTTCTCGACAGCCTTTCGGCCATCCGGTAAGTCCACCAAAGTCCATACTTGGTTTTCGTACATGGATCCAATCTCGGATTTCATGGCTTCTTGCCATTTATTGGAATCTGGGCTCATCATCGCTTCCTCATATGTCTCGGGGTCATCGGTGTTGTCCACCAACATGACACTCATAACGGGATCATACCAATCTGGAGTGGTACGATTTCTCGTTGATCTCCGAGGCTCTGTAGCAACTTCAACCGAAGTTTCATGATCACCATCATTAGCTCCCTCTCTAATTGGTGCAGGCACCACAGGAACTTCTTCCGGTGCTGCGCTACTCGCAATTTCGAGAGAAGGTTCGACAACCTCGTCGAGTTCTACTTTCCTTCCAGTCACTTCTTTCGAGAGAAATTCCTTCTCTAGAAAGGATCCATTCTTGGCAACGAAAATTTTTCCTTCGGATCTATGATAGAAGGTATACCCAATAGTTTCCTTCGGGTATCCTATGAAGACGCATTTTTCCGCTTTGGGTTCAAGCTTGTCCGGCTGTAACTTCTTTACATAGGCTTCGCATCCCCAAACTTTAAGGAACGACAATTTAGGTTTCTTCCCAAACCATAATTCATACGGTGTCGTTTCAACGGATTTAGATGGTGCCCTATTTAAAGTGAATGCGGCTGTTTCTAATGCATAACCCCAAAATGATAGCGGTAAATCTGTAAGTGACATCATAGAACGAACCATATCTAAGAGAGTTCGATTACGACGTTCGGACACACCATTACGCTGTGGTGTTCCCGGCGGTGTCAATTGTGAAAGTATTCCGCATTTCTTTAAATGCTCGCCAAACTCGTAACTTAGATATTCACCTCCACGATCAGAACGTAGAAACTTAATCTTCTTGTTACGTTGATTCTCTACCTCACTTTGAAACTCCTTAAACTTCTCGAAAGTTTCGGACTTATGTTTCATGAAATAGATATACCCATATCTACTCAAATCATCCGTGAAGGTAAGAACATAACGATAACCACCGCGCGATGCTACACTCATTGGACCACACACATCGGTATGTATAATTTCCAATAAGTCCGTAGCTCGCTCCATCATACCAGAAAATGGAGTCTTAGTCATTTTTCCCATCAGACATGCTTCGCATCTTTCAAGTGATTCAAAATCAAGTGATTCAAGAAGTCCATCGGAATGGAGTTTCTTCATACGCTTCACTCCAATGTGACCAAGACGACAGTGCCACATATAGGTCGAATTATCGCTTGATTTCAAACGTTTAGCCTCAATGTTGTTGATATGTGTATTTCCACTATCGAGATTCAATAAGAATAGACCATCTATCAAAGGTGCATGTGCATAAAACATATTACTCATATAAATCGAACAACCATTATTCTCTGATTTAAACAAGTAACCGTCTCGTAATAAACAAGATCCCGATATAATGTTCATGCTTAACACAGGCACTAAATAACAATTATTTAAGTATAAAACTAATCCCGATGGTAGATGAAGGGGTAGCGTGCCGACCGCGATCACATCAACCTTTGATCCGTTTCCCACGCGCATCGTCACCTCGTTCTTCGCTAGCTTCCGTTTATTCTGCAGCACCTGTTTCGAGTTACAAATATGAGCAACCGAACCAGTATCAAATACCCAGGCACTACTACGAGTACTAGTGAGATACACATCAATAACATGTATATCAGACATACCTTTCTTCTTGATGTTGCCGTTCTTCAAATCCACCAAGTACTTTGGGCAATTCCGCTTCCAGTGACCTTCTCCCTTGCAGTAAAAGCACTCAGTATCAGGCTTGGGTCCAGCCTTGGTCTTCTTCGCCGGCGTGGTAACTTTCTTACCACCCTTCTTGAAGTGTCCCTTTTGCTTAGACTTGCCTTTCTTGAATTTGGTGGTCTTATTGACCAACAACACTTGGTGCTCTTTCTTAATCTCCACTTCTGCAGATTTCAACATGGCAAAGAGTTCTGGCAACGTCTTGTTCATGTTCTGCATGTTGTAGTTCATCACAAAATTCTTGTAACTTGGTGGTAGTGATTGGATGACACGGTAAATCCCCAAAGCATTAGGAATCACAATACCCAAGCTTTGAAGTTTGTTTGCGTGCCCAGACATCTTAAGCACATGCTCACTGACGGAGCTGCCCTCTTCCATCTTGCAGTTAAAGAACTTTTCAGAAGCTTCATAACTTTCAATTGCCGCATGAGTCTCAAAAATCAATTTGAGATCCTCGACAATATCATATGGGTCTGAATCCTCAAACCTTTTCTGAAGCTCCGATTCCAAACCATACAAGATAGCACACTGAACTATGGAGTACTGATTCTTCCGAGCGAGGTAAACATTCTTTACTTCATCGGGAGCATCATCTGCAGGTGGGTCACCCAGCGGTGCATCCAGCACATAGGTCAAATTACCAGTTGTGAGGACAATCCTCAAATTGCGGAACCAATCCGCGAAGTTGCTTCCATTGTTTTTCAACTTTTCTTTCTCTAGGAACGCATTAAAATTGATGGTAGGGGCTGCCATTGATCTACAACATATTTGCAATAGTTTAGACTAAGTTTATGATAAATTGAGTTCAAATTAATAATGAATTTAAACTAGGTGAACTCCCACTCAAAACAATATCCCTCACATTGTTTTAGTGATCACACGAACCAAATCCACCATATCAACACCGATCATCACGAGAGTTGACATAGTTTCAATGGCGAACAATCGACATGTTCATCATATCTACTATATGATTCATGCTTTACCTTTCGGTGATCCGTGTTCCGAGACCATGTCTGTACATGCTAGGCTCGTCAAGATCAAACCTTAGTTTCCGCATGAGCAAATCTGGCTTGCTCACGTTGTATACACTTGCAGAATCTAACACACCCGATCATCACGTGGTGCTTCAAAACAACAAGCTTTAGCAACGGTGCTAACTAAGGGTGAACACTTTATGACTTGAAATTGATGTGCATGAGGGATCATCTTATAATGCTACCGTCGTCTACTAAGCAATACAAGATGCATAAAGGATTAACATCACATGCAATTCAATATATATGTGATATGATATGGCCTTTCTTCTTTGTGCTTCCGATCTCCATCTTCAAGCACGAACATGATCTCCATCATCACCGGCATTGCATCAAGGTCAATGACGCTTCTCCATGGTTGTCGTCCACCGGCTTCAACTATTACAACTACTTTGAATAGACACGCGGGTCTTAACATAAATTAAAGACAACCATATGGCTCCTGCCGGTTGCTAACTTACAATAAGGAACATTGCATACATCAAATATAATCACAATCATGGCCATATCACATCACTGCACACCCCTGCAAAACAAAGTTAGACGCCTCTACTTTCTTTGCATATTTTACGTGGTTTGGGGCTTTCAATAAGTGTCGTTCTAACTTACGAACAAGAACCACAACATTGATACTAGCATTGTTGATCACCCATTGTAAATTGGATCTTAACTATGCTAGGAGAAACAGGCACCCGCAAAGCCACTTATGCAATACAAGTTGCATGTCGAGCGTGGAGCAAGTCTCATGAACGATGTCATGTAAGGTTAGCCCGGGCCGCTTCATCCCAACATACCGCAAGATGCAAAGTACACAAGAAGTAATCGACAATAAAAGCATCAACGCCCACAATGACCATTGTGTTCTACTCGTGCAACAGATCTACATATAGACACGGCTCTGATACCACTGTAGGGGTTCGTAGCATGGAAAACAAAATTTTTCTATCGCATACAAACAAACAAGCCAAGATCTATCTACTAGATTGTAGCAACGAGTCGATGGAATAACTTACCCTCGAAGATTCCAAAGCGTTTAACGAGAGCAGATTCTCGTGGGTGATGTAGTCGTACTCTTCCCGATCTCAAGATCGTGTAGACGATCCTTCCGGCGCTGCGTTCCGGCAGCGCTCCCGCAGTCGGTCACACGTTCGGTACTCGACGAAGACCTTCCTCTCCCTTGTTCCAGCAGGCAGCGGAGGTTGTAGCACTCTCCTCGCGATTCCGGCAGCACAACGGCGTGGTACCGGAAGTAGAGGGGAGATCCCGCAGGGCTTCGCCTTAAGCCGGATCGAGTATGGTGGATTATGAGAGAGGGATATTAGTGGTCTAGAGATTAGACACACCAATTAGAAGGCTCTAAACCGCAGGCTAAAGCAATTAGAAGCTCTAAACCAAACGGCTCTAAACCTGAGATTAGAGGTGGAAACTTGTGTGTCTCAAGGAGGAGCCCTGCCCCTCCTTTTATGGGTGGAGGGGCCTTGGCGCGCCAGGGGAGGGAGGGAGTCCCAACTCGGCCTAGGGCTGGGCGCCGGCCTGGAGGAGTTGGACTCCTCCTCCAAGTTGGTTCCAACTCCTCTTGCTTGTTTCCCACAGTTTCCTGTTTCCCACAGTTTCCTGTTTTAGCCGTTTGACTTTCAAACTGGCAATTTGACTTTCATGTTTTTGGAACAGCAAGAACACTTAGTACATGATGCAATCATTCAATGACACACTCATGTACCCTCCCCCCCCAGAGTGCCGGACAATCCGGAACCTTCTAGAACATTCCCGATGAAAACACCGGAATCATTCCCGAACTCCGAAACGGGACTTTCCTTATATGAATCTTATTCTCCGGACCATTCCGGATCACCTCGTGATATCCCGGATCCCATCCGAGACTCCGAACAACATTCGGTCTCTTTCTCATAATACCATAACTACTCAAAACAACGTCGAATCCTTAAGTGTGTCTCCCTACGGTTCGTGAATTATGCGGACATGATCGAGACACTTCTCCGAACAATAACCAATAGAGGAATCTGGAAATTCATATGGCTCCCACATATTTCTACGATTACTTTGCGATCGAATGAACCACTTACATACGATACCAATTTCCCTTTGTCTCACGATATGTTACTTATCCGAGGTTATGATCGTCGGTATCTCTGCATACCTAGTTCAACCTCGTTACTGATAAGTACTCTTTTCTCGTTCCCGTGATATGTGATCCCTTGTGAGCCAGTCACATGCTTGCAAGCTAATCGGATGACATTTCACCGAGAGGGCCCAGAGAATATCTATCCGTCATATGGATGGACAAATCCCACTCTTGATCCATGTGTCTCAACCAATACTTTCCGAACACTCAATGCCACCTTTATAGCCACCCAGTTACGGTGTGGTGTTTGATGTCATCAAAGCATCCATCCGGTAAAGGTGATATGCATGATCTCATGGTTGAAGGAATTAGGTTACTATGTATCAGAAAGCATATAGCAATTGAACTATTGAAATGACTTGATCTTTATGCTATGCTTATCTATAGGAGTATGTCCACCATATCATTCTCCTAACGATATGATCTTGTTGTTGATAACATCTCAATGTTCATGATAGGGAAACCACAATCATTTATCAACCAACAAGCTAGTGAGGTATAGAGGCTATACTAGGGACTTCAAATTAAGTTTACAAATCACACAAGTATTAATGTTTCCCTGTTAATACTATTATAGCATGAATGTAAACATTTATCATAAACACAAAGATATAATAATAACTATATTTATTATTGCCTCTAGGGCATATCTCCAACAAGAATCGTCATCAAAAGCTCAAGCTCTTCAATAAAGTCAAGGAAGTCAACATACACATCAACTAAAGAGAAGACGAAGTTGCTGAGTAGATAGGAATATAATCTCTAGCCATAGAACCTAAATCTGTAGAATATTGCAATAGCAGTAATGCAATCCAAATAGTTAGATGCTAATATTATTAGCATGATATTTATGAGTTGGATATTTCTGATTTTTCTTTGTAAGAAGTTTCTTTCTCCCTCTTTAACCTAGAGTGTTCTCTGGATCTTTTGTAAAGAGCCGAGTTGTAACCTATAGTCATGTCTTGGACCTGTTGTGTTTCTGTTGTACCACTCTGAGGGATGTAATACTAGTGAACGGTGTTTTATTGGTGTTATGTCAACGACTATAGTGTAATACATCATGCAGTGGTATGCTGGGTCACCGCAGTGCCCCAGCACCAGTCCTTTAGGCATCATCCATCACTTTAACGGTCAGCCGATGCTTTAGCCGTGAGCCGACAGCGCTACGCTCAGCCTCCCGCTTTAACCTGCTCGATGCAGTTGTCTTGTAGCACCGCGAGGGCGACACATCGGCCTGTCTGGTGATGCGAGGAGCCACAGGCGTACTCTGCAAGGATCGTCACCCGCTCCGTATCTCGCCACCGAATCTGAGGCAAGACGGGTGGAAACGGCCACCCAGCTGGTTCTTCTGGTCATCCGGCTCGACGGGCTAGCCGGGGAAGCTTCAGGGTGGACCGGTTGGAGCGATCCACCTGGTTGCGGGTCCTTTGTCTTGCGGCCATCCGGCCAAGGGATTCTGGAGCCGGCCAGTTCGGCCTGGCTTACTCCACCCGAGGGTCATCCGCCCGACAATGTGGGAGAAAGGGTACCATCTTCAGATCTTGTGGCAGTGGTTGGAGGGGCGTCCCCTGCACCATGACCAGCAGCCTCCGTACCCTCGCCGTCTACGCGGCCGAGAAGGACAACCAATATCACCGGAGAGCGTCCCTGCCACCAGATCGACACCGCCCTCACCGCCTGAGGCTTCCACCTCAGATGCCAGGCTCTCCTGCGAGAGGGAGCTTCGAGATTCTGGCAGCCACCGTTCTTGGCAGCCAGTGTGGGCTTGCCGATGGGCTCCTCTAGCGGCAGTGAGGGAGATGGGCAAGAGGAACGGTCCTAGCTAAGGATTGCAGCCGCCGCCCGTATCACCCCAAAGCAGAGCGAGGCGGGGGCAGAGAGGGTGAGTAAGTTTTGTTTCATGATGTCATTTTTGCACTCAGATATAATAAAGAACAAATAAAAATACTTTAGCAAGCAGAGTTTGACCTTGCAAGCACTAAACAATGTACTGTACTACTTTTTGAGAGAGAACTAAGAAAATACTTGTACAAAAATAATGGATCAAATCTCAGCAACAATTAAATAATAGTCGGTTTTCAGCAGATGATTTCTAGAGTTGGTACTGTATTATCAACTGTAAGATGTAGTTGTGCGTTGTTACAAGGTTATTTCGAGAAACTTCTAGCAAATATATTCACACAATAGAGTACGTGCTAAATAATAAAGGTGATATAGGCACGTGCGTTGTAAGGCTTATGTCATGATAGATGGTAGAGCATAAAACTGCTGAGGTTGTCTGGAAATAACGCGTGAACCAATCGATAGAGGAGGCAATTTTTCTGCTGAAAGTTAATCGGAGTTGACATTGTAAATTTCCGTCATACTTCTACATGGTTAACAAGATAACATCTTTTTATCTATCTCGATTCAGTATTCTAGCTGCAATTTATATCTACTAAATGAGAGTGACTAGATCTTAGACGCTTGAAACCTTCTTATGTGTAAACCGCTGATGTTATTCTACTATTTGTACTAGTTGCAACTTATAAAACTTATACTAATTTTCAGTTGCATCCTAGTTGCAACTCATTAAATTCTCAGTTACACCCTAGTTACAATTTTGGTGTAACTCCTAAATTATATGAATCACGAGATAAATTTAATGGTGAGAGAGGTGAATAAGAAGTTCTTGTGCGACCTCGACAGAAAACTGTTGAGGTTGTCTGAAAATAACGCGTGAACCAATCGATCGAGGAGGCCATTTTTCTGCTGAAAGTTGATATTGTAAATTTCCGTCATACTTCTTGGTTAACAAGATAACATCTTTTTCATCTATCTCGATTCAGTATCCCTGCCTGCAATTTATATCTACCAAATCGAGCATTGGAGCAGGTCATCACTCCTCCATTATCACAAGTCAAAGTCTCTTTTGGCGCCGGTCATCGAATCTCCCAAGTTCTCTTGTTCACACCCGTTGGGCATACATCCTCCCTGAACCCCTGACCCTGATGGTTGACAACAGCTGAGCCCGTCACATTTCTCCTGCAATTCCTAAACTCCAATCCTTGAAGACACGACCTACGCAACCACGCAATAATCTATCATATGCTTGCACCAACAATTTACAAGCCATGGCCGGTCATAGAATCACCAAGCGTCCAATCTTGCAGCTACTTTTTTGACCTTGCAAGCAGTAAACAATGTATTGTACTCCCTCCATCCACTTATGTAAGTCGCGGAAGGAAAATTCGGACAACCCGAAAAAAGGCGGTAATGAACAATTATACCCTCTCAAATCTATCAGTTTTGAAATTCTAAAACATTGGATCGCCCCCACCTGGGATCGCTGCCCAGGATCTCCTCGCTGCACAGCTTCCTGGCCGCCTGGCACCTCGCGCCTAGCTTCTCCTCCACCCAGATGCTCGTCGCCTAGCTTCCTGCTTGCCAAGCACCTCGCCAGCCAGCTTCCTGCTCATAGCCGGCCCCATCAGCACCTCGCCGGCAAGATCCAGATCGCCCAGCACCCCCTCCCTTCTTCCCCATATCGCCGGCAAGGTCCTACTCGCCCGCTGACAAGGTCCTGCTCGCCCAGCACTGCCTACATTTTTCCTCGCGTTGCCAGCGAGGTTAGCTCGCCCAGCATTAGATCCCTTCTTCCTCGCGTCACCGGCAAGGTCCTGCTGGCCTAGCACCGCCTCCCTTCTTCCCCGCGTCACCGGTAAGGTCTTGCTGGCCCAGCACCACCTCCCTTCTTCCATGTGTTGCCGGCAAGGTCCTGCTCGCCCAACAGCGCGTCCACGAGCTCCCCTCACACACAAGTAACTTGTCATTGCCGGGGCCAGGGGAGAAGGCCAGGAGCCCCTCTCACGGGCGAGCACCTCCAGGCTCGGTGCTCCTCGCCGGCTCCTTCTCCTCAGGTCCCTAGCATCAGCAGATCATGGTTGTTTCTCCTCAGCTCCCCAGCAGCAGTAGATCATTGGCTCCTCCTCAGATCCCCAGCAGCAACAGATCATTGTCCCAATTGCAAGCAAGGAAAGCAGGCATGGTACTTCCACGTCGACTTTAGTCCACCTGAATAATAAGAAGGAAATATACCAGAAGAAGGTCAAAATGCAGGTACTCAATGAAATTTGAGTACTCCATAATCATAGACATTTCAGTATGGGAACTGCAGTAGATAATGAGGATTTTTTTTTGGGGGGGGGGGGGGGGGGGGGGGTAAGATAATTAGGATTAAAATTCCTTAGTTTCAGTCAAAGGAGCAGTTTCAGTGATAAATCAAGGGAGTAGTACATGAATTGTTTGTGGAGACATGGTTCTCATATCCTAATAAGACCAAACTGAAACCAAAGGGTAATAAGCTGCTAGTCTTTCAGTCTAGTACAACACACTGCAAACAAGGCAGTACAAATACAGCCAATGCAAAAATAAAGTACAAATACAAAACTGGAAATAAAAAAGAAGGGCATCACCACTTTTTTAGAAGTGTGTATTACATAGCCAAATCAAGACGTGTAAGTTAGATAGGTCGAGTAATTATCCAGTTCTTTTTTGACACTGATGAATAAACAAAGCACAATTTTCTAAAAAAAAAGCACAGTCTACTCTGCAGCTTCTTGCATTGAACCAAGTACTGTCAAATTTCTGACATAGATGATTATTTCAAACATACAGTGTGGGATCGACATGGTGCCATGGTGACTGAAAAAATGGAGTGTTTTTACACAAAATGGAATTGATATGGTAGAAGCAACAAATAGAGCTGAGCGGACAGAAGCAAAAAATGGAGTATTCCTACACAAACAGTGTTTCATAATCTATGTATAAAGTTAGTAAATTAAATGACGACTGGCATAATAGAAGAATTTGCATCAGGAACAAAGAGAGAAAACAGTACTGCATTGCTTTACCTGCTTCCATGATACTTCTTGGGAGGTGAGTGTCGACAGGTCCCTCGTCCCCACGGGAATAGATCATCGACTGCTCTGTCTTGACTGGTCCGATGGCGCAACGAGAGCTGGACTTATCCAACACCGTAGATGAGGTAGCGAGCGCAACACCGGATCGAGTGTAGGGGCGCGCCGGCGGGAGCCACCATGGACGGCGAGGGGAGCTCCAGTGCCGGCCCATCAAAATGCGACCTTTGACCTCAAGGATACACGACTCCCCCGCATACCTCCAGTTGGCACGCGGCGGTGTCGAGCTCCTCGGCGTCGCAGCGCACGCCGTAGTTGTGAATCACCGTCGGCTCCCCGAACTCCTATAGAGGGATCAGCGATGCGGGGGAATCATCGAAGACACTAATTAGTTTGGGACCCAACAGGCAGGAGGGGAGCTCGATCTGTGAGTGCGATTCTGTTTAGGAGTGCTTACGGGATCCAGACTTGGGCCAGAGGGCGGTGCGCTCGGCCTCATCCCCGCCGGGGTGCTTGACATGGAGGACGACGACGGTGTCGCCCCGGAGGAACAGGTGCACTGTAGCGCCCTCTTGCTGCTCGCCGAGTAGTCCAGTACCACTCCGATCCTTCGCTCTTTGTCTCCCACCTCGTAGCTGGCCATCACTATACCGGCGGGGAGAGAGGGGCGGTCGATCTGGGTCGGGTGGAGAGGACGGGAAGAGGGGAGAGGAGTGAGACAGAGACGGGGATCGAGTGCTCTGTTCGCGTGACGGCGAGAGGGTATTTTGGGAAACTCCAAAATTTGCGTAACGTGACAGATTTTGGTCGTGGAATGCTTCGGCGACTTATAAAAGTGGACGGAGGGAGTACTGTTTTTTGAAAGAGAACTAAGAAAATACTTACACAAAAATGACGGATCAAATCTCAACAGACAATCGGGTTTCAGCAGCAGATGATTTCTAGAGCTGGCACTGGACTCGTCAACTGTAAGTTGCAGCTGTGCGTTCTTACAAGGTTATTTCGAGAAGCTTGAGCTTCTAGTATAGTACTAGCAAATTTGTTCAAACAATAGAGTAGGGGCCGGCTAAATAACAAACGTGATAGGTTACGGTACAACTTGTACTACTCGAGACCAACTTGTGGCTAACTTGTGGCTGTGTGTAGGGGCCGATCCACCAATTCATCTATGAAGTCCGACTGTCCAAACCATGTTTACATTCAGAGAAGGAGAAAACTATAGTGATGATAAAGAAACCTGCGAATGTTTGACTTGACCATTTGATGGACTACAACGGCACGAGTTCGTTATTTGTCAGGCTTTGTGGTCTGGCCAACCCCTCTCCCCATCACTGTTTAAGTTTGCATGGCCAGTTCTGTTTTGCGGATTTGCCCTGTTCTTACACGTCCAACAACTTTTTATGTCTTAGTCATCTCTTCTACCATTAAATTTACCTCGCGATTCGTATAACGTGGGATTTACACAAAGGTTGCAACTAGGTTGTAATTAGAAATTTTATGAGTTGCAATTAGGGTGCAACTGAGAATTAGTACAAATTATATATGTTGCAACTAGCTTGCAACAGAGAATTAGCATAAATAGTAGGATGATGTCAGTGACTTAGACATAATTAATTCTCAGACGTGTGAGATCTAGGCACTCCCTTTCTTTTGACCGCATCGAAACTCATATTCAGGCCATATATATCTCTACTCGGTCGAGCTAGGTATACTCCAAGTTTTCACCGGCTGATCCCGTCTCCCGTTATCGATATCTACGTCTTTGCATTCCATGTTTTGAGTTTTTGTTGTTGTCGTTATATACCTCTCGATTTCCGCCTTCTAGAGACATGTGAGTATACGTGTATGGTGAGTATATGTCTAAGAGAACCATATGAGTTTCGGTGAGTTCGTACGGTCTAATCTATCAAACACTGAAGCAAAAGTGGTTAGGCATATGTCATAGCACAAAACTGTTGAGGTTGTGTGAAAATAACGTGTGAACCAATCGATCAAGGAGGCCATCTTTGTTAGAAATAATGGGGCTAATCCATTTAGGCCCATGAGTATTTCAGATTTTTCCTAAATCTTAAAGCCCAAATTTGTGGCAGCCCATATGTGTTTGAGCCCATGTTTGTGGCAGCTCACATGGAAGTGGAGTGGGAGCTAAAGTTTAGTCCCACATGGAAAGTTGGAGGAGAGTTGCACCACCTTATAAGGTGGAGTGTTACACCACTTTGTAAGTGAGTGGCAATAAGAGAGATACACGCGCACGCTCGCTCGCCTCGCCTCGCCTCGTCACGACGCGCGCGCGCCGCGGGTTGCGGGAATCTAGCTTTATTTTGCTGCTCAGGAAAATTGACAGACGTGTCAAACGGTTAGCTTATTCGGGTCGCTCCCGAATCGTGGGCTACTGTAACCGACCCGAACGTGCGTAACGTGGACTCGGCCCACGTTCGCCTCCGTTAGTGTTTCCTGAGCCGCTCTATATAAAGTCATGCGCGGCTATCGCCACAATACCACCGAAAACCAATCTAGGGTTTTGCCATCCTCTTTACTTGCGCCGTCACCGTAGTCTACTCCATCCCGCTTGCCGGCGTGCACCGGCGGACGGGAGAGCAGGTCTCCGGAACCACTCGCCCTTGTGATCCTATACGGGAGAGGGCGAATAAGGTTTTTGGGAAGCGCTCTGCGCGACTGCTCGAGTTCTCCATCACGGGTCGTCTTCCATCCAAGTCGGGCGGTGTTGCCTACCGCCGTCTTCGTCGCCATTTGCTGCGATCACTCTTCCCCAAAGTTTCTACTACGACAACCGAACGGTACGTGCTACGTGCTCTTGTTTGGTTATTCATCATGTTCTGCGAGTACATGTTAAGCTGCTATTTGTTTCCGATCATCCTGTTGTTTAGTACATCTAGTATGTTTGAGTTACATGAGCCAGTAGCTGGTTTTGTCATGATTTATATTTTGGAATTAATAGTGGAAATTATGCCTAATAATCCAACAATCCAAAAACCTTATTGTAGGCAATTTTTTGAATTAACAATGGCTGGTTTTACCGATGCACTGAGGCCGGATAAGTTTACCGGTGTGCACTTTAAGAGGTGGCAGTACAAGGCTGAGCTTTGGCTGACCACGATGAAAGTGTTCCATATCAGTAAAGGCAAACCTGAAGGAACTGTCGGGGGTGTACCCCTAGGTACCCCAGAGTTGGTGCCTCGAGTTATTCGATAAAGTGCTAAATTAACAGATTAAGAGATGGGAAATATTAATAGAATAAAGAAAAGGAGAAGACAACTGCACTTGGGCCGAATCAGGGAAGACTCGGTCCAGTCCACACTCTACATGGCCGAATTAAATAGAAAGTAGAAGAAATAACCCCCGGGTGGGCCGACCTAAGCCTAAGTCGGCCTGCCACGGGCCTCCTACCTGACCCCCACTCCCCTTCCCGCCAAACCTATCTGCAGGTCGGCGCCCTCTCCCGCCAGGCTGATCCCAGACACTCGACCTCGCCGCCCGGGTGGGCCGAATGAGCGCAAGCTCGGCCCACCGCGGGACTCCGCGCTAGCTCCGCTCCTCGTCGCCCGGGTGGGCCGAATGAGCACAAGCTCGGCCCACCGCGGGACTCAGCACCCCCAGCTCCCCTCCATTGCTTCCGGCTGGACCCAGGAACAGGCTGCTCCATTCGGGCCGAATAAGAACAACCTCCGCCGGGCTGAGCAAAGACTCGGCTGGGCTGGCATCTCGCCACCTGGGCCACTTCATCTCCTAGGCCAAGTCATCCAAGGCCTGGGCCGAGTTTCCCCTTTGACTGGGGCGTCTGGGCCGAATCAGTTCACCCCAGACGCCCTGTTATTCATCCCCGAACGTTTCCACGACCACTACATCGACATATCTTCAGGCCAAGACAAGAGCAGCAAGTCACGTGCCAGTCTTGGGACGCCCATGGCTCAGACTGGCACAAGGTCCTTTGGAATATGCCCTTGGCATCAAGAAGATGCTAGGGAATATGCCCTTGGCACCAGGAATATGCCATGGCATCTCCAAAGATGCCAAGGCATATGCTGAGCATCTAAATAGATGCCAGGAATATGCTACATAGATGCCAAGCGTGGGGAACAAGACTTGTCCCCTGGGCTCCCCTTTATAAGGAGCACCAGGGGGATCGTTCTGAAAAAGGCCCAGAAGGGCTCCTCTCTTTTCTGTTCACTAGGAGCTCTCCTTCTACCTCTTCCTCCACTGTCACAGAGAGCTTAGATAGAAGCCTAGGGGAAACAGCTCAAGGAGCATGATTGTAGCCACAAGTATGGCAAGATTATAAGAGATTAGATGTATAGAGTGAGGTGTTATCTCCACTTGAGAGCTTCAATCCAATATACATTGCATTTCTCTTTGTTCATACTAGTGTGGTCCTCACTGGATCATCCCTCCCCGGATTCCTCCACGTCCATCGGCCCCAACTTTAGCCTACCCATGGCATATGCCGTGATACCACCACGACATTTGGCGCCCACCGTGGGGCCTTCTAGTGGCGTTGGTTGGGTTTCCATCCGGACGGGAGCATCTTCATCAACTTCTTCCTCATAGGGATCATTCAGCTTCACCAAGTCAACAGAGAACAAAGAGGTAAGCGCAGAGGCTTAACAAGTCTAACTCATCAAAGCTGGTAAGACTCAGTAGGAAGGACTCAACCACTACTCCAAGCTTACTGTAAGTACCAAGTAACTCAGCAAGGCAGGTATGGCCTAGCAAAACTCACCCAAACACTTCTCCAAGTATGTTGTAAGTGCCAGGTAACTCAGCCACCTACACTCAATCCTTCATCCCAGGGAGAGAATAACTCAACCCGGGGACTAGTCAACTCATCCGTAGAGTCACCTTTAGATTAAGAGAGCATTATGTTGATTTGGATCTATACTCCAGCCAGCTTATCTGTTAACTCGGCCATAAGTTGAATCATCTTATTTGTGATTCAGATAGATTTTGAGTCAGTTAGTTTATGTTTTGGATTACCCATTAACTCAGCTCACCAGCCAGCTTATCTGTTAACTCGGCCATAAGTTGAATCATCTTATTTGTGATTCAGGTAGATTTTGAGTCAGTTTATTTATGCTTTGGATTGTCCTCTAACTCAGCTTACCAGCCAGCTTATTGTTGATTCGGATATAACTTGAAGTCAATTTGTTTATGCTTTGAATTAACCTTTAACTCAGCTCAGTAAATTGTCTCTGATTCGGACTAACATTTGATTCAGCTTGCCAGGGTACTTTATAATTCGGATTGGTATTCAGACTCGGCGTACTAATTGTATCTCTGATTCAGGCCGAAGCTTTATTCAGTTCACCAGATTGCCAGGTTATGTTATGACTCGGATTGATATCTCACCATCTTGCCAGTTATCCCATATCTCGGATGACTATTGGCCAGCTTATCATATCTCGAATCTATATCTCATATCTACATCTCGAATCGGATCTCTCAGCGGTTAGCCCTATTATCATATCCCAAAGCTTAATCTCGGATCTATATCTCGGATCCATATCAAAGGCAAGTTATCGCCATCACGCCAAATCAAGCTATATCATGGCAAATAGATAACTCAGACTTACATATAAGTCAATTTTGAGTACAGTAACTCGGATTTGGGATGAGTTAACTCGGATTTGAGTAATATAACTCGGATTTGAGCCAGGTAACTCAGATTTAAGACATATAGATCAATTTTGAGTAAAGTAACTCGGATTTGGATGAGTTAACTCGGATTTGAGTAATATGACTCGGATTTGAGCCAGATGACTCAGATTTAAGACATATAAGTCAAGTTTGAGTAAAGTAACTCGGATTTGGGATGAGTTAACTCGGATTTGAGTAATATAACTCGGATTTGAGCCAGATGACTCAGATTTAAGACATATAAGTCAAGTTTGAGTAAAGTAACTCGGATTTGGGATGAGTTAACTCGGATTTGAGTAATATAACTCGGATTTGAGCCAGATGACTCAGATTTAAGACATATAAGTCAATTTTGAGTAAAGTAACTTGGATTTGGGATGAGTTAACTCGGATTTGAGTATATAACTCGGATTTAAGCCAGATGACTCAGACTTACATATGAGTCAATTTTGAGTAAAGTAACTCAGATTTGGGATGAGTTAACTCAGATTTGAGTCATATAACTCGGATTTGAGTAAGATGACTCAAGACATAAAGTTAGAATTGAGTAAAGTAACTCGGATTTGGGATGAGTTAACTCAGATTTGAGTCATATAACTCGGATTTGAGTCAGATGACTCAGACTTAAGACATAAAGTCAGAATCGAGTAAAGTAACTCGGATTTGGGATGAGTTAACTCGGATTTGAATCATGTAACTCGGATTTGAGTCAAATGACTCAGACTTAGGCATAAAGTCAATTTTGAGTAAGGAAACTCGGATTTGGAATCAGATGACTCGGATAAAGACTTACCCAAAGAGGTTAAAAGAGCAGTGCCCAATAAGGCCAGAACTCACCAATTACCCAAAGAGGTTAAAGGAGCAGTGCCCAATAAGGCCAGAACTCACAAATTACCCAAAGAGGTTAAAAGAGCAGTGCCCAATAAGGCCAGAACTCACAAATTACCCAAAGAGGTTAAAGGAGCAGTGCCCAATAAGGCCAGAACTCACAAATTACCCAAGGAGGTTAAAGGAGCAGTGCCCAATAAGGCCAGAACTCACAAATTACCCAAAGAGGTTAAAAGAGCAGTGCCCAATAAGGCCAGAACTCACAAATTACCTGATGAGGTTAAAAGAGCAATGCCCAAGAAGGCAAGAACTCATAACTTGCCCAATGGGGTTAAAAGAGCAATGCCCAAGAAGGGAAGAGCTCATAACTTACCCGATGAGGTTAAAAGAGCAAAGCCCAAGAAGGCAAGAGCTCATAACTTACCCAATGGGGTTAAAATAGCAAAGCCCAAGAAGGCAAGAGCGCATAACTTACCCGATGAGGTTAAAAGAGCAATGCCCAGGAAGGCTAAAACTAATAACTTACCCGATGAGGTTAAAAGAGCAAAGCCCAAGAAGGCAAGAGCTCATAACTTACCCAATGGGGTTAAAATAGCAAAGCCCAAGAAGGCAAGAGCGCATAACTTACCCGATGAGGTTAAAAGAGCAATGCCCAGGAAGGCTAAAACTCATAACTTACCCAATGAGGATAGAAGAGCAATGCCAAAGAAGGCAGGAACTCATAACTTACCCAATGAGGTTAGAAGAGCAACGCCAAAGAAGACAGGAACTCATAACTTACCCAAAGCGGTTTGGACCCGTGCCCATGATGGCCAGAAGTCTAGAAACATGCCCAAAGGGGTTAAGACCAGAGCCCAAAAAGGCCAGAAGTCGAAAAACCTGCCCAGAAAGGTTATGAGCAGAGCCCAAGAAGAACAAAGTCACAAACTTGCCCAAAGAAATTATGCGACCAAGAAATATATGACAAAGAAGTTGTATGACAGAAAACAACTCTGGGAATATTTAAATATAAAGCCCATGAGCGATTCTAAGAATCCCACATGGCCTCGGGGACTAATGTCGGGGGTGTACCCCTAGGTACCCCAGAGTTGGTGCCTCGAGTTATTCGATAAAGTGCTAAATTAACAGATTAAGAGATGGGAAATATTAATAGAATAAAGAAAAGGAGAAGACAACTGCACTTGGGCCGAATCAGGGAAGACTCGGTCCAG
This sequence comes from Avena sativa, assembly GCA_916181665.1. Taxonomy (NCBI): domain Eukaryota; kingdom Viridiplantae; phylum Streptophyta; class Magnoliopsida; order Poales; family Poaceae; genus Avena; species Avena sativa. Next base: position 373,645,071 of record OV702280.1, read on the forward strand.
TCCACACTCTACATGGCCGAATTAAATAGAAAGTAGAAGAAATAACCCCCGGGTGGGCCGACCTAAGCCTAAGTCGGCCCGCCACGGGCCTCCTACCTGACCCCCACTCCCCTTCCCGCCAAACCTATCTGCAGGTCGGCGCCCTCTCCCGCCAGGCTGATCCCAGACACTCGACCTCGCCGCCCGGGTGGGCCGAATGAGCGCAAGCTCGGCCCACCGCGGGACTCCGCGCTAGCTCCGCTCCTCGTCGCCCGGGTGGGCCGAATGAGCACAAGCTCGGCCCACCGCGGGACTCAGCACCCCCAGCTCCCCTCCATTGCTTCCGGCTGGACCCAGGAACAGGCTGCTCCATTCGGGCCGAATAAGAACAACCTCCGCCGGGCTGAGCAAAGACTCGGCTGGGCTGGCATCTCGCCACCTGGGCCACTTCATCTCCTAGGCCGAGTCATCCAAGGCCTGGGCCAAGTTTCCCCTTTGACTGGGGCGTCTGGGCCGAATCAGTTCACCCCAGACGCCCTGTTATTCATCCCCGAACGCTTCCACGACCACTACATCGACATATCTTCAGGCCAAGACAAGAGCAGCAAGTCACGTGCCAGTCTTGGGACGCCCATGGCTCAGACTGGCACAAGGTCCTTTGGAATATGCCCTTGGCATCAAGAAGATGCTAGGGAATATGCCCTTGGCACCAGGAATATGCCATGGCATCTCCAAAGATGCCAAGGCATATGCTGAGCATCTAAATAGATGCCAGGAATATGCTACATAGATGCCAAGCGTGGGGAACAAGACTTGTCCCCTGGGCTCCCCTTTATAAGGAGCACCAGGGGGATCGTTCTGAAAAAGGCCCAGAAGGGCTCCTCTCTTTTCTGTTCACTAGGAGCTCTCCTTCTACCTCTTCCTCCACTGTCACAGAGAGCTTAGATAGAAGCCTAGGGGAAACAGCTCAAGGAGCATGATTGTAGCCACAAGTATGGCAAGATTATAAGAGATTAGATGTATAGAGTGAGGTGTTATCTCCACTTGAGAGCTTCAATCCAATATACATTGCATTTCTCTTTGTTCATACTAGTGTGGTCCTCACTGGATCATCCCTCCCCGGATTCCTCCACGTCCATCGGCCCCAACTTTAGCCTACCCATGGCATATGCCGTGATACCACCACGACAGGAACTATATCTGATGAGGATCAGAAGAAGTTCGAGGATGCCAATACTGTCTTTGTGGGATGTATTCTGAGCATTCTTGCTGACCGTCTGTTTGATGTGTTTATGCACATAAAAGACGGAAAGGAGCTCTGGGATGCACTGAATGCCAAGTTTGGTGCTGCAGATGCTGGCAGTGAACTGTATATCATGGATAGCTTTCATGATTTTAAGATGACTAAGGACCTTCCTATGGTTCAACAAGCTCGTGAGATACAGTGCATTGCCAAGGAGATCGAACTCCTTAAGTGTACCTTACCCGACAAGTTTGTGGCGGGATGTATTATTGCTAAGTTGCCCCCTTCATGGAGGAACTTTGCCACAACTCTCAAACACAAGAGACAGGAGATATCAGTTGAAAATCTGATAGCGTCCCTTGATGTTGAGGAGAAGGCTCGGGCTAAGGACACTACTGAAAAAGGAGAGGGTCTTGCTACTGCTAACTTTGTGCAGAAAGGCAAATCCGTAGGCAAGAATAAAGGGAACTTCAAACCCTCCTTTAACAAGCCTGTAAAGACTACAACCTTCAAGAAGAAGAAGGCGAACAGGGACAAGAGTGAACTGTCTTGTTACACTTGTGGAGAGCCCTACCACTTTTCCAAGGACTGTCCAGAACGCGCAGACCGCAGAGGGAAAAAGGCCAAGACTATCAACGTCGTGACCGCTAGCAATACTGATGGGTATGGTAATTTATTTACTGTTCTTTCAGTATTTCAATCATAGTGTTGGTGGCTTGATACGGGTGCTAATGTTCATGTGTGTGCTGACATCTCTATGTTCACTTCTTATCAGGTCGCTCAGGATTCATCCTTCCTAATGGGGAATGGATCACATGCTTCTGTTCGTGGTGTTGGCACGGTGGATCTGAAGTTTACTTCCGGAAAGATCGTGCAGCTGAGGAACGTGCAGCATGTCCCTACTATGAACAAGAATCTCGTTAGTGGCTCCCTTCTTTGCAGAGATGGGTTTAAAGTTGTCTTAGAGTCCAATAAAGTCGTTGTTTCAAAACATGGACAATTTATTGGTAAAGGTTATGAGTTCGGAGGCTTGTTCCGATTTTCACTTTCAGAGTTTTGTAATAAATCCGTGAATCATATTTGTGGTGGTGTTAATGATGATACCAGTATTTGGCATTCTCGTTTATGTCACATTAATTTTGGTTTGATATCTCGGATGTCCAGCATGAGTTTAATTCCGAATTTCACTATTGCCAAAGGTTCTAAGTGCCATAGTTGTGTGCAATCAAAGCAACCTCGAAAGCCTCACAAGGCTGCCGAAGAGAGAAACTTGGCACCTCTAGAACTCATACATTCTGATCTATGCGAGATGAATGGCGTGTTGACAAAAGGTGAAAAGAGATATTTCATGACGTTAATAGATGATGCTACTAAATTTTGCTATGTTTACTTGTTGCAAACTAAAGATGAGGCTTTAGACTACTTTAAAATCTATTAGGCCAAAGTTGAAAATCAACTAGAGAGAAAGATCAAGCGTCTTAGGTCGGATCGTGGTGGTGAGTATTTTCCCAAAATATTTGATGAATTCCGTCAGGAACACGGAATTATTCATGAGAGGACGCCTCCCTACTCGCCCCAATCAAACGGGGTTGCCGAGAGGAAAAACCGCACGCTGACTGACTTGGTGAATTCCATGTTAGCCACTGCTGGTTTATCAAAGGCATGGTGGGGGGAGGCTTTGTTGACTTCATGTCATGTCCTGAATAGATTTCCTAACAAGAATAAAGAAAAGACCCCTTATGAGGAGTGGGTTGGGAGAAAACCATCACTTTCGTATCTGCGCACTTGGGGGTGTTTGGCGAAGGTCAACATACCGATTCCCAAGAAACGCAAGCTCGGACCCAAGATAGTGGATTGTATCTTTCTAGGATATGCTCCACGGAGTGTAGGCTATAGATTTCTAGTGGTTAAATCTGAGGTACCTGATATGCATGTTGATACTATAATGGAATCTCGTGATACAACATTCTTTGAGAATATTTTTCCTATGAAAGATATGCATAGCATTGGTAGGATTTCTTCTGAAATACTTCCTGAATCTAGTGCATCTGTTGATAATTCTGAACAACCACATGAGGAATTTCTTGAGAAGGATGACGATGAACCTCTCACGAGGAGTAAGGGGTTGCAAAATCCTTTGGTAATGACTTCATCGTGTACCTTGTGGATGATACTCCCAGATCCATTACTGAGACATATGCATCTCCTGATGCAGATGATTGGAAAGAAGCTGTCCAAAATGAGATGGACTCGATTCTTTCTAATGAAACTTGGGAATTATCAGAACGACCCTATGGTTGTAAACCTGTGGGATGTAAGTGGGTTTTCAAGAAGAAACTAAGGCCTGATGGTACTATTGAGAAGTACAAGGCGCGTCTTGTAGCTAAGGGCTAACACAGAAAGAAGGCGAAGATTACTTCGACACCTATTCACCCGTCGCTAGACTGACCACCATTCGAGTACTACTATCCCTGGCTGCCTCTTATGGTCTTCTCGTTCATCAAATGGACGTGAAGACAGCTTTCCTTAATGGAGAGTTGGAAGAGGAGACCTATATGGATCAGCCGGATGGGTTTGTGGTAAAAGGTGAAGAGACAAAGGTGTGTAAGTTATTGAAATCTTTATATGGCCTGAAACAAGCACCTAAGAAATGGCATGAGAAGTTTGACAGAACTCTACTTTCTGTTGGCTTTGTCATTAATGAGGCTGATAGGTGTGTTTACTATCGCCATGGTCGGGGCGATAGCGTTATATTATGTTTGTACGTGGATGACATTCTGATCTTTGGTACAAACATGAAAGTGATAAATGAAGTCAAGTCTTTCCTGTCAAGGAGTTTTGATATGAAAGATCTGGTAGAGGCTGATGTCATTCTGAACATCAAGCTTATTAAGAACGAGAATGGGATTACTTTAACGCAATCTCATTATGTTGAGAAGGTCTTGAGCCGATTTGGCTTTAATGATGGCAAGACTTCTCCAACACCTTATGATCCCAGTTTGACATTACGAAAAAATAAGAAGGAACCAACAGATCAGTTGAAATATTCACAAGTTGTTGGTTCTCTCATGTACTTAGCAAGCGCTACAAGACCCAATATTTCTTTTGCTGTGAGCAAGTTGAGTAGGTTCATGTCTAACCCGGGTATTGATCATTGGCATGCACTTGAAAGGGTCATGCGCTATCTATGTGGTACAATGAGCTATGGGATTCACTATTTAGGGAATCCTGCTGTGCTTGAAGGATATAGTGATTCGAATTGGATCTCTGACGTTGATGAGCTCTACGCCACGAGCGGGTAAGTGTTTACCCTTGGAGGTGGCGCAGTGTCATGGAGGTCTCGTAGACAAACCATATTTACGAGGTCAACTATGGAAGCAGAACTTACTGCTTTAGACACAGCCACTGTTGAGTCAGAATGGCTGCGTGAGCTCTTGATGGACTTGCCTGTGGTTGAGAAACCTGTGCCGGCAATCCTTTTGAATTGTGACAACCAAACTGTTATTGTCAAAGTGAACAATTCTAAGGATAACGCGAAGTCATCAAGACACGTGAAGAGACGTTTGAAATCTGTCAGGAAATTGAGAAACTCTGGAGTAATAACTGTTACGTATATTCAAACAGACAAAAACCTGATAGATCCCTTTACAAAGGGACTATCACGAAATGTGATAGAAAGTGCATCGAGGAGATGGGGTTGAGACCCATGGATGTCACACCTTAGTGGTAACCCAACCTATGTGATCGGAGATCCCGTGAATTAGGACCTGGGAAGAACAAGCTAGTGGTTTGACCGAGGAGAGTATTTTGAAACCCTCTCTATGTGAAGATGCATGACTCTCATAATCTGTAAGGCAGGTTGGCAACATGCCTTAATGTGTTTCTGTTGGCTTTAATTAGCAAAGATGCCGTCCTACATGGCATTCTTAAAAGAACACACATATATGAGCTCGACTGTAAACGTCGCGGTCTATGAGATTTGGGTGATCTCTAGTAAACTCATGAAGAGACCAGGGAGTATGACGCATATGCTCCAACCCGCGGGGTAGGCTACTGACAGCCAAGTACTAGTTATGATTTTGAGCGAAATCTATTGGCACCAAACTTGCAATTCAAGGTTCGTCCATTGTTCAAGTTGTTGATAGACGTAGTTCAAGATTCTAGGCGGAAGTTCAACTTAACAGTCTCTGTCGAAACACTGGTATATAAACAAGTAGCAAGGATTGGCAAATCTTCAAATGGGCATTTGAGATCTGGTGGGGGATTGTTAGAAATAATGGGGCTAATCCATTTAGGCCCATGAGTATTTCAGATTTTCCCTAAATCTCAAAGCCCAAATTTGTGGCAGCCCATATGTGTTTGGGCCCATGTTTGTGGCAGCTCACATGGAAGTGGAGTGGGAGCTAAAGTTTAGTCCCACATGGAAAGTTGGAGGAGAGTTGCACCACCTTATAAGGTGGAGTGTTGCACCACTTTGTAAGTGAGTGGCAATAAGAGAGATACACACGCGCGCTCCTCCTCCGACGACGCCGCCGCTCGCACGCTCGCTCGCCTCGCCTCGCCTCGTCACGACGCGCGCGCGCCGCGGGAATCTAGCTTTATTTTGCTGCTCAGGAAAATTGACAGACGTGTCAAACGGTTAGCTTATTCGGGTCGCTCCCGGATCGTGGGCTACTGTAACCGATCCTAACGTGCGCAACGTGGACTCGGCCCACGTTCGCCTCCGTTAGGGTTTCCTGAGCCGCTCTATATAAAGTCCTGCGCGGCTATCGCCACAATACCACCGAAAACCAATCTAGGGTTTTGCCATCCTCTCTACTTGCGCCGTCACCGTAGTCTACTCCATCCCGCTTGCCGGCGTGCACCGGCGGACGGGAGAGCAGGTCTCCGGAACCACTCTCCCTTATGATCTTGTACGGGAGAGGGCGAATAAGGTTTTTGGGAAGCGCTCTGCGCGACTGCTCGAGTTCTCCATCACGGGTCATCTTCCATCCATGTCGGGCGGTGCTGCCTACCGCCGTCTTCGTCGCCATCTGCTGCGATCACTCTTCCCCAAAGTTTCTACTACGACAACCGAACGGTACGTGCTACGTGCTCTTGTTTGGTTATTCATCATGTTCTGCGAGTACATGTTAAGCTGCTGTTTGTTTCCGATCATCCTGTTGTTTAGTACATCTAGTATGTTCGAGTTACATGAGCTAGTAGCTGCTTTTGTCATGATTTATATTTTGAAATTAATCGTGGAAATTATGCCTAATAATCCAACAATCTTTCTGTCGAAAGTTGACATTGTAAATTTCGTCATACTTCTACTTGGTTAACAAGATAGCATCTTCTTAGGAGAGCGCTACGCTCCCTCATCCCCCGATTTTCCGGGTCCTCTGCCCCGTCACGTGTCCCCTAAAAAACACCTCCAATCCCGTTTTTGCTACATATCGCTTAGTTTTGCTACAAAATATTCCTCATTTGCTACATGTAGCAGAAAACGATTCATTCAGGAGACAAAATAAAAAAGACAGATCTCGTGGCGACCTCGCCAGAGACTATGTAGCAAAAAAATTATACTAATGTAGCAAATCCGACTTCGCCGGAGATTCGCCGGAGACTTTCGTCGAAGAGACCTTACTGAAGATCTTGTAGCAAAAAACTTTACGCTATTATAGCAAAACTACAAAACGGTAGTAGCAAAAATAATATGCTAATATAATAAAAAAATGACCTCGCCGAAGACATCGTCGGTGGCTTGGTAGCAAAATAAAGCTGGGCTACCGTAGCGAAACCTAAGCCCATAAGTAGCATCACCACCGGCCGCATATAGCAAAAGTTGACGCCGCTTGTAACACCGCCGCTGGCCACGGGTAGCACCGCCACAAGCTGCACGTAGCACATAGCAACGCTGTATGTAGCAGCCTCGGTGGCCTCCGGTACCATCGCCGGCGGTCACATGTAGCAAAAATCTCGTGGGGAGCGGTCGCGGAGCAAGGCGAGGCGCCGTCAAGAGCAACACCTGCTGCCGTCGGTAGCAACAACGGCAGGAGCAACGTAGGTGGAGATGGGTGGGGGTCGCTGGCGCGGATCTGGGCAGAGGTCGCCGAGCAAGTAGGTGGCGGGAGGTCGCCGGGACGGAGGTGCGCGGGAGTGAAGAGGTACAGAGGCGGCTGGCTTGCCGTGCATAGAGCATGGGGCGCTGGATGTCGTCCTTGCGACGCTCCGGGCAGCAGCACGGGCCATGCTCGAGATTAGAACAAATTCCCAAACATGGGGAAGGCCGCTTGGGCGGGAGGTGGCTGCAGGGGAAGGAGGTGGGTGCAGGTCGTGGGAGGTGGGCGGAGGACTCGGCACAGCAGAGGAATCCACGCGAGAAAGAAGAAAGAAGGCCAGGGAAGAGGAACTCGTGTTTGGGGGGCCCTCCCTCGCGTCGCTCGCAACTAACCCAGGGATCGTTTCGTTCGATCCCGGGGGAGTACTATCATTTTCCGTCTTCTTATCTATCCGGATTCAGTATCCTAGCTGCAAATTGTATCTACTAAATCGAGCATTGGAGCAGCTCAACACTCCTCCATTATCACAAGTCAAAGTCTCTTTTGGCGCCGGTCATCGGATCTCCGAAGTTCTCTCGTTCACACCCGTTTGACAGCAATGCGTACGGCATACATCCTCCCTGAACCTCTGACCCAGTTACATTTCTCCTGCAATTCCTCCACTCCAATCCTCAACAAACGCAACCACAAAATCTATCACATGTTTGCTGCAAAATTTTACAAGCCATGGCCGGCCATAGAATCATCAGGCGTCCAATCAAGCTACTTTGTGTAGCCTTCGTCATGCTCTGCAACAGCAGCACCTGCAGCAGTTCCCTGCAGTTCGCATACGACAGCTTCGACGCGGCCAGCAAGGCCGACTTCAGCTTCACCCCGGGCACATCAATCTCCAACGGCTCCCTCCAGATCACCCCCAACGCCGGCAACATCACCCACCGGTCGGGCAGGGTGATCTACGCGAGGGAGACCCTCAAGCTCTGGAACCGCCAGCGCACGGCGCTCACCTCCTTCCGGACGGAGTTCGTGCTCAACATCCTCCCGCAGAAAGGCGGCGCCGGGGAAGGCATGGCCTTCATCCTCACCAACCACCCGGCGCTGCCCGCCAACAGCAGCGGGCAGTGGCTCGGTGTCTCCAACAATGCCACGGACGGCGCGGCGTCGAACCGGATCGTGGCCCTGGAGTTCGACACGCGGTGGAGCTACGAGGCCGACGCGGACGGCAACCACTTCGGCATCGACATCAACGGCGTCCGCTCCATGTTTCAGTACCCGCTCAGCAACCTCTCCATCGTCCTCTCCAGCGGGTCCGACTTCCAGGTCATAGTAGAGTACGACGGCGCGGCGAATACGATGACCGTGGCGGTGCTGCAGGACGGGCTGGTTTACGGCTCGGGCTATGTGCCTGTCGATCTGTCGCGGTATCTGCTGGACGACATATCGCTGGGTTTCGCTGCGTCGACGGGCGAGTTCGCCGAGCTGAACCAGGTCAGGTCCTGGAACTTCACCACGTACGGGGATGAGATCGCCGGCGAGAAAGGGAGGCTGTATTTGTTTCTCGCCGTGTTGATCCCGCTAGCCGTCGCCGTGCTATTGATGGCGGTGCTCGTGTGGAGGAGGCTGACGCGGCGGACGAGGCTGGCGTACCGCAACCTCGAGAAGATGATCGACGCGCACGGTCCGGTCAGGTTTAAGCTCAGGGAGCTCAGGAACGCGACGGCGGACTTCAGCGATGGCCGTAAGCTCGGGAGAGGCGGCTCCGGCACCGTTTACCTCGGGTATCTCAGGAGGATGGGCATGGAGGTGGCCGTGAAGCGGGTTTCCACCAACGTCAACTCCAACCGGGGCGAGAAGGAGTTTGTGGCGGAGGTGAACACGATCAGCAAGCTCTCGCACCGGAACCTTGTGAAGCTGATCGGCTGGTGTCACAAGAAGGGCGAGCTGCTCCTTGTCTACGAGTACTTCCCCATGGGCAGCCTTGACAAGCTCCTCTATGCCAGAGAAAGGACCGCGTCGTCGTCGACGTCGTTGATGTCGGCGTCCACAAACACCACGGAGCTCACCTGGGAGCGGCGGCACAAGATCATCTGTGGGGTGGCGTCGGCGCTGGACTACCTGCACCACGGGAGCAGCAAGCGGATCCTCCACAGGGACGTCAAGGCCAGCAACGTGATGCTGGACGAGGAGTACAACGCGCGGCTGGGCGACTTCGGCCTCGCGCGCGTCATCCAGCGCGACGGCGCCACGCACCACTCCACGCAGGCCGTGGCGGGAACGCGCGGGTACATGGCGTACGAGAGCTTCTTCACCGGCCGCGCCAGCCTCGACACGGACGTGTACGCGTTCGGGGCCTTCGTCATGGAAGTGGTCAGCGGGAGGAGCCCCAGCAGCGCCGTGCTATACGACGACGACGACGACGAGGAGTACTCCATAGGACGGCGAGGGAGGCACACTGTGCCGGCGATGCACATCGTGGACTGGACGTGGATGCTATACGGCGAGGGGAAGGCGCTGCACGCCGCCGATCCGCTGCTCGGCGGCCAGTTTGATCAGGCGCAGGTGGACTGTGCGGTTAGGCTGGCGCTGGCGTGCTGCCACCCGAACCCGAGGAAGAGGCCGTCCATGAGGGTTGCCGTGCAGGTGCTCATCGACGGTGCCCCGGCACCGGATCCCCCATTGAATAAGCCCGCGTTCGTGTGGCCTCCGGATGGCAATCGGCAGGAGATGGAGCTGCGGGACGTCGGGTTGCTGTTCGTGGGAGGGGCAGGGCAGCACAGCAGCTACTGCTCCATGAGCTGTTCCATCTCAGGGAGATGACAGTTTGGCTGGCCGGGTAGCTCGATCGCTTGTTCTGCTGTTGTTGAACTTGGGGACGACTGCACGACGGCAGAATCGATACGTTTTCTATAGTTGTCTTAGCTGACCGAATGAAATTCTACATTACTTTGTTTTTCTTTAGCGGAAATAGAACTTATATTTCTTAAAAATAAGTAAAATACACCGTAGGTACCTGAACATACCACGCTGACCTGCCTCGATCACTCTACACTCAAATACGCTAACTACGATCATTGTATAGAGCGTGCCGGCCCATAGGAGTTCACCGTGTGGCTTCGAAATGTATGCGCTAATGTGGCTCAGTGTGGTCCCACTTTCAAATGCACATGGGATTGGACAGGAGATTTCGTACACATAACTCCCTGGATTAATGCTTCCTCTCTCCACTAGACGGGTCCCTTGCCTCCACCTCCTTTTTCCATCTTCTTGTCTTCACCCCGATCATTCCGAGGTGGGTGCGGAGGAAGTTAGGGACGGAGGCAGTGATGTCGTCGTGGTTCAAGGGATAGGGTTGGTGACGGTGTTCATAGTACTGGCGCGGAGCTTCTCTGCCGTATGGTCGGAGACGGAGGTGAGGCAGCGATGACTCCGGTGTGGCGTCCCGAGGGTGATCCTCCTCCCATATATGTTATGTTTCCAGAATTGGCTCAAGCTCGGTTTGAAATTCAAGGCCTTTTTGACTTTGTTGGATTGGATGGTCTAATCCTTGTACTGGCAGTTATTTTCGTGGAACAAAAACGCGAACAATTAATCTTGGTTCGGTAGGGTTTTGCCAGGGGTTAGGGAGTGGTAAAGGTTGGGCTTTTGGAAGTGACGTAGGTGTTTCCCTTATAAATCTAGGATGGTTTGGGTAGTATTTGTGCTGCAAATTTCTTTTTTGTTCATAGTATGCAATGTGAGTGACATGTATGTACAGCTTGAGTTCAGTTAGTGTTTCAATCGGAGTATAGGTTCAGTGTTATTTATACTTTGAGTTATAGTTTGTATATTGAACTTGATTGATTTCTTATGTGAATTGTTCTCTAGACCAAGGATCCCGATATTTCTCATTAGAAATAAATCATTGTTTTTTTCGTTGGATCTAGCATAAACATGAGCTACGTGGATGCATTAGTCATATGGTACGACTTTCTAGACATAGCCACATGGTCACTAGCTATGGTTGATAATGTGGTTGAAGAGATAGGATATGAGATGCAGGGTAGTATCAAGGTTTTCTGTTGTATTCAATTTCTCACATTTAGCATGAATAGGCTCAGAGAGATAAAGTGATCATGAAACAATTCAGATGTCAACATTTGTCTCAATTGGTCACCACTTCATAGTTCATAAGTGTGTACCTAGATCATGATGACTCCTCCAGGGCAAGAAGTAGGGATGATGTGGTGGACTACCCTATTGTTGATCTACCACCAGTGATGAGCCCTACAAAGCCTAGAGGAAGTAGGGAACCATAGGATCATGCTGGAGAAGTGGAAGATGCCCTTGTTCCTATTACTGTGGTTTATCCAAAAGCAAGTGATGGAAGGAGGCATACAAGAAAGAAGGGAACTTGCAAGGAACTAGAAGAATCTTAAGAGAGTGTCGATGATGATGATCAGGATTCATACTATGATTTCAGCGATTCAGATTATGGAATAAGTGAGGGGTGATGATTTGTATGCTAACAATGTTTATGAAGATGAGGATCATGTGAAGAAAACAACTATGAAAGGTAAATATAGGATAGAAGAAGATGGTGATTCATAGGAACGTGATCTATATTTACTAGAGTCTGATGAAGAGAAAGTTGAGTTCAAATTCAAGACTTTCAGACATGAAGATTTTAAAGATCCTAAATTCAAGTGAAAGGGCATGTATGCTCCATATGTGGTTTTGGTAATTAATGACAATCTCTATGGACTAATGTATAAATTGAGTTTCACTTGTAGGTTTGTCCATTGGAATCTCTTGGGCCATGTGTTGGTCTCAAAGGATGAAATATGAAGAGATGTAGAAGAAAATGAGATCAAGAGTGTCTTGAAGAATAAGATGGAGTTCCTCGTGGCTATCTTCAAGACATCATCAAAAATAAAGTGCAAGCTCAAGATGCGCCATCTCTAGAAGATCTCATGCTTGAATCTTCTCATCCTCGTGTTTATGGAGTGATGAAGACAAGTTCAAAGAAGAGGTTCCCCATGGAGTATGAGGGATAAATTTGCAAGTTTTCATCAAGCAAGAGCGATCAAGAAATGTGTTCCATCTTGAGAAGGACAAGACGGTCTACATCAAGCTCAAGTGGAATGCTCAAGGCAAAGGTATGATCTTGATAGGATTTCTCTTTTGCCGGTCTCATGTTGTTAGTTGAGAGCCGGGTTTAGGATAGATAGCCGTACTATCAAGAGGGGTTATCAAGCGAGTGTCTCGATCGCATATTTCGAAGAGAGATCAAACCTTTGCATACATAGCATCATTTTTCTTGGTTGTTACTTGGATCTTTTCCATGAGAGAATCTAGAGCTTGTGGTTATCATCATAACAAGTTCGAATTCATCAAATAAGGATTTCCCTTGCATATATTATTGAGGTTTTTGATCTTGCGTATTTTCCGTATCCACACCTTGGGAGATACCTCACATATATATTCATGGTATTTTCTACCTAGGCGAAGCCGGGCAGCGCATCAGAGACGGTGACGACCCCGTGAGGGAAGGCCTCGGCGACGGTGGTGACATAGACGCGAAGGTCTCTGAAGTGGATGACGGAGCCGTCGACGGGAAACATTTCCCCGGCAAAGCACGATGCGTTGTCGATGACGCAGTCGAAGGAGCCGAGAATGAGGACGAGGCCAGAGGCCACGCGCTCACCGACGATGAGCGGAAGTCCCGTGCAACAGATGATCCCAGCCGAAGCGTTGTGCCCCACGGTGGGCGCCAACTTTCGTGGTGTGGAACACGACAATACCATCGGGGATGGCTTGAGAGGGACAGTCAGGATGCAATCGGTGCCCATCGCAACGGGTTAGGCACAAGAACAGCAAATACAGCAAAGTACCCAGGGTTGGGGCCCTCTCGGCGAGGTAACACCCCTACTCCTGGAAGATCTACTATATCAGGGGTGTATGCCCAATACAAGTGCTCCTGGAACTGTTTTCTTAGAAACTATCAAGAGCTAGAGGAAGAAGATGAACTAGAGAGAACTCAATCTAAACCTACCTAGAACCCTAGCTCTACCTCCCTTATATATTGGCTGGGAGGAGTAGGTTACAATGTGGGCTCTAGGGTTTGCTATTTGGGATTTGGGTTTACAAAGCGGGACGGCTGACAGGGTCCATCCGGTAGGCCATGACCCGACCAGCTCTTCAGTACAGGGGAATAGCGCTACAGTGCCCCAGCGCTAGTCCTTTAGGCGTCATCCATCACTTTAACGATCAGCCGACCGCTCTACGCTCAGCCTCCCGCTTTAACCTGCTCGATTGTGGCATCCCGCAAAAACCACTACTAGAAAATCGCGTTGTTTTTGTGCATTGCATCATTATGACCGCATGCTCATGTCATCATGCCACATTGCATTTGAGCATCGTCATCATCTTGTTTCGCTTGCATAAACTATTTGCAGAAAACCTATTTTATGTTTTCTAAAACGCCCCATCTTTATTTCAGACACCAAAACCGGGTCTCCGGATTATTTTGTTTTGTCTGCTATTGGTTTGCAGAGGTTTTGTTTTAATCAAATAAAATTTTAATTATTTTTAGTGGGGCAGTCGAACGGGCCGATTCGACCCGAACGACCACCCCAGAAATGCAAACGGTCCACCCCTTATTCCTAAACCTACCCAACCTATTCTACCCAGCACCCCTCCACCTCACCCCCACCTATCACAGGCTGCCACATCATTTTGCCCATCCCCCCCTCCAACCAAAATCTGCCACTTGGCCTCCCTTCCTTTTCCTCTCTCCCTCAGCCTACCCCACTTCCCCATCCCCAGCCACACACGCACACACGCGCCAGCACCACCCCTGCCCACTCTCCACTCAGCCCCGTGTGGCCCCCACCCGACGGTCCCACCTGACCCCGCTCCCCACCTGCCCTCGATCGAGCCGCCCCCGCCTCACCTCTCTCTCACGCGCTCGCCCCGTCCCTTTCTCCTCCCTCTCCCGGCCGCGTGCTCCCGCCGGCGACCCCGCAGCCCGAGCTCCTCCGCCCACCGGCCGCCTCTCCCCAGGATCCACCGCCGCCGCCCTTCTCCCACCCTCGCGCGCCTGGCCTCCTCCGCCGCCTCCGGCCCGCGCCCGACCTGCTCGCCCTCCACCGTCGGCCGCCGCCCGTCTGCGCCGGCTCGCCCGCCTCCGCGCGCCCTGCTCGCGTCCGCCGCTCGCCGCCCCACCGCGTCCTCTCCGCGCTCGCCGTCGACGGCGCCCCGCCCCGGCTCGCCACGCCGTCCTGCGCCTCCCGCCGCGCGCGCCCCCGAGCCTCCCCAAACCTCGCCGCCTCCGGCCACGGCCTACCTCCGCGCGCGCGTCCCGCCTCCACCACATCCTCACCGACCCTCCTCCCCGCCTCTGCCGTGTCCCCGTCGACCTCCTCCTCCGCCGGGCGCCCCTTCCTCGCCGCCGGTCCGCGTCCCTTCTCCGCCTCGCCCCATCTCCGCCGTGCGCGCCCTCTGTCCCGCAGCCCCTTCCCCCACCGCGTCGCCCACCTCTGCTCCGGCGCCGGCGCACGCCGCCTGGCCATGGCCTCGCCTCCGAGCCGTCACGTGGTCCCCTCTGCCCGGCCCCGATAGAAGCCGCTCCCAGCCGTGTCAACATCGCCCTGTCACCGAAGCCCTGGGTGCGGTCCCCGTCCGCCCCTGTCTCGCGCCCCGCGCGCGTGAGCTCGCGCTCACCGACGTCTGCAACCAGGGCGCCTCACGGCACCGCCGGCCTCTGCTCCGACCCCAAGCGCGTGTGGCCATGTCGCGGGTTCTGCCCAGCTGATGCGTTCCTGGGGTGATTCCTTCGGCTCCCTGGACTTGCGTTGGTGAGGTGAAGATGCAATATGGTGACCGGGGGAAGATAGTATGCTACCACCCGAAGACCGATCACGGATCCAAGACCGAACCCGACCCGCCAAGTTCTTCAATCGGATCCGAGGACACCGAGACTTCGGTGCGACAAGTACACCGACGCAGAACGCCAAGTGCTTCACCCCGGTTGCCAAGACCGACTCGATGGCGCGGACCCGACAAGGTCTTCACGACGACAAGATCGACCGCGTGGAACCAAGATCCCCGGCACGTTACTACAAGCACCCCCTCGAGGACGCCGAGTACTTCACCCCGGAACACCGAGAACTTTTCCCCCCGGGACAACAAGATCTACTTCGCGGCCACCGTGCGACAAGACCTACCTCCGTTGTCCGAGAACGTTCCCGCGAGACCGTCCCGTCGAACCCTGAACCCTGAGACCGGACCCCGAACCCCGGAACCACAAGTTCGTCGAGACCCCCTAATGTGTGAACCCCTTCCCGAAACCCTATTTTACAACATAATACAACTTGTTGCATATTGAATTGTCATACTCGCATGCATATCATTGGTTTGGGGCCTTATGCCGATTCACCTAATTAAATATGGGGCCCATATGCGGGCAAATCTGGTCTCATATTGGCCTCATTTAAATTTGTGTAGCGAACCGGTGATATATTTCGCCTTGTTAAACCACATTTAAATTGCGGGGTATCTAAATAACATGAACCATTTAATTAACTGTCGGGACCCCGGTTCCGCTTAATATTCCCTAATTGCATCGCACCTTTGCCATGCTATGCATCATATCATAAGCATGCCGATCTTTTGCCGTTGTATTAAATATTGCATCCGGTGTTTCCTCTAGTGATTTGGTTCTTCGCGGATAAGGCCGTTGAGTTGATACGAGTGTCGACCCGATCTTCGGTTGAACCTTCAACAATGTTTTCAGGCGAGCATCTCCCCCTTTCTACCTATCTTACTTTTATAGTATTTACTTCCCTCCTGTTGATCTATTGCTATCTGTGTTGCGATGCTATAGTTTCCGTACCCGTGATATCCCCCTTGCAGCCATATATTGCCTCGGACACATCCTATTACCTGTTGTTTGGTAGATAGTTGGACTTGCGCGTCGTAGTCGCTTGCTCAAGTGCTGTTGCGTGTCGTCAAGTGCCACAGTTGTTGGAGAATTGCCGCCCGTTCATTGTTGGAGATGATCATAGTTTTACTTATCGTTCACTTTAATTCCTGTTTAACAACTAAAATTTGAAATAAGCAGAGGCATCGGTGGGTGATAGATAACATTTGGTTTCCGACCGCCCACTTGTGTCCCGTAGGACCCCGAGTACTTGATACCTGTTCCTTGAGTTTTCGCGCTATCCACATACGGGGAGTATGGCCCCCCCTTAGCCAGAGCTTGATTCAGTCTTATTTCTTGGGGCCACAAACTAGTTTGAGGTTTTATTTACTATCCTGTACTTATGCCATGCTACTGCTTTATTTACGATTGTGCGAGGAGCACACTGTACTGTTTAGGTAAGCGGAATGTTTTCGCGGTATCGACAAGCCCAGCCACACTTTCGGGTTCCCAGTCGTTTACAGCCATTGACGCAAACCTTGAGTCCGTCTCGGAGCTAGCTTACTTCGTTGCGGTTCTACTCAATGGGGTGGCCCCCTGAAATATTTCTGAATCCTGTGATTGCTTTGTCGTGAAAGCCTCGTTGGGTTTTGATTTGGTTTTTCCGAGGTTGATCGTGTGTGTGTTGCTATTTGTGCACCCCGGCCGGGTTAAAACTTTCTGAAAGCCGTGTCCGCGGTTATGGACGACTTGGAGCACAGTATCTCGACCATAGACAAGCATAACTAAAGTTTATTGCTATAAATTTGACTTTATAATGACTAGTAATCAGCTTCACTATAATGGAATGGCTAATTAATACTGCCCACAATTGCTTGTTTGGAGTGTCGCTTGCGACCATTGTACCTGACTAGTAAGTATGACAACTACAACGGAATGACTAAATAAAAGTGCCAACAACTGCTGGGTTTTTGGGTTATCTCATGCTAATTGTATCTGATTAGTAATTGTTGCAACTACAACGGAATGATTAACTAAAAGTGCCCACTGCTTATTTTATCAGGATGATTATCCAAATCTGACTAGTAATTGCTGCAACGATAACTGAATAAATAAAACTGCCAACTGTGTGAGTTCCTCGGTTGACTTCCTCGTTTGGTCTCGAGGGGGAAACACCAGGATGGGTTTGGTTGGTGTTAGCTTCAGGTTGGATTCGGATAGGTCATTCTTATCTCTCTCTGATAACCGCCAGTTGCATCGAGTCTCTATAGGGTGTTTAGTGCATGCTGCCGCTGCCGCTTTAGTCCACCATACCTATGTAGGCGAGGACCGCCGAATTCTAGTCTCGCCGTGTACTGGCCTCAGTACTGACGCTCCTCTTTTTCCTTTGCCCTTTGTCGGCACCCCTTTTGTTTAAGCAGGTTTTGAGATCGACGTCGTTAGCAGGGTTACCCTTCCGTCTTGTCCTGGGCAGGGTTATGGACGCCATTGGTTATTCTTCAGGGCTCTTAGCCCCATTTGCATCTTGTCCGTAGCTGGACGCACTATCGTTTTCAAGGTGATTTGGATCTTTGTATATTATATCTGTATTCTTGACTCTTGGAGTCGCTGTTATATATATCTGTTCTGTGGGTCCCATCGAGGACTGTTGTGTAATGTTATTACTTCGTTTTCCACCCGCACGAAAGTGCCTGGTGGGCACCTTTGAATCGTTTCTATGCGGGTTTGGCGGATTTCGCTAAAACTTGCATAGGGTCGATTCTGAGGGTGTTACAGAGTGGTATCAGAGCTCAGCAGTTACGATACCCCACAAGTCCAGCCTGTAGGATAACCTAGCTAACGGCCGAAGTAAAGTGTCAAAACTATTTTGCAAAATCGGTTGGATAGTTCTGATTAGGTCTGATTTTACTCCTTACCCCTCTGCTGTTCTCCTCTTACCTCTGCGTGTTTTGAATCCGCTCTCGTCCCTTTCTTCGAGTCCAGGAATTCTCGTGGTTGGGTTCCGTCGTACCTTCAGGGTTTCGCTTCCTTCCTTGATAACGGTGTTCTACCATCCGGTGTTCATGCTGCTTGAGGAATCCGTCTTCTGTGGCACTATCCTTTGTTCCTTGTCTATGCCTTCCGGTGTTTTCGACGCGACGACATCCTCTACGCCAGATCCGATGCAGAGTCTGCATCACCCCTTTGTTTCCGAACCTCGCTTGTCGAGATCTTCAGTCTAATTCCGAGAGTTGGTTGCATAATCCGCCTATTCGTGTACAGAGTAATGGTTTGAGTGCGGGATGGAGTAGCTACCATACCACTACCCTTATCATTCGCTCTTGTACGTCGAATCAGTGGATCCAGCAGTTTTACTCCGTCCACGGAAGTTAGGGGTGGCTTATTTGTTGAAACCTCTACCTTCGACCTTCTGTTTCCGGAGTGTTCTCTCGACGATCACGGACAACGACCTATTGTTAGTGGTGTCGCGAAGCTCTACACGAAGTGAGAAGATTTAGATCGCCGACCTTCTTTCCGGTACCATGAGGCGGATCTCGAGGGCGAGATCCATTGTTAGTGGTGTCGAATTGTGGCATCCCGCAAAAACCACTACTAGAAAATCGCGTTGTTTTTGTGCATTGCATCATTATGACCGCATGCTCATGTCATCATGCCACATTGCATTTGAGCATCGTCATCATCTTGTTTCGCTTGCATAAACTATTTGCAGAAAACCTATTTTATGTTTTCTAAAACGCCCCATCTTTATTTCAAACACCAAAACCGGGTCTCCGGATTATTTTGTTTTGTCTGCTATTGGTTTGCAGAGGTTTTGTTTTAATCAAATAAAATTTTAATTATTTTTAGTGGGGCAGTCGAACGGGCCGATTCGACCCGAACGACCACCCCAGAAATGCAAACGGTCCACCCCTTATTCCTAAACCTACCCAACCTATTCTACCCAGCACCCCTCCACCTCACCCCCACCTATCACAGGCTGCCACATCATTTTGCCCATCCCCCCCTCCAACCAAAATCTGCCACTTGGCCTCCCTTCCTTTTCCTCTCTCCCTCAGCCTACCCCACTTCCCCATCCCCAGCCACACACGCACACACGCGCCAGCACCCCCCCTGCCCACTCTCCACTCAGCCCCGTGTGGCCCCCACCCGACGGTCCCACCTGACCCCGCTCCCCACCTGCCCCCGATCGAGCCGCCCCCGCCTCACCTCTCTCTCACGCGCTCGCCCCGTCCCTTTCTCCTCCCTCTCCCGGCCGCGTGCTCCCGCCGGCGACCCCGCAGCCCGAGCTCCTCCGCCCACCGGCCGCCTCTCCCCAGGCTCCACCGCCACCGCCCTTCTCCCACCCTCGCGCGCCTGGCCGCCTCCGCCGCCTCCGGCCCGCGCCCGACCTGCTCGCCCTCCACCGCCGGCCGCCGCCCGTCTGCGCCGGCTCGCCCGCCTCCGCGCGCCCTGCTCGCGTCCGCCGCTCGCCGCCCCACCGCGTCCTCTCCGCGCTCGCCGTCGACGGCGCCCCGCCCCGGCTCGCCACGCCGTCCTGCGCCTCCCGCCGCGCGCCCCCGAGCCTCCCCAGACCTCGCCGCCTCCGGCCACGGCCCACCTCCGCGCGCGCGTCCCGCCTCTACCGGCCTCCGGCCGCGGCGTCGCTCGTCTCCCCGCCGCCTCCACCACATCCTCACCGACCCTCCTCCCCGCCTCTGCCGTGTCCCCGTCGACCTCCTCCTCCGTCGGGCGCCCCTTCCTCGCCGCCGGTCCGCGTCCCTTCTCCGCCTCGCCCCATCTCCACCGTGCGCGCCCTCTGTCCCGCAGCCCCTTCCCCCTCCGCGTCGCCCACCTCTGCTCCGTCGCCGGCGCACGCCGCCTGGCCATGGCCTCGCCTCCGAGCCGTCACGTGGTCCCCTCTGCCTGGCCCTGATAGAAGCCGCTCCCAGCCGTGTCAACATCGCCCTGTCACCGAACCCCTGGGTGCGGTCCCCGTCCGCCCCTGTCTCGCTCCCCGTGCGCGTGAGCTCGCGCTCACCGACGTCTGCAACCAGGGCGCCTCACGGCACCGCCGGCCTCTGCTCCGACCCCAAGCGCGTGTGGCCATGTCGCGGGTTCTGCCCAGCTGATGCGTTCCTAGGGTGATTCCTTCAGCTCCCTAGACTTGCGTTGGTGAGGTGAAGATGCAATATGGTGACCGGGGGAAGATAGTATGCTACCACCCGAAGACCGATCACGGATCCAAGACCGAACCCGACCCGCCAAGTTCTTCAATCGGATCCGAGGACACCGAGACCCCGGTGCGACAAGTACACCGACGCAGAACGCCAAGTGCTTCACCCCGGTTGCCAAGACCGACTCGATGGCGCGGACCCGACAAGGTCTTCACGACGACAAGATCGACCGTGTGGAACCAAGATCCCCGGCACGTTACTACAAGCACCCCCTCGAGGACGCCGAGTACTTCACCCCGGAACACCGAGAACTTTTCCCCCCGGGACAACAAGATCTACTTCGCGGTCACCGTGCGACAAGACCTACCTCCGTTGTCCGAGAACGTTCCCGCGAGACCGTCCCGTCGAACCCTAAACCCTGAGACCGGACCCCGAACCCCGGAACCACAAGTTCGTCGAGACCCCCTAATGTGTGAACCCCTTCCCGAAACCCTATTTTACAACATAATACAACTTGTTGCATATTGAATTGTCATACTCGCATGCATATCATTGGTTTGGGGCCTTATGCCGATTCACCTAATTAAATATGGGGCCCATATGCGGGCAAATCTGGTCTCATATTGGCCTCATTTAAATTTGTGTAGCGAACCGGTGATATATTTCGCCTTGTTAAACCACATTTAAATTGCGGGGTATCTAAATAACATGAACCATTTAATTAACTGTCGGGACCCCGGTTCCGCTTAATATGCCCTAATTGCATCGCACGGTCATATCATAAGCATGCCGATCTTTTGCCGTTGTATTAAATATTGCATCCGGTGTTTCCTCTAGTGATTTGGTTCTTCGCGGATAAGGCCGTTGAGTTGATGCGAGTGTCGACCCGATCTTCGGTTGAACCTTCGACAATGTTTTCAGGCGAGCATCTCCCCCTTTCTATCTATCTTACTTTTATAGTATTTACTTCCCTCCTGTTGATCTATTGCTATCTGTGTTGCGATGCTATAGTTTCCGTACCCGTGATATCCCCCTTGCAGCCATATATTGCCTCGGACACATCCTATTACCTGTTGTTTGGTAGATAGTTGGACTTGTGCATCGTAGTCGCTTGCTCAAGTGCTGTTGCGTGTCGTCAAGTGCCACAGTTGTTGGAGAATTGCCGCCCGTTCATTGTTGGAGATGATCATAGTTTTACTTATCGTTCACTTTAATTCCTGTTTAACAACTAAAATTTGAAATAAGCAGAGGCATCGGTGGGTGATAGATAACATTTGGTTTCCGACCGCCCACTTGTGTCCCGTAGGACCCCGAGTACTTGATACCTGTTCCTTGAGTTTTCGCGCTATCCACATACGGGGAGTATGGGCCCCCCTTAGCCAGAGCTTGATTCAGTCTTATTTCTTGGGGCCACAAACTAGTTTGAGGTTTTATTTACTATCCTGTACTTATGCCATGCTACTGCTTTATTTACGATTGTGCGAGGAGCACACTGTACTGTTTAGGTAAGCGGAATGTTTTCGCGGTATCGACAAGCCCAGCCACACTTTCGGGTTCCCAGTCGTTTACAGCCATTGACGCAAACCTTGAGTCCGTCTCGGAGCTAGCTTACTTCGTTGCGGTTCTACTCAATGGGGTGGCCCCCTGAAATATTTCTGAATCCTGTGATTGCTTTGTCGTGAAAGCCTCGTTGGGTTTTGATTTGGTTTTTCCGAGGTTGATCGTGTGTGTGTTGCTATTTGTGCACCCCGGCCGGGTTAAAACTTCCTGAAAGCCGTGTCCGCGGTTATGGACGACTTGGAGCACAGTATCTCGACCATAGACAAGCATAACTAAAGTTTATTGCTATAAATTTGACTTTATAATGACTAGTAATCAGCTTCACTATAATGGAATGGCTAATTAATACTGCCCACAATTGCTTGTTTGGAGTGTCGCTTGCGACCATTGTACCTGACTAGTAAGTATGACAACTACAACGGAATGACTAAATAAAAGTGCCAACAACTGCTGGGTTTTTGGGTTATCTCATGCTAATTGTATCTGATTAGTAATTGTTGCAACTACAACGAAATGATTAACTAAAAGTGCCCACTGCTTATTTTATCAGGATGATTATCCAAATCTGACTAGTAATTGCTGCAACGATAACTGAATAAATAAAACTGCCAACTGTGTGAGTTCCTCGGTTGACTTCCTCGTTTGGTCTCGAGGGGGAAACACCAGGATGGGTTTGTTTGGTGTTAGCTTCAGGTTGGATTCGGATAGGTCATTCTTATCTCTCTCTGATAACCGCCAGTTGCATCGAGTCTCTATAGGGTGTTTAGTGCATGCTGCCGCTGCCGCTTTAGTCCACCATACCTATGTAGGCGAGGACCGCCGAATTCTAGTCTCGCCGTGTACTGGCCTCAGTACTGACGCTCCTCTTTTTCCTTTGCCCTTTGTCGGCACCCCTTTTGTTTAAGCAGGTTTTGAGATCGATGTCGTTAGCAGGGTTACCCTTCCGGCTTGGCCTGGGCAGGGTTATGGACGCCATTGGTTATTCTTCAGGGCTCTTAGACCCATTTGCATCTTGTCCGTAGCTGGACGCACTATCATTTTCAAGGTGATTTGGATCTTTGTATATTATATCTGTATTCTTGACTCTTGGAGTCGCTGTTATATATATCTGTTCTGTGGGTCCCATCAAGGACTGTTGTGTAATGTTATTACTTCGTTTTCCACCCGCACGAAAGTGCCTGGTGGGCACCTTTGAATCGTTTCTATGCGGGTTTGGCGGATTTCACTAAAACTTGCATAGGGTCGATTCTGAGGGTGTTACATCGATGCAGTTGTCTTGTAGGACCGTTAGGGCGGGCTTCGGCCTGTCTGGTGATGCGAGGAGCCAGAGGCGTGCTCTGCAAGGAGCGTCACCCCCTTCGTATCTAGCCATAGAATCTAAGGCAAGCCGGGTGGAAACGGCCACCTAGCCGGTTCTTCTGGTCATCCGGCTCGACGGGCTAGCTGAGAAGCTTCGGGGCTGGCCGGTTGGAGCGATCCACCCGGCTGTGGGTCCTTTGTCTTGCGGACATCTGGCCAGGGGATTCTAGAGCTGGCCAGTTAGGCATGTCTTACTTCACCCAATGGTCATCCCCCCGACAAACGCGGGAGAAAGGGTACCATCTTCAGATCTTGTGGCAGTGGTTGGCGAGGCGTCCCCTGCACCGTGACCAGCAGCCTCCATACCCTCGCCACCTAAGCGGCCGAGAAGGATAACCAATATCATCGAAGAGCGTTCCTGCCACCAGATCAACGCCACCCTCACCGCCCGATGATGCCACCTCAGATGCTAGGGTCTCCCTGCGAGAGGGAGCTGCAAGATTCTCGCTGCCACCATTCTGGGCAACCAAGTGCCGGCTTGCCGGTGGGCTCATCTAGCGATTCCGAGGAAGCACGGGAAAGGGAACGAGCCTAGCTAAGGTTTGCAGCCGCCGCTCGTGTCGGCCCAGAGCAAAACAAGACGGCGAGTGAGTTTTGTTTCATGATGTCAGTTTTGTACTCAGATATGATAAAGAACAAATAAAACTACTTTAGCAAGTAGAGTTTGACCTTGAAAGCACTAAACAATGTACTGTACTATTTTTTTGAGAGAGAGCTAACAAAATACTTGCACAAAAATAATGGATCAAATCTCAACAGCAATTCAATAACAGCCGGTTTCTCGAATCAGGCTTTCGCCCCTCTATGTTAATATAGCGAACCACCGATACAAACGAGTCCATAGCCGGGGCAAACAGCACAAAGCAAGCCCAAAGGAAAGAATGAAAAGAGAAAGAGAAAACAATGCCGACGACGGTGGCTCGACGAAAACGATGATAACGCGCAACCGCTGCACCCACCAGATGATGACAACCACGCTCCTCGCACTTCGACGTGCCTCGTACCAAGAAACACCTCCAAGAAGGACCACAACGATTACGACGTTGTTGCCCGAACTAGTCCTAGGGTTTCCCCCGGTATGCTGCAGAGGTAAGGAAAGGGAACACCCAACGCCCTTCAGGAAGGATGGTGGCACCCGCAGGCGTTACCGCGTCAGGGCCGGCAAGGCCGACAGGGATTTCGCCCGACCCCAAAACCCCAACCCCAGGCAATCCGGAGCACACCACCAACCACACCACCAACCAACATGTGCCACCGCGGTCTTGCCATCATCATTTCCGTCACACCACGACACCCGCTGCAAGGTCGGTCGGACCGAAACGGAGCAACCGAGGATAAGGTCAGCGGTACCACCACCATGCGGGAGGGAGCAACCTCCACCACTAGAAACGGTAACTGACCGGACGCCGCGGCCCGAGCACACCAAGCCACAAGCAGCCGAAGGGCGGCAGATGCCGAGCCACCTGGATGAATTCCTCCACCGCCAATGGCGGCTGCAGACCGGACGCAGCCGCGAGGACACACCAGGACGAGGAGGCCCGGCCGAGCCCTGAATGAGCTCGTAAAGTCCACGTTGCTGCACGTAGGGCTCCGCCGCCGCTACCCTCGAGTAATCCATAGATCCGGTCGGGCCAGAAGGGCCCGTGAAGCTCCACAGCCATGCTGCAGAAGGCATGGTATCAACACCGCCAACCTCGTCCCAAGGCGCTCCTGAGTCCGCCGGAGACACCATTGCTCGAACCAGCCCACTCAGACACAGATCGGGCCCAAAGGGCCCAGATCTGGGCCGGAATCGCCGGCCACTGTAGGTGCTCGCTGCCAAGGGCAGCACCCCGCCGCCATGACGCCCAGGTTTGATGGACCGCTGCCGGCCGAGCAGCACCGCCGCCAGCCGCCACGCCTGGCAGCGGCGCTCATGCGCGGGGAGAAGAGATGCCGCCGCCGCCGGCCCACCACGAGTGCCGCCCGGACGGCGCCCACCGGCGACGGCGGGAAGCGAGGACGAGGCTGGGGGCGGGGGCGGTGGGTCTGCGGGAGATCCCCGTCCGCCGCGCTCAGGGCGACAGCGCGGGGGCCGGGAGGAGCGGGAGGAGCGAGTCTCATAACAGTCGGTTTCTAGAGCTGGCACTGTACTTATCAACTGTAAGATGCAGCTGTGCGTTGTTGTAAGGTTATTTCGAGAAACTTCTAGTAGCAAATTTATTTAAACAATAGAGTAGAGTACATGCTAAATAATAAACATGATATATAGCCATATATGTACGAAGCTTCGCAATTAGTACCGCTTGTACTACCGGAGACCAACTTGTGGCTGTGTGCAGCGGCTGATTCACCAATTCATCTCTGAAGTCCGAACCACGTTTACATGAGAGAAGGAGAAAACCGACGACGCAAAGAGGTCGTGATGATAAAGCAACCTGCGAATGTTTGACTTGACCACTTGATGGACTACAACGGCACAAGCTCGTTGATACATGGTAGAGCAGAAAATAACGCGTGAACCAATCGATCGAGGAGACCATTTTTCTGCTGAAAGTTGACATTGTAAATTTCCTTCATACTTCTACTTGCGAAGGAGACGAGAATGAGGACGAGGCCAGAGGCCACGCGCTCACCGGCTACGAGCTGAAGTCCCGTGCAAAAGATGATCCCAGCCAAAGCGTTGTGTCCGTGATGGGCGCCAACTTTCATGGTGTGGAACACGGCAATACCATCGGGATGGCTTGAGAGGGACAGTCAGGATCCAATCGGTGTCCATCGCAAAAGGTTAGGCACAAGAACTGCAAATACAGCGAAGTACACAGGTTTAGGGCTCTCTTGGCGAGGTTGTTCGACGCCATTTTGTACATGGCTAGTTGAAGTCCTAAGCGCAAGACTAAATTGGGACCTATTAAGTTAGTTAATTAAGCTGATGTGTGCATGCACGAACCTAGTTATTCATTTGATTAATTCAAAGTGAGCATGCGCTGAGTTCAATTAATGAATCCATCGGCTTCTCATCATGCGTACGTGAGCTCCGTCATGTAGGGCAGCTAGCTTGTGCACCAGCGCCTAATTAAGTCATGCAAAGAAAGGGGGAAATAATTATATATCATCTACTAATAATTGATTAATTAGTGTGTTTTGCAGGAATACATGTAAGTCGTATGCACGGTCCTGTTGGCCGGCCCGGCTGGCTGGCCGCACGTACGTGCTGATGTCAATCCGTCGAGGCGATAAACATCATGGCCGAGGAATACGGGAACGGCTACACGGTTCTCCCGGGATATACCGTGTGCGGGCGATGGGATAAGCACGCAAAACTGACTCCGGAAAACAGGCGCGCCGTCGCTATCCATCGTTCGAAGCCTATAAAAGAGCAGAGACGCAGATCGGCACAGCACGGAGGAGAGGCGAGAAGACGGAGGACTCACGCTGTGCGAGCGAGCTCTCGTACCTGGAGGCACAGGCACACAATCGCTAGCTGGAGGCTAGCTCACGGAAGGAGACGCCACACGTAGCCGGAGGAGAAGAGGAGTTCGCGTCCCAGAGCACACGCTCAGCTCTCGCATCCACTCCCAAGCGGGTGCAACCATCGATCATCACCAAGAAAGAAAGGCCATGGAGAAGAAGCCGGTATCTCCTGATGGTGAGAATCATGGTTAATATTTTCTATCTCTCTCTCTATACAGTACACAAGCACGCATGCATCCCGCACGGTGAGGATACGGACCCGGCGCAACCCCGGCCGGCGTGACAAAGCCACGATGCCAGGGCTGCTGGTGTGCATCTCGGCGCCATCTTCATGGCGCCCAAGACAACGGCATCGGGTGCACGGTTGCCAGCGTGCCGCCCGGCGTCAACTCCAACGCCCCCAAGATGGCGGCCCGAGGGCATGCGGCTGCCGGCGCATCCGGCGCCACCAAGACGACGGCCCGCGGGCGCGCGGCTGCCGGCGTGCAGCCCGACGCCATCTCCAACGCCACCAAGACGACGCCCCGAGGGCGCTCGGCTGCTGGCGTGCAGCCCGACGCCATCTCCAACGCCACCAAGAGGACGGCCTAGACGGCACGGTTGCTGGCGGGCAGCCCGGCGCCGCCTCCATATCCGCCGCCACCAAGACGATGGCCCCGTGGGCGCGCGGCTGCCGGCGTGCAGCCCGGCGCCATCTCCAACGCCACCAAGAGGACGGCCTAGACGGCGTGGCTGCCGTCGTGCAGCCCGACGCCACCTCCATCTCTTCCCCCATCGAACCTTGCGAGTACGGCGGCACCGAAGACGAGACGAGAAGGCAGCCGGCATGCATTCGGCGCCACGTCCATCTCAACGAGCCATGCTGCCTAAGACGGCGACGGGGCTGCCGGCGTGCAGCCCAACCTTTATTCACCTCCTACGGACGCCAACAAGACGACGGCCCCGACGGCGCGCGGTTGCCGGCGCGCAGCCCGGCACCATCTCTCCTCCCATCGAGCCCGGCGCCTTCTTCACTCCGGCGAGGCGTGGCGAAGACGAGTGATGGCGGGGCTGCTAGTATGCAAGCCATCGCCATCTCCACCTCTTCAATCCATAGGCGATGGCGTCAGGGTGTCTATCGTACAACCCGGTGCTAGCTCCATCTCCGTGAAGCCGACGGGCGTAGGCGAAAGAGCTGCCAACGCGCAATCCGACGGCATACCCCACCTCCATCTTCACGAGCCCGTGAGACGACGCTCTTGTCTAGGACGACAGCCGTGAACTCGGCGTCGGACCGAGACGAGGTGTCGACCACGTCGGCTGCACCGACTTGTAGGCACGCGTCGGTTTTGCACCGACGCCGATCTCCACCAACACCTACTCCTGCGAGGCATACCCCTTGCGCACCCTGACGAGGCTGCTAGTCGTCGAGAAGTCCCAGCTGAGCAGACCCATGCTACTCCAACTCCAACTACATCGACGCCATCAAGACCGACGAGGCACGACGGCAAGGGCGAGCGTGGCCGGAGTAAAGGACACGCTACTCGCGGCGCATGTACCGACGAGGACACGGGCTCTGCCGCCGCCCACACACACACCACCACATCATGCATGGAGAACGCGAAGCGAAGACGACAAAGACGACCACACGGCTTAATCGGAGGTGTCTCGCGGTGTAACCTGCGGGAGTAATTAACCGGGTGCCTTCCGAGGCCCCGGGAACCATGAGATCGCAATCGCCATAGTCAGGCTGGCCGCGCAAGCAGGCCACGGAGCACACTGTATTAGGGATTTGTACTTTGTTTCTCCACGAGAGATTAATGAAATGCATCTTCCCTACCTTTTCTTGTATACTACGGTACACTGGCACGCCCGCATTTCTTTTTCTTTACCCCGGCGCATGAGAAAAACACACTACCATCCTTTTTCCCTCGAGTAGCCTCATTCTACTTTTCCAGAACGTTTTTCTCGTGTCAAACAGAGGTAACACCCCTACTCCTGGAAGATCTACTATATCAGGGGCGTATGCCCAATACAAGTGCTCCTGGAGCTGTTTTCTTAGCAACTATCGAGAGCTAGAGGAAGAATATGAACTAGAGAGAACTCAATCTGAACCTACCTAGAACCCTAGCTCTACCCTCCCTTATATATTGGCTGGGAGGAGTAGGTTACAATGTGGGCTCTAGGGTTTACTATTTGGGCTTTGGGTTTCCAAAGCGGGTCGGCTGACAGGGTCCATCTGGTGGGCCAGGACCCGGTCATCTCTTCAGTACAGGGGAATAGCGCTACAGTGCCCCAGCGCTAGTCCTTTAGGCGTCATCC
Source organism: Avena sativa (assembly GCA_916181665.1). Lineage (NCBI taxonomy): Eukaryota > Viridiplantae > Streptophyta > Magnoliopsida > Poales > Poaceae > Avena > Avena sativa. Next base: position 373,674,057 of record OV702280.1, read on the forward strand.
ATCACTTTAACGATTAGCCAACAGCTCTACGCTCAGCCTCCCGCTTTAACCTGCTTGGTGCAGTTGTCTTGTAGCACCGTCAGGGCGGCGCGTCATCCTGTCTGGTGATGCGAGCAGCCAGAGGCGTGCTCTACAAGGAGCGTCACCCCCTCCATATCTAGCCACAGAATCTAAGGCGGGCCAGGTGGAAACAGCCACCCAGTCGGTCCTTCTGGTCATCCAGCTCAACGGGCTAGCTGGGAAGCTTCGGGGCTGACCGGTTGGAGCGATCCACCCGGCCGTGGGTCCTTTGTCTTGCGGCCATCTGGCCAAGGGATTTTAGATCTGGCCAGTTAGGCATGTCTTACTTCACCTGAGGATCATCCCCCCGACAACGCGGGAGAAAGGGTACCATCTTGAGATCTTGCGGCAGTGGTTGGCGGGGCGTCCCCTACACCGTGAACAGCAGTCTCCGTACCCTCGCGCCTAAGCGACCGAGAAGGATAACCAATATCATCGGAGAGCGTTCCTGCCACTAGATCGACGCCACCCTGGCCTCCCGATGATGCCACCTAAGCGGCCTCCATACCCTCGCCACCTAAGCGGCCGAGAAGGATAACCAATATCATCGGAGAGCGTTCCTGCCACCAGATCAACGCCACCCTCACCGCCCGATGATGCCACCTCAGATGCCAGGCTCTCCCTGCGAGAGGGAGCTGCAAGATTCTCGCTGCCACCATTCTTGGCAGCCAAGTGTGGGCTTGCCGGTGGGATCCTCTAGCGATGGCGAGGAAGAAGGGGAAGGGGAATGGGCCTAGCTAAGATTTGCAGCCGCCGCTCGTGTCGGCCCAGAGCAGAGCGAGACGGGGAGTGAGTTTTGTTTCATGATGTCAGTTTTGCACTAAGATATAATATAGAACAAATAAAACTACTTTAGCAAGTAGAGTTTGACCTTGCAAGCACTAAACAATGTACTATATTATTTTTTTGAAAGAGATCTAATAAAAAAATAATGGATCAAATCTCAACAACAATTAAATAACAGTCGGTTCTAGAGCTGGCATTGTACTTATCAACTGTAAGATGAAGCTGTGCGTTGTTGTAAGGTTATTTCGAGAAACTTCTAGTAGCAAAATTATTTAAACAATAGAGTACATGCTAAATAATAAACAATAGGTACGAAGCTTCGCAATTAGTACCGCTTGTACTACTGGAGACCAACTTGTGGCTGTGTGCAACGGCTGATTCACCAATTCATCTCTGAAGTCCGAACCAAGTTTACATGAGAGAAGGAGAAAACCGACGATGCAAAGAGGTTGTGATGATAAAGTAACCTGCGAATGTTTGACTTGACCACTTGATGGACTACAACGGCACGAGCTCGTTGATACATGGTAGAGCAGAAAACTGTTGAGGTTGTCTGAAAATAACGCGTGAACCAATCGATCGAGGAGGCCATTTTTTCTGCTGAAAGTTGATATTGTAAATTTCCGTCATACTTCTTCTTGGTTAACAAGATAACATCTTTTTCATCTATCTCGATTTAGTATCCCTGCCTGCAATTTATATCTACCAAATCGAGCATTGGAGCAGGTCATCACTCCTCCATTATCACAAGTCAAAGTCTCTTTTGGCGCCGGTCATCGAATCTCCGAAGTTCTCTCGTTCACACCCGAAACCCTGAAACCCTGACCCTGATGGTTGACAACAGCTGAGCCCGTCACATTTCTCCTGCAATTCCTGAACTCCAATCCTTCAAGACACGACCTACGCAACCACGCAATAATCTATCATTTGTTTGAAGCAACAGTTCACAAGCCATGGCCGGCCACAGGATCATCAGGCGTCCAATCTTGAAGCTACTTTGTGCAGCCTTCGTCATGCTCTGCAGCAGCACCTGCAGCAGTTCCCTGCAGTTCGCATACCACAGCTTCGACGCGGCCAGCAAGGCCGACTTCAGCTTCACCCCGGGCACATCAATCTCCAACGGCTCCCTGCAGATCACCCCCAACGCCGGCAACATCACTCACCGGTCGGGCAGGGTGATCTACGCGAGGGAGACCCTCAAGCTCTGGAACCGCCAGCGCACGGCGCTCACCTCCTTCCGGGCGGAGTTCGTGCTCAACATCCTGCCGCAGAGCGGAGGCCCCGGGGAAGGCATGGCCTTCATCCTCACCAACCACCCGGCGCTGCCCGCCAACAGCAGCGGGCAGTGGCTCGGTGTCTCCAACAACGCCACGGACGGCGCGGCGTCGAACCGGATCGTGGCGCTGGAGTTCGACACGCGGCGGAGCTACGAGGCGGACACGGACGGTAACCACGCCGGCGTGGACTTCAACGGCGTCCACTCCGTCGCGCAGTACCCGCTCAGCAACATCTCCATCGTCCTCTCCAGCGGGTCCGACTTCCAGGTCAGTGTAGAGTACGACGGCGCGGTGAAGGTGATGACCGTGGCGGTGGTGCAGGAGGGGGTAGTCTACAACTCGGGCTATTTGCTTGTCGATCTGTCGCGGTATCTGCTGGACGACATATCGCTGGGTTTCGCCGCGTCGACGGGCGAGTTCGCCGAGCTGAACCAGGTCAGGTCCTGGAACTTCAGCACGTACGGGGATGAGATCGCCGGCGAGAAAGGGAGGCTGAGTTTGTTTCTCGCCGTGTTGATCCCGCTGGCCGTCGCTGTGTTACTGATGGCGGTGCTCGTGTGGAGGAGGCTGACACGGCGGACGAGGCTGGCGTACCGCAACCTCGAGAAGATGATCGACGCGCACGGTCCGGTCAGGTTTAAGCTCAGGGAGCTCAGGAACGCGACGGCGGACTTCAGCGATGGCCGTAAGCTCGGGAGAGGCGGCTCCGGGACCGTTTACCTCGGGTATCTGAGGAGGATGGGCATGGAGGTGGCCGTGAAGCGGGTGTCCACCAACGTCAACTCCAACCGGGGCGAGAAGGAGTTTGTGGCGGAGGTGAACACGATCAGCAAGCTCTCGCACCGGAACCTCGTGAAGCTGATCGGGTGGTGTCACAAGAAGGGCGAGCTTCTCCTAGTCTACGAGTACTTCCCCATGGGCATCCTTGACAAGCTCCTCTATGCCAGAGAAAGGACTGCGTCGTCGTCGACGTCGTTCACGTCGGCGTCGACGAACACCCCGGAGCTCACATGGGAGCGGCGGCACAAGATCATCTGTGGGGTGGCGTCGGCGCTGGACTACCTGCACCATGGGAGCAGCAAGCGGATCCTTCACAGGGACGTCAAGGCCAGCAACGTGATGCTGGACGAGGAGTACAACGCGCGGCTAGGGGACTTCGGCCTCGCGCGCGTCATCCAGCGCGACGGCGCCACGCACCACTCCACGCAGGCCGTGGCGGGGACGCGCGGGTACATGGCGTACGAGAGCTTCTTCACCGGCCGCGCTAGCCTCGACACGGACGTGTACGCGTTTGGGGCCTTCGTCATGGAGGTGGTCAGCGGGAGGAGCCCCAGCAGCGCCGTGCTGTACGACGACGACGACGAGGAGTACTCCATAGGACGGCGAGGGAGGCACGCTGTGCCGGCGATGCACATCGTGGACTGGACGTGGATGCTATACGGCGAGGGGAAGGCGCTGCACGCCACCGATCCACTGCTGGGCGGCGAGTTCGATCGGGCGCAGGTGGACTGCGCGGTGAGGCTGGCGCTGGCGTGCTGCCACCCGAACCCGAGGAAGAGGCCGTCCATGAGGGTTGCCGTGCAGGTGCTCATCGACGGTGCCCCGGCGCCGGAGCCCCCGTTGAATAAGCCTGCGTTCGTGTGGCCTCCGGACGGCAATCGGCAGGAGATGGAGCTGCGGGACGTCGGGTTGCTGTTCATGGGAGGGGCGGGGCAGCACAGCAGCTACTGCTCCATGAGCTGTTCCATCTCAGGGAGATGACGATAGTTTGGCTGGCCGGGTAGCTCGATCGCTTGTTCTGCTGTTGGTTCAGCAGAGTTGAGCATGGCTACGAGTTGAGAAGAGTTTAGCAGAGTCGAGCAGAGTTCAGCAAGACCGGTGCGTTTTCTGCGGTTGTTTTTGCTGACTGAAAATTACTTCATTTTTCAAATTGTATATTACTTGATTTTTCTTTGGTGGGAATATATAACTTACTATATTACTACTCAAAATTATGGTTACAGCAAAGCGGATTTTCCAGCGTAAGTTGGGATCTTGGTACCATCTATGGCGTCCGTCTGTTGGAGATTCATGCGAAAGTTAAATGGCCATGGTCTGAGGTATATTTGCATTTTGGCCCTCATACTATTTACATTTTACATTGCTGCCAGAGAGGATAACCACCCAGCAATCCCTTACTAGGTCATCTACCCCTAGACGCGTCCCCTCTAAGCCGCCACGCCATGCCCCCTCCCAGCACCGGCCTCCACGCGTGCGGCACGCGCCAATGACGACGACCACTCCCGGCGACGCCATGGATGCGAGCGGGGACCCTCCACGGCGGCGCCGATCTAGCCTCCTCGCGCGTGGCCGACGTCCCCTCGTTCTCATCGACTCTGCTACGCTGACACCACCCCCTTGATCCATGTTGCGCTGGCGGGATTTCGTCTCCACGCGACCGAACTTGTCTCCAATGAGGTGATTGATTAGGTGTTGGATCTTGTTTTGAATATGTTGATACAGGTCTGAATCTCGTGGATCTATATGAAACTTGTGATTTTTTTGTTTCTTGCTCCAGATCCACATGTTTCTTTGTTGTTTCTCGTATGAATCTTGTGGATTTTTCATGTTTAGTTCAAACTTGTTGCCTACGGAATTTGTATGGATATTTTATGTTTAGTGCAAACAAGATTAGTTGTATTTTCTTGGAAGATTCATTGCAGTACATTTGCTACTACCTTGAAATAAATTCGAGATTTGTGAGAGAAATCTGCTATGAGAAGTTGGTGAATGTTACCTATGAGATCTACTGTTATTTGTTTGAATCATAGACCAATCTTTTAAAAAATAATTGTTCAATTTTTAGTGCAGATCTATGAAATATGTAGTTTCTTATTTTCCAGTTCGGATTGTGTATGAAACCTTTCTAAATCATGGACTAATCTTCTTATTTTCCAAACGGTAATTTTGCTAGTTTCTTCAAAAGTTTTTTCATGGCTTGTTTTGTATTAATTGTGATGAATCTATGATGAAACTAAATTTGAATTATATGAATTATACTTGTATGTATGTTTCATTTTCAGAATAAAAATGTATGGCTCATTTGAGTTTGTTCAAAAGATTTTATCAAGTTCCATTTGAAGAAACATGTACAGAACTATCCGTTTTTTACTATTAATTAGTTTGGCTAATTAAATAAAAAGTAATCATGTGTGAATCATGTGAGACTCTGGCGCATGGCTTAATAAGATTGATAGTATATCCGTATCAACAAGTTGCAACTTCTTTTCTGGAAGCCCATCTAAAAAGAACTCGGTTAAGTGTGCTTGTCAGCAATTTGAGGATAGGTGATCGACCGAAAAGTGGGGACCGGGTGTGCACGAATGAGCACAAAGTGCACAGAAAAGGCTAGTGTTGCTCTGTAGGGTTAGTCTAGAGATCCTATTGAGTTGTCATGAGTGGTAGCCGCTGGTCCGGAGAGACCGGGAGTGTTAAAAAGTGGTATCAGAGCCAACCCTCGCGGTTACACGGGCGTGTGTTGGTCAGTGGCAGACGTGTGGAGCATGGCGCGTGTGGACCGGAGTGGACACGACATGGCATGTGTCGGCACTGGACGCACATACGTATGCCAAGAGGGGACATTCCTGGCTTGTGGTTGATCGATGACGGCGTCGATCTTCTAAAGGTGGGTGTATGTGAGACCCTGGCGCATGATTTAATATGATTGGTAGTATACCCATATCAATAAGTTGCAATTTCTTTTTGGAAGCTCATCCGAAAAGAACTCAAATGTTAAACGTGCTTGTCCTATAGCAATTTGAGGATGGATGACCAACCGGGAAGTGGGTATCGGATGCACACGAGTGAGGACAAAGTGCGCAGAAAAGGCTAGTGTTGGTCTGTGGGGTTAGTCTAGAGATCCTATTGAGCTGCCATGAGTGATAGCCGCTGGTCCGGAGAGGTTGTGAGTGTTATAAATCACGTTTGTCTCCTGAAGAATCCAAAACGAGAATGTGAGAAACCTTAAAATGACATGGGGTGTTGTGCAAAATTTTATTGGACTTGAAGAATAAGGTGGAAGGTGGCAATCCGTGAAACTGTTAGCACGAATCTCCAACAAATCGACGACGAAGATGGTGCCAGGGGCCCAACTTATGGGGGGTATTGCATTTCCGTGGTTACGATCATTCTGGTACTATTCCCCGTCTCCTCGGTGATGCGGGGCCACAAACTAACCCACGCTCGTCGGTAACTATATTAGCATTGTATATAAGGACAATGTTTGTTCCAAATAGGGTAAGATACCTCTGCATTCAAGAGACGCACACAACTATTTTATTAGATTATTCACGAACATCTTACAAGAGAAATTACAAAGATTAGACTGAAACCACCAAACTAGTGGACAACTTGCTAATCCTACAACATTGACGAAGGGGGATCATGAACAAGGCTAACACCGTGACATCACACCAACGCGCATCATTTAAAAACAGAAGGCCTCGCAAGCTTCCCAACAGCGAGCAACTGGCACAACCGGTCCGACAGAGCCTTGGTGCGTACCATCATACACGCTCAAGAAGTCTTCACCGCAGTCGTCTTCTGCATACCTATCTCCAGAAGAAATTAATGCAATGACCTTGCAAGGTCTGCCATCAACGTCGCCATGATGCTAAATGACGCCAACCCCTGCGCGCATTCATCATCTTGCGTCCATTGCAGAGACCCTGCTGCACCATGCCGCCGAGACTTGTCATCGTAGATGGTAGACATACCATGCCACTCCACCTTGGTCCCCACGCGATAATCACGCGGAGACCGACGCCTAGGAACCAGGTCGTCCACATGTCTGTCTAGTCATTGAGTGTCTCCAAAGAAGATGCCCCCATGGGGTGACGACAAAGATGTCACCATCACCCAATCCAAGAGGCCCCCACAATGCCTCCAGCGAGGGCTATGACGCCCACGTGTGCCACTGTCAATGGTGACCTTCCCCAAATCTGAGGTTTCCCTCGAACGCAATGGAGCGAGGAACGCCCCCACCATCGCCTCCAACAAGGAAAATTACACCCACAAACGTTGCCGTCGATGGTGGTATCCTCACTCGCATCAGCAGCCATATCACCATCTCCTCCTCAACTTGATCCAACCATCGTGAGGCAGCACCCACCGGCCAGATCCCTTTGGACCGACGATGAAGACAACCAAAGGTGGAGGAGGCCGCATCGCCTCGTGACCGGTGCGATGGGCACACACACACACATCGTCCCGAGGCGCCCTCTCAAGATCCATCGCCACAGCCACAACCACGCCTCCAAGCCATAACGGAGGTACCCCCGACCGCCACCATCATCCTTCCTCCCCACACGGGTTTTGCCTAGCTAGGATCCGGAGTGGACGAGAGGAGTGGTGGTGGAAACCCTAGGGGATGGGAGGGGAGGTCGCAAGGATTAAAATTGGGGGATAATTTCACTTCCCCGGCATCTAGACCAACTAGGGATGCATGATGGCTGTGAAATATAGCTATCCACATTCACATTTAAACTGGATATTATTCATATATTTGGTAAAATATCTCTCTAAGCCCTGCCACTAATGCCTAATGATCAAAGGGGTATGCAATCCTTTCTTTCTATTTTTTTTGTGCGCATATAATGACGTTTGATGATGAGAATCACTACATTAAAGTCAAAGATACAAGATTTCCAACAACTTGAAACCCGGAGTCGTGAAGTGGGGGCAGTGCCTTTAACGACCAACTATACGACCGGGGTTTTATTCCGGCTGTATAGTTGGCACCGACATTGCCAGGTCAAACAGAGCAACTTTCGCGAAGGGACCCCTATATAAAGAAACCTCGGGCGACGAGAAAACCCTCTTCTCCTCAACTCTTTCTTCTGCCTTCCTCCCACCAGAAGCCACCACGCCGGAGGAATAGATCTAGATCTAATCTCCAAACCCTTCTCCACCACCATAGCCATATTCCACCACTTGTAATAGTAGATCTCATCTCCAATTGACGACATTGTAAGGCTATTTGCTATCAATCTCATGATTTCCATTACAATGTTTTTGGTTGTTGATTTCATCTCTATGTGTGAGTAATTCTCCTTGTGTGAGGGCTTCGGCCTAGCCATGTAGATTTTGTGCATGTTATTTATCATAGATGGGATCATGTATTAGTTTGTATGACATGATGATTATTGTACCCTCTCTTGTCTCAATCTAAGGACTTGTCAGGTACCCAAGACCCCAAGGATTGATCCAGGTATAGGGAGTGTGAGTAATGACTAATCTGCAGGATGGGAACCCCAGTGACAGAAGGGGTAGTACGGCTGTATGTGAGGGATTTACTTGGGATTAACGGTGACATCACTATGCATATCATCAGTTCTCTTTCTTCTATGGATGAGACTAGTAGGTTATTGTTATAAGCGGTTGCGGAGGCAATAGCAATTATGGATGCACTGCCCACATATAATTATCTTCCTCTAACAATTACATGCATACTTTATTATTATCTTTTATTCCCATCAGATGTTTTTCACAGCTACTGGTGAAACCTAAAGCCCCATGCCCTCTCTCTCCATCATCGACAATAAATAAAGATCACAAACTCTTGGTCTGGTAAAACACAGAAGGAATTCTAAAACTCTCGAAGGTCCATTAAAGTAACCTGTCGTGGTGGTGGCATGGAAGATGCCATGGGTAGGCTTAAGTTGGGGGCCGAATGGGTGCTTGTGGTCACCGGGGAGGGAGTACACGGTCAAGCCATGCACGAAGAACAAGAAGAACTCTCCAGACTTGGCAATTCGATTGATACCCCAAAGATTACAAGTGCTCCTTGAGCTGTTTAGGCTAGAGTTCACAGCAATAGTTCCCTACTTGGTCCAATCTCCTTCTACTACTGCTATGCCCTCCCTTATATAGGCAGTGCTAGCTAGCTAATACCCCTTTGGGTTCTAGGGTTTACTGTTTGGATCTTGGTCCCTACAATATGGGCCGGGTCATGGGATTGCCCTAAGCACAGAGGCCCGGTCCATAAAGCTTGACAGCTAACAGTCTCCTGGTACGTGATTCTTGTTCTTTTTGGTGTCACGCTGTTACTTTGTACGTCATCGCATGCTTTGGGCGTCACCCGGCTCCTTTTATGTCACCCCGCATCGCCCTTCTCTTTTGACCATGCTTTACCATGGTCCCTCCTGAACCTTACTCGGAAAGGTGTCGCGTGTCCTTCTTGACTCGGCCCTTCCACGGTTGACTCGGCTCGTTGGTTCCTGGAAAGGCTACAACTTTGTCCTATGCGGGCTGACATAGTTTGTATGTCGTCTTTCATGCTTATCTTACCCGGCCATTCTTACCCGGTCTGGTTCTTTCTTTACTCGGAGCCAACCCAGCTGCGCTATGTTTCCCCTCTCGTGACCCTACCGGGGGTTATGCCCCCGACATTAGTCCCCGAAGCTGGTGAGGTCTAGAAGTTCAAGCTGTTAGGCGTCTCCAGGTTCCTTTTGTGTGAATGGAACTTAGTTGTTGTCTTTATCTGTCGCAACTTCGCACCCTGTCGGGTTAGTCTGACAATTTCGGGTTAAATTTTTGACTTCTTGGCTCATTCTTGCCTCGAGCCGAGTTACTTTGGCCAATTCCGAGTCATTTTCGGCGCGTTTCAGTCACTGACAGCTGGTAATCATGATTACTTGCCTCAATTTTTGTTCCAAACTATGGCGGCACAGTGACGGCTGCGCAGTTATTCCCCGTCACTATGGCAGTCCCATCGACCTGCGCATGTTGTCCTTCTAGTCATGACGTGGCACGGGATTTTTCGTGTATCCTTGACTATGTGGCGCTTGCTGACTGGCTTTCTCGGCCTGGTACACGGCCACACGCTGGCCGCACGGCACAGATAGATCCCACGACCGGGGTTTTTACTGCCCTTAAGTAGGGGTTGGGGGTTTCCACTTCCCCCATGCCCGTTCAGTTTTCCCTTTGCCTTTCTTCTTCCTCGCGCCCGCAAAATCGAACTGCCCCCTTTGCGGTTCCTTCTTCCTCCTGCTCTTGCGTTGCGATTGCCCCTGTCTTCTTTCCATTCCAGCACGGGTCCACGCTGTTCCAAGCCTCTTCCTACCGCGGAGGAGACGGACTCTGCTGATATCATGGATGCTCACAACGGCGCTGATGGTGCTGAGTAGCAGGAGATTCCCGCCGGCGAACGCGGCGGCTGGGAAGGCTCGGAGGTCTCCATAGAGGAGGCGGAGTGGCTCCGCTCCACCAGATGCATTCCGCTGCAAGTGGATTGCCGTCTCCCTTCCGGTGAGATCTCTCCCAAACCTCAAGCTGGCGAGCGGGTGGTTTTCCTTTCCCATTTTGAACGCGGTTTCGCTCTTCCTGTGAGCACCTTATTCTCGTTGTTTCTTTCTACCTTCCATCTACAGACCCACCATCTTCCTGCCAATGCGATTGTCTCTCTTTCTTGTTTCATCTCCGCTTGCGAGGCCTACCTTGGAATTTGTCCTACAGTTCCTTTGTGGGCCAAATATTTTGGCTTTAAGGTTCAGGTTGTTCCTCAGCCTGGTGCTCCTCGATCCGAGAAGAGGCCGACCCGGTGCGGTGCTGCTAGCATCACGCCCAGGAGAGATTCTATCTTTCCTCGGGTTACTGGTATCGACTCCTGCAAGAAGTGTCATAGAACCTTTTTCTATGTCAAAAACAGCGGGTCCACTGATAACATCCGGCTTCCCCTTTCTCGGATGAGGTCCCCAACAAGAAGCACTGGCAGCTTGACCCGCGTGACCAAGACGCTGCGGTAAACGAGGCTAACGCAATCTTGGAAAGGTTGCCGTCGCCGGATGAAAACTTTCATCTCGCCGACTCTGACCTCATGTGCACCTTCGTCTCACGCCGGGTTAGCCCCATACAAGCGAGGAGCCACAAGATGTGCTTCATGAGTGGCTCTCACGATCCCACTCGGCACTCCACCATGGAGCTCACCCACGACTCCATTGCCCGCCGAGTAAGCTCAATCTTTAAATTGAACTTGGCGGATGATTGGGCTTGGAGTTGCCCGCCGTTTAGCCGGGTCAGGCCTGTCCCCTGGGTAATTTTTCCGAATTACTTTCTCGCCGAGTAGGCTTTAGCTCTTTTGCCACTCTTAGTTTAGTTTTTAGTTTCTCATTCTGTTTGTCCTTCGCAGAATCTCCTTCACCAGGTTGATGATAGTACTGTCCCTCCTGCTGGTTATCATGGGGACCGCTCCGACTCGGATGAGGTCGAGTATGACCTAGAGTGCTTCATGCCCATCCCGCACGCTGCGGCTGCTTCAGCTTCGGGTAAGAGTCAATCTCGCAATCCCTTACAAGATTGGTCTGACGATAATGAGGATGATGATTGTACGCTTTTGGAGGTATATGCCTTGTGACCTTAATCTCCTTGCTTATCCGAGTAAGCCCGTTATTTACTTATGCAGCTGGCCAGGTACATGACACTCCTCCTCTCGCCGTCGGTGGAGTCGGCAAGATCCCTGTCGCTAAGCCGAAGTGACACGGATCCTCCTCCAGCACTCAGCCGGCCAAGAAGAACAAGCCCACTCCGGCAGCTCCTGCTGCCTCTGCTGCTGCCGGCCTGGGTGAGACTCGCCAAGCTGCTGGGCACCGATTCACAGGCCGAGTCATCCGTGACCCGGTTGTCACCGGATAAGCTTTTTGTACTCTGCTTGCTCCATTATTTTCTTTTTCATCACTGATGTTCTCTCATATATGTCTTGTTGTTTTCAGTGTCGCACCTTTGATGGCGAATCAGGCTGCTTTTAGCATTGCCTCGCCGCTTATGCCTGCACCTCCTCCAGCTGACTCGGCGGCTCCGAGTCCCGTCCGGGTTGAGGCTCGCACTGTTGAGGCTCACGCTTCTTAGTGTTAGTCAGACCTGGTGGGTCATACGGCTGACGCCCCTGGCGCTGGCCAGGAGAAACTTTCTGATCTTGGTGCCCGCGAATCTGGCGCCGAGAAACCTTCTACCACCAGTTCCTCTGGCATCAGCCCTCAAGCTGATGTGAATGAACAACTTCCTGATCTTGGAGCCAGCAAAACTGCTGAGCCCAGTCAGGCGGCTCCACGTTCTTCGTCAAATCCTTCTGCTCGCTCTCCAATTCTGTCAAAGGGCCAGACCCAGCCCAAGGCTTCTGGTTCTACTCGCCCCTCATCTGGCAAATCCACCACTTCCAAGCAAACTACACTAGTCTGCACTACGGGTTCTGATCCTCAGATCCGGCCTCCGACGTCGGCGACAATGATCGCTTCAACGGGTAAGGGGGACGAATCTGCGGCTGCCGGTTCAGGTGATGGCTCTAGGGCTATTACCCTCCATACTTCTGCTGCTGAGACCCGTGCCACTTTGGGAACCGCCCTGAAAACGGGTCAAGTTCTTACTCGGACGCTTAGTGGCAAGAGCCTTGGTTCGGCTGAGCCTTACGCCGTGGCATGGACTGCAGTAGGCGAGCAGGAGGTCAGCAGTCGTGCCGGCAAGAAGCTGAAGCTAGGCCCCAAGGCCGTCTCAGACATGACCCAGCAGGCCATTGCTCTGATGGCCCGTGCCGACGAAGTAAACGAGGTAAAGTAACTTCTTACTCTTCTGTATTGTTGAGTATTTCCGTTATACATATCTCCTAGTCCCCGAGGTTACGATTGAGTAAGGCACTTACTCGGCCGTAAGCTCTCACCAATCACTTTAATCTTTGAATCCCAAGCTTGCATGTTAGAGCTTCGATCCCTAGCCCTCGAGGTTACTGTCGAGTAAGGAACTTACTCGGCTGTAAGCTCTTAAGCTTTTTTATTCGGCAGGTTGCCTGACTTGACTCTTCCTTATTGTCTATCTTCTTTGATTAGCTCACGCATAACGAGCACACCAAAGTGCACCAAGCTCTCGTCCTGGCGCATCGCAAGCTCAAACTTGCGTATGAGAAGCTACAGACTGACACCCACGGCCAAGGTAATATCTTTGATCTTCCTTTTTTCTATTCGGTGTAATTTTCCTTGGTTCATTTTCTCATTTTTTTTCTCTCGCTCTTGTTCCACAGCCACTGCTCAGTCTACCATCAATGATCTTCACTCGCAAATCAGCGAGGCCGAGAGTAAATTTCTTGCCTCCCTAAGCCAATAGCTGAAAGTTTTCTGTTGGTACTGACAAATATTTTTCCTGAATAAGCAGAGAAGCACCAAGCCAAACTCCAGAAGGAGCGCGATGAGGTGACTCGGCTGAAGAAACTGATGGCCGAGACGGAGCAGAAGCACTTGGCCGAGGTGAAAGGGCTGCAGGAAGAACTTGCTGAGAAGAGTGAGCAGCAGGCCGCCAGCGCCGAGAAGACGAAGAGGCTGCTCGACGAGGCTGAATCATCGGTCGAGTCGGCAAATCTGAACTTGGATGCCCTTCAAGCCAAGGCCAAGACTTGGCATAGCAAACTCGCCGCCATCAACTTCTTTCTCGGTAGTGAGTTCTTACTCTTTACGCACCGTATAAGTCCTTCTGGACTTCTTCCATCTGCCCTTGTTACTTGCTAACTTTCTCTTTTTGCTTGCAGAGAATTTTCCTGAGGCCAGCATGTTTGCCATCCAAGCCATGAAGAAGGTGAGAGCCGAAGCTGGTGCTCCTGCTGACGGCGAGGTGTCCACGGAGGAGCTCCTCGCAGCTGTGTCTAAACGGGTCAAGACCGTCAGGTCTTGCGGTGTGGACTTGCTCAAGTTGGCTATCCATGCGTTTCGTATGCTCTAGCCGGATGAGGACCCACCCGAACTCATCGAGCCACTTGCCGACAGATTACTCCTTACTAAAGACCGGCTGGATCAATGGCATGAGTCGGCCGGCCGAGCTGCAGCGGACAAGGCTCTCTCCTTCGTGCTTTCATGGTACGAGGACATCAACCTCGATGTTCTTGCTCGCATAAGGGGGGATGGTAAATGGCTGAATGACCCGGAGCTGATCAAGAAGCGCCAGGAGCGAGCTTATGCCATGATCGAGTACACCATGGTGAACGCTTGGTGTGACGGGCCTAGCTTCCTCGACCTTGGCGACCCGCTCGTCGAAGTTGCCGATGAAGAGGGTGGCGACATCGAAGCAACCGAGTCATATGATCCATATGACCCGGCCACAGATGCCCCTCACCCGGCCGCTGCTCCAAGCACCAATCCTGGCTCCAAGAATGCTCCTCCGAGTTCTTCCGCTCCCTAGGCTATCCAATACTTGAACTTTGATCAGATCCCCGGTATGCCGGGTACATATGTAACATACATTGCACTTTTAAGTTTCATTATGTGCCTTTTGATAAGCTTTACATGTGTGCGTTATGTTCTAAGAGCGAATCATTCAAGGACAAGTCCCCGAGTTTCATTTTGCCGTGTCACCTTTCCTTGCCTTTGGCCCTTGTCTACCTTTTTAGGTGTTCGACATTAGGGTCTCAAAGTACGAAGGATATAGTTAGCGGGTATGAAACTTGGATAACTTGGCCGAGATTACTCGACACGCAGTATAACGTGGCCTGATGGGGGAATACCAATCGGGGTATACCCACGAAGCGGATTCGCCAGCTGGATCGAGCCGACTGGAACCTAGCCCTGAGCGGGTCGACTCGCCCAATACGGCGACTGGCGCATGCTGGATCCAGACGAGTGGCGCCGACTGGAGGCCCAAGACGGCGACTACAATATGTAGCCCACCAAAACCCTTGTAAACCCTAACTAGCTGCATATATAAAGCCACCAGGGGCACCCCCATGGGGTAGGCTCTCCCACAATAGATCAGATCTAGTCTCTCCCTCCGCCTACGGCGGCTCCCATGTAAACCAATCTATGATCATATACTGGATTGATAGCAGGACGTAACGATCCTCCACCGAGGGGACGTGAACCTGGGTACATCGTGTGCCAATCTCGCTCCCGGATTCTCCTACGTCGCCTTGCTCCCTCTACGTAAGCTACCCCAGTAGCATCTGCCGTGCAATACCACAACAGTTGGCGCCCACCGTGGGGCAAGCGATGCTTGGAGGGTGATAATCCGGGCGGGATCCCTCATCCCCAACGACTCTCGAATTCATCCGGGCAAACGATCTACTTCAATGAGTTCGTCGTCAACCAGATATTGGAAAAATAAGATCCAATCTGAAGAGCGGTACGATTGCTGCTGTCATCACGCCGCGGCATGGCTGTTCGATCGGCATGGTTGTTCGATGCCAACACTAATCCTGGTTTACAAGACCGGATCAAGCTGCAGCCTCCACGCGACCTAAGAAGGCTCGATCCCAGATCGACCTAACCAATGGGTTCTTTCTATCCGATCTCCTCTTGTATTCATCATTTTATCAATTAATTAATATTTTATTCATTCATATCTAATCGCGTATGCATGTTTCTTGTACGCGTCGCTGGAGGATTAATCCACGAGCGGATGATTACATCTCTCGTGCCCAGGTCCTAAGGCAGGGCTATCATCAATCAAAGAGGCAACGATGGGAGCATGCATCCAATTTGAATAAACGATCTCTCTCTCCTCAGACATATTCTATTTAATATTTATAGTACACGACCATGTCTACTAATGTGTTTGTATCTGCAAATACTAGGAGAACAAAGTCACGAAGGAGTGGCGGCGCACTGTTCGCATCAAATACCTATGAGATTGACAATCCTCGCAATGCATCGTCGATGTTGGATTAATCCAACGAATCTCTCTCATGATTAATCTGTCTATTAATTATTTTCTTCGATCTAATACTTTATATGGTTGTTTTGCAATACCTTTGGCGACCCGTCCATCGCGGACTCGCCATGTTCCGCAACTCGCCTAAACACGGACACGCTTAAACGCGGACTTGTTAGGCTTGGGGACTTGTCTATCCCGGACTCGCTCAATGCGGACTCATCATGCTAACAACAGCGGCACTCGCCGGTCACCCTTCCTCGCCATTCGCCGCGCTCGGGGACTCGACGCGCTCCAGACAGCGGAACTCGCCGGTCGCTTGACCTCGGCGCTCGCCGGTCGCTCGACCTTGCCGTTCGCCGCGCTCGGGGGCTCGGCGCTCGCCGGTCGCTCGACCTCGCCACTCGCCGTGCTCGAAGACTCGGCGCTCGCCGGTTGCTCGACCTCGCCGCTCGCCGCTCAATCGAGCTGAACATACATACACATACACTTCTCTCTTACTCGTTATTCTCTCAAATAATTATTATTTGATTTATTCATCAACGCTTCACGCTGTTTATTTGTATATGTATGAAATCACATTTGAGACAATGGAGTTGCGAAGGAGCCAACTCAGTCGCTCGGCTGTCGCGGATTCTCTATGCCCGCCGCGGACCGCCTGTCGCGGACTCGCCATGCTGTGGAACTCACCTAAACGCGGACACGCTTAAACGCGGACTCGCTAGGCTCGGGGAATCTCCCGTTGCGGACTTGCCTGCCGCGTTGACTTCGCTATAGCGCGACCTCCGTCCGCCGCGTCGACCCCGTGTCCGCCGTGTCGACTTTTTCTGGCTAAACGCCGTGCGACCATGTCCGCTACGAAAAATGCGTACGCCACGCCTGCTAAGGGACCATCATCGTCTGAGTCGCCAGAGAGGGTCGCTTTCCACGCTGCATGGACTCACCACTGGGCGTCTCTTCCCCTCGGGAAAAATCATTTCGCCTTTGTCAACCTTTGAAAGAGCGACTCGCAATGGCCAAGTAGTGCGGACGAGGACTCGCAAACCGAGCCTCGGTTCGTCCACGAAAAACGCTAATCGAGAGCCATCATTGGAGTCGCCTTGCTCGACTGGCCTTCCGGGCCAAGACAAATGGCAGTGCTACACAAACAGCACCATGTCCTCCTCAACCTTAGATAGCGCGACTCGCATGGCCAAGTACTGCGGACGAGGACTCGCAAACCGAGCCTCGGATCGTCCAGGAAGAACGCCAAGTCGAGAGCCATCTTTAGAGTCGCCAAGCGACTGGCCCCCCGGGCCAAGACGAGAGACTCGCTAACAAAAACAGCGCAATCAACATCATCGCGGACTCGCAATCATCGCGGACTCACCACACTCGGGGACTCTCCCCTCGCGGATTCGCAATCATCGCAGACTCGCCACACTCGGGGACTCTCCCCTCGCGGACTCGCCACACTCGGGGACTCTCCCCTCGCGGACTCGCAGTCATCGCGGACTCGCCACACTCAGGGACTCTCCCCTCGCGGACTCGCTATCATCAACGACACGCCACGATCGGTGACTCGCCCGCCATGACCACGCCATCACGGCCTCGCCATCGCGACCTCGCCCTCGCGGACTCGCCATGCTCACGGACTCGCCATGCTAACATCATGCTTTTTCCTCCTTCTTAGCAAAGCGGTGTCTTTCTCGCCACTCGCCGCGCTCGGGGGCTCGGCGCTCGCCGGTCGCTCGACCTCACCACTCGCCATGCTCGGCAGCAACCACTACTATTTTCAGAATATGCATCTCTAAAGAGCCTCGAGTCGCCTCTACAAGCCAACTCGAGCCTCGGGGACTACTCCTAGGCATGCTGCGTGCACGCGTGGTTCCATGACCGCGGCTCGCCCTTGTCGACTCGCCACCGCGGACTCTCCACTCGTGTACTCAACGCGCTCAGGGACTCGACACGCTCGGGGACTTGCCACCACGGACTCGCCCTCGCGTACTCAACGCGCTCGGGGACTCGGCGCGCTACAGACAGCGCCACTGCTGGTTTCCCAACCTCGCCACTCGGTGCGCTCGGGGACTCAGCACTCGCCGGTCGCTCGACCTCGCCACTCGCCGCGCTCGGGGACTCGGCACACTCCACGTTCGGGGACTCGCCGCAATTGGCGGCTTCACCGACACCCTGCGTCTTTCGCCAACTGGCCATCACCGACTGGCTCACGCGACCGCCTCCCGCTTCACGGTTCTTTTCTCTGTTCAGGAGCTCATCGCCGATTCGCTACGACCCATTGTCAAGACTCTCCGCGCCCTGCCTCAAGCCCACATCGAATCTACAACGTGCTCGGGGACTACTGATGGGGGAATACCAATCGGGGTATACCCACGAAGCGGATTCGCCAGCTGGATCGAGCCGACTGGAACCTAGCCCTGAGCGGGTCGACTCGCCCAATACGGCGACTGGCGCATGCTGGACCCAGACGAGTGGCACCTACTGGAGGCCCAAGACGGCGACTATAATACGTAGCCCACCAAAACCCTTGTAAACCCTAACTGGCTGCATATATAAAGCCACCAGGGGCACCCCCACGGGGTAGGCTCTCCCACAATAGATCAGATCTAGTCTCTCCCTCCGCCTACGGCGGCTCCCATGTAAACCAATCTATGATCATATACTGGATTGATAGCAGGACGTAGCGATCCTCCACCGAGGGGACGTGAACCTGGGTACATCGTGTGCCAATCTCGCTCCCGGATTCTCCTACGTCGCCTTGCTCCCTCTACGTAAGCTACCCCCAGTAGCATCTGCCGTGCAATACCACGACACGACCTGCAGAGACTTAGGCAAAAACTAAAGCCGACTCGTATTTCTCCTTTGTACTTATCCGGCGTTCGTGTTTACCCGTCTTACATCTTTTTCTCTTGCTTGCCATGAAGCCGTGTTTTCGGACAACAGCATAGTAGAAGAGTTGATTTCTTCCGAGTAAACACTACTTGTTCCGAGATAAATTTTGGGTATCACGCCAGCCGACGTAAAATAATTGAAATGGAAAACTTAAGGGGTAGTCCCCGAGTCAGTTTTTCGAATCATACACATTTTATTATTAGCACATAGCCGACAAACATGTCCGACGTATGAGAGTTCGAGTGATACATGCACTGCTTCTCCTACGTATAGAAGGGACGAAGCAGTGCCACATTCCATGGCATTTTGGTTTCATCTCCTGACCTGTCCACCTTGTTATTTTGCGCTTCACAAGCGTCTATGAGATAGTAGGAATCATTGTGCAATGCTTTGCTTACAATAAATGGACCTTCTCATGGAGGTGATAATTTATGCATTCCTGCTGTGAGTTACACCAGCCTTAGCACCATATCTCCTTCTCGAAAAACACGAGGTTGCACTTTCCGGCTATGGTAGCGTCGGAGATTTTGTTGATATATAGCAGATCTGGATAATGCCAGTTGCCTTGCTTCTTTGAGTAAGTCTACTCCATCTTCTCTGGCCTCTTTTACCTCGGCTTCTGAGTATTGCCTTATCCTTGGCGAGTCATACTCTATGTCGGCAGGCAAAACCGCTTCCGCCTCATATACGAGGAAAAATGGCATATAACCAGTTTACCGATTCGGAGTTGTTCTTAGGCTCCACAGTACTGAGGGTAGTTCCTCTATCCAACAACCAGGTGATCTCTGGAGTGGTTCCATTAAGCGGGGTTTTATCCCGGATAGAACTAAGCCATTTGCCCGTTGAACTTGTCCATTTGATTCTGGATGGGCGACTGATGCTACATCGAGTATTATTCGGTGTTTCCCACAGAAGCGAGCAAAAGCTCCTTCGGCAAAGTTCATGCCATTGTCAGTGATCACACTGTGTGGGTAACCGTATCTGAGGATTATATCCCTTAAGAATGTGACAGCTGTTTTACCGTCCAATTTCTTGATTGGTTTCACTTCTATCCACTTGGTGAACTTATCAATCATGACCAAGATATGAGTCATACCTCCTCTTGCTGGTTTAAATGGTCCTACCATATCTAGGCATCATACTGCAAAAGGCCAAGTAATTGGTATAGTCTTCAATTCAGACGCTGGTAAATGCGACTTGGACGCATAGTGTTGACAACCACTGCATCTTCCGACTAACTCTTGCACTTGTGCCGATGCGCTTGGCCAGTAGAATCCATGTCGGAATTCCTTGGCTACCAATGCTCTTGATGGCGCATGGTGCCCGCACTCTCCTTGGTGGATATCCAATAAGATCTCCTGGCCTTTCTCTGAGCTGATACAATGCTGCAGTACACTTGTCACACTTCGCTTGTAGAGTTCCTTGTTGATTATGGTGTACGCTTTTGCTCTTCGTGCTGTTTGCCTTGCCAATGTTTCATCACTCGGCAAAGTCCCATCTTTCAAATAGCTGAATATTGGCTATGCCCATATTGGTATTAGTGGTTCTAGATCTGCCTCAACATCAATGTCCATTGGTTTCGCCGACATATGCTCTGCCGACATAACATGAGGAGTCCCCAAGTGTGATTCGGCGATCCCTGGATTGAACGGATCAGTCCCCGAGTGACTCGAACCTACCCCTGAGTCGATGTCCATTGGCATTGCCTCTGATTCCTGACTCGCCGGGATGACCCTGATTGATTCGGACTCCGGTGACGGCTTGATCGATGGCTTCCTGAGATGCTCCAACGCTACCCCTGGTGGTATTGCTTGCCTAGATGATCCTAGTTGGGATAATACACCTGCTGCCTCATTTTCTGCTCTAGGAATGTGATGAAATTCACAATCGTCAAAATATCCCAAATTTGTTGCACGTGGAAACGATATAATGCCATGTTTGCGTCCAGAGCATCCCAATGTCCAGACACTTGCTGAATCACCAAATCCGAATCGCCAAAACACATGATCCTTTTGATACCAATTTCCTTGGCTACTTTAATGCCATGGACAAGTGCTTCATACTCGGCAACGTTGTTAGAAGCAGCAAAATGAATCTGCAACACATACCTTAGTTGATCCCTCTTTGGAGATGTGAGCACTATCCCGGCGCCCAGACCCATTTTCGTCTAGGACCCGTCAAAATGCATTTTCCAGTAATTTGGATCTAGTAGTGGTGGTTTGTACTGCATTTCCATCCATTCTACAAAGAAATCTGCAACAGCTTGAGATTTTATTGCATCTCGCCTATCATATTGTAGAGTGTATGGTGGCAGTTTGATGACCCATTTGGCGACTCGGCCGCTGGCATATTTGCTGCCCAATATATCCAAGATAGGTGCCTCGCATATTACCCGGATTGGGTGTTCTTGAAAATAATGTTTCAGCTTCTTTGCTGCCATATATACCCCATATGTCATCTTCTGATAATACAGGCAATTCTGTTTCGAGACAGAGAG
Source organism: Avena sativa (assembly GCA_916181665.1). Lineage (NCBI taxonomy): Eukaryota > Viridiplantae > Streptophyta > Magnoliopsida > Poales > Poaceae > Avena > Avena sativa. The sequence goes on from OV702280.1 coordinate 373,695,222, forward strand.
CACTTCGCTCAAGTAATACACCGGTCTTTGGACTGATTTACCCCCTTCTTCACGTTCAACCACTATTACTGACTTACAACTATGTTGGTTGCGGCGACATAGAGCAACATTGGCTCCTTGGATAGTGGTGATGATAATATTGGTGTTGTTGCCAACATTTTCTTTGGTTCATGGAAAGCGCTATCAGCTTGCTGTGTCCATGTGAATTTGTCTGATTTCTTCATCAGCTGATATAGTAGTAGGGCTTTTTCACCTAGCCGACTAACAAACCTTCTCAACGAGGCCAGGCATCCAGTAAACTTCTGGACATCATTGAGGGTTTTTGGCAATTCCATTCTTTCGATGGCCCTGATCTTTGTTGGGTTAGCTTCGATTCCTCGGCTGGATACAAGGAATCCGAGTAACTTGCCAGCCGGGACACCAAATGTACATTTTTCCGGGTTAAGCTTCATCCGGAATCTTCTCAAGTTTGCGAATGTTTGACGCAAGTCCTTAGTTAGAGTATGACTTTGTTTGGTTTTTATTACCACGTCATCGACGTATACTTGAACACTTTTGTCCAATTGATCTTGCATGCATCTTTGATATGTTGCGCCTGCATTTCTCAATACGAATGGCATGGTGCGATAGCAATAAGCCCCGTACGGGGTGATAAAAGCTGTCTTTATTTGATAATTTGGATTCAGTGGTATCTGATGGAATCCTGAATACGCATCCACAAACGACAACAACTCACACCCAACAGTAGAATCTATGACTTGATAGATCCGAGGAAGAGGAAATGGATCTTTTGGACACGCCTTATTGAGGTTCGTGTAATCAATACACATGCGCCATACCACTGCCACGTTCGGGACATCTTTTTTCTTCTCGACCAAGACTGGATTTGACAACCAGTCTGGGTGCAGTACTTCTATGATGAATCCAGCAGCTAAGAGTTTTGCAATCTCGGCAGCTATTACTTTCCTCCTATCTTCGGCGAAGCGGCAAAGGGGTTTCTTCACCGGCTTTGCATCTGGTCTTACATGAAGAGAGTGCTCAGCCAGCTCCCTCGGAACCCCTTGCAGATCTTGAGTGGACCATGCAAAGATGTCCTGATTCTCACGGAGGAAGCTAGTGAGCTTGTTTTCCTATTTGTCTGTAAGGCCAGCCCCAATGGTAACTATGTGCTCTAGGAAAGTTTCATCCACCTGCACCTTCTTGGTTTCCTTGGTAGCTTGAAATGACACACTGCCATGCGGGTTGGTGAGTGACGGCATGGACATTTGTGCTGCTTTGGCCAATGCTGCCACTTCCAACATCTGACTTTTCTCTTGTGCTATGACGAGTGACTCGGCCAGTGAAGATTCGGCTGAGGCACAAGCAATAGATCTTTTGTAGTCTCCTTCAACTGTGATCACCCCACATGGGCCTGGCAGCTTCATCTTCAAGTAAGAGATGTGAGGAGTAGCCATGAACTTTGACATAGCCGGACTGCCGAGTAAGGCATGATGTGAGCTGACCAAATCTACCACCTCGAACTCTATAGCTTCAGTGCGACAATTTTCTCTGTTGCTGAATAAGACGTCGACCCAGATCTTGCTAATTGGCTCACAGGACAGTCCCGGCACGATACCGTGGAAAGTTGTCTTAGTCGGCTCCAACATGTTCATGGTAATGCCTAACTTGATCATGGTATCCTTGTACATGATGTTGATGCTACTGCCATCATCGATCAATACCTTTGAAAATTTCACGTTGATATCTGGGCCCATGAATGTTGGATCCAAAACCAGAGCATATCCTCCAGGGGTTGGCATGATCTTGGGGTGATCTTTTATACTCCAAGTTATCTCTTGCTCAGACCAATGCATGTACTTGGGAATTGCCGGCATCATGGCATTCACTTCCATCATTCGTCGCTACTGGCTCTTCTTGTCATTTGGCTCTGTGACAAAGACAACATAGCTCTGGTGATGTTCTATGTACTCATTTCTGGTTTCGTGGTCGACATGAGTGTCGTCACCTCTTGGATTGTGCAACTGGTGCACAGCTTCTCTTCTTTCTTGATTTTGATACCTCGGCTGCCTGTTTTCATATCTGTTATCTGCTCCTACTGCTTGAGCATTTCCTCATGTAAGTGGTGGAGGGGGAGGTGGTGGAAGCTGCTTATTCGACGAGTCCACTCTATCTCCTTTCTGAAACCAAGTGCATTGCCTCGTCGTGTGATTGGCTGGTTTACTCGGACTAGGCGTGTGAAACTTACATGGCTGATCTAGCATCATCTCATAGGTGTATTTTTGTCGGTCCTGATACTGCTTCCTCTGATCGTATGGCCTTTTGCCGTCATTCTTTGGCACCCATTGTTGTTGACCATTTGTCCTTTGACGCTGACTGCTTCCAGCATCTGGATGATCCTGACTCACAGCCGCAACCTGAGTCGAACCATATATGTAATGGTCTTTCGTCTCTTCTCTTGCTTCTGTATTCGGATCTTTCCTGGCGCCTTTGCGACCCGACAGCGTCATAGATCTAAGTCTCAGTCACCCCGTCTGCCAACATGAGCAGCGGCTGAGTCGGATCTCCTAATGCATACGAGTCGGCGATTCTTATCGTCTCTGCTAGGCTTGCCGGCATATCTCTTTGTAACCTTTGCCATAGCACACTTACATGTCTACATCCTTGTGCAAACCATGCGATTGCTTGTGACTCGATTACCCCTTCACAAGAGTTACGCATCGTACACCACCTTGTGAGGAATTCCCTGTCTGTCTCATTCGGTCTTTGCTTGCACATTGCTACTTGTTGTGGGCGATTCGGCCTCTTGTAAGTGCTCGTGAAATTTCTCACGAAAGCGTCATGAAAATTGATCCAACTGTTGATTCTTCCGGGTGGCAAATAGTTCAACCATACCCGAGCTGGTCCTTCCAGCATCTGCGACACGTAACGTACTGCCCATCTCAAGTTTCCCTGCGCGATCTTTACAGCGGTTCCATAATCTATGAGCCAGTATTCTGGCTTTGTGCTTCCATCATACGTTTTTGTCCCTCTGGCCAGCTGGAAATTTGGCACCGGTGGCTCCTTCATGATCCTTGGGCCAAAGCACGGTGGACCCTGCGGACCTTGCGGTTCAATTATCTCTGCCATTTTTATGCGGTCAAGCTTCATCCTTGCATCATCCGGCTGAAGGTTCCTGCCTCCAAATCTTGCTCCCATTGCTTGATATGCATGATCCGGCAGTTCATACCCGTCATTTACCATAGCCGAGTAACCATCATTATACTTATTCGCGTTCGGGTCAGCAGGCTGTTGAACTGCCTTTCCCGCGCTTTGCTGTCTTCTTTCCGGCTGAGCCGGTGCGTTATTCGGAGCTGGATTTCCTCCTCCTGCCGAGTGAGTTCCGCGCCTAGCATGAGGCGCAAAATTTTGCCCTATGTTGTCATTTATCTGCCCAATTTTCTCCTGGTTTTCATTTTCTCGGGGTTTATTTCTTTTTCCCCTTGCGCATGCGCCGGGTTTCCTTGAACCACTGCCGGATCATAGGCGACCATCTGCTTGTTTCTTCCAGAATCCACACTTTTTTCTTTTCTCGGCCTAGGCACCGCTCCGGGTGAGGATGTTGTGTGCCCAACCGATCTTGCCGGGACAAGAGTCGCCGAGTGAACCAGCTGTGACCTCCCTGCTATACCCGGGTTTGCTCTGTAATATGCCTCATTCAGCATGATGGCTGCTTTTACTAACTCATTGACTCGTTCTTGCTACCTTTTCTTTGCTTCCCCCTCCAAGTGGGGTAGTTCTTCCATTGCTGCTTCTGCTGCTCGCAGATTAGCTGCTGCTGTGTTGTACGTTGGACGCATGGCCGTCTCATTGCTGTTCTCCGGTGTTATCTTCGATGTTGCATCTGCCAGCTCTTTGTTGAGATTCCTTCCTCTCAATCTCGTTGCATCAAGCCGGGTTTTGTGCCCTTGACTCGATTTGCCGAGTTGAGCTCTCGGATGGTGATATCCACGTCCTGCTATAACTATGCTAGCTATTTGGCTTTCTCCAGGACTTTTATCCTGGCTTCCTCCAACTCGGCTTGCACACGCGCCGGGTCAGTTGCATGCGCCACTAGCTCTGCCAACTTGTCTATCGCTTCCTGCATCTCCTTAACCCTCTTGTTCCTAAATATGTTCTCTGGTTTTTCCAGCGGCGCCTTTGCTGTTCTTGCAGCCCTTGGCATTTCCTCATGATTTCCTCCCTTTGCGTTCTCATTCACCGCTGGAACTACTAGAGGAGTTGTAGGGTTTGGGGCTATCATCATTACCTCCATGGAGACAAGTTGACGTGGTTTTCCCGCGACAGGAGCCGTTGGAGGATCCGGCGCCAGGACGACGTGCTCAGGATATGCGCGCTCCACGCGCACCGCAACGTAGACCTGGTGCTCGTCGAACTTGATGAAGTGACCACCCCTAGGGAACGGCTTGGTCCCGAAGCAGTCCGTGTTGTCGCTGACGAAGTTGAGCGCTACAAACCTCTGGATCAGGCCGGAATAGACGCGCTTGCCGTTCTTGGCGATGATGTTGCCTGTCCGGATGAAGACTCCATCAAGCACCTGCTTTAGCCCCACGGTGGGCGCCAACTGTCGTGGTGGTGGCACGACAGATGCCATGGGTAGGCTTAAGTTGGGGGTCGAATGGGTGCTTGTGGTCACCGAGGAGGGAGTACACGGTCGAGCCATGCACGAAGAACAAGAAGAACTCTCCAGACTTGGCAATTCGATTGATACCCCAAAGATTACAAGTGCTCCTTGAGATGTTTAGGATAGAGTTCACAGCACTAGTTCCCTACTTGGTCCAACCTCCTTCTACTACTGCTATGCCCTCCCTTATATAGGCAGTGCTAGCTAGCTAATACCCCTTTGGGTTCTAGGGTTTACTGTTTGGATCTTGGTCCCTACAATATGGGCCAGGTCATGGGCTTGCCCTAAGCCCAGAGGCCCGGTCCATAAAGCTTGACAGCTAACGGTCTCCCGGTACGCTGCTTCTTGTTCTTTTTGGCGTCACGCTGTTACTTTGTACGCCAGCGCATGCTTTGGGCGTCACCCGGCTCCTTTTGTGTCACCCGACATCGCCCTTCTCTTTTGACCATGCTTTACCATGGTCCCTCCTGAACCTTACTCGGAAAGGTGCCACGTGTCCTTCTTGACTCGGCCCTTCCACGGTTGACTCGACTCGTTGGTTCCTGCAAAGGTTACAACTTTGTCGTATGCGGGCCGACATAGTTTGTATGTCGGCTTTCATGCTTATCTTACCCGGTCGTTCTTACCTGGCCTGGTTCTTTCTTTACTCGGAGCCAACCCAGTTGCGCTATGTTTCCCCTCTCGTGACCCTACCGGGGGTTATCCCCCCGACATAACCTTACTAGGCTTTCTGCTTCCCAAGGATTCAATAACCTAGGTCTACTAGGGAAAAAGAGCTATACTACATCCATAATCCGGATCGAAGGTATCAACCCTTTTCCTAGCACCGTTGCTGGGGAAGAAATAGCTACCCTGGTGAGGTTAGTAGGAACCTTGCTAGTTTTAATTCTTATTTTTAATTTTGTTAGTTTGCTTTTAGTCTTTTTTTGAAAAAAAATTAGTTAGTCTTTTAATTCTTGTTTTTACTATCATTATTATTTGTTTAAGAAAATCCAAAAACATAGGAAATATGGCTGAAAAGAAGCTTGGGGAGTTTGCAACTCCCAAAAATGATTATTTGCGTACTCCTATTACACAGCCAGCAATTACTGCTGAAGATTATGAAATTAAGTCCCACTATTTAGGTTTGGTTCAACAGAATCAATTTGGAGGCTCTGCTATTGAGGATGCAGGTATGCACTTGAATACTTTCACTGAAATATGTGATATGATGCATATTAAAGATGTTTACCCTGATGCGGTCAAGCTGCGCTTATTTCCTTTCTCTCTTAGAGGAAGAGCAAAAGAATGGTTGCTATCTTTGCCTAGAAATACTATTGCATCATGGATGGAATGTACTTCTTTATTTATGACTAAATTCTTTCCACCTGCAAAGACTATGCAACTAAGATCTAATATTAGTGGTTTTAGACAGGAAGAGCGTGAGCCACTAGCGCTTGCATGGGAGAGAATGAAAGAATGCATGAGAAATTGTCCCAGCCATGGGATGGAAGATTGGTTAATTCCCCATTTATTTTATAATGCTCTTAACCATGTATCTAAGTCTTTGCTTGATACTGAAGCTGGAGGAATATTTGTGGGTAAACAAATTACCAAAACAAAGCAGCTGCTAGACAATATGCAAGACAACCATGCCCAATGGCATGTAGAAAGATCAAACACGAAGAAGGTGAACTCCATTGCACCTCAAGTAAAATAATATCTGATACGTCGTAAACGTATCTTTAATTTTTGATACTCCATGCTTGTTTTGTACCAACTATCTTGTGTTTTGTCTACACTTTGAGACATTTTTATACATTTTCTGGAACTAAACTATTAACAAGATGCCACAGTGCCAGTTCCTGTTTTTTGATGTTTTTGGTTTCAGAAAAGCTAGTAAATAAATATTCTCGGAATTGGACGAAACAAAAGCCAAACTTCCTATTTTTCAGAGGCAAACAAAGAGTCCAGAGGCCAAAGGGAGGCGCACCCTAGGGCGGCCACACCAGGCCTAGGCGCAGCGAGGGGGTGCACCGCCCTATGGTGTTCCCCCTGGTCCTCTACTGACCTTTCCCTTTTGCCTATATAAACCCCCCGAGGAGAAAACCCTAAGTACCCGATCAGAAATCCATGAAAACTTTTGTATTCGCCGCCACCATCGTCCCTAGATCGGGAGGGATCTGAAGCTCTTCCCGGCACCATGCCGGAGAGGGGAGATTGATACGTCGGAAACGTTTCTATAATTTTTGATGTTCCATGCTTGTTTAGTATCTACTTTGATTTGCTTTGTCTACACTTTGAGGTGTCTTATATCTTTTCTGGAACTAACCTATTAACAAGTTGCCACAGTGCCAGTTGCCTGTTTTCTTCTGTTTTTGGTTCCAGAAAAGCATAAAATCAATATTCTCGGAATTGGATGGGACAAAAGTCAAAGTCACTATTTTACCGTGGGAGACACGAAGTCCAGAGGAGAGACAGAGGGGCGAGCCAGGGCGGCCAAACCCCTAGGCACGGCCAAGCCTGGCCCGCGCCTGGCCAAGGTGTGGCCCCCCTGGGCGCCCCCTGCCTCGCCTCTTCGCCTATAAGAAGTCCCTGATGCAGAAACCCTAGGCACCTGATCAAAACTCCATGAAACCGTCTATAGCCGACGCCACCATCGTCCCTAGATCGGGGGGGGGGGGGGGTCTGAAGTTCTTCCCGGCACCCTGCCGGAGGGTAGATCATCCCGGAGGCCTTATTCTCCGGTATGATGCGTGAGTAGTTCCACCTTGGACTACATGTCCATGTAGTAGCTAGATGGTTGTGTCTCCTCCTTGTGCTTTCATGTATAGATCTTGTGAGCTCCGTTCATGATCAAGATCTAATCTATTTGTAATCATGCATGTTGTGTTTGCGGGGATCCGATGGATATTGATATTACTATGTCAGATTGATTAATGGTTTTGTCTATATGATTCTATCATGCTTGTGTTGTTTGTGATCTTTCATGCTCTCCGTTGTTAGTAGCTATCTTGGCCAAGTAGTTGCTAGTGACTCCAAGAGGGGGTATTTATGCTCGATAGTGGGTTCATGCCTCTAGTTTCCAAGGGAAGTGACAGAAATCTCTTCGGTTATAGATGTGTTGTTGCTACTAGGGAGAAAACAACGATCACTTGTTCATGGAACAAGTGGATTGTTTACCTTACACACTTTGCTTAAAGCAATTGTCTGTTGCTTGCAACTTAATACTGGAGGGGGTTCAGATGATAACCCAAAGGTAGACTACTAGTCATAAATGCAGCTGGACGGTGGTTTATGTATCTTGTTGTATTGCCCAATCGAATCTCATAGGATCTTTTTGTCTGGTATTGCATTGTTTTGCCTTGCTCAGTTCCTATCAATTGCCCTGCTGTAATTTGTTTACCCTTCATGCCATGTTGTTTATCTAAGGAGAGCACCTCTAGTGAACTATGGACCCCGGTCCAATCTTTACCATTGATACATCTTCCACTTTTACTGTTTACTTGCTGCAAACCATCATCACCTTCCACACCATACAATTAATCCTTTGTTATATCAACCGGTGAGATTGATAACCTCACTGTTAGTTGGGGCAAAGTCTTGAGTTTGTGTTGTGCAGGTCTCCATGTTGCTTGCAACACCTGTGTGACGTTTCCTTCCTCCTACTGGTTCGATAACCTCAGTTTCCTACTGAGGGAAGACTTGCTGATGTGTTGCATCACACGTTGCTCTTGGGGTTCCCAACAGGATCTACTTCAACTAATCCATCAACAAGTTTACTGGCGTCGTTTCCGGGGAGGTTAAGGATGCCTTCATAAGCGGAGTCCTCCACTTCCTTTCTCTTTACTTTGTTTTTAGTTTGCTTAGTTTCTTTTGCTTGGTTTTGTTTGCCTCTTTTTATCAAAAACTCCAAAAAAAAATAGTTTAGTTTGGTTTGCTTTCTCTATTCAAAACACAAAAAAATTAGTTCATGCTATAGTTGCTGGTCTGTTATTGCCTTGCTTGGTCATGCTTTCTATCAATGGATGGTTTCGTTGAAACTAGTTCTTATTGGCAAGGTGGGTTCACAGAAGAACAAAAATATTATTATAAGGAACACCGTTTGTCACAAAAAGGGAAACACTTATGGGAACAAATTGATAAGTTGAATACTATTGCTAGAGACGTGTGCTCTACTTATAATGTTACTTATTGCTTTGATAAATCTTGTTGCTGTAGGAGGTATAAACACCTTCCTTTTCAGTGTGAGTATAATGATAATGTTACCATATCTTCTTATGTTAAGGGAAATTATGACTTTTATGATGTGGAATGAATTGAAGAATTTATTGCTTTCAAGGGTGCATTTGAACTTGCCAGTTTGCTTGAAAATACTTATGATGCACCTTATGAATATGAGGTTTATGAGATACTTAAATTTTGCTTTGATAATTATAAGGAAGAAAATGGCTATATTCTTGAATTTTTTAATAGGTGCTTTCCACAAATGGAAGAGACTAATGCCTTACAGGAGCCTATCAAATAAGAAATTGCTGAAACTGAAAGCTCATTACATGAAAAAGAGGAGGAGAGTGGTGTCCAAGAGGGGTAAGAATGGAGCTACCCATGTATACCTTCTAATGAGAGTAACTCTTCATCCCTTACATTATTTGATTGTCCTCCATGTTTACCAAAGGAGGATGTTTCTGTGGATTCTTTTGAAATATCTGCTATGGGTAAAACTTGTGATAATAGTTATGCTCTTGTTATCTATGATAATCCTATATTTGTGCCTAGCATCGAAATGCATGGTACTAAGGAGTTTTTCCTAGAAAATGTTTATGATAAAGCTCTAGATGATGGTCCTATGTTGAATGATCAGTTACCTTATTATAAAATTGCTAAAGGTGGGTTTGAAGGTTTTAATCCCACTATTTTTTATCTTGATAAAAATTATGTGTTTGTAGATCATGAAAAGCATGCTTTATGTGATAGTTATATTGTTGAGTTTATTCATGAGGCTGATACGTCCAAAATGTATCTACTTTCTCGAACACTTTGCTATTGTTTCTTCTCTAAACTTGTGTGATTTGGATACAACTAACACGGACTGACGCTGTTTTCAGTAGAATTACTTTGGTGTCTTGTTTTTGTGCAGAAAATGAACTATCAGGAAAAATCCCGGAAAATATGCCAAAAATTATATTTCACCAGAAGATCCAAGGAGCCAGAAGAAGAGACGGAGAGGAGGCCTGGGGGGCCCACACCCACCCCAGGCGCGGTCCCACCACTAGTCGCGCCTGGAGGGGGTGCAGCCACCCCAGGCACCCCAAAGTGACAATAATTGGGACAACCGGGGGGATGGCTGTGGTGTGAGGATCATATGTGTTCACGGAGTGTTAATGCTGTGCTCCGGTGCTCTATTAAAAGGAGCACCTTAATTGCCAGTAGTTCCCTAGAGGCCCCGCTGCCACGGGCTGGCTGAGCAGAAGATGTTGTGCAAGTTCTCATTGCGAGCACTTATGACTATATTTGGAGCACATGCCTAGGATTGTTTAGTACTTGGATGCTTGTTTTTATTTATCTACAATGCCCTATATCTCGAAGTTACTTGTTTAGACTCGTCCATCCATCCCTATGCCTACCGCACTTGAATCCCACTGTTTACTGTTACTATTACTATTGCTCCCGTTTCACTGTTGCTGTTACTGTTGTTGCTTTGCTATTGCTACTACCAAACTGTTGCTACTGATAAACTTCTATGAGCAAGAACTATTTCCAGGTGCAGCTGAACTGACAACTCAGTTGTTAAGGCTTGCAGGTATTCTTTGGCTCCCCTTGTGTCGAATCAATAAATTGGGTAATACTACCCGCGAAGACTGTTACGATCCCCTATACTTGTGGGTCATCAAGACTATTTTCTGGCGCTGTTGCCGGGGAGCATAGCTTTATTTGTAGGTTCACTTGGATCTATTATTGTTCGCGATTACTCCTTTCATCATGGGGAAATCTCGTTAATGGAAGTTCCCTATTTTACCATCCACTACAAGAAGAGGTACAGTCCTAAACACCTCTGCTGCTCTTGATTCACCGTCTGTTATGAGTAAGCTTGTTACACCACCACCACATACACATGCTACAGACACTGCTACTACTACTGAGTCTGAAACTGCTTTTGATACTCATGATGTTACTTCTACTGTGCTTGATGCGAGTGGTTCATTAGGTCCTTTTCTAGATGCTACTATGGCTAGTCTAGGAAATACCAAAACTCCTAGTGAAGACACTGTTACACCTGTTAGCTCACCTGAGCCTAGTGAGAGTTATGATATTAATGATGGTTACATTGAGTTCACTCATGATTTTGTTGAAGAGTGCCGAAACACACATGGTACTAGTGCTATGAAGAGTCTCCTTGCTAGACGTAATATTATGCCTAAGTTGTCCTATGATCCTAAGTTTGCCACCTCTCCCATAGATATTAAAGATGAGAGCTTTATTCTCTGATGATTTTAAGATGCGCAAGTACTTTGTTGCTAAGATCTTCCCTTTTTCACTAAAATAAGAAGCTAGGGCTTGGTTTAATAGATTACCTCCTGGTTCCATTGATAGCCCTGATTGTTTGATTGCTTCTTTCTTCCAGAAATATTTTCCTCCTAGTGCTAGACATGCTGCTTTGCAGAGACTTATTGATTTTAAACAAGGAGAAGAAGAGAAACTGCCTGAGTCATGGACAAGGTTTTGTGCCTTGATTCATGCACATCCTGAATGTCCATTACCTAATAATGAGCTTCTTGATATTTATTATAATGGACTAACTGATGATTCTAGGACCTACTATGGAGGTCCCAACCTTTAATAAGGTAGAGATCCATGTGTTTACAATGCTAGTCCCTGGATCAATAGCTAGCATCCATAGTTAAGATGTAATATCAACAAACAAAGGTCATAATACAACTTTATAACCAGGAATAAAATAATTCATTACATCTTACATAGCTCATTTGGCTATCTCATTACAATGCAGCAAAAATAACTATAGCATGGAGTCCTTCATCTTCAAACTGCCACAGGCAATCATGTTGGTTGTAGACTTGTAATCCTAATCAACACACTTCACTAACATCAAACAAACCTGCAACATAATAAGTTACAGCCACAAGGGTCAATACATTTGAATTGTATTGGCAAGTGATACTATGGTAGTATAGTGGAGTCTATCATCTATATGCATTTGGCTAAGTGGAGCTTAGGCTTGCTTTGCTCAAAATAGATTTTCCTTATCATTTGAAAACACTAAGTTTTTGTTTGTCAAAATCACCCATGGCATCTACCAATCATTGATTGAAGATCCTTTAACCCTTGTTCAACCACAAGTTTTTAACTTAGAAATTGGGATGAGGAGATTCTTGATAGCTTCCATGTCTTGATGCTCAATTTTTCTGTTGCAGCGGACATGGCTAAGTACTTAGATTTTTCACTCTACAGAGGTGGTGCACTTTCCCCACAAGACTCGACATGCATCGAGACAAGATCTTTCAGAAGCCTTCCCTTAGACCAAAATGGACGTGTTCCAACCTATCATCCCCTACCACCAACTGTCCATTTGGCTAAGTTATTGCAACCTATATGATCCAGGCAGAGCCCATAATGCCAAGTGGCCGCACTTGAAGCTTCTCAACATTTGACATCTCAAATCTCTTTGTTCCTGGGTGGCATTCCACAAGTGAGATACACAAGGTTCACCAGTCCCCTGGCCTTGTGTAACGACTCAACAAAAATCCTTCCAAGCAATACCATTCCACCCAGGTGATTCATTTACATAGTTTTTTTATTAAACAAAACACAAGTCCTTGACTTAGAAATATTCCATAGCATGAATATAATCCACCCTTGTTTTCTACTAGCTAGGCTAAGCATGATAGTAGTAGGAATCTTAACTTAGGAAAAATTCTACTAAGGTTTCATCTACTAGGATTTCCTATGACATACTTTATACTTAGTGAAAATTCCATGCAAGTCATACTTAGAAATATCACTAATGCATAGTGAAAATAATAGGACAAAAGTATGAAGCACCACTTGCCTTTTTGGTAGATAATATAACTTCACTCCTTGATCTTGCAATAGTCACACTCTTCAATTTTTCACCAAAATTCAATCAAGTCACAAATTCAATCTAGCATTCAAGCAATTCATCACATAGAATAATAAAAAACAAAGAAAATGCATGCAAGCATGCCAAAGATTGTTTTATTTGGAAAAGTGGTTTCTAATAGGTTATAAACATTATAAAACACCTATTGGTCATCTATAAAAGTGGCAAAACCATTTTAAGTCAAGTTAGTGAAAATGGCCACTTTAAGTCATTTTTGTTTTGCTAGAAATGGTTCAAATCAAGTAATAATTTCTAGTTTTTGACAAATATATTTTTAAACACAAATGTTAGTGTTTTAAGGTCAAGTGTTTAATATTAAAACCATTTGCAAAAGGTTTTATCTATAAACCATTTTTAAATCAAAGCCATATTTTATTTTGTTGGAAATGCCTTTAAACAAGGTAATAATTTTATAGGGTTCACCAAATATATTTTTAAATCCTAAAACTTGGTGTTTAGGGTCAGAGAGTTTAATTCAAACCATTTTCAAAAGGTTTCACTCAAAAGTCATTTTTAAAACATAAACAATATTTTTATTTAACTATAAATGCTTTTATTCAAAGATTTAATCCTTAGCCTTACAAAATATGTTTTTAAATCCAAAAGTTGGTTTCTATGGTCAGTAGGTTCAAAACAAACCATTTACAAAATATTTTACCCCTAAATCATTTTTAGAATAAATTTTATACACAATATAGGCCTAGACAAGTTTCTACAAAAACAACTAATTTTCCAGAAGCAATTCATTAAACAAAGTGCATGGTTGGAAATTACTCTTTTTGTTGATTCCATTGATATAAAGTTTGCAAAATTTGGACGTGTAGATTTAAACTTATAAATTTTGCAAGTTTAAACACCTAATAGATAAGTTTCTGGTTTTAAAACAGATCACTGGACACGTGGATTGATCTTATTGGCTCATACCGGTTCGCGTGGATCGATTGATATAGACCACAAGATTTAAGTGGGATCGTGCGGCACAGAAGCAACATAATGTTTCGTTTAAGTTATTCTATCATGTCCATCGGATCATCATCCAACAGCTCCTAGCGCTTAACCAAAAACGAGCGGCGCTGGAGCGGCCGCGAGCGGCGCTGGCGCTCTGTCTAAGGCGTTGCGGCGGCTACAGGAAGCGAGGGAAGGAACAGGGAGCATTACCAGATTCGCAGTGTCGCGCTGATGCTCAAGGTGTGCTTGGTTGGCGAAGGGGCACACGGAGTCGACGGGTATTGCTCGCCGGAGATACTCACTGGCTCGGGCACACTTTGTCGACGACGGAGGCGAGGCTACGGTGCATGCCAGAGAGAATAAAGGGTGGTGTTAGACGCGTAGTATATTGGCGAACTCGGTAGCCACAAACACAAAAAAAGGGGAGGACGAGGCTTACGGGAAAACATCACCGGAGTCGAAACAGACGGCGACGCTGCTCTGGTGAAGACGTAGTCGAGGTTTCAGAGCGTGCGCGAGTGAGCTGGTGGTACTGGAGTGTGCGCCTGGCAATGGGGAGTAAGACAGTGGGTGTCAGGGAGTGGGAGGTGGCCGGAGTTGCCGGGATTTGGCCGGAGGAACTCGTCGGGGCAGCGCAGTGTGGTTCAAATTCAAAACAGCCCTGGGGCAAAGAGGGAGCAGCGATTGAGGGGAATGAGAGGGAAGAGGGGAACGCTTAAGAGGGCGTACTTACTCGCGAGAATTGATCAGTATTTAACGCGAATTTAATCAGAGGAATCGGCGGCAGAAACGGCTGGGGGAGAGGGCGTGGTCATCGCTGTGGGGAAGAAGATGCCAACGTGGCGTGGGCCTTCGTCGTCAGCGAGGTGAGGCAGTCGCGCGTGGGGTCGAGCGTTTAGTGACTGCGTGGGTGAGATTGCGAGTGCGAAACATTTTCCTGTAGGGAAGAGGGATGGGCTAGCTGGGCCGGACTGGGCTAGGTTAGATGGGCTGGGTTGTTTCCTTTTTTTATTCTGAAACATTTTCTTTTTCTATTTAGATTTTCTCTTTTGAATTTTGTTCAAATAATTTCAAACCCTTTTCTTTTCGAATCTTTTCAAACCTTTCATTAATTTTCTATTCTGTTCAAACATGTATTTTAAAGATCATTTTGGAATATTTCTTTTATTCCCACATGGTTTAATTATTTATTTAAAATGGACCTTTGTCTTTATTTAAATAGGATTTTAATTATGTTTTCCAACTTCTATTTAATCTCCAAATTTTACCAAATCCTTTTCAGTAGGTTCTATTTATTTATTAGGGTGTTTAATAATTCATTTTGAATTATTTGAAATATTTCTAATATGATTCATTAATCATTTAAATTGAGCATTTGTCTTCATTCAAATAAAATCCAATATGGTTTTAATTCCATATAAATTTTTATTCAAATAATTATTTTATTCCATTTAATTTAATTTAATATCTTTTATTCAGCTTGGGCAAATTCCAATTATTACTTTCTCATGATTTAATTAATCATTTTCATTAGGAATTTTGTCTTCATTCAAATAGAATAGAATTTGGTTAATGTCATATTATTTTATTTTATTTGAATATTCTTTATCCCTTTATTTTGTTTGATTTATCTTTATTTCATTTGCTTATGGACTTGGCCAAGTTTTATTTTGCCTTTTGAATATTCCTTATTTATTATTTATTTCTTTCTTATAAAATCCATATCTTTTTATTTAAAGAACCAAAATGTGTGATTACAATTTGTAAAATTTTATTTAGTATTTGTTTATCTTTTTAAACCCTTTTAGGATTAACTTGCTCACAATTTGGTATGGATTTTTGATAGGTGCTTTATTAGCTTTAGAAATATTTCCTTTTACCATATTAAACTCACAAGTTTTTATCTATGGTTCCAAATTGAATAAAAACAATTTCTATGGTCTTATAATATTTTTATTTATCATTCTTGATCATTTATAAATATTTTTTGACCAATTTTTATATGGATCAAATCCATAGTCTTTGAGATATCTTGGAAATTATTTTCTTCCTTTAAGGTTTTAGGGTTTTGGTTTACTTTTCCAAGTGTTTAATTTTTAAGATTCATTCTTGAAGAATGCATTTAACTTGATTTGAATTTAGGTGGATTCCCTTTTATTCAAAGTTTGTTCAAGATGGGTTTTCAAGTTTCCATTTAGAAATAAAAAGTTTCTTTTATCCTAAATTTCAACAATTTTTTTATTTTGTTTATTTATTTTTCACATTACAAAATTTGGAAAATTTTGGGATGTGACACCTACCAAGATAGCTTTGCTGATTGTGTTTTCAGGAAAAGGACTCCTACAGATGCTGAAGAATTAATGACCAAGATAAGCAAGAATTATGATGATTGGACTTCAACTGAGCTGAATACACCTGGGCCTATTACTCCTGAACCCAGTTGTTCCAGAACCAACAACAAAGAATAGGGGAGTTATTGCATTAAATGATGAAGTGATGAAGGACGCTAAGAAGTGTCTAAAGGAGAAAGTTATTAGAGATGAAGATGTGAATAATCTACCTCCTATAGAAGAATTATGCAAGCCAATTCCCCACTCATCTACTATTGAGGTACACTCTCTCCAACACTTTGATGAAGGTGATATTCCTTATGGTAAGCCTCCTGATCAATGCTTGGAGGAACTTGACATTTTTATTGTTAAATAAGGTCATTTTAATAAATAAGTTTAGGATCATTTATTGGAAAACTCTAGAGCTATCCATGAGTTGAAAGATATTGTGGAAAGAACTTCTAATGATATTAAAATGCTTTGTAAACACTTTCAAATGGTTCAAACTCAACTTGATCAACTTGCTAAGGTACAAAAGGATATGCTAGTTAATGCTTTAGGAGATAAACATGCTTATGGAATTATAGCTAGGAGTGGTATAGCTACTCAAGATCCTTTATATCCTGAAGGACACCCTAAAAGAATAGAGCAGGATTCCCAACAAGGTGAAGATAGTGGTAGTCCTCGTAAGAGGAAGAAAAAGAAACATAAGATAGTTGAGGAACCACTTAAACCTGTTGTTGATCCTAATAGTATATCTGTCTCTGATGCTGAAACTGAGAGTGGTAATGATAAAAATGAGTCTCCTGATAAGGGGGAAGGTGAGGAAGAACCTGAGAAGCACACTAAGAACACCAGGTACACAAAGGAAGATTCTATTGCTAATACACATGGTAAAGAGAGAGAACCTTGGGTGCAGAAACCTATGCCTTTTCTAGGTAAGGAACACAAGTCAAAGGAGGAGGAACACTACAACAAGTTTTGTTAGTGGATGAAGCCTTTATTCTTGCAAATTCCTTTGACTGATGCTATTAAGTTGCCTCCTTATTCAAATTATATGAAGGATATTGTCTCTAATAAAAGGAATATTCCTAATGAGGAGATTTCTACTCCGCTTGCTAATTATTCCTTCAATGGTAAGGTTTCAAAGAAACTTGGTGATCGAGGTATACCAACTATTCCTTGCTCTATTAAGAATAATTATGTTAGAACTGCTTTATGTGACTTAGGAGCTGGAGTTAGTGTTATGCCTTTTTCTCTCTACAAGAGGCTCCGGCTAGAAAAGTTGATACCAACTGATATATCTTTGAAAATGGCTAATAAGTCAACTACTATTCCTCTTGGTATATGTGAGGATGTTCCTGTTCAAGTTGCTCATAATTGCATGGTTCTAACTGATTTTGTTGTGATTGAAATGCCTGAAGATGATAATATGTCTATTATTCTTGGGAGACCTTTTCTTAATACTGCAGGTGCTGTCATCAATTGTAATCAAGGAAAATTAACATTCAATATTAATGACAAAGAGCACACTGTCTATTTCCCCAAGAAGTTTGTTAAGAGCTATTGCCTGAATTCCATTGAAAATATTGAAGGCATTAAGGTTGGAGAAATATATTGTCCCATTCCACAAGAAAATTTTGAAACTATTATGATTGGGACCATTGCTATCAAGTATGAGGTAACATAATCATTTTGTGGAGTGCAAAGTTTTGTTTCATATAAGATTGTTTTGGAAACAAGACTTGATCAACCTTATTAACAAAAGGATTTTAATGAACAAAATAATGCTTTACACTATGGTTATACTTGCTTTCTTTTTCCTTTCTCCTTCCTAGTCTTTGATTTAGCTTTAGTTTTGCTAGTTGTTTGCTTGTTTGAGTTGCTTAGAGCTCCTATAGTTTGGCTTTTGGTTTGCTTTTTCTTCTTCTGAAAAAAACTGTTTCTGCGAGAAAATCAATTTGCATACCCTGAAAATTGGTCAAAAGTAAAGTTTCCCGAAAAATCCCAGAAAATTCAAAATAAATTTTCCTCGAAAAAAGGGGCAGAGTGGCACCTAAGAAGACCTAGGGGCCACCCCAGGCCACCAGACCCCTGGTAGGCGCGGCCTACCACGTGGCGGCGCCTGGGGGAGGTCTGGCCCACCTGGGCCACTCCAGGCTGCATCCTCAAAGCCACCTTATTTCTCTCTCCCGAAAACACCAGAAAACTTGCTCAAGCTCGAGTTCTTGCTGTTCTTGCTCGCGATTTTCGATATCCTTGTTCAGCCCATCTCAAGTGCTGATTTTTGGAGGGATTGCTCCTTGGTATGTGGCTCCTCCACTTGTCCAATTAGATTTGTGATTAGTAGATTGTATCTTGAGTATTTTGATGCTATAGGTGACATGTTGTTTGAGTTTGCATGCTTGTTATATGCTTAGAAAATTTGTTTTGATGCATGTGTAGTCCTCTAGCAAGTTCCTATAGTAGTTGCTCATCATTTATCAACTTAGAAATCACTTGGTTTGATGGTTGTCTAAAATTTTCAGCAAGGAAGATGAGTGCTTATCCACTGAATCAATATGACTTGATGGTGCATGAGACAATGAAGGTTCATCGTGAAGAGGTAGTTTTTCCTTCATATATCCATGCCATGAATTTATGAGAGCTGTGGGAATCCTCCAAGATTTCCAAACTATGGTTACAAATGCAGGGTTGGAACACTTTGTTGAAGGTGAACCAATCCAATATGTTAAGCTAACCATGGATTTTGTGCAGGACTTCCGGTTCACTTGGTCTACTTCTAATTCCATGGTCCATTACAAAATATACAATATACCGGTCGACCTGCCTCTTGCTGATTTCTGTGCAGAAATTAGAGTACCTCAGTGGGGATCCTGTGATAAAATCAAGGAGAGGCCCAAGTCACTTATTGACTTATACACTGAGATTTGCCAAGGTTTTGACTTCTCAAAGGAAAGTGGTAAAATTCAGAACATTCAACTCCCAGCTATTAGATACTTTGCCTATTTCATTACCAAGTGTGTTCTTGCTAGAAAGACTGCTAGAAAGTTGTCTTCTTTTGATCTAGCTTTTATTGCAGCTACTCTGAATAGGAATAGTTCTTATAGTTTGGGTGCTTTGTTAGCTCACCGTCTCACCACCAACCGTGAGAAGGGTGGAATTTGTGGAGGTCTCATTGCTTCTAGGTTGCTAGCTTTCCATGGTTTAGAGCCTCGCTTTTCAAATTTTTAGTTCCCCATAGAGAGGCTTGATATTGAATCTATGATTCAGCATGGTTTTGTTTCCTTGGGGGCTAATGTGAGAAGTTTACCATACGAATTATCGTTTGCCCAGCAGGGTAGGAGAAAGGGTAGGATTGAGAAAATAGTTCATTTGCCTGCACCTGCTTTGTTTAACTTTGATAACAGGCAAGGATGGTCACTTACGGAGGAGGAGGTTGACACTTATGTGGGGGAACTCTCCCAGCAAGAGGAGAATATTGAAGAGGATGCCGAAGACAATTCGGTCTAGCCCTCCGACTTGGGAGAGTCTTCATACCAGCAACCCTCATTTGATTGGGGCGCGTCTTCTTCTTCATCGCAGGTGCCTAACTATGATCAATCCTATGATGACCCACCAGCATGGGGTACTATCTGCGTTACTGAGCCCCACTTAGGCCAAAAGCCTAAGCTTGGGGGGAGGTATACCGACGTCACACTCATATATATATATATCATGTTCGGACGGTTCTTTGTATATCCATTGTTTTGCTTTCTTTTTGGTTTTTGTTGCTTCTTTCTAAAAACCTAAAAATACCAAAAATATTTTCATTGTTTCTCTTGGTTTGTTTCTTTGCTTTGGTTTGCCTTAAAATAAAAATCCAAAAAGATTTTACTTTGTTTGGTTTGCTTTGTTTTTGTTTGGTTTTTCTTTGTTTGCTTGTTTCTAAAAAATTGAAAACACCAAAAATATTTGTTGTTCTTCTTTGGTTTTGTGAGTTCTTTGTAGGGTTCAGCCGTTCTTAGTGGATTTTGGTTTCATGTTAATTATTCAAGTCACACAAGCGAAGGGCAATGATGAAGATTAAGACAACTCGAGGTGTGGTAAGAGGCTGGTAACGAACTCTATTTGTTTCATTTTTGTACATATACTCATCATTGTGAGCATGCTTAGCCTGTTTGTGTAAGGTGTATGTCATTATGGATGCTTAGTAGTTCTTGCTTGTTTGTGATTATCTCCAGCTTGCTAATAGTTTGTAGCATGTCATATGAATGTTTGCTTGCATTGTTTTATTCATACTTTGGTATGATATTGTGGTATCCTCCTCTGACTGTTCATGTGAATCGACTTGGCACATGCTCACGCATGCATATGACTTATCAATAGTCAGTAAGCCTCGATGATTTATTTTGCCTCAGAGTTCTTGTATCACTTTCATGCCATAGTTAGTCCTGTTTTGTTGCAAGCATGATTATGACAGCTATTGCTCTCTCGTTTGTCGCTCCCTCTCTATTTGTAAGATCCCTCCTTTGTAAAGGAAAAGGATCCCTGTGATTGCAATGCTAGTCCCTGGATCATTGCTAGCATCCACAGTTTAAGATGAAGTACACAGATACAAAGGTCATTTATTACATCCATTCCAGAGATAAACATAGTCTTTACAACTCAAGGCCACAGGCCTAATACAAGAGTTTGAATAAGTAAATAATGTAAGTCTTCATCTTCATGTGCCACAGGCAAACATGTTGAGTGTAGACTCATGACACCTAATCCTCATCAGAGTAACCTGCAACATCACAAGTTACAGCCACAGTGGGTCAATACTTTGGAATAGTATTGGCAAGTGATACCTTAGTATATTTTAAGTGGACTAGATACTATATGCAAATTTGGCTAAGTGTAGCTTGGCTTGCTTTGCTCAAAATAGGTTTTGCCTATTAGTTGAAATCACTAAGTTTTTCTTTGTCAAAACTTTTCCCAAGGAACCACCAATAGACATTGAGGTCCTTCACCCTTGTTCACCCACAAGTTTTACTTAGAAATTAGAATGATGAGATTCTTGATAGCTTCCATGTCTTGATGCTCAAGTTGTCCATTGCCATGGACTTGGCTAAGTACTTATATTTTTCCATTTGCAGAGGTTGTGCACTTTCCCCACCAGACTTGGTTTCACCAAGACAGGACCTTTCAGAAGCCTTCCCTTAGACCAAATGGACGCGCTCCAACCTATCAATCCCACTACCACCAACTGTCCAAATGGCTAAGTTCTAGCAACCTATGTGATCCAGGCAGAGCCCATATTGCCAAGTGGCTGCACTAGAAGCTTCTCAACACTTGGCCTCTAAAATCCCTTTGTTCCTGGGTGGCTTTCCACAAGTGAGATACACAAGGTAAACCATAGTCATGGGCCTTGTGTAACCACTCAACCAAAACCACCAAACAAGTCCCATTCCACCCAGGTGATTCATTGACTTGGTTGTTTTATTAGGCAAAACAAAAGTCCAAAGACTTAGAAATATTTTCATCATAGCATGTATATTTCACCAACCCTTGTTTGCTACTAGCTAGGCTAAGCATGGCATAGATAGTATCTTAACTTAGAAATTTCCTAGCAATTCTACAACTACTTAGGATTTCCCAACATGGCATTAGGCAAAAAAATAACATGCAAGACTTAGCAAAAAAATTCTAATTCTTAGTATAAAATATAGGGATGGAAATATTCATGAAGTACCACTTGCCTTGGTAGTTGGGAGAGTAGCACTCTTCACAATCACAATCACTAGCACCAAAATCTACACATAGAATATAGCCACAATCACATACAAGATATATTCAACCAAAAATATATATGCATGCATGCAAGATGCTAAGTGATGATTTTTAGAATTCAACCAAGCAAGTGCATAGTACTGAATCTTAAACAAGTCAAAAACTTGCCACACCACAATAGTTTAAACCCTAAATTAAATCCTAAACAATTCATATGCTCAAATAAGCCCTATACATGTTTTTGCAAAGGAAACCATTTTAACAGATGCAAAACATTAAAAACATTGCATAATCTAAAAGGGCTTGCTCTCCTAATTCCAATGGTATAAAATTTGTCAAATTCTAACATGGGGATCAAAAGTTATAGCTAATTCAAATTTGGATATAAATCTGATTCAAATTCTGTTTTTAAAACCAAACCCTAGCCACGCGTCACGCTCTGATTGGCGCGTACCGTTTCGCGTCGGATCACGCTTCTGAGCCGCTGGATCTAACTTAAACGCACGGCTCAGATCTAATCTTACCGCTTCGCTTGCGTTCTATCCTATCCGCACGATCTGGATCTAACGATCCTGAGCAGCCTGACCATCTAGTGGCAGCGCTGGCGGCGGCGACAGGCGGCGGCGCGTCTGTAAGTGGCGGCGCTGGCGTTCTAGGTCGTACGGGAGAGGGGGAAGGGGCTTACCGAGCTCGCCGTGCGACGCTGATGCTCAAGGTGGTGTCGGCTGGTCAAGGGGCGCGCTGTAGTGGCTGGGGGAGCTCGTCGGAGTTGTGCACGGCGTCGAGTGGTTGCTGTCGAAGTCGTTGCCGAGGTTCCGCGTCGCCCTAGCACGAACCAAGTGGTTTAGGAGATGCACAAGATAGTGGCGCGCGAGAGGGCAAGGGGCGCTCGGTGCTTACCGCAATTGATCGCCGGAGTTGATGGGGTCGTCTGACGCGTGTGGTCGTCGATGTTGCCGAGGCTCTGGATGATCCTAGCATGCACCAGAGGGGTCAGGAGGTGCGCATGGTCGTGGAGATTGTACTGGCAAATTTAGACAGCAAGGGGCGACGGGGTCTTACCGGAATACCTCGCCGGAGTTAGCTCTGGCTGCGGCCGTGCAACGCGAATTAGGGGCAGCCTGGTGGCGAGAAGAGAGTGCAGCGTGGGGGAAATGACCGCGGCGGGGTGTGGTTTAAATAGGCCGAAGCGCGACAGGAAACGCTCGCGGCATCAAGGCTAATTACGCCGCGCCATTACCGGCATCAACAGTAGCGGCGACGTGGTATGCGGGCGCGATTTGGGGAAGAAGGAGTCGACGTGGAGAGGTCCACTTGTCAGCGAAATAAACAGAGGGGGAGTGGGGTCCGAGTGTCAGCGGCTCTGGGGGTGCTTTTGCGCGTGGGAGAGAGAGAGGGGACCCGGGTGGGCTAGCTGGGCTGGTTTCGCTGTTGGGCCAGAATAGTAGCGCCGGCCCTTTTCCTTTTATTTATTCCTTTTCTTTTTCTAATTTGATTTTCTGGAATGATTTTCAAATGAATTCAAACTCTATTTGAATTCAAATCTTTTCAGGATTTTTGCAGTGTGCAACAGTCACAATTCTAGGCATAAAACCATGTGGTCACTTTGAATTGGCTTGGTCATTTTTGGAAAGACAAAATAACAGTGACATAGCACTTGTTTCAATTTGGTTTTGAATTTGGTTTTCAAATTGTATTTGCTTTGAAATCTTGGTTTGAACCTTAGCAATCTAGCAACACATTCTAAAAACAACAAGGCACAAAGTTTGGTTTCATGAACCACAACCTCTCATAGAAAGAGTAGCATTTGTTTCAAAAGATGATCACATAAAATAATGAGCTCATATGCTCCTGTTTTTGAATTGTTTTGTTTGAAATGAATTCTATATGATCATGTATGCATGGATGATATGCATGAGTTTGAAACATGATTTTAGGGATGATACAAATCTAACCCCCTTAAGGTGAATCTCGCCCTCGAGATTCGGATTGGCTAGCAAATAGGTGAGGGTGGTCTTTCCGAAGATCATCTTCTCTTTCCCATGTTGCTTCCTCTTCGGAATGATGATTCCACTGCACTTTGCAAAACTTGATAATCTTAGTCCTTGTGACTCTTTCTGCAGTTTCAAGAATCTTGATAGGTTTCTCTTCATAAGTGAGATCACTTTCTAGTTGAACTTCCTCCAAAGGTATAGTATCCTTCAAAGAAGTTTCTTCCATTTCTGGATGACATTTCTTAAGTTGACTCACATGAAACTCATTATGAACTACTGACAAAGATTCCGGTAGTTCAATTTCATAGGCAACTTCTCCTTTGCGACTCAGAATCTTGAATGGCCCAACATACCTTGGTGCCAATTTTCCTTTGACTCCGAATCTTTTCACTCCACGAAGTGGTGACACTCTAAGATAGGCTCTGTCACCAACTTCGTAGGTGACTTCTCTACGCTTAGGATCTGCGTAGCTTTTCTGTCGAGACTGTGCTATCTTCAACCTGTCCTTAACCAACTTGAACTTCTCTTCGGCTTCTTTTATAAGATCTGGCCCAAATAAACTTCTTTCTCCCACACCATTCCATAACAATGGGGTGGTACATTTTCTTCCATAGAGAAACTCAAACGGAGCCATCTCAATACTGGCCTGATAGCTGTTGTTATAAGAAAATTCTGCGTAAGGCAGACTTTCATCCCAACTGGCTCCATGTAGGGGTTCGTAGCATGGAAAACAAAAAAATTCTATCGCATACAAACAAACAAGCCAAGATCTATCTACTAGATTGCAGCAACGAGTCGATGGAATAACTCACCCTCGAAGATTCCAAAGCGGTTAACGAGAGCAGATTCTCGTGGGTGATGTAGTCGTACTCTTTCCGATCTCAAGATCGCGTAGACGATCCTTCTGGCGCTGCGTTTCGGCAGCGCTTCCGCAGTCGGTCACACGTTCGGTACTCAACGAAGACCTTCCTCTCCCTTGTTCCAGCAGGCAGCGGAGGTTGTAGCACTCTCCTCGCGATTCCGGCAGCACAACGGCGTGGTACCAGAAGTAGAGGGGAGATCCTGCAGGGCTTCGCCTTAAGCCGGAGCGAGTATGGTGGAGTATGAGAGAGAGCTATTAGTGGTCTAGAGATTAGACAAACCAATTAGAAGGCTCTAAACCGAAACGGCTCTAAACCGGAGATTAGAGGATAGGAACTTGTGTGTCTAGAGGAGGAGGCCCTGCCCCTCCTTTTATAGGTGGGAGGGGCGGCCAAGGGGAGGGGAGTCCCTCCCCAAGTCGGCCTTGGTTGGCGCGCCGGCTTGGAGGGACTCCTCCCCCAAGTCGGTTCCAACCACCTCTTGCTTGTTTCCCACAGTTTCCTGTTTTAGCCGTTTGACTTTCAAACTGGCTGTTTGACTTTTCTGTTTGGGATTCAATTTAATCCTTTATTTGGAACAGCGAGAACACTTAGTACATGATGCAATCATTCGATATGTAATGACACATTCATGTACCCTCCCCCCCGGAGTGCCGGACAATCCGGAACCTTCTAGAACATTCCCGATGAAAACACCGGAATCATTCCCGAACTCCGAAACGGGACTTTCCTTATATGAATCTTATTCTCCGGACCATTCCGGATCACCTCGTGATATCCCGGATCCCATCCGAGACTCCGAACAACATTCGGTCTCTTTCTCATAATACCATAACTACTCAAAACAACGTCGAATCCTTAAGTGTGTCTCCCTACGGTTCGTGAATTATGCGGACATGATCGAGACACTTCTCCGAACAATAACCAATAGAGGAATCTGGAAATTCATATGGCTCCCACATACTTCTACGATTACTTTGCGATCAAATGAACCACTTACATACGATACCAATTTCCCTTTGTCTCACGATAGTTTACTTATCCGAGGTTTTAATCGTCGGTATCTCTACATACCTAGTTCAACCTCGTTACCGATAAGTACTCTTTTCTCGTTACCGTGATATGTGATCCCTTGTGAGCCAGTCACATGCTTGCAAGCTAATTGGATGACATTCCACCGAGAGGGCCCAGAGTATATCTATCCGTCATATGGATGGACAAATCCCACTCTTGATCCATGTGTTTCAACCAATACTTTCCGAACACTCAATGCCACCTTTATAGCCACCCAGTTACGGTGTGGTGTTTAATGTCATCAAAGCATCCATCTGGTAAAGGTGATATGCATGATCTCATGGTCGAAGGAATTAGGTTACTATGTACCAGAAAGCATATAGCAATTGAACTATTTAAATGACTTGATCTTTATGCTACGCTTATCTATAGGAGTATGTCCATCACATCATTCTCCTAATGATATGATCCTGTTGTTAATAACATCTCTATGTTCATGATCAGGAAACCATGATCATATATTAACCAACAAGCTAGTTTAACAAGAGGCTTTACTAGGGACTCTTATTTTAGTTTACAAATCACACAAGTATTAATGTTTCCGGTTAATACAATTATAGCATGATATGTAAAAATTTATCATAAGTGTGAAGATAGGATAATAACCACTTTATTATTGCCTCTTGGGCATATCTCCAACAGTCTCCCACTTGCACTAGAGTCAATAATCTAGTTTCAAATCTTTGTGTATTCAACACCTATGGCTTTCCGGTGTTGTATGTACACGATTGCTAGTGGTCAACTGATCTCCGGATCTGACACTTCCAGGTCCGTGTGTAATTGCATGTCTTTGCATCTCTACGCATCACTCATTCTCTAATGAGATGGCTTTGTATAAATTTGGTCTTTCGGTGTGACCTTTAGCTCTTTGGGGTTAAAACATGTTGATAATATTGTCGCACAATATATCTTCATAGTATTATCCCACTGTGAACTACACCTAGTTTGATAACAAACTACTTGACACAAATGCCCTCTTTTGATGCTAAAATAGCAGTCATATACTTAGCCTTTTGTTGTAGTATCTGTCACAATGTCTTAACTTTGGAACTCATCCAAATCCATTATGGAACTCACTTTCCATTATATTGTGCCACCCTTAGTTTAGATTGAGATAAACTTAATTTGTACTTTGTGACAAAACTAGTATCAATGTAGTACTTTTACAATGAACTAATCATCTATTTGTCACTTCTACAAATAATATACTCTTAGTTCTTCCAAAAGATCATAAGAATATCCTTACTATTGTCCAATGATCATCTTATGAATCATTCTGGTATATGCTCACAACATTTAGAGCATAGGACATATCTGGATTTGTACATATCACAGTATGATTGATATAAATACTCTTTGTGATTTCATACATCAAGTATCAATCTATACTTGATTATTTGTTTCACTTTACCAAATGTCAATACACTTGAATATATCATCAACATTGAACTCATTCAATCCTTTCTGTGCGACAAGAACCTCTCTTGTAGTTTCTATATTGAACTCATTCAATATCTTGTCTATGTACTTCTGACACAACCATATTAGCGTCTATTGATGCCAAATATTTGGGTTTTGCCTAAGTATTTCATCGGGATGAAATTCTTAATATGTGTTAATAAAAGATACATTATTTCCAATCAACAATATGTCTTCCACATAATGTATTAGAAACATGTCTTAGCGCTCCCACTTAATTTCTTGCAAATGCAAGCATCTCCATCGTCTCTGATGAACTTTTAAACTCCTTTAACAGTTTCATCACAGTGAAGATTCCAACTCCGCGATGCTCACTTTAACCATTGAAGTTTGCATATACTTTTAGCATACTTTTGAATTAACAAAACCCTATGGACCGTGTTATGCACATGTCCTAGGTAACGATTCTATTAGAAGAACTTGTTTTGTTTATTCAACTACCATATAACAAATTATATGTAGTGGTTGCTACATTAATCCGTCTAGACTAAATATCACTATGAAAGATCAAATCTTGTCATAGTCAACCTTTGAACATTTTGTGAACTCTTTCCCAACATGTCGACTATTTCATAGATGTAAAACATCCATGTCTATTTCTTTATAGATCCAGACACAACTGTAATGTCTTACACCTTTCTCGAGGGTCCTTCAAGTTCAAAACTTGATTTCTCGTGTATGGAACTATCACGGATTTTATGGCTTCAAGCCATTTGACGGAGTCAGGGCCCATCATCGCTTCTTTGCATGTAGTCGGTTCATTATTCTCAAATAATGATTCAACCCTCAAATCTTGGTATTTGATTGTTCATCCGACTGTCACATCCCAAGATTTTCCAAATCTTGTAATGTGAAAATAAATGAATAAAATAAAACTTTGTTTGATTTTCAGGGCCAGAAGAAACTTTTTGAATTCAATTGGAACTTCAAACCCATTTGAATTAAATAAAATCCTAAAGGGATTTAAAAAGACAAACATTTTAAATAAAGGAAAACAAAATATTTGGGAAATGATATTTTGGATCTTTTAAAGTAAGAGGATTTGATTTTCAAATGAAAAAGAATGAATTCATAGATAAAGATTATTTTGTAAGCCAAATGAAACCTTGGCCAAACTTTGGAATTAAAACCTTTTTGTTTTGAATAAAAGTAGCAAAGGTTTATTTAAATAAAATAATAAGGATTTAATATCCAAATTTTATTAAAATAAAGGCTTATCCCATTTTAAATAAAACCCTAAAACTTATTTAATTACTTTAAATAAGTTTCCAAATATTTATATTCTCAAATAAAACCTACTAAAGTGTTTTGGCCTTATTTTAGATTTCAAAATAAATATCTCAATAAAACAAATCCTATTGGATTTATTAAAGAAAGTCTATTATATTTAATTAATAGTAGACTCTAAAATAAAATGTTATTTTAATTTAAACAAGTTTTCCAAATATTCTTTATTTCCAAATAAAACCTACTGATTGGGTTTTGAAAGCATTTGAATTTCAAATGAAGATTTTATAAATCAAACCCTATTTTTATAACTAAAGGGCTATTTTATTTAAGTAATGAATAGATCCTAAAATAAATAAAATATAATTTTACTTTTGGGATTTGGTTTATGTTAATAAACAGAACCAAAAACTCATTAAAATTGTTTGAATTGTTTGAATTATTTGAATGCTTGAGAATTGTTTGAAATAACAAATCAGAAAATAGGAATAGAAAAGAATAAAACAAAGTAAACATAAAAAAATAAGAGAAAACGACCAGCCCACCATCTGGCCCAACAGCCCAACTCGCAGCCCACCTCCTCTCCAGCCCGAATCGTTTTCTTTCACCCAGCAACTTACCCACCGAGAGACTGACTACTGGCCCCACCTCCACTCCCTTTCTCTCACTGCCAGAGGACCCCACACCACGGCCCCCTTCTTCCCCACCCGCGAACCACACCTTTCCCCCTCGCCGGCCGTTGCAGGCAAAATTAAGGGCGACCTAATACGCGTTAACTACACCATTACTCAGGCCCTTGACCAAGCAAGTTAAAGCGCCCCTCTCTCCTCTCTGGTTCCCCTCTGTCGCCCCACTTCGACACGCCCCCAGGCCGAGGAATTTTGCCCTGCACCTCCTCTATCTCCGACGACCGTTCTCACCGATTCCGGCTAACACACTCCACCACCTGCCTTCCTATGCAACCTAGCAGCCTCCCCACTCTCTGGAGCATCTCCTAGTACACTTCGTTCAACCGCGGGCGCCCCAGGAAGCCGTCTTCGACAAAAATTCTGAGCGCCGCCGTCTGTCTCGCCTCCGTCGAGCTCCTCCGGTAATTCCAGACCACCCCGACCCCTCTCGTACATGCACACGTCATCTCCGTGACCCCGTGAATCTGATCACGACCTTTTCTTGCCTCCTGGTGAACCACAGAGCCGTCTTCGACCTCGACCGAGCGCGTCCGTCGCCAGAACCAACTCCGGCGAGGAATTCTGCCCGTCCCCGTGCGCCCCTCGACGGACCAGTCCCACGTTGAGCATCAGCGTCGCTCCGCGAACCCGGTGAGCACACTCCCCCTCTTCTTCGCTTCCTATATCGCCGGCGCCGCCGTGAAACAGAGTCGCCGCCGCCAGCAGCCGCCGCAGCGCCGCCCGTCTATGGTCGAACACTCCACAGCCGTCCGATCTAGATTGAGCGAGCAGGATTAGAATCACTTAACGCGAAGGGGTATGCGATTCAGGGCCGCACGATTAGACTTAATCCAACGCACCACAGCCGCGATCCAACCGAAACGGTACCGTCAAATAAGAAGCCGCCGCGTGTCACCAGATAGATTGAAATTAGAATTTGAAATCAGAATTATTTACAAACTTTAAACCCTTATATCTTTTGATCCACACGTCCAAATTTGGCAAATTTTATATCAATGGATTCAGGAGAACAAGCCCTAGCCAACCATGGCCTTAGTTTGACAAATAGTATCTGTTAGCTTGTTTGAATTTGCAGAAACATTTGTGTACTTGTTTAGAGTATAAAAATTGTTTAAAATTGAATTTAGGGATAAAACCTTTGCAAATTGGATTGTTGTGATCTTACTGACCCTAGGAACCAACCATTGGTGTTAGAAATGATTTTTGTAAGATTTAGGTTAGATTACTTGACTTAGTCATTTTCTAACCAAATAAAAAGAATAGTTTTTATTATGAAAATGTTTATGGAAAGAAAACTTTGAAGTAGATGGTTTGGACCAAACCTACTGACCAAAAAACACCAAGTTTTGCAATAGCAACTCATTTGGTGAACCCTATAGGCTAATGCCTTAATAAAAATGTTTCTACACCACATAAAATAACACTTTGTTTTGAAAATAGTTTTAAAGTGAAACCTTTTGCAAATGACTTGGTCACTTTAGGAAATGACCATTAGATGTACCCAAATGACTATGACCCACTAGGAACCACTTTTTCAAACAAAACAAAGCTTGGCATGCTTGCATGCATTTCTTTGACTTTGTTATTTATGTGTGTTGTTTTGCTTGATTGGTAGATTGAGTTTGTGCCTTGCTTGATTGATTTGTAGTGACTTGAAGAGTGTGATTGTTGCAAAGATCAAGAAGTGAACCTATACTCTACCAAAAAGGCAAGTGATGCTTCATACTTTTATCCCATTACTTTCTCTATGCATTAGTGATTTTGCTAAGTAAAACTTGCATGGATTTTGCTAAGTATAGATCTTGCTATAGGAAAACCTAGTAGATGAATCCTTAGTAAGATTTTCATAAGTTAGAGATTCCTACTACTACCAAGCTTAGCCTAGCTAATAGAAAACATGGGTGGAATATATATTCACACTATGGAAAAATATTCTAAGTCTGAGGACTTAAGTTTTGTTTAATAAAACAACTAAGTTAATGAATCACCTGGGTGGAATGGGCTTGCTTGGTGGAGATTGGTTGAGTGGTTCACAAGGCCCATGTTTATGGTTGACCTTGTGTATCTCACTTGTGGTATGCCACCCAGGAACAAAGAGATTTGAGATGTCAAATGTTGAGAAGCTTCAAGTGCAACCACTTGGCAATATGGGCTCTGCCATGATCATATAGGTTGCAAGAACTTAGCCATATGGACAGTGGGTGGTAGTGTTTGATAGGATGGAACGCGTCCATATTGGTCTAAGGGAAGGCTTCTGAAAGATTTTGTCTTGGGAAACCAAGTCTTGTGGGTAAAGTGCACCACCTCTGCAGAGTGTAAAATCTAAGTACTTAGCCATGTCCCTGGTAAAGGACAATTTGAGCATCAAGACATGGAAGCAATCAAGAATCTCATCATTCAAATTTATAAAGTTAAAATCTTGTGGATTGAACAAGGGTTGTTTGAATTCTTCAATCATTGATGGAGAGATGGCTTGGTACAAGGATCTTGAAATCTTTGATTGAGAAAAATGATTTTGTCAAGCAAAAACTTAGTATTTTCAAAATGATAAGAAAAATCTATTTTGAGCAATGCAAGACTCAACTCCACTTAGCCAAATGCATATAGCCGATAGACTCCACTATACAAATATAGTATCACTTGCCAATACAATTCAAATGTATTGACCCTTTGTGGCTGTAACTTGTATGTTGCAGGTTTGATTGATTTTAGTGAAGATTGATTGTTTAGGATTACAAAGTCTACAACCAACATCTGCCTGTGGCACTTTGAAGATGAAGGACCCCATACTTATAGTTATTCCGCTGCAATGTAATGTAATAGCCATATGAGCTATGAAAGATGTAATAAAATTATGTTATTCCTGGTTATAAAGTTATATTATGACCTTTGTTTCTTGATATTACATCTTAACTGTGGATGCTAGCTATTGATCCAGGGACTAGCATTGTAAAACACAGGAGGAATCTACCTTAACAGGTTGAGGCCCCTACAGATGGTATCAGAGCATTGTGTTGCCTGTAGGATTTGTAAACCTAGGATTGGACAAAAACCCTTAGAAAAATAGGAGTTATATTTTGATCCAAAACTTATATACAAAAACACTTGTAAACTCTTTCCTTAATCATTTTGGTTTCAACTCTACTTCTCTTCTATTTCAACTTGATGGAAAACCTACCCCATGACCAAAGACTACACCATGTGCAAAGGACTTCTTCAACATTTTCAGCTCTAATGACTTCAACTTCTTCAACTCTAATGACTTCAACTTCTTCAGCATGTTCACCAAGGACTTCCAACTTGGAAACTACTAAAGACTACAAGTGAAACAAGGAAATCTTGCTCAATATTTAGAGACTGAGGGAATGCAAAATAAGAAGGAGCCATCAACAACTTTGAAGTATTGTGACCAAGAGTTTTTCTCAAGGAAACCATGATCTCTTACAAAAAGAATCATGAAGGATGGAAATATCACAAGTGAACCATATAGATGGACCACCATATTTAGTTAAGTCAAAATCACCAACTTAAGTGGTGTAACCAAAAATATTTTGTTGCCTAAAAATGTGCTTGAACTTGATGATTGAGTGAAATGTTTGTTTGTGATTACATGCACATTGCTTGTGTGATTTGTGATGTGTGTGAATAGAATTATTCCTTAGAAATATCTTGCCTATTTTAATCCCTCCAACCCAAACAGATGACTACCACAAAAGACTCCAAGGTTGATGACACCAACACCAACCAAGAGGACAACATGAAAGAACTCATAGCAACCAAGAACCAGTTAAACCAACTGACAGCTCAGTTCATAGCCAACAATAGTAATCAAGATCCAACACTGCAAAAGTTTTTGGAAGAACAATCCCAACTGATGCTTAAGGTGACTAATCAAATGATCAACATGGAAGAAAGCTATCCCAAAAGAGTCTTTGACAACAAGGATGACAGAAATATTGTTCTAGATGAAGCCCCAGCTTGCATTATTTGTGGAGACAAGGATCATACTTCCAAGGAGCATGAAGGACAATGCCCCAATTGTGAAGAGAAACATCCAACTAATCAATGCCCCACATCTCAAGCTACTTGTTTCCTATGTGAAGGAAATAATCATGTCCCTATCCAATGCCCCATCTATTCCATAGTTCAACAAAGGAAACAAGGTGGAGTGCATCAACAGTTTGCAAACCCTCATGAAGGAACAACTTCTACCAAGAAGGATGAAGGCAAAGTCAAAACCATGCATCATAAGGCCAAATCCAAAGTAACCACAAAGTGTTGCTACTCTTGTGAAGAAGAAGGTCATATCTCTAGTAACTGCCCCAAGAAGAGAGAAAGATTTCCCACCTTTGTGGTGAAGTATGAAGAGCATGAACTAGAAGAACTCCTAGCTTTGGAGAGACCCAAGAAGAAGAAGAAATGCCCCAACCCTAGCAAGAAGGATATTACCCAAGAGCAATGTTACACTTGCAAAGAGATGGGACACTATTCCAATGAATGCCCAGAAAAGAAGAATAACCAAGGAAATAAACAAGAGGCAATGATACCAAAGGAAAAGAAGGATATTAGCCAAGTGATGTGTTTCAAATGCAAAGAGCTAGGCCATTATGCAAGCAAGTGTCCAGAGAAGTTTTCTCGGGATCCCAAGAAGGACAATATGTAATTTTTTGTTTGAAAATTTTTAAGGGTGGTAGTACCCTAGTTGTTTTGAACTTGCTTGTAACCCCAGCCTTCCCAAATCTCGGGACGAGATTTATTTTAAGGGTGGTAGCCTGTCACATCCCAAGATTTTCCAAATCTTGTAATGTGAAAATAAATGAATAAAATAAAACTTTGTTTGATTTTCAGGGCCAGAAGAAACTTTTTGAATTCAATTGGAACTTCAAACCCATTTGAATTAAATAAAATCCTAAAGGGATTTTAAAAGACAAACATTTTAAATAAAGGAAAACAAAATATTTGGGAAATGATATTTTGGATCTTTTAAAGTAAAAGGATTTGATTTTCAAATGAAAAAGAATGAATTCATAGATAAAGATTATTTTGTAAGCCAAATGAAACCTTGGCCAAACTTTGGAATTAAAACCTTTTTGTTTTGAATAAAAGTAGCAAAGGTTTATTTAAATAAAATAATAAGGATTTAATATCCAAATTTTATTAAAATAAAGGCTTATCCCATTTTAAATAAAACCCTAAAACTTATTTAATTACTTTAAATAAGTTTCCAAATATTTATATTCTCAAATAAAACCTACTAAAGTGTTTTGGCCTTATTTTAGATTTCAAAATAAATATCTCAATAAAACAAATCCTATTGGATTTATTAAAGAAAGTCTATTATATTTAATTAATAGTAGACTCTAAAATAAAATGTTATTTTATTTTAAACAAGTTTTCCAAATATTCTTTATTTCCAAATAAAACCTACTGATTGGGTTTTGAAAGCATTTGAATTTCAAATGAAGATTTTATAAATCAAACCCTATTTTTATAACTAAAGGGCTATTTTATTTAAGTAATGAATAGATCCTAAAATAAATAAAATATAATTTTACTTTTGGGATTTGGTTTATGTTAATAAACAGAACCAAAAACTCATTAAAATTGTTTGAATTGTTTGAATTATTTGAATGCTTGAGAATTGTTTGAAATAACAAATCAGAAAATAGGAATAGAAAAGAATAAAACAAAGTAAACAGAAAAAAATAAGAGAAAACGACCAGCCCACCATCTGGCCAACAGCCCAACTCGCAGCCCACCTCCTCTCCAGCCCGAATCGTTTTCTTTCACCCAGCAACTTACCCACCGAGAGACTGACTACTGGCCCCACCTCCACTCCCTTTCTCTCACTGCCAGAGGACCCCACACCACGGCCCCCTTCTTCCCCACCCGCGAACCACACCTTTCCCCCTCGCCGGCCGTTGCAGGCAAAATTAAGGGCGACGTAATACGCGTTAACTACACCATTACTCAGGCCCTTGACCAAGCAAGTTAAAGCGCCCCTCTCTCCTCTCTGGTTCCCCTCTGTCGCCCCACTTCGACACGCCCCCAGGCCGAGGAATTTTGCCCTGCACCTCCTCTGTCTCCGACGACCGTTCTCACCGATTCCGGCTAACACACTCCACCACCTGCCTTCCTATGCAACCTAGCAGCCTCCCCACTCTCTGGAGCATCTCCTAGTACACTTCGTTCAACCGCGGGCGCGCCAGGAAGCCGTCTTCGACAAAAATTCTGAGTGCCGCCGTCTGTCTCGCCTCCGTCGAGCTCCTCCGGTAATTCCAGACCACCCCGACCCCTCTCGTACATGCACACGTCATCTCCGTGACCCCCTGCATCTGATCACGACCTTTTCTTGCCTCCTGGTGAACCACAGAGCCGTCTTCGACCTCGACCGAGCGCGTCCGTCGCCAGAACCAACTCTGGCGAGGAATTCTGCCCGTCCCCGTGCGCCCCTCGACGGACCAGTCCCACGTTGAGCATCAGCGTCGCTCCGCGAACCCGGTGAGCACACTCCCCCTCTTCTTTGCTTCCTATATCGCCGGTGCCGCCGTGAAACAGAGTCGCCGCCGCCAGCAGCCACCGCAGCGCCGCCCGTCTATGGTCGAACACTCCACAGCCGTCCGATCTAGATTGAGCGAGCAGGATTAGAATCACTTAACGCGAAGGGGTATGCGATTCAGGGCCGCACAATTAGACTTAATCCAACACACCACAGCCGTGATCCAACCGAAACGGTACCGTCAAATAAGAAGCCGCCGCGTGTCACCAGATAGATTGAAATTAGAATTTGAAATCAGAATTATTTACAAACTACAAACCCTTATATCTTTTGATCCACACGTCCAAATTTGGCAAATTTTATATCAATGGATTTAGGAGAACAAGCCCTAGCCAACCATGGCCTTAGTTTGACAAATAGTATCTGTTAGCTTGTTTGAATTTGCAGAAACATTTGTGTACTTGTTTAGAGTATAAAAATTGTTTAAAATTGAATTTAGGGATAAAACCTTTGCAAATTGGATTGTTGTGATCTTACTGACCCTAGGAACCAACCATTGGTGTTAGAAATGATTTTTGTAAGATTTAGGTTAGATTACTTGACTTAGTCATTTTCTAGCCAAATAAAAAGAATAGTTTTTATTATGAAAATGTTTATGGAAAGAAAACTTTGAAGTAGATGGTTTGGACCAAACCTACTGACCAAAAAACACCAAGTTTTGCAATAGAAACTCATTTGGTGAACCCTATAGGCTAATGCCTTAATAAAAATATTTCTACACCACATAAAATAACACTTTGTTTTGAAAATAGTTTTAAAGTGAAACCTTTTGCAAATGACTTGGTCACTTTAGGAAATGACCATTAGATGTACCCAAATGACTATGACCCACTAGGAACCACTTTTTCAAACAAAACAAAGCTTGGCATGCTTGCATGCATTTCTTTGACTTTGTTATTTATGTGTGTTGTTTTGCTTGATTGGTAGATTGAGTTTGTGCCTTGCTTGATTGATTTGTAGTGACTTGAAGAGTGTGATTGTTGCAAAGATCAAGAAGTGAACCTATACTCTACCAAAAAGGCAAGTGATGCTTCATACTTTTATCCCATTACTTTCTCTATGCATTAGTGATTTTGCTAAGTAAAACTTGCATGGATTTTGCTAAGTATAGATCTTGCTATAGGAAAACCTAGTAGATGAATCCTTAGTAAGATTTTCATAAGTTAGAGATTCCTACTACTACCAAGCTTAGCCTAGCTAATAGAAAACATGGGTGGAATATATATTCACACTATGGAAAAATATTCTAAGTCTGAGGACTTAAGTTTTGTTTAGTAAAACAACTAAGTTAATGAATCACCTGGGTGGAATGGGCTTGCTTGGTGGAGATTGGTTGAGTGGTTCACAAGGCCCATGTTTATGGTTGACCTTGTGTATCTCACTTGTGGTATGCCACCCAGGAACAAAGAGATTTGAGATGTCAAATGTTGAGAAGCTTCAAGTGCAACCACTTGGCAATATGGGCTCTGCCATGATCATATAGGTTGCAAGAACTTAGCCATATGGACAGTGGGTGGTAGTGTTTGATAGGATGGAACGCGTCCATATTGGTCTAAGGGAAGGCTTCTGAAAGATTTTGTCTTGGGAAACCAAGTCTTGTGGGTAAAGTGCACCACCTCTGCAGAGTGTAAAATCTAAGTACTTAGCCATGTCCCTGGTAAAGGACAATTTGAGCATCAAGACATGGAAGCAATCAAGAATCTCATCATTCAAATTTATAAAGTTAAAATCTTGTGGATTGAACAAGGGTTGTTTGAATTCTTCAATCATTGATGGAGAGATGGCTTGGTACAAGGATCTTGAAATCTTTGATTGAGAAAAATGATTTTGTCAAGCAAAAACTTAGTATTTTCAAAATGATAAGAAAAATCTATTTTGAGCAATGCAAGACTCAACTCCACTTAGCCAAATGCATATAGCTGATAGACTCCACTATACAAATATAGTATCACTTGCCAATACAATTCAAATGTATTGACCCTTTGTGGCTGTAACTTGTATGTTGCAGGTTTGATTGATTTTAGTGAAGATTGATTGTTTAGGATTACAAAGTCTACAACCAACATCTGCCTGTGGCACTTTGAAGATGAAGGACCCCATACTTATAGTTATTCCGCTGCAATGTAATGTAATAGCCATATGAGCTATGAAAGATGTAACAAAATTATGTTATTCCTGGTTATAAAGTTATATTATGACCTTTGTTTCTTGATATTACATCTTAACTGTGGATGCTAGCTATTGATCCAGGGACTAGCATTGTAAAACACAGGAGGAATCTACCTTAACAGGTTGAGGCCCCTACACCGACCTACTTGGTTCAATAGAAACTTTGACCTCTGTAACCACAACCTTTGAGGCACGTGAGCCATGAGCATTGTTGCTGCCTCCAGAACACTTTTCGGTGCTGCGCAACTTTGCACATATAGCTAAGGTTCTTTTAACCTTATCAAAGTTATATTGTCCTCCCACTTATCTCTTCACGAAAAATTCCTTCTCAAAGAAACTTGACGTTCTAAGTGACAAACACTTTTGTCTCCGGTGTTATGGAGGAATACTTAACAGTTATACAAAGACATGTTCATCCGACTTTGGTTGCACACATCTTTCTTATGCATAGCATACAAATGTTTAAGAAAGGACAACTTGGGTTTTATCCCAAACCATAACTTTATATGGTGTCATTTCAACGGATTATGATGGAGCTCTTTTCAGTGGAAAAACGGTAATCTCTAAAGCTTTTAATCTTTAAAATATAATGGCATTTTTATGAATTATACCTTTGATCTTACCATGTCAAACAAGGTTTAGTTACATATCTCGAACGTTCCATACTCTTATGGTGTTTCGGGAAAATGCAAATCCACGGAACGATTCCTTAAATCTTAGGTATTATGCTAAACTTGTAACTCAAATATCTTCCTTTATGATCTTATCATAAACTATTTATATTCTTGTTACAATGATTTTGCACTTCATCTTGAAAGTCTATGAACTCTTCAAATATTTCACACTTCATCCTTATTAAGTAAATATTCATATATTCACTCAAATTTTTGGAGAAAGCAAATGAAGTTAAAATCCATCGCTCTTGACTACACATAATGGACTTCGTACAACAATATGTACAAATTCCAATAAGCTAGTCTTTCGTTCCCTTTTGGCCTATGAACGAAGTTTCAATTATCTCTAGGAAAGTTTCACAAGTGTCATTTGATCAAAAATCAAAAGACTCTAAAATTCCATCCACATGGAGTTTCTTCATGTTTTCTTTTCAGTATAATTTAAACGGCGATGTCACTTCCTAAGTGATCTTTCAATCAATTTGTCTTTCGACATATTTAGCACTAGTTTTATGGATGTGATGTCTCCAACGAGATTTGCGAATCCATCTTTTATGGATTACGGCAATTATTTGAACAACCCTTTTGTTCTC
The DNA here is from genome assembly GCA_916181665.1 of Avena sativa. NCBI lineage: Eukaryota > Viridiplantae > Streptophyta > Magnoliopsida > Poales > Poaceae > Avena > Avena sativa. Next base: position 373,734,351 of record OV702280.1, read on the forward strand.
ATAATACCTGATAAAACAAATCTTTGAAGGCAAGCTTTGATGTTTAACGAGCAACACAATAACCCTTTATTTGTTCTCGATGAACATCATCACATATTCTTTTGCTAGTTACTTAGGCCATTGTAGTTCATGAATTGTGTTGTTTCGTATGATGATTCACACCAACAAATTCAGTATCAAATACTTGAGAACCACATTGTTTAATAAGCAAAGAATATAACCATAACATGTATATCATCTATATACTTAAACTGAACAATTCTAGTCTTTTCTTTTCTGCCATATATTTATGAGATTTTCTTTCAATATTTCCTTTTCTGTTTGAAAGAATCTATCAACATCAATAGTGGAGTCATACATATGACACATAGTCCAAAGCGTGTATAGTTAAATACCAATGTCTTTGGACTTGCACTTTGAAGTAGATCACCATCATCAAATGTTTGGTGTTCTTTCAAATTCCTTTCTTTAGTAATCTCTTGGTGTAGTAAACATTTTACCTACATCAAATATTCACCCTCATCATGGATTTATCCATGATCAAGCTACTTTTAGCTTATAACGATGAATTATGAGTATAATGTTGCTATCCAAAAACTTTTTGGAGGATTAGGACAACTAGTGTCTCCAACCTTTTGCAAATTCTCATCAAATATGAGAACATGACTTTTGCCATATTATACTCTTATCATGTTGTAACCAATACTTCGTTTCAGATATCACAATATCTTCCACACATCATGGTTTCTGAAACAACTCTTTCAGATCCTAGATAACCTTGATATTAAGAGAATCCTTTGAATATCAAGAATCATGGAGACAAACATGATACTTATATACTAACACTTGGAATTGTTACTCTTGATTTAATACTAATTATTAAACTTCATGGAGTAACCGGAACTTACTGAAAGTTTGCAATAGGACTTTTAAACTTTAGATTAACACTTCAAAACAATACGATACCAGTTCGTAAAGTAACTAACCAGAATTCTATAGTTCTATCATCTCAATTATAACTAAGCGCAAGGTGGTAAACGGATGCCAATGACTACAACAACTATGCAAATTCACTTTGATTTAGTTTATGATAAATTGAGTTCTAATTAATAATTAAATTAATCTAGGTGAACTCCCACTCAAAACAATATCCCTCACATTGTTTTAGTGATCACACGAACCAAATCCACCACATCAAAACCGATCATCACGAGAGTTGATATAGCTTCAATGGCGAACAATCAACATGTTCATCATATCTACTATATGACTCATGCTTTACCTTTCGGTGATCCGTGTTCCGAGACCATGTCTGTACATGCTAGGCTCGTCAAGATCAACCTTAGCTTCCGCATAAGCAAATCTGGCTTGCTTACGTTGTATACACTTGCAGAATCTAACACACCCGATCATCACGTGGTGCTTCGAAACAACAAGCTTTAGCAACGGTGCTAACTAAGGGTGAACACTTTATGACTTTGAAATTCGTGTGCATGAGGGATCATCTTATAATGCTACCGTCGTCTACTAAGCAATACAAGATGCAAAAAGGATTAACATCACATGCAATTCATAATATGTGATATGATATGGCCTTTCTTCTTTGTGCTTCCGATCTCCATCTTCTAGCACGAACATGATCTCCATCATTACCGACATTGCATCAAGGTCAATGATGCTTCTCCATGGTTGTCGTCCACCGGCTTCAACTATTACAACTACTTTGAATAGACACGCGGGTCTTAACATAATTTAAAGACAACCATATGGCTCCTGTCGGTTGCCAACTTATAATAAGGAACATTGCATACATCATATATAATCACAATCATGGCCATATCACATCACAGCACACCCCTGCAAAACAAAATTTAGACGCCTCTACTTTCTTTGCATATTTTACGTGGTTTGGGGCTTTCAATAAGTGTCGTTCTAACTTACGAACAAGAACCACAACATTGATACTAGTATTGTTAATCACCCGTTGTAAATTGGATCTTAACTATGCTAGGAGAAACAGGCACCCGCAAAGCCACTTATGCAATACAAGTTGCATGTCAAGCGTGGAGCAAGTCTCATGAACGATGTCATGTAAGGTTAGCCCGGGCCGCTTCATCCCAACATACCGCAAGATGCAAAGTACACAAGAAGCAATCGACAATAAAAGCATCAACGCCCACAATGACCATTGTGTTCTACTCGTGCAACAGATCTACATATAGACACGGCTCTGATACCACTGTAGGGGTTCGTAGCATGGAAAACAAAAATTTTCTATCGCATACAAACAAACAAGCCAAGATCTATCTACTAGATTGCAGCAACGAGTCGATGGAATAACTCACCCTCGAAGATTCCAAAGCGGTTAACGAGAGCAGATTCTCGTGGGTGATGTAGTCGTACTCTTTCCGATCTCAAGATCACGTAGACGATCCTTCCGGCGCTGCGTTCCGGCAGCGCTTCCGCAGTCGGTCACACGTTCGGTACTCGACGAAGACCTTCCTCTCCCTTGTTCCAGCAGGCAGCGGAGGTTGTAGCACTCTCCTCGCGATTCCGGCAGCACAACGGCGTGGTACCGGAAGTAGAGGGGAGATCCCGCAGGGCTTCGCCTTAAGCCGGAGCGAGTATGGTGGAGTATGAGAGAGAGCTATTAGTGGTCTAGAGATTAGACACACCAATTAGAAGGCTCTAAACCGAAACGGCTCTAAACCGGAGATTAGAGGATAGGAACTTGTGTGTCTAGAGGAGGAGGCCCTGCCCCTCCTTTTATAGGTGGGAGGGGCGGCCAAGGGGAGGGGAGTCCCTCCCCAAGTCGGCCTTGGTTGGCGCGCCAGCTTGGAGGGACTCCTCCCCCAAGTCGGTTCCAACCACCTCTTGCTTGTTTCCCACAGTTTCCTGTTTTAGCCGTTTGACTTTCAAACTGGCCGTTTGACTTTTCTGTTTGGGATTCAATTTAATCCTTTATTTGGACCAGCGAGAACACTTAGTACATGATGCAATCATTCGATATGTAATGACACATTCATGTACCCTCCCCCCCCCCCCCCCCGGAGTGCCGGACAATCTGGAACCTTCTAGAACATTCCCGATGAAAACACCGGAATCATTCCCGAACTCCGAAACGGGACTTTCCTTATATGAATCTTATTCTCCGGACCATTCCGGATCACCTCGTGATATCCCGGATCCCATCCGAGACTCCGAACAACATTCGGTCTCTTTCTCATAATACCATAACTACTCAAAACAACGTCGAATCCTTAAGTGTGTCTCCCTACGGTTCGTGAATTATGCGGACATGATCGAGACACTTCTCCGAACAATAACCAATAGAGGAATCTGGAAATTCATATGGCTCCCACATACTTCTACGATTACTTTGCGATCGAATGAACCACTTACATACGATACCAATTTCCCTTTGTCTCACGATAGTTTACTTATCCGAGGTTTTGATCGTCGGTATCTCTGCATACCTAGTTCAACCTCGTTACCGATAAGTACTCTTTTCTCGTTACCGTGATCCCTTGTGAGCCAGTCACATGCTTGCAAGCTAATTGGATGACATTCCACCGAGAGGGCCCAGAGTATATCTATCCGTCATATGGATGGACAAATCCCACTCTTGATCCATGTGTTTCAACCAATACTTTCCGAACACTCAATGCCACCTTTATAGCCACCCAGTTATGGTGTGGTGTTTAATGTCATCAAAGCATCCATCCGGTAAAGGTGATATGCATGATCTCATGGTCGAAGGAATTAGGTTACTATGTATCAGAAAGCATATAGCAATTGAACTATTGAAATGACTTGATCTTTATGCTACGCTTATCTATAGGAGTATGTCCATCACATCATTCTCCTAATGATATGATCCTGTTGTTAATAACATCTCTATGTTCATGATCAGGAAACCATGATCATATATTAACCAACAAGCTAGTTTAACAAGAGGCTTTACTAGGGACTCTTATTTTAGTTTACAAATCACACAAGTATTAATGTTTCCGGTTAATACAATTATAGCATGATATGTAAACATTTATCATAAGTGTGAAGATAGGATAATAACCACTTTATTATTGCCTCTTGGGCATATCTCCAACACTCCATAGTCTAGGGCACATTCCCTCAGCATGTCTTCAAGAATCTGATTAGTCCTTTCTGTTTGTCCATCAGTTTGAGGATGAAAAGCAGTACTGAATTCCAACCTCATTCCCAATGACTCATGTAACTGTCTCCAAAAATGGGAAGTGAATTGAGTTCCCCTATCAGACACAATACTCTTGGGCACTCCATGTAGACATACAATTCTACTCATGTAGATTCTGGGTAACTTAGCACTTGTATAGGTTGTCTTCACGGGTATGAAATGAGCCACTTTAGTTAGGCGATCCACTACTACCCAAATAGAATCGTATCCAGACCGGGTCCTTGGTAATCCGGTAATGAAATCCATACCAATCTTGTCCCACTTCCAATCAGGAATAGGTAGTGGTTGAAGCAAACCTGCTAGTTTCTGATGCTCCGCTTTCACTCTACTACACACATCACACAAAGCAATATGTTCGGCGATGTACTTCTTGAGATTATTCCACCAAAATCTTTCTTTCATGTCCATGTACATTTTGGTGTTACCCGGGTGAATAGAATACAGAGAGTTGTGTGCTTCCTGCAAAATCAGTTTCCGCAACTCCGAGTCTTGTGGAACACAGATACGTTTCCCATGCCATAAAGTACCCTGTTCGTCTTCATGGAATTCTTTGGTTTTTCCTTTGCCAATCTTTTCCTTAATCTCTTCAATTTCCTTATCAGTCTTCTGGGCTTCTCTGATCTTGTCCAACAAAGTGGGTTGAACATCCAAAGACATGAGATGTCCTTCAGGCACAATCTCCAATCTGAGTTTTCTAAATTGGGTACACAGATCATCTGGCAATTCTCCTTTGGTAAGGCCATTCACAAAAACCTTACGACTTAGAGCATCTGCTACAACATTTGCTTTACCGGGATGGTATTGCAAACTTAAGTCATAGTCTTTGATAAGTTCTAGCCATCTTCTTTGTCTCATATTAATTTCCTTCTGGGTGAAGATATACTTCAAACTTTTGTGATCTATGAACACTTCACAACGCTTTCCCAAAAGATAGTTTCTCCATGTTTTGAGTGCATGGAAAACAGAGGCTAACTCTAAATCATGAGTAGGATAGTTCACTTCATGAGTTTTGAGTTGTCTCGAGGCATAAGCCACAACTTTACCGTCTTGCATAAGTACTTCACCCAAACCTTGATGAGATGCATCACAATATACTTGGAAATCTTTCTCCAAATCTGGCAGACACAACACTGGTGCTGTCACAAGTCTCTTCTTCAATTCTTGAAAGCTGAGTTCACAACCTTCAGACCAAGCAAACTTCTTGTCTTTCTTTAACAATTCTGTCATAGGCTTAGCTACCTTGGAGAAATTCTCAATGAACCTCCTGTAGTAACCTGCTAAGCCAAGGAAACTTCGAACTTATTTCACGGACTTGGGAGATTCCCATTCAGTTACCGCTGAAACTTTAGCAGGATCAACTGCTACACCATCCTTTGTCATAACATGACCAAGAAAACCAACTTCATCCAACCAGAACTCACACTTGCTGAATTTGGCATAAAGCTTATGCTCTCTTAATTTCTCAAGTATCAAACGCAAGTGTCCTTCATGCTCTTCTTTGCTCTTGGAGTAGACTAAGATGTCATCGATGAAAACGACAACAAACTTGTCAAGGAATTCCATGAACACCTTGTTCATCATATTCATGAAGTATGCTGGGGCATTAGTCAAACCAAAAGGCATTACGGTATACTCATACAATCCATACCTTGTAGTGAACGATGTCTTAGGTATGTCTTGTTCCCTTATCTTGAGTTGAAAATATCCTGACCGGAGATCAATCTTTGAGAACACACATGCTCCTTCTAGCTGATCAAACAAGTCATTGATTCTAGGCAAAGGGTATTTGTTCTTGATAGTTACCTCGTTGAGTGAACGATAATCTATGCATTACCTTTGACTTCTATCTTTCTTCTCCACGAACAAAACTGGGGCTCCCCAAGATGAAGAACTTGGTTGAATAAATCCTTTCTGTAGCTGTTCTCCAAGTTGTTTCTTGAGTTCTTTCAGTTCATCAACTGACATTTTATAAGGTCTCTTTGCTATTGGTCCAGACCCTGGTACCAAATCTATAAGAAACTCCACATCTCTATCTGGTGGCATTCCCGGCAATTCTTCCGGAAACACATCTGGATACTCACTCACAATTGGCACACTATCCATGCTAACCCCCTTAAGAGAATTTAGCTTACTTCCTTTAGATTCAAAGTTGGACTTGAATTTAATCCGCTTTATTTCCGGGGTTGTGAGTGCAACAGTACGTTTAGCACAATCCAGTACTCCTTCATACTTAGCCATCCAATCCATTCCCAATATTATGTCCAGTCCTTGGGAATCTAGGATTATCAGGCTCACTGGAAATTTATGTTTTCCAAACTCTATTACTAGATCTCGGCATCCAAGACTTACTATCATATCTCCACCCGGAGAACTAACTTTTATTGGACACCCAATGTTTTTAGTTGGAAACCCATTTCTATCAACAAATGCTTTTGATATGAATGAATGCGATGCTCCAGTATCAAAAAGAACAAATGCTGGAATAGAATTGAGTCTAAACTTAACAGCAACAGCATCAGGCTCCTCATAGACCTCCTCCACACTGATGTGGTTCACCTGTCCCTTCTGAAAAGGGTTGGGCTTGTTGGGTCCTTCAACTTTCTTTTCTGGGCATTCATTTGCATAATGCCCCATCTTCTTGCATTTGAAGCATTCAACCTGACTGATGTCTCTCTTAACAGGCTGACTTCCACTTCCACTTCCATTACCACGGTGGTGGCTCTTATGTCCACTCTTGTGGTTCTTGTACTTGTCATTGTCATGACTACGGTGATGCTTGTTGTCATGACGGTTGTGGTTGTGGTGCTTGTTGAATTTCCCATGCTTGTGGGATCCTGAGCTTCCACTGTCATCATAATGAGATTGTTTGTGAGACGATCCCGAGCTGTGCTTGTCGGAGTGCTTCCTCTTTCTACTCTCAACTTGCTTCATTTTGTTCTCCAAAATAGCAGCCTTGTCAAAGAGCGACTGATAAGTGGGAACATAGGCCACAACCAATTGCAGATTTAGCTCATCTTTCAAACCTTCAAGAAATTTTTCCTTTCTCTTGGCATCAGTGTCAACTTTGTCCGGTGCATAACGCGCCAGATTGTTGAACTCCTCAATATATTCAGCCACGCTGCGGTGGCGCTGCTTCAGATTGTGGAACTCTTTCTTTTTCAGACTCATCACTCCTGATGAGATATGAGCAGTGCGAAAGCCATCCTCAAAGATAGCCCATGTCACTTCATCTATGGGAGTGGTGATCTGGAAGTTGTCCCACCAAGTGGCGGCTGGTCCTTCCAGCAGATGTGCTGCAAATCTGACCTTTTCAGCGTCCGTACAGCCCACGGTTACCAAGTCCTTGTTTACTGAGCGTAGCCAATCATTGGCCACCATGGGATCAGTCGTTCCTGAGAACTTTGCTGGCCTCAATCTCAAGAATCTGGTAAGCATATCAAAGCCCGAAGGGTTATTGTTGTTGTTATTGTTGTTGTTGTTATTGTTTTGGTTCTGGATGAACGTTGTCATCATCTGCATCAGTTGTGTTTGAGCAGTCATCATTTGCTGCATTTCTGGAGTGTTGTTGTTGTTGGGGTTGGGGTTTGCACGACGGGGAGGCATCTGTGGTTTGTTCAAATAGAGATAAGAATGAGATACCCATAGATGCTTTCATGCACATTACATCACATAAACAAACACAAAGCATGCAACACAAAGATAAAGGTTCAACAACAAGATAACAAGTTCACAAAGTAAAACACACAAGTGGCAAGCCATCCACATGTCGGATGGTCAAATAACAAGTACTATAATAAAAGATAAATGAGTAGTCAAATCTACTCATCGGCATCAATCTCCTCCTCGACAAAGGTGAGACCTGCGTTCTCCATCACGGTCTTGTTTTCCTCGATGCTAGTGGTCAAAGTCTCTATCTTGGCCTTGAGAGCCCTCTTCTGGGAACGAAGCCTCTCTATCACTGTCTGCTGCTCGAGCTCGAAATCCTTGGACTGCAGTTCTTCAGTCATGTCCCGGATCTTCTTGTTCCTATCCTGGACACGCTTCTCCTGACTCTTGAACTTCCTGTCCTGGGTCTCGAACTTCGCCTCCATTTCCTTGACTATCTCGTCTTGTTGCGCGAAGAGCTTGTCCTTCTCACGAAGCTGCACCTGGAGCTCGTCATTGCTAAGCATGACATTGGTCCTGTCAGTGTCCACGTGCCTAATGAGAGACTCTAAGTCCTGGAGGTACAGGCGTATCGGCTCTGCTGCGTCCCTCGAATCGTCCTCGAAGTCGATGGACTCTCCATCCTCATCACGTCTTCCGAAGACGTGGAAGTGGGTACCTCTAACCTGTCGGGAGTGTCGCCCTAGCAGACGTCCTATCAGATCCTGCATAACTACCTCAATGCGTCTCTCCCTATCATCGTGCATGAGCTTGAATACAATGGCCTCCGTGGTAGGCTCTGTCTGGCGTCCGGGCTGGTTGACCTTGAAGCCCCAGAGGTCCTTCCTCTCAAACTTGGTGAGGGGATGCACCATGATGGTGGGAAGAGGGAGATTGAGCAAAGTAGTAAGCTCAACGATACGAGGACCAAAGCGAGTAACCTGGAACTCGTCAACAGTGCTGATGGTAATAGGCATCTATTTATAAGATAGAAAAGTTAGAACAACACAATCAAGTTAAAACAAAAGACAAAACATCACATACATATCCTTTGGGAAGCAAAACACACAAGTCATGCATACACGAAACCATTACAACAGCCAAGGTTCAATCTTATTTTAAAGAAACATTTTGGAAAATAAGGTGATAGGTGGTGGTCCAACTAACGAAGTACGTTTACAATCCTATCTCACTGGATCTGTTGGCTAACACAATGTTTCTAGAAGCAATCAGCCTATCTTGCTCACATGACTCGATCACTAAGTCTATAATGTCTCCTCTTAAGGTTTGGTTGGTAGCTTCCAACTCTTGGGTATGTTCCTTCTCCTTCCTTAGATCATTTTGGAGGTTGATCATTCTGCACTTGACTCTATCACCAAGTTCTTTGATGGTCTTCCAAGCTGCATCCCTTGCTGATTCAAAGAATGTAGGGTGCACCACTGAATTGGTGAACATGCAGAATCCTTTTTCCTGATGGTTGTCTTCCTTGTTTTTATACAAGTGAAGTTGCACCCACCAGTATTCCACTCCTTCATCCATCACAGGAAAACCTTTGTACACAGCTGCACCTTGTATCTCTAATGCAACATGAGGTCCTTGAGAGCCTTGGGGAATTCTGTCTCACACTCCAAAGTCATTGTCATGAGTGGTCCTTTCCTCACGGCTTCGTTGATGGAGTTCATCTACAAATAGAGATGAGAGAGAAGATTAGAAAAGTTTACGAGGAGAATAGACAAGTGTAGAAGTTGAAATTTTTTCCTTAGTGGTTTCCAATCCTAGGGTCATAATCCTACAGGCAACACAGTGCTCTGATACCATCTGTAAGATCCCTCCTTTGTAAAGGAAAAGGATCCCTGTGATTGCAATGCTAGTCCCTGGATCATTGCTAGCATCCACAGTTTAAGATGAAGTACACAGATACAAAGGTCATTTATTACATCCATTCCAGAGATAAATGACCTTTGTATCTGTGTACTTCATCTTAAACTGTGGATGCTAGCAATGATCCAGGGACTAGCATTGCAATCACAGGGATCCTTTTCCTTTACAAAGGAGGGATCTTACACTATTGCTAGCCTTCACTTGCACTGAGTATGTGCTCTACTTGTGCTTCCAACTCCCCAAAACCAATATTGCCAGCTGTGTCCACCATACCTACCTATTAGCATCATTTGCTACTTCAGCGCATATTCTTTATGCCGTGTTTTCTTCCAAAATAAAATGTTTGTCTGTTTTGAGAAAGTTAGTTAGTAAAGCTCTCACGAATTTGATGGCACACTTTATTCCTTGCACTTAATAATCCTGAACCATTGTGACTAGTCCATGAAAGTTATATGCTTGCTAATTATATGTTGGGAGTCAGAAGAGTCGTGCTGTCACAGGGAACGCTTTCAACACTTTTTGGATATCCCATCCAGTTGATTCCTTGCTCTTTTGTTTATGGATGTCGACGATGTGAAATAAAAGGGGAAGTTGTGAGTTCATGGAGTTTATACATTGTGTTAGAGAAACGTCTGGGCCGCTAGCCTAAGCCATGCCTAATCATGGTGGAAACTTGCAGCATCACCATAATGAGCATCTATGAAGCTTCCTCAATAAAAAGCTATGCACATGGTAAATAAAAAGATTGCTGAGATGCTCATTGTCTGCTTGCCTTGTCATTTTGGTTATGGGAAAGCTCCTGTACCATGTGCAAGGGGTACCCCGTTGGCGGTTCTCGATGATATGCATGTATTTACAATGACAAGAACTTTCAGGTGACCAAAGTTGAGTAGCATGTTGAGCGACCCTCATACTCAAGGGACTTGGGATTTCCAGTCTATGGTCTGTCAAGCATATAATTCAGAGTGGACCTCACTTTCACCTTAACCACATGAAGTTGCCTATGATAGGGGCAATGAGAGCTCAAAGCTAATGAGTACCTTCCTTTTAGCATTTGGAAGCCTTTCAAACCTTCACAAAACCGTTTTCACAACTTTGTTGAGTCACCACTTATTCTATGAGCACCTTCTAGAGAGCATAGTTGTCATTCTTGTGTTTGTTCCAAAACTTGGTTAATTATGTCATGACTTTGATGCTTGTATCTCTAATATCTTTACTTCTAGTCTTCATGTGAACTTCAGAGGTGCCTTGGCATTTATATCGTGCTCTTCAAATAAAGGCAAGCGAGATACCACTCTATCATACCTTACTATGAGCATTGCAATGTTGCTTATGTTTATGTTTCATGCTACTTATTATTATTGAGTTGGTTTCTCTTCATAGCTTGCAATGACTATTGAGTGGACTTAGTTGTATACTCTTTATTATGAATTGTCTGAGCATCTACTCTTGTGCTGAGAATATTTACATCATATGAAGCAATGTGTTCGTGAAAGTTCTTTTACCGCACTCAGTTTTCAACTGAATTGCTTGAGGACAAGCAATAAGCTAAGCTTGGGGGGGAGTTGATACGTCCAAAACGTATCTACTTTCTCGAACACTTTGCTATTTTTCTTCTCTAAACTTGTGTGATTTGGATACAACTAACACGGACTAACGCTGTTTTCAGCAGAATTACCTTGGTGTCTTGTTTTTGTGCAGAAAATGAACTATCAGGAAAAATCCCGGAAAATATGCCAAAAATTATATTTCACCAGAAGATCCACGGAGCCAGAAGAAGAGACGGAGGGGAGGCCTGGGGGGCCAGACCCACCCCAGGCGTGGGCCCACCTGACCCCGCGCCTGGGTGGGGTGTGGCCACCCCAGGCAGCTCCTCGGCCTCCCTCTGCGCCTATAAGTTGCCTTTCGACCTAAAAACCGAGGGGGTTCGATAGTTTTCCAAAAAGAGTTCCGCTCCGCCACCGCCACCAGAAACCAAGATTCAGATCCAAAAACTCCGTTCTGGCACCCTGCCGGGACGGGGAATTTGGAGAGGATCATCGCCATCGTCATTACCAATGCATCTCCATCAACCACCGATGTTTCCCTCATCCATGAGTGAGTAATCCCCCGCTGTAGGCTTGGGGATGGTAGGATTGGATGAGTTCTATCATGTAATCGAATAATATTGTTAGGGCATAGTGCCTAGTATCTCTTGTGCTATTTGACTTTGTTGCAACTTGGTGTGCTTAATGCTTGTCACTAGGGCCTGAGTGCCATGATCTCATATCCAAACTTATTATTGAATCATTATGATAGTATTGTTTGTGATCTTATCTGCAAGTTGTGTACACATATCATTGTCCGGATCCAAAGGCCCCAAAGTGACAATAATTGGGACACCCAGAGGGATGGCTGTGGTGTGAGGATCACATGTGTTCACGGAGTGTTAATGCTTTGCTCCGGTGCTCTATTAAAAGGAGCACCTTAATTGCCAGTAGTTCCCTAGAGGCCGCGCTGTGACGGGCTGGCTGGACAGAAGATGTTATGCAAGTTCTCATTGCGAGCACTTATGACTATATTTGGAGCACATACCTAGGATTATTTAGTACTTGGATGCTTGTTTTTATTTATCTGCAATGCCATAGATCTTGAAGTTACTTGTTTAGACTCGTCCATGCAACGCCCGTCCATCCATCCCTATGCCTACCGCACTCGAATCCCACTGTTTACTATTACTATTACTATTGCTCATGTTTCACTATTGTTGTTACTGTTGCTGTTGCTTTTCTGTTGCTACTACCAAACTTTTGCTACTGATAAACTTCTGTGAGCAAGAACTATTTCCAGGTGCAGCTGAACTGACAACTCAGTTGTTAAGGCATGCAAGTATTCTTTGTCTCCCCTTGTGTTGAATCAATAAATTGGGTAATACTACCCGCGAAGACTGTTGCGATCCCCTATACTTGTGGGTCATCAGAGGCTATTGAAAATTATTATGAGAGAGGTAAACATGGTCTTATGTATCTCAACAATATTAAGTTTCCCCTCTTTATGTTAAAAATTTTGAAGTTGCATTTGTTTTGCTTTCCTATGCTTTTTGCTTTGTGCTTTCAAGACTTGTTTCTTTACAAGATTCCTATGCATAGGAAGTGGGTTAGACTTAAATGTGTTTTGAATTTGCTTCTTGATGCTCTCTTTTACTTCAATTCATATTTCTTATGTGAGCATCCTCTCAAACTATCATGCCTAACTTAAAGGCGTTAAAGAAAAGTACTTGTTGGTGTAGGGTTTCGTAGCATGGAAAACAAAAAATTTCTACCGCATACAAACAAACAAGCCAAGATCTATCTACTAGATTGTAGCAACGAGTCGATGGAATAACTCACCCTCGAAGATTCCAAAGTGTTTAACGAGAGCGGATTCTCGTGGGTGATGTAGTCGTACTCTTCCCGATCTCAAGATCGCGTAGACGATCCTTCCGGCGCTGCGTTCCGGCAGCGCTCCCGCAGTCGGTCACACGTTCGGTACTCGACGAAGACCTTCCTCTCCCTTGTTCCAGCAGGCAGCGGAGGTTGTAGCACTCTCCTCGCAATTCCGGCAGCACAACGGCGTGGTACCAGAAGTAGAGGGGAGATCTCGCAGGGCTTCGCCTTAAGCCGGAGCGAGTATGGTGGGCTATGAGAAATCCCTCGATGATCTAGGGTTTAGACACGCCGAGGAAGAGGTGCTAGAGCCGGCGACTAGGGCTTGGTGGTGCCCAAGTCGGCGGCAAGGAGATCCCTAGGCGGCGGCGGCTTGGAGGGCGGCGGCGGCTAGGGTTAGGGTTTTCGGGGCAAGGGACTTGTGTGTCTCTAGGAGGGAGCCCTGCCCCTCCTTATATAGGTGGAGGGGCCGGCCGGCCAAGGGGAGGGAGGGGAGTCCCTCCCCAACGCGGCTTGGGTGGTGCGCCGCCGGTTGGAGGAGGGAACTCCTCCCCAACTCGGTTTCCCACTCCTCCTCCTCTTTCCAAAACTTGCCGTTTGACTTTCAAACTAGCCGTTTGACTTTTCAAACTAGGATTTGAATAAACCCTTTATTTTGAACAGCGATGACACCGAGTACATGATGCAATCATATCAACTTGATATAACACATTCATGTACCCTTCCCCCCCGGAGTGCCGGACATTCCGGAACCTTCTAGAACATTCCCGATGAAAACACCGGAACCATTCTCCATCTCCGAAACAGGACTTTCCTTATATGAATCTTATTCTCCGGACCATTCCGGATCTCCTCGTGATATCCCGAATCCCATTCGAGACTCCGAACAACATTCGGTCTCTTTCTCATCATTCCATAACTACTCAAACAACGTCGAATCCTTAAGTGTGTCTCCCTACGGTTCGTGAATTATGCGGACATGATCGAGACACTTCTCCGAACAATAACCAATAGAGGAATCTGGAAATTCATATGGCTCCCACATATTTCTACGATTACTTTGCGATCGAATGAACCACTTACATACGATATCAATTTCCCTTTGTCTCACGATAGTTTACTTATCCGAGGTTATGATCGTCGGTATCTCTGCATACCTAGTTCAACCTCGTTACCGATAAGTACTCTTTTCTCGTTCCCATGATATGTGATCCCTTGTGAGCCAGTCACTTGCTTGCAAGCTAATTGGATGACATTTCACCGAGAGGGCCCAGAGTATATCTATCCGTCATATGGATGGACAAATCCCACTCTTGATCCATGTGTTTCAACCAATACTTTCCGAACACTCAATGTCACCTTTATAGCCACCCAGTTACGGTGTGGTGTTTGATGTCATCAAAGCATCCATCCGGTAAAGGTGATATGCATGATCTCATGGTCGAAGGAATTAGATTACTATGTATCAGAAAGCATATAGCAATTGAACTATTAAAATGACTTGATCTTTATGCTACGCTTATCTATAGGAGTGTGTCCACCATATCATTCTCCTAACGATATGATCTTGTTGTCGATAACATCTCAATGTCCATGATAGGGAAACCACAATCATTTATCAACCAACAAGCTAGTGATGTATAGAGGCTTATACTAGGGACTTCAATTTAAGTTTACAAATCACACAAGTATTAATGTTTCCTTGTTAATACTATTATAGCATGAATGTAAACATTCATCATAAACACAAAGATATAATAATAACTACATTTATTATTGCCTCTAGGGCATATCTCCAACAGTCTCCCACTTGCACTAGAGTCATCTAATCTAGATTACATGGTAATATACCGAACACCCATGGCAGTTTGGTGCTGGTCATGTTTTGCCCTCGGGAGAGGTTTAGTCAACGGATCCGCCACATTCAGATCTGTGTGTACTTTGCAAATCTTTATATCCCCATCTTGGATATGTTCTCGAATAGCGTGAAAACATAGCTTGATATGCTTCAGCTTCTTGTGTGACCTTGGTTCTTGCGCATTGGCTATGGCGCCCATGTTATCACAGTAGATAGACATTGGGTCCAGCGCACTAGGAACCACACCTAGCTCTGTAATGAACTCTTTCATCCATATCGCTTCTTGTGAAGCCTCTGAAGCAGCCATGTATTCCGATTCAGTTGAAGATCTCGCCACAACGCTTTGCTTTGCACTCCTCCAGCTAACTGCTGCACCATTCAAAAT
Organism: Avena sativa; assembly: GCA_916181665.1. Classification (NCBI taxonomy): domain Eukaryota; kingdom Viridiplantae; phylum Streptophyta; class Magnoliopsida; order Poales; family Poaceae; genus Avena; species Avena sativa. The sequence goes on from OV702280.1 coordinate 373,749,740, forward strand.
AAATACGTATCCAGATTGTGATTTAGAATCATCCGGATCGGTGTTCCAACTAGCATCGGTGTAACCATTAACAACGAGTTGTTCATCACCTCCATAAGAAAGAACCATATCCTTAGTTCTTCTTAAGTACTTAAGGATGTTTTTGACCGCTGTCCAATGATCCACTCCTGGATCACTTTGATATCTGCTAGTTAAACTAACAGCATATGCAATGTCGGGTCTAGTACATAGCATGGCATACATTAGAGATCCTATGGCTGAGGCATAGGGAGTCTTACTCATCCTTTCTCTATCTTCTGCTGATGTCGGACTTTGAGTTTTACTCAAGGTCGTATTGGGCAACATGGGCAAGAACCCTTTCTTGCTATCTTCCATTCCAAACCTCTTTAGAACTTTGTCCAAATATGTACTTTGTGACAATGATATTTGGCGTTTCGATCTATCTCTATAAATCTTTATGCCTAATATATAAGCTGCTTCGCCAAGATCCTTCATTGAAAAACTATTATTCAAATATTCCTTGACACTATTAAGAAGGTCTACATCATTCCCAATCAACAATATGTCATCTACATATAGTATTAAGAATGCTACAGAGCTCCCACTCACTTTTTTGTAAATACAAGCTTCTCCATAAGTTTGTATAAAACCAAAACTTTTGATTACCTTATCAAAATGTCGATTCCAACTTCGGGATGCTTGCTTCAATCCATAGATGGACCGTTGAAGTTTGCATACCTTGTTAGCATCTTTAGGATCGACAAAACCTTTGGGTTGCATCATATACAACTCTTCATCAATGTCTCCATTGAGGAATGTTGTTTTGACATCCATCTGCCATATCTCATAATCATAATATGCAGCGATTGATAACATAATCCTCACAGACTTTAGCTTCGCTACTGGTGAGAAAGTCTCATCGTAGTCAACTCCTTGAATTTGTCGAAACCCTTTTGCGACAAGTCGAGCTTTATAGACAGTAACATTACCATCAGCATCTGTTTTCTTCTTGAAAATCCATTTGTTCTCGACAGCCTTCCAGCCATCTGGTAAGTCCACCAAAGTCCACACTTGGTTTTCGTACATGGATCCAATCTTGGATTTCATGGCTTCTTGCCATTTATTAGAATCTGGGCTCATCATCGCTTCCTCATATGTCTCAGGGTCATCGGTGTTGTCCACCAACATGACACTCATAACGGGATCATACCAATCTAGAGTGGTACGAGTTCTCGTTGACCTCCGAGGCTCTGTAGCAACTTCAACCGAATTTTCATGATCATCATCATTAGCTTCCTCTCTAATTGGTGCAGGCACCATAGGAACTTCTTCCGGTGCTGCACTACTCGCAATTTCGAGAGAAGGTTCGACAAACTCGTCGAGTTCTACTTTCCTTACAGTCACTTCTTTCGAGAGAAATTCCTTCTCTAGAAAGGATCCATTCTTGGCAACGAAGATTTTGCCTTCGGATCTATGATAGAAGGTATACCCAATAGTTTCCTTTGGGTATCCTATGAAGACGCATTTTTCCGCTTTGGGTTCAAGCTTGTCCGGCTGTAACTTCTTTACATAGGCTTCGCAACCCCAAACTTTAAGGAACGACAATTTAGGTTTCTTCCCAAACCATACGGTGTCGTTTCAACGGATTTAGACGGTGCCCTATTTAAAGTGAATGCGGCTGTTTCTAATGCATAACCCCAAAATGATAGCGGTAAATCTGTAAGTGACATCATAGAACGAACCATATCTAAGAGAGTTCGATTACGACGTTCGGACACACCATTACGCTGTGGTGTTCCCGGCGGTGTCAACTGTGAAAGTATTCCGCATTTCTTCAAATGCTCGCCAAACTCGTAACTTAGATATTCACCTCCACGATCAGAACGTAGAAATTTAATCTTATTGTTACGTTGATTCTCTACCTCACTTTGAAATTCCTTAAACTTCTCGAAAGTTTCGGACTTATGTTTTATGAAATAGATATACCCATATCTACTCAAGTCATCCGTGAAGGTAAGAACATAACGATAACCACCGCGCGATGCTACACTCATTGGACCACACACATCGGTATGTATGATTTCCAATAAGTCCGTAGCTCGCTCCATCATACCAGAAAATGGAGTCTTAGTCATTTTACCCATCAGACATGCTTCCCATCTATCAAGTGATTCGAAATCAAGTGATTCAAGAAGTCCATCGGAATGGAGTTTCTTCATACGCTTCACTCCAATGTGACCAAGACGACAGTGCCACATGTAGGTCGAGTTATCGCTCGATTTCAAACGTTTAGCCTCAATGTTATTAATATGTGTATTTCCACTATCGAGATTCAATAAGAATAGACCATCTATCAAAGGTGCATGTGCATAAAACATATTACTCATATAAATCGAACAACCATTATTCTCGGATTTAAACAAGTAACCATCTCGCAATAAACAAGATCCCGATATAATGTTCATGCTCAACGCAGGCACCAAATAACAATTATTTAAGTATAAAACTAATCCTGATGGTAGATGAAGGGGTAGCGTGCCGACCGCGATCACATCAACCTTTGATCCGTTTCCCACGCGCATCGTCACATCGTTCTTCGCTAGCTTCCGTTTATTCTGTAGCACCTGTTTCGAGTTACAAATATGAGCAACCGAACCAGTATCAAATACCCAGACACTACTACGAGTACTAGTGAGATACACATCAATAACATGTATATCAGATATACCTTTCTTCTTGATGTTGCCGTTCTTCAAATCCGCCAAGTACTTTGGGCAATTCCGCTTCCAGTGACCTTCTCCCTTGCAGTGAAAGCACTCAGTATCAGGCTTAGGTCCAGCCTTGGTCTTCTTCGTCGACGTGGTAACTTTCTTACCACCCTTCTTGAAGTGTCCCTTCTGCTTAGACTTGCCTTTCTTGAATTTGGTGGTCTTATTGACCAACAACACTTGGTGCTCTTTCTTGATCTCCACTTCTGCAGATTTCAACATGGCAAAGAGTTCTGGCAACGTCTTGTTCATGTTTTGCATGTTGTAGTTCATCACAAAGTTCTTGTAACTTGGTGGTAGTGATTGGAGGACACGGTAAATCCCCAAAGCATTAGGAATCACAATACCCAAGCTTTGAAGTTTGTTTGCGTGCCCAGACATCTTAAGCACATGCTCACAGATGGAGCTGCCCTCTTCCATCTTGCAGTTAAAGAACTTTTCAGAAGCCTCATAGCTTTCAATTGTCGCATGAGTCTCAAAGATCAATTTGAGATCCTCGACAATATCATATGGGTCTGAATTCTCAAACCTTTTCTGAAGCTCCGATTCTAAACCATACAAGATAGCACACTGAACTGTGGAGTACTGAGTCTTTCGAGTGAGGTAAACGTTCTTTACTTCATCGGCAGCATCAGCTGCAGGTGGGTCACCCAGCGGTGCATCCAGCACATAGGTCAAATTACCAGCTGTGAGGACAATCCTCAAATTGCGGAACCAATCCGCGAAGTTGCTTCCATTGTTTTTCAACTTTTCTTTCTCTAGGAACACATTAAAATTGATGGTAGGGGCTGCCATTGATCTACAACATATTTGCAATAGTTTAGACTAAGTTTATGACAAATTGAGTTCAAATTAATATTAAAATTAATCTAGGTGAACTCCCACTCAAAACAATATCCCTCACATTGTTTTAGTGATCACACGAACCAAATCCACTACATCAACACCGATCATCACGAGAGTTGATATAGTTTCAATGGCGAACAATCGACATGTTCATCATATCTACTATATGATTCATGCTTTACCTTTCGGTGATCCGTGTTTCGAGACCATGTCTGTACATGCTAGGCTCGTCAAGATCAAACCTTAGTTTCCGCATGAGCAAATCTGGCTTGCTCACGTTGTATACACTTGCGGAATCTAACACACCCGATCATCACGTGGTGCTTTGAAACAACAAGCTTTAGCAACGGTGCTAACTGAGGGTGAACACTTTATGACTTGAAATTCATGTGCATGAGGGATCATCTTATAATGCTACCGTCGTCTACTAAGAAATACAAGATGCATAAAGGATTAACATCACATGCAATTCATAATATGTGATATGATATGGCCTTTCTCCATTGTGCTTCCGATCTCCATCTTCTAGCACGAATATGATCTCCATCATCACCGGCATTGCATCAATGTCAATGACGCTTCTCCATGGTTGTCGTCCACCGGCTTCAACTATTACAACTACTTTGAATAGACACGCGGGTCTTAACATAAATTAAAGACAACCATATGGCTCCTGCCGGTTGCCAACTTACAATAAGGAACATTGCATACATCAAATATAATCACAATCATGGCCATATCACATCACAGCACACCCCTGCAAAACAAAGTTAGACGCCTCTACTTTCTTTGCATGTTTTACGTGGTTTGGGGCTTTCAATAAGTGTCGTTCTAACTTACGAACATGAACCACAACATTGATACTAGTATTGTTAATCACCCATTGTAAATTGGATCTTAACTATGCTAGGAGAAACAGGCACCCGCAAAGCCACTTATGCAATACAAGTTGCATGTCAAGCGTGGAGCAAGTCTCATGAACGATGTCATGTAAGGTTAGCCCGGGCCGCTTCATCCCAACATACCGCAAGATGCAAAGTACACAAGAAGCAATCGACAACAAAAGCATCAACGCCCACAATGACCATTGTGTTCTACTCGTGCAACAGATCTACATATAGACACGGCTTTGATACCACTGTAGGGTTTCGTAGCATGGAAAACAAAAATTTTCTACCGCATACAAACAAACAAGCCAAGATCTATCTACTAGATTGTAGCAATGAGTTGATGGAATAACTCACCCTCGAAGATTCCAAAGTGTTTAACGAGAGCGGATTCTCGTGGGTGATGTAGTCGTACTCTTCCCGATCTCAAGATCGCGTAGACGATCCTTCCGGCGCTGCGTTCCGGCAGCGCTCCCGCAGTCGGTCACATGTTCGGTACTCGACGAAGACCTTCCTCTCCCTTGTTCCAGCAGGCAGCGGAGGTTGTAGCACTCTCCTCGCAATTCCGGCAGCACAACGGCGTGGTACCGGAAGTAGAGGGGAGATCTCGCAGGGCTTCGACTTAAGCCGGAGCGAGTATGGTGGGCTATGAGAAATCCCTCGACGATCTAGGGTTTAGACACGCCGAGGAAGAGGTGCTAGAGCCGGCGACTAGGGCTTGGTGGTGCCCAAGTCGGCGGCAAGGAGATCCCTAGGCGGCGGCGGCTTGGAGGGCGGCGGCTAGGGTTAGGGTTTTCGGGGCAAGGGACTTGTGTGTCTCTAGGAGGGAGCCCTGCCCCTCCTTATATAGGTGGAGGGGCTGGCCGGCCAAGGGGAGGGAGGGGAGTCTCTCCCCAACTCGGCTTGGGTGGTGCGCCGCCGGTTGGAGGAGGGAACTCCTCCCCAACTCGGTTTCCCACTCCTCGTCCTCTTTCCAAAACTTGTCGTTTGACTTTCAAACTAGCCGTTTGACTTTTCAAACTAGGATTTGAATAAACCCTTTATTTTGAACAGCGATGACACCGAGTACATGATGCAATCATATCAACTTGATATAACACATTCATGTACCCTTCCCCCCCGGAGTGCCGGACATTCCGGAACCTTCTAGAACATTCCCGATGAAAACACCAGAACCATTCTCCATCTCCGAAACAGGACTTTCCTTATATGAATCTTATTCTCCGGACCATTCCGGATCTCCACGTGATATCCCGAATCCCATTCGAGACTCCGAACAACATTCGGTCTCTTTCTCATCATTCCATAACTACTCAAACAACGTCGAATCCTTAAGTGTGTCTCCCTACGGTTCGTGAATTATGCGGACATGATCGAGACACTTCTCCGAACAATAACCAATAGAGGAATCTGGAAATTCATATGGCTCCCACATATTTCTACGATTACTTTGCGATCGAATGAACCACTTACATACGATATCAATTTCCCTTTGTCTCACGATAGTTTACTTATCCGAGGTTATGATCGTCGGTATCTCTGCATACCTAGTTCAACCTCGTTACCGATAAGTACTCTTTTCTTGTTCCCGTGATATGTGATCCCTTGTGAGCCAGTCACATGCTTGCAAGCTAATTGGATGACATTTCACCGAGAGGGCCCAGAGTATATCTATCTGTCATATGGATGGACAAATCCCACTCTTGATCCATGTGTTTCAACCAATACTTTCCGAACACTCAATGCCACCTTTATAGCCACCCAGTTACGGTGTGGTGTTTGATGTCATCAAACCATCCATCCGGTAAAGGTGATATGCATGATCTCATGGTCGAAGGAATTAGATTACTATGTATCAGAAAGCATATAGCAATTGAACTATTAAAATGACTTGATCTTTATGCTACGCTTATCTATAGGAGTGTGTCCACCATATCATTCTCCTAACGATATGATCTTGTTGTCGATAACATCTCAATGTACATGATAGGGAAACCACAATCATTTATCAACCAACAAGCTAGTGATGTATAGAGGCTTATACTAGGGACTTCGATTTAAGTTTACAAATCACACAAGTATTAATGTTTCCTTGTTAATACTATTATAGCATGAATGTAAACATTCATCATAAACACAAAGATATAATAATAACTACATTTATTATTGCCTCTAGGGCATATCTCCAACAGTTGGGAGATAACCCAAGAGTTTCCTTGAGTCTTGGAAGTTATTACTTCAGTAATGACCTCGCCTTATCCTTTTTGTTTGCTTTTTTTGCCAAGAATGACCTCTAATGAGAGGGAAGTAAGATTTGGAGAGTTGCTATCCCGAAACAGATTTCTGTCCTCCACCAGAAAAATTCGTGAGGAGTCTTTGTAAGTCGGATTGATCTGAAAATGTACGAATAAATCCCCTAGTATGTTATATAACTTTCGTTAGTTCAACACTTTTTGATTTGAGCAACAAAAGATTTTCGAAAAAATCGGTTTCTTCCTGCCGGTCTATTTTGACAGATTTCTGCCATTATTTGCATTTGCTTCTTATTGATTCCTTTTTGAGTTCTCTTTTGGGGAATTGAGCTTTTTTAAGAAGTTACTACCGTAGCTTGTGTTTATAGTGAAAAGTTTTGCTGTTCCAAAGCTTTGTCTAAGGGTCTATTATCTTTTGAATATACTAATGTTGCTAATGAAGATTGTGTGAAGTTTTGTATGAAGGAAAAATTTCAGGTGTAGAGAGAGAATGATGTAATGAGATGAAGAATGGATAGAATCTCAACCTTGGGGATGCCACCATGGTGACACCCCAAAAAATATCCAAGAGGTACAAGCGTCAATGTAAGGGTCCCAACCTTTAAATAAGGTAGAGTCCCCTGTGTTTACAATGCTAGTCCCTGGATCAATAGCTAGCATCCACAGTTAAGATGTAATATCAAGAAACAAAGGTCATAATTCCACTTTATAACCAGGAATAACATAATTTTATTACATCTTACATAGCTCATTTGTCTATTACATTACATTGCAGCAGAATATCTATAAGCATGGGGTCCTTCATCTTCAAAGTGCCACAGGCAGACATGTTGGTTGTAGACTTTGTAATCCTAATAACCACACTTCACTAAATCAATCAAACCTGCAACATAACAAGTTACAGCCACAATACTTTGGAATAGTATTGGCAAGTGATACTATAGTAGTATAGTGGAGTCTATCATCTATATGCATTTGGCTAAGTGGAGTTGAGGCTTGCATTGCTAAAATAGATTTTCCTTATCATTTTGAAAACACTAAGTTTTTGCTTGAGAAAATCATTTTTCTCAATCAAAGATTCAAGATCCTTTAACCTTGTTCAAACCACAAGTTTTTAACTTAGAAATTTGAATGATGAGATTCTTGATTGCTTCCATGTCTTGATGCTCAAATTGTCCTTTACCAGGGACATGGCTAAGTACTTAGATTTTACACTCTGCAGAGGTGGTGCACTTTCCCCACAAGACTTGGTTTCCCAAGACAAGATCTTTCAGAAGCCTTCCCTTAGACCAAAATGGACGCGCTCCAACCTATCAAACTCTACCACCAACTGTCCATATGGCTAAGTTCTTGCAACCTATATGATCCAGGCAGAGCCCATAATGCCAAGTGGCTGCACTTGAAGCTTCTCAACATTTGACATCTCAAATCTCTTTGTTCCTGGGTGGCCATCCACAAGTGAGATACACAAGGTAAACCATAGACATGGGCCTTGTGAACCACTCAACCAAAATCCACCAAGCAATTACCATTCCACCCAGGTGATTCATTAACTTAGTTGTTTTATTAAACAAAAACACAAGTCCTCAGACTTAGAAATTTTTCCATAGTGTGAATATATATTCCACCCTTGTTTTCTATTAGCTAAGCTAAGCATGATAGTAGTAGGAGTCTTAACTTAGGAATTTTTCTACTAAGGTTTCATCTACTAGGTTTTCCTATAGCAAGGTTTATACTTAGCAAAATTCCATGCAAGTTTTACTTAGAGAAAAATCACTAATGCATAGTGAAAGTAATGGGACAAAAGTATGAAGAATCACTTGCCTTTTTGTAGAGGGTACAAGTTCACTCCTTGTCCTTGCAACAATCACACTCTTCAAGTCACTACAATTCAATCAAGCAAGGCACAAACTCAATCTACCAATCAAGCAAAACATCACATAAAATGACAAAGTCAAAGTAATGCATGCAAGCATGCCAAGCTTTGTTTTGTTTGAAAAAGTGGTTCCTAATGGGTCATGAACATTTTAAAACACCTAATGGTCATTTTTTAAAGTGGCAAAGTCATTTGCAAAAGGTTTCACTTTAAAAACCATTTTCAAAACAAAGTATCATTTTATGTGGTGTAGAAATATTTTTACTAAGGCATTAATCTATATGGTTCACCAAATATGTTTTCAAACCACAAAACTTGGTGTTTGGGGTCAGAGAGTTTAAAACAAAACATTTCCCAAAAGTTTTCTTCCAAAACCATTTTTAATAAATAAACCACATTTCTATTTGACTAGAAATGGTTTTAAATCAAAGAATCATTATTTTCTTTCACCAAATACATTTTTTAAACCACAAATTGTTTCCTAGGGTTAGTAGGTTCAAATCACACCATTTGTAAAAGATTTTATCCCCAAATTCATTTTTGAATAATTTTTACATTCTAAACAAGCATACAAATGTTTCTGCAAAAACAAACATTTTACCAAAGGCTTTTTACTAAACAAATGGCATGGTTGGCTAGGTCTTGTTCCACTGATTCCATTGATATAAAGTTTGCAAAATTTGGACGTGTGGATCAAAAGTTACAAGAGTTTCAAATCTGCATCTAAATCAGATTCAAATTTTCTGTTTCAAACAATCTGGTGACACGCGTCATGTCCCTATTCGCAGATACCGTTTTTTCCGGATCACACTCTCTGGTGCGTTGGATCAAGTCCGATCGTGCGGTGCGCAGGTGCTACTTACCCTTTCGCCTAGCTTCTATCCTAGCCACTAGATCGAGATCGGACGGCTGCTGCAAGCTCGACCTAAAACTAGCGGCGCTGCGGCGGTGGCTGGCGGCGGAGCGGCCAGACGATGACGGCGCCGGCGATACAGGAAGCAAAGGAAGGTGGGGAGATGCTCACAGTGATCGCAGAAGTCTGGTGAAGCTCAACGTGTTCTCGAGGAGTCAAGGGGCGCTCTGGTACGGCGGAAATCTCTCGCCGGAGTGTGCAGCGGCGTCGGTTGTGCTCAGGCGTCGTTGCTGGCGTCGTTTAGGACCGTGCTAAGACAAAGTGGAGGCATGGTTAGACGCGGAATGATCTGGGGAAGATGTGTGCATCCTCGAGAGAGCTTAGGGCGGTCGGAGTTCACCTGGGGTGCTCGACGGAGTAATGGCAGACGGCGGCATACACTCGGTGTCGACGAAGCCGAGGCTACAGGGCACTCGCGGGCGAACCAGTGGCACGGGGAGATGCGCCAGGATGTGTGGAGTATCTGTGCGTGGTCGATGAGGAAAGGGGCGGCGCTGGGTCGCCGGAATTTGCACCGGAGTGTCGTCGGAACAGAGGGAGTGTTGAACGAAATTCCACAGCCTGGGGGAGGAGACAGAGGGGAAAGGAGGAGAAGGGCGAGGCGATTAAGACAGCGTGCTCGTGGCGAGAGATTAATGCTGCATTAAGGTGTATTCAACCGGAGAAATCAATGGCAGCAACGGCTGGCGAGTTTAACGCGAGGAGGAAGAAGATGAGGTGGAGGGGTGGGGTCGGCTGGTCAGCGAGAGAGAAGAGAGGGAACGAGGGTCCACCAGTCAGCGACCTAGTGGGTTGCTTTTGCGGTAAATAAAACGTTTCAGGGGCGAGGGGATAGGTGGGATGGACTGGGCTGTTTGGGCTGGCCGGGCTGGGTCGTCCAGATTCATATTTTTTCCAGTTCTGAATCTTTTTCTTTTTCCAAATCAATTTCTGTTTTGAATTTCAATCAACAATTCAAACATTCAAACAATTCAAACATTCAACACCCTTTGCAATTGAATTTGGTTCTGTTTAACAACATAAACCAAAATCCAAAATAAAATAATATTTTTATTTTAGAGTCCATTTATAATTAAATAAAATGGACACTAGTTAATAAATCAAATGGGTTTTAATTTATTTAAAAACTCCATTTGAAATCTAAATATTTTCAAAACCAAATCAGTAGGTTTTATTTGAAAATAGAAGATATTTGGAAAACTTGTTTAAAATAAAATAACATTTTATTTTAGGGTCCATTAATCATTAAATAAAATGGACCTTAGTTATTAAATCAAATAGGATTTGTTTTATTAAAACCTTTATTTTGAAATCTAAAATAAACCAAAAACACTTCAGGAGGTTTTAATTGAGAATATAAAATACTTGGAAAACTTATTTAAAATAATTTAATAAGTTTTAGTGTTTATTTAAGATGGGAAAAGCCTTTATTTTAAATAAAACTGGATATTAATAAATCCTCATTATTTTGTTTAAGTAAACCTTTACTCTTTTAATCAAAGCAAAACATTTTATTTCAAAGCTTGGCCAAGGTTTAATTTGGCTCTAAAAAATAATCCTTATTTAAAAATCCGCCTTTTCTTTTGAAAACCAAATCTTTTATTAAAAGATCCAAAAAATAAATCCACTTATTCAAAATATTTTCTTTATTAATTGTTTAACTTTTCAAATCCCTTTAGGATTTGTTTGATCAAAAAGGTTTGAAGGTTTCCAATTGGAATCAAAAAGTTTCTTATCACCCTGAAAATCAACAAAGTTTTATTTTATTCATTTATTTTTCACATTACAAGATTTGGAAAATCTTGGGATGTGACAGTCAAAGCTTGGGGATGCCCAAGGCATCCCCTTCTTCATCAATAAAAAGCTCAGGTCTATCTAGACACTTCGTTTTTATTGTTTCATGCACAGTTGTGTTGTTCTTGGAGCGTCTTAGTTTTCGTTTGATTTGCTTAGTTTGTTTAGTTTGCTTGAATAAAGTAGTTGTACCCCCGTTCTCTCCGTGTTATTTCAAATAAGTCAATTGGTGTTGGAAAGGAGTAGAAAGTTCTTGCTTGGAAGTGCAAGAGGAGCTTGCATTGACCGTGACTTAGACTTTAGCATGACATGCTAGGTGTTGTTTTGACCTTATTCTTAGTGATTATTGCTATAGCATGTCTTGTTCTAAACAATTAGGATTGCTTAGTGTGCCTTGAAAGAAATAAGCGTTGTTTTAGCATGCAAAAGCATAGTATTGTGGTATTCTCCTTGGATGTTTTGTTTGGGTTGACTTGGCACATGCTCACATCATGTTATGACTATGAACAAGTCACCATAGCCTCTATGATCATTTAGTCCTTGAATTGTAGTACCACTCTATGCTTTGATTAGTAATGTTTTGTCGCTCTGCATGATTATGGCCATTATTGCTCTCTTAGTTGGTTGCTCCCAGTCTTTTGCTAGCCTCCACTTGTATGAGTAAGCTATACTCATGCTTCCAACTCCCAAGAAACCAAGTTATTCCAAAGTGTCCACTATAAATTCCTATGCATGGTGTGTTACACAATTCCAAGTATATTCTTGTTTTTAGCTTTCTTCCAATTAAAAACTATTTTGTTATGTGAAAACTTAGTGATTAAATCCCTCACAAACTTGATGGCACACTTTATATTATTTGCCCCTAATAAACTTGAACCATTGTGTCGTCTATGTTGTATATGCTTGCTGTTATATGTTGGAATTAGCAGAACCATGCTGTCATGGGAAACGTTTTCAACATTGCACTTGTACTTTGTACTCAGTTGATATCATGCTCTTTTGTCTATGGATGTCATCGGTGTGAAATAAAGAGGGATCTTGTAAGTCCATGGAGTTATGTATTTTGTGTTAGAGAAATGCCTGGGCCGCTAGCCTAAGCCATGCCTAATCATGGTGGAAACTTGCAGCATCACCATAATGAGCTATCTATGAAGCATCCTCAATAAAAAAGCTATGCACATAGTAAATAAAAATATCGCTAAGATGCTCATTGTCTGCTTGCCTTGTCATTTTGGTTATGGGATAGCTCTTGTACCATGTGCAAGGGGTACCCCGTTGGCGGTTCTCTATGATACGCATATACTTACTATGACAAGAACTTACAGGTGACTGAAGTTGAGTAGCATGAGGTGTGGCCCTCGTATTCAAGGGTCTTGAGATTGCCAACTTATACTTTGTCAAGCATATACTCCATAGTTTGTTCACTTTAACCTTAATCACTTCAAGATGCTTATCATAGGGGCAATGAGGGCAGAAAGCTAACAAGTACCATAATTTTTCGAAGCTCTTTTTGAAACTTGAAATCCCTACTTCCCTTATGAAGGGCCTTTCTTCCACTATTATATTGAGTCTCCACCTTCTACCTTTAGGCACCATTAAGAGAGCATAGTGGTCATTCTTAGTTCTATGTGCAGTGTCCCCAAAACTTATTGATTGATGCATATTGTGATATTACTTGTTCTTGTGCTACTTGTATCTAGTCACTCTTATGAACTTTGAAGGTGTCCTACGCATCTATTTGCTACTCTATGAGGGACAAGCTGATTGCCACTATGCCATGTTTTCTATATGTGAAACAAACAAACGTTTTTCAATGCATGCTATTCATGATCTTTGTTTGTAGCCTTTCATGTTGCATGCATAGTTAATTTATCTTATTGTTAGAACTCCATCTTTCATGCACATGTTTAGAGTTCTTTGATCCCAGCTTTCAATGCTTGCAAATGGTTTGATCTTGGTTTTGATGGTGCATGTCACCTCAAAAATTATTCGTTTTATCACTTACCTACTCGAGGACGAGCAGAAGTTAAGCTTGGGGATGCTTGATACGTCGGAAAGATATCTATAATTTTTTATGTTCCATGCTTGTTTAGTATCTACTTTGCTTTGCTTTGTCTACACTTTGAGGTGTTTTTATATATTTTCTGGAAATAACCTATTAACAAGTTGCCACAGTGCCAGTTGCTTGTTTTCTTCTGTTTTTGGTTCCAGAAAGGCAGAAAATTAATATTCTCGGAATTGGACGGGACAAAAGCCAAAGTCAATATTTTATCGTGGGCGACATGAAGTCCAGAGGAGAGACGGAGGGGCGAGCCAGGGTGGCCACACCCCCCCAGGCGCGGCCAAGCCTGGCACGCTCCTAGGCAGGGTGTGGGCCCCCTAGGCGCCCCCTGCCTCGCCTCTTCGCCTATAAGAATCCCTCGATGCAGAAACCCTAGGCACGCGATCAAAACTCCATGAAACCGTCTGCAGCCGCCGCCACCATCATCCCTAGATCGGGGGATCTGAAGTTCTTCCCGGCACCCTACCGGAGGGGAGATCATCCCGGAGGCCTTCTTCTCCGGTATGATGCGTGAGTAGTTCCACCTTGGACTACGGGTCCATGTAGTAGCTAGATGGTTGTGTCTCCTCCTTGTGCTTTCATGTATAGATCTTGTGAGCTCCATTCATGATCAAGATCTAATCTATTTGTAATCATGCATGTTGTGTTTGTGGGGATCCGATGGATATTGAGATTACTATGTCAGATTGATTAATGGTTTTGTCTATATGATTCTATCATGTATGTGTTGTTTGTGATCTTGCATGCTCTCCGTTGTTAGTAGCTATCTTGGCCAAGTAGTTGCTAGTGACTTCAAGATGGGGTATTTATGCTCGATAGTGGGTTCATGCCTCTAGTTTCCAATGGAAGTGACAGAAATCTCTTCGGTTGTAGATGTGTTGTTGCTACTAGGGATAAAATAATGATCTCTTGTTCATGGAACAAGTGGATTGTTTACCTTACACACTTTGCTTAAAGGAGTTGTCTATTGCTTGCGACTTGATACTGGAGGGGGTTCGGATGATAACCCAAAGGTGGACTACTAGTCATAGATCCAGTTGGATGGCGGTCTATGTATCTTGTTGTATTGCCCAATCGAATATCATAGGATCTTTTTGTCTGGTATTGCATTGTTTTGCCTTGGTCAGTTCCTGTCAATTTCCCTGCTGTAATTTTTTTACCCTTCATGCCATGTTGTTTATCTAAGGAGAGCACCTCTAGTGAACTATGGACCCCGGTCCAATCTTTACCATTGATACATCTTCCAATGTTACTGTTTACTTGTTGCAAACCATCATCACCTTTCACACCATACAGTTAATCCTTTGTTAAAGCAACCGGTGAGATTGATAACCTCACTATTAGTTGGGGCAAAGTCTTGAGTTTGTGTTGTGCAGGTCTCCATGTTGCTTGCAACACCTGTGTGACGTTTCCTTCCTCCTACTGGTTCGATAACCTCGATTTCTTACTGAGCGAAGACTTGATGCTGTGCTGCTTCACAGAGATCATCCCAGAGGCCTTCTTCATCACCATTCCAGCCTCTAGAGTGATGCGTGAGTAGTTCATCCTTGGACTACGGGTCCATAGCAGTAGCTATATGGTTGTTTCTCCTCTTTGTTCTATCATGCTAAGATCTTGTGAGCTTCCTATCATGATCAAGATCATCTATTTGTAATCCTATATGTTGTGTTTGTTGGGATCCGATGGATATTGAGTACTACGTCAAGATTGATTATTGATTCTATCATGTCTATGTTATTTGTGATCTTGCATGCTCTCTGTTGCTAGTAGCTACTCTGACCAAGTATTTTGCTTGTGACTCCAAGAGGGAGTATTTATGCTCGATAGTAGGTGCATGCCTCTAGTAATCTAGGGGAGTGACAGAAACCTCCAAGGTTGTAGATGTGATGTTGCTACTAGGGATAAAACAACAATCCTTTGTCCAAGGGCAATTGTATTGTTTACTTTACACACTTTGCTAAATGCAATTATCTGTTGCTTGCAACTTAATACCCGAGGGTTGTTCGGATGATATCTCGAAGGTAGATTATTAGTCATAGATGCAATTGGATTACGATCTATGTGTTATGTTGTAATGCCCAAATGAATCTCATAGTGATCATCATGCCATGTACATGCATTGTTATGCATTCTCTATCTATCAATTGCTCAACTATGATTTGTTCACCCAACATGTTATTTATCTTATGGAGAAACACCTCTAGTGAACTGTGGACCCCGGTCCATTCCTTACCACTGATATTTAATCTACTGTCTACTATTTACTTTCTGCAATTACTACAATCAATTACTATCTTCCACACTATATGTTTAATCCTTTGTTTTCAGCAAAACCAGTGAGCTTGACAACCTCACTGTAAGTTGTGGCGAAGTATTTTTGTTGTGTTGTGCAGGTTCCACGTTGCTAGAAACACCTTGGGAGCTGGTTCTTTCTCCTACTAGTTCGATAATCTTGGTTTTACAACTGAGGGAAACTTGTTGTTGTGCTCATCATACCTTCATCTTGGGGTTCCCAGCGAGCTCTACATCATCTGAGCCATCAAGCACTTTTCTGGCGCCATTGCTGGGGAGATACAGGACAGCTTCAATCTCTTCCTCCCCGTCAAAAAGCTTTTCTAGGAGAAAGAAGATTTCTGCAAGGGGAGTCTCTCACTACCAATCTCTTTACTTTGTTTTTGTTTTGTTTTGCTTTGTTTTTTGTTTTGCTTTGTTTTTTGTTTTGCTTTGTTTGTTTTGCTTCTTTTTATCAAAAACACAAAAAATAGAGAGCTTTATAGTATTTATCTTGAGTTAGGAAATGAAGTGTTTGAAGAGAAAATTTAAAAACCTATGGAACTTTATTTGCATGCTAATAGCAATGTTATTAGTATGAATTCTTTGAACACCATTATTGCTAATGTTATGGAAATGTCTAATCTTGGGGAAGCTAGTATTTATGAAAATGATATTTTTAGTTCCCCAGCTTTAGAGGAGAAAATTAATTATGATTACAATATGCCTCCTATATTTGATGATCATGGTGATGAGAATAAAAATAATAGCTATTTTGTTGAATTTTCTCCCACTGTAATTAAGGGATTTCTTTTTCCGTGCCCCTGGTTCTTTAGTTTTACTCAGTTTTCCCCAGTCGCTTAACTTTTCCTCACTTTTCCCCTCGCCATGTTAAGAAACCCTTGCGGGTGCTCACGGGCGCTCAGACGGAGGGATGCCGTCAGGTCAAAGGCTTGACTATTACATGCTGACTAGTGGGACCGCATTGGGACGGGTCGGGCATTGAGCATTACGTTTTGAGGCCTCGATCGTTACATGCCTGACCGATGGGGCTGCTTTGGTGCGGGTCCTGCCGTGGCCGATATGTGCTGACGGGTGGGGGCCATGATACACGTCGGACCCGCCATCCTTCTCTCGCTACCTTGTGGGCCGCTTTTTCCTAATTGGGTGGCTGGTGCAGGCAATGACAAATGGTGTCGTTCCGTGGGGCCATCGAAGCCAATGAACGATGGGGCCGTCATGTGGGGTGGGGCCTCAAAGCCAATGACTGATGGGGTCGTGATGTGGGGCTAGAGGGGGGATTTGCATATTCTCCATGTTTTATGTTGCAACTTGCATATTTGCCATTTTGTGTATCGCTGACATGTGGTGGTCATGTTGCAAATTTCAAAGAAAATGTTCGTTCTGTGGGGCCATCGAAGCCAATGAATGATGGGGCCGTCATGTGGGGCGGTCGAAGCCAATGACCGATGGGGCCGTGATGTGGGGCTAGAGGGGGATTTGCATATTTGCCACGTTTTAGATTGCAACTTGCATATTTGCCATTTTGTGTGTCGCTGACATGGGGTGGTCATGTTGCAAATATGAAAATTTCAAAGAAAAGGTTTGTCTTGTGGGGCCATCGAAGCTAATTAATGATGGGGCCGTCATGTAGGGTCATCGAAGCCAATGACCGATGGGGCCGTGATGTGGGGCTGGAGGGGGGATTTGCATATTTTCCATGTTTTAGATTGCAACTTGCATATTAGCCATTTTGTGTGTTGCTGGCATGTGGTGGTCATGTTCCAAATATGCAAATTTCAAAGAAAAGGTTCGTCCTGTGGGGCCATTGAAGCCAATGAACGATGGGGTCGTCCTGTGGGGCCGTCGAAGCCAATGACCAATGGGGCCGTGATGTGGGGCTAGAGGCGGGTTGCATATTTGCCATGTTTTAGATTGCAACTTGCATATTTGCCATTTTGTGTGTCGCTGACATGTGGTGGTCATGTTGCAAATATGCAAATTTCAAAGAAAAGGTTCGTCCTATGGGGCCATCGAAGCCAATGAACGATGGGGCCGTCATGTGGGGCTGTCGAGCCAATGACCGATGGGACCATGATGTGTGGCTGGAGGGGGGTTTGTATATTTGCCACGTTTTAGATTGCAACTTGCATATTTGCCATTTTGTGTGTCGCTGACATGTGGTGGTCATGTGGCAAATAAGCAAATTTCAAAGAAAAAGTTTGGCAGATATGCGAAATTGGCAAATATGCAAAAACCCCGGAGCAGCTACTCCCCCAAACATTGACAAGTGTGAAGGGAATATGCCCTGAGAGGCAATAATAAAGTGTTTATTATGTGTATTCCAAGTATATGATAGATGTTTATTTTGCATGCTATAATTGTATTAATACGGAAACGTTAATACATGTGTGTTTAATAAACAAACATAAAGTTCCTAGTTATGCCTCTCTCATAAACTAGCTCGTTGATTAACAAGATGATCAAGGTTTCCTGATCATGGACATTGGATGTTGTTAATAACGGGATCTCAACATTAGTGTAATGGTGTGATGAACATTCATCCGAAGTATAGCATTACGATCAAAGTCATTGAGTTTATATTGCTATAACAACTTACGAAGTGATCCTAATCCTTAGACCATGAGATCATGTCAATCACTAACACCGGAAGAGTATCTTGATAACATCAAACGTCACACCGTAACAGGGTGATTATAAAGATGGATTCAGAACTAATAAAGTGTTATGTTGAGGCTCATGGATCGAGAGTGGAATTTGTTCATCCCAATGACGGATAGATATACTCTGGGCCCTCTCGGTGATATCACATTGATTAGCTTGCAAGCAAGTGATTTGATCACTAGAATGTTATATCACGGGAACGAGAAAAGAGTGCATGTCGGTAACGAGATCAAACTAGGTATGGAGATACCGATGATCGAATCTCGGACATGTAATATATCGTGAAACAAAGGGATTAAGATACTAGTGTAAAAGGTTCCGACGATCACAAGAAAGTCATCGTTGAATGTGTGGGAGTCAGTATGGGTCTCCAGATCCCACTTCTGATTATTGATCCGAGAAGGGTCTCAATCATGTCCGCATTATTCACGAACCGTAGGGTGACACACTTAAGAGACAACGACATCCAACTGGAGCAAAAGTTTCATGCCGAAAGAATAAACAAGCGCAGGAATTTATTTCACTAGATACCGAAACAGGTTTTCAGGTGAAATTGCATAAAGTCGTTATGCATGTGAAATGGAATTCTAGCAAGGGGTTATTTGTGAATGTTTGTCATTAAAGTAATTGACAAAATTCTGAATAAAATAAAAGAGTTTTATTTAATGAGAGTTTGCATTAAATTTGGTGGAATTTTATGGGAATTTGAGTAGACTTTTGAGTGGAGGAAATTTAAAGGGCATTTTGTGAGTGGAGTGTCCACCCACATGAATGAAGGAGGGGAGGGGGCTGCCCCCCATGGCCGGCGAACACCCCTTGGGTGCCCCCCTCCTCCTATAAAAGGAGCCCCCCTCCTCACTTGTCTCTCACACCTCCTCGTGAAGGATATCTCTCCCCCTCTAGAATTTATCCCCCATGGTCTCGGACTAGCGAGATACATGTTCCCGGTGGCTATTCGGCAAGAAAGAGTTGTGCTTCCGCTGCATCGCTGGAGCGAGGAGGCGGAGGTTGCTTGGTTCCTCGAACGTGTGTGCGAGCATGGATGCGCTGCTAATTTGCGGCGCTAGGACTTCCTCTCGATCTTGAGATCGGCAAGAGATCGTCTACATCAACCACGAGTTGAACTCGTTAAGCTTTGTCGGTCTTCAAGGGTATGTTCTCTTCGGATATACATCTGCCCGTTGTTTGTATCTAGTAGATAGATCTTGGTACATAGTTCCCATCGTAGGAAAAATTTTGTTTTCTATGCTGCGAACCCTACAGTGGTATCAGAGCCGGATCTATGCGTAGATGCTTTACACGGGTAGTACACATATGAGTATGTGGGAGATGATGATCATGTTGTTGCTCCTTTGTTGTAATTTTGGATATTGGTGGCATAGTGGGATGAAGCGGCCCGGACAAACTTTACATGTCCTCGCACATGAGACCTGTTCCACGCTTGACATGCAACTAGTTTGCATAAGTGGCTAGCGGGTGTCTGTCTCTCCTACTATAGTCAATTTCTATTTTGCAAGTGAGTTGTCAAGAATTTGATTATCCTCGTTGTGGTTCATGTTCGTAGGTAAGAACGGTTCTATCTCGAAAGCCCTAAGCCACGTAAAACTTGCAATGGATAAATTAGAGGCGTCTAGTTTAGATTGTTGCTGGGCTAGTGTTATGATATGGTAGTGTTGTAAGTAGAAGTATGAGATGATACTCTTACAACACACATAGCGTGTAAAATCCATAGACCTTGGATTTACACATATAGGTATGATAGTGATCATACCACGATGCACATGATAGAGATCATCTACGGGAACCATATCATTTCACTAATAAACATATGATGTTTGATAGCATCTTATATTGCTTGTTTAGCGCTTTGTTAGCATAATAAGATGATACCTCATTTAAATATCAAGATAAGAATGTGTTCTTCCTTTAGTATGCACCGATTATGTTTTCGTCGCTCCAAGACATCACGTGATGATCGGGTGTTCTTGGATCCACGACCATATTTCGGGTGTAAAACAGTTACACACGCGAATACTAAGGTTCTAACTTGGCGAGCCTAGCATGTACAGACATGGCCTCGGAACACGGACCGAAAGGTTAAGCATGAGTCATATAGTTGATATGATGCCCATTTGATGCTCGTCTTTGAAGCTATACCGACTCATGTGATGATCGGACTTGGTATAGTGGATTTGGTTCATGTAATCACCAAAAAGGCACGAGGGATGTCGTTTTTGAGTGGGAGTTCATTCGTAATATGGATTAGTTGAACTTAATCTATCATACACTTAGTCTAAACTTTACAAATTCTGTTGTAGATGGCACCACCTGCTTTTAATTTCAATGTGTTAATGGAGAAAGAGAAACTAGCAACGAATGGTAGCAACTTTACCGAATGGGCCATGAATTTGAGGATTCTCCTCTCTGCTGCACAAAAGCAATACGTGCTAGAAGCGCCGTTAGGCCCCCCCACCTTTTGATGATGCCCCTGACGAGGAGAAGAATGTCTATCAGACTCGTCAGGAGGACCACAACTTAGTTCATTACGGCATATTGTATGGGCTAGAGCCGGAACTTCGAAAGCGTTTCGAAAACGGCAATGCATTTGATACAATGGGTGAGTTGAAAATGATTTTCGACACACATGCTGTTGTAGAGAGCTACAACGCTTCAGAAAAGTTCTTTAGCTGCATGATGGAAGAGCACAGCTCCGTTAGTGAGCATGTACTCAAGATGTCGGGTTACGCCGATAAGCTTGTGTCCTTGGGAATATCGATTCCCATTGACTTAGGCATCCATCGTGTTCTGCAGTCTCTGCCACCTAGCTATAAGAGCTTCGTGATGAACTATAATATGCAAGGCATGAAGAAGTCTCTCCCCGAGCTTTTGTCAATGCTTAAAACTGCAGAAGTGGAGATCAAAAAGGAACATCAAGTGTTGATGATCAATAGGAACACTGGTTTCAAGAAAGACAAGAAGGGAAAACGGAAGGGAAGTAAGGGCGGCAAGCCTGTTGCCGTGCCTGAAAAGAAACCCCGAGTTGGACCTAAGTTTGATTCCGAGTGCTACTATTTTAAGGGGACTGGCCACTGGAAGCGCAACTTCCCCAAGTATCTGGCAGACAAGAAGGCCGGCAAGGCAAACAAAGGTATATATGATATACATGTTATTGATGTGTACTTGACTAGTGCTCGCAGTAGCACCTGGGTATTTGATACCGGTTCAGTTGCTAATATTTGTAACTCGAATCAGGGGCTGCGGAACAAGCGACCGCTAGCAAGGGGTGAGGTCAAGATGCGTGTCGGCAATGGATCAAGCATTGATGTGATCGCCGTTTGAACGCTGCCTCTCCACTTGCCGTCGGGATTAGTTATAAACTTGAATAAATGTTATCTGGTGCCTGCACTGAGCATGAACATTGTATCTGGATCGTGTTTGATGCGAAGTGGTTATTCATTTAAATCCGAAAATAATGGTTGTTCCGTTTATATGAATGAAATCTTTTATGGTCATGCACCGATGATGAATGGTTTATTTCTATTAGATCTCGATGATAATGTTACACATATTCATAATGTTGATGCTAAAAGGATTAAACTTAATGATGATATATCCGCATATATGTGGCACTGCCGTCTAGGTCATATTGGCGTTAAACGCATGAAGAAGCTCCATTCGGATGGACTTTTGGAATCACTTGATTTTGAATCATTTGATACATGTGAGCCATGCCTTATGGGCAAGATGACTAGAACGCCGTTTTCCGGTTCAATGGAACGGACGACAAATTTATTGGAAATCATACATTCTGATGTATGTGGTCCAATGAGTGTGTCGGCACGAGGTGGATATCGTTATTTTGTTACTTTCACGGATGATTTGAGTAGATACGGTTATATCTACTTGATGAAACACAAGTCTGAAACCTTTGAAAAGTTCAAGGAATTTCAGAATGAAGTGGAAAATCATCGTAATAGAAAGATCAAATTTCTACGGTCTGACCGTGGAGGTGAGTATCTAAGTTACGAGTTTAGCACTCACATGAAAGAGTGTGGAATTGTTTCACAACTCACACCTGCCGGAACACCACAGAGAAATGGTGTGTCGGAACGTCGTAATCGTACTTTATTAGATATGGTTCGATCTATGATGTCTCTGACGGACTTGCCTTTGTCATTTTGGGGCTATGCACTAGAAACTGCTGCATTCACTTTAAATCGGGCACCATCTAAATCCGTTGAAAAGACACCGTATGAATTGTGGTTTGGAAACAAACCTAAGCTGTCATTTCTTAAAGTTTGGGGATGCGGTGTTTATGTGAAGAAACTTCAACCGGATAAACTCGAACCCAAAGCGAAAAAATGCGTCTTCATAGGATACCCTAAGGAAACTATTGGGTATTCCTTCTATCACAGATCCGAGGGTAAGGTTTTTGTTGCCAAGAATGGATCCTTTCTAGAGAAAGAGTTTCTCGCGAAAGGTGTGAGTAGTCGGAAGGTAGAACTCGAAGAGGTTATTGAACCTTCTCTTCAAAGTATGGCGAGTAGCGCAGCGCCGGAAGTTGTTCCGGAGTTGGCTCCACCTATTGAAGAGGGAACTAATGATAATGATCATGAAACTCCGAAAGAGAGTACTACCGAACCTCGCAGGTCAAGCAGGACGCGTGCAGCTCCCGAACTGTACGGAAATCCTGTCATGAATTTCATGGTTGATGAAAATGATGACCCTGCGACGTATGAAGAAGCGATGATGAGCCCGGATTCCAACAAATGGTTAGAAGCCATGAAATCCGAGATGGAATCCATGTATGAAAATCAAGTTTGGAACTTGGTGGAATTACCTCACGACCGAAAGGCCGTGGAGAACAAATGGATTTTCAAAAGGAAAACTGATGCTGATGGTAATGTGACCGTCTATAAAGCTCGACTTGTCGCAAAGGGGTTTCGACAAATTCAATGAGTTAACTACGATGAGACATTCTCTCCCGTAGCGATGCTAAAGTCAGTTAGGATTATGTTAGCAATTTCTGCATATTTCGATTATGAGATATGGCAGATGGATGTAAAACCGCGTTTCTCAATGGTAATATTGAGGAAGAGTTGTATATGATACAACCAAAGGGTTTTGTCGATCCTAAGGATGCTAACAAGGTGTGCAAGCTTCAGCGATCCATCTATGGATTGAAGCAAGCATCACGGAGTTGGAATCTCCGCTTTGATGAGGTGATCAAAGAGTTTGGATTTGTCCAAACTTATGGAGAAGCTTGTATTTACAAGAAAGTGAGTGGGAGCAATGTGGCATTTCTGATATTATATGTGGATGACATATTATTGATCGGAAATGATATAGATCTTTTAAACAGTGTTAAAAGTTATCTAAACAGCAAATTTTCAATGAAGGACCTAGGTGAAGCGTCATACATATTAGGTATAAAGATCTATAGAGATAGATCTAGGCGCCTAATAGGGCTATCACAAAGTACATACCTTGATAAGATTTTAAAGAAGTTTAAAATGGACGGAAGTAAGAAGGGGTTCTTACCTATGTTGCAAGGCAAGACATTGAGTAAGACTCAAAGTACGGCTTCGGCGGAAGAAAGAGAGATAATGGACAAAGTCCCCTATGCTTCAGCCATAGGCTCTATAATGTATGCCATGCTATGTACAAGACCGGATGTGGCACATGCTATTAGTTTGACTAGTAGGTACCAATCGGATCCAGGTTCGGAACACTGGATAGCGGTCAAGAATATCCTTAAGTACTTACGAAGAACTAAGGATATGTTTCTTGTATACGGAGGTGAAGAAGAGCTCGTCGCTAAGTGTTATGTCGACGCTAGCTTTGACACCGATCCGGATGACTCTAAGTCTCAATCCGAATACGTATTTCTCATGAATGGCGGAGCGGTTAGTTGGAGGAGCTCCAAACAACCTGTGGTAGCGGGATCAACAATGGAGGCCGAATATGTTGCTGCTTTAGAAGCGGCTCAGGAAGCAGTTTGGATGAAGGAGTTCATATCCGAACTAGGAGTGGTGGCAAACACGTTGGATCCAATGGTGATCTATTGTGACAACAATGGTGCCATTGCCAATGCCAAAGAGCCAAGGTCTCACAAGAATTCCAAGCATATTAAGCGCCGGTTTCACTCCATCCGCGAGCATGTCAAGGATGGAGATATAAAGATTTGTAAAGTACATACGGATCTCAATGTAGCAGATCCGTTGACTAAAACTCTCCCTAGAGCAAAACATGATCAACACCAGAACTCAATGGGTGTTAGATTTATCACTATGTAACTAGATTATTGTCTCTAGTGCAAGTGGGAGACTGAAGGGAATATGCCCTGAGAGGCAATAATAAAGTGTTTATTATGTGTATTCCAAGTATATGATAGATGTTTATTTTGCATGCTATAATTGTATTAATACGGAAACGTTAATACATGTGTGTTTAATAAACAAACAGAAAGTTCCTAGTTATGCCTCTCTCATAAACTAGCTCGTTGATTAACAAGATGATCAAGGTTTCCTGATCATGGACATTGGATGTTGTTAATAACGGGATCACAACATTAGTGTAATGGTGTGATGAACATTCATCCAAAGTATAGCATTACGATCAAAGTCATTGAGTTTATATTGCTATAACAACTTACGAAGTGATCCTAATCCTTAGACCATGAGATCATGTCAATCACTAACACCGGAAGAGTTTCTTGATAACATCAAACGTCACACCGTAATAGGGTGATTATAAAGATGGATTCAGAACTAATAAAGTGTTATGTTGAGGCTCATGGATCGAGAGTGGAATTTGTTCATCCCAATGACGGATAGATATACTCTGGGCCCTCTCGGTGATATCACATTGATTAGCTTGCAAGCAAGTGATTTGATCACTAGAATGTTATATCACGGGAACGAGAAAAGAGTGCATGTCGGTAACGAGATCAAACTAGGTATGGAGATACCGATGATCGAATCTCGGACATGTAATATATCGTGAAACAAAGGGATTAAGATACTAGCGTAAAAGGTTCCGACGATCACAAGAAAGTCATCGTTGAATGTGTGGGAGTCAGTATGGGTCTCCAGATCCCGCTTCTGATTATTGATCCGAGAAGGGTCTCGATCATGTCCGCATTATTCGCGAACCGTAGGGTGACACACTTAAGAGACACCGACATCCAACTGGAGCAAAAGTTTCATGCCGAAAGAATAAACAAGCGCAGGAATTTATTTCACTAGATACCGAAACAGGTTTTCGGGTGAAATTGCATAAAGTGGTTATGCATGTGAAATGGAATTCTAGCAAGGGGTTATTTGTGAATGTTTGTCATTAAAGTAATTGACAAAATTCTGAATAAAATAAAAGAGTTTTATTTAATGAGAGTTTGCATTAAATTTGGTGGAAATTTAATGGGAATTTGAGTAGACTTTTGAGTGGAGGAAATTTAAAGGGCATTTTGTGAGTGGAGTGTCCACCCACATGAATGAAGGAGGGGAGGGGGCTGCCCCCCATGGCCGGCGGCCACCCCTTGGGTGCCCCCCCTCCTCCTATAAAAGGAGCCCCCCTCCTCACTTGTCTCTCATACCTCCTCGTGAAGGATCTCTCTCCCCCTCTAGAATTTATCCCCCATGGTCTCGGACTAGAGAGATACATGTTCCCGGTGGCTATTCGGCAAGAAAGAGTTGTGCTTCCACTGCATCGCTGGAGCGAGGAGGCGGAGGTTGCTCGGTGCCTCGAACGTGTGTGCGAGCACGGATGCGCTGCTAATTTGCGGCGCTAAGACTTCCTCTCGATCTTGAGATCGGCAAGAGATCGTCTACATCAACCACGAGTTGAACTCGTTAAGCTTTGTCGGTCTTCAAGGGTATGTTCTCTTCGGATATACATCCGCCCGTTGTTTGTATCTAGTAGATAGATCTTGGTACATAGTTCCCATTGTAGGAAAATTTTTGTTTTCTATGCTGCGAACCCTACAAAGTGGGGTCGTGAGGTCGGCTCTCTCTTATCCGCTCCCAGCCCCTAGCCCCGAGCAACTCTTACCCCACCGACGGTCAGAGCAGCCATCGTCGGCGTGTCGGCGGCTCCGTCCTACAGTGCGTCGGACAGACTGTCATGCTACACCTCAACCACGGCTCCAACACCTGTTTTGTCTGCACGCATTGTACATTGAGGTAGTACCGACCGCAGGCAGGTCCGCCGCCCACGACGACCGGGATTTTGTTCCGCCGCCATAGCTCGACGCACGGTCACAGCAATTGCTAGTAGTGCTTGGTAAGACCTTCGCTCCTGCTTCGCCCACCCAAATCGATTCGGTTCCCATAATTTCCTCGATATTGCAGGGTTAAATTAGTCTTTAATGCCTGGTCGTAGCGGGTACACCAGCAAGGGTGGGGATTCGATCATGTCGTGGCCACGTTCTCCTTCTCCTACCATTTCGGAAGTGTAGGTAGCTCCTTCTCTTTGTACTACTGTTGAATTTGAAGTGCCGCCATGGCTTGTCGGACTGATTTTAATTGGGATTGTTACAGTGTGCTATGCAGGACAATGATCCATGGTACATTGCATACCAAGATGAATCAACTCAGTGGTCTAGCCAGAGGATGGATTTGGAGGAGATGGTTTCCAATTTAGGTGATGAATTGACCCGTAAAAACCTGTTGATATTGGAGCTGAAGCATATTGTCGAGTAAGAAAAGAAGAACTCAGAGCTTATTCGCAAAGAGAAGTTGACACTTGAGTCTGATCTTGTCGTATCTGATCAAGTGGTAGAAAATCTAAAACATGAACTTCAAGTGAAAGGGGAGGATAATAGTAGATTCATCTGGGTAGTTTTAGTAGTTGTCATCCCCGTCCTAATAGTTACACTATGGGGTTGTGGTGAAGGTGGCACATGTAATGATTAGTTGAATTGATAGCTAATTTAGATAGTAGAATTGTTATTCAGTGAATGGTTGTGAGTTACTGCAAATTTAGTCACTTTGCGGTCCCAAAGTTGTCATGAGAATGCATTGCAGGGTCCGAGTTGCTTGCCATTGGATCTTGCTGCCCATAGTTGGCGTGCCAAATGCCATTTAGACTTAGGCCTATAATTTATCTCAAAGTTGTAGCATCCATTCCCCGTTCTCCCTGACGCCCCATTCTTCTTCTCCAGAGAGGCGATCTGTCAAAGCAAGTACTACTCCCTCCGATCCAATTTAGTTGTCTCAAATTCGTCAAGATACGGATGAATCTAATATTAGCAGTACAATCGAATCTAGACAAATCAAAATCAACTAATACAAGCCCATCGGAGATTGTCAAAGCAAGTACTGCTACTTATGAATCTAATATTAGCAGTAAAACTTGACTAGATACGTTTCATATCTAGATTAATCCAAGTCAACTAATATGGGTCGGAGGGAGTATCAAATTTATTCAAATCGGTTCACGGGGGCTTGATCTGCACCGTCATGGTGATGTTACGGATGATGGCTTTAATCGTCGTCGCACCGATGACCACTGTCAACACCGCTGCCGCCTCGGTGTCTTTAATCAGCAACAGATCTGAGGAGGTGAACAGGAGTGAGACGGACAAAGACAGAAATTTTAGACGCTTAAATCATCACCGCCGCATGTCGTTCCAGCCGCCATGCTTGGATCCGCGCCGCCACACGCCGTTCCGACCCCCACGCTTAGGTCCGCGCTGCCGCACGCCGTTCTGACCGCCAGGCTTAGATCCGCGCCGCCGAACGCCATTCCGACCCCACGCTTAAGTCCGCGTCACCGCACGCCGTTTGGACCGCCAGCCTTAGGTCGATAGGAGGGGAGGAAGATGCGGCTGGTATACGTGCAATAGTGAAAGGGAGGGAGAGACATCCAGCCCGTCGGGCTCTCCTCTCCATACAAGGTAGGTGCGCCCATCGGGAGAGATAGACCTCCAGCCTGACGAGCTGTCCTCTCCATACAAGGTAGGTGCGCCCATCAGGAGAGAGACCTCCATCCCGTCGGATCATGATGTATACAATGGTGGTTAGCCAAGATTCGTGTGACATACATCTCGACCAATCAAAGCGCACCAGCTGTTGTGAGGGTTTGAGTCAGGAGAGAGGGAAAAAGTGAGGAAAACTTTAGCGGGAGGGGAAAAGTGAGGAAAAATTTAGAGGTAGGGGAAAACTAAGTAGAGCTAATGAAAACAAGGGCACTCAGATAAAAAACGAGTAAGGGAAATTCAAGCTTTTGGCATAAAAAATGGAAAATGTGTTATTTGAACAAAATAATTCGTCTTGGGCGGCATTATATTGGTTGCAACTCAGATATACACAAGTGTTCCAAATTTGGCCTCATTTAGACAAAGTGTTTTGGGGTGGGTTATTTTGGAGGTTAATCGAGTAGAAAGTCATGCATCTTCATAGCTAGTAGCTCATTCCAACAAGGGTTTAAGAAGTGGTTTAGGGGATAAGTCCATTTCTCTTTATTTCCTTTTCCTTTATTATTCATGCTAGATTGTAGGCAACATAACAATACTCCATTTGAAGGTTGCACTATGTTTTTTTTAATTAAACTAACCCTAAAACCATTTTTTTGAATTTAATCACTTAGAAAAAGAAAAAAACATGGCTGATTACAAGTTAATCCAAAATTTCCAATTTCACATGGTAAATCAATCCAAGATACACAAGTGTGACAAATTTTGGATCAATTGGTCAACGTTTAAGCCATGAACTAGCTAAACCCCATGTGTTGACTACATGTAGAGGGCAAAACTGAGCAGTGCTAAGCAACTAGGTGCATGACCATAGAAACTTGCAATCACACATACATTATGGGATTATCCAACATACAAACTTGGGAGCGTCACACTAGTTTGAATTAAATATAAACATTAACAGTAGTTAAAATTTATCATACAAATTCAAATTAATAATTGAAATACATTTTTTCTTGCTCCTAGTGTTTTTTGCTGGGTCCACCACCTTGCTCTTGGTGATCCTAGCTAGAATATTATCGGAGTCCACCATCAGCTTCTTCCGATTTTCCCTTTGTTCTTTTTCTTTGCATACAATGAATCAAGTGCTTCAGTCGGTCTTACAATTGGTTCAATCATGTTTCGATCCGCTGGTTCATACGGTTCAAAAAGCATTGTCCCCATTTCTGCCATATCTGATGGTGTAATTCCTTTACGCTTGAACTCTGCTATAGTATCCTCTCGATCAACTGGTTCAATCTCCCATACATTTGGTTCAATATCCTCTCGATCGACTGGTTCAATCTCCCCTGCATTTGGTTCAATCTCCTCTGCATTTGGTTCAATATCCTCTCGATCGACTGGTTCAATCTCCCCTGCATTTGGTTCAATCTCCTCTGTATTTGGTTCAATCTCCTCTTCATTTGGTTCAATCTCCTCTGCATTTGGTTCAATCTCCCCTGCATTTGGTTCAATATCCTCTTGATCCATTGGTTCAATCTGCAATGTATCCATTGCTTCATTCTCCTCTCGTTCAAATGCTTCATTCTCATCTGCATTTTCTGCTCCCGCCTGATCATCCATTCCATAAGCTGGGTCCAGTGCATTTTTACAAAGCCTAGCAATGTGCCCTAGGATCCCACAACGTTTGCACTTACGACGTCGAGGTGGTGCACCACCATCTGCACTAGCTCTTATCCTATTCTTCCTTGGCCTATCTGCTGGTCTAGTAAAAACTGGAGGGTATAGCTTGAAGCCTTATCCACTTCCATCCATTGGTCTTTTCCCAACAAGGTTGGAACATTCTGAGCATATGCTGCCCTAAATTTGGTAACGTAGATATACTCCGACACGTACTGATCAACTTTACCCTCTTCACCTCCTTGAACACCCATGAAAACAATGCATGTATGCAGGGTTTCCCACGGAGCTACCATTGCCTGCAATGGCATGTCCTACCAACCAAACTCACTGGATACCTCAATTGCCTATCTTTACTATCAGTGTACATTACCTCAGCCACCATTCCTCTTCTAATGCATTTTATATCCAATTGTTTTGACCTGGCATGCAAAGCCTTAATCAAAGATGGGAGGATGAGATGGCCAGCATATACTATTGATGCAATTCTTTGACGCAAAACAATCTTTATCATGATCATCTGCCTAATCTTATCAAATATTTGCCACAGCATAAGCCCTTTCAATGACTTGACATTTGCATTGAAACTCTCTGCAAGGTTACTTGTTACATAGTCTACCTTGAAAATTTCATTGAATCAGCTTCTTGACCACACCATTCCATGATGTGCATCCAAGTACTCCTTCAACGCAAGTTTTTGTTTATACAACACTTCCAATTGATACAAATGCTTCTTCAAACTGCATGTGTATGAAGCTGTCCATAGGTTGTCAGTATAAACTTTACCCTTGAATTTATTTGTAAATTTGCACTAAGTGTCACATACATTCCCTATGCTCCACTCCAGGGAATACTGCTTCTACAGCTTTCTCCAAACCTTTGCAAGCGTCCGTGTGGATAGTAAGTCCTGGTGGATGACCTATAAGGTCGCGTAAATTCTCCAGAAACCAAGTCCAACTTTCCTATGACTCAATCTCCAAAACTCCATAAGCAACATGGAACATCCAATTGTGGCCATCAACTACAGTAGCAGCTACTAGTTGTCCTTTAAATCTGCCGTGAAGAGCTATTGCATCCACGACCAAATAAGGCCTGCAACCATTCTAATCTGTCATGAAGAGCTGTTGCATCCACGGCCAAATAAGTCCTGCAACCATCCAGAAACCCTTGCCAGCAAGCTTTGAAACAAACAAAATCCCTTCTAAAGCACTCCTTCTCCATTGTCTTCCCTCTTATTTTGTACTGAACTTTATGCCTATCTATCTATACAACACTACCTGGACTAGCCATCTCCACTTCAGCTTTGAAGCGGTAAAGCAACTGAAAACTTTCATTCCATGGACCATTGATCCTCTCAAGAGCCATTTCCTTTGCATAGAACATCCTCATGTAGGGTACTGTAATATTAAACTTTTCAGAAACTTCTTTTATGAGCGTTGTTGCACCAAGTGATGGGTTCTCTCTCATCCAATCTATGATTGCATCTGCCAACCACCTAGTCTTTGCTAGTTTTGTTTTGTCCTTTCGTTGCCCCCTTGAGGTGGACAAGAATGTTCGAACCATTAATTTTTTTCTGAAACATAATTAAAATGTCAGGCCCAGCTAACAAACTCTACACAGTGATCTAAAATACACAAGTGGTTGTAATACCTGAACCAAACTACTCCTGAGCATAGTGGATGCATGCATCCTCCACCTACACCTCTTGTAAGGGAACTTCACTATGAACCTTGTTGGCTCCCTCTTAATAACATCATAAGCATTATTGGTGTGAATGCAATATGTAGTAAGGGCATTACGACAACCCCGCATCATTTCAAATACGGTGCCTTCTGAAATCTTAGGATCGTCCTTGTCCCACTCAATTACTGGCAAGTCCTCACCATCGTACTCGGCTAAAACGAGGCTGTCATTGTTCTCCTCGTTCTCTTCATCATCAGTATCATCAAATTTGGCACCCTGGGCAATTTCATCAGTGTATTGATCCTCTAGTGCCTGTTTACTGAATCTATCTACAAATTCAGGAAACATCAACTCATCCTCATTATCTAGTAGAGGCACTCCCTCGTCAGGCTCTACCTCGTCCTCCACATCGGCCACACGAGCGGTTTGAATTAAACTCGATGTGCGAACAGATGGTACTGTTGTGGACCTACAAGGATCACCGGGGAGCACACTATTAGCAGAGACAACAGAGACACATGATAGCCGACCACCTGATGATGTGTCACATCCCAAGATTTTCCAAATCTTGTAATGTGAAAATAAATGAATAAAATAAAACTTTGTTTGATTTTCAAGGCCAGAAGAAACTTTTTGAATCCAATTGGAAACTTTCAAAACCTATTTGGATCAAATGAAATCCTAAAGGGATTTAAAAAGTTAAATAAACAATAAACTTCAAAATATTTAGACTTACTATTTTGGATCTTTTAAAATAAAAGATTTGGTTTTCAAAAGAAAAGGTGGATTTATAAATAAAGATTATTTAATAAAGCCAAATTAAACCTTGACCAAATTTGGGAATTAAAACATTTAGTTTTAAATAAAAATAACAAAGGTTTATTTAAAATAAAATAATAAGGAATTAATATCAAATCTTATTCAAATAAAAGGTTTTACCATTTTAATTAAAATATCAAAACTTATTAAATTGTTTTAAATAGGTTTTCCAAGTATTTTATATTCACAAATAAAATCTACTAAAGTGTTTTGGCTTTATTTTAGATTTTAAAATAAATATTCTCAATAAAATAAATCCTAATTGTTATAATAATGAAAGTCTATTATATTTAATTGATAATAGACTCAAAAATGTTATTTGTTTTAAAACAAATTTCCAAATGTTGTACTTCCCAAATTAAACCTACTAATTTGATTTTGAAAATATTTAAGTTTCAAATAAAGATTT
Source organism: Avena sativa (assembly GCA_916181665.1). Classification (NCBI taxonomy): domain Eukaryota; kingdom Viridiplantae; phylum Streptophyta; class Magnoliopsida; order Poales; family Poaceae; genus Avena; species Avena sativa. The sequence continues at coordinate 373,782,598 of OV702280.1, forward strand.
TATTAATAAAATCAAACCTTATTTGATTAATAAACCTTGGCCCATTTTATTTAACTAATATTGGACCCTTTAGCAAAAATGTTATTTTTTTTTAAACAATCTCCAAGTATTCTTTATTTCCAAATGATACCTACTGGTTTGGTTTGGGAAAATATTTTGGAATTTAAATGGATATTTATTAAATAAATCATATCATATTTGATTAAAAAACTATGATCTATTTTATATTAAATAAATCCTAAAAGGAATGAAAAAATTATTTTATTTTGAGATTTGGATTATGTTGAAAAACAGAACCAAATTCAAAGTAAAGTTGAGTGTTTGTTTGAATTTGCTTGATTGTTGTTTGAGTGTTTGAAAACATTGTTTGAAATTCAAAACAGAAAAGAATTAGAAAAAGAAAAACGTTTTAGACAGAAAAAAAAAAAGAAACAGACCCTGCCCACTAAGGCCCAGCGAGCCAGCCCACTTCTCCTCCAGAAAGAAAAACGTTTCACACCAATTAGTGAACCCACTCAGTCACAGACAACCGGGACCCATTCCCCTCTCTCTCTCCCTCACTTCCAGGTAGACCCCACGCAGCCAGCTCATCGTCTTCAACACTCGCACGACCCCTTCTTCCTCCTCTCTCCCGTTTCTGCCTGTGATTCCGCGGAGTAAATTCTCGTTAATGCTGTGATTAAACGCCCTGCGATCTTGCCTACTTAAGCGCCCACTCCTCCTCTCCGTTTCCCCTCAGTTTCCTTCCCCAATCCCGCCCCCAGACCACTCTAATTTCTCCCCGAACCACTCTGTGTCCGACGACGCTCCGACGCCGATTCCGGCTGCCCCTCGCCGCCCCTCTTCTCCCCGACCAATCTCACACCTTCCCCACTCCCAGGAGCATATCCTGGCACTTTCCAATTACCCGCGGGCGCCCCAGAACGCCGTCTCCAGCAAACCACTGAGCGCCGCCGCAGCTCCGACGAGTTCTAGAGCCAAATTCCGGTGAAAAGAACACACCCGCACCTTCAATTTTTCTGTTGAATCTCCCTGGTATTCTTACACGTACCCTCTTGACTCCTTGGTTCGATTTCTTGACCCCCAGGCATTCGACAGTGACAACATCTGCAAGCGTCGCCGCCAGCTCGACTCCGGCCACCCCTAGGAACCATTCCAGGAAGCAAACCTCCACCGCTCCAACGCCACTGGCTTTGCCCGGAACTTCTGTGCATCGTCTCCACCTCCACCACCTTCGGGAACCTCCAGAACGTCGCCTTCTTACACATCCGAGCTTCGCCGCCGTCCTCACCATCGCCGGTGACCAGAGCCACCAGGTGAGCCAGCACCCTCTGTTCCTTACCCTTCGATCTTGCTTCGACGGACACGATTAGATCTAGCCAAGCCTAGCCGAGCCACGCGCCGTGAGCCAAGCCTCCAGCCCAGCTCGAGCCTTGTTGAATCTGCACCGTTCGTTTTATGTAAATCGTGCGACCCACACCAGCTATCCACACTGAACCGGTATAAGCGAATCAGGAATAGCCACGTGGCCAGTTTCTGTTTAAAAACAGATTTTGAAATCAGAATTTGATGCAGTTTTCAAATCCTTATAACTTTTGATACACACGTCCAAATTTGGCAAATTTTATATCAATGGATTCAGGAGAACAAACCCTAGCCAACCCTACCCTTAGTTTAGCAAATAGTATTTGATAGATTGTTTGATTTTGCAGATTCTTTTGTGTGCTTGCTAACATTAGAAAAGTCATTTAAAAATGATTTTTGAGATCAAACCTTTGCCAATTGGTTTGTTGTGACCTTACTGACCCTAGGAACCAACCCCTGTTTTGGAAAATGATTTTTGAAAAGTTTAGAATGGATTAATTGGTTTAGTCCATTTCTAGCTAATAAAAAATCATTGTTTTGTTTATGAAAATGCTTTCATAAAGAAAACTTTGAGAAAATGTTTTGGACCAAACCTACTGACCCTAAAACACCAAGTTTTGCAATAGCAACTCATTTGGTGAACCCTATAGGCTAATGCCTTAGTAAAAAAAATATTTCTACACCACATAAAATAACACTTTGTTTTGAAAATGGTTTTAAAGTGAAACCTTTTACAAATGACTTGGCCACTTTAGAAAATGACCATTAGATGTACCCAAATGTCTATGACCCATTAGGAATCACTTTTTCAAACAAAACAAAGCTTGCCATGCTTGCATGCATTTCTTTGACTTTGTTATTTATGTGTGTTGTTTTGCTTGATTGGTAGATTGAGTTTGTGCCTTGCTTGATTGATTTGTAGTGACTTGAAGAGTGTGATTGTTGCAAAGATCAAGAAGTGAACCTATACTCTACCAAAAAGGCAAGTGATGCTTCATACTTTTTGTCCCATTACTTTCACTATGCATTAGTGATTTTGCTAAGTAAAACTTGCATGGATTTTTCTAAGTATAAACCTTGCTATAGGAAACCTAGTAGATGAATCCTTAGTAGGATTTTCCTAAGTTAGAGATTCCTACTACTACCAAGCTTAGCCTAGCTTATATAAAACATGGGTGGAATATATATTCACACTATGGAAAAATATTCTAAGTCTGAGGACTTAAGTTTTGTTTAATAAAACAACTAAGTTAATGAATCACCTGGGTGGAATGGGCTTGCTTGGTGGAGAATGGTTGAGTGGTTCACAATGCCATAGGCTTGGATTGTGTATCTCACTTGTGGAATGCCACCCAGGAAACAAAGAGATTTGAGATGTCAAATGTTGAGAAGCTTCAAGTGCAACCACTTGGCAATATGGGCTCTGCCATGATCATATAGGTTGCAAGAACTTAGCCATATGGACAGTGGGTGGTAGTGTTTGATAGGTTGGAACGCGTCCATTTTGGTCTAAGGGAAGGCTTCTGAAAGATTTTGTCTTGGGAAACCAAGTCTTGTGGGTAAAGTGCACCACCTCTGCAGAGTGTAAAATCTAAGTACTTAGCCATGTCCCTGGTAAAGGACAATTTGAGCATCAAAACATGGAAGCAATCAAGAATCTCATCATTCAAATTTCTAAATTAAAATCTTGTGGTTGAACAAGGGTTGTTTGAATTCTTCAATCATTGATGGAGAGATGGCTTGGTACAAGGATCTTGAAATCTTTGATTGAGGAAAAATGATTTTGTCAAGCAAAAACTTAGTATTTTCAAATGTTAAGGAAAAATCTATTTTGAGCAATGCAAGCCTCAACTCCACTTAGCCAAATGCATATAGATGATAGACTCCACTATACAAATATAGTATCACTTGCCAATACAATTCAAATGTATTGACCCTTTGTGGCTGTAACTTGTATGTTGCAGGTTTGATTGATTTTAGTGAAGATTGATTGTTTAGGATTACAAAGTCTACAACCAACATCTGCCTGTGGCACTTTGAAGATGAAGGACCCATGCTTATAGTTATTCCGCTGCAATGTAATGTAATAGCCATATGAGCTATGTTTGATGTAATAAACTTATGTTATTCCTGGTTATAAAGTTATATTATGACCTTTGTTTCTTGATATTACATCTTAACTGTGGATGCTAGCTATTGATCCAGGGACTAGCATTGTAAAACACAGGAGGGATCAATCTTATCTAAGATTGGGACCTCTACATGATGCGTGACCACCAGATAGTGATTTAAAACTCTTTGCCGTGTGCTCAACTTTAGGTTGCACATGGAGACGGATTCGACCAAAACGTTCGGCAGCATTCAAAGAGAAAATCATTATCAGATCATCTTCGCTAGTTAGTGGGAGCAATCTTTGCTCGCTAATGTTGACATATTGCAAATCAACTGAATCACCACTGATCCAGGGGAATTTATAATAGATTTTATCTATCAAATCTCTACGAGTTATGGAGGTTGCAACCACCGCTAGGAAGTAAAATCTAGAGAGATATTGTTCACAACCACGAATTACGCTAGTATCCAGTCTAATCGCTAGCCGAAATGCCAGCACTGGATCAATCCTATTCGAAAAGCAAGGCAGTTAGTTGAGCACCAGCGATTCACGCTCAAATACTGCCAATAATCAACCCACAAAATGGAAACGATGCTTACCCATATGGAATCCATGCGTAAGATCCCTGCGATTCCACCCAATCTTCTCCTTGCTCGGCGCGGATGGACGGTGCACCAGCCGACGTTGCATATTGTTTCGCGAAAGGGGTAGATCTAGTGGGGGCGGGAGCAGAGCCGGAGGTGGAGTAGGCTCCACGGCTAGGGGGAGGGGCGACTCTAGGGCCGAGGACGACATAAGGTAGGAGGGCACGACGACGGGACAGCGGAGGGGCGGTGTGGGAGCTGTTCCAGGCTCGGGGGAAGAGAATACTTTTGGTGAGCGAGAACGGTCGGTCCAACGTGTCTCCAGGCCCCACCCTTCACCACGTATGCAAGACTCGTCCCAACACGGCCCCACCCTTCACCACGCATGCAGCACCTGACCCACACACGGCCCCACCGGTCAGGCATGTAACGGTCCAGGCCTCGTAACGTAATGCTCAACGCCCGACCCACCCCAACACGATCCCACCAGTCAGCATGTAACGGTCAAGCCTTTGACCTAACGACATCCCTCCATCCGAGCGCCTGCGAGGGTTTCTTAACATGACGAGGGGAAAAGTGAGGACAAGTTAAGCGGTTGGGGAAAACTGAGTACAACTAATGAACCAAGGGAACGAAAATAGAAATCCCTATAATTAATAAGAATGCTATGCTTATGTGGAGAGTAATAATTATTATATGCACGTGGCTCATGATAAGAATGTTTTATGTGATAGATATATATTTATTCATGATGCTACTAAAAGTTACTATGAGAGAGGGAAACATGGTTTTAAGTATCTCAACAATATTAAGTTTCCCCTCTTTATGTTGAAAATTTTGAAGTTGCACTTGTTTTGCTTTCCTATGCTTGTTGCTTTGTGCTTTCCCAACTTGTTTCTTTACATGATTATTTTTCATAGGAAGTGGGTTAGACTTAAATTTGTTTTATATTTTCTTCTTGATGCTCTCTTTTACTTTAATTCATATTTCTTATGTGAGCATCATCGAAATTATCATGCCTAGCTTAAAGGCGTTAAAGAAAAGCACTCTTGGGAGATAACCCAATTTTTATTTCGGTAAGTTTTTATTTTGTTGAGTCTTGGAAGTTATTACCTCTGTAACAACCTCTCATTATCCTTTTTATTTGGATTTGTGCCAAGAATAGCCTCTAATGAGAGGGAAGTAAGATTTGGGGAAGTTGTTGTCCCAAAACAGATTTTCGTGCTTCACTGTAAAAAATCGTGAAATATCCAAGAACGTCTTATTGATCTGAAATTTATTGTGCGTATGTCCCTAGTACTTACCCAACTTTCGTTAGTTTTTCACTTTCCGATTTGAGCAACAGAATATTTTCTAAAAACTCGGTCTTTACCTGCTGGTCTGTTTTGACAGATTTCTGCCATTATATGCATTTGCCTCTTAATCGGTTTCTTTTTTGAGTTCTCTTTGATCACTTGATCTTTTAAAATGAGTTGCTACAGTAGCCTATGTTTTAATGGATGTTTCTACTTGAGTTGAAACTGAATCCAAAGGCTTATTATCTTGAATACACTAATGTTGCTAATGAAGATTGTGTGAAGTTTTGCATGAAGGAAATTTTCAAGTATGGAAAAAAGCTCAAGCTTGGGGATGCCATCCGTGTCACCCCAAGAAATATTCAAGACGTACAAGCGTCAAATCTTGGGTATGCCCAAGGCATCCCCTTCTTCATCAATAAAAATCTTAGGTCTTCTTTCAAGACACTTTATTTTTATTGCTTCATGCACTATATGTTGTTCTTGGAGCGTCTTTGTTTTGTTTTTAGTTTTATTTTGCTTTTTTTGCTGCAATAAGTTGGTCGAACCCCAACATACCTATTTTGGAGAAGTCACACCTAGTTCTTCATTGCCTAGAACACTCTAGTTTTCACTCTTATTGTTCTGTGAGTGTTCACTTTTGCTAGCACTGCGTTTAGCCTTAGTTTTATTATGCTTTTTGGCTTAGAACTTTTTAGTTCTTCTTTGTAGTTAGGTGAGACAAGATCTCTAATATTGATTGATAATTATATTTTGTGAGTTGTTTTAAATAAGTTGATTGGTGTTGGAAAAGAGTAGAATGTTTCATGCTTATTGTGGTACAAAAAGAAGCTTGTTGTCACATCCCAAGATTTTCCAAATCTTGTAATGTGAAAATAAATTAATAAAATAAAACTTTGTTTGATTTTCAGAGCCAGAAGAAACTTTTTGAATTCAATTGGAACATCAAACCCATTTGAATTAAATAAAATCCTAAAGGGATTTAAAAAGATAAACATTTTAAAGGGAAACAAAATATTTTGGAAATAATATTTTGGATTTTTTTTTATAAAAGGATTGGTATTCAAAAGAAAAGATAGATTTATAAATAAAGATTATTTTGTAGAGCCAAATTAAAACCTTGGCCAAGTCTTTGATTAAAACAATTTGTTTTGATAAAAATAGTAAAGGTTTATTTAAATAAAATAATGAGGATTTAACATCCAATTTTTATTTAAGTAAAGGCATTTCCCATTTTAAATAAACACCAAAACTTATTATATTGTTTTAAATAGGTTTTCCAAGTATTTTATATTCTCTAATAAAACCTAATAAAGTGTTTTTTCTTTATTTTAGATTTTAAAATAAACATTCTCAATAAAACAAACCCTAGTTGAATTAATAATGAAAGTCTATTTTATTTAATTAATAATGGACTCTAAAATAAAGATGTTATTTTGTCTTAAACAAGTTTCCAAATATTCTTTATTTCCAAATAAAACCTACTGATTTGTTTATGAAAGTGTTTGGAATTCAAGTGATGTTTTTATTAAATAAATCAAACCATGTTAAATGAATAAAGGACCCTTTTCTTTTATTAATAAAGGGATATTAAAATATTATTTTATTTGATAATTAATTTATACTGATAAAACAAGAACCAAAAACTCATTACAAATGTTTGAATTATTTGAATTATTTGAATGCTTGAATAGTTGGATGAAATTCAAATCAGGAAATAAAATAGAAATGGAAAAAGATTGTAGGAAGAAAAAAATAGGAAAAGGGCCAACCCAACCCAACAGCCAAAACAGGCCCAGCACCAGCCCAGTATCATCACCCCGCAAGAAAACGGTTCACACCCACTAACAGACCCGTGCAGAGTATGACAGGTGGACCTCCTCCTCGTTTCTTTTCCCACTGACAGGTGGACCCCACCGCTCTTGTTCGTCGTCCTCACCCGCGCGACCCCTTCTTCCCCAAACCGCGCTGTCGTTCCCTGTCATCAATCCGCGCGCTTAATTCTTCATAATGGCTGCGTTAATCCCGCCTCTGACCTTGCGTACTTAAGCGCCAGCACCTCCCCCTCCTTTTTCCTCTGTCGCCACTCCCTCTTCGCCCCTAGGCTGTCGCCAATCACTCCTGCACCGCCGCTGCTCCGACGAGCTTCCATCTCCAATCCCAGCTAGTACACGCCACCCCTGCCTTCGAGAGCGCCCTAGCAAGCTTTCCCACTCCCAGACACACCTCCCCGTACCACCAGTTCGACCGCGGACGCCCCTGAGCCTCGCCAACGACAACTTCCAGTACCGCCGCCGTCTGCTTCTGCTCCGACGACGACTCCCCGGTAAACCAGACCGCCCCTCTCCTTCTCGTTCACGCTCACAGTACCCCCGTGAACTCCTGCGTCTAACCATAACCTCGATTGGCCTTCTCGTGATTTGTAGCGACGTCATCGACCACGACTGAGACCACCCGACGCCGTCCTCCACTCCGGCGAGAAATTCTACCAAGACCAGAGCGCCCCTCGCCCGACCAACACCTCCTCGAGCATCACCGTGACCTCCTGAACCCGGTGAGCTTCTTCTCCTCCTCTCTCGCTTCCTAGAACCACCGCGAACCCCTCGCCTGGCCATGCGCCGCCGCTAGCCACCGTCGGCGCCGCTCACTTTTGGTCCAACGAGCCAGTATCGTAGGATCTAGTTTGAACGAGTGCGATTAGATCACTTACCGCGAAGAGGTACGCGTTCTGTGCCGCACGATCCAACTTAAATCCAACGCTCCGTAGCACACGATCCAGACGAACCGGTACCGTCCAGTAGAAAACCGCCGCGTGTCACTGATCTGTTTAAAAACTGATTTGAAAACAGAATATTTTGCAAACTTCAAACCCTTATATCTTTGGATCCACACGTCCAAATTTTACAAATTTTATGTCGTTGGATTCAGGAAAACAAGCCCTAGCCAACTGTGGCCTTAGTTTAGAAAATAGTACTTGTTAACTTGTTTGAATTTGCAGAAACATTTGTGTGCTTGTTTAGAGTAGAAAAATTGTTTAAATTTGAATTTAGGATTAAATCTTTTGCAAAATGGTTTTTAGTGACCATACTGACCCTAGGAACCAACCCTTGGTGTTAAAAATGGTTTTGGTAAATATAGGTTGAATTATTTAACTTAGCCAATTTTCTAACCAAATAAACTCATTGATTTTATTATGGAAATGTTTTTGCAAAAAAAACTTGGAAAAATGTTTTGGACCAAACTTACTGACCCAAAACATCAAACCTTGCCAAGGGCAACTCACTTGGTGAAAAACCTAAAGTTTTGCTTTGATAAGAATAATTTTCACCACATAAATGATGAATGAATTTTAAAGTGGTCTTAGGATAAAACCCAATTGCAAATGACTTTTCCATTTTGGTAAATGACCAATTTGGACCATACAAAGTTTATAAACCTAGTAGATACCAACCTTGCAAAAAGAACCCACCTTTGCATGACTTAGAATCCCTACTTTGTGTATGTGAAATGTTGTTTATTGATTTGGAATGCTACTTGATACTATGATTGCTTGATTGACTTGTAGTGAAATTAGCAAGAGTGAGTCTAGCAAGATCAAGAAGTAAAACTCTCATTCCCTACCAAAAAGGCAAGTTACACTATCATACAAAAGTCCTAATATTTTTATCATACTTAGTGGATTTTGAAAATATGCATGAAAAGATATTTCTGTACTTATGCTATGCTAAAATCCTAATAGGATTCCCTATACACTCCTTAGTGAAAATATTGAAGTTGTACATGCTTAGCCATGCTATATGCTATAATTTGAAAAAGAGATACATGTTGAGATTTTACAAAGATTGAGAAAAGGACTTGTGTTTTACATAATAAAACAAGGACTCAATGAACCACCTAGGTGGAGGATATTTTAAGTTTTGGAGAAGGTGGCAACAAAAGGGAACCATGTCTATGGCAATCACTTTGTGTTGTGCTCCAAAAGAAAACCACCTAGGAAACTTAGAGATCAAACATGCTTCTCCAATTGTGGCTTTCGTGTACAACCACATGCTATTATGGCTCTGGCTTAGTCAATTACATTAGGAAGACCCATACATTGTCTTTAGTTACTGGACATGGGGATCTGGAATGCTTCATGGGGGCTGAAGACAAAGCTAGCAATGATGTATGGGAGGACCTTTTGGAAAGACTTCGTCACATTCTCAATCTGCCAGTACTCCATCTTGGTGAGCACTAATCCAGTAGGCCACTGGTGGCAAAAGGATGGGATTGTGACATGTGGGTAAAGTGTACTCCTTCTGCAGAAGTTAATAAAATCTAAGTACTTAGCCGTGTCCCCGGTTATGGACAATACTGAGCAACTAAAGTCTGAACTATGGGAGATCTCGACATTCCAACTTCTAATATAAAAACTTGATGCCCTTGTGTGTCTACCAAGGAATTCAAAGAGATTTTGTAAAGCTTGTTGCACTTGGGGTTACCAAGGTGCTCAAGAGCATGATGTACTTGGGGTTACCAAGGAACTCATGGGTTTTGATAAAACTTGTTGCACTTGGGGTTACCAAGGTGCTCAAGAGATTTTGACAAGGATTTGAACACTTGAGTTTCTACCAAGGAGTTCAAGGAACTTGGAAAAGAAATTTGACAAAGGACTTTAAAACCCTTTTTGAAAAGATAGGATAAAATATTGCTTTATGCAAATAAGCCTTAAACTCTACTTAGCCAAATATGCATATAATGATAGGATCCACTCATAGTATACATAGAAGTGAAGCTTGCCAATACAATTCAAAATGTATTGACCCTTGTGGCTGTAACTTGTAATGTTGCAGGTTGATTGTTTTTAAATGAAGATTGTTTGATTGACTAGGACTACAAAGTCTACAACCAACATCTGCCTGTGGCACTTTGAAGATGAAGGACCCATGACTATAATTATTCCGCTGCAATGTATTGTAATAGCCAAATGAGCTATGTTTGATGTAATAAACTTATGTTATTCCTGGTTATAAATTTATATTATGACCTTTGTATCTTGATATTACATCTTAACTGTGGATGCTAGCTATTGATCCAGGGACTAGCATTGTAAACACAGGAGGAACCTAACTTATTATTTGGTTGGGACCCCTATAGATGGTATCAGAGCATTGTGTTGCCTGTAGGATTTGTAAACCTAGGATTGGACAAAAACCCTTAGAAAATAGGAGTTGTGTTTGTTCAAAAACTTATTTGCAAAAACACTTGTAAACTCTTTCCCCAACCATTTTGGTTTCAACTCTACTTCTCCTCTACTTCAACTTGATGGAAAAACCTACCCATGACTAAAGACTACACCATGTGCAAAGGACTTCTTCAACTTCTTCAACTCTAATGACTTCAACTTCTTCAACTCTAATGACTTCAACATCTTCAGCATATTCACCAAGGACTTCCAACTTGGATACCACTAAGGACCACAAGTGAAACAAGGGAATCCTACTCAAGATTTGGAGACTAAGGGAATGCAAAATAAGAAGAAGCCATCAACAACTTTGAAGAATTGCAACCAAGAGTTTTTCTCAAGAAAACCATGGTCTCAAGTAAGAAGAATCATGAAGGAAAGAAAGATCACAAGTGAACCATGTAGATGGACCACCATTTATAGTTAAGTCAAACACACCAACTTATGTGGTGTAACAAAAATATTTTGTTGCCTAAAAATGTGCTTGAACTTTGTGGTTTGAGTGAAATGATTGTTTGTGATTGCTTGAACATTGCTTGTGTGAATTGTGATATGTGTGATTTGAAATATTTCCTTAGAAATATCTTGCTTATTGTAAATCTCCCTTCAAACCCAAACAGATGACTACTCCAAAAGACTCCAAGGTTGATGACACCAACACCAACCAAGCTGATAGCATGAAAGAGCTCATAGCAACCCAACACCAGTTGAACCAACTGACAGCTCAGTTCTTAGTCAACAATAGTGATAAAGATCCAGCACTACAAAGGTTTTTGGAGGAACAATCCCAACTGATGCTTAAGGTGACTAATCAAATGATCAGCATGGAAGAAAATTATCCCAAAAGAGTGTATGATAACAAGGATGACAAGAATGTTATTCTAGATGGAGCCCCAGCTTGCATTATTTGTGGAGACAAGGATCATTCTTCCAAGGAGCATGAAGGACAATGCCCCAATTGTGAAGAAGATCATCCTGTTGGACAATGTCCTACCTCTCAAGCTACTTGCTACCTGTGTGAAGGAAGTGATCATACTCCAGGTCTATGTCCTATCTATGCCATGGTGGAACAAAGGAAACAAGAAGGATCCAAGTCTACCAAAGGAAAAGGACCACTCCTACATCCAAACAAGACAACCCAATTCAAAGGATCAAAGAAAATCAAGAAGCCCAAGCAAGACATGAGCCTTGTGCAATGTCGTAAATGTAAGGAAATGGGACACTACTCCAGTGGATGCCCAGAGAACAAGAAGAATAAAGAGATTGACCAAGTGTGGTGCAACAACTGCAAAGAACCAGACCACTATGTAGCAACTTGCCCACAAGAGCAACGCAAAGAACTCAAGGACATTCATTGCTTCAACTGCAAGAATCCAGGACATTATGCAAGCAACTGTCCAGAAAGGATGAAAAACAAGTTGAACAAGCCTATGGAGAAACTCAACCTTGGCCCATGAATCAAGTGTAGAAATAGAACAAAGTTTGCTTAGAGAAGTTTTCCAGGACCCAAGAAGGCCAATATGTAATTTTTGTTTGAAAATTTTTAAGGGTGGTAGTACCCTAGTTGTTTTGAACTTGCTTGTAACCCAGCCTTCCCAAATCTCGGGACGAGATTTATTTTAAGGGTGGTAGCCTGTCACATCCCAAGATTTTCCAAATCTTGTAATGTGAAAATAAATTAATAAAATAAAACTTTGTTTGATTTTCAGAGCCAGAAGAAACTTTTTGAATTCAATTGGAACATCAAACCCATTTGAATTAAATAAAATCCTAAAGGGATTTAAAAAGATAAACATTTTAAAGGGAAACAAAATATTTTGGAAATAATATTTTGGATTTTTTTTATAAAAGGATTGGTATTCAAAAGAAAAGATAGATTTATAAATAAAGATTATTTTGTAGAGCCAAATTAAAACATTGGCCAAGTCTTTGATTAAAACAATTTGTTTTGATAAAAATAGTAAAGGTTTATTTAAATAAAATAATGAGGATTTAACATCCAATTTTTATTTAAGTAAAGGCATTTCCCATTTTAAATAAACACCAAAACTTATTATATTGTTTTAAATAGGTTTTCCAAGTATTTTATATTCTCTAATAAAACCTAATAAAGTGTTTTGTCTTTATTTTAGATTTTAAAATAAACATTCTCAATAAAACAAACCCTAGTTGAATTAATAATGAAAGTCTATTTTATTTAATTAATAATGGACTCTAAAATAAAGATGTTATTTTGTCTTAAACAAGTTTCCAAATATTCTTTATTTCCAAATAAAACCTACTGATTTGTTTATGAAAGTGTTTGGAATTCAAGTGATGTTTTTATTAAATAAATCAAACCATATTAAATAAATAAAGGACCCTTTTATTTTATTAATAAAGGGATATTAAAATATTATTTTATTTGATAATTAATTTATACTGATAAAACAAGAACCAAAAACTCATTACAAATGTTTGAATTATTTGAATTATTTGAATGCTTGAATAGTTGGATGAAATTCAAATCAGGAAATAAAATAGAAATGGAAAAAGATTGCAGGAAGAAAAAAATAGGAAAAGGGCCAACCCAACCCAACAGCCAAAACAGGCCCAGCACCAGCCCAGTATCATCACCCCGCAAGAAAACGGTTCACACCCACTAACAGACCCGCGCAGAGTATGACAGGTGGACCTCCTCCTCGTTTCTTTTCCCACTGACAGGTGGACCCCACCGCTCCTGTTCGTCGTCCTCACCCGCGCGACCCCTTCTTCCCCAAACCGCGCTGCCGTTCCCTGTCATCAATCCGCGCGCTTAATTCTTCATAATGGCTGCGTTAATCCCGCCTCTGACCTTGCGTACTTAAGCGCCAGCACCTCCCCCTCCTTTTTCCTCTGTCGCCACTCCCTCTTCGCCCCTAGGCTGTCGCCAATCACTCCTGCACCGCCGCTGCTCCGATGAGCTTCCATCTCCAATCCCAGCTAGTACACGCCACCCCTGCCTTCGAGAGCGCCCTAGCAAGCTTTCCCACTCCCAGACACACCTCCCTGTACCACCAGTTCGACCGCGGACGCCCCTGAGCCTCGCCAACGACAACTTCCAGTACCGCCGCCGTCTGCTTCTGCTCCGACGATGACTCCCCGGTAAACCAGACCGCCCCTCTCCTTCTCGTTCACGCTCACAGTACCCCCGTGAACTCCTGCGTCTAACCATAACCTCGGTTGGCCTTCTCGTGATTTGTAGCGACGTCATCGACCACGACTGAGACCACCCGACGCCGTCCTCCACTCCGGCGAGAAATTCTACCAAGACCAGAGCGCCCCTCGCCCGACCAACACCTCCTCGAGCATCACCGTGACCTCCTGAACCCGGTGAGCTTCTTCTCCTCCTCTCTCGCTTCCTAGAACCACCGCGAACCCCTCGCCTGGCCGTGCGCCGCCGCTAGCCGCCGTCGGCGCCGCTCACTTTTGGTCCAACGAGCCAGTACCGTAGGATCTAGTTTGAACGAGTGCGATTAGATCACTTACCGCGAAGAGGTACGCGTTCTGTGCCGCACGATCCAACTTAAATCCAACGCTCCGCAGCACACGATCCAGACGAACCGGTACCGTCCAGTAGAAAACCGCCGCGTGTCACTGATCTGTTTAAAAACTGATTTGAAAACAGAATATTTTGCAAACTTCAAACCCTTATATCTTTGGATCCACACGTCCAAATTTTACAAATTTTATGTCGTTGGATTCAGGAAAACAAGCCCTAGCCAACTGTGGCCTTAGTTTAGAAAATAGTACTTGTTAACTTGTTTGAATTTGCAGAAACATTTGTGTGCTTGTTTAGAGTAGAAAAATTGTTTAAATTTGAATTTAGGATTAAATCTTTTGCAAAATGGTTTTTAGTGACCATACTGACCCTAGGAACCAACCCTTGGTGTTAAAAATGGTTTTGGTAAATATAGGTTGAATTATTTAACTTAGCCAATTTTCTAACCAAATAAACTCATTGATTTTATTATGGAAATGTTTTTGCAAGAAAAATTTGGGAAAAATGTTTTGGACCAAACTTACTGACCCAAAACATTAAACCTTGCCAAGGGCAACTCACTTGGTGAAAAACCTAAAGTTTTGCTTTGATAAGAATAATTTTCACCACATAAATGATGAATGAATTTTAAAGTGGTCTTAGGATAAAACCCAATTGCAAATGACTTTGCCATTTTGGTAAATGACCAATTTGGACCATACAAAGTTTATAAACCTAGTAGAGACCAACCTTGCAAAAAGAACCCACCTTTGCATGACTTAGAATCCCTACTTTGTGTATGTGAAATGTTGTTTATTGATTTGGAATGCTACTTGATACTATGATTGCTTGATTGACTTGTAGTGAAATTAGCAAGAGTGAGTCTAGCAAGATCAAGAAGTAAAACTCTCATTCCCTACCAAAAAGGCAAGTTACACTATCATACAAAAGTCCTAATATTTTTATCATACTTAGTGGATTTTGAAAATATGCATGAAAAGATATTTCTGTACTTATGCTATGCTAAAATCCTAATAGGATTCCCTATACACTCCTTAGTGAAAATATTGAAGTTGTACATGCTTAGCCATGCTATATGCTATAATTTGAAAAAGAGATACATGTTGAGATTTTACAAAGATTGAGAAAAGGACTTGTGTTTTACATAATAAAACAAGGACTCAATGAACCACCTAGGTGGAGGATATTTTAAGTTTTGGAGAAGGTGGCAACAAAAGGGAACCATGTCTATGGCAATCACTTTGTGTTGTGCTCCAAAAGAAAACCACCTAGGAAACTTAGAGATCAAACATGCTTCTCCAATTGTGGCTTTCGTGTACAACCACATGCTATTATGGCTCTGGCTTAGTCAATTACATTAGGAAGACCCATACATTGTCTTTAGTTACTGGACATGGGGATCTGGAATGCTTCATGGGGGCTGAAGACAAAGCTAGCAATGATGTATGGGAGGACCTTTTGGAAAGACTTCGTCACATTCTCAATCTGCCAGTACTCCATCTTGGTGAGCACTAATCCAGTAGGCCACTGGTGGCAAAAGGATGGGATTGTGACATGTGGGTAAAGTGTACTCCTTCTGCAGAAGTTAATAAAATCTAAGTACTTAGCCGTGTCCCCGGTTATGGACAATACTGAGCAACTAAAGTCTAAACTATGGGAGATCTCGACATTCCAACTTCTAATATAAAAACTTGATGCCCTTGTGTGTCTACCAAGGAATTCAAAGAGATTTTGTAAAGCTTGTTGCACTTGGGGTTACCAAGGTGCTCAAGAGCATGATGTACTTGGGGTTACCAAGGAACTCATGGGTTTTGATAAAACTTGTTGCACTTGGGGTTACCAAGGTGCTCAAGAGATTTTGACAAGGATTTGAACACTTGAGTTTCTACCAAGGAGTTCAAGGAACTTGGAAAAGAAATTTGACAAAGGACTTTAAAACCCTTTTTGAAAAGATAGGATAAAATATTGCTTTATGCAAATAAGCCTTAAACTCTACTTAGCCAAATATGCATATAATGATAGGATCCACTCATAGTATACATAGAAGTGAAGCTTGCCAATACAATTCAAAATGTATTGACCCTTGTGGCTGTAACTTGTAATGTTGCAGGTTGATTGTTTTTAAATGAAGATTGTTTGATTGACTAGGACTACAAAGTCTACAACCAACATCTGCCTGTGGCACTTTGAAGATGAAGGACCCATGACTATAATTATTCCGCTGCAATGTATTGTAATAGCCAAATGAGCTATGTTTGATGTAATAAACTTATGTTATTCCTGGTTATAAATTTATATTATGACCTTTGTATCTTGATATTACATCTTAACTGTGGATGCTAGCTATTGATCCAGGGACTAGCATTGTAAACACAGGAGGAACCTAACTTATTATTAGGTTGGGACCCCTACACTTGTTTTGACTGTGGCTTAGACTTTATAATGTCATGTTAGATGTTGCTTTAACCATATGCTTAGTGATTATTGTTGTAGCATGAATTGTTTCAAACAATTGATATTGCTTAATGTGCCTTGAAAGAATCATACGTTGTTTTAGCATACAAAAGCATAATATTGTGGTATTCTCCTTTGATGCTTTATTTGGGTTGACTTGCCACATGCTTACACCATGTTATGACTATGAACCAGTCACCTTAGACTCTATGATCATTTAGTTTTTGACTTGTGATATCACCTTATGATTTAATTAATAATGTTTTGTTGCTCTGCATGATTATGGCCATTATCGCTCTCTTAGTTGGTCGCTCCCAGTCTTTGCTAGCCTCCACATATACTGAGTATGATCTGTACTCATGCATCCAACTCCCAAGAAACCAAGTTATTCCAAAGAGTCCACTATAAATTCCTATGCATGGTGTGTTACACCATTCCAAGTATATTCATGTTTTTATCTATCTTCCAAATTAAATTTTTGTTATGAGAAAATTGGTGATTAAAGCTCTCACGAACTTGATGGCACACTTTATTTTCTTGCACTTAATAAACTTGAACCATTGTGCCCATCTATGTTGCTTATATGCTTGCAAATTATAAGTTGGGAGTTAGCGGAACCATGTTGTCATGGGGAACGCTTTCGACATTGCACTTATTCTATTTAGTTGATATCATGTTATTTTCTTTCTGGATCCCGGCGGTGTGAAATAAAAGGGGAGCTTTTAAGTCCATGGAGTTTGTATATGTGTTAGATAAACGCCTGGGCGGCTAGCCTAAGCCATGCCTAATCATGGTAGAAATTTGCAGCATAACCATAATGAGCATTCTACGAAGCATCCTCAATAAAAATCTATGCAAATAGCAAATAAAAAGATCGCTGATATGCTCCTTTTCTGTTGCCTTGTCATTTTGATATGGGATAGCTCCTATGTCATGGAGCAAGGGGTACCCCGTTGGCGGTTCTCTATGATACACATATACTTACAATGACAAGAACTTGCTTGTGACCAAAGTTGAGTAGCATGAGGTTCGGTACTCGTATGCAAGGGGCATGAGATTTTCAACTTGTGATTTGTCAAGCATATACTCATATTTGTGCCACTTTAACCTTAATCACATCAAGATGCTTATGATAGGGGCAATGAGAGCTCAAAGCTAGTAAGTACCATAATTGTTGGAAGCTCTTTATGAAACTTGAAATCCCTACTTCCCTTTGTGAAGGGCCTATCTTTTTTACTTTTTGTTGAGTCTCCATCTTCTATCTTTATGCACCAATTAAGAGAGCATAGTTGTCATTCTTAGTTCAATGTGCATTGTCCCAAAACATGTTGATTGATTCATAATTTTGGTATTGCTTCTTCTTAAATTATTTGTATCTAGTCACCCTTATGAACTTTGAAGGCGTCCTATGCATTTATGTTTTGCTATTCCATGAAGGACAAGCTGGATACCACTCTTGCTATGTTTTCTATATGTGAAACAAACAAATGTCTTTCAAAGCATTATTCATGATCTTTTGTTTGTGTAGCCTTTCATGTTGCAACACAGTTGCTATGTCCTATTGTTAGAAATATATCTTTCATGCTTATGTTAGAGTACTTTGATCCCAGTTATCAATGCTTTACAATACCTTGATCAAGATTGTGATGGTGCATGTCACCTAAAAAATTATCCTTTTTATCACTTACCTACTCGAGGCCGAGCAGGAGTTAAGCTTCGCGATGCTTGGCACGTCGTAAACATATATATTATTTTTGATGCTCCATGCTTGTTTTGTACCAACTAGCTTATGTTTTGTCTACACTTTGAGGCATTTTTATACATTTTCTGGAACTAACCTATTAACAAGATGCAACAGTGCCAGTTCCTGTTTTCTGTTGTTTTTGGTTTCAGAAAAGCTAGTAAATAAATATTCTTGGAATTGGACGAAACAAAATCCGAACTTCCTATTTTTCAGAGGCGAACACGGAGTTCAGCGGCCAGAGGGAGGCGCACCCTAGGGCGGCCACACTAGGCCCAAGCGTGGCCAGGGGGCTCGACGTCCTATGGTGTGCCCCTGGTCCTCTATCGACATTGCCCCTTCGCCTATATAAACCCCCCGAGGAGAAAACCCTAAGTACCCGATCATAAATCCACGAAAAAGTCCGTAGCCGTCGCCACCATCTTCCCTAGATCGGGAGGGATCTGAAGCTCTTCCTGGCACCCTGCCGGAGAGGGGAGATCATCCCGGAGGCCTTCTTCATCACCATGCCAGCCTCTGGAGTGATGCATGAGTAGTTCATCCTTGGACTATGGGTCCATAGCAGTAGCTAGATGGTTGTTTCTCCTCTTTGTGCTATCATGCTTAGATCTTGTGAGCTTCTTATCATGATCAAGATCATCTATTTGTAATCATATATGCTGTGTTTGTTGGGATACGATGGATATTGAGTACTACTTCCAGATTAATTATTGATTCTATCATGTCTATGTTATTTTTGATCTTGAATGCTCTCCGTTGCTAGTAGCTACTCTGGCCAAGTATTTGCTTATGACTCCAAGAGGGAGTATTTGTGCTCGATAGTAGGTTCATGCCTCTAGTAATCTGGGGGAGTGACAGAAACCTCTAAGGTTGTAGATGTGTTGTTGCTACTAGGGAGAAAACAACAATCCTTTGTCCAAGGGCAATTGTATTGTTTACTTTATACACTTTGCTTAATGCAATTATCTGTTGCTTGTAACTTAATACCCGAGGGTTGTTCGTATGATATCCCGGAGGTGGATTACTAGTCATAGATGCAGTTGGATTACGGTTTATGTATTATGTTGTAATGCCTAAACGAATCTCATAGTGATCATCATGCCATGTACATGCATTATTATGCATTCTCTATGTGTCAATTGCCCAACTGTAATTTGTTCACCCAACATGTTATTTATCTTATGGAGAAACACCTCTAGTGAACTATAGACCCCGGTCCATTCCTTCCCACTGATATTCAATCTACTGTCTACTATTTACTTTCTGTAATTACTACAAGCAATTACTATCTTCCACACTATACGTTTAATCCTTTGTTTTCAGCAAAACCAGTGATCTTGAAACCTCACTGTAAGTTGGGGCAAAGTATTTTGGTTGTGTTGTGCAGGTTCCACATTGCTAGCAACACCTTGGGAGCTGGTTCTTTCTCCTACTAGTTCGATAACCTTGGTTTCACAACTGAGGGGAAACTTGCTGATGTGCTCATCATACCTTCCTCTTGGGGTTCCCAACGAGATCTACATCATCTGAGCCATCAATATCCTTGTTAAAATAACGGAGAACCATGATGATATGTTTGGTAAATTATCTAACCAAGCTGTTGAAGGGAATATGCCCGAGAGGCAATAATAAAGTGGTTATTATCGTATTCCTTGTTTATGATAAATGTTTATTTTACATGCTATAATTGTATTAATACGTAAACGTTAATACATGTGTGTTTAATAAACAAAAAGGAAGTTCCTAGTTATGCCTCTCTTATAAACTAGCTCGTTGATTAACAAGGTGATCAAAGTTTCCTGATCATGGACATTGGATGTTGTTAATAACGAGGTCACAACATTAGTGTAATGATGTGATGAACATTCATCCGAAGTATAGCATTACGATCAAAGTCATTGAGTTTATATTGCTATAACAACTTACGAAGTGATCCTTAGACCATGAGATCATGTCAATCACTAACACCAGAAGAGTTTCTTGATAACATCAAACGTCACACCGTAACAGGGTGATTATAAAGATGGATTCAGAACTAATAAAGTGTTATGTTGAGGCCCATGGATCGAGAGTGGAATTTGTTCATCCCGATGACGGATAGATATACTCTGGGCCCTCTCGGTGATATCACATTGATTAGCTTGCAAGCAAGTGATTTGATCACTAGAATGTTATATCACGGGAACGAGAAAAGAGTGCATGTCAGTAACGAGATCAAACTAGGTATGGAGATACCGATGATCGAATCTTGAACATGTAATATATCGTAAAACAAAAGGATTAAGATACTAGCATAAAAGGTTCCGACGATCACAAGAAAGTCATCGTTGAATGTGTGGGAGTCAGTATGGGTCTCCAGATCCCGCTTCTGATTATTGATCTGAGAGGAGTCTCGATCATGTCCGCATTATTCGCGAACCGTAGGGTGACACACTTAAGAGACACCGACATCCATTTGGAGCAAAAGTTTCATGCCGAAAAGAAAAAGAAAGCGCAGGAATTTATTTCACTAGACACCGAAACTGTTTCGGTTGAAATTGCTGAAACTGGTTCTGCATGTGAAATGGAATACTAGCAAGGGGTTTTATGTGAATGTTTGTTAATTAAAGTAATTAACAAAATTCTGAATAAATAAATAAAAGAGTTTTATTTAAATGATAGCTTGCATTAAATTTGGTGGAAATTTAATAAATGTGAGTGGATTTTTGAGTGGAGGCTTTTTAATGGGAGTGGAGGCTTTTCATTTTGAGTGGGAGCTCCACCCACATGAATGTGGAAGAGGTGGGGGCAGCCCCCATGGCTGGGCGCCATGCCCCTTGGGTGCCCCCCTCTCCCCTATAAAAAGGCCCCCTCTCCTCCTCTCAAAGCACACCTCCTCGTGAAGGATCTCTCTCCCCCTCTAGATTTATCCCCCATGGTCTCGGACTAGCGAGATACATGTTCCCGGTGGTTTTCGGCAAGAAAGAGTTGTGCTTCCGCTGCATCGCTGGAGCGAGGAGGCGGAGGTTGCTCGGTGCCTCGAACGTGTGTGCGAGCACGGATGCGCTGCTGTTTTGCGGCGCTAGGACTTCCTCTCGATCTTGAGATCGGCAAGAGATCGTCTACATCAACCACGAGTTTGGACTCGTTAAGCTTTGTCGGTCTTCAAGGGTATGTTCTCTACGGATATACATCCGCTCGTTGTTTGTATCTAGTAGATAGATCTTGGTACATAGTTGTTCCCATCATAGGAAATTTTTTGTTTTCTATGCTGCGAACCCTACAGTGGTATCAGAGCCGGATCTATGCGTAGATACTTTGCACGGGTAGTACACATATGAGTATGTGGGCGATGATGATCATTTTATTGCTTCTTAGTTGTACTTTGGATATTGGTGGCATAGTGGGATGAAGCGGCCCGGACAAACTTTACATGTCCTCGCACATGAGACCTGTTCCACGCTTGACATGCAACTAGTTTTGCATAAGTGGCTAGCGGGTGTCTGTCTCTCCTACTATAGTCAATATCTAATTTGCAACGAGTTGTCAACAATTTGGTTATCCTCGTTGTGGTTCATGTTCGTAGGTAAGAACGGTTCTATCTTCGAAAGCCCTAAGCCACGTAAAACTTGCAATGGATAAATTAGAGGCATCTAGTTCAGATTGTTGCTGGGCTAGTGTTATGATATGGTGATGTTGTAAGTAGAAGTATGAGATGATACTCTTACAACACACATAGCATGTAAGTTCCATAGACCTTGGCCTTACACATAAAGGTATGATAAAGATCATACCACGGTGCACATGATGGAGATCATATGCGGGAACCATATCATTTCACTTATAAATATGTGATGTTTTGATTGCATCTTATATTGCTTGTTTGGCGTTTTATTAGCATAATAAGATGATCCCTCATTTATATATCAAGATAAGAATGTGTTCTTCCTTAAGTATGCACCAACAATGTTTCGTCGCTTCAAGACATCACGTGATGATCGGGTGTACTTGAATCCACGAGCATATCTCGGGTGTAAGACAGTTACACACACGAATACTAAGGTTCTTACTTGGCGAGCCTAGCATGTACAGACATGGCCTCGGAACACGGACTGAAAGGTTAAGCATGAGTCATATGTTTTGATATGATGACCATATGGATGCTCGCCTTTGAAACTACACTGACTCACGTGATGATCGGACTTGGTGTAGTGGATTTGGTTCATGTAATCACCAAAAAGACACGAGGGATGTCGTTTTTGAGTGGGAGTTCATTTCTAATTTGGATTAGTAGAACTCAATTTATCATAAATTAAATCAAAGTGAATTTGCTTAATTTGTTGTAGTTATTGGCATTCGTTCACCACCTTATGCTTAGTTATAATTGAGATAATAGAACTATAGAATTCTGGATATATACTTTACGAACTGGTATCGTATTGTGTTGAGTGTCAATCTAAAGTTTAAAGTCCTATTGCAAACTTTCAGCAAACTCTATTTACTCCGTGAAATTTAATAGTTAGTATTAAATCGAGAGTAACAATTCCAGTGTTAGTATCTTAAGTATCATGTTTTCCTCCATGATTCTTGATTTAAATATCAAGTTTATCTAGGAGCTGAAAGAATTGTTTCAGAAACCATCATGTGTGACAGATATAACGATATCTGAAACAATGTTTTGCTTGCAATATGATAGAGTATAATATATGTTCTCATATTGGATGAGAATTTACGAAGGTTGGAGATGCTAGACATCCTAATCATCCAAAAGGGTTTTGGAAAGTAATGTTATACTCACGATTCGCCTTTATAAACTAAAGTAGCTTGATCATGAAAGTCGTCATGATAAGGGTGAATAGAATATGTATGTAAAATGTTTACTACACTAAAAGATTACTAAAGAATGGATTTTGAAAGAATACCGATCATTTTGATGATGGTGATCTACTTCAAAGTGCATGTCCAAAGGTATTATTATTTGAATATACATGCTTTGGACTATGTGTCATGTATATGGCGCCACTGTTGATGTTGATAAATTCTTTTAAAAAGAAAAAGGAAATGCTGAAAGAGAATCTATAAAATATATTTGGTAGAAAAGAAAAGATTGGAAATATCCAATTTAGGTATATGGATGATATACATGTTATGGCTGTATTCTTTGGTTGTTAAACAATGTGGTTCTTGGGTATTGGATACCGAATTGATTGGTATGAAATTTCATACGGAACAACGCAATTCATGAACCACAATGGCCTAAGTAACTAGCAAGAGAATATGTGATGATGTTCATCGAAAACAAACAAACTGTTGTTTGTATTTCTCGTTGACATCAAAGCTTGACTTCAAGATTTGTTTTAATAATTGTTATTTGAATCAGGTATTATGAGAACAAAGGTTGTTCAAATAATTACCGTATTCCATATAAGATGGATGATTTAGAAATCTAGTTGGAGAAATCACATCCATAAAACCTAATGCTAAAATGTCGCAAGACAAATGATTGAAAGATCACTTACGAAGTGACATCGCCATTTAAATTATATTGGAAAGAAAACATGAAGAATCTCCATATTCATGGATTTTTGGAGTCTTTGATTTGATCAAGTGACGCTTGTGAGACTTTCCTCGGGATAATTAAAAACTTCGTTTAAAGGCCAAAGAAGAACGAACGACTAAAATATTGGAATTTATACATATCGATGTATGTAGTCCATTATTTATAGTCGTAAGCGATGGGTTTCAACTTCATATACTTTCTCCGGAAATTGGAGTGAATGGCACTTAATGAGAATGAAGTATGAAATATTTGAAAATGTTTCAAAGACTTTCAAGATGAAGTGGAGAATCATTGTAACAAGAAAATAAATGGTTTATGATTTTATCATAAGGGATTTGTTTGAGTTACAAGTGTAACAAGAAAATAAATGAATTATGATTTTATCATAAAGGGATTTATTTGAGTTACAAGTTTAGCAAAACACCTAGATTTACATTTCCCGAAACACCATAGGAGTATGGAGTGTTTGAGATTTGTAATGAAACCTTGTTTGACATGGCTGGATCAAAGGTGTTATTTATAAAACTGCCATTATGTTTTAAAAAGATTAAAGCTTTAGAGACTACCGCTTTTACACTGAAAAGAGCTCCATCTATATCCGTTGAAATGACACCATGGAAGTTATGGTTTGGGTTAAAACCCAAGTTGTCATTTCTTAAATTTTGGTATGCTAAACATAAGTAAGATGTTTACAATCGAAGTCGGATGAGCATGTATTTGTAGGTTATTTCGAATAACAATTGGTTATTCCTTCATAACACCAAGGACAAAAGGGTTTGTCGCTTGAAACATGAAGTTTCTTGAAGAAGGAATTTTTCATAAATGTTAAGTGGGAGGACAATAGAACTTTGATAAGGTTAACGAACCTTAGCTAAATGTGCTGAGTTGAGCAGCGCCGGAAATGGTTCTGGAGGCTGCCATAATGCTCATAGCTTATGTGCCTCAAAGGTTGTGGTCACGGAGATCTAAGTTCTTATTGAACCAAGTCGGTCGGATAAACAAATCAAATGCTGAGATTTAAGAGTAAATCATTATTGTTTGACAATGATGAACCGACTACATACAAAGAATCGATGATGGGCCCTGACTCTGTCAAATGGCTTGAAGCCATAAAATCCGTGATAGTTCCATACACGAGAAACCAAGTTTTGAACTTGGAAGACCCTCCGGAAAGGTGTAAAAACCTATCGGTCGTATTTGGATCTATAAAGAAACAGACATGGATGTTTCACATCTATGAAATAGTCGACATGTCGTAAAGTATTTTACGACAATGTTCAAGGAGTTGACTATGACAAGATTTGATCTTTCATAGCGATATTTAGTCTGGACGGATTAAAGTAGCAACCACTACATATAATTTGGTATATGGTAGATGAATAAACAAAACAAAGTTCTTCTAATAGAATGGTTACCTAGGACGTGTACATGACACGGTCCAAAGGGTTTTGTTAAATTCAAAGGATGCTAAAAGAGCATGCAAACTTCAATGGTTGAAGTAAGCATCGCGGAGTTGGAATCTTCACCATGATGAAAAATGAGTTTTTCATCTCGAGACGATGAAGATGCTTGCATTTGCAAGAAATTAAGTGGGAGCACTGAGACATATTTCTAATACATTATGTGAAGGACATCTTGTTGATTAGAAATGATGTATCTTTTATTGACAAAGGTTAAGGATTTCATTTTGATGAAAGACTTAGGCAAAACCCGAATAATTAGCATGAAAGTCTATAAGTGGATAGACTGTGACGCTAATATGGTTATGCCAAACGTACATATATGAGATATTGAAGGAGTTCAATATAGAAACGACAAGAAACGGTTCTTGTCGCATGGAAAGGAATTGAATCAAGATTCAAGTGTATCGACACTTGATAAGTGAAACAAGATTCAAGTGCTTTGACACTTGATGAGTGAAATCACGAGAATGTTTTGATCAATCATACCATGATATGTACACATCCAGATATGTCCTATGCTCTAAGTGTTATGAGCATATACCAGAATGAATCATAAAATGATCATTGGACAATAGTAAGGAAATTCTTATGATCTTTTGGAAGAACTAAGAATATATTTGTGTAGAGGTGACAAATAATTACAAATAGTTCATTGTAAAGCGTTACATTGATACTAGTTTTGTCACAAGATACAAATTAAGTTTATCTCAATTTAAACTATGGATGGCACAATGTAATGGAAAGAAAGTTTCCATGATGGATTTGGAAGAGTTCCATAGTTAAGACATTGTGACGAATACTACAACGAAAGGCTAAGTATATGACTGCTATAGTAGCAGCAAAGGAGGGAATTTGTGTCAAGTAGTTTGTTATCAAACTAAGGTGTGGTTCACAACGGGCTAACACTAAAGATATATTGTATGACAATAGTATCGACATGATTTAACCCCAAGGAACTAAAGGTCTCACCGAAAGACCAAATTTATACAATGCCATCTCATTGGAGAATGAGTGATGCGTGAAGACGCAAAGACATGCAAATACACACGGACCTGAAGTGTCAGATCCGTAGATTATGTTAACCACTTGCAATTGCGTATATGGAACACCGGAAAGACATAAGTGTTCAATACGCAAAGTTTTCAAACTATATTATTGTCTCTAGTGCAAGTGGGAGACTGAAGGGAATATGCCCGAGAGGCAATAATAAAGTGGTTATTATCGTATTCCTTGTTTATGATAAATATTTATTTTACATGCTATAATTGTATTAATACGGAAACGTTAATACATGTGTGTTTAATAAACAAAAAGGAAGTTCCTAGTTATGCCTCTCTTATAAACTAGCTCGTTGATTAACAAGATGATCAAAGTTTCCTGATCATGGACATTGGATGTTGTTAATAACGAGGTCACAACATTAGTGTAATGATGTGATGAACATTCATCCGAAGTATAGCATTACGATCAAAGTCATTGAGTTTATATTGCTATAACAACTTACAAAGTGATCCTAATCCTTAGACCATGAGATCATGTCAATCACTAACACCAGAAGAGTTTCTTGATAACATCAAACGTCACACCGTAACAGGGTGATTATAAAGATGGATTCAGAACTAATAAAGTGTTATGTTGAGACCCATGGATCGAGAGTAGAATTTGTTCATCCCGATGACGGATAGATATACTCTGGGCCCTCTCGATGATATCACATTGATTAGCTTGCAAGCAAGTGATTTGATCACTAGAATGTTATATCACGGGAACGAGAAAAGAGTGCATGTCAGTAACGAGATCAAACTAGGTATGGAGATACCGATGATCAAATCTCGGACAGGTAATATATCGCGAAACAAAAGGATTAAGATACTAGCATAAACGGTTCCGACGATCACAAGAAAGTCATCGTTGAATGTGTGGGAGTTAGTATGGGTCTCCAGATCCCGTTTCTGATTATTGATCTGAGAGGAGTCTCGATCATGTCCGCATTATTTGTGAACCGTAGGGTGACACACTTAAGAGACACCGACATCCATTTGGAGCAAAAGTTTCATGCCGAAAAGAAAAAGAAAGCGCAGGAATTTATTTCACTAGACACCGAAACTGTTTCGGTTGAAATTGCTGAAACTCGTTCTGCATGTGAAATGTAATACTAGCAAGGGGTTTTATGTGAATGTTTGTTAATTAAAGTAATTAACAAAATTCTGAATAAATAAATAAAAGAGTTTTATTTAAATGAGAGCTTGCATTAAATTTGGTGGAAATTTAATGCATGTGAGTGGATTTTTGAGTGGAGGCTTTTTAATGGGAGTGGAGGCTTTTCATTTTGAGTGGGAGCTCCACCCACATGAATGTGGAAGAGGTGGGGGCAGCCCCCATGGCTGGGAGCCATGCCCCTTGGGTGCCCCCCCTCTCCCCTATAAAAGTCCCCCCTCTCCTCCTCTCAAAGCACACCTCCTCGTGAAGGATCTCTCTCCCCCTCTAGAATTTATCCCCCATGGTCTCGGACTAGCGAGATACATGTTCCTGGTGGCTTTTCGGCAAGAAAGAGTTGTGCTTCCGCTGCATCGCTAGAGCGAGGAGGCGGAGGTTGCTCGGTGCCTCGAACGTGTATGCGATCATGGATGCGCTGCTGTTTTGCGGCGCTAGGACTTCCTCTCGATCTTGAGATCGGCAAGAGATCGTCTACATCAACCACGAGTTTGGACTCGTTAAGCTTTGTCGGTCTTCAAGGGTATGTTCTCTACGGATATACATCCGCTCGTTGTTTGTATCTAGTAGATAGATCTTGGTACATAGTTGTTCCCATCGTAGGAATTTTTTTGTTTTCTATGCTGCGAACCCTACAGCTGTAAGTTTGAGGAATAATTTGCACACCCTCCAGGAAAGAATAAGGATTGTTGATGCACAACTAGGTAAGATAACCGAGAGTCAAACTCTAATTATAGCTAAATTTGCAGGTAAACCTGAGCCCAATCCAGTTGAAGACCTCAAGATGATAAGAATCCAAAGGGAGGATCTTGAAGAACTTTCCTATAGTAATGCTCCTTCACTGAATTACACCTTTGAAGATCTTATAAAAAGGATCAATATCAAGATTCCGGTAAGTGAAGGAAATGAGAAAGCCATGTATCAACACTTCTTTAATCAGGTAGCTATAAAGGTATGTGAGCTTGAGTAAGAGTATAAGAAAATTGCTGAAAAATTACCTGTTAAGCTTGATGATATATTGGAGGCTACTATTAAAATTAAAATTGGGACTAATGAAATAGCTGCACTTTGTGATTTAGGTGCAAGTGTCTGGACTAATGATATATTTGAGGCAACAATTCCAAAGAGTCTTTTTAATAAGTTAAACCTTGGATCTTTTGAAATCACCGAGTTAAAATTACATCTAGTAGATTCTACCTATAAACAAGCAGTAGGAATTAAAGAGAATACTTTAGTATACAATAAAGGTTGTCTCGCTCTTATTGAATTTGTTATTGTTGACATGCCTGAAGATGCTACTGCTCCTATCATATTAGGCCGTCCATTCTTAAGAACTATTAAGGATTTGATTAATCTACATGAAGGGAACATGAACCTTCAATTGCCTTCGCGGGGTCATTTTGTTATTCATTTTCCTAGGAAGAAGAAAGCCAATCATGATGAGAAGGAGGGCATCACTTTGAAGGCCAACTATTTTGGAGTGGGAGTTTCACTCATCTGGCATAAGTGAGCAACATCAAGGTTAAGCTATTAACCATAAAAGAGCGATGCATGGGAGGCAACCCATGTGAAATAAAGATTTGAGTAAAGTTTTTAAGTTTTAGTTTAAGTTTCATGTTGAATAAAAAGTGCTAGAAAACTCCAGTTGAGAAGGAGAGATTCAGTGGTATTAAAATTCCTGTTTTATACATGCTAATGTTGGTCGATAATTTAGTCTGTCATTTTTCTGTCAAAACATGGTATTTTGCTAAGTTTCAGGTTAATAAGGAATTCTTGAAGAAATAATTTTTTAACGACTATAGTACCTTTAACGACCAACTATACGACGGGGATTAATATTCCAGCCGTATAGTTCCGGCCGTTTAGTTATTTATGTCATGAAAAAAATTTCTTCTCCAGATACAAAAGGTTTAACGACTAACTATATGACGGAACAAAATGTTTTGGTGATATAGATACTGCCGCCTAAGAAAAAACCCTAATTTTTGTCGTCATACCAACTATACGGAAAGAACAAAATGTTCCGGCCATATAGTTGCGACCGTATAGTTGCGTCCGACCACTTAAACGCATGGGAAGGTACCCCAAACACCAAAACTTCAATACTTTTTCTCTCTTCTACCTCCAAACTCTCTCAAAACCTCAAGGGGTCTTCATCTCTACTCAATTTCGTTTGATTTCCTCGCACACAAGTGATCTACGGTATGTTTCTTCTCCGATCCTCCAATTAATTTTTGCAAATTCATCTCTGATCTATTGTCATTATCAATCTAGGATGAGACTTATTTAGAACCAACTACCATGTTTCTCTTGCCTATATTATTATTTTGAGGAGATTCTTTAGTGTGCTATGGTGAGGAATATGTTATGATTATTATTGTTGGATCAAAAAGTTTTATTTTTTCTTTCTCATTTATTATTAGAATATGAACACAAGGAGCCAAACGCGTGCTCGTGCCGCTGCTAGTTCTTCTCAGGCTGCCGCTGCTGCCGCAACTCAGGATCGCATGGGGATACGATTCTGGAATGAGCTCCAACGTGATCGCTTCAACAAGATCAAGAACCGAGAAGCGGAGGAAACCAAGTGGGCTTGTCCCGTTATATTGAACCAACTCGGTATTTCTAATGACTTTAATTTACTTTGCAATAGAGTTGGCCTACAAAACTTTGTATTTCATGATGTGCCTACTTCTCGCCGGTTAACTCTTGAATTATTAAGTTCTTTGACAAGCACCGTTAAAACATGGCATGGAGAGGACACGATTTCTTTCCGACTTATGAATAACAATTATACATTAACACTTGATGAATGGTGCAATTGTCTTAGTTTACCAAATAATGATGCTAATGCTTTACGTGCATCTTTTACTGGCATTGACCCTTCCCTAGACCACTATTATAATAGAATGAGTTTCACTTCTAGAGTCAACAATGGGAATAATATTCAGCATCCTGCTACTCGCTATTTGTTCTATGTTATTTCTAACACCTTGCATGCACGAAATGAGTTTACAAGACTCAATGAGGAGGACATCTTAGTACTCTCAAAAGCTGCTTTCAACAACAACTTGTCACTCAACTTGGGCGCAATTCTTGTGCGCTACCTAGAGCACCGGTCCTCCCAAAGACAAGGACCAATTACAGGTGGATGCATCATCACCGTGCTTTCCATTGCCCTAGGCATCGACCTAGGTGAGTTGCAACCATTGCTAGGTGAGCAACGTGTTGGTTTCTCTACTATGAAAGCTTGTGGAATGCTCACTAGGAGAGGTGGTGTTTATTACTTGCATATTGTAGGAGATGGGCGTCTCTACCCTGCTCATTTGCCTAATGGTCTCTTCTCTATCGAGGAGGGATGTTTGCTATATGATGTGCATATTGAACAACATAAACCCGAGGAGGAGATTCCGGATGAGGATGAGGACCAAGAAGAAGAGCAAGAAGTTCATTATCAAGAGGAGCAGCCACTGAACCGGTTCGCTACATATCAAGACTTCCAAGAACTTAGAGGGACTATGGAGGGGATGCATAATCTCGCCCTGAACCTCCAAGAAACAACAAGTAACCTATCAACACAATTTGCAAACTAGAGTTACAGCCTTTTCCCGCCACCTCCATGATTTTAAGGGCTTGCAAAAGCCTAAACTTGGGGAAGTTTTCTATTTATTTTTATTTGGCATTCGTTTGCTTAATTTTATTTCTAGGTTATGTTTTTATTTGAGTTTATAAGAACTCGTGTTGGTATCCCCAACACTTTATCTTTAGTTACTTTATTTTGTTTTTCGAGATTTTCAAGCCGAGCTTTGCCGCCATTTTTTTATTCTTCAATTCCCTCTCTCAAAAACAACAAAAAGGTTTTTCCATTTATCTTTATTTTCCCTCTTTCTTTTCTTTTCTCCTCGAGGTTCTCACGTATTTGCAGGAGAGTGATCAAATGAGAGGTATGCCTTATGAATCCCCACTTTTGAAGTTTGAGAAACCCATGATAGTTAGTAGTAAATGTTAAGATATTATATTGGTGGAGTGAGTCTTTATATTGGAGTAAATTTTTGTTT
This sequence comes from Avena sativa, assembly GCA_916181665.1. Lineage (NCBI taxonomy): Eukaryota > Viridiplantae > Streptophyta > Magnoliopsida > Poales > Poaceae > Avena > Avena sativa. Next base: position 373,814,165 of record OV702280.1, read on the forward strand.
GCACGGATATTTAGTTGAGTATGTTTTGTTCCAGCTCTTGTAGTTAACCAAGTCTTGCCTAAAAAATTGCTAAACAATTAAAATAAGAAAAAGTCTCACAATTGAAGACTTGGGTGTTGTAGTATTTAGTCTTGAAAGCTTATTCCTAGAGACACTCAAAACTAGAAAATAATGATTGACTTGATAGATCTCTTTGAAAGGATTTGTTCAATTGAATTAATGTTTAGCGGTTTTTGTGAGCATGCCAAAGTTTGACTGAATAATAAGAATGATATAGCTTTATGCATGTCAAACTTCATGGGATGCCAATAACTCCGCTAGCCTACGAACGATCTTCATGGAGTAAACTCCTAGATTTCGTCTATGAGTTGATTAAACATATGTAGCAACAATGCTATAACGGGTAAGATTCTTGGCACTCCCGGGTAGCTGTGTTCATGATGGAATCACTCCTCTGGTTAATATGAGTAATCATTATGCAAAAGGAACAAAAACCTTAGTGATGCCACGAGTGTCCATCACAACTCGATAAACTAATGAATTTTTTTGGCATGCTCTCAATTACTTAAGAACTGAAATTCTTAAAAGACAATGAATAGAAAAGTAGTGCTTGAAAAGTCTTTATTTATTGATGTGGGAGAATTGAGATACTTTAGTGTATATGCTTTTCATGACAAACTCTCACACTCAATTCTACATGATTATAATTTATTGTTCGAAGGCAAGCTTATGAGTTGATTACATGGCATGGAATAGAGTTTACTCATTTGAATCATCCATGCTAACAATAATTTTGCTACGCTATAAGGATTCATGAAACCCGTATGATATGCTTGCCATTACTCTATCTATGCTAAAGTTTTTTAGATTAATAAAGTGGAGGAAACATGAGACTACTAATCATGAGTAAGATCATCATCTCGTTATTTCAGTTTAAATGTCGAGTTCCTTTTTGGTTTTGGTTTTCTTGCTTGAGGACGATCAAGTTTAGGCTTGGGGAGGTTGATTGCTATGAAATATAGCCACCCACACTCACATTTAAACTAGATATTATTCATATATTTGATGAAATATCTCTCTAAACCCTGCCACTAATGCCTAATGATCAAAGGGGTATGCAATCCTTTCTTTCTATTTTTCTCTGTGCAGATAATGATGTTTGATGATGGGAATCACTACATTAAAGTCAAAGATACGGGATTTCCAACAACTCAAAGAAACTGGAGTCGTGAAGTGGAGGCAGTGCCTTTAACGACAATCTATACAGCGGGAATTTTATTCCGGCCGTATAGTTGGCACCAACATTGCCAGGTCAAACAGAACAACTTTCGTGAAGGGACCCCTATATAAAGAGGCCTCAGGCGACGAGAAAACCCTCTTCTCCTCGACTCTTTCTTCCATTTCCCTGCCACCAGAAGCCACCACGCCGGAGGAATAGATCTAGATCTAATCTGCAAACCATTCTCTACCACCATAGTCATATTCCACCACTTGTAATAGTAGATCTCATCTCCAATTGGCGATATTGTAAGACTATTTGCTATCAATCTCATGATTTCCATTACAATGTTTTTGGTTGTTGATTTCATCTCTATGTGTGAGTAATTCTCCTTGGGCTAAGGGCTTCGGCCTGGCCATGTAGCTTTTGTGCATGTTATTTATCATAGATGGGATCATGTATTAGTTTGTACGACATGATGATTATTGTACTCTCTCTTGCCTCAATCTAAGGACTTGTCAGGTACCCAAGACCCCAAGGATTGATCTAGGTATAGGGAGTGTAAGTAATGACTAATCTGCAGGTTGGGAACCCTAGTGATAGAAGGGGTAGTACGGCTGTATGTGAGGGATTTACTTGGGATTAACGGTGACATCACTATGCATATCATTAGTTCTCTTTCTTCTATGGATGAGACTAGAAAATATGGATGCACTTCCCACATATAATTATCTTTCTCTAACAATTACATGCATACTTTATTATTATCTTTTATTCCCATCAGATGTTTTGCACAGCTACTGGTGAAACCTAAAGCCCCATGCCCTCTCTCTCCATCATCGACAACAACAAAAGATCGCAAACTCTTGGTCCGGTAAAACACAAAAGGAATTCTAAAACTCCTGATGGTCCATTAAAGTAACCTTACTATGCTTTCTGCTTCCCGGGGATTCGATAACCTAGGTCTACTAGGGAAAAAGAGCTATACTACATCCGTAATCCGGATCGAAGGTATCAATGCACACAACTATTAAGCATGAGTACTAGGATTTTTAAACTAGGTTAAGCACCAAGCCTGGTCCTTGGGACAAATTGCATGAGTACCATGATAGCATGATCCTCAAGTATAAATAGAGACCTAAATTCACATCCGTGAGGGTTTGAACCTATGTATTAGGTTTATACATTGTACATCCACTCCCCCAACCAGTTGAGCTAGGCTCACTTCTCCTTGAGGATAATGTTTGATAAGATAATCTTATACATGCCACCACACAATTTTGATATGACAACAAAATATGAAGTACAATAGGTCATTTTCTAGTCCTATCTCTAGTGACACAAATCCCTAAATATGTGGAGAGACATATCGTTGTTAAGAGATCGTTTGTTGGCTAAGAGAAGGCAAATGTTTTTTATCTCTCCTCCAACTTGAAAATTATCCTACATGGCATTGCTAAGATAAGACTAAGATATGACCATTGTACATGTCCTAATTATTACTGAACACCTTGTTAACGAGACCCTACCCATGATTGGATGGCTAAATTCCATGTCTCGTAAAGGTGGAACATTCTTTCATGGGGAGATGACATTTCCGTCTGTAGCAAGACGCGTGTGGTGACTTCGTCAATCTCAAGACTCGATCCACCGACTCAGTATCTTAGAGGTGCTTATAGGGTAGGATATGCGTGCCTGTGTTCATAGAGAAGAGTGTGTGTGCGTGTTGTGAACACTTGCAGCTATACTATGTTTCTAAAAACACCTTGTTAACTATATCAGTGTTGTGTTGGTGGTAAACAACTTGATTACTACATCACTAAAAGATAAAGGAAGATAAAGTAAAGGAGTGAAACACTCCCTCCTTGGGTGTCCCTGCGACGACCGGGGCACCTAACCCAAGCGCTGCCCACCCCTGCCCCTTCCCTAACTACCTAGCCATCGTTGACGGACGCCTCCGTGCAAAGCCCATGAGGTGCCAGCGGCGGAAGGTCGTTCCTTCCCGGTTTCGAGGAGGCCTACCTAGGGAAGTTGTCTCCGGGCGGCGGTGCATTTAAGCGGTGGTGGCGAAACTCGGTGCGGTGGTTGTCAGCTTGATGTGGTCGGGCAGCTACTCACGACAAAGGTGCCTGGGGTGGTGGCGCTCCCATTTGTGGGGGCCGCACGTGGCGGTAGTGGAGGTCTCATGATGCTATCTGCCTAGTCTTCATCCGATATGATGGGCCGCACGAGGGTGGTAGCTTTCATCGGCGCTGGCTATGACAAGGGCATAAACAACCGACAAGATCCAGAGAGGGCGGCAGGTGGACTTGGTCCTTGGCGGCAGAGCTCGTGGCCCAAATCTAGGCACATCTGGGCCTGGTTAGGGTTGGGCGGGCCCTAGGATTTTAGGGCTCTTGGGACACCAGAGCTCATCCCTTGGCCATGGAGTGGCTAGGGGTGCTAGATCCAGCCCATGGGCCTAGATCCACCGTCTACCTAGTAATCTCGTTTATGGGATCTATGAATTCAACTTGCGAGCAATCACCCTCCATGTTGAACCACGTTGCCCAAGAAATCGCTGGCTGGCATGGTCCGTTCACTCCCATTTTGATGGTCTTGTCATCGTGGCATGTGCCCGATGCCAATGCCAAACTTTGGATGCTGAGGTGGCATCACCGGAAGGTGGACCGCACATACGGCTCTAAGGCGAGCGATGTGGTGGTTGTGATGGCCTCTTCCTTTGGCGGGGTGAATGGGGATCCTAGAGTTGGTGATGCTTTAGCCAATGCAACTCCTAGAGCATGGTTTGGAGGCCTAACTTGAAAACTTGGACGGTTTGAGGTAACAATGGTGCTTTTGAAGGTTTATTCGAGCAAAGGTTTATGCTCAAGCGCCAAAGGCGATGATGCCTATAAGCCTCCTGAGGACGTTGTTGTGGATACCTTCTTCTCATTTGGGATCCGGATGAAAACCCTTCACTGTTTGGTCCCAACGACGGTGGCACTCCGTGTCATTACCCTCTTAGGTGCGCCATCATGGGAAAAAATTATCCAATGTTAGTATGACTAGTAGGAGACGAATAATCATAACGGAACACAGGCAGTAGGGAGCCCTTCCTTTCCAAGCTCCGAACATTTTGATTTCAAAGTTTTTTAAAAATCTAAAGAAAATACCAGCATGAAATATACTAGTGTATATATTTTTAGCTCGAAATACTATGCTTTTAGGCTCACCAAAAAAATAAAAGTGTATAAGAAGACAAAATCTCCTTTTTAGTGTAGTGTTTAAGACTATTCACCGACAACCAAAACTGAATTTATCATTTTTGCTGAGCCTAAAACACAAATTATTTTGGTTACGCACTTGTAGATTTCATTGTTGGCTAACTCCAAGTATTTATTTTAGATTATTTTGAAAATTTTGAATTCAATTTGTTTTGTACTAGTTTGATTAAAACCACGCCACGCTCTAGTAGTAGGAAAAAAGGGAATTGAAAAAAAATAGAAAAAGCTCCCCACGTGCAACGAGGACTGCTTTCCCGCACCAACCACTGGGGAGCTCCCAATCGAGGCCTCGTCTCCGGTGCCGGCGACCCATCCAGCGCGCAGCCGCGGCCACCCCCTCCAGTGCGCCGCCGCAGCAACCAGCATGCGAGCGCGCCAACGCAGCCACCCCGCCCAGAGCCGCCGGGCTGCCCCCGTTTCCCTCCTCACCGCCCAGATCTCGACCCCGGGCCTCTGCCCCTCACCGTCCCACCCATGGTCCCCGACGCGGCTGGCTCCTGCTGGCCGAACCAAGCTCCACCGCCGCGCGAACTCCCCATCCCCCGGCCCCTCAACATGGTCTCATCTCCCGGCGATGCGATGCAATCAGACCTCACCGCCCGCCGCGCGCCGCCGTACGACCACTACGTCTCCTGCCGACAGCGCAGGAAAATCTCCCTCTGGACCACCGCTAGTGTCGACCGCCGTCGTCTCCAATCGAGTAGAGCAGATTTGCGCACTCTTCCTCCAACGAAAGGGTAGAGGAAGGAGGAAAACGACAGCAGAAAAACGGGATTAGCGCTTCGCGCGAGGGGCTGCCGCCGCTCGGTCGAGTGCTAGGGAGGGGAGCAGGGAATTGGCTTCAGTGTCTCTTGACTGTCGAGACCCGAGTCCTCACCAACCACGGCAGGCAAGATCCCGAAAGGAGACACTTGCCCCCATCAGCTCTCATCCCAGACTGAGCAGAAGAGAGGAGGCACTCACCGTGCTGCAACCCCACCCCACCCTGACCACACCCACCTCAGAAAAAGGCTCCCAGAGCAGAAGAGAGGCAACCCCACCCCACCCCACCTCACCGCACCCACCTCAGAAAAAGGAACGGAAATCAACCTCAGATTCGCAGCAGTGCATCCTGCAAATGCTCTTCCTTGCAGCTCACTCACTCTCTCGCACCACCCAGGTGACCATCGGTAGACTGAGCTAGACCGCAGGACAAGGCAGCCTGAGCAACCAGGCGGAGGAGAGGAAGAGGGGGACAACACCAACAGAGCAGGGCAGATCAGAGCCTCCAAACGCAAGCAACCAAGAGCAGAGCACAAGACACGACGCCAGAGCATTGCAGAGCACTTAATAATCTAGAAGGATGCAGCAGCAGGGGGCCGCAGCGGCTAGTACAAGAAGGCGCCTCACGGTGCCGCGGAGGACCGCCGCGGCGGCGTCGGTGTGGGAGACGCGGATGAAGATGGACGAGGTGAAGGGCGGCGTCAAGGTCTTCAGCCAAGGCGGCGACGACGCCGACGAGGAGGGAATGCGGGTGTACAGCCGCCTGCGACGGAATCAGAGCGACGGTGGTGGCGGCGGCAGCGGCGCGGGCGCGGGGACGACCGCCGCTGCTGCCAAGAAGAGGAGGAACTGGAAGGCGTCGGAGCCGGTCACGGCGATCGGGGAGCTGCGCAAGTCACGGTCCGACGTGTCGGCGGCGACGGGAGTGGTGGCCAAGCGGGCGGTGGCGAGGGTCACCACGCCGGAGAAGAAGGTGGCGCCGGCCTGCGACGAGGTGAAGGAGGTGGTGGTGGTGGAGGCGCCATTGCAGCAGTCCAAGAATCTTGAGGAGGAGGAGGAGGCAGAGGAAGACGAGGAGGAATGGGAAGAAGAGGTGGAAGCAGAGGAGGAGGAGGAGGTGCTAGATCAAGATCACATGGCCATCGACGACGACGAAACTGTTCACGCGACAGCTCTTCATCAAGGCAAGAATTACTCCTCTCCGATTCTCTCTGTCCGATTCGTTTCTTGATGAAACAGTTTTGCAATTTGGATCTTGATTTCGCGTCTTCTTGCAGTCTACGAAGAAGATCTTGGGCCACCGACAAAAAGTGAGAGCAAATTCAGAATTTCTTTCTTTGACGGCTGTTATTGTTTTGTGATGACATGGTTATCTGTGCAAATGTAGAAGGTATTAAGCCTGTGGCGGCGCCGGACGAAGACGAGAGAGCGCCCAATCCAGAGCCGGTGAAACTTGCTGCGGCGGTAAATTCCCGATTGATGAACCGAGAGCCGGTGACGCCTCCTCCAGGTGAACTCCTCCTCCACGGAAGCAAAAATTCAGGTGAATGTTTAGTCTATTTTGCTGACCTCCTCAGTCATCCCAAAATGCAGTGGACAAGAAAACGACTCCGGTGGTAATTCATCGCACGGCGAATGCAGAGCCAGCAAAAACTTCTCCAGGTAACTTTGTTGTGTACTATTTTTAACAGTATTTTTTATGCAATTTATTTTTCAACAGAAATTCAGTTTATATGTTTTTCTTTCTTGGTAATCTTCAGAGAAAAAAGCTTTGCCGGTAATTGGTCGACGGATCCTCAAGCAAGAGCCTGTCGGTGAGTGCCATTTTTGCCTGCTCGGTTGTTCCTTCTCTGTTAGTCTTCTTCTTGTTTGGTTGTTTACTGATGCATTGTTGGTCCCGAAGTGGAAGAGTATGAGGAGATTCAGGGCAGGCCATCAGCACCTAGTAGAAGCAGTGGAAGAATGCAGAACATTGGTTAGTACAGATTTGGTGCTTTGACTCTTCTTTCAGGTTTAAGGAACTGGAGTTGATGAGTTTTTCTTCCTTTTTTTGGCGCTTTTATTTTCAGTGGATTTGGTAATGTGGAGAGATGTGTCAAAGTCTGCATTTGTGTTTGGATTTGGGACTTTCTTGCTCATATCGTGTTCCTATGCCAAAGACCTAAACTTCAAGTAAGTCACTGTTTCAGCACTTAGTATTATTACCCTGAACCTTCCGAAATATGAAGATTTTTATCTAACCTTCCTTTTCAAATCTCTCAATTGCACAGCACAATAACAGCAGCTTCATATCTAGGCCTAGTCTACCTTGGTCTAAGATTCCTTGCCAAGTCCATACTCAACAGGTAACAAATTTCTCCAAGTTAATTACCTGGATAAATTATCCCAATTAATTACCTGCACAACCACATACGTAACATGCAAAGACAATCTTGTAATTAACCCATCTTGGTGTTGAAATGTAGAGGTGAGAGTGTGGAGTGCGATGATGAGAGGAATGGTGGGAGGTACCACCAGCCCCTGGTAGGGGAGGAGGATGCCATCTGGCTGCTGAGGCTTGTGCTGCCCTACGTCAATGAGGTGCTCCTGAATCTCAGGTCTCTCTTCTCCGGTGAGCCAGCAACAACGATGAAGGTAAAAAAAAAAAGGAGAAGCTACCTCTTTTCCTGTACCTTCAGCTACTCTTCGCTGGCATAGATGCATCCCCAGATTTGTACTGACAGAGTGACAACATGTGCCCTGCAGCTGGCACTGCTGCTGTTCGCAATGGCCCGGTGTGGCAACTTTGTCACCCTCTGGACCCTGGCCAAACTGGGTAAGCATCATCTACTATGTACATTCTCTCTTGCCTTTATGTTTCTTCGTTTCACCAAGCAGTCAAAAAAAAAAAAACACCCAAAGCTGGCGAAATGAAACCATTCCGAGGTTGAAGGAAAACTGATGCACAGCCTAGCTTTAGCTGTATATGTGTTTCTGTATGTTAGGACCACAAGCATCAACTAGTGCTGTTACTGACTTTTTTTGTGCCTGTGATCTGTGGGTGGTTTTGCAGTGTTCTTTGGCATCTTCATAATTCCAAAGGTGTGCTCTTCTTACTCCACGCAGCTCGGAAGATATGGTAAGCGAAATTAAAGCTCTCCCTTCTGTACTTTTCTACCCAAAATTTCATGAGCAAATGAAACATTCAACAATAACCTACCTCAAATCGACAATAAATGGACCCCACCCAGTTTCCACCGCGAGTGGAACCTGTTTACCGGCGACGCATCGACACGGTTTTGCACAAGTTTTTGAATGCCTTGAGTTGATGCTTAGGGATAGCTGCTCTGTTTTAAAAAGAATCGTGGTTGTTAGATCCAAGTTTTCTCCCCACCAACATCGGTGCACTATTTTTACTGGTCCCCAAAGCCACAAGAGGAGCATGTGCATTGGTAGAGGAGTACCATGTAAAATTAGTGACGAAGGTAAACTAGGGAGATTATGTTGAGACAGGTACATACTAGTACCAGTACTAGTGCTCTGCTACAGTGCATTAGTAGATTAAGTACGGTGTTGTTTAGATCCCTGCGGTGTCAGCATGGGACAATTTGATATACATGTATTTGGTTCAGTTGCCACACTTTGTTATCCGTATGGTAGTGGAATTTTTGCTAGTTTCCACACTTTTATGGCCACCAATTTCTCGGACATATTTTTGTGCCTGCTAGACTTACCAAACTTTGGATTGGCAAAGTTTGGCTAAGAATATTTCTTTCTTGCAGTGAGCAATCCCTCCTGCGGAGATTACTTCTTTTGTGCTTATTTTGGCTTGGGAGTTATGGTCTCTACTAAATCCAGATAAGAAAAGGTTGCTCCAGAAATAGCTAGTGCAAGGAGCCAAGCCACTCAAAAGTATATTTGTCACTCTCATTAAATTCTAAACGAGTTAGTGGGATAGTTTGAGTTATAGCAACTAAAAATACTCATAGACTGCAGTATATCTATGTATAAATAGAAGGGATTATTTACTATATAATATTACTTTTAATCATTTCAAGGAAGACCAAGTACTAGTAGTTAATTTGCACTCCTCAACCTATACATTAGCCACTGCAGCAGTAATAAACCAAGAACGAAGATGTAGTTAGATGAACAAAGCCTACACTAGCCAGTAATAGATTGAGAGGCCAGCCAGTGGTACCTATATAGCTTTTGTGGAAGATGTAGTAGAAAATAATAATAACGAGTAACTTTTTTCAGATGACAATTTGGTAACTTTTCGCTTTGGAGGAAAAGTAAATAAACAATTTATATAACCATAGGTAACTTTTGCGTCGGTGAGGGAGCATGCACGGCTACCTTTTGCACGTGCGAGGTGCTGTGTGGTCAATATAGGCTTAATTATCTTTGATGTGGTGGCGTATACGGAGTATGAAATTGCACGATGGATGCTGTACCAGGTGACCCACCACCTTGTCTCCTTTCGTTTTTTATGGAAAAGTGAGAAGAATCTCACTAACGGCTAAGAGCAAGTACCATAATAGAGCCCGTTGCTCTAATGGTAGTTTCATCATTGGTGTCGTTAAAGGGTTAATTCAGTGACAGAAAAGCTATGCCACATGTTATGGTTAATTAAAATAAATTTGGTTGTGTCAGCTTTTGAATGTACTCTTGGACTCTACCGCTATTTTGACTACGGTAGCCTTGCCTTCTCTTCTGAACTGGATTGAACAGAAGCTCATTAGTTAGCCACTAATTATAGATCCCCACCCTCCGTTTAGCATCTCTAGAGAGTCTAGACCCAATCCCCACCCTCCATTCTGGCCCCTCTTTAGGGCCCTCTGTTTGTTCACCAGCTCTTTCAACAATTATAAATCAATAATACTCCCTCCGTTTCAAAATATAAGATGTTTTAGGTTTGTGAAGAAAATGTATCTAGACTTGTTTTAATGCGTAGATTCATTCCAAACATGAGTGAACCTACATACTAAAACTAGTCTAGATACATTTGCTTCACAAAGCTAAAACATCTTATATTTTGAAACGGAGGGAGTAGTACTTGCACTCATAATGATTCATTTGACATGCTCATTATACCTGCTTCTCATCAAACGACCATAGAGAAGATGGTAGTTGTTACTATAAGTGATGTTGTTGGTGGGCTATATACCATATCTGCCACTTCATCAGCGATAACAAAGTGGAAGCATCAATCATGTGATAAAGCTGATTGTCATGATGAATGTTGCATCACAGGTAGTTTAATGAGTCTATCAGAGTCATTAAGTCCAATGAGTTCACTTAGTGAAGGTGGTTTAGATATCTTGTCACTGTCCAAACATAGTTGTGCATAGATGTTTGTTCCTTGCTCACATTTCGTACTCATCTTGTCTGATCTTGGAGACATTCCTGTTTTGAACATACAACCATTTATGCATACATAGAAAATACAATAGATCTGTCGGCCCATCTAGTTGATACTGTGGCTAGCAACCATGGCACTAAGCTACACGTGCTTTTTCTTTTGCTTTTCGAAATGAAAATGTCTGTTCAGATGAACAAGAAGACACCATCTCACCTCTGTGCTGTCGTCCAAATAGTTGAAACATCATCTCACCTCTGACTAAGAAAAACAGGTCGACCATAAACCTATGATGCCTAGTACCTTTTCAAGGAAAAGAAAGAAAGAGGGACTTGATCTAGGAATTAATTTTTTCCTTGCACAATTTACTAACTAAATTTGGTTTTCTGTCAGGCAAATTTTGGCTGGAGAGGTTCAGGGATGCATGGGAATCTTGCTCCCACAAGAAGGCGGTGGTGGCAGCCGTCTTCACCCTCGTCTGGAACGTCTCCTCCACGGTGGCTCGTGTCTGGGCTGGTAACTAATTAACCTCTTCCACCCATGCATCGCTTCCCATCTTTGACAAGAAAGCTAACTATATATATGTTTGGCATGCATGTTTGTGCAGTGTTCATGTTGGTGGTGGCAATGAAATGCTACCAGCAGCGCATGATGGAGTTCGCCTGGAGCAGCTCGGTCGAGGAGGCTTCTGATGAAGCCGCCGAGGACGATGGGTTGCAGCAGCAGCAGGAGGTCTCTCCCGCCAAACCTGACCCGGCTGCGAAGGCTCACAGCCACGAAGCGCAGGGCTTTGTGGCGGCGCGGAACCGGCGAACGCCTGTCTCCGGCGAGTTTGCCAGGGAGAGACTGAGGGCGAGAGGCGGCATACAGCCTAGGTGATAAACTGATAATAGGTTGTGTACACCGGACATTATTTTGTCTGGGTGCTCTTGTTGAAGGATTTGGCAATGGCAAAGCAATAATAAAATCGATCAGCAGATAGCAATCACATTACAAGACTGTCAGAAAGACCGGTTGCAACAGCGTAAACTTCACAGTATACAGGCAAAATCATGTGCAGCTAAATCGCTTCAAGTTGTTGGGACTAAATTTACCTTTCGGCACCTCGGTCCTACCACCTCAAACTGATGAATAGACAGAGTAGGTGTATCAATGCTTGGAGAGCTATCTGAGATAGTACATGCATTTGCACAATCAAGGAAATAAGCGTTCTATGGCTGAATGGTTGTGTATACGCATCACTCGAGATGACACCATTTCAAGCTTTACAAGGATTTCCTCCTCCTAAGAGCTGACAAGAGCACATGAAAGAATGAAACACTATGTAAACAAGCATAGATCTGATAGGGCATTCAGTGTTTCTGGTGATATGATCTATCTTAAGATACAGCCGTATAGGCAACCTTCCTTGAGCATTCATGTAAGTTCGAAACTCCATTTCGATATTATGGCCTCTTAAACTAGTCACAATGGGAAGTATCATATAGTAGTATCATGCATATAATACTAGTATATAATATCATCTTCAAAATGCATAGTATCATGTAGTCAATGCATAGTATCATGTAGTAGTATCATAGTCTTAGTGTATTTATTGTTTTGTAGAATCTCAATGTATATTTGTGTGTAAGATTTATTTGGGATTAGTTTTTCTAATTCTATATACTATGATACCGTATCTACCTATGATACCAACACAATCTCTTTCATCATTAATTGCAGTGACACATAAGCATTTTGCATGCATGTGGTCCATGATACTACCTACTCCCTCCATCCCAAAGAATAAGGCGTATATTTTTTGGCGCGATTATTAAGGAGCAATCAATAGGGAGAGATCTATCCTAAAATTTCCTAACTTGCCCCTGCATGCACGATGAGGAAACCATTAGTTATTCTTTCTTCCTGGCTCATTGTTTCTATCTCACGGCGGCCTCCCCCAGTCTTACATTAACTGCTCACATGCAAGACCAATCACAGCACACTATGCCCCTTCGGTTTTCCCTCTCATTAATTCTCGTGTGTAGATTGGATGGCAAAAGCTGCATGCAAAGAGAAAAATCACCGCTCGCCATAACTGCAGAGCTACTTTAGACGAGGAAGGGACAAAGGATTAGGGGCATCATGGGCATAATTGATCCATGCTGCACCATGCGCCTTCTTCTTTGGGAAAAATCGAAAAAATATTAACGCCTTATGCTATGGGACGGAGGGAGTATGATACCCCCATTGGGGCTAGTCCTGGGGGGAGACATGCGAATGGCCCAGGGCCGGCCCTGAGGGGGGACTAGAGGGGCGGCCGCCTCGGGACCTAGAAATCAGGGGGCCCAATTATCAACTAGCTAAGCGTATTCAACGGTCGGGGATTAGAAAAGCTAGCCTTGTGCCACCATTAGAGCAAGGTTTGGGAGACGATGAGTCAGTTGTTTTCCCGTTGGACCGTAACTTAGGCCTTATTTCCTTTCATTAGGTTGGGTATTTTCTTCTTCCGTTATCTTGGGCCTTTTTTCTTGAAAGTAGCAATGAAGGCAATAATATAAGCACTGTGGGGCTTGTATGCTTATGTAAATCCATATGATTCTTTTAAAAAATATGTCAATGGGACGGTGTTTAAAAGAAAATGCAAAAATACGTAGGTCATATGGGTGATCAGTTTGACTATTCTAAATATGAGAGTCCATTCGGGGAGATAAAATTGGAACGACACAGGAAAATATCAATATAAGAAGTATGGAATATGATGATAACTTTTTTAGGCACGAGAAGTGAGAGTTGAATAAGAATATCGGCTTTGTGCAACTGATGTATGTCATCTATGATGTCGTTTGACAATTCTTGTATAAGAGAAGCTAAAGACAATCCATCGTCGGCGCTTACAGGCAAGCCGAGAGGCGAGAAGCTAAGTCACTAAGAGTAGACTGCACAACGCGCACGACCACCACGACTACACGGTTCAAGGCAAGATCAATGCGATAGTCTATAAGATTGATATTGACATGGTTTACCAATTATGTTATTCTCGAGAATATTGATCCGGTGAGATTGTTCTCGCTCGCATACCGTTGTCAACGGTTTGTAACTAGGAATGTTCGAAGACTTTTTAGGGCAATATGTATACATTATTATCAATGCCGCTCTCATTTGCACTCTAGATGTTATTTGGTAACATTTGATACATACGACAAATTATTATGTTGATTCTTAGAGGCCCAAGATTTTAGTTTCGCCCCAGGCCCTCGAGATCTCAGGACCGGCCCTGGAATGGCCCTCCCATAGATCTGACCCGTTCAATGGTGCTTCGCCATCAGTGAACAATGTAGCATCTAAATTATTTAAGCTATACTCCCTCCGTTTTAAAATATAAGATGTTTTAGGTTTATGAAAAAATATATTTAGACTTTTTTAGTGTGTAGATTTACTCTAAACCTGATTGAATCTACATACTAAAAACAGTCTATATATATTTGCTTCAGAACGCTAAAACATCTTATATTTTGAAACAAAGATAGTACTCCCTCCGTCCCGCACGGATAACTAGGTTGGTAATTTAAACAACAAAATATAAATAATATAGCATAAAAATTATACCATTAAAAACTTTAGAGATTATAGTTTTTAATAATATAACTTTTGTGATATATAAGTTATATTTTATTGATTAAATTAACAACCTATATATACGCGTAGAATCCCAAACAGAGGGAGTATTAGTTAAAAGGAAAATTAGGTGTATGTTGAAGAATACGAGAGGAATGAATGCATTGCATAGAGAAATGAATACCAGTGAAATAAATAGCATTTAAAAGCTTTTATAGTGTCAGATTGTTTCTCATAAGAGTTTTTTAACGCGCATTCATGATAGTTAGTACAAACGGATGTACTACCTCTGTTCAGGATTATTAGTTTTAAGAGCTTTTTTATATTGTTTGAGATTATAAGGGCTATCTTATTTATTAGTGTCTCTCCTCCAATGCATGTTCTTCTTTTTCCTCTCACTTCTCTCATGCATATACTCCCTCCGTCTCGGTTTATAAGACCTACGCGTATTTCTAGGTCGATAAATTAACCAACTTAGCATGAGGTACATAAGATAAAAACTATACTATTAGAAACTTCAAATATTATATTTTCTAATGATATAATTTTTATATTATATAATTTATATTATATAGCTCATGCGAACGACCTAGGTATACGCGTAAGTCTTATAAACTGGGATAGAGGTAGTAGCACTATTGGTGCATGCATATATTAATGATAAAAAATTATGAAGAGTCTTGGTATTAGCAACTTGGCACTTAGTCTGGTCCTAGTGCTAGTATCATAAGGTGTATCATGCATGCCAACTTGGCAAAAATCTGATGTGACATTATAATTAATGAAGAGAGAGGTGGTTAGAGTATCATAGATAGATACCGTATCATAGCACATAAAACTAGAATCATAATGACAAGTAAATCTTGTACAGACATTTTACAGAGAGATTCTACAAATCAATAAATATACCACTACTATGATACTATTATTGTTGGGGTTCGTAGCATGGAAAACAAAAATTTTCTATCGCATACAAACAAACAAGCCAAGATCTATCTACTAGATTGTAGCAACGAGTCGATGGAATAACTCACCCTCGAAGATTCCAAAGTGTTTAACGAGATCAGATTCTCGTGGGTGATGTAGTCGTACTCTTTCCGATCTCAAGATCGCGTAGACGATCCTTCCGGCGCCGCGTTCCCGCAGCGCTCCCGCAGTCGGTCACACGTTCGGTACTCGACGAAGACCTTCCTCTCCCTTGTTCCAGCAGGCAGCGGAGGTTGTAGCACTCTCCTCGCGATTCCGGCAGCACAACGGCGTGGTACCGGAGGTAGAGGGGAAATCCCGCAGGGCTTCGCCTTAAGCCGGTGCGAGTATGGTGGAGCTTATGAGAGAGGCTATTAGTGGTCTAGTAATTAGACACACCAATTAGAGGGCTCTAAACCAATTAGAAGGCTCTAAACCGAATAGCTCTAAACCGGGGTCTAGATCTAGGGTTTAGTTTAGAGGATAGGAAACTTGTTTGTCTAGGAGGAGCCCTGCCCCTCCTTTTATGGGAGGGGGGTCTTGGCGCGCCAGGGGAGGGAGGGAGTCCCTCCCCAACTCGGCCTTGGGCTGGGCGCCGGCCTGGAGGAGTCCAACTCCTCCTCCAGGTTGGTTACAACTCCTCTTGCTTGTTTCCCACAGTTTCTTGTTTTGGCAGTTTGACTTTCAAACTGGACATTTGACTTTTCTGTTTTAGGATTCAATTTAATCCTATATTTGGGACAGCAAGAACACTTAGTACATGATGCAATCATTCCAATATGTAATGACACATTCATGTACCCCTTCCCCCCCGGAGTGCCGGACAATCCGGAACCTTCTAGAATATCCCCGATGAAAACACCGGAATCATTCCCGAACTCCGAAACGGGACTTTCCTTATATGAATCTTATTCTCCGGACCATTCCGGATCACCTCGTGATATCCCGGATCCCATCCGAGACTCCGAACAACATTCGGTCTCTTTCTCATAATACCATAACTACTCAAACAACGTCGAATCCTTAAGTGTGTCTCCCTACGGTTCGTGAATTATGCGGACATGATCGAGACACTTCTCCGAACAATAACCAATAGAGGAATCTGGAAATTCATATGGCTCCCACATATTTCTACGATTACTTTGCGATCGAATGAACCACTTACATACGATACCAATTTCCCTTTGTCTCACGATAGTTTACTTATCCGAAGTTTATGATCGTCGGTATCTCTGCATACCTAGTTCAACCTCGTTACTGATAAGTACTCTTTTCTCGTTCCCGTGATATGTGATCCCTTGTGACCCAGTCACATGCTTGCAAGCTAATTGGATGACATTCCACCGAGAGGGCCCAGAGTATATCTATCCGTCATATGGATGGACAAATCCCACTCTTGATCCATGTGTTTCAACCAATACTTTCCGAACACTCAATGCCACTTTTATAGCCACCCTGTTACGGTGTGGTGTTTGATGACATCAAAGCATCCATCCAGTAAAGGTGATATGCATGATCTCATGGTCGAAGGAATTAGGTTACTATGTATCAGAAAGCATATAGCAATTGAACTATTGAAATGACTTGATCTTTATGCTACGCTTATCTATAGGAGTATGTCCATCACATCATTCTCCTAACGATATGATCCTGTTGTTAATAACATCTCTATGTTCATGATCAGGAAACAATGATCATATATTAACCAACAAGCTAGTTTAACAAGAGGCTTTACTAGGGACTCTTATTTTAGTTTACAAATCACACAAGTATTAATGTTTCCGGTTAATACAATTATAGCATGGTATGTAAACATTTATCATAAGTGTGAAGACATGATAATAACCACTTTATTATTGCCTCTTGGGCATATCTCCAACAGTCTCCCACTTGCACTAGAGTCAATAATCTAGTTTCGAACCTTTGTGTATTCAACACCTATGGCTTTCCGGTGTTGTATGTACATGATTGCTAGTGGTCAACTGATCTCCGGATCTGACACTTCCAGGTCCGTGTGTAATTGCATGTCTTTGCGTCTCTACGCATCACTCATTCTCTAATGAGATGGCTTTGTATAAATTTGGTCTTTCGGTGTGACCTTTAGTTCTTTGGGGTTAAAACATGTTGACAATATTGTCGTACAATATATCTTCATAGTATTATCCCGCTGTGAACTACACCTAGTTTGATAACAAACTACTTGACACAAATGCCCTCTTTTGCTGCTATAATAGCAGTCATATACTTAGCCTTTTGTTGTAGTATCTGTCACAATGTCTTAACTTTGGAACTTATCCAAATCCATTATGGAACTCACTTTCCATTATATTGTGCCACCCTTAATTTAGATTGAGATAAACTTAATTTGTATTTTGTGACAAGACTAGTATCAATGTAGTACTTTTACAATGAACTAACCATCTATTTGTCACTTCTACAAATAATATACTCTTAGTTCTTTCAAAAAATCATAAGAATATCCTTACTATTGTCCAATGATCATCTTACAAATCATTCTGGTATATGCTCACAACATTTAGAGCATAGGACATATCTGGATTTGTACATATCACAGTATGATTGATATAAATACTCTTTGTGATTTCATACATCAAGTATCAATCTATACTTGAATCTTTGTTTCACTTACCAAGTGCCAATACACTTGAATATATCATCAACATTGAACTCTTTCAATCCTTTCTGTGCAACAAGAACTTTTCTTGTAGTTTCTATATTGAATTCATTCAATATCTCGTCTATGTACTTCTGGCACAACCATATTAGCGTCTATTGATGCCAAACATTTGGGTTTTGCCTAAGTCTTTCATCGGGATGAAATTCTTAATATGTGTTAATAAAAGATACATCTTTTCTAATCAACAATATGTCCCCCACATAATGTATTAGAAACATGTCTTAGTGCTCCCACTTAATTTCTTGCAAATGCAAGCATCTCCATCGTTTCTGATGAACTTTTAAACTCCTTTAACAGTTTCATCACAGTGAAGATTCCAACTCCGCGATGCTCACTTTAACCATTGAAGTTTGCATATACTTTTAGCATCCTTTTGAATTAACAAAACCCTATGGACCGTGTTATGCACATGTCCTAGGTAATGATTCTATTAGAAGAATTTGTTTTGTTTATTCAACTACCATATAACAAATTATATGTAGTGGTTGCTACATTAATCCATCTAGACTAAATATCACTATGACAGATCAAATCTTGTCATAGTCAACCTTTGAACATTGTTGTGAACTCTTTCTCAACATGTCGACTATTTCATAGATGTAAAACATCCATGTCTATTTCTATATAGATCCAGACACAACTGTAAGGTCTTACACCTTTCTCGAGGGTCCTTCAAGTTCAAGACTTGATTTCTCGTGTATGGAACTATCACGGATTTTATGGCTTCAAGCCATTTGACGGAGTTAGGGCCCATCATCGCTTCTTTGCTTGTAGTCGGTTCATTATTCTCAAATAATGATTCAACCCTCAAATCTTGGTATTTGATTGTTTACCCGATCTACTTGTTTCAATAGGAACTTAGATCTCCGTGACCACAACCTTTGAGGCACGTGAGCCATGAGCATTGTTGCCGCCTCCGGAACACTTTTCGGCGCTGCGCAACTCTGCACATACAGCTAAGGTTCTTTTAACCTTATCAAAGTTTCTATTGTCCTCCCACTTAACTTTTCACGAAAAATTCCTTCTCAAAGAAACTTGACGTTTTAAGTGACAAACACTTTTGTCTCCGATGTTATGGAGGAGTACTTAACAGTAATACAAAGACAGGTTTATCCGACTTTGGTTGCAAACATCTTTCTTATGCATAGCATACCAATGTTTAAGAAAGGACTACTTGGGTTTTATCCCAAACCATAACTTTATATGGTGTCATTTCAACGGATTATGATGAAGCTCTTTTCAGTGGAAAAACGGTAATCTCTAAAGCTTTTAATCTTTAAAATACAATGGCAGTTTTATGAATTACACCTTTCGATCTTACCATGTCAAACAAGGTTTAATTACATATCTCGAACGCTCCATACACTTATGGTGTTTCGGGAAAATGCAAATCCACGGAACGATTCCTTAAATCTTAGGTATTTATGCTAAACGTGTAACTCAAATATCTTCCTTTATGATCTTATCATAAACTATTTATATTCTTGTTACAATGATCTTGCACTTCATCTTGAAAGTCTTTGAACTTTTCAAGTATTTCACACTTCATCCTTATTAAGAAAATATCCATATATTCACTCAAATTTTCGGAGAAAGCATATGAAGTTGAAATCCATCGCTCTTGACTACACATAACGGACTTCGTACAACAATATGTACAAGTTCCAATAAGCTAGTCATTCGTTCCCTTTTGGCCTATGAACGAAGTTTTAATTATCTCTAAGAAAGTTTCACAAGCGTCATTTGATCAAAAATCAGAAGACTCCAAAATTCCATCCACATGGAGTTTCTTCATGTTATCTTTCCTATATAATTCAAACAGCGATGTCACTTCCTAAGTGATCTTTCAATCAATTTGTCTTTTGACATTTTAGCACTAGTTTTATGGATGTGATTTCTCCAACGAGATTTGTGAATCATCCATCTTTTATGGATTACGGCAATTATTTGAACAACCCTTTTGTTCTCATAATACCTGATAAAACAAATCTTGAAGGCAAGCTTTGATGTTTAACAAGCAACACAATAACCCTTTATTTTGTTCTCGATGAACATTATCACATATTCTTTTGCTAGTTACTTAGGCCATTGTAGTTCATGAATTGTGTTGTTTCGTATGACGATTCACACCAACAAATTCAGTATCAAATACTTAAGAACCACATTGTTTAACAAGCAAAGAATATAGCCATAACATGTATATCATCTATATACTTAAACTGAACGATTCTAGTCTTTTCTTTTCTGCCATATATTTATGAGATTTTCTTTCAGTATTTCCTTTTCTGTTTGAAAGAATCTATCAACATCAACAGTGGAGTCATACAAAGTCAAAAACATGTATAGTTAAATACCAATGTCTTTGGACTTGCACTTTGAAGTAGATCACCATCATCAAATGTTTGGTGTTCTTTCAAATTCCTTTCTTTAGTAATCTCTTGGTGCAGTAAACATTTTACCTACATCAAATATTCACCCTTATCATGGAATCTTCCATGATCAAGCTACTTTTAGCTTATAACGATGAATTATGAGTATAATGTTGCTATCCAAAACCTTTTGGAGGATTAGGACAACAAGTGTCTCCTACCTTTTTGCAAATTCTCATCAAATATGAGAACATGACTTTTGCCATATTATACTCTATCATGTTGCAACCAAAACTTTGTTTCAGATATCACAATATCTTCCACACATCATGGTTTCTGAAACAACTCTTTCAGATCCTAGATAACCTTGATATTAAGGGAATCCTTTGAATATCAAGAATCATGGATACAAACATGATACTTATATACTAACACTTGGAATTGTTACTCTTGATTTAATACTAATTATTAAACTTCATGGAGTAACCGGAACTTACTGAACGTTTGCAATAGGACTTTTAAACTTTAGATTAACACTTAAAACAATACGATACCAGTTCGTAAAGTATCTAACCAGAATTCTATAGTTCTATCATCTCAATTATAACTAAGCGCAAGGTGGTAAACGGATGCCAATGACTACAACAATTATGCAAATTCACTTTGATTTAGTTTATGATAAATTGAGTTCTAATTAATAATTAAATTAATCTAGGTGAACTCCCACTCAAAACAATATCCCTCACATTGTTTTAGTGATCACACGAACCAAATCCACCACATCAAAACCGATCATCACGAGAGTTTATATAGCTTCAATGGCGAACAATCGACATGTTCATCATATCTACTATATGATTCATGCTTTACCTTTCGGTGATCCGTGTTCCTGAGGCCATGTCTGTACATGCTAGGCTCGTCAAGATCAAACCTTAGCTACCGCATAAGCAAATCTGGCTTGCTTACGTTGTATTCACCCGCGGAATCAAAGACACCCGATCATCACGTGGTGCTTTGAAGCAGCAAGCTTTGGCAACGGTGCATACTAAGGGTGAACACTTTAGAACTTGAAATTTATGTGCATGAGGGATCATCTTATAATGCTACCGTCGTCTACTAAGCAAAAACAAGATGCATAAAGGATTAACATCACATGCAATTCATAATATGTGATATGATATGGCCTTTCTTCTTTGTGCTTCTGATCTCCATCTTCAAGCACGAACATGATCTCCATCATCACCGACATTGCATCAAGGTCAATGACGCTTCTCCATGGTTGTCGTCCACCGGCTTCAACTATTACAACTACTTTGAATAGACACGCGGGTCTTAACAGAAATTAAAGACAACCATATGGCTCCTGCCGGTTGCCGACTTACAATAAGGAGCATTGCATACATCAAATATAATCACAATCATGGCCATATCACATCACTGCACACCCCTGCAAAACAAAGTTAGACGCTTCTACTTTCTTTGCATATTTTACGTGGTTTGGGGCTTTCTTTAAGTGTCGTTCTAACTTACGAACAAGAACCACAACATTGATACTAGCATTGTTGATTACCCGTTGTAAATTGGATCTTAACTATGCTAGGAGAAACAGGCACCCGCAAAGCCACTTATGCAATACAAGTTGCATGTCAAACGTGGAGCAAGTCTCATGAACGATGTCATGTAAGGTTAGCCCGGGCCGCTTCATCCCAACATACCGCAAGATGCAAAGTACACAAAAAGCAATCTACAATAAAAGCATCAACGCCCACAATGACCATTGTGTTCTACTCGTGCAACAGATCTACATATAGACACGGCTCTGATACCACTGTTGGGGTTCGTAGCATGGAAAACAAAAATTTTCTATCGCATACAAACAAACAAGCCAAGATCTATCTACTAGATTGTAGCAACGAGTCGATGGAATAACTCACCCTCGAAGATTCCAAAGTGTTTAACGAGATCAGATTCTCGTGGGTGATGTAGTCGTACTCTTTCCGATCTCAAGATCGCGTAGACGATCCTTCCGGCGCCGCGTTCCCGCAGCGCTCCCGCAGTCGGTCACACGTTCGGTACTCGACGAAGACCTTCCTCTCCCTTGTTCCAGCAGGCAGCGGAGGTTGTAGCACTCTCCTCGCGATTCCGGCAGCACAACGGCGTGGTACCGGAGGTAGAGGGGAAATCCCGCAGGGCTTCGCCTTAAGCCGGTGCGAGTATGGTGGAGCTTATGAGAGAGGCTATTAGTGGTCTAGTAATTAGACACACCAATTAGAGGGCTCTAAACCAATTAGAAGGCTCTAAACCGAATAGCTCTAAACCGGGGTCTAGATCTAGGGTTTAGTTTAGAGGATAGGAAACTTGTTTGTCTAGGAGGAGCCCTGTCCCTCCTTTTATGGGAGGGGGGTCTTGGCGCGCCAGGGGAGGGAGGGAGTCCCTCCCCAACTCGGCCTTGGGCTGGGCGCCGGCCTGGAGGAGTCCAACTCCTCCTCCAGGTTGGTTCCAACTCCTCTTGCTTGTTTCCCACAGTTTCTTGTTTTGGCAGTTTGACTTTCAAACTGGACATTTGACTTTTCTGTTTTAGGATTCAATTTAATCCTATATTTGGGACAGCAAGAACACTTAGTACATGATGCAATCATTCCAATATGTAATGACACATTCATGTACCCCTTCCCCCCCGGAGTGCCGGACAATCCGGAACCTTCTAGAATATCCCCGATGAAAACACCGGAATCATTCCCGAACTCCGAAACGGGACTTTCCTTATATGAATCTTATTCTCCGGACCATTCCGGATCACCTCGTGATATCCCGGATCCCATCCGAGACTCCGAACAACATTCGGTCTCTTTCTCATAATACCATAACTACTCAAACAACGTCGAATCCTTAAGTGTGTCTCCCTACGGTTCGTGAATTATGCGGACATGATCGAGACACTTCTCCGAACAATAACCAATAGAGGAATCTGGAAATTCATATGGCTCCCACATATTTCTACGATTACTTTGCGATCGAATGAACCACTTACATACGATACCAATTTCCCTTTGTCTCACGATAGTTTACTTATCCGAAGTTTATGATCGTCGGTATCTCTGCATACCTAGTTCAACCTCGTTACTGATAAGTACTCTTTTCTCGTTCCCGTGATATGTGATCCCTTGTGACCCAGTCACATGCTTGCAAGCTAATTGGATGACATTCCACCGAGAGGGCCCAGAGTATATCTATCCGTCATATGGATGGACAAATCCCACTCTTGATCCATGTGTTTCAACCAATACTTTCCGAACACTCAATGCCACTTTTATAGCCACCCTGTTACGGTGTGGTGTTTGATGACATCAAAGCATCCATCCAGTAAAGGTGATATGCATGATCTCATGGTCGAAGGAATTAGGTTACTATGTATCAGAAAGCATATAGCAATTGAACTATTGAAATGACTTGATCTTTATGCTACGCTTATCTATAGGAGTATGTCCATCACATCATTCTCCTAACGATATGATCCTGTTGTTAATAACATCTCTATGTTCATGATCAGGAAACAATGATCATATATTAACCAACAAGCTAGTTTAACAAGAGGCTTTACTAGGGACTCTTATTTTAGTTTACAAATCACACAAGTATTAATGTTTCCGGTTAATACAATTATAGCATGGTATGTAAACATTTATCATAAGTGTGAAGACATGATAATAACCACTTTATTATTGCCTCTTGGGCATATCTCCAACAATTATATGATACAATGCACTAGAGACATAGTATCATACACTAGTATCATATGCATGATATTAGTATTATGATACTCCCACTATGACCAGCCTTAGACCTTTCATAATGGAAGTCTCTTAGCACTTTATCCTAGGTAAAATGCTTATGTGACACCCTATTTAATGGTAAAAGAGAAGAGTGTTGTATCTTAGCTAAGATACACCACTTGCACGCTATCATAGGAAAAAAACTTGGCTAGTCCAATCACACACATGCATGAGCACAAAATCATTAAATACAACATCTCTAAGAAACACCATCTAAAATACTTCCTCTGTTTAGGATTATAGGTCCGACATGTATACCTAGGTCGTTAATTTGACTAATAAAATATAAATTATATAGCATAAAAATTATATCATTAAAAAATATAGCATCTAAAGTTTCTAATAATATAATTTTTATGTTATTTTATTTATATTTTATTGATCAAATTGGCAACCTAGTTAACCGTGCGTGACATATAGTTCTAAAACGGAGTAAGTATACTCCATTGTGATAACTGTTTCTTAAATTTTAATAGCTCCTATGAAAACGTGCTAAGATACATCCCATTAGAAAAAGGCCTTAGGACTAATAATCTAAAACAGAGGTACTACCTCTATTCCGGTTTATAAGGCAAATATGTACCCCGAGAAAATAGTTTAATCATAAATTTAGTCAATAAAATACAAACTATATTTAACAAAAATTATACCATTAGATTCATATTTAAAATACGTTTCCAATGATATAATTTTTTGTGACATATGATTTATATATTGTTGACTAAATTTATGGTCAAACTATTTTCTCGAAGTATGTATTTGTCTTATAAACCGGTATGGAGGTAGTAGTAATAATTAAATGAATTATATCATTACTTATTAGTGTACTTTCATTGGTCCAGTTTATTAGCCATGCATGTAGTTTTAAAAAAAATTTAATCATCAATTTTGACCAATAAAATATGCAATACATGTCTTAAAAAATATACCATTTTTAAATTACTTTTGAAGATGAATCCAATGATATAATTTTTGTGATATATTATGTAAAATTTGTTGACCAAAATTATTGGTTAAAGTTGTTTCTAAACTGCATGCGTGTCTAATAAACTAGACCGGAGGGAGTACGAGACTTATGATTTATTAATGCTAATACGGTGACTTTGGTTTGTTGACCAAGGTCATTATAAATCTGAAAATATGCCACCTTTAGATTGAAAGGACGTTTGGAATTATCTAAAACATCGTTTATTATTTTCCAGTCTTGAGAGCTAATAATTGAACAAGATTGATTAGTAAGTTAGCGAGATTACAACTATAATTTATTTAGAGGGCGTTGATGAATTAGTAGGATAATTGAATTACAACTATAAAAATCAGTGTTCAGATATTTTATTGGAATGATATTTTGAAGACACCAGTGTATCATTTGTAACACTCGCTTGATAAAAAAATAACGCATTAATTAGTGGGCCTTAAATGGTATTGATGGATGTTACGTCTTGAAGTTAGAATAAGGTCTTTTTCATTCTATTTTTACTGTGGTGATATGTCGAGTGTCGCTAGAAGGCTCGTGAAGTCGTGTATTTGTCGGATCTCCTCGGATCTCTTCGGATCCTGACGGTTTCCGTGTTGGTTGGTATTATTTCTGGTCGGTCTCTTTCGATCCACGATTGACATCATTGACGATGATTGATACTCTGGTCACAACGATTTTTTATTTGTCTATTGCAACAAACTCTACTACGTCAAGATTTGCCCGTCTCTGGTTGTGGAGGGACGAGGACGACAATGCTTTTTCGGCTCGTGCTAATGTCTATAGTTCAGCTAGGTAGTCCAGTGACCTATTTATAATTTTTATTACTTTTTAGGCTATTTATATCACGATTACGAATAAACCAGCGGATTTTTTTGGAAAAAGGTCTCCATTTCTCATAATATAAAAATGTTTTGGCACGCTAGAACAGCCTGTCAAAACATATAAGAGTGCTCATAGTAAAGAGTAACATAGACTAGTCACATGCATATGTTTTTAGTCTGTTGCTATCCCAACCATTTCTTCTTTTGTTTTGGTTGCTTCTTTTTGTTTTTTTGGTTTTTCAAATGTAGTTTTTTGAAAATGTGAAACATTTTTCAACATAAATCTTTTTAAAATGTTGTTTTTTTTCAAAATGTAGATAGTTTTCGTAATCCGAACATTTTCCAAAATTTGAACATATTTTAAACTCAATGTTTATTAAAATTTAAAAGTTTTAGAAATATGATTTTTTAACCTGAACATTTCATAAATTGAACAATTTTCATTTTTTAATAGGAACTTTTTAAAAATGTGTATTTTTAATCTGAACACTTCTAAATCTAAACATTTTTTGAAACTTGCAATGAGGCTCCAGCGCCCGGCCACCGTCCCAAGCAATAAAAATGCAAAGAAGCGAGGTGTGCGAGTGCGAGAGAACCAGAAGCCGTCTGCCTGTGCTTGTGTTGTCTACCACTAACAGTCCGGCCCACTGGATCATGCCCAGAGATCCACACGCGCTGTTCCCCCGTCCGGCCCGGCTCTCTCACCTCTTTTTGTTTTCTCACTCTTGCTCGCTCTTTAGTCTTTACGGACGGACCAGCCACGGCTCGCTCCGACGCGATGCCTTCTTCTGTCTTGGCATTGCTGGGGCTCCATGACCATGCGCAACACACGCCCCCTTGACCGCGGGTCCGCAAGGCTTGTTCCGCACCGTTGACGGCGACGCCATTTCCTTCCCCACGAGACGAGATGGCAGGCACATGCGGCACGGTCGACGCCACACCCACGACCACGAGCCACGAGGTACGTGTGCGTCTGCGAGCGCGGCCGCTGCCATCGCAGTCCGGTTGCCTGTTGGCCGGTAACATCCGAACGATCGACCGCGCCAACCTCACCGGACACCGGCAGCTATTCACGGCGTCGGCACGCAGTTGCAGTCAACGGCGCCGGCCGGCCATCCTCGTCGATGTCGCATCCAACCGAACCACCGGTGCGAGTTCGGCAACAGCTAGCTTGGGCTGCTGCATGCTGTTGCCACCAACTTGTATTCCCCCTACCGGCTACCCGACTTGTCCTGATCAAGCTAAGACGAATGTCTGCATCAGCCAGCGCGTGCTTGCCCGTTTCTATCGGAGCACTGATGTATCTACTCCCTGCTGCCTTGCTCGTGGAGCTAAATCGCCACGCGGATGTCATCGTACATGCACTTTGTATCCATCACCGAGGATACGCATGATCTGCTAGTTGATGAAGTAGCTAGAGATATTGTATACCAGGATAGAAGATTAGAAAGCGACATTGGTGGATTTCATTTTCTAACGGAACATATAGGAGCTAAACATACATATATAGATCTAAATTACAACGTTGTTAGCAGTGCTTTCAGTTTTGTTATATATTTACGGATCCACCAGTGTTGGAGTAGATCCAATAGTATCGATCACCCTTCTTTAATTTGTCGGACATAAGGAGTGGATAAACCTTGACCCAACCCATTCCATAACGACAACTACCAATCTCCAAGCTAATGAGTAGTACTACTTTTATTACTATCAACACACCATTCCAATTCCAGATTCCCAGAGCTACATACCAATAAGAAGAACATAAGGAGTCCCCATCACTTATCTTATCTTCTCCAATTAAACTAGAGATGTTCCTCCAACTTCTCGATATAGATCAGGTTGTCATGACTCACAAGTGCTCTTGCAAAAGCTTACTTTCGTACGTGTATCTCTGCCTACCTGGCTGCCTCCGCTTTGCTCTTTCAACCTTTTTGCCTGGCTTCACTTTGCACTTTCAACTTTTGAGGTTGCATGTGTGTGCACACCTAAGTTATGCCACTTAAGGGATGACCAGAGTGTGCACTTGTTTTTGTGTGGAGCAAAATGAAGTCTATCTATAAGTACATAGTGTGCAACAGCTTTGTCTGCTGTCCAATCCTATCATGGTAGTATCTCTCGCGAAGTCACAATCACACAATCATATCTAACAAGAAATATAAATAACTGATTAGTCTATATCTTCATATATTTACAATAATTTACTTTTGTGGTGGTACTACCACTATTTAACAAGAAATCTAAATTAACAGATAGTCTATATCTTTCAATATTTATAATAATTTACATTTGTGATGGTACTACCGCTAGTATGTAACCCCGTCACATCTCATAAATAGTCCTCACAAGATTCTAAGACTAGCCCCAATAGGGGTATCATAGGTAGTATCATGCACCACATGCATGCAAAATGCTTATGTGTCATTGCAATTAATGATGAAAGAGATTGTATTGGTATCGTAGGTAGATACGGTATCATAGCATATAGAACTAGAAAAAATAATTCTAAATAAATCTTGCATACAAGTTTACACTGAGATTCTACAAAACAATAAATACAGTAAGACTATGATACTACTACATGATACTATGCATTGTGAAGATGGTATCATATACTAGTATCATATGCATGATACTATTATATGATACTTCCCATTGTGACTAGTCTAATACTAACAATCTTGTTGGGAGGATCTGATTAGTTTTTTTTGGCAAAGAGGAAAGGCCATACATTAAGATAAACCCGAACTTCCAAAAGCATACTCCAATAAAAAGAAAGATACACATCCATCAGTCCCTAAGGAAAATGGTGTTATATTCTTTAGCACTCGCCGATGGAGCAGCATGAGCGAATCTTGATGCTGCTCTAGACCTATGAAGCCCGCCAGAGCCAGAAAAACATTGTTCACGTGGAAGCCAGGAAGCCCCTATAGGAGCAGAAGACAGCAGAGACAATGATGTGAGAAACAGATCGCTGTCCTGGAGAAGAAAGCGACGAAGAAGGATGGATGACTATCCTAGATTCATCCATAAATACCTAGGGATACCTAGCCTCACTAACACCGAAACGGAAACAGAGTTGACCAAACCTCATCGGTCGGAAAAGAAACCAACGAGTTGATGTTTTTGGATTACCGTGCTAGTGTGTTTCATGGGGGGGGGTGCTCATCCAGTGGTGGGAGCTTTGGATCATTTGATTTTTGTTTGGGCCTAGTTTTCCCTTGTTAACAAGATACTAATATTTTTCATTCGCAATAAAAAGTATTTATTTCCACAAATGTTAGGATTTTAATGAACCTTTAAAGGCTTTTTGGACCACAAAATAATTGGTGTTTTCCCTTGTTAGTACCAAGCGCTTGTCTGGGGTCCCTACCCCCTCCCGCTACTGGAGTAGCAAGCAGAGGAAATAGGGACCTCTTGATTTGTTGGCCTGAAACGGAGGATACTTCAGGGCTGCAAATGCAATATTAATCGGGACATAGGATTACTGGTTTCCATTTACAAAGCTCAAAATATTGCTTGACAGTGTAGTCTAGCATTCTATTCGGCTTTGAGGCTTTGGTGTTTTTGGATTACCGTGTTGGTGTGTTTGTTGGGATTTTTGCTCATCTAATGCTGCGAGTTTTGGACCATTTTTTTTGTTTGGGCCTAGCTTCCTTTGTTAACTATATACTAATATTTTATTGTTTGTAAATAAGCAGTCTTTCTTGCCTACAAAGGTTAGGGTTATCATGAACCTTTAAAGGCTCCCCAGCCCCAAAAAATAATTATAGCATCATAGAATGCGAATTTAACAAACATCATACCTACATATAAGAGGCTTTCCAGCCCACAAAGGTTGGTTTTGTCACGCCTCCATGAATCTGCCTCACTCGCGAAAACATAACCATTGCATGGGATCTTAAATCTTGAAGGGAAATTACAAATAGATGTGAGCAATATGATAAATTTCTTGAATCTTAGAAAAGAAGGGATAGTTTAACATGTTTTGCCTTCATTTATAAATAGATTGTTTAGTTATTTATTAGAGGCTTCCTCAAAAGAGCATAATATTATGTAATATTTAAAATGGACAACTAAAATACTATACTAGATATGTCATAAAAAGTGCTTTACTAGTTCATTATTTTACTAAAATATATTCACATAAAAATTAATGGTGGTCAAAACATAGGAGACCTTGACTATATATAGAATGAACATTTGTTTTGGGTGCTTTTATAGAAGATGCAAGGTCAAACAAAGAAAGGGAGCATGATCCATGGAGCAAGAATTTGGAGTCCGTGGTGATAGAATTGTTGTATATAAAGGTCAAAGAGAGCATAATCCAAGGGAGCAAGAGTTTGGAATCATGCGGCAACAAAATTCTTTGCATCTAATAATTAGCGAAGATGCAAGCAACTAGGTAATGATGGATTTATTTAGCTAGTTTTTCTATCTGAAGTCTGAATATAGCATTGGCCAATATTTGCCTCTTGCTCAGATCCCACATTTTCTCGTTAAATTGAAGGCGTGTGTGTTTGGCATATTTTATTGTCATTTTATATGATGTGAATGGATCGGGAAAAGATGTCTTCTCAACCATGTGTATACTATCATTGAAGCGCTTATTTCTTAGTCATGGTGTATTTTCATTGCATTATATAGAGCCGAGTATCCGACAGCTCTGGAGGGATACCATGTTACTTGCACTCAACTATAGATTGTTGCTTGATATATCTGAACATCCCTTTTGATTTATATCGCCTTAATCATCCATTAGCTTGAAACCACCGGAAGATCCATCATGTGTAACACCTACCAAATCAGGCATAACTTGCCATAGTACCTAGCAGTTAGGCGTGACTTGACATCTCCACCAGAGTCTCCGTGCAAGACGAAGTTGCTCCACCTCTTGTCACCTCCATCTAGCGCCTGCTCCAAAAAAACAATGCCCTCAAGAGGGAGCATGACATCGAAAGCACCGTCATTATCCGATCCGGGATACCTAGACCTGGTGTTTCCCCCGGAGCAGTCCAAGTGAGAAGGCTATGGTTGCATAGATGATGCCTTCAGCAAGGTAGCAACGCTCAGACGCCTCCATCGCCTGCCATGACTGGAGTCGGAGCTCAATTTTCACCGGCAACCATGCCTCCCAAGCTCGATCACATTCGTGACTAGATGTGGGATCCCTAGATCTGCCACAGCTAGCCACCAACTGACCGACAACCTCCAGCGAGAAGGAAGTCGCCACCGCTATGTCTAGAGCCGCTATCTCGGAGTCCTTGTACTGCAAGAATAGCCTCAAGTCAAGAATAGCAGAAGGAGCGGCAAGGATAAACTCCGCCGCCGCCCACCGTTGCGCCGTCTGCAGAAGTCCGCCGCCATGCCCATCTCGTCGTATCGCCGCTGGAGTTTCTGGAATGTGCGCCGCCACGCCCAGGTCGCTGCCACTCCCAGATCGGCACCCGACGAAAGTCCATGGCCGCCGCGCCGAATGGGCTTTGTCCGGCGACGTCCTCGACAATTGCAGCAGGAGGAGGATAAGCGAGGGAGAGGCCGAGAGGCGCCGGAGCGCGGGCACCCCGGTGCGGTCCGGCGCGACCGCACGGGAGCGATCCCTTTTTTCTGCTAGGAGCCTTTTCTCCGACAATTTGTTCTACCGCCGGTAGTACTAATGTAAGACATTCTAGCTTTAAAATGAAAACTTATGTGTATAGACGTGTTTTAGTGTGTAGGTTTACTAATTTTGTGACGTATCTAGTTTACTTTGAAATATTTTAAATGTCTTAATAATCTATTGCTCGCTACTTTCTAGTAGTTAAATTTTATCACCAAATTATAAACTCGTTGTCGTTTTATATGATGTGAACGGATGAGGAAAAGATGTCTTCTCAACCACTATATACTGCCATTGAAGCGCTCATTTATTCGCTATGATGTTTCGTCGCATAGATCAGACAGCTCAGGGGTGGATTATCATGTTACTTGCACTCAACGGTGGATTGCTGCCTGATATATCCAGGCATCCCCTTTGTATGTCCTCTTAATCATCCATCAGCGTTAGAGACAAGTATCGCGCACTCTAGCTAGCTACACATGCAGGTCGTTTTTTTTTTGCGGGTATGCAGGTCGCATTTCTTAAAGGCTTCTTAGAGGAATATACTACTCCCTCCGTTTCAAAATATAAGATGTTTTAGGTTTGTGAAGAAAATGAATCTAGACTTGTTAATATGTAGGTTCACTCAACTTTGGGATGAATCTACACACTAAAAGAAGTCTATATTCATTTTTTTCACAAATCTAAAACATCTTATATTTTAAAACGGAGGGAGTACTAGGTAAAGGCATATGCAAATGCATTGTCCAGATAATCGCCACACTGATACAGACTTGCAAATCAAGTCAAATTACTAAAGTCAGAACATTTGTAACCTCGACAATGCATGACGCATTTCTGAAGGAATCATTTCTTAAAGACTTCTTAGAAGAATATGCTAGGCACAATGCATGTACAACTACATGGTGAAGATAAACGGCACACTGACATAGACATCTGATACGTGCAAATAGAAGTCAGAGCTTACTCTCAAGTCAGAACATTTCGCAACAATAAGTCAGAACATTTGCAAGGTCAACCAGAATTGGTCAATGGGAGGGCAAGCTATTCATAAATTCTGCAGACAAGGATCCTGAACTGAACTCACCAGCGTTATCCATTTCAGCACTACTAGGAAGCAGACGAAAGCAAGGCAAGAGAAGCAGCCTAGAAATTTTTGGAGGCGTGCGTGCGTGTGTGTAAGATATTTTACTGTCGCTTTATATGAAGTGAATGGAGGAGGAAAAGATCTCTTATCGACCAACTGTGTGTACTGCCATTGAGGCGCTTATTTCTTCATCATGGTGTATTGTCACTGTTTCTTATAAATCCGACAGCTCAGGAGGGATTACCATGTTATTACTTGCACACTCAATTTTAGATTGTGATGTATCCGGACATCCCTTTTAATTTATGCCCCCTTAATCATCCATCAGCTCTAAACAGCTACACCATGCAGGACGCATTTCTTAAAGGCTTCTTGGAGAAATACACTAGATGCAATGCATAATTGCATGTCAGCATATGCAGACGCATAGTTGTCCAGATAACCATCAGACAAGGACACATTCACACTGATGATATAGACGTGTCAAGAGCGCAAATCAAATCGAATTGCTCAAGATGAGAACATTTTGCAGTGCCAACCATAGTTGGTCAACTGGAGAGCAGGCTATTCACAATTTCACATCATCCTAATCGATGCTAATTGCTACTACTCAGTATATAATTTGTACTACTACTTGGTATTTACAGATGTACTTACAAAGCTAAGATGCAGTGGCAGCAGGCAACACCTTTGTCACCCACTTGCAGGCCAGGATTCATTCTGAACTCCCAGATGCTATCCACTCCGGCACTAACCGATAGTATAAACTAATGGGAAGTGAAAAAAAAGAAGCAGCCGAGAAATTTGACCAGAATGCTCATGGGTTGGTCAGTAGTTCCTCTAGCTCCGGCGCGGATCTGAGAGGTAGGGTGAGCCGTGGTGCTACGGCAGGAAGGGCGGCATCTCGCCGTAGTTTGCCGCGGGCTTCCAGCGCGGGTCGGCGGGGTCGGGCCGCGCGCCGCAGCGCTGGCACCGCTCGGCGGGCGGCAGGCGTACGACCTGCAGGATCCTGCGGCAGGAGGGGCATGAGGAGTGGCCGCGCAGCCACTTGTCGACGCAGAGGGCGTGGAAGGCGTGGCCGCACTGCGGCAGCACGCGCATGGCCTCGCCGTCCTCGAACTCGGCGAGGCAGATGGCGCACTCCGGCGCCCCGGCGTCCTCCTCGTCTCCCGCTGCAGCCGCTTTGGCGGTCTTGGGGTCGGGGGCTACGTAGGCGACGGTGGGGATGGCGCGGAGGACGGACTTCTTGACGCCCCTGTTGGCGGCGGCGGCGGGGCCGACGCCGAGGCGGCGGGAGCAGGCGCAGCGCGCGACGAGGCCGATGCTGAGGACGCAGATGAGCGCGCAGAGGAGGGAGGCGAGGATGACGATGATGTCCCTGTCGTTCGCGACGACGGGCCCGGACGGCGTGGCGGCGGCCTGCAGGAGCCGCCTCGCCGCCATGGCCACGGCCACGGGCATCTGCTGCTGCTGCTCTGGCTGCATCGCCTCGATCGAACTGGAAGTGATGTGGGCTAATCGGCGGGCGCGCTGCGGGGAGGAAGGTGACAAGTGTGTGTGGGAAACTAGGTTGGAGTGGCGGGGCTTGTCCTTTATAGAAGAGTCCGGCGTCGCTCGCTGCCTTTCCGCGAGCAGAGTGTGTGTGGATAAAGCCGCGCGGTGTTTCCGGACGCGAGGGAGAACAGTGGGGTGGTCGGTCGGTGTAGCCAAAGACCGTGGGCGCCCGCCCGCCCCTTCTCGTCTGGATCCTCCTGAAACCAGGTGCACCGGACCGGAGGAAGCAACTGCTAGTAGTACCACCAGCGTTTGGCGTGTCTACCTACCAGACGTACCATGACGCGACTCGAGGTGCTTCGTCGCTACACTCTTCATACCAGGGGCTCCTCGTTCGCTGCATCTCCGGATGCGATGGGGCTCGTGGGACATGATCCAGGCGTGCACGTATATGGGATCGCGGTCGGTGTAACTGAACCCCGTGGACGAGAATATACTCGGAATGATACGGCCAACAGTCACGACAAAAATAAAGACTCTCGGATATTTGCCACATACAACAACCTGGCGTGCGCTAAACAAAGATATCCTCTCTAATAATCCTCTTTTTTTTTCGCGCCTTCGTATTTGTAATTGCTTGATCATTTGGTTCAGCTTCTATGTCCAACCCCAGACCCCCTCGCTAGCTTGGAGGTAGATATTGTGATGCTAGATGCATGCATGCGGCGGTGGCTTTGTTTGTTTGTGCCAGTGTCAAACTGTTCATGATCATTTTCACAAATAAAAAGTTTTAGGCAATAGTGAAGGGTGCAATTTGAATTTTGCATGTCGCTTGGGTGTATGCGTCGAAGACAGATAGGATCGTCTCCGATGTCGATCCCTAAATTTAGGAGTGAAAATCCTCTTGTATTGAGCTCGGTGATGCAACCTCAAAATCTACAACTCAATCATCTACCTCGTTTGCATGCGCCATCTCGAGTGTTGGTTGAGTCGTTGGCTCTTCGGTTGGTCACGCTATGTCAGACCCTTGAAGAACACAATTGCGGCATCAGCGCGTCCATGTTCTCGACGGACACCCTGGCAGGCTCCAATCGTTTTTTTTGCTTAGACAGTTTGATCTTTTAGTGATTCTTTTTTTATGCATCAAGGTTGTAGGTCCGACTCTGATATTAAGATCAAAGGGTGTATGAGTTGTATTGTACTCTGCTTCTATTCTTAATATATCAGCTCGTTGGTTCAAAAAACCCGCACAAGAGAGTAACCTAATATTTGTAGTTCTTAAATACGCAGATATCATTGGTAACATATCTTCCAATAAAGAGACAACATTTATGCCGTTTTGAATGTAGATCTATGACGGACTTTACAGTTAGTTCTCTCTAAAAAATATGTACATCAATGAATTCTGAAGCCGATCATCAAATTTTATTTTTAAGACACACCCTTAGAAAAATGTAATTCACAACTAACCAAACAAAATGGTATTGACTTGTAGTTTGTATGATCTTCAATCACCCTATCTTTCACATTAACAAATCAAGTCAAACAACCCCTAGACTTGTCTAAAAAGAAAACAACAAAAGGACAAACTAATGAAGGAGGCCTAGATCACCTAGGAGTGGGTCTACAACATCACCCTTTACGTTTAGGTCCCCTTTGAGACGAGTTTGAGTTTTGATTTATAATGTGGTGGCTTCGCTTATATTCAACTTTAAGAGGTTCCTAATCCAACAGACCTAAATTTTGTGATCATGAAATGGTAACCTAGCGAAACATTGTATCTACAAGTTTTGAATATGTATGAACATATTTGTGCCTGTAAATGATAGGTAGACACTCCAAACATACAAAAATGGTAAAAAGGAGATGATCATTTGGGAGCCGAAGAAATAAAATGTAAGTGATGAGTTATGGTACACAAGATACAATAAGTTGACTCGAAAGAATCTTCAAAATGGTCATTCTTTTATTTCTTTTTTTTTTACAAAAAGGCCATGTACTTGCCCTAGAAATGTATGATTTTAAAGATTTTTTAACACATAAATATGACCTATACACATGTGGATTTGGCGAAACATTACACAACAAGTTATGGTAACATTCTATCTTTTAATCTTATAGTCCTCATTCATTCTCTTCTAAATTGTGCGGTCCACGAAATTCTCTCTTCCAAAGGGGTGCACAAAAGTAGGCGATAGTAGAGAATAGAGTGCAGAGTGCATTGCATGTGCACATGGGCACCAATAATCCTATTTTTTAAAATCGGAAATCATATTTTCGAGTTTCAAAAAAGTTGAAAATAATTCGGCATGTAGCTAGTGATGTATATAAAAAACATGCAAAAAATATCAATTGGAAATAATATGTATTTTGAGCTGCAGAAAAATGACAAAATTGTAGATCTAGACAAAGTGATTTCAAATCTTAAACAAAAAAAAAATGGAACCTTGTTATTTTTATGTAGCTCAGA
This sequence comes from Avena sativa, assembly GCA_916181665.1. Lineage (NCBI taxonomy): Eukaryota > Viridiplantae > Streptophyta > Magnoliopsida > Poales > Poaceae > Avena > Avena sativa. The sequence continues at coordinate 373,850,666 of OV702280.1, forward strand.
ATACAAAACAATTCGAATTGAGATTTTTCATGTTTGCGGGATACATCGTTACCCACTTTTAAGATATTTTTTTTGAGGGTATCTACTTTTAAGATTTTGTTTCACGATTTTTTAAAACTTTTTAATATAGTTTTAAATTATTTTAACACGCACGGAGCACCGGATCTCGGGAGCCAAAAGGGACTTTCCGATGCATTTTACTCCTAATTGTTATTTACCAACTTCACACGTACTTGCTTGCTATAGTAGATCTTTTTATGGTCTTATAAAACTCAAATTATGTCTTTTTTGCTAATTCACAAACGTCGTGATCATAGGAACCGTGATAAGATTGCCGGTTCTCACGGTCCACAACATAAATGTTTTTATGGTTTCATAAAACTATATAGATATGATTTCTCCGCTAATTCACAAACGCGTCATGGTCATAGCTAGGAAACGTGATAAGGTTTGCCGTGTCTCCCCATCCGTCCAACGACATAAGCTATAGGACAAACCCACACACGTCGCCGGTACAGGAAACTGGATACTCGATAAGGTTTCAGAAAAAAATACGATGGAGATGGGCACCACCCACCACCTACTACCTGCATATCGTCGATCGCCACGACGTACTAGGACAATAATAAATAAAGGGCCGTTGGTGTTCGGACCATGTGCGTAGTACGCTGCACGGAGATTATCCCCCAAGACCTCCGAACGGGATCCCCTGGGCCCCGGCATGTCCCGGACGGCTGCATGCACGTCACCTCCTCCCGTGGGGGTGGGTTGCAGTTACGATCTTCCCACTTCCGGCCGGGGGGGGGGGACGGTGGTGCGCCGCGCGCCGGCCACCCTTTCTCGGCGTCTGCGATCGGCCGTTTCGAGGAGACGGTTACGTATGTACGTGGAGGTAGCTGGCAGAGGGGGGATACGGACGGACGGAGGGACGGACGGGACGTAGCCATCGGTCACCGGCGTGGGAGGCGTGTTTGCCGGGTCTTCTCTAGCCTTTCTTGTCTTTTACTTATCCCGGTATGTTACCCACAGAGAGAGAGAGAGAGAGAGAGAGAGAGAGAGAGAGAGAGAGAGAGAGAGAGAGAGAGAGAGAGAGAGAGATGGTCGGTAGGAGGCTGGGAGTGTGGAAATTAACGGCCGAGGTCGGGTCAAGATCGATCGAGGCGGGTCGCGGGGCGAGGTGGTGGTGATCTTTATCGCCGGCCGGCGCCGGGAAAGCCGTGTGGGAGGCGCCGTCCCACCGTGGCCTTCGGCCGTCACGCTGCCCGCGTGATCGATAAATTAGTGGCTCTATATTTTTTTTTCCCTCCTTTTCTCCTCCCAGCGTAAAGCGCGCGCACGGTGACAGCACGTCGGCACACCTTTACCCAGCCGGTCTCCTGTTTGGACACACACGTACTCTACGTAGGTGCGCCGTCCCGGACTCCCGGCGGTCGGCGCGACGCCTCGGCCTGGGAAGTGAGGCGTATCCTCCTGCGCACCAGTGCGTGCCAGTTGTACGGGTACCAGACATCAGTTGTGGTTCGTCGACGTATCATGCATACCTCCGGCGGCCTTGTCGTTGCGTGTGGCTCGCGTGAACTCTCTCTCTCTCTCTCGCTGGATAGTCCACACCATACCGTCACACTCAAGGTTTCCGGCGGAAGAGAGAGTTATTGCGTTGTCCGCAAACGTTTCCGGCGGAAGATGCATGCACCGTTGCTCACACAGGACAGGAGAGGCCCGGAAATGGACGCCGAGCAGTTGCGCTAGCTGAGGTCAGGCGCGTGAGCGAGCGAGATTATCCGTCCATCTATCCAGTTTCTTTTTCAGCCTGCATATATGGATATTATGGCACCCCCCAGAAATTAGCAAGCACACGCTCCGAAACGATGAGAAACATCCACTTTTCCCTTTCACCACGAGCACGAGCACCGGCGACCGCGTATTCGTTGGATTATTAGGTATAATTTTTATGATTAATTTTAAAATATATATTATGACAACAATAACTATAATTACGTGAACTTCTAATATACTAGATGTATTGATCAATATAAATAGTAGCAGATTATACGCACTAACAACCATAATAAAATAACAGATCTGATGACGGTGTACGTACTGATCGATTGTCGATATATTCGCCGTTGGTGCAGTAACATGTCGAAGGAGTCAACGTGCAGTAGGTCCGGCTTGACGACCGGGAAGATGCGCAGTGATGATGAACTTGAGCAGTCCCGCAGAGCGCTTCCAAAAAAAAACTTATTCGCCCTCTCGCATATAGAATCATAAAGGCGAGTGATTCCGGAGACCTGCTCTTACGATCGCTGGTGCACGCCGGCAAGCGGGATGAAGTAGACTACGGTGGCGGCGCAAGCAGAGAGGATGGAAAACCCTAGATGGTTCAATGTCGTACGTTGTGGAAGCCGCACAGACGTTTATATAGAGCGGCTCAAAAATCCCGTACAGGACACGAAGTGGACCAAACCCACATCGTCCACATTTGGGTCGGTTACAGATAGCCCACGATCCGGGAACGACCCGAATCCACTAACTGTTGACACATCTGTCTAACCGCACACATTTTCCTGAGCAGCAAAATAAAGCTCGGCTCGGCGAGATTCCCACAACCCGCGGCGCGTGCACGCATGCGTGCGTGCGTGCGTGTGTGCGAGCGGCATCGGAGGAGGAGGAGGAGCGTGCGTGTAGCTCTCTTATTGTCACTCACTTACAAAGTGATGCAACACTCTAACTTATAAGATGGTGCAACTCTTTTTCAACTTCCCATGTGAGATTAAACTTTAGCTCCCACTGCTCTTGTCACACTGTGAGCTACCACCAACTTAAGTTAAATCACATATGGGCTTCCACATACATGGGCTTTAAGATTTAGGAAAATCTAAAATCATATATGAGTCTAATAATTTAGCTCATTATTTCTAACAATATCATCGTGAAATATATATAACGTTATCACTCGAGGTAAAGGGAAAAGGATACAGATCACCCTGGATTGAACGAAACGATCTCTTTGTTGTTGTGCTCCGCGCGTGGTCCACCTCCTGTACATCTTTTTCCACGGTTACCCTAGATGCCGCTTGCGTCTCTACCTAACCAAATGCATCGCGCCGCCGCCACGGGACCAGGCCACTGCTGCCATTGGACCATCCCCGCCGCTGCCGTACCAGGCCGCCTCCATGGTGGCCGCAAATCGCGCATGCCATGGAGGAGCGAGCTCCACCACGCCGGCTTCGAGCTCCATCGAACTCAGGCCACCGCAACCCAATTTCCTCCTCCTGCAGCCATGGTGCCCCTCCAAGCCCCGATAACCTTGGGTCACTGCATCTGCTCCGAGATCCGCCGCTGAATTGACCGCCGATGCGCAGGTCATATCGGGGAAGACTTCGTCGGAGTCGCTGCCATGCTCCACCTCCAACCTTCTCCACTGCAGTTGTGTTGCCTCGCTACCAACCTCGCAGTTGCTGCTGACCTAGGTGCTTCTGCAAGGGGATGTCGAACATGCTACCGCGGGTCTACACCGTTGCTATTGACGGTGGGTAGCATTGGTACTTTGGTCTACGATATTGCTACCGAAGGCAGATGCTTTTGCTACCATGGATGTATAGTGTTGCTACCATGGGCGAAGAGGGGACTGTTTTTGCTACATACTCGTTTATTTTTTGCTATGTACTCTTTTTTATTTTGCTACACTGACGTTCTGTAAATGCTACAATGTTTTCTGTACAAATTCTTGGCTATGAATTCTGGTGGGTGTCTCGGTGATGCTCGGGCGAAGTTGGTGTTTTGCTACACTAATATAATTGTTTTGCTACAATTAATCTTCGGTTTTATTACATTAGCACAAAGTTTTTGCTACAATGTCTCTGACGAGATCTTCCGGCGAAAATCTCTGACGAAGTCGGTTTTGCTATAATAGAACATTTTTTTTTGCTACAAAGTTGCTGACGAGGTCTCCGGCGAACTTTCTGACAAGGTTTAGTCTGTCTGTTCTTTTTCTGGATCGAACCGTTTTCTGTTGTATGTAGCAAAAGCATGACTATTTATAGCAAAAACGGATATATTTATAGCAAATGCGGTATTTAGGAGTTTTTTATAGAACACGTGTCAGCACGAGAAGACGGTGGATCCGGAGGAAATATGCCGGGAGAGCGCATAGCACTCCCCAAGGTAAAGGCAGCGGCGCTTTAATTTGTTGTGAGAAGGGTAAGACCGTTTTTTTCTGGGTGACAAGTACTGGCACTTTCATTCCGAGAGACGAGTTGAAAGGCGGCCGGCCAAACTCAGGGAGACACCTCCTCCACTGACTCGTCTCGGTTATTCTCCACCTTAACCGATTCATTACACGAGCTCCTCACACAAGTGGAGCGTTAAAAATGATTGTTGCCACTAAGATAACCTCGATCCCCGACAGTTTAGTCGGCAAGTGCAGGATCTAGATTTAACATTGCTTGGATTAGTCGGCATACAAAGTTATACTTCCTCCGATCCAAATTAATTGACTCAGATTTCTAGATTCGGATGCATCTAGACATGTCTTAGTGTTAGATACATCCGAATCTAGAAAAATCAAAGTCAATTAATTTGGATAGGAGGAAGTAGTATGATACACTAATACGTAACAGGTTGATCTTAATTAGCCAAAAATCCGAAAGTATGAAGTTGTATGATATGATCCATCGAAGATGCCCAGGAAAGGAAAAGATTGTTCACATTTCAGGCCCCTGACATTTGAGGTTAGTGACTGATTTGGGGCGGGCCAGCCGACCAACCAACCAACCAGGTGCACATAACACGCATAAAACATCATTATCCATTCAGGCTTACCCGTCATACCTCATTATCCAGGACCTCAATATGAACGCAAGCCACTTCTCAAAATTTGGTAGATTCTTCACTATCTTCAGGACAGATAAACAAGAGAGACTTCATGATTCTGTGTCATTACAATCTCGTCACTACGTTAATCTCAGTTTCCACCTAACTGACAGAAGAACACAGCCTACAATTTTTTCTTTCACGAAAACAGCCTACAATGTTTCATGATGTAAGAAATGAGAACTATACATTGAACCACAAGGCGGAGAAACAAGTAATCCAGAAGGCTACTCCAAAAATCAGTTTTTGTTCCAAGCAGTCCAATGATCGAATTTCATTATCATCAAGATAACTAAATACAAAGCCGACAGCATCCAGGTGCAAAGTAGTAAAAGAAAAAGCTAACAAGTTCTTATATATACAAACCCCAGCAGGAGATGAAGCTGGACAGCAAAAGGCCGCCAATCAACACCACCGAAAGCCCAGCAAAAGGCAAGTGATCAACAGCAGCAAAAATAACAAGATCGAGTGTTAAGCTTGGATCTCCAGCATCGTTCTCAGCGTCACAACCAAACGAAACCTCATCAGGCTCCCGAATCTCTCGTCATAGGTTGATCTTAGCAAAAAAGCCGAGAAAGGTACAAGTTATATGATATGATCCATCAAAAATGCCCGGGAAAAAAAAAGTATGCTCATATTTCTGTGAGTAACGCTACATCTACGGACAGGTTTTACAAAAAATTCTTACGGACTCGTACGTGGCACATCACCTGGGACTGAAACAGAAACGTGCCCCGACTTTTAAGCAAATTCAACCAACCAATTTAACCCACGTCTGTCTGTAGGATTCCCGTAACCAAACCAGTCCGTAAGTCTAGCTTTATTGTATTTCTGCAGGCTCCTGACATTCACTACTGCTGACATTTGCGGTTAGCGGCGGGTATTGGAGCAGGCCAGCCGGCCAGCCGACCAACCAACCAACCAGGTGCATCTAACACGCATAAAACATTCTTATCCATTCAACCTTATCCGTTATACCTCATTATCCAAGACCTCAATATGAACACAAGCCACTGCTCAAATTTTCATTGATTGTTCAGGACAGGTAAACAAAAGAGACTTCATGATTCTGTATTACAATCTCGTCACTGAATTAATCTCAGTTTCCACCTAACTGACAGAAGAACACAGCCTACACTGTCTGATGTAAGAAATGAGAACTATACATTGAACCACAAGGCGGAGAAACAAGTAATCCAGAAGGCTACTCTAAAAGACAGTTTGTTTCACTTAGAGACGTGATCTTTCTGGGGATCAGTGGGAATGAAAAACGGGGAGTTGCTGAGGACAAGATACGCCAGAAGAGTGTTGGCTCCAGCCGTCGGGATCTATATAGCGATATAAATTACATAGGACATTCGAACCCGCATGTCCCATATAGCTCTACCGACAAATCTTGGCATAGCTCTCTTGGCCGAAAACAAATCCTCCTCTGATTGGATGCAGAACATTGGAATTATTAAGGTAGCACATTTTACATACACTCTCCACCTTGCTATCTCCACATGTGCACGTCCTCTTCAAACCAATATGTGGAACATGAAATTGGCGGTAGCAAGTCTTGCAAACACAATCGGCTAAACAAAATAATACCAGGTCAGGCAACAAAAGAAAAATGTAAGGGAGCAATTGTATAGAGACAGAGACAGAGACCTCCACCATGACGACGAGTACCCCGTCCAAGAAGAAAACCAAGGAAAGTGTAGGCTTCAGTGACTGGTTCATCTGAAAACACAAGAAATAAATAGACCGTATTCAGTCGAGAACATGCTATCATAACAAACGACTTAAACAGCTTCCTTATCTATCTTTAAAAAGACGCAGCTTAGACAAATCAGGTTAATAAATATGCAGCAATGAATTTTGTTGAATATCCATACAAGCTTACGTGATTGTACTAGGAGCTTAGGTTGTGTAGGAAGTCTAATAAAAAGAGCAGCAGTGTCTTTTCAAATGTCAGTTTTATTCCCCTCTCTGCTTCCAGGGAAATTAGACGGCAACCTCGTAATCTCTTGCCCTACTTGGCAAAAGAAAAGGAAAAATACCATTAGTTATGCCTATCCTAAAACATGTTGCCCCACCCCACCCCTCTAAGCATGATACAATGCTCATCTCTCTGCGTGCCAAGAGAGGCAACGCAACTATTACCTGCAATTCATTCGCACTAGTAAATCCGAGTGCGCATAAGGTTAAACAAGGAGCAGGGACATCTACAATTACTGGCAACAGTTAAAGAGTTTGATCATTTCCTAAACTGCTGAACTAATGAAATAAGCAATGCACTAAAAGGATAAGACATCAGACTCGAGGGGAGGGCGCTGCTACAGAAGCTGGAGGGAACAGGTAGAAAGTAAGCAATTCAGACCAGAAGGACTTGGCAAGGTATAAGACAGAACCAATATGTATTGAACCCTACGTTAGCTGAGGCAAGTAATGAGACTTGCAACTTACAGTAGGAAGGGCCAAAAAACCACCTAAAGTAGTTTGAAACAGTTGGTATCTCCAGAGTAGGGATGGAATTATAACTCGAAACTCGCGAGCTAAACGAGTAACTCGTGATATAGCTCGACTCGGCTCGAACTCGGTGTCTAACGAGTCGAGCCAAGTTTTTAATTTGAGTTTGTTTGTTCAACCAAACTAAATAAGCTACTCGCGAGCTACTCATTTAGCTTATTAAACTCGTTCAAATATAGAATTTGAAAATTTTCATAGATAAGTGTCATACTATGAATGTTCCTTGAAGCTGTAATGGCGTAGAGTTACTATATTTTTTATTGATCTTCCTTCGTGCTATTATGGAAGTACTATTATTGTTCTAGTTTCAAATTAGTAGAATAATTACTAGTTTTTCTTATATATGTTCATATTCATAACTTATAACAATCTAAACGAGCTGCTCGCGAGCTACTCGTGAGTTTACCGAGTCGAGCCGAGTTTCAAATATGAGCTCGTTCTATAAATGAGCCGAGTCGAGCTAACTCGTTAGTTGAACGAGCTTTAGCGAGTCGAGCCGAGTTGGCTCGGCTCGGCTCGAATTCCAGCCCTACTCAGCCCTACTCCAGAGCAGAGCACTTCCTCTGTAGAGTAGTATACTGTCTATATTAAGGTGAAATGTCGGGGATCTAGAAGTAGATTTATTTACATGATGGCGTGTCTTTCGGTGAAAACCTAATGTTTATTTGAAGTACATATGCTTGGCAATGACAAAAGAATAAGATCTTCCAGCGGAAACAAATGTGTATGCGGGTCATGACAACAGAGAGGTAATAAGGGTGCATAAAGCAGCTAGCAAGTAGATACAAACCTATGGGGGTGCATGTGATAACTTTATCGACACCGGTGGCGTTTATATCAAGGAGCTCAAAAAAGAAGAGAGTTCGTGGAGCAGGCAGGAAGGGGAACCAGCCAGACTGCTTCCTCGAAACAGGCATACGCCCAGCTATATTAATATAGCTGGGCTGCTTCCGACAAGCCAAAAAGTTGCCATGAGTCCATAGAAAGTTGTCGTCATAATCGCTGCGTCTGGTCACCACACCAGGGGCAGGTTCGTACTCATCATCCTGATCAACCGAAGAATCATGGACAAAAAACATTGGTAAAGTTAGCAAGGTAAAACAAAACAAAACAAAGAAGCATCGATGACTGACTTCGATCACTTAATTAATACTGTCTCCTACACACAAATTTGTTATAGTAATGGCTGAGCAAAATCTGCTTAAAATGTAATTATATGGAAGTACTTTTTCATGACAAACCCACTAATATAATTTCCAAGTGTCAGCTTTTTATAGTGATATATATTTAAGGTTTGACTGCAGCTAATTGCCAGAAAAAAATGATCGAGCAAGGAAAAAACATATCACCGGATGCTTGTTGTTGTACCACTCAAGGCATTGCAGCACAATCTTGTGATTGAAAGCTCTGAGTTGCGATTGTGGCGTCTTCCGCCTAACATAGAACGTGTACACAGATCAATGAAATAGTAGTCAGAAAATATCGAAGGGGGGCAATGAATCCATCGAATTGGACGGAGGGGCCGATTAATTACCTGAGGAACGCATCATGCTGAGCTCTCAGCGCCTTCATGGAACGGATGGGCTCGGGATCCCGTCGGAGGAAGGGCAGCAGCCTCAGCCAGTTGTACCCGCGGCGAGGCAAGGTCTCATCAGGCAGAACAAAGGGAATGGAGTACCCAAGCACCCGTCCGCCGCATTCAAGGAGTTCACGAGCCGCCGCCTCGCCCGATCCGGTGCCGACGGCGGTCTTCGTCACCTCGCATCCGCGCGGGGTCACTCTTTCCGCCTCCTTCGCTGGATCGCCGCTTTCAAGGAAGTGACGAGACTCCTCCTCCTCACTCGATGCGGTGCCGGTGCCGACGGCGCTGCAGAAGGTCTTCATCGCCTCCTTAAACAGCGTTTGCTGCCCTGCTTTTGCCCTTGCCCTTGCCCTTTGCCTTCTCTTTCTTAGAACGCTTTTTATCTGGCTTATAGAAACCCCGGCTTCGCTGGACCGAATCCGACGAGGAGTCGAGTCTCCTCCTTCTCGGCCATGGCGGCGATGCTTTTGCCCTATCTGTGTCTACCTCTCCGGGCCGTGGGACAAGTGGGGAGGCAATGCGGGCTGGATATCCACGACTTCCCCTCAATGGAAATCATGGTGGGCCGTTAACGATTATGTGCAGATGCGGCGCCATCAGCCCATTTACGCCTGGCTGGGTGATGCAATTAGGCCGGAGATGGATGTTTGGTTGCCAATTTGCATGCCCGTGAATTGTGATGTTTTCGGCAGCCATGCAACCTTGATATCAAAGGTTGCAATCAAAGGTTACTTTATATACTGAGTGAGGGGTACTGAAAGAAAGGTCGGCACTTGAGGTCTCAAAGGTATATACAGCATTCAGAGATGCTCCGTGCTCATGCAACTTGGAGGATATGAGTTATATCGGTGATAGATTCATATTTTTTGACAAATCTGCCCTATAGACAAAACTAATTCCTCGTATAACCGCTTGGTGATAGTAGACTAATTCCTTGTACGACAGATTCACGTGGAGAAGAGGACGGATGCGTCGATCAGGCGATTGAGCTGTTGGAATTAATCTCGTACCACGTACGTGTGCCTGTACCTGTTCAAAATAAAAGGAAGAGATAAGTCAATCTTATGTCATCAGCCTAACAAACGTGAGATAAGGAAGGTTGAACCCCCACGTTCCCTAACTACTGCGTCATGATCGGAGGCGCCTCCAACGTTAATTTGGAGTCGGTCCCGAGTCCTCGGCGCTAGATATAAAGGGTACCGCCGGCCCGTTTGAGGTGACGATCTCACACGGTGCTCTCGTTCTCGAAATCCCCACACCGATCATAAGCTAGCGCTCTGGGACCCGAAGGCCTACTCCCTCACCGCGCACGCCCTGGGCAGTGCCGGTGGCGTCCCGAAGGTTTCCGGTACCCGCTGCTGGAAGGACCGCTCTCTCGTCGCCGTTCGTCTACGACAACCGCGATCAGGCACTGATGGCTTCCTCAAGCAATGGTTAGCCTCTTCTATCTATTTCAGATTAGGTGCTCATGTCTAGGCTAATCTAAGTCATGTAAATTTAGTTCTTACATTATGGTATCAGAGCAGTAATTAGCCTATCTTGAATCCTACTGCTGATGTTTAGATTTAGATCGGTTGCTATGTTTTAATTGATGATCATGTGGTTCCGTTAATGCAAATTAGATGCTAAGTTGCGTGATCATGTTTAGATAAATCTTCCAGTTTAAGTTAGTTCGTCGGATCATGTCATTTTTGTTAGATTGCTTTCGGCATAATGTTGTTTAGACCCTGATTGCATGATTCAATTAGTTCATGTTCAGTACAGATCAGTGTTTAGTTAATTGGATTAGCGTCAGAGATTTCTGATTAGTCCTAGTATGCATATTTAGACTGTTCCGATGCAGCAATTAGAAGATGAAATATTTATTTTCTGAATCAGATACGAATCCTCAGTAGGAAATTTCCCCAATTTCAGTCTGAAATCCTAAGAACACTAAGCAGAGGAGGAGCACCTTACCTGAGATGCCGCGTCGACGCCTAGTCCCTCGGGACCTCCGTACGCACTGGTTGCGTACGAGGGCGCTGTCGCCGCCCGTCGTCGTTCCCCTTGTCGGGGACGCGTCGGAAAGACGCCATGAAGGCAGTCCTCGACGAAACCGCGCGCCGGCCTTCGGCCACTGCATGCGGCGCCGGCGAGGGGAGCCACCACAGCTGCGGCCGCGCATCAGCTTCGTGTTGGAGATATGCCCTAGAGGCAATAATAAATATAGTTATTATTATATCTTTGTGTTTATGATAAATGTTTACATTCATGCTATAACAGTATTAACCAGAAACATTAATACTTGTGTGATTTGTAAACTAAATAAGAGTCCCTAGTAAAGCCTCTTCATAATACTAGCTTGTTGATTAATAGATGATCATGGTATCTTGATCATGAACATTTGAGATGTTGTTAATAACAAGGTCATATCATTAGGAGAATGATATGATGGACATACTCCTATATAGATAAGCGTAGCATAAAGATCAAGTCATTTTAATAGTTCAATTGCTATAAGCTTTCTGATACATAGTAACCTAATTCCTTCGACCATGAGATCATGCTTATCACCATCACCGGAAGGATGCTTTGATGACATCAAACACCACAGCGTAACTGGGTGGCTATAAAGGTGGCATTGAGTGTTCGGAAAGTATGGGTTGAGACACATGGATCAAGAGTGGGATTTGTCCATCCATATGACGGTAGATATACTCTGGGCCCTCTCGGTGGAATGTCATCCAATTAGCTTGCAAGCATGTGATTGGCTCACAAGGGATCACATACCACGGGAACGAGAAAAGAGTACTTATCGGTAATGAGGTTGAACTAGGTATGCAGAGATACCGACGATCAAAACCTCGGATAAGTAAACTATCGTGAGACAAAAGGAAATTGGTATCATATGTAAGTGGTTCATTCGATCGCAAAGTAATCGTAGAAATATGTGGGAGCCATATGAATTTCCAGATTCCTCTATTGGTTATTGATCGGAGAAGTGTCTCGATCATGTCCGCATAATTCATGAACCGTAGGGAGACACACTTAAGGATTCGATGTTGTTGAGTAGTTATGGAATGATGAGTAAGAGACCGAATGTTTGTTCGGAGTCTCGGATGGGATCCGGGATATCACGAGGAGATCCGGAATGGTCCGGAGAATAAGATTTATATAAGGAAAGTCCTGTTTCAGAGTTGGGGAATGATTCCGGTGTTTTCACCGGGAATGTTCTAGAAGGGTCCGGAAGGTCCGGCACTCCGGAGGGGAAGGGTACATGAATGTCTCATGACAATGTGGAATGGTTGCATCATGTACTAGGTCACTTGGCTGGGCAAAATAAAGGAATAAATCAAATCCTAGTTTGAAAGTCAAACGCCAATTTGAAAAAGTCAAACGACAAGTTTGCTTGGTGGAGGGAGAGTAGGAAACCTACTTGGGGAGGAGTTCCTCTCCCTCCACCCGCCGGCCAAGGAGGCCGAGTTGGGTGAGGACTCCCTCCTCCCAACCGGCCACCCTCCACCTATATAAGGAGGGGTAGGGCTCCCTACCCCTGACACCCCAAAAACCCTAGCCCTCTCCTCCAAGTCGTCGGCGCCACCACCACCTTGTGCTGCTGCCGCCGCCTAGGGCACCTCCAACTCGGCGAGTTGGGGTGATCCCCAAACCCTAGCCGTCGGCTACACTCTCCCCTTGGTGCCCTCTAAACCCTAGATCACCAAGGCCTCTCTCATACTCCACCATACTCGCTCCAGCTTAAGGCGAAGCCCTGCGAGATCTCCCCTCTACTTCCGGTACCACGCCGCCGTGCTGTCGGAATCACGAGGAGAGTGCTACAACCTTCGATGCCTGCTGGAACAAGGGAGAGGAAGGTCTTCATCGAGTACTGAATGTGTGACCGACTGCGGAAGCGCTGCCGGAACACAACGCCGGAAGGATCGTCTACGCGATCTTAAGATCGGCAAGAGTACGACTACATCACCCACGAGAATCTGCTCTCGTTAACCACTTTGGAATCTTCGAGGGTGAGTTCCTCTATCGACTCGTTGCTATAATCTAGTAGATAGATCTTGGCTTGTTTGTTTGCATGCGGTAGAATTTTTTTGTTTTCCATGCTACGAACCCCTACAGTGGTATCAGAGCCGTGTCTATATGTAGATCTGTTGCACGAGTAGAACATGTTGGAATTATGACCTAGAGGCAATAATAAAGATGTTATTATTATAATTCTTGTTCATGATAAAGTTTATATTCCATGCTAGAATTGTATTAAGCGGAAACTTTAATACTTGTGTGGTTTGTGAACAACACCGTGTCCCTAGTATGCCTCTATGGACTAGCTCATTGATTAATGATGGTTAAGGTTTCCTAACCATAGACATGAGTTGTCGATTAATAATGAGATCATATCATTGGGAGAATGATATGATGGACAGACCCAAACTAAGCGGAGCAATTAGATCGTGTCATCGTGTTCATCTTTGCAAAGCTTTTCTTATGTCAAATATTGTATTCCTTAGACCATGAGATAATACAACTCCCTGGTATCGGAAGAAAGATTTGAGGTCATCAAACGTCATCCTATGAGAGGGTGATCATAAAGGTGTCTCTCAGGTGATCGGAAAGTACCTGTTGGGTTGTATGTATCGAGATGGGATTTGTCCCTCCCAAGTCGGAGAGATATACTTCGGGCCCACTCGGTAATCGATATCAACACCGCTTGCAAGCATGTGGTTAAGGAGTTAATCACAAAGTGATATCGGATTACGGAACGAGTAAAGTACTTGCTGTGAACGAGATTGAACTAGGTATGACGGTACCGACGATCAAATCTCGGGCAAGTAAAATATCGCGAGACGAAGGGAATATATATATGGGATTGATTGAATCCCGGCATCGTGGTTCATCTGATATGATCATCGATGAATGTGTGGGAGTCAATATGGGTTTCCAGACCCCGCTATTGATTATTGATATAAGATCATGTCTGCATGTTCTCGAACCCGAAGGGTCACACACTTAACGTGTCTCGACGCTAGGATAGATTGGATAATTGGTTTATGAGTTTTTGTTCGGAGTCTCGGATGGGATCCGGGACATCACGAGAGGTTCGGGAATGGTCCAGAGAATAAGATTCATATAAGGCAGTGCAGTTTTTGGAATTCGGAATTGTTCCGGGTTAATCGGTATTGTACCGGAAGCTTCTAGAACCTTCCGGAAGGGGACCAACGTGGCCCCACCTTCCGGGAGGGGGCATGGGCCTATGAGGGAGTGCCCTGGCCGCAATGGGCCAGGGTCACAAGGCCCCATAGGGGCCCAGCCGGCCAAACAAGGGGAAAACCCTAATTGGAGCTTCGAGAAGGAGGGGGAACTTGCCCCCCACTCCTCCCTCCTTTGGCCGCCGTCCTAGGCTTGGGGGAGGGGCTAGGGCTGGCGCCCACCCCTCTATATATAGAGGGATGGGGCGCACCACCCCCCCACACCTTCCCCTCAAGCCTAGCCGCCCTGCTGCCCTCCTCTCTCTCTCCCTCCCGACTGCGTGTAGGCAAAGCCCTGCTACAGAAACTCTCCACCACTTGCACCGCGCCGTCGCGTTGTAGATCCAATCCGTCTCTCCACCATACTTGCTGGACCGAGGAAGGAGGAGACGTCGAGGTGCTGCACGTGTGCATCTCACAGAGGCATCGCCACTTGCGGTGCTAGATCGGATCGGATCGCGAGGAGGAGAAGCGAGTACGACTACATCACCCACGTTCCAACGAACGTTCCGCTGTGCGAATCTTCAAGGGTATGAAGATCTCATCTAATCCCTCTCGTTGTTTGCATCTCCTAGATTAGATCTTGGCTTTCCTCTGTTCGCATCCGTAGAAAATTTTGATTTACTATGTCGCGAAACCCTTCAGTGGTATCAGAGCTAGATCTATGCGTAGATGTGTTTGACGAGTAGAACGCAACATGGTTGAAGCAGGCGTTGATGTTTTTTGTTGCAAGCCTCTTGTTTGTGTTCTTCTTATGACGCGGGATAGTGAGATTGAAGCGGTCCAGGCCAACCTTACGCGACGTCGTTCGCGAGACTGGCTCCGCACTTGACGTGTGGCTTGTTCCACACATGCGGCTGGTGGATGCCAGTTTCTCTCACTATAGTTGTCATGGGATTTACACCGGAGTTTGGCAACCATAATATCACCGTTGTGGCTTTCCGTAGGTAAGAATCGTTCTTATCTTGCTACTCCCATAAGCCACGTAAAACATGCAACAACAAAGTAGAGGCGTCTAACTTGTTTTTGCAGGGAGTGTTTTCTGTGATATGGTATGGCCCAAGATATGATGTGTGTATTGTATGCAATGATCATGTTTTTGTAATGTTTCACGACTTGCATGTCGATGAGTACACAACCGGCAGGAGCCATATGGTTGTCTTTATAATTGTGTATGACCTGTGTGTGAACTTCTTATACGCCATGTAATAGTTTCACTTTATCGCTAAGTAGTTAGCAGTAGTTGTAGTTGCTATTCGTGGTGGAGGCAATCATGGTGGAGTGATGGAGATCATGCCGGCACCCACAAGATGGAGATCATTGCGCGAAGATTGGCTATACCATGTCACATAAAGTTATATGCATGTGATGTTTATCCTTTTATGTATCTTATTATGCTTAGATCGCGATGGTAGCATTATAAGATGATTCCTCATTTAAAGATCAAGATAAAACCGTGTTCTCCCCATGTATGCACCGTTGCGAAAGTTCGTCGTGTCCAAGCATCACGTGATGATCGGGTGCTATAGACTCTACGTTCACATACAACGGGTGCAAGCCAGTTTTGCACACGCGGAAATACTTGGGTCTAACTTGACGAGCCTAGCATGTACAGACATGGCCTCGGAACACATGACATGGCCTAGCATGAGTCATATGAATGATATGATCGACACTTCGTTGTCCACCATTGAAACCACATCTCTTCTCGTGAAGATCGGATTAGGTGTGGTGAATTTGGATCATGTTCACTAAACAACTTGAGGGATGTTGAATTTAGTGGGAGTTCATCTAGTAATTTGATTAAAAGTTGAACTAGTTATCATGAACATAGTCTAATTTGTACTTGCAAATATTGTAGATCAAATGGCTAAGTCCAACTTCAACTTCAACGTTTTTGCTGAGAAGGAGAAGCTTAGAAACAATGGGTCTAACTTCACCAATTGGTTCCGCAATCTGAGAATCATTCTCTCCGGCGGTCAAAAGGACTATGTCCTTGAGAATGTGTTAGGTGACGCCCCTGCTGTAGATGCGTCGGTTGATGAGAAAGCTGTCTATCAGTCGCGCAAAGATGATTATGGTGTGATTAAGAGCACCATGTTGTTTGCTATGGAATCGGACCTTCAAAATCGTTTTGAAGACTATCCCGGGCCCTTTGAGATTCTCGAGGAGCTGAAAACCATGTTTCAGACTCAGGCCCGGTGTGAGATATATGAGATCTCTGAGAAGTTCTTTAACTGCAAGATGGAGGAAGGGGGTTCCGTTAGTGAGCACGCCATTAAGATGTCGGGCTACACTCAACGCCTTGAGCAACTGGACTGCAAGATTCCAGAGGAGCTCTGATTGACAGGGTTCTGCAATCACTCCCTCCCAGCTACAAAAGTTTTGTAGTGACTCATAATTAGATTCGTTCCACTGATACGATCACCGAGCTCTTCGCAAAGCTGAAGGCTGCGGAGGTGGACATCAAAAAGGATAATCATGTGTTGATGGTTAACAAGCCCCCCACCTTCAAGAAAGGTAAGGGTGCAAAGAAGCCCTTCAAGAAAGGCGGCGGCAAGCGCGTTGCCCCTGCTAAGAAGAAGCCCAAGTCTGGTCCTAAGCCGGACACTGAGTGCTTCTATTGCGAGGACAAGGGTCACTGGAAGCGCAACTGTCCGAAGTACTTAGCGGACAAGAAGGCTGGCACCATCAAAGGTATATTTGATATACATGTTATTGATGTTTTCCTTACTAGCCCTCGTTGTAGTGCCTGGGTATTTGATACCGGTTCAGTTGCTAATATTTGTAACTCGAAACAGGAGCTACGGAATAGACGGCGGCTTGCGAGGGATGAGGTGACGATGCGCGTTGGCAACGGATCAAGAGTTGATGTGATGGCCTTCGGCACGCTCTCCTTAGTTTTACCTTCGGGATTAGTTTTAAACCTCAATAAATGTTATTATGTGCCTGCGTTGAGCATGAACATTATTTCTGGATCTTGTTTATTGCAAGACGGTTATTCATTTAAATCGGAGAATAATGGTTGTTCTATTTATATGAGTAACATCTTTTATGGTCATGCACCTGTTGTGAATGGTTTATTTCTTCTAAATCTCGAAAGGGATGAAACACACATCCATAACATTGAGGCTAAGAGATGCAAAGTAGATAGTGATAATACTACTTATTTGTGGCACTGTCGTCTAGGTCATATTGGTGTAAAGCGCATGAAGAAACTCCATTCTGATGGACTTTTGGAGTCTCTTGATTTTGAATCATTTGACACATGCGAACCATGCCTCATGGGCAAGATGATCAAAACCCCGTTCTCCGGTATGATGGAGCGAGCAACAGACTTGTTGGAAATCATACATACCGATGTATGCGGACCGATGAGTATTTCGACGCGCGGTGGATATCGCTATTTTCTCACTTTTACCGATGACTTAAGTAGATATGGGTATATCTATTTAATGAAACATAAATCTGAAACATTTGAAAAGTTCAAGGAATTTCAGAATGAAGTGGAGAACCATCGTAACAGAAAGATTAAGTTTCTACGATCCGATCGTGGAGGTGAATATTCGAGTTATGGTTTTCTCACGCATCTTAAAGCAAGCGGAATCGTTTCGCAACTCACGCCACCCGGAACACCACAGCGCAATGGTGTGTCAGAACGCCAGAATCGAACCCTATTAGATATGGTCCGATCGATGATGTCTCTTACTGATTTGCCTTTATAATTTTGGGGTTATGCATTAGAAACCGCTGCATTCACTTTAAATAGGGCACCATCTAAATCCGTTGAGACGACACCGTATGAACTGTGGTTTGGTGCTAAACCTAAGTTGTCGTTTCTTAAAGTTTGGGGATGCGAAGCTTACGTCAAAAAGTTGATGCCAGACAAGGTCAAACCCAAAGCGGAGAAATGTGTATTCATAGGATACCCTAAGGAAACTATTGGGTATACCTTCTATCACAGAACCGAAGGCAAAGTGATGTAGCCCGACCTACGGTCGTTGCCACATCTTGGTCTCCAACTTACACCAAGTCGTCATGGACTCCAAAGGTGAATCCGTTCCTCTATGCGAGCCCCCTTCCTTCCCTATTGAATGGCATGCTACTTCATACTCCGTCACATATGCATGATAGGTTCACATTGACAAGTACGGAGGCAAGGGAGGAAGCCCGGAACATCAAGCCCGACAAGACGGAGGCTTGGAAGAGGAGGCGGAAGAAGACAGACTGCCAAATGCTCTCTGTCGCCAGCGGTACTACCAGACCTGGCGACCGGTACTACCGCCCTCTGCTACCGCCAGCAACAGACGACACCAGCGCAGGCCAAATGCTCTCTGTCACCGGCGGTACTACCGGCCCCGGATCCGGTACTACCGGGCCCCGGCACTACCGCCCCCTGCTACCGCCACCAACAGACGGCTCCAGCTGAAGCTCCAGGACCGCAAGCGGTACTACCGGTCCCAGAGCGGTACTACCGGACCAAGCGGTACTACCGGTCCCAAGTCCGGTACTACCGCTCCTGGCAGTGCCTGCGCGCACTAGTTGGGCCACAGCCCATGTATCCCCCTTTACTTACCAAACCCTAGTTTTATTCCCAAACTACCCTTGTTTTGTGGTTGGCCTATAAATAGAGCCCCCACCCCTCATGTATCCCTGAGGCATAGATGATAGACTAAAGAAAACCCCCATTGTGGAATCTCTAGTTTTGCCTCATCCCCTTTACCAAGGGGGCCGACTATCGTCACCAACCTCGATTGGACTTTGCATCACGCATCCATCGTTGAACAAGGCCTTGGGTTCTCGGTTTCTCGCCCCCAAGTCGTCAAGACCCTCCTCAAGGTGTTCTTCCCTCTCCGATGTGGATTTGAGGGAGCACGTTGACCGATCTTTCCTTGCGAGGATTCTATCGGACCGGTGGCCGCCGTTCGGGAGCAATCGGCCTTGTATCGTGTGAGTTTTTGCGTGTGTTCATCGTGTTCTTTGCGAGGTGTGTGTTCGCTTCCGCTACCTTCTCCCTTTCCCCTCGCTTTCCCATAGATTTGACCACGAGATCCGTGAAGATCGGGCACCCAAGAGGTTAACCCCTCCATCACAAAGTGTTTGTCGCAAAGAACGGTTCCTTTCTTGAGAAGGAGTTTCTCTCGAAAGAAGTGAGTGGGAGGAAAGTAGAGCTAGACGAGGTTATTGAACCTTCTCTTGAGTTGGAGAGTAGTGCAGCACCTGAAATTGTTCCAGTGCCGCCTGCACCAACAATAGAGGAAGCTAATGACAAGGATCATGAAGCTTCGGACGATGCTGCTACTGAACGTCGCAGGTCGACAAGGTCGCGTGCCCCTCCTGAGTGGTATGGCAACCCTGTCTTGACTGTCTTGTTGGTAGAAGACAGTGAACCTACGAACTATGAGGAAGCGATGATGAGCCCAGACTCTGAGAAATGGCTAGAAGCCATGAAATCCGAATTGGGATCCATGAGCGAAAACCAAGTATGGACTTTGGTGGACCCTCCTAGCGACCTAAAGGCCGTTGGGTGCAAATGGATCTTCAAGAAGAAAACGGACGTGGATGGTAATGTTACCGTCTATAAAGCACGGCTTGTCGCGAAAGGTTTTTGACAAGTTCAAGGTGTTGACTACGATGAGACTTTCTCTCCCGTAGCGATGTTTAAGTCCATTCGGATTTTATTAGCAATTCCTGCGTTTCATGATTATGAAATATGGCAGATGGATGTCAAGACTGCGTTCCTCAATGGCAACATTGATGAAGAGTTGTATATGATGCAACCCGAAGGTTTTGTCGATCCTAAGGATGCTGATAAAGTGTGCAAACTTCAGCGTTCCATTTATGGACTGAAGCAAGCATCTCGGAGTTGGAACCTTCGTTTTGATCAAGTGATCAAGAGCTTTAGATCTGTTCCAAATTGCTACGAAGCTTGTATCTACAAGAAAGTGAGTGGGAGCTCGGTGACATTTTTGGTACTATATGTGGATGACATATTGATTATTGGAAATGACATTAACATGCTTAACGATGTGAAGAGTTATTTGAACAAGTGTTTTTCAATGAAAGACCTAGGTGAAGCTGCTTATATATTGGGCATCAAAATCTATAGAGATAGACAAAGACGCCTGTTAGCTTTAAGCCAGAGTACATACCTAGACAAAGTTCTGAAAAGGTTCAGAATGGATAAGGCAAAGAAAGGTTCAGTGCCCATGTTGTCAGGTAAGATATTGAGCAAGGCTCAGTGTCCAGCTACGGTAAATGATAGGGAAGCTATGAGCAAAGTGCCTTATGCCTCGGCCATAGGTTCTATCATGTATGCCATGCTGTGTACTAGACCGGATGTGTCCAATGCTCTTAGTTTGACGAGCAGGTATCAAAGTGATCCAGGAGTGGAACACTGGACAGCTGTGAAGAACATCCTAAAGTACCTAAATAGGACTAAAGAAATGTTCTTAGTCTATGGGGGTGATGAACAACTCGTCGTAAAAGGTTACGTCGACGCTAGTTTCGACAGCGACAAGGATGATTCTAAATCTCAGACAGGATACGTGTATATTTTGAATGGAGGAGCTGTGAGCTGGAGAAGCTGCAAGCAAAGCGTGATCGCGGGATCTACAGTAGAAGCGGAATACATGGCTGCTGCAGAAGCGTCAAGTGAAGGAGTTTGGATCAGAAACTTCATCACTGAGCTTGGCGTCGTTCCAAGTGCATTGGACCCACTGGAGATATTGTGTGACAACACTGCCGCCATAGCACTCGCTAAGGAACCAAGATATCATCCAAAGACCAAGCATATCAACCGCAAGTTTCATATAATCCGAGATTATATAGCAGATGGAGATATGAAGATTAGCAAAGTACATACAGATCCGAATGTCGTAGATCCATTGACTAAACCTCTTCCACGTGTAAAACATGATCAGCACCTTAGTGCCATGGGTGTGAGATTGTTGCCAAATGTAAACTAGATTATTGACTCTAGTGCAAGTGGGAGACTGTTGGAATTATGCCCTAGAGGCAATAATAAAGATGTTATTATTATAATTCTTGTTCATGATAAAGTTTATATTCCATGCTAGAATTGTATTAAGCGGAAACTTTAATACTTGTGTGGTTTGTGAACAACACCGTGTCCCTAGTATGCCTCTATGGACTAGCTCATTGATTAATGATGGTTAAGGTTTCCTAACCATAGACATGAGTTGTCGATTAATAATGAGATCATATCATTGGGAGAATGATATGATGGACAGACCCAAACTAAGCGGAGCAATTAGATCGTGTCATCGTGTTCATCTTTGCGAAGCTTTTCTTATGTCAAATATTGTATTCCTTAGACCATGAGATAATACAAGTCCCTGGTATCGGAAGAAAGCTTTGAGGTCATCAAACGTCATCCTATGAGAGGGTGATCATAAAGGTGTCTCTCAGGTGATCGGAAAGTACCTGTTGGGTTGTATGTATCAAGATGGGATTTGTCCCTCCCAAGTCGGAGAGATATACTTCGGGCCCACTCGGTAATCGATATCAACACCGCTTGCAAGCATGTGGTTAAGGAGTTAATCATAAAGTGATATCAGATTACGGAACGAGTAAAGTACTTGCTGTGAACGAGATTGAACTAGGTATGACGGTACCGACAATCAAATCTCGGGCAAGTAAAATATCGCGAGACGAAGGGAATATATATATGGGATTGATTGAATCCTGGCATCGTGGTTCATCCGATATGATCATCGATGAATGTGTGGGAGTCAATATGGGTTTCCAGACCCCGCTATTGATTATTGATATAAGATCATGTCTGCATGTTCTCGAACCCGAAGGGTCACACACTTAATGTGTCTCGACGCTAGGATAGATTGGATAATTGGTTTATGAGTTTTTGTTCAGAGTCTCGGATGGGATCCGGGACATCACGAGAGGTTCCGGAATGGTCCGGAGAATAAGATTCATATAAGGCAGTGCAGTTTTTGGAGTTCGGAATTGTTCCGGGTTAATCGGTATTGTACCGGAAGCTTCTAGAACCTTCCGGAAGGGGACCAACGTGGCCCCACCTTCCGGGAAGGGGCATGGGCCTATGAGGGAGTGCCCTGGCCTCATTGGGCCAGGGGCACAAGGCCCCATAGGGTCCCAGCCGGCCAAACAAGGGGAAAACCCTAATTGGAGCTTCTAGAAGGAGGGGGGAAACTTGCCCCCCACTCCTCGGGGGGAAACAAGGGGAAAACCCTCCTTTGGCCGCCGGCCTAGGCTTGGGGGAGGGGCTAGGGATGGCGCCCACCCCTCTATATATAGAGGGATGGGGCGCACCCCCCCCCCCCCCCACACACACACACACACCTTCCCCTCAAGCTTAGCCGCCCTGCTGCCCTCCTCTCTCTCTCCCTCCCGACTGCGTGTAGGCAAAGCCCTGCTGCAGAAACTCTCCACCACTTGCACCGCGTCATCGTGTTGTAGATCCAATCCGTCTCTCCACCATACTTGCTGGACCGAGGAAGGAGGAGACGTCGAGGTGCTGCACGTGTGCATCTCATGGAGGCATCGCCACTTGCGGTGCTAGATCGGATCGGATCGCGAGGAGGAGAAGCGAGTACGACTACATCACCCACGTTCCGACGATTCCGCTGTGCGAATCTTCAAGGGTATGAAGATCTCATCTAATCCCTCTCGTTGTTTGCATCTCCTAGATTAGATCTTGGCTTTCCTCTGTTCCCATCCATAGAAAATTTTGATTTACTATGCCGCGAAACCCTTCAGAACACAATGGTCATTGTAGGCGGTGGTGCTTTTATTATCAATTGCTTCTTGTGTACTTTGCATCTTGCGGTATGATGGGATGAAGCGGCCCGGGCTAACCTTACATGACATCGTTCATGAGACTTGCTCCACGCTCAACATGCAACTTGTATTGTATAAGTGGCTTTGCGGATGCCTGTCTCTCCCATCATAGTATAGATCCAATTTACAACGGGCACTTGATATTTCAAGCATCAACATTGTGATTCTTGTTCGTAAGTTAGAGCGACACTTATTGAAAGCCCCAAACCACGTAAAATATGCAAAGAAAATTAGAGGCGTCTAACTTTGTTTTGCAGGGGTGTGATGTGATGTGATATGGCCATGATTGTGATTATATTTGATGTATGCAATGTTCCTTATTGTAAGTTGGCAACCGGCAGGAGCCATATGGTTGTCTTTAAATTCTGTTAAGACCCGCGTGTCTATTCAAAGTAGTTGTAATAGTTGAAGCTGGTGGACGAAACCATGAAGCGGCGCCATTGACCTTGACGCCACACCGGTGATGATGGAGATCATGTTCGTGCTTGAAGATGGAGATCGGAAGCACAAGAAGAAAGGCCATATCATATCACATATTATGAATTGCATGTGATGTTAATCCTTTATGCATCTTGTATTGCTTAGTTAACGACGGTAGCATTATAAGATGATCCCTCAAGCACACAAATTTCAAGTTTTAAAGTGTTCATCCTTAGTAAGAACTGTTGCTAAAGCTCGTTGTTTCGAAGCACCACGTGATGATCGGGTGTGTTAGATTTTGCGAGTGTATACAACGTGAGCAAGCCAGAATTGCTCATGCAGAAGCTAAGGTTTGATCTTGACGAGCCTAGCATGTACATACATGGTCTCGGAACACGGATCACCGAAAGGTAAAGCATGATTCATATAGTAGATATGATGAATATGTTGATTGTTCGCCATTGAAGCTACATCAACTCTCGTGATGATCGATTTTGATGTGGTGGATTTGGTTCATGTGATCACTAAAACAATGTGAGGGATATGGTTTTGAGTGGAAGTTCACCTAGATTAATTTAACTATTAATTAGAACTCAATTTGTCATAAACTTAGTCTAAACTATTGCAAATATGTTGTAGATCAATGGCGGCCCCTACCATCAATTTTAATGCGTTCCTAGAGAAAGAAAAGTTGAAAAACAATGGAAGCAACTTAGCGGATTGGTTTCGCAATTTGAGGATTGTCCTCAATGCTGGTAATTTGACCTATGTGCTGGATGCACCGCTGGGTGACTCGCCTGCAGCTACTGCTACCGATGTAAAGAATGTTTACCTCACTCGGAAGAATCAGTACTCCACAGTTCAGTGTGCTATCTTGTATGGTTTGGAATCGGAGCTTCAGAAAAGGTTTGAGAACCATGACCCACATGATATTGTCTGTGAACTCAAAATGATATTTGAGGCTCATGCGGCAGTTGAGAGTTATGAGGCTTCTAAAAAGTTCTTTAACTGCAAGATGGAAGAGGGCAGCTCCGTCAGTGAGCATGTGCTTAAGATGTCTGGGCACGCAAACAAACTCCAAAGTTTGGGTATAGTGATTCCTAATTCTTTGGGGATTCACCGTGTCCTCCAATCACTACCACCAAGTTACAAGAAATTTATGATGAACTACAATTTGCAAAACATGGACAAGACGTTGCCAGAACTCTTCTCCATGTTGAAATCTGCGGAAGTGGAGATCAAGAAAGAGCACCAAGTGTTGTTGGTCAATAAGACCACCAAATTCAAGAAAGGCAAGTCTAAGCAAAAGGGAAACTTCAAGAAGGGCGGTAAGAAAGTTGCCGCGCCGGCGAAGAAGACCAAGGCTGGGCCTAAGCCTAATACTGAGTGTTTTTACTGCAAGGGAGAAGGTCACTGGAAGCGGAATTGCCCAAAGTACTTGGCGGATTTGAAGAACGGCAACATCAAGAATAAAGGTATATCCGATATACATGTTATTGATGTGTATCTCACTAGTACTCGTAGTAGTGCCTGGGTATTTGATACTGGTTCGGTTGCTCGTATTTGTAACTCGAAACAGGTGTTGCAGAATAAACGGAAGCTAGCGAAGAACGAGGTGACAATGCGCGTTGGAAATGGATCAAAAGTTGATGTGATCGCGGTCGGCACGCTACCTATTCATATACCATCGGGATTAGTTTTATACTTAAATAATTGTTATTTGGTGCCTGCGTTGAGCATGAACATTCTATCGGGATCATGTTTATTGCGAGACGGTTACTTGTTTAAGTCCGAGAATAATGGTTGTTCGATTTATATGAGTAATATGTTTTATGCACATGCACCTTTGATAGATGGTCTATTCTTATTGAATCTCGATTGTAGTACTACACACATAAATAACATTGAGGCTAAACGTTTGAAATTGAGCGATAACTCGACCTATATGTGGCACTGTCGTCTTGGTCACATTGGAGTGAAGCGTATGAAGAAACTCCATTCTGATGGACTTCTTGAATCACTTGATTTCGAATCGCTTGAAATATGCGAAGCATGTCTAATGGGTAAAATGACTAAGACTCCATTTTCTGGTATGATGGAGCGAGCTATGGATTTATTGGAAATCATACATACCGATGTGTGTGGACCAATGAGTGTAGCATCGCGTGGTGGTTATCATTATGTTCTTACCTTCACAGATGACTTGAGTAGATATGGGTATATCTATATCATGAAACATAAGTCCGAAACTTTCGAGAAGTTTAAGGAATTTCAAAGTGAGGTAGAGAATCAATGTAACAAGAAGATTAAATTTCTGCGATCTGCTCGTGGAGGTGAATTCTAAGTTATGAGTTTGGCGAGCATTTGAAGAAATGCGGAATACTTTCACAATTGACACCGCCGGGAACACCACAGCATAATGGTGTGTCCGAACGTCGTAATCGAACTCTCTTAGATATGGTTCGTTCTATGATGTCACTTACAGATTTACCGCTATCGTTTTGGGGTTATGCATTAGAAACAGCCGCATTCACTTTAAATAGGGCACCATCTAAATCCATTGAAACGACACCATATGAATTATGGTTTGGGAAGAAACCTAAATTGTCGTTCCTTAAAGTTTGGGGTTGCGAAGCTTATGTAAAGAAGTTACAGCCGGACAAGCTTGAACCCAAAGCGGAAAAATGCGTCTTCATAGGATACCCAAAGGAAACTATTGGGTATACATTCTATCATATTTCCGAGGGCAAAATCTTCGTTGCTAAGAATGGATCCTTTCTAGAGAAGGAATTTCTCTCGAAAGAAGTGACTAGAAGGAAAGTAGAACTCGACGAGGTTGTTGAACCTTCTCTCGAACTTGCGAGTAGCGCAACACCGGAAGTAGTTCCTATGGCGCCTACACCAATAAGAGAGGAAGCTAATGATGATGATCATGAAACTTCGGTTGAAGTTGCTACAGAGCCTCGCAGGTCAACGAGAACTCGTATCACTCCTGATTGGTATGATCTCGTTATGAGTGTCATGTTGGTGGACAACACCGATGACCCTGCGACATATGAGGAAGCGATGATGAGCCCAGATTCCAATAAATGGCAAGAAGCCATGAAATCCGAGATTGGATCCATGTATGAAAACCAAGTATGGACTTTGGTGGACTTACCAGATGGCCGGAAGGCTGTCGAGAACAAATGGATTTTCAAGAAGAAAACAGATGCTGGTGGTAATGTTACTGTCAATAAAGCTCGACTTGTCCCAAAAGGGTTTCACAAATTCAAGGAGTTGACTACGATGAGACTTTCTCACCTGTAGTGAAGCTAAAGTCTGTGAGGATTATGTTAGCAATCGCTGCAAATTACGATTATGAGATATGGCAGATGGATGTCAAAACGGCGTTCCTAAATGGAGACATTGATGAAGAGTTGTATATGATGCAACCCAAAGGTTTTGTCGATCCTAAAGATGCTAACAAGGTGTGCAAACTTCAACGGTCCATATATGGATTGAATCAAGCATCCCGAAGTTGGAATCAATGTTTTGATAAGGTAATCAAAAGCTTTGGTTTTATACAAACTTATGGAGAAGCTTGTATTTACAAGAAAGTGAGTGGGAGCTCTGTAGCATTCTTAATACTATATGTAGATGACATATTGTTGATTGGGAATGATGTAGACCTTCTTAATAGTGTCAAAGATTATTTGAATAATAGTTTTTCAATGAAAGATCTTGGCGAAGCAGCTTACATATTAGGCATAAAGATTTATAGAGATAGATCGAGACGCCTAATATCATTGTCACAAAGTAAATATTTGGACAAAGTTCTAAAGAGGTTTGGAATGGAAGATAACAAGAAAGGGTTCTTACCCATGTTTCCCAATATGAGCTTGAGTAAAACTCAAAGTTCAGCAACGGCAGAAGATAGAGAAAGGATGAGTAAGACTCCCTATGCCTCAGCCATAGGGTCTCTAATGTATGCCATGCTATGTACTAGACCTGACATTGTATATGTTGTTAGTTTAACTAGCAGATATCAAAGTGATCCAGGAGTGGACCATTGGACAGCGGTCAAAAATATCCTTAAGTACTTGAGAAGAACTAAGGATATGGTTCTTTCTTATGGAGGTGATGAACACCTCGTTGTCAATGGTTACACTGATGCTAGTTGGAATACCGATCCAGACAATTCTAAATCTCAATCTGGATACGTATTTACTTTGAATGGTGCAGCAGTGAGCTGGAGGAGTGCAAAGCAAAGCGTTGTGGCGAGATCTTCAACTGAATCGGAATACATAGCTGCTTCAGAGGCTTCACAAGAAGCGATATGGATGAAGGAGTTCATTACAGAGCTCGGTGTGGTTCCAAGTGCGCTGGACCCAATGTCTATCTACTGTGATAACATGGGCGCCATAGCCAATGCACAAGAACCAAGGTCACACAAGAAGCTAAAGCACATCAAGATACGTTTTCACGCTATTCGAGAACATGTCCAAGATGGTCACATAAAGATTTGCAAAGTACACACAGATCTGAATGTGGCGGATCCGTTGACTAAACCTCTCCCGAGGGAAAAACATGACCAACACCAAACTGCCATGGGTGTTCGGTATATTACCATGTAATCTAGATTAGTTGACTCTAGCAAGTGGGAGACTGTTGGAGATATGCCCTAGAGGCAATAATAAATATAGTTATTATTATATCTTTGTTTTTATGAGAAATGTTTAAATTCATGCTATAACAGTCTCGGATGGGATCCGGGATATCACGAGGAGATCCGGAATGGTCCGGAGACTAAGATTCATATAAGGAAAGTCCTGTTTCGGAGTTGGGGAATGATTCCAGTGTTTTCACCGGGAATGTTCTAGAAGGGTCCGGAAGGTCCGGCACTCCGGAGGGGAAGGGTACATGAATGTGTCATGACAATGTGGAATGGTTGCATCATGTACTAGGTCACTTGGCTGGGCAAAATAAAGGAAGAAATCAAATCCTAGTTTGAAAGTCAAACGCCAATTTGAAAAAGTCAAACGGCAAGTTTGCTTGGTGGAGGGAGAGTAGGAT
Organism: Avena sativa; assembly: GCA_916181665.1. NCBI lineage: Eukaryota > Viridiplantae > Streptophyta > Magnoliopsida > Poales > Poaceae > Avena > Avena sativa. Next base: position 373,879,187 of record OV702280.1, read on the forward strand.
ACCTACTCGGGGAGGAATTCCTCTCCCTCCACCCGCCCTACAAGGAGGCCGAGTTGGGAGAGGACTCCCTCCTCCCAACCGGCCACCCTCCACCTATATAAGGAGGGGTAGGGGAGCCCTACCCCTCACACCCCAAAAACCCTAGCCCTCTCCTCCAAGTCGTCGGCGCCACCACCACCTTGTGATGCTGCCGCCGCCTAGGGCACCTCCAACTCGGCGAGTTGGGGTGATCCCCAAACCCTAGCCGTCGGCTACACTCTCCCCTTGGTGCCCTCTAAACCCTAGATCACCAAGGCCTCTCTCATACTCCACCATACTCGCTCCGGCTTAAGGCGAAGCCCTGCGAGATCTCCCCTCTACTTCTGGTACCACGCCGTCGTGCTGCCGGAATCACGAGGAGAGTGCTACAACCTCCGTTGCCTGCTGGAACAAGGGAGAGGAAGGTCTTCATCGAGTACCGAATGTGTGACCGACTGCGGAAGCGCTGCCGGAACACAGCGCCGGAAGGATCGTCTACGCAATCTTGAGATCGACAAGAGTACGACTACATCACCCATGAGAATCTGCTCTCGTTAACCGCTTTGGAATCTTCGAGGGTGAGTTCCTCTATCGACTCGTTGCTATAATCTAGTAGATAGATCTTGGCTTGTTTGTTTGCATGCGGTAGAATTTTTTTGTTTTCCATGCTACGAACCCCTACACTTCGCGCCGCCGCCTCAGCTCCTCGGAGTCATCGCCCGCGCATCAGCTCCGTGTGTGGCCGTCGCAGCTCTTTTGCGCGCCTCGCGCCGCCAGCATCATCCTGCGTGTCGACACCGCCTCAACTCCTACTGCGTCGCTGCCCTCCATGAGCTCTGGAGGCCGCGCGAGCGACAGGGGAACCACCTTGGGCCTAAGCCGCGCCGCGCACCTCGCGCATCAGCACCGCGGGCTGCCGCATCAGCCTCGTGCGCCTCGCGCCGCTGCCCTCCATCAGCTCCGGAGGTCGCGCCGGCCAGTCGTTGAGCAGCGCCACCCAAGAGGTCTCCTTGTACGAGTGCGTGGAGATGATAAATGGGGAATTGAGGGATTAGGGATTTGTACAGCGTGTGATTTTGTTCAGCACTCACTAAGAGGCTATGGGCTGTGTTTTTTCAGCTTCTCTCTGTACTTTAAGTTTCTGGGCCCTGGGCTATAATTCCGCACTAAGTAACTTCGGCACCTTAGTTATTTTCTGTTATTAACTTCATCTTAGTTATTTTCTGCTTTAAGCCTCTGTTTATTATTTTACTGTATGTAAATCTGCAGTTTGATTATGAATTAAACTCCTATTAGTTTAGTGTTAAGTTAATGTAATCACCCTCTGACTAAAATGAAACCAACGTGAAGTTTTAGTTAGAGGATAATTTTGCATGTGATTATAACCTGACCAAAGTTGTTTATAATCATATGTGCATTAAGTTTATTTATTTTCCTCTCCATTTTCTGCCTAAAGGTGACGTGGATTGGAATATTAATGAGTAATGAGCATGTTGTATTCTGACCCAAGTTGTTTATTTCATGCTTATTGTATGATTCTCACTAAGTTTGTGATTTTTTCAGCAGTAAACACCAGCAATGTTGCCTCTTACATCAATGGCATTGAGCCCCTCAACGGGACTAACTTCCCATCATGGAAGGGGAAGGTCGAGGTAGCACTTGCAGTCTTAGAGTTCAACTATGCATTTCGTGAGAACGCTCCTACAGCTCCTCTTGTCTCAGCCTCAGATTATGCTGAGAAAAAGAAGGATTATGATACTAAGGCTGAAAAGTAGGAGCGGTCAAACCGCATGTCTCTAATGATCATTAAGAGTACTATTTTTGTTGGGATTAGGGGAGCAATTCCAGATTCCACTGATGCTAAGAAGTATATGGCCTCAGTGGAAGAGCAATTTAAGGGCTCTTCCAAAACCTATGCTAGTACACTGATCATGAAGATGCTTACCTCTAAGTATGATGGCTCTAGCGGCATAAGAGAGAATATTATTTCTATGTCTGACATGGCTGCTAAGCTAAAGGGAATGGACATGTCCATCTCTGATGGCTTCCTTGTCCATTTCATTATGACTTCGCTGCCATCTGAGTTTGGTCCCTTCAAAATAAGTTACAACACTCAGAAGGAGAAGTGGAGCATTACCGACCTCATGAGTTAGTGTGTGGAGGAAGAGGAACGACAGAAGACTGAAAGACTGCAAGTAGTCAATGCCATTAGTCCTGGTCCCTGTAACAGTAAGAGGAAGCGCACTGATGAGCCCTCAAAGGCTAAGAAGAAGCTGCAATTTGCTCCTAAGACTCAGAACAATAATTCAAAGAAGGATCAAGGAGCGATAATGTGTCTCTTCTGCAAGAAGTCAGGCCACATGCAGAAAGAGTGCGCAGGATTTAAGAACTGGCTTTCCAAAAAGGGTAATGATGTTATTTCTTCTATTGATGAGTCCCTTTATGCTGATTTTTCTCCTAATACTTGGTGGATTGACTCAGGTGCCACTGTGCACGTTACCAATTCATTGCAGGGTTTACGTTCCGTCAGGACTATAAAAAGGGGGGAGCGAAATCTTAGAGTTGCCGATGTTAAAGAGATTGAAGTCGAAGCTGTTGGATATTCTCCACTAGCATTAGAAGGAGGCTACATTCTCGTACTGAATAATGTCCTTTATGCTCCTAGTTTGAGGAGAAACTTGATTTCTGTTTCCGTTTTAGATGATGAACTTTATTCTTGTAAGTTTGGAAACCATAAGTGTGTTATCGAGTTTGATAATAATAATAATGTTGGTCTCCAAGACAAACTTTATATGCTTCTCTTGAGTGATTCCTCTGTAATGAATGTGTGTGATGTGTAGGGGTTCGTAGCATGGAAAATAAAAAATTTCTATCGCATACAAACAAACAAGCCAAGATCTATCTACTAGATTGTAGCAACGAGTCGATGGAATAACTCACCCTCGAAGATTCCAAAGTGTTTAACGAGAGCAGATTCTCGTGGGTGATGTAGTCGTACTCTTTCCGATCTCAAGATCGTGTAGACGATCCTTCCGGCGCCACGTTCCAGCAGCGCTCCCGCAGTCGGTCACACGTTCGGTACTCGACGAAGACCTTCCTCTCCCTTGTTCCAGCAGGCAGCGGAGGTTGTAGCACTCTCCTCGCGATTCCGGCAGCACAACGGCGTGGTACCGGAAGTAGAGGGGAATCCCGCAGGGCTTCGCCTTAAGCCGGTGCGAGTATGGTGGAGCTTATGAGAGAGGCTATTAGTGGTCTAGTAATTAGACACACCAATTAGAGGGCTCTAAACCAATTAGAAGGCTCTAAACCGCTGGCTAAAGCAATTAGAAGCTCTAAACCAAAACGGCTCTAAACCGGAGGTAGAAGATAGGAACTTGTGTGTGCTAGGAGGGAGCCCTGCCCCTCCTTATATAGGTGGGAGGGCTGGCCGGCCAAGGGGAGGAGAGTCCCTCCCCAAGTCGGCTTGGTGGGGCGCCAGCCAAGGGAGGAACCCTCCTCCAATTCGGCCTCCACCAATCCTCCTCTCTTCCCACTTCCCAAAATTGCCGTTTGACTTTCAAACTAGCCGTTTGACTTTTCAATTTAGGATTTAAATAAACCCTTTATTTTGGACAGCAAGAACACCTAGTACATGATGCAATCATTCCAACTTACAATGACACATTCATGTACCCTTCCCCCTCCGGAGTGCCGGACATTCCGGGACCTTCTAGAATGTTCCCGATGAAAACATCGGAACCATTCCCCAACTCCGAAACGGGACTTTCCTTATATGAATCTTATTCTCCGGACCATTCCGGATCACCTCGTGATATCCCGGATCCCATCCGAGACTCCGAACAACATTCGGTCTCTTTCTCATAATACCATAACTACTCAAACAACGTCGAATCCTTAAGTGTGTCTCCCTACGGTTCGTGAATTATGCGGACATGATCGAGACACTTCTTCGAACAATAACCAATAGAGGAATCTGGAAATTCATATGGCTCCCACATATTTCTACGATTACTTTGCGATCGAATGAACCACTTACATACGATACCAATTTCCCTTTGTCTCACGATATGTTACTTATCTGAGGTTATGATCGTCGGTATCTCTGCATACCTAGTTCAACCTCGTTACCGATAAGTACTCTTTTCTCGTTCCCGTGATATGTGATCCCTTGTGACCATGTCACATGCTTGCAAGCTAATTGGATGACATTCCACCGAGAGGGCCCAGAGTATATCTATCCGTCATGTGGATGGACAAATCCCACTCTTGATCCATGTGTTTCAACCAATACTTTCCGAACACTTAATGCCACCTTTATAGCCACCCAGTTACGGTGTGGTGTTTGATGTTATCAAAGCATCCATCCGGCAAAGGTGATATGCATGATCTCATGGTCGAAGGAATTAGGTTACTATGTATCAGAAAGCATATAGCAATTGAACTATTGAAATGACTTGATCTTTATGCTACGCTTATCTATAGGAGTATGTCCACCATATCATTCTCCTAACGATATGATCTTGTTGTTGATAACATCTCAATGTTCATGATATGGAAACCACAATCATTTAATCAACCAACAAGCTAGTGAAGTATAGAGGCTATACTAGGGACTTCAATTTAAGTTTACAATTCACACAAGTATTAATGTTTCCTTGTTAATACTATTATAGCATGAATATAAACTTTTATCATAAACACAAAGATATAATAATAACTATATTTATTATTGCCTCTAGGGCATATCTCCAACAGTCTCCCACTTGCACTAGAGTCATCTAATCTAGATTACATGGTAATACACCGAACACCCATGGCAGTTTGGTGTTGGTCATGTTTTGCCCTCGGGAGAGGTTTAGTCAACGGATCCGCCACATTCAGATCTGTATGTACTTTGCAAATCTTTATATCCCCATCCTGGATATGTTCTCGAATAGCGTGAAAACGCAGCTTGATGTGCTTCAGCTTCTTGTGTGACCTTGGTTCTTGCGCATTGGCTATGGCGCCCATGTTATCACAGTAGATAGACATTGGGTCCAGCGCACTAGGAACCACACCCAGCTCTGTAATGAACTCTTTCATCCACATCGCTTCTTGTGAAGCCTCCGAAGCAGCCATGTATTCCGATTCAGTTGAAGATCTCGCCACAACGCTTTGCTTTGCACTCCTCCAGCTAACTGCTGCACCATTCAAAATAAATACGTACCCAGATTGTGATTTAGAATCATCTGGATCGGTGTTCCAACTAGCATCGGTGTAACCATTAACAACGAGCTGTTCATCACCTCCATAAGAAAGAACCATATCCTTAGTTCTTCTCAAGTACTTAAGGATGTTTTTGACCGCTGTCCAATGATCCACTCCTGGATCACTTTGATATCTGCTAGTTAAACTAACAGCATATGCAATGTCGGGTCTAGTACATAGCATGGCATACATTAGAGATCCTATGGCTGAGGCATAGGGAGTCTTACTCATCCTTTCTCTATCTTCTGCCGATGTCGGACTTTGAGTTTTACTCAAGGTCGTATTGGGCAACATGGGCAAGAACCCTTTCTTGCTTTCTTCCATTCCAAACTTCTTTAGAACTTTGTCCAAATATGTACTTTGTGACAATGATATTTGGCGTTTCGATCTATCTCTATAAATCTTTATGCCTAATATGTAAGCTGCTTCGCCAAGATCCTTCATTGAAAAACTATTATTCAAATATTCCTTGACACTATTAAGAAGGTCTACATCATTCCCAATCAACAATATGTCATCCACATACAGTATTAAGAATGCTACAGAGCTCCCACTCACTTTCTTGTAAATACAAGCTTCTCCATAAGTTTGTATAAAACCAAAACTTTTGATTACCTTATCAAAACGTTGATTCCAACTTCGTGATGCTTGCTTCAATCCATAGATGGACCGTTGAAGTTTGCATACCTTGTTAGCATCTTTAGGATCGACAAAACCTTTGGGTTGCATCATATACAACTCTTCATCAATGTCTCCATTGAGGAATGCTGTTTTGACATCCATCTGCCATATCTCATAATCATAATATGCAGCGATTGCTAACATAATCCTCACAGACTTTAGCTTCGCTACCGGTGAGAAAGTCTCATCGTAGTCAACTCCTTGAATTTGTCGAAACCCTTTTGCGACAAGTCGAGCTTTATAGACAGTAACATTACCATCAGCATCTGTTTTCTTCTTGAAAATCCATTTGTTCTCGACAGCCTTCCGGCCATCCGGTAAGTCCACCAAAGTCCATACTTGGTTTTCGTACATGGATCCAATCTCGGATTTCATGGCTTCTTGCCATTTATTGGAATCTGGGCTCATCATCGCTTCCTCATATGTCTCAGGGTCATCGGTGTTGTCCACCAACATGACATTCATAACGGAATCATACCAATCTGGAGTGGTATGAGTTCTCGTTGACCTTCGAGGCTCTGTAGTAACTTCAACCGAAGTTTCATGATCACCATCATTAGCTTCCTCTCTTATTGGTGCAGGCACCACAGGAACTTCTTCCGGTGCTGCGCTACTCGCAATTTCGAGAGAAGGTTCGACAACCTCGTCGAGTTCTACTTTCCTTCCAGTCACTTCTTTCGAGAGAAATTCCTTCTCTAGAAAGGATCCATTCTTGGCAACGAAGATTTTGCCTTCGGATCTATGATAGAAGGTATACCCAATAGTTTCCTTCGGGTATCCTATGAAGACGCTTTTTTTCCGCTTTGGGTTCAAGCTTGTCCGGCTGTAACTTCTTTACATAGGCTTCGCATCCCCAAACTTTAAGGAACGACAATTTAGGTTTCTTCCCAAACCATAATTCATACGGTGTCGTTTCAACGGATTTAGATGGTGCCCTATTTAAAGTGAATGCGGCTGTTTCTAATGCATAACCCCAAAATGTTAGCGGTAAATCTGTAAGTGACATCATAGAACGAACCATATCTAAGAGGGTTCGATTACGACGTTCAGACACACCATTACGCTGTGGTGTTCCCGGCGGTGTCAATTGTGAAAGTATTCCGCATTTCTTCAAATGCTCGCCAAACTCGTAACTTAGATATTCACCTCCACGATCAGAACGTAGAAATTTAATCTTCTTGTTACGTTGATTCTCTACCTCACTTTGAAACTCCTTAAACTTCTCGAAAGTTTCGGACTTATGTTTCATGAAATAGATATACCCATATCTACTCAAATCATCCGTGAAGGTAAGAACATAACGATAACCACCGCGCGATGCTACACTCATTGGACCACACACATCGGTATGTATGATTTCCAGTAAGTCCGTAGCTCGCTCCATTATACCAGAAAATGGAGTCTTAGTCATTTTACCCATCAGACATGCTTCGCATCTTTCAAGTGATTCAAAATCAAGTGATTCAAGAAGTCCATCGGAATGGAGTTTCTTCATACGTTTCACTCCGATGTGACCAAGACGACAGTGCCACATATAGGTCGAATTATCGCTTGATTTCAAACGTTTAGCCTCAATGTTGTTGATATGTGTATTTCTACTATCGAGATTCAATAAGAATAGACCATCTATCAAAGGTGCATGTGCATAAAACATATTACTCATATAAATCGAACAACCATTATTCTCGGATTTAAACAAGTAACTGTCTCGCAATAAACAAGATCCCGATATAATGTTCATGCTCAACGCAGGCACCAAATAACAATTATTTAAGTACAAAACTAATCCCGATGGTAGATAAAGAGGTAGCGTGCCGACCGCGATCACATCAACCTTTGATCCGTTTCCCACGCGCATCGTCACCTCGTTCTTTGCTAGCTTCCGTTTATTCTGCAGCTCCTGTTTCGAGTTACAAATATGAGCAACCGAACCAGTATCAAATACCCAGGCACTACTACGAATACTAGTGAGATACACATCAATAACATGTATATCAGATATACCTTTCTTGTTGATGTTGCCGTTCTTCAAATCCGCCAAGTACTTTGGGCAATTCTGCTTCCAGTGACCTTCTCCCTTGCAGTAAAAGCACTCAGTATCAGGCTTGGGTCCAGCCTTGGTCTTCTTCGTCGGCATGGCAACTTTCTTACCACCCTTCTTGAAGTGTCCCTTCTGCTTAGACTTGCCTTTCTTGAATTTGGTGGTCTTATTGACCATCAACACTTGGTGCTCTTTCTTGATCTCCACTTCTGCAGACTTTAACATAGCAAATAGTTCTGGCAACTCTTTGTTCATGTTCTGCATGTTGTAGTTCATCACAAAGTTCTTGTAACTTGGTGGTAGTGATTGGAGGATGCGGTAAACCCCCAAAGTATTAGGAATCACTATACCCAAGCTTTGAAGTTTATTTGTGTGCCCAGACATCTTAAGCACATGCTCACTGACGGAGCTGCCCTCTTCCATCTTGCAGTTAAAGAACTTTTCAGAAGCTTCATAACTTTCAATTGCCGCATGAGTCTCAAAAATTAATTTGAGATCCTCGACAATATCATATGGGTCTGAATTCTCAAACCTTTTCTGAAGCTCCGATTCTAAACCATACAAGATAGCACACTGAACTATGGAGTACTGATTCTTCCGAGCGAGGTAAACATTCTTTACTTCATCGGGAGCATCAGCTGCAGGTGGGTCACCCAGCGGTGCATCCAGCACATAGGTCAAATTACCAGCTGTGAGGACAATCCTCAAATTGCGGAACCAATCCGCGAAGTTGCTTCCATTGTTTTTCAACTTTTCTTTCTCTAGGAACGCATTAAAATTGATGGTAGGGGCTTCCATTGATCTACAACATATTTGCAATAGTTTAGACTAAGTTTATGACAAATTGAGTTCAAATTAATTAATGAAATTAAACTAGGTGAACTCCCACTCAAAACAACATCCCTCACATTGTTTTAGTGATCACATGAACCAAATCCACTACATCAACACCGATCATCACGAGAGTTGATATAGTTTCAATGGCGAACAATCGACATGTTCATCATATCTACTATATGATTCATGCTTTACCTTTCGGTGATCCGTGTTCCTGAGGCCATGTCTGTACATGCTAGGCTCGTCAAGATCAAACCTTAGCTACCGCATAAGCAAATCTGGCTTGCTTACGTTGTATTCACCCGCGGAATCAAAGACACCCGATCATCACGTGGTGTTTTGAAGCAGCAAGCTTTGGCAACGGTGCATACTAAGGGTGAACACTTTAGAACTTGAAATTTATGTGCATGAGGGATCATCTTATAATGCTACCGTCGTCCACTAAGCAATACAAGATGCATAAAGGATTAACATCACATGCAATTCATAATATGTGATATGATATGGCCTTTCTTCTTTGTGCTTCCGATCTCCATCTTCAAGCACGAACATGATCTCCATCATCACCGGCATAGCATCAAGGTCAATGACGCTTCTTCATGGTTGTCGTCCACCAGCTTCAACTATTACAACTATTTTGAATAGACACGCAGGTCTTAACAGAAATTAAAGACAACCATATGGCTCCTGCCGGTTGCCAACTTACAATAAGGAACATTGCATACATCAAATATAATCACAATCATGGCCATATCACATCACTGCACACCCCTGCAAAACAAAGTTAGACGCCTCTACTTTCTTTGCATATTTTACGTGGCTTGGGGCTTTCAATAAGTGTCGTTCTAACTTACGAACAAGAACCACAACATTGATACTAGCATTGTTGATTACCCGTTGTAAATTGGATCTTAACTATGCTAGGAGAAACAGGCACCCGCAAAGCCACTTATGCAATACAAGTTGCATGTCAAACGTGGAGCAAGTCTCATGAACGATGTCATGTAAGGTTAGCCCGGGCCGCTTCATCCCAACATACCGCAAGATGCAAAGTACACAAAAAGCAATCTACAATAAAAGCATCAACGCCCACAATGACCATTGTGTTCTACTCGTGCAACAGATCTACATATAGACACGGCTCTGATACCACTGTAGGGGTTCGTAGCATGGAAAATAAAAATTTTCTATCGCATACAAACAAACAAGCCAAGATCTATCTACTAGATTGTAGCAACGAGTCGATGGAATAACTCACCCTCGAAGATTCCAAAGTGTTTAACGAGAGCAGATTCTCGTGGGTGATGTAGTCGTACTCTTTCCGATCTCAAGATCGTGTAGACGATCCTTCCGGCGCCACGTTCCAGCAGCGCTCCCGCAGTCGGTCACACGTTCGGTACTCGACGAAGACCTTCCTCTCCCTTGTTCCAGCAGGCAGCGGAGGTTGTAGCACTCTCCTCGCGATTCCGGCAGCACAACGGCGTGGTACCGGAAGTAGAGGGGAAATCCCGCAGGGCTTCGCCTTAAGCCGGTGCGAGTATGGTGGAGCTTATGAGAGAGGCTATTAGTGGTCTAGTAATTAGACACACCAATTAGAGGGCTCTAAACCAATTAGAAGGCTCTAAACCGCTGGCTAAAGCAATTAGAAGCTCTAAACCAAAACGGCTCTAAACCGGAGGTAGAAGATAGGAACTTGTGTGTGCTAGGAGGGAGCCCTGCCCCTCCTTATATAGGTGGGAGGGCTGGCCGGCCAAGGGGAGGAGAGTCCCTCCCCAAGTCGGCTTGGTGGGGCGCCGGCCAAGGGAGGAACCCTCCTCCAATTCGGCCTCCACCAATCCTCCTCTCTTCCCACTTCCCAAAATTGCCGTTTGACTTTCAAACTAGCCGTTTGACTTTTCAATTTAGGATTTAAATAAACCCTTTATTTTGGACAGCAAGAACACCTAGTACATGATGCAATCATTCCAACTTACAATGACACATTCATGTACCCTTCCCCCTCCGGAGTGCCGGACATTCCGGGACCTTCTAGAATGTTCCCGATGAAAACATCGGAACCATTCCCCAACTCCGAAACGGGACTTTCCTTATATGAATCTTATTCTCCGGACCATTCCGGATCACCTCGTGATATCCCGGATCCCATCCGAGACTCCGAACAACATTCGGTCTCTTTCTCATAATACCATAACTACTCAAACAACGTCGAATCCTTAAGTGTGTCTCCCTACGGTTCGTGAATTATGCGGACATGATCGAGACACTTCTTCGAACAATAACCAATAGAGGAATCTGGAAATTCATATGGCTCCCACATATTTCTATGATTACTTTGTGATCGAATGAACCACTTACATACGATACCAATTTCCCTTTGTCTCACGATATGTTACTTATCCGAGGTTATGATCGTCGGTATCTCTGCATACCTAGTTCAACCTCGTTACCGATAAGTACTCTTTTCTCGTTCCCGTGATATGTGATCCCTTGTGACCATGTCACATGCTTGCAAGCTAATTGGATGACATTCCACCGAGAGGGCCCAGAGTATATCTATCCGTCATGTGGATGGACAAATCCCACTCTTGATCCATGTGTTTCAACCAATACTTTCCGAACACTTAATGCCACCTTTATAGCCACCCAGTTACGGTGTGGTGTTTGATGTTATCAAAGCATCCATCCGGCAAAGGTGATATGCATGATCTCATGGTCGAAGGAATTAGGTTACTATGTATCAGAAAGCATATAGCAATTGAACTATTGAAATGACTTGATCTTTATGCTACGCTTATCTATAGGAGTATGTCCACCATATCATTCTCCTAACGATATGATCTTGTTGTTGATAACATCTCAATGTTCATGATATGGAAACCACAATCATTTAATCAACCAACAAGCTAGTGAAGTATAGAGGCTATACTAGGGACTTCAATTTAAGTTTACAATTCACACAAGTATTAATGTTTCCTTGTTAATACTATTATAGCATGAATATAAACTTTTATCATAAACACAAAGATATAATAATAACTATATTTATTATTGCCTCTAGGGCATATCTCCAACATGATGGTACAAATAAGCATAAGAGAAGTAAGGGTGATGAGACCTCATCAAAATTGTGGCATTATCGATTAGGCCACATTTCGAACATTAGAGAAGATATATTACACCCATTAGACTTCTCTGATTCAGACCACTGTATTGATTGTATTAAAGAGAAATATGTTAAGCATCAGAAGAAAGGGGCAATTAGAAGCAAATGTCGCTTAGAATTAATCCACACTGATATTTGTGGTCCTTTTCCTGTGAAATCCGTGGACGGTTTTGACTCGTTTATTACGTTCACGGATGATTACTCCTGTTATGGTTATATTTACCCCATTAGCGATCATTCTGAAGCACTTAATAAATTTAAGATATTTAAGGCTGAAGTGGAAAATCAGACTGGCCTAAAAATAAAATTCGTGCGATCAGATCGAGGTGGTGAATATTATGGGAGGCATGCGCCCTATGGGCAAATTCCTAGGCCCTTTGCTAGATTCCTTGAGGAAAATGGTATAGCGGCTCAGTACTCTATGCCTGGCAAGCCTCAGCAAAACGGAGTGGCCGAGCATGGCAATCACACACTAATGGACATGGTGCGTAGCATGCTTATTCATTCCAGCTTGCCTGTCACATTGTGGATAGAAGCACTAAAGACAGCTATTCACATATTAAATCGAGTGCCTACTAAGTCTGCACCTAAGACACCTTATGAATTGTGGACCGAAAGGAAACCAAATCTGAATTATTTAAAGGTATGTGGTTGTCCCGCTGAGGCAAGGATTTTTAATCCAAAACTTAAGAAATTAGATCCTAAGACTATGAGTTGTCACTTCCTTGGATATCCTCTTAAGTCAAAGGGGTACCGCTTTTATTGCCCAGATCGTGTCACTAAGTTCGTGGAAATGTACATGCTGTGTTCTTAGAAAATGCGGAAATGAGTGGGAGCTCGCAACCCCGAAAGATAGATCTTGAGGAAATTTGGGTTAATGTTCCGTTATCAAATATCCAAGAGAACTTTATTCCATTTATTCCTGCATCTCCTCTTACTAATACTAATGGAGAAGCAGACTCAAATGGGGAACCTGAAGATCAGAATACCACACGCGTCTCCTCAGCCATCTCCTCAGCGGCCTCCTGAGCCAATAAGGAGATCACAAAGAAACAGGAAATCTTCCATTTCTAGTGACTATAAGGTTTACCTGTCTGAGCAAAGTGACATTGGGAAGGCAGATGACCCCAATTCCTTTAAGGAAGCTATGATGAGTGAGCATTCGCCTGAGTGGCTTGTGGCCATGGAGGATGAAATGAAATCTATGAGCACTAATGATGTCTGGTATTTAGTAGAAATTCCTGAAGGAGTCAAACCAGTAGGCTGCAGATGTGTCTACAAAACTAAGCATGACTCTAAAGGGAAGATCGAAAGGTTTAAGACAAGGCTTGTAGCAAAGGGTTTTACACAAAGGGAAGGGATCGATTTCAATGATACCTTTTCTCCTATGTCTAAGAAAGACTCGCTAAGAATTGTCATGGCGCTGGTCGCACATTATGACTTAGAATTACACCAGATGGATGTTAGAACTGCGTTCCTTAACGGTGACTTGCATGAGAATGTGTATATGGATAAACCGGAAGGTTTTGTTGTAGAAGGCAAGGAACACATGGGATGTAGACTTAAGAAATCCATTTATGGATTAAAACAAGCGTCCAGACAGTGGTATCTTAAGTTTGATGGCATAATAAGAAAGTTTGGCTTTAAGGAAAATGAGGTGGACAACTGCATCTACATTAAGGTCAAGGGAGGCAAGTTTATAATCTTGGTTCTCTATGTGTATGATATCCTTTTGACAAGTAGTGATAAGAATATGCTACATGAGACAAAGGGTTTTCTCTCCTCTAACTTCGATATGAAGGATCTCGGTGATGCCTCTTATGTTTTGGGCATTGAGATCTACCGAGATAGGTCCAGGAGAGTGTTAGGCTTATGTAAAAAATCATACATTGAGAAAGTGCTTAAGAGATACAATATGCAAGGTTGTTCTAGCACACCTGCTCCAATTGTTAAGGGCGATAAGTTTGGTTTATTCAAAAGTCCTGGAAATCAATTAGAGACCGATCAAATGAAGGCGATTCCTTATGCTTCAGCTGTCGGAAGCCTTATGTATGCTCAGGTTTGCACGCGCCCTGACTTAGCATTTGTTACTGGGATGCTTGGAAGATTTCAGTCAAATCCAGGATTGGACCACTGGAAAGCAGCTAAGAAAGTTATGCGATATTTGCAAGACACTAAGGGATACATGCTTACGTATAAGAGATCTGATAATCTTGAAGTTATAGGTTATTCAGATGCAGACTTTGCAGGATGCGTGGATAGTAACAAATCCACATCAGGTTATATCTTCACCCTTGCAGGAGGAGCCATTTCCTGGAAAAGCTCCAAGCAAACACTTACGGCATCGTCTACAATGCAAGCTGAGTTTGTGGCATGTTATGAGGCAACCGGGCAGGCCGTATGGCTTAAGAACTTCATCCCGAATTTGAGAGTGGTTGACAGTATTTCAAATCCACTCACCTTGTACTGCAATAATAAAGCTGCAGTATTCTATTCGAGTAACAACAAGTCGAGTGGTGCTGCCAAACACATCAACATCAAGTATCATATTATGAAAGATAGAGTACAGGATCAAACCATTAAGATCGAGCATATTAGCACTAAGTTAATGCTCGTGGATCCGCTTACCAAAGGACTTCCACCCAATCAGTTTAAGGATCACAGAGTCGACATGGGTGTATTAGAAAGTCTTTGATTTTGATTCTGGAAATATGACCACTATAATAATCCAACTCCCGTTAAGACTAAGCATCCTATAAAGATAGTATGGTACACTATAGGTAACGGTATTTCACTGACATTTTCATTAGGCATTGAAACGCGTTGTTTTATGGCCCGTTCGGCAACACACCGCTCCGTTAGATCCTTTCGCTCCGCTCAGCTCCTAGTGATTTCTGCTCTGTCGACCGAGACGATAGGAGTGATGTCGTTCGGGGCGCTCCTCTCCTTGAGAGCATGGGCTGACAGCCTATTAGTGCCGGATGGAGCCCTTTCATGCGGTAAAAACCGACCCAGCCTGCTGGAAACCTTTTTTTCCGTTAATTAAATAGCCTGGTGGGAGTTGAAGGATGATGGGGGGACATCGCGGATGGCTAGATGCAGCGAGGCGAGAGGGCCCTTTGTCGGCGGGGATGTCTTTGGAGCTGGCGGCAGCAAGATCTTGGATTGTTCCTAGTGTCATTGTTGGGCTCCTCAACGGCTGGTGGCACATCCTCAATTCCTGATGTCCGCAAGCTCCCGGTGACCGGTAGTGTACGATTCGTCCAGCCGGTCGGTCGATTTGTTTGCCGGCGGTCTCATTTCGGCGGCGACGGTCTTGAATCGAGCGGCGGTAGTCATGGATCAGAGAGAAGCGCTCATACGTCATCGTTCTATGCTGGGAGAGAGGAGGGACGTGGGACAGATAAATGTCTATTTACCGCTTCGATTAACTTATCGGTGGCAATTAGTTTGCTGTTCTGTTAAGTGTGGATATTAGCACTTTGATTAAGTGGGAGAATGTTGGAATTAATATTGTACCACGTGCATACATGTACGTGCCTGTACCTCTTCAAAATAAAAGGAAGAGATAAGTCAATCTTATCTCATCATCCTAACAAAACGTGAGATAAGGAAGGTTGACCCCCCACGTTCCCTAACTACTGCGCCACGATCGGAGGCGCCTCCAACGTTAATTTGGAGTCGGTCCCGAGTCCTCAGCGCTAGATATAAAGGGTACCACCGGCCCGTTTGAGGTGACGATCTCACACGGTGCTCTCGTTCCCGAAATCCTCACACTGATCCTAAGCTAGCGCTCTGGGACCTGAAGGCCTACTCCCTCACCGTGCATGCCCTGGGCAGTGCCGATGGCGTCCCGAAGGTTTCCGGTACCCGCTGCTGGAAGGACCGCTCTCTCGTCGCCGTTCGTCTACGACAACCGGTGATCAGGCACTGATGGCTTCCTCAAGCAATGGTTAGCCTCTTCTATCTATTTCAGATTAGGTGTTCATGTCTAGGCTAATCTAAGTCATGTCAATTTAGTTCTTACATGAGCAACCCAGCTTGGTGGCTATGTTTTCCATGACAGCATTTTTAGAATAACAGAGACCTCGTCCCCAGTCCCATTTTCATTGAAATGAAACCCCAGCAAACCATTTTCAGAGTTTTACATGTAAACAAAAGGTTTTTAGACGGCTATCGGTGCATCCACCAGCTCGATCAATCAACTATCTCGGAGGAGATGACCACCTCGCCCAACACTGATGTGGGTATGAGCCAAGTTCCAGCTGCAGCAAGCTTTTTCGCCCTTGGAGATAGATTGCCTTGATCACTAGCATGGTCTCCTAGATTCAGCCACCCATTAGCTGCATAGGGGTTTGCGGCAACATAGAGATGTGTTGACACAGACTTGTGGTCTCCAGCATAGGATCTTTGAAGATCAGTTTCCGTCTTTGAGAGAGCATAAAATCAATCTCCAAACCCGTTTAATGCCAATCCAAGGTTGACCATTAAAAATCAGGTCATTTTTAACTTTCCATAGACTCCAAAGCATGGCGGCACAAACTGAATTTAATAGGGGATTTTTTTTTTACACCCATTACCTAGCAACAGATTCATAGGTATCACCAACATTTACTTCAAAGAAGGCAGCAAGCTGAGGCCACTGTTCCTAACCCCGAACAGGAGACACAGTCCTCAGGTTCATGCATGTTCCTCTTTTTCAAGTTATCCCTAGTCATAAGCTTGTTATGTGAGAAGCCACAGAAAGATATGTAGTCTTGGAGGCACAACCAATTGCCACATAGCAGGTATGAAAATGGGGGTGACTCCACCAAAGCTAATAATGTTATAAAGAGCAGAGGTGGAGTAAACCCATTTAGAGGAGTATTGCTATATCATAGCATCGCAATCTTCAGTGAAGGAAATGCTAGAGGCAATCTCAACTAATTCATACCAACTAACTGAAAGAGAGGAACTAAAATTCCTCTTGAAAGTGAGCATGAGTTGGGAGTCATTCCAGACATGTCTGACAGTGGCTCCCGCTCGTTACAGAGAATATAAATGTCAATAAAATTGGACAGCCAGGGGGAGGTGCCACACCATGCGTCTTCCCAGAACCTAGTTGTTTTCCCATCACCAATTTTCCACCTATAACCAAATTTAATACTCCCTCTGACCCATATTAGCTGGATTTGTCTAGATTTGGATAAATCTAGACACTATTTAGTATATAGATTCATTCAAATTTTAAAAAATCCAAGTCAACTAATATGGGTCGAAGAATTAACAGCCCACATTTTCATGGCAGCATCACCGCGATAACAAGCCTTTTTTCAGGATGACAAGTACCGGCACTTCCATTCCAAGCGACGAGTTGAGGGGCAGCCAAACGCATGAGGCACCCACCATCTTATTGGATGCATGAGATGAGTGTAAAATATGACCGCGGCCACTGATATATGCTCGTGGACAGTTCAGTCAGCAAGTGCAGGATCTAGTTTTAAGATAGCTTGGATAGTCAACATATCGCAAACCGATAATAAATGTATAAAGTTAGAACGCTAATTGTGTGCTCAAAAAGGTTGTCCACATTTGAGGCTCCTGACATTTGTGGTTATGGACTTGATATCTGAGACAGGTAGGTATATCCAACACGCATAACATCCTTATCCTTATCCATTCAACCTTCATTCAGTATTCATCATTATCTAAGTTATGAACGCAATCCACTTCTCAAATTTGGTAAATTCATCAGATCAATTTTTTCCTTCATAAACAAATGGAGTAAGAGTTAACGATTCCTGTATTAAAACCTTAACTAAATTAATCTCAGTTTCCGCCTAACTGGAAGGAAAACACAGCCTACAATGTCTGATGTAAGAAATAGGAACTATACATTCATGATTGAACCACACGGCAAAGAAACAATTGCTTCACAAGGCTACCCCAAAAACAGTTTATTTCACGCTAACTGGAGACGTGATCTTTCTGGGGATCGGTGGGGATGAACACGGGGAGCTGCTGAGGCCGAGACACACCAGAAGAGCGTTGGCTAGAGCCACCAGGATCTCTGAAACTTCTCGTTGCAGAATCTGCTATCAGAGGTCCACCAAAGAATATAGACGGTCCAGTGTACAGAAGGTCGGGACGGCCCACCCGAGAGCTCGGTCCCTGGTTTGCCTGCGCAGACATGAACCGGCCAGCTTCCTGATCCCAGTAAACAGATGACCGAGGAGATCTATCCGTGGTTGGCACACCAAACCTCCTTGCGTTGTTGGCTTCTGAGATAGCCGCTTCATTTACACCACTTGCTCTGGCAGAGAATGGAGACCTGTTTACTGATGTCTGATAGATTGGGTTGAAATGCTTGGAGGGATGGTGCTCTGCGATAGGCGTCGGAGTCCGTGAGTTGCTCTGGAAGCTGCTGGGTGTCTGGGGATACAGCTCAATGTCATCTGCACTTGCTACGCTGGGTGCATAAGAGGACTTGTGCTGAGCATTCCTGCTGGTCCTTGTTTCGATGTGGTGTCCAGTATCAGCACTCATCACACTGCTTCTGCAGCTCAGGTTGTCACTGGAGCACTGGTCGGCCTCATATTGGGAACGACTATTGATTGGTTTCAGTACGGATGAAGAGGCTCTGGCTTTTGCTGCTGCTTTCATGGCTTCGTTTGAATCCAGTTTTGCGAGCTTCCATGGGTTGATGCGAACTTGGCGCTTAGCATGTTGTTTGGCTCTTTCGACCGGGTCCATGCTATCAGGATCAACAGTTGAAGGCAATCTCCCGGGTCCCAAGTGCGGAATGATTTCGTCCTGTGATGTGATGCAGACAAGATCAAATACAGGCAGAAGAATTTTTTCAAAAAAGCAGGAGATAAAAATTCAACTTCAAAATGGACAGTTGTGATGGCAAAACACACGTCTTGCACAAATAGTTCTGATAGATTGTCTCAATAACAGTGCAGGTTTCTGATAAGGTTTATTGAAGTGGAAAACATAACCCTTTTCTTGATAAAGTAAACCGTCATCGCAACTGGATGTGCTTCCAATTATATAAACATTAGCACCAGACATATGGCTCTACTGAATGTTTTTAGCAAACTATGTGAAGCCGATATGATTTAGAAGTATCACTGGATACAAAACATACCTGGTCAACGAAGATGCGTGGTGGAGTGCACCATGCACCTTTGTAGTGCCGTGCGAACGAGCTCCCACTGAAAGCAGTTGGTGCAGAACTCATAGGAGAAGATGGCAAGCTTTGCTGGTCATCATTGACAGAGAGACCAGGAGGTTCACTCTGAGCCCTCATTGCCACAACATACTCATAAGTTGTGATCCCCTGAAAAATGGAGTAACAATGCAATGTCATAACATTCCTCGTGAAAATGAGAATACAATTTTGACAAATGGTAACAAAGTGACCAACCTTCCGGATTAATAAGATATGAAAGAAGAACAGCTCCCCCAAGGGCACTGAAGCAAGCACAGAAAGAGCTGTACTGAGGGCCTGAAGTCAAAGATGTACCAAATTAAGATTGTGCTAGTCAATTAGTCATGTTATATACTCTAATGCATTGCTTGACCATTGTACATTCCTTATCACTGCACTGAAGCAAGCACAGAAAGAGCTGTACTCAGGGCCTGAAGTCAAAGATGTACCAAATTAAGATTGTGCTAGTCAATTAGTCATGTTATATACTCTAATGCAGTGCTTGACCATTGTACATTCCTTATCACTTGAGGAACAACTAGCTCAAATATGATGTTATAATTAGCTATATACTTCAATGCAGCTCAACAGCAATATTACACCATATACTACTCATTTTGATTCTGCACCTTACGATGAACACACAATGACGGGGATGGGAATTGTAATAGCCATCGTGATATCCAAATGTGCATGAAAAAGTACTGCAGCAATATGCCTCAAACCTAGACCAACAAAAGGGTTAACACTTACCACAATGACTGCAAAGGGTGCCCGTGAAAGACCATAGCCAAGCTTTTCCCCTATTTCGTCTTCAATGGCTGTTTTAGCAGTGAAGCAACGGACAAACACAGCTATACCAACCCCACACTCAACCGCGAGCTTTATACATAATGAAAAAATATAATTAGAAACATGAAAAATGCTTTCAGAACATCAAATTCACACTCAACATATTCTTATCGGCATTTAGACAAATATTAAATTTGACAGATAGAAAGATAACATCCTATAATATTTGTACATACCCAAACAAGACTCACGGCCATAAGGCACAAAAATGTGATGTAGTTTTTCCTTCCAACACAGTTGTTCAGCCACTGCATCAAAAGTATCAAATAAGATAACAGAAGTCCCACCAAAAACTATAAAGGGAAGAGAAAAACGACAAAATGAACTGCATAAGCTTCAACGGGACACCTACCCGACAATGATGATCAAAACCATCAACACACTTGTCACAGCTTCGGCAATGTTTACTATTTTTGCGCACCTGTATCGATACACAAAAGGGAAGTTATTCCAGTACAAACCAATGCTTTAGCATGAATTTGCATAGACAGAAAGGACACTGGATATCGATACACCAAAGACATAAAAGCAAGCAAAGGTAAATGCTCTACTCATATATTCTAATAAGGTTGCAGAAACACCAAAGCAGATAAATAGCAAGGCAGCATAATATGTAGATGACACAAACTATAGCCAACCCAATCTCATAAACATTGTATTTTTTATCCACTCTTCTTTTCCTTCTTTCCGACTGACCTATTGTCAATAGAAACAGGATCTACACAAATATCTCATGCATGCATCCTTCTCTAATAATCCTTAACATGAGATAGTTTTTACCAGCTACTGCATCGATGTTAGCTAGGTGATTTGTTTTGGGCATTCATGTCTCTATGTCTTTATGAACTCCGCCTGACTATGTGTCAAAGGCAGACGCAGCCAGCTTGTTACAGAAAGTATATATTGCATGTTACCAAAAGTCTTGGAACTGTCTCAATACTACACATTATGCTGCGCATGGAACCAAAATTTCAAGTGAATACAAAGATAAACAATTGTCCATTTTAATGCCAGACCTCTTTAACATCTGTTGTAATATAATCATCATTATACCACTTAAGTTCATGGAAAATAGACATGGACCCAAGAAACAGGTAAATTAGAATAATTAGTGATGCAAGTGGGTCAATATTAGGGTACCTGCTACCCTCTTTAGTTCAACAAAATGAACCAGTTTTTGTGATGACATTATCATTCTGAAAAGGTTAGTTCAATTTTTTGAACTAAAGAGGGTAAAAGGTACCCTAAAGGTGACCCACTTGCATCTTTTAAGAATAATGCATGCAAGCATTCGTAGTGCAGCCATTTTTCAGAACTATCATGTGACTAACAAAAGGACAAAATGTGTTCAAACTCTGATATACTCTGCTAGGTGAATAGGGTTGGAGCTCAAGTAAGTACCTCCGTGTTGCAAAGGGTGCAAAAGAGTGCCTCCTCGCCATAATCTTCTTGCTGGTAAGCTTCATCTTCTTTGCGACAATCCTCTTTCATAAAAATAGCACAACAAAAACAACCAGCTCCTAAACATGATTTATGCTTCTGGATTTCCTCACTGGTTCTCAATTCTGATTTGCCAGCTTCTTCTTGAGTGTCTATGTTTGCTTTTAACCAAAAGGATATGCTGCATTAGTATTCAAACTTTAATAGCAGTTTCACCAGGTACAGGACATACCTTCTGATTTATAGATTAGTGCACCATTGACGGTAATCAAGATGCCTGGGTCAGCAGGATCAATAGCAGTACATCTAGCGTATAGAATCAATACTGATAAGGCCTGATAAACACAGAACGATACCAAAGGTAATATCAAATGAAATATACTCCAGGATTCAGTCCATGCATGAAAAAGAGAGGAAATGTAACCTTACCAGAAAACTGTAAACACCAACTGCGATATACTGATACAAGTCCTTCCCGAGAAAGGGAGACAAGAAAGCATAGAATGCTATACACAGCAGGAAGTACACTGTTATAGCAACCACCTGCCAAAAAATTCACAATTCAAAGTTTCAGATTCTCCCTTCCATAACACGTAAGATCGAATAGCTTGCAGTGACACCAGCATAGGAGGAAGCGTATATCCAACCAAGAGGCCCCAAACTGAGCATAAAAATAAATCCAAAACCTCCAAAAAAAGCTGAAAGCCAGTAATGACTCCTAGCCCTAGAGGATTTTCATAAATGGTTTCCACAAATTGGAAGTGAACTGTCAAATTCACAGGTGGAAAACTTAATTTTTAACACAAGATAACCATGCTTGCCGAGGTTTTGCAGGCCTCTGGTAAAGGACAAGATCAGAGATGATAACATTTGCCTATTTGATTGATCTTAGGAACTACCGTCTTGATTTTAAGGGGGGATAAAAGACGATCATACGAAGGTGAGCAGGATATGTACATGGACCAGAGCTATTAGTACTAACTGAATTTTCTTACGTAAAGATAGAATGTGCTGGATAGGACCAGATGCATACACCAAATTTGGTGTAACACATCATCTCCTTCTTCCCAGAGCTCGAGTCACAAGTCAAAACTCAGTCAGCAATATCCAATTGTTGGTTGTGAGTACTTGCTGATTCAATAGAACAAAGCTCTTATTACAGGTCACTCTTTTTTATGATAGGACAGTTCTCTCTGTCTGATGTGATTAGTCAGGATCGGATTAAGCAAGTTAAAATTCCGCATTCGAGTAACAGGAAATCACACAGTTCGTAGTTAGCCTGTAATTTAAATAAGGTAAAGTTAATTAAAGCGATCAGTTGGTAATGCAAACAGTACGGAGACGAAAAAAGAAAAGCAGAGTTGGCGGCAACAGTTTAATTTCTGAAGGAAATGCCAAATCAGAGCATTCGAGCAGAGACATGCTCGCACCAAAGCGCAGCAGATCAGAATGGATCACCCCATGGAATTCGTGCAACATGGCACCAGGGGAAACAACCACGAAAATCAAACCCATGTAGTACTACATCGCGTCGGAACAGCAGAAACGTCCAACACGCTACTAGTCGCCATTTACACGGTACGGAGTGAAGTCCCCGCAGAAGCGCCCAAAAAATGCAGGTAAAAATCAACCCATCACATCAGACAGACAGATGCTTACGAATTATAAGATGAAGCCGAAAAGCGAGTGGACACATCAGATCAAGACGAACAAAGCGCATCGGGAACTTTGTCACGATAACCTAAACATGCAAGCTAGTGGTAGTATGAGAGTATCTAGACAGGCACAGCACCAGGAGATTTCCAGATGCCAGAGCAGCGGTATTTTGTAGTCCTGAAGCAAAATTTCCTACTCCCACGGCGACACGAGTAGTAGATGGCGGCAGAAGAGATCCGAAGCCGAAGGAACGCACATTGCGCGTCCAAGCACGGACTGGTAAAAGGGAGGGAAGGACGAGCGAGCGCTAACGGACCTGCAGGGTGTGGGCGGGGAGCTGCCACCCGTGACGCCGCGCCATGGCGGCGCTACGCTGCCGCGGCGGAGGCGGGAGGTGGCGGCCTCGGGATCAGCGGCGACGCGGCGGCTGCATTGGGGAGGGTGAGATCCCGGGGCCCTTGGACTTGGAGTAAACCCTAGCGCCCCGTACGGCACGGCTCCACCGTTTTTGTGCCTGCGCCGGGCGTGAGAGAGCACACCCCCTAGAGGGCGTTGTGGTGGTGGTGGTGAAGTGGGTGTGCGTGGCGACGGTGGTGGTGGGTCTTTTACTGGGGGAGGCGGTCTGCTCTGCTCTCCCTTTGGATTCTCCTCTCGGGCCGTCGTCTGCTCTGCTCGCCCGTATAGGGTGCGTGGACTGTGTGGAAATATGGACTCGAGTAAAACCTTTTCTTTCCAAATTTATGGCTTTTTTTAAAGAAAAGAAAATAACAAGACTAGAGTAAAATCTTCTTCTTCCTAATTTATGGCCTTTTCTTAAAAAAATGACAAGGGTTTAAATCGCATTTTAAAAGTTATTTTGATGAAATTCTATCGATCTCTTAATAATCATTAAGGAGCCGAAGACGCGCCATCGTATGTGTCCCTCCATCATTGGAGCCGAGAAAACTTGTGGTACTATATCTTATTGTAATAGACGGACCAAAAAGTCGTCGTGCTAAGGCCCAAAAGAACCAGCACACAAGATTAGCAATCATCGCTGAAGATGACAACCATGGATTTAAAGAGACTGATGTCAAACCACATGAATGAATATGACAAACGAAAGGATCCTAAGAAATACACTGGATATACTATCGCACGCGCCTTTCGCAAGCACTAGACGCACCACCAGAATAAGCATAGGATGGAGAGAATATTATTCTGACTTTAAAATATAGCCGTGGCCTCATTTTCTCAAAAAAGACACTGAAAATACATAAAACGGGAACGACAAGCCTCCCTCCGCCGAGCGGCCGTGGTCCTTCACGTCTGCCTTTTTGAGTTATCGCTAGCTATTGCGAAAGCTAATACGACGCCTAGTTCCCTCCCTAAAAATTAGGCTTCTTATAAAGGTAGCGTTTAGATAGCAATCGGTGGCTGATTAGTCTAAACCAGCCATCGTCCAAAAAGAAAGTATTCATCAGCCCCACCAGCTGCGAAACGATAACCCCACCCGATCACGCACGTCCCCCTCCTTCGACTAGGTTTATCCTATCGTGTGTGGTCCATGACTCGATCATGCGCGCGAACATGCCACACCCCCCCCCCCTCTTCCTAAGACCACATGACACCCACCCCCATCTCTCTCTTCTTCCTCCCCTAGAGACATCCTTCTCATTCTCCCTTTAGATCTCCATTACAAGCTTGCAAATTTCTTTAGATCTGGATCGAGAGTGAAAGAACATTTCATAATCCCTAGTGTTTTGTGTGTTAGATAACAATATTAAGGATTATTTAATGTGTGTTGAAGTGCTGCAGATCTTCATTGAAAAAGGAAAAGGAAATCTGTTTTTAGGGATGGATTATCCGCCCCCCGAGGATTTTCACCAAGTCTAGACCTGCGTCGCTCTCTGTATGGGGGCGGGTTTTCCTCCGGACTTTCCGGCTCGGGGGCGGAGTTTTTCCCTAGGTCGGATAGTCCGCCCCTCGAAGAATTTCACCAAGTCTGGACCTGCGTCGCTCTCTATATGAGGGCGGACTTTCCCCCGGAGTTTCCGTCCTAGGGGCAGAGTTTTTCCCCAGGGCGGATAACCCGCCCCTAGTGGGGGCAGATAATCCGCCCCCAAACTTCTTCAACGGCCAGATCTGGGCAGGGGGTATTTAAGCTTGCCTTCCCCCTCCTTCCAGACCTCTTGGTTCATTCGAAAAACTCAAGATCTGATCTACAACCTTCATCCAAGAGAGCTCCGCCTAGATCCACCCAAAGGCCCCGTCCCTTGGGGAATCACAGGAGGAGGACTCGATCTTCAACAACTGCAATCAAGCGCTTCATCTCCTCTCCATTCATTTGGAGAATCACCGATCTAGTATTTCTTGCAAATGCCTAGATCCTTGTTTTGTTTATATTGATAAACCTTGTTCTTGTGACAGCGTGTTTTCATCTCGGGAGCCCCCAATTCAGTTGTGGGTGTGTGCCCCGGTAGAGTTGTAAAGGCACCGGTTCCCGCCTCGAAGGGTACCAATAGTGGAGAAGGTGGATCAGGCCTTTCGTGGCGAGATCCATCGGAGAATAGGGTGAGGC
The DNA here is from genome assembly GCA_916181665.1 of Avena sativa. Lineage (NCBI taxonomy): Eukaryota > Viridiplantae > Streptophyta > Magnoliopsida > Poales > Poaceae > Avena > Avena sativa. The sequence goes on from OV702280.1 coordinate 373,904,874, forward strand.
CTATTGTGGCGTGGTGGTCTTAGAACCGCCCACCCCTCCAACACAGATGTACTTCCCTTAATAAGGAAGGAACTGCGGTAAAACAAATCTCTCTGTCTCCGCGTGCTCCACTACGGTTCCCTCGCTCCTCTCTTTACGTGCTTAGTAGCTAGGTTTGCATATAGGGAAATTCTCGTAGTTGTATATCTAGAGAATTTACTTTGTGTTAAGCCTAAAATTGAAAAGGAACTAAAAATTGAGTAGCACCTATTCACCCTCCCCCTCCTCTAGGTGTCCATACGATCCATTTCAATTGGTATCAGAGCCCCGACTCTTAATTCGGGCTTAACCGCCTAAGAGAAGTATGGGTTCCAAGGGAGATGGGAGTGATGCTCCGGAGGTAGTCACCATGAACGATCTCAAGACGTTGGAAACAACCTTGGTTAGTTCTATGGAGGCTAAGATGGAAGAGATGCGTCAATTGATAATGCATCTCTCCACATCCGCAACATCACCTCCATCTAACTCTGAGGTTACCACTCCGCAATCCAAGGAAACGGGTAAAGCCGATTCCAAAGATAACGAAGTGATTGGTGATGGCACTAGCAAGAGCTCCTCCTCGAAAAAGGATAGTGGTAAGGAAGGATACAATGAGGTTTCCCGTGTGTATTCTCCTGATCTACCTATTCCACACCCACATATACATAATAGGGGTGATCCACCCAAACTTTCAGCATCTACTTTCATTCAATGGCAATTTTTTATGAAGTCTCATGTGTGTAGTTCCTCCATTGAGTTGTGGAAAATTATCGAGAATGGTCTTCATGTTGGAGATCCCAACAATCTAACAAGAAGAGAGGTTGTTGATAGTCAACTCAACGCTACATCTCTACACATGATACAACTTGGTGTGGGTGACAAAGACATGCCACACATTCAGCATCTTAGTACAACTAAGGAAGCTTGGGATGCTCTCACCGAGCTTTTCATCGGAAATGAAAGTATGATAAGGAATAGATATGATGCTTTGAGCAATGAAGATGAAGGTTTTTATATGTTGGATGGAGAAAACCACGAGGACATGTATAGGAGGCTCAAGGCAATAGCCACCACTTTCAGGAATCATGGTGCCTCTCATGTTGATGATGCATGGATCAAGCGCAAGTATGTCAGTGCTCTTATGCCATTTGAGCCCACGGATTTGAAAAGTCTCCAAGGTAGGCATAACTACCACCTTATGACATCCAATGAGGTAATGCAAGAAATGGCCGCTTTCAAAGTGGCTGCCAAGAATGCCGAAGATGCTCGTGCACGAGCTATGGGGATGCAAAAGGGGGTCAACATGGACTTGAAGACTAGTGTGATTGATCATGATGAGTATGCCATAGAAGGTATGGATTGTCCCGAGGATATAAAAAGGATCCACGGACAATACCTGGCTCTTTATGCTAGAAACTTTTGGAAAGACCCGGTCAAGGCTAAAGCTGAACTAGAACGCAAGAGTGGAGCTTACGGAAGAAAGGAAAATGGTCCCAAGCTAAGAACATGTTTCAACTGTGGAGACCGGCTGCACTTTGTAGCTGAGTGTCCATATCAAAGTAGGGAAGATAATGGAGGAAGACTTATTTTCAAAGACAAGTCAAAGGCTCCACACAAGAAACAGTTTGTAAAGAAGAATGCTCCTTTCAAGAAGCAACCAAAGATTGTTCTAGTGGCTCAAGAAGAATATTCTTCGGGAAGTGAAGATGAGGACGAGGATGATAGCTCTCAAGAGGTGGCTTCTATAGTCACCACATCTACATCAACATCTCTCTTCGACTCTCCAAACGAAAACGTCATCAATAAGAATGCTACTTGTCTCATGGCAAGAAGTTTAGAGGTAACTACTTCTAACTCTTCCTTTCCTAAGGCTATGATTGACATGGATGATCCTACTAGTCTTAAGGTTAAAGAAGAGATTATTGCTTTGGACTATTTCTTCACTAACTTGCAAGGTGAGCACAAAGTATGTTTTGAGGCTCTTATGGACCAGCTGCCCCAAAATGAAGCTCTTCTTAAAGAAAAGGGCAGAATTGAAAGGGAGGATGCAATGGAAATTGCATCCTTAAAAAATGCTCTAGAAGAAGAAGAAGAGGCTCGGGTTTCTCTTGAAGAGAGGCTTGAGTCCATTGAGGAGTCACATGAAGAAATAGTGGCTAAGCTTGTTAAGGAACGTGACAATGTAGTCGCCAAAGCAAAGAAGTTAAAGAAGGAAAAAGATTGACTTTGGGACTGCTCATGATAGACTCTCCGAGGAATTGGAGAAACTTGACATCGCTCACAAGGCGTTGAAAAGCGATTTCTCCATTCTCAATGAGTCACATGATCAACTCCAAATTCGATTGGCCAAGTATGATGTTCCTAGCACATCCAAGTCAACATATATTGACAAGGAAAATGCTAGTGTGGAAGAAGAATTTGTCAAGGACATCACTCCCAAAGATAAGGGTGTTCTTGATGAAGTTCTTGGCAAGCAAAGGTCAAATATTGGTAAAGAGGGACTTGGGTATGTCACCAAGTCCAAGAAGAAGAAAAACAAGAAGAACAAGACCAAGAATGTTCAATCAAAGACAAGCACCACTGAGAAGAATGTCACAAAAGACAAAACTAACAATATTGGTTTTGCAGGGTCTCACAATCCAAATTATGAACTCTTTTGTGATTATTATGGCGATGTTTATGCTTATTATGTCGGTCCTTTTGATGAATATGTTGCTTGGTATATTTGGGTTCCAAAGACCCTTGTTACTAACATGAGAGGACCCACTGAAAAATGGGTACCTAAAACCAAGAAGTAATTCTCTTGCAGGGCTATGCTTCCGGTGGGTCGAAATGGGTGTTGGATAGTGGATGCACTAGTCATATGACCGGAAGCAAGGAGATCATCACAGATATGCGTCCCAATCATTATAATATTACAGTCTCCTACGGTGATAAGTCTAAATCTCAGGTATTGGGTCTTGGCAAGGTTGTGGTTGCCCACGATATATCTCTCGTGGATGTCATGCTTGTTGAGACCCTTGGTTACAACCTTCTTTCTGTTTGTGCCCTTGGCAAGATGGGATTTTCTGTTTTCATTGATGATGATTTGGTGGTACTCTTGTGGAGCAAGTGTCGCTTTCGTTGGGTACGTCGAAAATGACCTATATGTGGTGGACTTTTCGGGGAAAACCACTTCGGGTACGATGTGCCTATTCGGAAAGGCCGACGTGGGCTGGTTATGGCATCGTCGTTTAGCCCATGTTAACATGAGAACTTTGCAAAGTCTCCACAAGGGTGGCCACATCCTTAGACTAAAAGACAATGTCTCATTTGCCAAAGATCGTGTTTGCAGGGCTTGTGTTGAAGGCAAGATGCATGACTCTCCCCACAAGAGGAAGACTATTGTGTCTTCAAAGAGGATCTTGGAACTACTTCATGTGGATTTATTTGGTCCTCCATCTCATGCCAGTCTCGGTGGGAAGAAATATTGCTTGGTTATTTTCGATGATTACTCAAGATATACATGGGTCTATTTATTCAAGCTAAAGAGTGAGACTCAAAAAATGGTCATTGATTTTGCCAATGAAGTTCAACGTCAACACAATGTTCCTATCTTGGCAATAAGAAGTGACAACGGCTCCGAATTCAAGAACTACACTTTGAATGAGTTTCTAAGTGAAGAGTGGATTAGACATCAATATTCCGCTGCGTACACCCCTCGACAAAATGGTGTAGCCGAGAGGAAGAACCGCACTTTGATGGATATGGCAAGATCAATGTTGGCTGAATTCAAGTCTCCTTACAATTTTTGGGTTGAAGCCATATCCACCGCTTGTCACTCATCTAACCGGCTCTACCTCCAGAAAATCTTGGACAAGACTCCGTATGAAATACTTACCGGTAACAAGCCCAACATATCATACTTCAGGGTATTCGGGTGTGAGTGTTTCTTTCTTATCAAAGGTGTCCGCTTGTCTAAATTTGAGTCCAATGCTTTAGAAGGTATTTTTCTGGTTACGGTGCCGAATTCCACACTTATATAGTCTACAGCAAGCTCACCGGGATTGTTGTAGAATCCTGTAGTGTGGAGTTCGATGAAAATAATGTCTCCTATGTACGGCAAGTTGATGTTTGTGATGCAGATGTTGAAATACCTCAAGATGCCATAAGAAGAATGGGCGTGGTATTTTTCCACCCCATTGAGGAACCCCTTGTGGAGGATTGGGAAGGACAATGCTCCACTCAAGTGGAGCCCTCATCAACACAAGAACAACAAGCTCCTACTGCTGGAGAAAACTCTGCACCAACACCACAACTTTCTGAAGCTCGTCAGTCTCCTGGACAAAATGGTAGTCCTAGGCCAGACTATCCGCCCCCTCCAAGGGGCGGACAGTCCGCCCCTGGCACTCCAACTCGTCCCAGGGGATCAGGAGAAGAAGAAATCAGCCAAGAAGACTCCAGGACGGATTCTCCGGTCCCCGAGGGCGGATTATCCGGCCTTGGATCTCCCAGCCCTGTCAGGCAGTCTCAGGAAGAGGAAGTTGTAGCCACATCTCCCTGGCCGTATAGTCCGGCCCCACCAAGGGGCGGATTATCCAGCCCTGGAGAAAATGTTCAGCAGCAAGCTCCTGTTGTCAACTCAGATCAAGATCAAGGGCAAGGTAGTGGACTCGATAAGGATACAAATGTTGAAACAACTCCTTCTAAAAACAATAAGGACATTGAGGCTCGTCGCAAGGCTCGTGCTGATCGGAACCTTGAGCTAAGGGGTCACACTCTTGACAAGGTTGTCAGTGATCTACGAAGAAGGGTGTCTACTAGAAGCTTGCAAGCTTCTGTGATCATCATGCTCACATTTCTATGGTTGAACCAAAGAAGGTCTTTGATGCACTTGAAGATCCCGGTAGTTGCAATGCATGAAGAAGTAAATAACTTCGAGCGCAACAAAGTTTGGAAGCTTGTTGAGAAACCAAAAAAATGCCGCAATGTTATCGGCACCAAGTGGATTTTCAAGAACAAACAAGATGAAAATGGCATTGTTTTGAGGAACAAAGCAAGACTCGTGGCTCAAGGATTCTCTCAAGTTGAAGGAATTGACTTTGATGAGACTTATGCTCCTGTGGCACGTCTTGAGCCATCCGTATCCTTCTTGCATATACCGGTCGTCATAATCTTAAATTACAACAAATGGATGTTAAGAGTGCGTTTCTTAATGGTCCACTACATGAGTTGGTATACGTCAAGCAACCCCCGGGTTTTTAGGACCCTAATTTTCCGAACCATGTCTACAAACTCGATAAGGCGCTCTATGGCCTTAAACAAGCCCCACGTGCGTGGTATGAGCACCTTAAAGAGCTTTTGTTAGACCGTGGGTTCGAAGTTGGGCAAATCGATCCCACTCTTTTTACTAAGAAGGTTAATGGGGAGCTTTTTGTATGCCAATTATATGTAGACGGCATTATTTTTGGCTCTACTAACCAAGCTTTTAACGATGAATTTTCAAAGCTTATGACTGATAGGTTTGAGATGTCTATGATGGGTGAATTGAGGTTCTTTCTTGGATTCGAGATTAAACAACTTAGAGGGGGAACTTTTATTAATCAAGCTAAGTACATCCAAGACATGCTCAAGAGGTTCAAGATGACGGATCTCAATGGCGTTGCTACTCCAATGCAAACAAAGTGTCATCTTAAGCTCAATCCCAAGGGTAAAGACGTGGACCAAAAGGTATACTGATCCATGATCGGCTCTCTCCTTTACCTTTGCGCATCTAGGCCCGATATCGTGTTAAGTGTAGGGGTGTGTGCAAGGTACCAAGCCGCTCCTAAAGAAAGCCACTTAGTGGCGGTCAAACGAATCTTCAGATATTTGGTTCATTCCCCAAATTTTGGGTTATGGTATCCCAAAGGTTCAAGTTTCTCTCTATGTGGTTACACTGATTCAGATTGGTCTGGTGACAAAGATGATCGGAAATCAACTTCTAGTGCATGTCAATTCTTGGGCAGGTCTCTAGTGTGTTGGTCTTCAAAGAAGCAGAATTGCATATCACTCTCAACCACCGAAGCTGAATATGTTGCTGCTGCAAGTGCTTGTACACAGTTATTATGGATGAGGCAAACTTTAAAGGAATATGGTGTCAATTGTGACAAAGTGCCTCTTTTATGTGACAATGAAAGTGCTATCAAAATTGCTTACAATCTAGTGCAGCATACAAGAAAAAAACATATTGAGATTCGCAACCATTTCATTCGGGATCATGTTGCTCGTGGCGATATTGCACTATCCTTTATTAGCACGAAGAACCAACTTGCTGATATTTTCACGAAGCCTCTTGATGAAGCAAGATTTTGTTATTTGGGGAATGAGCTAAATATCATAGATTTGAGGAGCTTGGCTTGACTACCCTTGCACACTCACTTACTCTTTTTCATGTATTTGGTTTAGATGCGGGCATAGACATAGGGGGATAGTGGTCCTAATTGATTGGGCTAACCCTCCCCCCATAATGCCGAAAGCAAGACAAAATCATTTCTCTTAATATCATTTTGTGATATGTGGGTTATTGATGAGCATTGGTTTTGAACTCAAGATACATCTTCGCTGTGTCATGCCATGCTCTCCAACATGGTGTCTTCGGCCACCGCTCTCTGCCCTGAGAAGAGTTGGTTTCTAATGGCTCTCTTTGGATTTTCTTGCATATCTTTTGTTCTTATGGAAAACACACCCAACTTTGGCGTTTGTTTGATTTGTTCTTGCAACTTTGGGTGTGTAGTACCATCACAGTTTGTTAAGGAGGCGTGATCTTCTGGGACGTTAGCATCGCTCTTCTTCCTTTTTGGCGTTTTGGTGCCAAAGGGGGAGAAGTAGTTCTATTAGGTCTCGCGGATTTGCATGGGTCGGGCGACGGGCGCAAGCACTTGTCTCTTTTTCAGTCGTTTATTTTCTTGCTTGTGCCCTTTTAGCGTGAACTTATTTGTTATTTGTGATTGGTTTATGTAAGACTCTGTCGTGCTTTACTTTGTATGGACCTCTGGAATTCTAGATTTATATTGTGGATCTACTCTTATGGAATTATGGATTTATCTATGGAGTCTGGTATTCTACTTGATGGCATAAGGAATCATGGGATTATCTAGTATATGCATCAATATTGTGGGATGTGCTTGGAGCCTGACAGTCTCATTATTTTATTTGGCTATATTCACATCCTGGTGGTATGACCTTGTTTCCTAACTCACCTTGTTTTAATTGTCCTTGCTGAAAGTTGTGTACTCTTTAGTGTGTGCATTTGTATTCAAATGCAAATTATAAATATGCACACATCTAGGGTGAGCCTCTTTCAATTGGTGTAAGGTGTCGGGTCTCTTTGCAAATCCTGATATTGTCATCTAACACCAAAAAGGGGGAGATTGAAAGAACATTTCATAATCCCTAGTGTTTTCTATGTTAGATAACAATATAAGGATTATTTAATGTGTGTTTAAGTGCTGCAGATCTTCATTGAAAAAGGAAAAGGAAATCTATTTTTAGGGGCGGATAATCCTCCCCCCGAGGATTTTCACCAAGTCTGGACCTGCGTCGCTCTCTGTATGGGGGGCAGATTTTCCCCCGGACTTTTCGGCTCAGGGTCGGAGTTTTTACCTAGGCCGGATAGTCCACCCCAAGAGGGGGCGGATAATCCGCCCCTCGAAGAATTTCACCAAGTCTAGACCCGCGTCGCTCTCTGTATGGGGGGCGGACTTTCCCCCAGAGTTTCCGTCCTGGGGGCAGAGTTTTTCCCCAGGGCGGATAATCCGCCCCTAGTAGGGGGCGGGGCGGATTATCCGCCCCCAAACTTCTTCAACGGCCAGATCTGGGCAGGGGGTATTTAAGCCTGCCTTCCCCCTCCTTCCAGACCTCTTGGTTCATTCAAAAAAGTCAAGATCTGATCTACAACCTTCATCCAAGAGAGCTCCACCTAGATCCACCCAAAGGCCCCGTCCCTTGGGGAATCGAAGGAGGAGGACTCGATCTTCAACAACTGCAATAAAGCACTTCATCTCCTCTCCATTAATTTGGAGAATCACCGATCTAGTATTTCTTGCAAATGCCTAGATCCTTGTTTTGTTTATATCGATAAACCTTGTTCTTGTGACAGCGTGTTGTCATCTCGGGAGCCCCCAATTCAGTTGTGGGTGTGTGCCCCGGTAGAGTTGTAAAGGCACTGATTCCCGCCTCGAAGGGTACCAATAGTGGAGAAGGTGGATCAGGCCTTTCGTGGCGAGATCCATCGGAGAATAGGATGAGGCCTATTGTGGCATGGTGGTCTTAGAACCGCCCACCCCTCCAACACAGATGTACTTCCCTTAACAAGGAACTACGGTAAAACAAATCCCTGTGTCTCCGTGTGCTCCACTATGGTTCCCTCGCTCCTCTCTTTACGTGCTTAGTATCTAGGTTTGCATATAGGGAAATTCTCGTAGTTGCATATCTAGAGAATTTACTTTGAGTCAAGCCTAAAATTGAAAAAAAAACTAAAAATTGAGTAGCACCTATTCACCCCCCCTCTAGGTGCCCATACGATCCATTTCAGAGAGCAAGTAAGAAAAAGGATAAACATAAATAAAAGCATAACCTTGATTGACTCTCTCAACTTACTCACATAAAAACATAAATATAATTGCTAGATTTACATATTTGGGATTGGTAATCATGAGCATGATTTTGTATAGTCTTAGTTATATGCACTCATCTCAACTTACTCACATATGAAATAGAGAGTCTTCTTTAAGGCCAAATAAAGAACCACAACAATTGCAAATACATAAAATTCATGCCAATATGCAACCTACTATAGGTTGGAAGATGATATGTATGCATGATTAAGAGATACTTGTTACCGAGATATCATTGGTGTGATGAAGTAGATAGGAGTTTGTTAACCATCCTAGCTTGTCTCTAATTTTCATTGAGTCATCACTTCTTCCTTATGAAAGAGACAAGTATCCAATGCATCTCCGATGTACCTAAAACAAATTCAAGTACAATATGGTCCCCAAACTTATTGGGTCCAAAGTAGTTAGACAACTACAATACATAGAAGAGTCTCCACATAAATATGTACATATTGATACGAAATTGAATTTCATGCACAACTTAGCTGATGGGATTTGGTGGATTTTCCCCTATATATTGGATCAAATAAAGCACACATGCCATAATATGAACATATAGTAAATATGTGCGGTGACCCAGCATACCACTGCATGTGTAGTACACTATAGTCGTTGACATGACACTCACAGAACACCGTTCTGTAAATATCACATCCCTCAGAGTGGTACAACAGAAACATTGCGGGTCCATATTACAAACATTCACACATTATTATTATTACAACACCAAAAGTTCAAGACTTCAAAAGGTTCAACTTACAAACCAAAATATAAAGTGTTTTAGCGGAATTTAAAAGTAGCAACTCCGACTAGGAGTTGAGCTCAGCAACTTATTCTATAGAGTTCATGCTGCTCGGCTCAGATGGTTACTACTAACTAGGATACTTAGTTGGATTCGTTAACGTCGACACCGTAGCGGATTTCGTAATCCACTCCTTCAACACCTCTGGACAGATCAGGTTCCTCGTAGAACACATCTTCTTGACATTCGTCTACATACATTGGCACGTCTTCGGGATCCTCGGAGTCTAAGCAAGGGATCAAAGGAAAGGATGAGTAGCAGCGTTACCCAACAAGTTCATTATATGCAAAGTGTTCATTATATGCAAAGTGGGAAGTTTGATGCTCTAACTACCACCTCGGATTATAAATCCTTGATGCAACTTTTGTAAATCTATCTGTAAAGATTGATTTTAGTATGAAAATCTATGACCATCAGCCTTCACAGGTTGACCAGAACTTTCATGGAGTTCCTTTCCTGCCGCGTTCGTAGCTCCTTCCCGGAACAGGGAGTAACAAGTTACAATTCTTACACTCTGCAGAGGCACATTACTTTACCCATGAGAGATCAACTCCTTGTTGCACAACTGGGCGTACTTTCCCATCCACAATTCCATGATGTGGGGCCCAGTAGTTGGTCCAAGCCAATCACTGCCCCCTTCGCGACCTCGCATGCCTCCTTGGTGTACACCATGCCCACATAATGAATTACGACAATGGTTTGTACAAATCGTTAGATGCCAGAACTATCATGGGACGATGAGGGTTCCCACCCATATGTTGCATATCCTCTACGAATTACCAATTAATATGCACGCTACGAGGATAATAGCCATGAACTGCACATCCGGCTTCATGCGAGAGGAAGAAGATACGGCTGACTTCTCTGTCCCATTCCAAATCTCATGGCTAACGCGTAATATACGACGCTAGAATCACTTATGTCAGGGGTTATTAAGTCCCTAATTGATTATCATCATTGCAAATAGAACACTAAGTTCTATTGCTCCATTTTATCATCACTTAGGATGATATCTATGATTTCTTTATTTGTGAAAATAATATTTTCTTTCTTTATAGCATAAATGATAACACATAATTTGCAAATACGTTAATAAAGACTCTTCAAAGGACATTAGCAAGTGATGAACTTGCCTTGTGATGGCAAGGTAGTGAAGTCTGATGCTTGCACTGGACCTTGAGCTTCTATGTCTACAAAAACATCATTATTTTCCGGTAAGAACAATATTTAAAGAAGAAAAATGATTATGCAAGTAATGTAATGCATTATTTAATTTGATATGCTATCTCCCTATTAGTATAAAAAAGTCTTTTTAATAATAAAGGATTTATAAATATTTCTTTTTTACTATTTATAACATGTATTGAATTATTTTATTTTATTTTCCTTTTATTTGACTCTTATTAATTTAATAATTCTTTTAAGAATTATCACTTATATATTAGAAATTGTTATTAAATATTTGTTTAGTATTTTTTAAAGTGATTTTTATCATCTTTCAATAATTTTGTAAAATTCCATAAGGAATATATGAATTAAAAAATTCTTAATAAATTTTAAATGTCTAAAATTTTATATCTTAATTTATTTGGATAGTTTGGATTTTTGTGAATCCAAAAATATTTTATTTATAATTTTTGGACTTTTATTTTATTTTCTAGAATTTAATTAAGTTCAGGGGTATTTTGGTCTTTTCCTATTTATTAAAACAGACCTTAAAGGTTTTTGGGCTGGTTTAATCTTATTGGGCCCTAGCGGCCCATTAGTCATAATCAAAATAGCCACCCCGAAGGGTCTGGCCCAACTCAGCCCACTCCCTGTTGCCTCTCTCCCTCGAGCTCACTCCCCTCCTCCTCTGCCCCAGACCCCATGGTTGGTGATATCGTCGCCGGCGATTCCCGCCGTCGTGGGCTCTTCTGGTCGCCGCCGTGGTGCAGTAGGAGGTTGTCGACTACGCCCATCTGTTCTATCCAACTGGATTTGAGTATGGGGCTCTCCTGCGATGGATCGATGCCGTCCCGAACCCTAGGGTTTGGGGGTTGGCGTGGATCTTGGTGCTACCGTTGTCGTCGTGCGTCGTGGTGATTCACCTCGCCTCTGGGCATGGTCATGGTAGCTGTCGTGGCGTCGTATTGGTTGCAGCGCCCCCTCTGGGGTGCTCCCCGTGCCGCCATGGTCGTCGGCCACCTCTGCTTCCTCTTCTAGTCTCCAGCGAGGACCTTTGGTGAGTTCTTTTCCTCTCCCCTTGTTCTTTCTGTGCTCATTCATCCTATGCTAGATGTTGGAAGTGACCTCTCTAGTTACTGTCTTGTCCTGATTAAGATGATTTATTTCATTTAGGGTTCTTTTCCTGTGGTTGATCATATACTGGATGAATTAGATCATGTGTGGATGATCTGTAAGCATGCTAAATGGTTATTAGCCTGAGGCTTGTTGCTTGAGATGAACTATAATGGTTCTGGTGGCTTATTAGATAATTTTATGCTTGGATTGCATATGATTCATATGGTATAGTTGCTTTGGAACCAATGCTTGGTAAAGTCAGTGACTTGATAACTTTCCACTGTCATTTCTTGGTTTAGGATCATGGTTATGGTATGATGAAATCACTGTCTTAGTGCTGTTGGCTTAGAAATTAATATGTGGTTTGAGATCACAATGATCTCAAATAGTAAAGATAAACATTGGAATGTTTTAATTATGATTCCTGACAGGAAAATGATTAGTAGATTGATTTGTTGAATCTGTGATGATTGGATGTTTATCCTGATTCATGTAGAGTTGTTCTTGTGACACCATCTGAAGGGAATATGCCCTGAGAGGCAATAATAAAATGTTTATTATGTGTATTCCAAGTATATGATAGATGTTTATTTTGCATGCTATAATTGTATTAATACGGAAACATTAATACATGTGTGTTTAATAAACAAACATAAAGTTCCTAGTTATGCCTCTCTCAGAAACTAGTTCGTTGATTAACAAGATGATCACGGTTTCCTGATCATAGACATTGGATGTTGTTAATAACGAGATCACAACATTAGTGTAATGGTGTGATGAACATTCATCCGAAGTATATCATTATGATCAAAGTCATTGAGTTTATATTGCTATAAACAAACTACGAAGTAGTCCTAATCCTTAGACCATGAGATCATGCCAATCACTAACACTGGAAGAGTTTCTTGTTGACATCAAACGTCACTCCGTAACTGGGTGATTATAAAGATGGCTTCAAAGCTACTAAAGTGTTATGTTGAGAATCATGGATCAAGAGTGGAATTTGTTCATCCCGATGACGGATAGATATGCTCTGGGCCCTCTCGGTGATATCACATTGGTTAGCTTGCAAGCAAGTGATTTGATCACTAGAATGTTATATCACGGGAACGAGAAAAGAGTGCATGTCAGTAACGAGATCAAACTAGGTATGGAGATACCGATGATCGAAGCTCGGACATGTAATATACCGTGAAACAAAGGGATTAAGATACAAGCGTAAAAGGTTCCGACGATCACAGGAAAAGTCATCGTTGAATGTGTGGGAGTCAGTATGGATCTCCAGGTCCCGCTACTGATTATTGATCGGAGAAGGGTCTCGATCATGTCCGCATTATTCGCGAACTGTAGGGTGACACACTTAAGGGACACTAGCATCCAGTTGGAGCAAATGTTTCATGCCGAAAGAATAAACAAGCGCAGGAATTTATTTCACTAGATACCGAAACAGGTTTTCGGGTGAAATTGCATAAAGTGGTTATGCATGTGAAATGGAATTCTAGCAAGGGGTTATCTGTGAATGTTTGTCATTAAAGTAATTGTAGCATCCCAATTGTCTAACAATTGTAATGCTACTTGGTCTAGTAATATAAATGCTACTTCCTATATATAATTGTTGCATCATCATTATATCATGCTCATGTCATCATGCCACCTTGCATTTGAGCATCATATAAAACCTTTTTGATTTGGTTCTTCTCTCATATGGATTGTAAATTGTATTTGCCTCTTGATATTGTATTTGGTTCTTGATATATTGTTTAAATGCCCAAGTTGAGTTGGGGGCATATCTTTTATTCAACTCCACCACCTTTCTTTGACACCACCTTATACCTTCCACCATTCCAATAACCCATGAGCTTGTAATTCTTTTCTTTGGATTTTTACTCTAGCTCATGTGGGTTGGGTGGATCCAACTCTAATTTCTTTTGCTTGGCCTTATTCCACACTCTGGAATGCATATGCATAAATGCCATGGATTTTTATGTTGTTTTCACAAGATAAAACCTAGCATTAATGTCTATGCATGGGCCATGCAACCATAACCCTTGGCCTTCTCCTCTTTGTTTTGTTTTATTTTGCGTTTGAGCTTTACTTTTAAAATCCAAACTACATGTTTCCTTGTTCTTGAATCTCTTTAACCATATCATAAACCTACCTCTTTGGTTGAGCTAAACCAAACCTCATCTCACCTCTCTCTAAACCTCTCTCCTAATCTATACCTAATCTAAAACCCCCCTCTCTCTACAAACCCTAGCTACCATGCCACCCCTCTCTCATCTCCCCTTCTCACCTCACCTCTCTTTAACCCGAGCCCCCTCCTACCCTAGCTCCTAACCGAGCTACACCCGACCCTAGCCGAGCCCCTCCTCTCACCTCTTTCTCTCTTCTCCCTGCCTCAGTAGCCCCACCCCGAGCTCCCTCACCGCCTGGCCCACCTGCAGGCCGCTCCCCTTTCTCCCTGCCTTCCCCTACAACCGTCTACCCCATCGCCGGCCGCCGCCAGCACCACGTCGTTCTCGTCGCTCCGGCCGCCAAGCTTGTCGTGGAGGTGGTCGAGGAGGAAGAGGAGGTCCCCTGCAGCGGCCCCGTACACGCCAGCGAGGAGGAGGAGCCCCAGGCTCGCCAGGACTGACGCTGCTCCGACGAAACCCTAGCCCGCCGGAGCGTCTGCGTCGTCGACGATCGCCGGCGCCTCTGGCCGAACCACCACCGTCAACAGCCCCGCGGTGAGCCCCCGACCCCCTAGACATGCCCCTGTCCCTCTTCGCTTCCTGGATGCGACGTTCGTTTTGTCGAACGCCGTCGGGGCGTCGGGCTCGCTGTTGTCTGCAGCCTCCCCGCGCCGCGCCAGCCCTTCTAGCCGCGACCCTCCCTCCTGACACCAACCCCAGCCTGCCGCAGCGGCACCGCCCCGCAGCGCGCGCACCCGCAACCCCGGTTCGAACCCTGCGCGCCGCGTCGTCCGCTGTCGCGCACAGAACAGTCGTCAGGGTTCAGAGAAGAAAAACAGTACCCGCGGCCTTTTTGCACTTAGCCCCCCCACCTTTTTGGTCTCGCAACCCGCGGTCCAGCCTACCCCACCTGTCTGTCTCCCTATTCTTTTTGCAAAGAGCACCTTGTAGCTTCTCAGCCTCAACCCGCGGTCCTCAGCTGATCCACGTGGCTCTGCACGGTACACCCGCTGGTGCGTGGGCCTGCAAGCCGCTGGACCCACCTGTCGGCCTCCGGGGCTAGCCTCTGTGCTGGTAGGAAAACCTTTTATGCGCGCTGTGGCGTCCAGTCAGCACTGGACCCACTGGTCATAGTCTGTGGCTAGCTAAACCTGGGTGACAAAAGCATCTCTGTTCTTTTCTGTTTTAATTCAAATCTTTTCAAATTAATTCCAAATTCAAATTTAAATCTGTTTTCAAATAACTTTCAAAATATAAATCCAAATAATACAAATAATATATGTTTTTGAATCAGAAAAATGTGAGGATTTCAAATATGCCATCCAAAAATATATTTTGAACACTTTAAATTTCAAGTTGAATTAAATTACAATAAAATTGCCCTTTTCTTAATTAATAACTTTTGACTCATAACTCCAAATTTAACAAATGATATGTCTAAAATGATCAGCTCGACGAGACCTTTCTGTTTACGCAGTCCATGTTCTATTTGCAGCATGCATCATATAAATATAAAGATTACAGCAACTTAATTGAGGATAAAACATGATTAAAACTCAATAAAAAGTTAATTTCTTGTATTCTACACCTCACCCATGCCATGCTACTTTATTGCCATGCAAAGTGTGCATCATTCATCATGGCATGATTGTTTGCTTGTCGCATTTTATTCTTATGCTTGTCCACTTTATTTATGTTGGCCCTTGTTTGTTTGGTTCTTCTTCGAATAGACACTGAGCAGGGGATATATCAAGAGACCCAGGAGCACTACCCAGATCCTTCTCTCGCTTCAACTGAGCTGCCAGGCAAGCACTACCACATGCTTGCATACATATAGTACCTATTGCCTCTATCTTATTCTTGCATCATTGAGTCGCGATTGCATTAAACTGAATCCCAAGTATTGCATAGCCTTTACTTTTAAACCCCACCAATGCTTGTTCCTCCATCCCATGAGCCATTACTACAGGAGTTGTTCGAGCCATGCGAGTCGTAGAACAGCATGTGTAGGGTATGTGAGTGTCTGATGGATAACGAGGTACCTAAACAACTTAACCTGAGTAGTATGGGATAACTAATGAAAGTGGCACCGGTGAGCAATATCTGCTATTTGGTTTTTCATGCTCACTTGTGTCCCGTAGGACCCCGAGTACTTGATTCCTGTTCCTTGAATATTCGCGCTATCCACATCCGGGAGGATTATGGGACCCTCCTGAGCCAGAGCTTGATTCATTCTTATTTCTTGGGGCCACAAACTAGTTTGAGGTTTTATTTACTATCCTGTACTTATGCCATGCTTTACTGCTTTATTTAAAATTGTGCGAGGTACTGCACCTGTACTGTTTAGGCCAGCGGAGTGTTTTCGCGGTATCGACAAGCCCAGTCACATTTTCGGGTTCCCAGTCGTTTACAGCCACTGGCGCAAACCTTGAGTCCGTCTCGAAGTCAGCTAACTTTGTTGCGGGTGTACTTAATGGGGTGGGCCCCTGAAATATTTCTGAATCTTGTGATTGCTTTGTCGTGAAAGCCTCGTTGGGTTTTGATTTGGTTTTTCCGAGGTTGATCGAGTGTGTGTTGCTATTTGTGCACCCCTGTAGGGTAAAACTTTCTGAAAGCCGTGTCCGCGGTTATGGACGACTTGGAGCACAGTTTCTCGACCATAGACAAGCATAACTAAAGTACCACTTTAATTTGACTAAGTAACTGACTAGTAAATAGTGCAACACTCATGGAATGGTTAATAAAACTGCCAACGTGAGGGGGTTGTTCGTCCGCTTCCTCGTTGGTAAGCGAGGAGGAGGATGGATCTGTTGATATTACTGTTATAACTGTTGTCATTAATTCACGGACATCCGTCTATCTTTGGTTAGTCGGATGGTTAGCGAGTATCTATAGAACTGTTAGGGTTTATCTTTTGCTGCAATTGCGTCACCCCAGGTTGTGTCCCCTTTAGAGGCATAAAGACTTGCTGAGTACCCCTAGGGTCTCACACGATAAATTATTTGATTCAGATGAACAGGTACGCTCACGAGATGGATACTGGGTGGAGGAGACGGACGATGCGGGCAACGATCATTCGGTGTAGAGATTCCGGGAACGGGGATCCGTGAGATCTGTGGGCGGGATGTGTTTATTTATGGGGCATCTTATGCTGATTTGCTTCTTATCCGTACTCGGATCTTGTTTGCCGCTTTCGCCCGATACTCTGATGTTTGATGTATGAGGAGATATCCTAAACTATTATATCTATCTAGGACATTTGAATCTTGCCGTATGGCGTTGCTCTATTTCCTTTCTTTTTAGATGGAATGGCTCTGATGTACTGTTGTATGGTGGCTTGCATACATACTCATTTGTGTATGTAGTTGATCCCTTCGCCTGCCGATTACGCCGCCCGTTCTTGTCCCGATGATTGGAAATGGTTGGGACGGCCGAAAGGTCTACCTGTGAGTGGCATTTGGGCCCCACCGTACTATTTCAACCATTTCCGCTCATCCAGGCTTGTAACTAGGAGCGTAATTCACCGAGGTAGTTACAATTGGTATCAGAGCCATCCCGCCCTTCAGGGTCTTAGCCAAATGGTCGTTGTCAGTCTAGCAAATATTTTTGGTAGCTATGTATACTAGGAAAAAACAAAACGCGAGAGTAGGACTGCTTCCACTTTTCTTCTTAACCACCCACCACCCTTTTCTGGTAAGGAAGTGTAACGTTTTCAATCCTCTTCTTAAAATTCAAACTAGGATTCACGTGTTCTAGGTTTCCGTAGTACCATAGAATGTGTGTGTGTGTGTGTGTAATTCCTTGTCTATCTGTTGCATCCAACATGTTATCTTTATCTGCCTTTGGTTATCAACTGTTGATACATTCCATACTGACAGGCTTTTGAATACCGACGCGATCTATCTGACTCCTTGTTAACCGGTGCCATCTTCTTAAGGGTGTCCTTCCTTCTAGCAACTCCACATTCTGTGTAAGCATCTGTTGCTAATCTCTACCTGATAAGCGATTTTTGTGCATCTATTGGTATTTTAATGCCGAAAAATGCGGAAAAAATTTCTTTGATACATCTGTGTTTCCACACTCCTTTTCAGTCATGTGTGAAACATTATCTATCTCCCTTTTATCAGCATGTCCATGCTAACTCATTCTTTTGTCACCGGCGCTTAATCCTAGAGTTTCTTTTCATCTCCAATTCTCTTGGGCTAATTACATAACATGTGTCGATCCGATGCTGATGAATGTAATTTGGTTCTCGGCATAGCTATATTCCACTCATGATAAGTGTCATATCGATCTGAATGATGGAGTGGGATATGGAAAATGCTATCAACTCTATCCTCCAAATGGTGACGGTTATCTCCTGTGATTTTGAGTACACCGCGATCATATCTATGCATATTCAAGCATCTTTGGCAATCCAGAGTTTCTCCAAGCACTACGGCGGTCTATCATCTGTCCATCATGCTGCACATCCTTTTGAACTCCATATCTGCAAAATTCTCTTTGAGACGAGGGAATTGCATCTTTTCGCCTCTGATAGCTTTGCTTAAGGTATGAGCTATCATCGGTTCTTATCCAAGATCTCTTTATCTTTGTAACCGGTGATCTGATCGACAATGTGAACCAGGTGACATCTCTTTTTCTTCCGAAGGACCAGTTAACCTATTCTGTCAGCGCATCTTCTTCAACAGGAATCCTTACTCGTAACGTTGATCTTTCAAAGAGCGTTGAGCTCAGAAAGTGTTTCGAGCATTTGTTCGTTCTCCCGCCTCTTGAACTTGGTATTCTGGGAATATCTTGTTAATCCATGGTGGTATATGTTGATAATATGCTTGCCTATTCGATATCTATGGAAGGACATGGAAGATCATCTGTGTCTCTTTCTCTCGAGCTTCGTGAGCACTGCCTGTGTGCAAAGTCTCAAAGTGAGAATTCTGACTTTTTGAAGTCACATATCTCGACCACGTCCTTCTGCTAAATACATTACTTCAACTCTGGAATCAGCAAGTCCCTTGTTAATTCCATCCTCCATCTTCAACCAATCCGGAGTTGTTCCTTGTTGGCAAGTTATCATCGTCGTTCCGCTGAAGATTTCCTCAAGGCTGCTAAATCTCTCTCAATCATTTCAAGAAGAACATGGAGTTCTTTCACCTCAATCTCGTTAAGTAATCTCTTGAAACTCTCTCGCTCTATCGTCTATGCTCAATCCACCGGAGGCCATGAAGACCTTCCAGATCTTGTTTCCTTCTGTTCAAGTGGTGCTATCTTTTTCTATATCTGTGAAATTTTGCAGTTGTCTCCGTGATCTTCCTTTATATCTTTCCGGTGGATTGGTACTTCCGACATGACAACAACATCATCATCTTTATCCATCTATGAATCCGGCGAAACGTTTGCATCTATCCTTGTTTTCTAACGGAGTTCTATGAGTTTTTGCCAACACCTTCAGTCTGTTTCGGTAGTTGGGTTGCATGATTTTCTTATTCATGTGCGGAGTAATGCTTTGAGTGCGGGATGGAGTAGCTACCATACCACTACTCTTATCATTCGCTCTTGTACATTGAATTGGTGAATTTATGCGATTTCACTCATTCCACGGAAGTTAGAAGTGGCCTTTATCCCTCGATACTTTTACTTCCGTCCTTGTTTTCCGGAGTGCTCTTTCGAAGAAAGTAATCAATAATCTCTTGTTGGTGATCTCACCCTTTCTACACGGAGCAAAATCCTCAATTATCTGGTGGAAACAAACGCAAACCCTTTTCTGTCCTCGTCATTCTACCGATGATCGACATCCCCAAACAAGATGAAAGGAAACTATCTCTCTCTTTGTTTCATCAGCCAATTATGGTTGATGCCATCAGCCGCAAATCTATTGCGTTAACCTCAAGGCTAAAGAAAGCAATAAGTATCTCTACAATAAACTCCAGATCCTCCATATTCTTTGCTTCTCGGGATTCAACCATGATCTGGCTTCACATCCATCTCTGGAAGCTATATCTGCGCACCTAAATTGCGTGATCTTTGGGTCTTACCGGCGCAACAAGAATCTAATCTGACGATGTCTAACTAAATCTTTCTGTTGTTATCAAGGGACTCTATTGTTTGAAGGCAATATTGTTTCCGAACTCCATTTCTCAAATCCGAGAGAAGATACGCTACTATTGTAATAGTGGTTCAAAACCTCTCCAATCTAGCTCTTTTTCTTCCGGCGAGACAAGGATTCATCCTCTCTCATATCGGTAAATCTTTAATCTTAATGGTGTGTCTTTCTTTATCCATGATACATCATCTTCTCCTTTTCTTTCACAAGTGGTTATATTCTTTTATCATGATTCTTGGGAAAACCGGAGCTATGCCCATCCTATCCTTCTTGTCTCACGACAATCCTTCAACTCTTCTAACCCGTTGTTTCTCAAGCAAAACGCAAGACTCGCAACAAGTCTAGCAAGTTTTGCGAGGTGTAGTGGTCGCACCATTCCGTTGTTCATCAACTTGGGAACGTGAGGGTCACCTTCGTTCGAACACCCGCCTCTCCTTGTGTTGTTTTCTTTTTCCTAGGAATCTCGGGGCGAGATTCTTGTTTAGTGGGGGAGAGTTGTAGCATCCCAATTGTCTAACAATTGTAATGCTACTTGGTCTAGTAATATAAATGCTACTTCCTATATATAATTGTTGCATCATCATTATATCATGCTCATGTCATCATGCCACCTTGCATTTGAGCATCATATAAAACCTTTTTGATTTGGTTCTTCTCTCATATGCATTGTAAATTGTATTTGCCTCTTGATATTGTATTTGGTTCTTGATATATTGTTTAAATGCCCAAGTTGAGTTGGGGGCATATCTTTTATTCAACTCCACCACCTTTCTTTGACACCACCTTATACCTTCCACCATTCCAATAACCCATGAGCTTGTAACTCTTTTCTTTGGATTTTTACTCTAGCTCATGTGGGTTGGGTGGATCCAACTCTAATTTATTTTGCTTGGCCTTATTCCACACTCTGGAATGCATATGCATAAATGCCATAGATTTTTATTTTGTTTTCACAAGATAAAACCTAGCATTAATGTCTATGCATGGGCCATGCAACCATAACCCTTGGCCTTCTCCTCTTTGTTTTGTTTTATTTTGCGTTTGGGCTTTACTTTTAAAATCCAAACTACATGTTTCCTTGTTCTTGAATCTCTTTAACCATATCATAAACCTACCTCTTTGGTTGAGCTAAACCAAACCTCATCTCACCTCTCTCTAAACCTCTCTCCTAATCTATACCTAATCTAAAAAACCCCTCTCTCTATAAACCCTAGCTACCATGCCACCCCTCTCTCATCTCCCCTTCTCACCTCACCTCTCTTTAACCCGAGCCCCCTCCTACCCTAGCTCCTAACCGAGCTACACCCGACCCTAGCCGAGCCCCTCCTCTCACCTCTTTCTCTCTTCTCCCTGCCTCAGTAGCCTGTAGCATCCCAGTTGTCTAACACCTGTAATGCTACTTGTTCTAGTAATAAAAGGACCACTTCCTACATATAATTGTTACATCATCATCATATCATGCTCATGTCATCATGCCACCTTGCATTTGAGCATCATACAAAACCCTTGAGCTTTGGTTCTTATCTCATATGCATTAATATTTGTATTTGCCTCTTGATATTGTATTTGGTTCTTGATATGTTGTTAAATGCCCAAGTTGATTTGGGGGCATATCTCTTATTGACTCCACCACCTTTTTCTTACCACCTTATATTCCCACCATCCAATTAACATGAGCTTGGCATTTTTGAATGAGTTTACCTCTAGCTCATGTGGGTTGGGTGGTTTCCACTCATCATCTTATGCTTGGCCTTTCCCACCTTTTGTGAATGCATGGAATAATGCCCCATGATTTTATGTTGTTTTCACAATATGAACACAGGGCATTTATTGATTGCATGGGCCATGCAAGTGCCACCTCTTTCTGACATTTGAAGGTTATTTTTGTTTTGCTTGCATGGATCACTCCTTCCCTTTGCTTGATCTTGTTTGGACTTGTTTAAAACCCTAACTCTCATCTCTCTCTCTCTACCTCTCTAGCTAATCTTTAAACCATCCCCTAATCACCTTTTCCCTTCCATGCATGATCATGTGATCATGTGTGCTTTCTCTTATGTATCTTGTTCTTTTGCCTCTCCTCTGGGCCCAAACCTCTCTGTTCAAATTCCCTGTGAAAAGTTCCGAAGTTTTTGAAATCAGTAGTTGGGTAAAAAAATTGCATTGGAATTAAACATGCTAAGCAAATAAAAACATATAGAAATCAAATAAAAGGGGAGAGAACAAACCTGGCAGCATCCTGGGCCTCATCCACCGCAGCAGCCCACCGACGTAGCCCCCTGTTGCGACCCATCTCCTGGCCCACTTCCCCAGCCGGCCTCTTTCCAGCCCGTACCGCTTCGACGGAAAGGCGCCCTCCGTCCTGTTCTTCTTCTCGCTGTTTCCTTCTGCTCTCTCTGCAACTCACAGAGCGGAGTAGTTGGCCGTCCAACCGGCCGTCAGCTGCGTCACTGCTCGTGCCTCCCGCGTGCCGCGCTCCCCTTATCTGCTCACGCGAACCCGCCCCTGGAACCCTAGCTCCCTCTCCTCTTCCTCGCGCCGCCGTTGCCCCTCTGCCTCTGTTCCTCCCAAGCTTCTGGTTTTGCCATGGCGCCGCCGCGCTAACCCTCTTCCCCGTCCCCTTGGGTTGCCGACACCGACCAGGAGCCACGCCTTCACCTCGACGCCACCTGGGGCCGTAGGAAGCAGCCAAGCCGCTCTCCTTCCTCTTCTTCCCGACCGGAACCACTGCTGCCGCTGTCGAGCCGTTCTTCACCGTCACCGTGCCGCCATCCCCGATCACCCCCGAGGCCTCTGAGACTACCGCCGGGCTCGTGGTACGTTCCCCTTTCCATTCCCCTCCTTCCTATGCCTCCCTACCGCACGGAAGCTCGCCGCCGCAGCCATAGTTTCCCGCCACCGTCGCCCCGACAGTTTCGACAGTGAACGTGCCTGCAGTTGTTCCCATGCCGCCTCTGTTCCTCGCCAGATCCCGGCCTCTGTAGTCCTCCGTTGGCAAAGCTCCAAACATGGAACTTGTAGCCGGTACATCCCTCTTCATTTTTGGTTTTTGCGGTTGTGCGAAATTCGCAACCTTTTGCTCGCCATCTTCGTTTGAATCTAGGGACAGCTAGCAGTTTCGGCAAACGCGAAGTTCAGTTTCGTCAGACTAACAAACCCCGAGGTAGTTACAATTGGTATCAGAGCCATCCCGACCTTCAGGGTCTCAGCCAAACGGTCGTTGTCAGTCTAGCAAATATTTTTGGTAGTTATGTATATTAGGGAAAAACAAAACGTGAGAGTAGGACTGCTTCCATTTTTCTTCTTAACCTCCCACCCACCCTTTTCTGGTAAGGAAGTGTAACGTTTTCAATCCTCTTCTAAAAATTCAAAATAGGATTCACGTGTCCTGGGTTTCCGTAGTACCATAGGTTGTGTGTGTGTGTGTGTGTGTGTGTGTGTAATTCCTTTGTCTATCTGTTGCATCCAAGTTGTTGTCTAATCAGCCTTTTGGTTATCAACTGTTGGTACATTCCATACCGACAGGCTTTTGCAAACCGACGCGATCTGTCTTACTCTTTGTTATCCGACGTTATCTTGTTTGGGGTGTTCGTTTCCGTAGTTACTAATCTTTAGGTTCAACGTGAGAAGAAGGGGTTAGGATATGTGTTCCACTCGTTCATGTGCGGAGTAATGATTTGAGTGCGGGATGGAGTCGCGACCATACCACTACTTTTATCATTCGCTTTTGTATATTGAATTGGTAGAGTCGCTAATCTTGATTCGTTAAGTAATGTTGCGCATTTATTGGTATTTTAATGCCGAAATTTGTGGAAAATTTTTCTTTGATATATTTGTGTACCACACTCCTTTTCAGTCGTGTGCGATATGCTTAATATCTTCTAGTTGCTTTGAACTTTGTTGATATTTTAATATCATCTTAGTAATTTGTATCCTTTAATCTTGGTTAATTCCATCTTGGTACTATTTTGGATTATTATTATTCTCCATTATAGTACTGACTTGTGTTTTATATCAATCTCAGGATGGCTCCACCACGCCGTTCAGATGAGGACATACCACCGGAGTTGGGGGCCGCATTGTCAAACATAGCTAATGCCTTGGCAGCAATGCAGCAGAACCAGCAGCGCTTGGAAGAAAGTGTCAGAAGAAATGAGTTTGCTCCACTCCCTCCACCTCCCAAGCGAGGAGACATCAAGAGCTTCCTGAAGTTCAACCCTCGCCAGTTTGATGTTTCCGATCGACCACTGGACGCGGATGATTGGCTACGTGAGATGTCAAGGTTGCTCGAGACTGCTGATGTTCCTGAGCAGGAGTGGGTCAAGTGTGATACTCACCTTCTGAAGGGAGATGCAGCTCTCTGGTGGGAAAATTACTTGAAGGCAAGCTGCGCTGGTTTTCAGCCTAATTGGGAAAGGTTCACTGCAGCTTTCAAAGAGCAGTTCCTCTCAGAGATTGTCATGGAAAGGATGAAGGAAGCTTTTCTCAACCTTAAGCAGGGAAATGATAACGTCAACACCTACATCAGGAACTTCATGAATCTATCTCGTTATGGTGGCGATGAGGTATCTGATGACAAGAAGAAGCAGAAGAGGTTCAGGCAAGGGCTCAATGCATCGATCAAGTATGCAATCACACATGCAAGGCCGGCATCTTTCCTGGAACTACAACACACAGCTTTGCAAGAGGAAGCAAGCAGGCAAGTGTTTGAGGAGTCCAAGAAACACAACAGGGATGCATCAAGCTCTTCAGTTATGGCAGCTCCTTCTAAGCGGCGTGTCTGGGTTCCTAACACCCCACCGTCGCTCCCGGCTTCACCAAGACCTGCAAGTTACGCGTCAAGGCCACCAAACTTCACCACTGCGGCTCCCAGGGGCTACAACAACAACTACCCGGGAGCGCCTAGCGGAGTCCCTGGCTATGTTGCTCCACGTCCACATGGTGCTTGTTTCACATGTGGAGATCATGGACATCCCAACTGGAACTGTCCGTTGAAGAACAAAGCTCTCCCTCCACCCCCGCCAAGATCTGCAGCAAGCTCTCCTACGGTTCGTGCACCACCACCTCGGGCTCTCAACATCAACACCAAGCCCGGGTCTACGGTTGCTCGTGCCAATTGTGTCAACGCCGCTCAAGCTGAGCATGCACCTGGAGTGGTGATGGGTATGCTTTCCGTTAACTCAGTCCCTGCACGAGTTTTGTTCGATTCTGGTGCATCACATTATTTTGTTTCGCATAAGTTTGCACAAGAGCATGACCTGGATAGGGTTCCTTTATCACGTCGTCTGGTGGTGCTATCTCCTGGTTCAAACATGAGGGCTGCTCATATCAGCCACGGCAATCAAGTTGAGATTGGTGGCTCTTTTTTCTCGGCTTCCTTAATTCTTCTGGGCAATTCTGACATTGATGTCATCTTGGGCATGGATTGGTTAACAGCAAATGCAGCTGTGATTGATTGTGCTGAACGCTCAGTTTCTTTGAAGATTCCTGAAGGCCATATAGTCTTTTCTCCAAGTCTGACTCCTGCTGTCCAGCTTTTCTCTTTGGCGGCTCTGA
Organism: Avena sativa; assembly: GCA_916181665.1. Classification (NCBI taxonomy): domain Eukaryota; kingdom Viridiplantae; phylum Streptophyta; class Magnoliopsida; order Poales; family Poaceae; genus Avena; species Avena sativa. The sequence continues at coordinate 373,930,440 of OV702280.1, forward strand.
ATGATGATGCTATGGAAGCTGTTCAGAGAGTTCCAGTGGTCTGTGAGTTTCCGGATGTCTTTCCTGAAGAGTTGCCGGGTATGCCTCCGGATCGTGAGGTTGAGTTTGTGATTGAGCTTGAACCTGGAACGGCTCCTATCTCCAAGCGGCCTTATAAAATGGGTCCTGCTGAGTTGGCTGAACTCAAACGACAGCTTGATGAACAAGAGAAGTTGGGTTTCATTCAACACAGTACTTCTTCTTGGGGTAGCCCAACAATCTTTGTGAAGAAGCGTGACAGGACTGATAGACTTTGTGTTGACTATCGGGCTCTCAATGCTAAAACCATCAAGAACAAATATCCCCTTCCGTGGATTAATGATCTCTTTGACCAGCTAGCTGGAGCTGTGGTATTCTCTAAGCTGGATTTGAGGAGTGGTTATCACCAAATCAAGATTCGCAAGGAAGATGTGCCCAAAACAGCTTTCACCACCCGTTATGGCCTGTATGAGTACACGGCGATGTCTTTCGGTCTCACCAACGCACCGGCTACCTTCTCGAGGCTTATGAACTCGGTCTTCATGGAGTACCTGGATAAGTTCGTTGTGGTCTATCTGGATGACATCCTGGTCTATTCTAAGTCCAAGGAAGAGCATGAAGAACACCTGCGGTGTGTCCTAAACAAGCTTCGCGAGAACCGCTTGTATGCAAAGTTCTCCAAGTGTGAGTTTTGGCTGCCTGAAGTAACCTATCTTGGTCATGTTATCTCTGCCAAGGGCATTGCAGTCAACCCGGAAACGGTAAAGACAATTGTTGAATGGCTTCCTCCTGTTAATGTCAAAGAAGTGCGGAGTTTCCTCGGTTTGGCTAGTTATTGTCGTCGCTTCGTTCAGAACTTCTCGAAGATAGCGAAACCTCTTACCGATCTCCTCAAGAAAGGCAAGAAATACCTTTGGACTCCTGCATGTCAAGAAAGCTTTGAGACACTAAAAGAGAAGCTCACCTCCACACCAGTCTTGGTTCCTCCGGATACATCTAAGCCTTTCCAGATATTCTGCGACGCCTCTTTGCAAGGATTGGGTGCGGTCCTTATGCAAGAGAAACAAGTTGTTGCTTATGCCTCTCGACAGTTGAAGACGCATGAGATCAACTATCCCACACATGACCTCGAGCTAGCAGCAGTTGTTTTTGCTTTGAAGCTATGGAGGCACTACTTGCTTGGCAACCGTTGTGAGATCTTTTCTGATCACAAAAGTTTGAAGTATATCTTCACTCAGCCTGATCTCAACCTTCGGCAGAGGAGATGGATTGAAGCAATTAATGACTTTGATGTGACCATCAACTACACCCCGGGCAAAGCTAATGTCATGGCCGATGCTCTCAGCCGCAAAGCTTATGTCAACAACCTCATGATGGAAGAACAGCAACCTCTTTTGTGCAAGGAATTCCATCAGCTCAACCTGGAAATTGTGGAACAAGGGCATCTCCTGAACCTTCTGGCTACTCCTCTCTTGGAAGAAAAGATTCGCTCTCGTCAACTGGGTGATCCACACACCAGAAAGATCACCTCCCAGCTTCAGCTTCCGAAGTATGAGTCCTTCCACGTAGATGATCAAGGCACGCTTTTCTTCGACCACCGGATGTTTGTTCCAAACTACCCGGGTTTGAGAGAGCAAGTTCTCAAGGAGGCGCACGATTCTGTTCTATCTATCCACCCTGGCAGCACAAAGATGTACATGGACTTGAAAACACAATATTGGTGGCCTGGTCTGAAACGATATTGTGCAAAGTATGTCTCGGAGTGTGATGTCTGCCGCAGAGTGAAAGCTGTCCATCAGAAACCTTTTGGTCTTCTACAGCCATTGAAACCTCCGGAATGGAAATGGGAGAAAGTAGAGATGGACTTCATCACTGGCTTTCCAAGGTCGCAGAAGGGCAACAATGCAATCTTTGTTGTCATCGACAGGCTTTCTAAAGTGGCTCATTTCTTCCCCGTCAAGGAAACAATTTCTGGAATTCAGTTGGCTGAGCTCTATATCAACAGAATTGTCTCTCTGTATGGGGTTCCGCTTGAGATCAGTTCAGACCGTGGGAGCATCTTCACTTCCAAGTTCTGGGAAAGTTTCCAAAATGCTCTGGGGACAAAGTTGAACTTCAGCACTGCTTATCACCCTCAGTCGCAAGGACAAGTTGAAAGGATCAATCAGATTCTGGAGGATATGCTTCGTGCTTGCGTCATCTCTTTTGGCATGAAGTGGGAGGAATGTCTTCCATATGCTGAATTCTCGTACAACAACAGCTTCCAGAAGAGTCTGAAGATGGCACCATTCGAGGCTCTCTATGGTCGCAAGTGCAGAACTCCGATTGGTTGGTCAGGTGCAGGAGAAAGAATCTGGTTTGGCCCTGACATTGTAACCCAAGCAGAGGAGAAGGTGCATATCATTCTTGAGAATCTGAAGATTGCTCAAAGTCGTCAGAAGAGCAACTATGACAGGAAGCACACGGATATGGTGTATGCCCCTGGTGATCTCGTCTACCTTCGTGTCACTCCCATGAGAGGAACACACCGCTTTGGTATCAAAGGAAAGTTGGCTCCTAGATACATCGGTCCTTTCAAGATTCGTGGTAGAAGAGGAGAAGTTGCTTATGCCCTGGAGCTCCCGGAAAAACTCAAGGTTCATGATGTTTTCCACATCTCTCAGCTCAAGAAGTGCTTCAAAGATCCCGGCAGGACCGTGGATCATGAGCTAATCGATCTCCAAGAAGACCTGTCTTATCAAGAACACCCCACCAAAATCCTTGAGACCGCAGAAAGAAGGACTCGCAACAAGTCCATCAAGTTCTGCAAGGTGCAGTGGTCACACCATTCTGTTGATGAAGCCACTTGGGAACGTGAATATGAACTCCGTGTCAGCTATCCTACCCTCTTTGTGTCTTCTTCTTCTTCTTCCTAGAATCTCGGGGCGAGATTCCTGTTTAGTGGGGGAGAGTTGTAGCATCCCAGTTGTCTAACACCTGTAATGCTACTTGTTCTAGTAATAAAAGGACCACTTCCTACATATAATTGTTACATCATCATCATATCATGCTCATGTCATCATGCCACCTTGCATTTGAGCATCATACAAAACCCTTGAGCTTTGGTTCTTATCTCATATGCATTAATATTTGTATTTGCCTCTTGATATTGTATTTGGTTCTTGATATGTTGTTAAATGCCCAAGTTGATTTGGGGGCATATCTCTTATTGACTCCACCACCTTTTTCTTACCACCTTATATTCCCACCGTCCAATTAACATGAGCTTGGCATTTTTGAATGAGTTTACCTCTAGCTCATGTGGGTTGGGTGGTTTCCACTCATCATCTTATGCTTGGCCTTTCCCACCTTTTGTGAATGCATGGAATAATGCCCCATGATTTTATGTTGTTTTCACAATATGAACACAGGGCATTTATTGATTGCATGGGCCATGCAAGTGCCACCTCTTTCTGACATTTGAAGGTTATTTTTGTTTTGCTTGCATGGATCACTCCTTCCCTTTGCTTGATCTTGTTTGGACTTGTTTAAAACCCTAACTCTCATCCCTCTCTCTCTACCTCTCTAGCTAATCTTTAAACCATCCCCTAATCACCTTTTCCCTTCCATGCATGATCATGTGATCATGTGTGCTTTCTCTTATGTATCTTGTTCTTTTGCCTCTCCTCTGGGCCCAAACCTCTCTGTTCAAATTCCCTGTGAAAAGTTCCAAAGTTTTTGAAATCAGTAGTTGGGTAAAAAAATTGCATTGGGATTAAACATGCTAAGCAAATAAAAACATATAGAAATCAAATAAAAGGGGAGAGAACAAACCTGGCAGCATCCTGGGCCTCATCCACCGCAGCAGCCCACCGACGTAGCCCCCTGTTGCGACCCATCTCCTGGCCCACTTCCCCAGCCGGCCTCTTTCCAGCCCGTACCGCTTCGACGGAAAGGCGCCCTCCGTCCTGTTCTTCTTCTCGCCGTTTCCTTCTGCTCTCTCTGCAACTCACGGAGCGGAGTAGTTGGCCGTCCAACCGGCCGTCAGCTGCGTCACTGCTCGTGCCTCCCGCGTGCCGCGCTCCCCTTATCTGCTCACGCGAACCCGCCCCTGGAACCCTAGCTCCCTCTCCTCTTCCTCGCGCCGCCGTTGCCCCTCTGCCTCTGTTCCTCCCAAGCTTCTGGTTTTGCCATGGCGCCGCCGCGCTAACCCTCTTCCCCGTCCCCTTGGGTTGCCGACACCGACCAGGAGCCACGCCTTCACCTCGACGCCACCTGGGGCCGTAGGAAGCAGCCAAGCCGCTCTCCTTCCTCTTCTTCCCGACCGGAACCACTGCTGCCGCTGTCGAGCCGTTCTTCACCGTCACCGTGCCGCCATCCCCGATCACCCCCGAGGCCTCTGAGACTACCGCCGGGCTCGTGGTACGTTCCCCTTTCCATTCCCCTCCTTCCTATGCCTCCCTACCGCACGGAAGCTCGCCGCCGCAGCCATAGTTTCCCGCCACCGTCGCCCCGACAGTTCCGACAGTGAACGTGCCTGCAGTTGTTCCCATGCCGCCTCTGTTCCTCGCCAGATCCCGGCCTCTGTAGTCCTCCGTTGGCGAAGCTCCAAACATGGAACTTGTAGCCGGTACATCCCTCTTCATTTTTGGTTTTTGCGGTTGTGCGAAATTCGCAACCTTTTGCTCGCCATCTTCGTTTGAATCTAGGGACAGCTAGCAGTTTCGGCAAACGCGAAGTTCAGTTTCGTCAGACTAACAAACCCCCCAGACGCTTTCCTGCATAGGCCCCTAGGGTTTCTTGTTACCAACCCGCCGTCCCCGGACCCCACCCGACAGCCTCTTGGTCGTTTTGCTCTGAGCCCCTTCTCCTTTTGGGCTCCCAACCCGCGGTCCCGCTGTGCCCGCGTGGCTGCCGCTGCGCAGTGGGCCGGGCCACCCGTGTCCCCACCTGTCAGCGACTGCGGGTAGCACAGGGAGTGTAACAAAAGTTTTGGTTGTCTGTTTAAATTCAAAACTGATTCAAATTAATCCAAATTCAAATATAAATCTGTTTTTAAATAACTTTTCGATTATAAATCCAAATAATGTAAATGATATATGTTTCTGAACCAGAAAAATGTAAGGATTTCAAATATGCTATTCAAATTACCTTTTGCACATTTAAAATTCCAAGTTGAATCAAATTACAACAAATGCCACTAGAACTTAAATAATTAACAACTTTTGAAATATAACTCCGAATTTAACAAATGATATGTCTAAAATGATCAGCTCGACGAGACCTTTCTGTTTATGCTATCCTTGACTTCAAATGCAGCATGCATCATGTAAATATATAATATACAGCAACTAATATGGCAATAAAATGTGGTCAAACCTTAATAAAATGACTTATTCTTGTAAACCACACCTCACCCATGCCATGCTACTTTATTGCCATGCAACTTGTGCATCATTCATCATGGCATGATTGGTTGCTTGATGCATTTTACTCAGATGCTTGCACACTTTATTTATGTTGGCCTTGTTTGTTTGGTTCTTCTTTCGAATAGACGCTGAGCAGGGGATATATCAAGAGAACCAGGAGCACTACCCAGATCCGTCTCTCGCTTCAACTGAGTTGCCAGGCAAACACTTCCACACGCTTGCATACATACAGTACCTATTGCCTCTATCTTATTCTTGCATCATTGAGTCGCGATTGCATTAAATTGAATCCCAAGTATTGCATAGCCTTTACTTTAAACCCCACCAATCTTGTTCCTCCATCCCATGAGCCATTACTACAGGAGTTGTTTGAGCCATGCGAGTCGTAGAACAGCATGTGTAGGGTTTGTGAGAGTCTGATGGATAACGAGGTACCTAAACAACTTAACCTGAGTAGCAATGGGATAACTAATGAAAGTGGCACCGGTGAGCAACATCTGCTATTTGGTTTTTCCTGCTCACTTGTGTCCCGTAAGACCCCGAGTACTTGATTCCTGTTCCAAGATTTATCGCGCTATCCACATCCGGGAGGTATATGGGACCCCCCTGAGCCAGAGCTTGATTCCGTCTTATTTCTTGGGGCCACAAACTAGTTTGAGGTTTTATTTACTATCCTGTACTTATGCCATGCTTTACTGTATTTACGATTGTGCGAGGATCACACTGTACTGTTTAGGAATTGTGACCCGTTTTCGCGGTATCGACAAGCCCAGTCACACTTTCGGGTTCCCAGTCGTTTACAGCCGGCCCCACAAACCTTGAGTCCGTCTCGAAGTCAGCTAACTTTGTTGCGGGTCTACTTTAAGGGGTGGCCCCCTGAAATATTTCTGAATCTTGTGATTGCTTTGTCGTGAAGGCCTCGTTGGGTTTTGATTTGGTTTTTCCGAGGTTGATCGAGTGTGTGTTTCTATTTGTGCACCCCTGCAGGGTAAAACTTTCTGAAAGCCGTGTCCGCGGTTATGGACGACTTGGAGCACAGTTTCTCGACCATAGACAAGCATAACTAAAGTACCGCTTTAATATGACTAAGTAAATGACTAGTAAATAGTGCAATACTCATGGAATGGTTAATAAAATTGCCAACGGATGGGGGGGGGGGTTGTTCGTCCGCTTCCTCGTTGGTAAGCGGGGAGGAGGATGGATCTGATGAAATTACTATTATAACTATTGTCATTAATTCACGGACATTCGTCTATCATTGGTTAGGCGGATGGTTAGCGAGTATCTGTAGAACTGCTAGGGTTTACCTTTTGTTGCAATTGCGTCACCCTAGGTTGTGTCCCCTTTAGAGGCATTAAGACTTGCTGAGTACCCTTAGGGTCTCACACGATAAATTATTGGTTCAGATGAACAGGTACCCTCGCAGGACGGATACTGGGTGGAAGAGGCTGATGATGTGGGCAACGATCGTTCGGTGTAGATATTCCGGGAATGGGGATCCGTGAGATCTGTGGGCGGGATGTGCTTATTTCTATGGCATCTTATGCCGATTTACTTCTTATCCGTACTCGGACTTTGTTTGCCGCTTCCGCGTGATACTCTGATGTGTGATGTATGAGGAATTATCCTAAAATATTAGATCTATCTAGGTCATTTGAATCTTGCCGTATGGCGTTGCTATATTTCCTTTCTTTCTAGATGGTGTGGCTCTGATGTACTCTTGTATGGTGGCTTGCATACATACCCACTTGTGTATGTAGTTGATCCCTTCGCCTGCCGATTACGCCGCCCGTACAGGTCCCGATGAGATGGAAGTGGTTGGGACGGCCGTAAGGTCTACCCGTGAGTGGCTTTTGGGGCCCCACCGTACTATTTCAACCACTACCGCTCATCCAGGCTTGTATATAGAAGCGTAATTCACCGAGGTAGTTACATAGCCCCACCCCGAGCTCCCTCACCGCCTGGCCCACCTGCAGGCCGCTCCCCTTTCTCCCTGCCTTCCCCTACAACCGTCTACCCCATCGCCGGCCGCCGCCAGCACCACGTCGTTCTCGTCGCTCCGGCCGCCAAGCTTGTCGTGGAGGTGGTCGAGGAGGACGAGGAGGTCCCCTGCAGCGGCCCCGTACACGCCAGCGAGGAGGAGGAGCCCCAGGCTCGCCAGGACTGACGCTGCTCCGACGAAACCCTAGCCCGCCGGAGCGTCTGCGTCGTCGACGATCGCCGGCGCCTCTGGCCGAACCACCACCGTCAACAGCCCCGCGGTGAGCCCCCGACCCCCCTAGACATGTCCCTGTCCCTCTTCGCTTCCTGGATGCGACGTTCGTTTCGTCGAACGCCGTCGGGGCGTCGGGCTCGCTGTTGTCTGCAGCCTCCCCGCGTCGCGCCAGCCCTTCTAGCCGCGACCCTCCCTCCTGACACCAACCCCAGCCTGCCGCAGCGGCTCCGCCCCGCAGCGCGCGCACCCGCGACCCCGGTTCGAACCCTGCGCGCCGCGTCGTCCGCTGTTGCGCACAGAACAGTCGTCAGGGTTCAGAGAAGAAAAACAGTACCCGCTGCCTTTTTGCACTTAGCCCCCCCCCACCTTTTTGGTCTCGCAACCCGCGGTCCAGCCTACCCCACCTATCTGTCTCCCTGTTCTTTTTGCAAAGAGCACCTCGTAGCTTCTCAGCCTCAACCCGCGGTCCTCAGCTGATCCACGTGGCTCTGCACGGTACACCCGCTGGTGCGTGGGCCTGCAAGCCGCTGGACCCACCTGTCGGCCTCCGGGGCTAGCCTCTGTGCTGGTAGGAAAACCTTTTCTGCGCGCTGTGGCGTCTAGTCAGCACTGGACCCACTGGTCATAGTCTGTGGCTAGCTAAACCTGGGTGACAAAAGCATCTCTGTTCTTTTCTGTTTTAATTCAAATCTTTTCAAATTAATTCCAAATTCAAATTTAAATCTGTTTTCAAATAACTTTCAAAATATAAATCCCAATAATACAAATAATATATGTTTTTGAATCAGAAAAATGTGAGGATTTCAAATATGCCATCCAAAAATATATTTTGAACACTTTAAATTTCAAGTTGAATTAAATTACAATAAAATTGCCCTTTTCTTAATTAATTAATAACTTTTGACTCATAACTCCAAATTTAACAAATGATATGTCTAAAATGATCAGCTCGACGAGACCTTTCTGTTTACGCAGTCCATGTTCTGTTTTGCAGCATGCATCATATAAATATAAAGATTACAACAACTTAATTGAGGATAAAACATGATTAAAACTCAATAAAATGTTAATTTCTTGTATTCTACACCTCACCCATGCCATGCTACTTTATTGCCATGCAAATTGTGCATCATTCATCATGGCATGATTGTTTGCTTGTCGCATTTTATTCTTATGCTTGTGCACTTTATTTATGTTGGCCCTTGTTTGTTTGGTTCTTCTTCGAATAGACACTGAGCAGGGGATATATCAAGAGACCCAGGAGCACTACCCAGATCCTTCTCTCGCTTCAACTGAGCTGCCAGGCAAGCACTACCACGTGCTTGCATACATATAGTACCTATTGCCTCTATCTTATTCTTGCATCATTGAGTCGCGATTGCATTAAACCGAATCCCAAGTATTGCATAGCCTTTACTTTTAAACCCCACCAATGCTTGTTCCTCCATCCCATGAGCCATTACTACAGGAGTTGTTCGAGCCATGCGAGTCGTAGAACAGCATGTGTAGGGTATGTGAGTGTCTGATGGATAACGAGGTACCTAAACAACTTAACCTGAGTAGTATGGGATAACTAATGAAAGTGGCACCGGTGAGCAATATCTGCTATTTGGTTTTTCATGCTCACTTGTGTCCCGTAGGACCCCGAGTACTTGATTCCTGTTCCTTGAATATTCGCGCTATCCACATCCGGGAGGATTATGGGACCCCCCTGAGCCAGAGCTTGATTCATTCTTATTTCTTGGGGCCACAAACTAGTTTGAGGTTTTATTTACTATCCTGTACTTATGCCATGCTTTACTGCTTTATTTAAAATTGTGCGAGGTACTGCACCTGTACTGTTTAGGTCAGCGGAGTGTTTTCGCGGTATCGACAAGCCCAGTCACATTTTCAGGTTCCCAGTCGTTTACAGCCACTGGCGCAAACCTTGAGTCTGTCTCGAAGTCAGCTAACTTCGTTGCGGGTGTACTTAATGGGGTGGCCCCCTGAAATATTTCTGAATCTTGTGATTGCTTTGTCGTGAAAGCCTCGTTGGGTTTTGATTTGGTTTTTCCGAGGTTGATCGAGTGTGTGTTGCTATTTGTGCACCCCTGCAGGGTAAAACTTTCTGAAAGCCGTGTCCGCGGTTATGGACGACTTGGAGCACAGTTTCTCGACCATAGACAAGCATAACTAAAGTACCGCTTTAATTTGACTAAGTAACTGACTAGTAAATAGTGCAACACTCATGGAATGGTTAATAAAACTGCCAACGGGAGGGGGTTGTTCGTCCGCTTCCTCGTTGGTAAGCGAGGAGGAGGATGGATCTGTTGATATTACTGTTATAACTGTTGTCATTAATTCACGGACATCCGTCTATCTTTGGTTAGTCGGATGGTTAGCGAGTATCTATAGAACTGTTAGGGTTTATCTTGTTGGAGATATGCCCTAGAGGCAATAATAAATATAGTTATTATTATATCTTTGTGTTTATGATAAATGTTTATATTCATGCTATAATAGTATTAACAAGGAAACATTAATACTTGTGTGAATTGTAAACTTAAATTGAAGTCCCTAGTATAGCCTCTATACTTCACTAGCTTGTTGGTTAATAGATGATTGTGGTTTCCCTATCATGAACATTGAGATGTTATTAACAACAAGATCATATCGTTAGGAGAATGATATGGTGGACATACTCCTATAGATAAGCGTAGCATAAAGATCAAGTCATTTCAATAGTTCAATTGCTATATGCTTTCTGATACATAGTAACCTAATTCCTTCGACCATGAGATCATGCATATCACCTTTACTGGATGGATGCTTTGATGTCATCAAACACCACACCGTAACAGGGTGGCTATAAAGGTGGCATTGATCGTTCGGAAAGTATTGGTTGAAACACATGGATCAAGAGTGGGATTTGTCCATCCACATGACGGATAGATATTCTCTGGGCCCTCTCGGTGAAATGTCATCCAATTAGCTTGCAAGCATGTGACTAGGTCACAAGGGATCACATATCACGGGAACGAGAAAAGAGTACTTATCAGTAACGAGGTTGAACTAGGTATGCAGAGATACCGACGATCATAACCTCGGATAAGTAACATATCGTGAGACAAAGGGAAATTGGTATCGTATGTAAGTGGTTCATTCGATCGCAAAGTAATCGTAGAAATATGTGGGAGCCATATGAATTTCCAGATTCCTCTATTGGTTATTGTTCGGAGAAGTGTCTCGATCATGTCTGCATAATTCACGAACCGTAGGGAGACACACTTAAGGATTCGACGTTGTTTGAGTAGTTATGGTATTATGAGAAAGAGACCGAATGTTGTTCGGAGTCTCGGATGGGATCCGGGATATCACGAGGTGATCCGGAATGGTCCGGAGAATAAGATTCATATAAGGAAAGTCCCGTTTCGGAGTTGGGGAATGGTTCCGGTGTTTTCATCGGGAACATTCTAGAAGGTCCCGGAATGTCCGGCACTCCGGGGGGGAAGGGGTACATGAATGTGTCATTGCATGTTGGAATGATTGCATCATGTACTAAGTGTTCTCGCTGTCCGAAATAAAGGGTTAATTCAAATCCTAATTGAAAAAGTCAAACTGCCAGTTTTCGGTCAAACTGCCAGTTTTCGGAAAGAGGAGAAAGAGGAGGAGAGGTGGAGGCCGAGTTGGAGGAGGGTTCCTCCCCTTGGCCGGCGCACCTCCCAAGGCCGAGTTGGGGAGGAACTCCTCCCCTTGGCCGCCGGCCCTCCCACCTATAAAGGGAGGGGCAGGGCTCCCCTCTCTAGACACTACTAGTTCCTACCCTCTAAACTAAACCCTAGATCTAAACCCCGGTTTAGAGCTATTTTGGTTTAGAGCCTTCTAATTGGTTTAGAGCCCTCTAATTGGTGTGTCTAATTACTAGACCACTAATAGCCTCTCTCATAAGCTCCACCATACTCGCACCGGCTTAAGGCGAAGCCCTGTGGGATCTCCCCTCTACTTCCGGTACCACGCCGTTGTGCTGCCGGAATCGCGAGGAGAGTACTACAACCTCCGCTGCCTGCTGGAACAAGGGAGAGGAAGGTCTTCGTCGAGTACCGAACGTGTGACCGACTGCGGGAGCGCTGCTGGAACGTGGCGCTGGAAGGATCGTCTACGCGATCTTGAGATCGGAAAGAGTACGACTACATCACCCACGAGAATCTGCTCTCGTTAAACACTTTGGAATCTTCGAGGGTGAGTTATTCCATCGACTCGTTGCTACAATCTAGTAGATAGATCTTGGCTTGTTTGTTTGTATGCGATAGAAAATTTTGTTTTCCTTGCTGCGAACCCCTACAGTGGTATCAGAGCCGTGTCTATATGTAGATCTGTTGCACGAGTAGAACACAATGGTCATTGTGGGCGTTGATGCTTTTATTGTAGATTGCTTTTTGTGTACTTTGCATCTTGCGGTATGTTGGGATGAAGCGGCCCGGGCTAACCTTACATGACATCGTTCATGAGACTTGCTCCACGCTTAACATGCAACTTGTATTGCATAAGTGGCTTTGCGGGTGCCTGTTTCTCCTAGCATAGTAAAGATCCAATTTACAACGGGTAATCAACAATGCTAGTATCAATGTTGTGGTTCTTGTTCGTAGGTTAGAACGACACTTATGGAAAGCCCCAAACCACGTAAAATATGCAAAGAAAGTAGAAGCGTCTAACTTTGTTTTGCAGGGGTGTGCAGTGATGTGATATGGCCATGATTGTGATTATATTTGATGTATGCAATGTTCCTTATTGTAAGTTGGCAACCGGCAGGAGCCATATGGTTGTCTTTAATTTCTGTTAAGACCTGCGTGTCTGTTCAAAATAGTTGTAATAGTTGAAGCTGGTGGACGACAACCATGAAGAAGCGTCATTGACCTTGATGCTATGCCGGTGATGATGGAGATCATATTCGTGCTTGAAGATGGAGATCGGAAGCACAAAGAAGAAAGGCCATATCATATCACATATTATGAATTGCATGTGATGTTAATCCTTTATGCATCTTGTATTGCTTAGTAGACGACGGTAGCATTATAAGATGATCCCTCATGCACATAAATTTCAAGTTCTAAAGTGTTCACCCTTAGTATGCACCGTTGCCAAAGCTTGTTGCTTCGAAGCACCACGTGATGATCGGGTGTCTTTGATTCCGCGGGTGAATACAACGTAAGCAAGCCAGATTTGCTTATGCGGTAACTAAGGTTTGATCTTGACGAGCCTAGCATGTACAGACATGGCCTCAGGAACACGGATCGCCGAAAGGCAAAGCATGAATCATATAGTAGATATGATGAACATGATGATTGTTCGCCATTAAAACTATATCGGCTCTCGTGATGATCGGTGTTGATATAGTAGTTTTGGTTCGTGTGATCACTAAAACAATGTGAGGGATGTTGTTTTGAGTGGGAGTTCACCTAGTTTAATTTCATTAATTAATTTGAACTCAATTTGTCATAAACTTAGTCTAAACTATTGCAAATATGTTGTAGATCAATGGCAGCCCCTACCATCAATTTTAATGCGTTCCTAGAGAAAGAAAAGTTGAAAAACAATGGAAGCAACTTCGCGGAATGGTTCCGCAATTTGAGGATTGTCCTCACAGCTGGTAATTTGACCTATGTGCTGGATGCACCGCTAGGTGACCCACCTGCAGCTGATGCTACCGATGAAGTAAAGAATGTTTACCTCGCTCGGAAGAATCAGTACTCCATAGTTCAGTGTGCTGTCTTGTATGGTTTAGAATCGGAGCTTCAGAAAAGGTTTGAAGAGTCAGATCCATATGATATTGTCGAGGATCTCAAATTAATTTTTGAGACTCATGCGGCAATTGAAAGTTATGAAGCTTCTGAAAAGTTCTTTAACTGCAAGATGGAAGAGGGTAGCTCCGTCAGTGAGCATGTGCTTAAGATGTCTGGGCACGCAAATAAACTTCAAAGTTTGGGTATAGTGATTCCTAATACTTTGGGAGTTTACCGCATCCTCCAATCACTACCACCAAGTTACAAGAACTTTGTGATGAACTACAACATGCAGAACATGAACAAAGAGTTGCCAGAACTATTTGCTATGTTAAAATCTGCAGAAGTGGAGATCAAGAAAGAGCACCAAGTGTTGATGGTCAATAAGACCACCAAATTCAAGAAAGGCAAGTCTAAGCAAAAGGGACACTTCAAGAAGGGTGGTAAGAAAGTTACCATGCCAACGAAGAAGACCAAGGCTGGACCTAAGCCTGAAACTGAGTGCTTTTACTGCAAGGGAGAAGGTCACTGGAAGCGGAATTGCCCAAAGTACTTGGCGGATTTGAAGAACGGCAACATCAAGAAGAAAGGTATATTTGATATACATGTTATTGATGTGTATCTCACTAGTATTCGTAGTAGTGCCTGGGTATTTGATACTGGTTCGGTTGCTCATATTTGTAACTCGAAACAGGAGCTGCAGAATAAACGGAAGCTAGCGAAGAACGAGGTGTCGATGCGTGTGGGAAACGGATCAAAGGTTGATGTGATCGCGGTCGGCACGCTACCTCTTCATCTACCATCGGGATTAGTTTTATACTTAAATAATTGTTATTTGGTGCCTGCGTTGAGCATGAACATTATATCGGGATCTTGTTTATTGCGAGACGGTTACTTGTTTAAATCAGAGAATAATGGTTGTTCGATTTATATGAGTAATATGTTTTACGCACATGCACCTTTGATAGATGGTCTATTCTTATTGAATCTCGATAGTAGAAATACACATCTTAATAACATTGAAGCTAAACGTTTGAAATCAAGCGATAATTCGACCTATATGTGGCACTGTCGTCTTGGTCACATTGGAGTGAAACGTATGAAGAAACTCCATTCCGATGGACTTCTTGAATCACTTGATTTTGAATCACTTGAAAGATGCGAAGCATGTCTGATGGGTAAAATGACTAAGACTCCATTTTCTGGTATAATGGAGCGAGCTACGGACTTATTGGAAATCATACATACCGATGTGTGTGGTCCAATGAGTGTAGCATCGCGCGGTGGTTATCGTTATGTTCTTACCTTCACGGATGATTTGAGTAGATATGGGTATATCTATTTCATGAAACATAAGTCCGAAACTTTCGAGAAGTTTAAGGAGTTTCAAAGTGAGGTAGAGAATCAACGTAACAAGAAGATTAAATTTCTACGTTCTGATCGTGGAGGTGAATATCTAAGTTACGAGTTTGGCGAGCATTTAAAGAAGTGCGGAATACTTTCACAATTGACACCGCCGGGAACACCACAGCGTAATGGTGTGTCCGAACGTCGTAATCGAACTCTCTTAGATATGGTTCGTTCTATGATGTCACTTACAGATTTACCGCTATCATTTTGGGGTTATGCATTAGAAACAGCCGCATTCACTTTAAATAGGGCACCATCTAAATCCGTTGAAACGACACCGTATGAATTATGGTTTGGGAAGAAACCTAAATTGTCGTTCCTTAAAGTTTGGGGATGCGAAGCCTATGTAAAGAAGTTACAGCCGGACAAGCTTGAACCCAAAGCGGAAAAATGCGTCTTCATAGGATACCCAAAGGAAACTATTGGGTATACCTTCTATCATAGATCCGAAGGCAAAATCTTCGTTGCCAAGAATGGATCCTTTCTAGAGAAGGAATTTCTCTCGAAAGAAGTGACTGGAAGGAAAGTAGAACTCGACGAGGTTGTCGAACCTTCTCTCGAAATTGCGAGTAGCGCAGCACCGGAAGAAGTTCCTGTGGTGCCTGCACCAATAAGAGGGGAAGCTAATGATGATGATCATGAAACTTCGGTTGAAGTTGCTACAGAGCCTCGGAGGTCAACGAGAACTCGTACCACTCCAGATTGGTATGATTCCGTTATGAATGTCATGGTGGTGGACAACACCGATGACCCCGAGACATATGAGGAAGCGATGATGAGCCCAGATTCCAATAAATGGCAAGAAGCCATGAAATCCGAGATTGGATCCATGTACGAAAACCAAGTATGGACTTTGGTGGACTTACCGGATGGCCGTAAGGCTGTCGAGAACAAATGGATTTTCAAGAAGAAAACAGATGCTGATGGTAATGTTACTGTCTATAAAGCTCGACTTGTCGCAAAAGGGTTTCGACAAATTCAAGGAGTTGACTACGATGAGACTTTCTCACCAGTAGCGAAGCTAAAGTCTGTGAGGATTATGTTAGCAATCGCTGCATATTATGATTATGAGATATGGCAGATGGATGTCAAAACAGCATTCCTCAATGGAGACATTGATGAAGAGTTGTATATGATGCAACCCAAAGGTTTTGTCGATCCTAAAGATGCTAACAAGGTATGCAAACTTCAACGGTCCATCTATGGATTGAAGCAAGCATCCCGAAGTTGGAATCAACGTTTTGATAAGGTAATCAAAAGTTTTGGTTTTATACAAACTTATGGAGAAGCTTGTATTTACAAGAAAGTGAGTGGGAGCTCTGTAGCATTCTTAATACTGTATGTGGATGACATATTGTTGATTGGGAATGATGTAGACCTTCTTAATAGTGTCAAAGAGTATTTGAATAATAGTTTTTCAATGAAGGATCTTGGCGAAGCAGCTTACATATTAGGCATAAAGATTTATAGAGATAGATCGAAACGCCAAATATCATTGTCACAGAGTACATATTTGGACAAAGTTCTAAAGAAGTTTGGAATGGAAGAAAGCAAGAAAGGGTTCTTGCCCATGTTGCCCAATACGACCTTGAGTAAAACTCAAAGTCCGACATCGGCAGAAGATAGAGAAAGGATGAGTAAGACTCCCTATGCCTCAGCCATAGGATTTCTAATGTATGCCATGCTATGTACTAGACCCGACATTGCATATGCTGTTAGTTTAACTAGCAGATATCAAAGTGATCCAGGAGTGGATCATTGGACAGCGGTCAAAAACATCCTTAAGTACTTGAGAAGAACTAAGGATATGGTTCTTTCTTATGGAGGTGATGAACAGCTCGTTGTTAATGGTTACACCGATGCTAGTTGGAACACCGATCCGGATGATTCTAAATCACAATCTGGATACGTATTTATTTTGAATGGTGCAGCAGTTAGCTGGAGGAGTGCAAAGCAAAGCGTTGTGGCGAGATCTTCAACTGAATCGGAATACATGGCTGCTTCGGAGGCTTCACAAGAAGCAATATGGATGAAAGAGTTCATTACAGAGCTGGGTGTGGTTCCTAGTGCGCTGGACCCAATGTCTATCTACTGTGATAACATGGGCGCCATAGCCAATGCGCAAGAACCAAGGTCACACAAGAAGCTGAAGCATATCAAGCTACGTTTTCACGCTATTCGAGAACATATCCAGGATGGGGATATAAAGATTTGCAAAGTACACACAGATCTGAATGTGGCGGATCCGTTGACTAAACCTCTCCCGAGGGCAAAACATGACCAACACCAAACTGCCATGGGTGTTCGGTATATTACCATGTGATCTAGATTAGATGACTCTAGTGCAAGTGGGAGACTGTTGGAGATATGCCCTAGAGGCAATAATAAATATAGTTATTATTATATCTTTGTGTTTATGATAAATGTTTATATTCATGCTATAATAGTATTAACAAGGAAACATTAATACTTGTGTGAATTGTAAACTTAAATTGAAGTCCCTAGTATAGCCTCTATACTTCACTAGCTTGTTGGTTAATAGATGATTGTGGTTTCCCTATCATGAACATTGAGATGTTATTAACAACAAGATCATATCGTTAGGAGAATGATATGGTGGACATACTCCTATAGATAAGCGTAGCATAAAGATCAAGTCATTTCAATAGTTCAATTGCTATATGCTTTCTGATACATAGTAACCTAATTCCTTCGACCATGAGATCATGCATATCACCTTTACTGGATGGATGCTTTGATGTCATCAAACACCACACCGTAACAGGGTGGCTATAAAGGTGGCATTGATCGTTCGGAAAGTATTGGTTGAAACACATGGATCAAGAGTGGGATTTGTCCATCCACATGACGGATAGATATTCTCTGGGCCCTCTCGGTGAAATGTCATCCAATTAGCTTGCAAGCATGTGACTAGGTCACAAGGGATCACATATCACGGGAACGAGAAAAGAGTACTTATCAGTAACGAGGTTGAACTAGGTATGCAGAGATACCGACGATCATAACCTCGGATAAGTAACATATCGTGAGACAAAGGGAAATTGGTATCGTATGTAAGTGGTTCATTCGATCGCAAAGTAATCGTAGAAATATGTGGGAGCCATATGAATTTCCAGATTCCTCTATTGGTTATTGTTCGGAGAAGTGTCTCGATCATGTCTGCATAATTCACGAACCGTAGGGAGACACACTTAAGGATTCGACGTTGTTTGAGTAGTTATGGTATTATGAGAAAGAGACCGAATGTTGTTCGGAGTCTCGGATGGGATCCGGGATATCACGAGGTGATCCGGAATGGTCCGGAGAATAAGATTCATATAAGGAAAGTCCCGTTTCGGAGTTGGGGAATGGTTCCGGTGTTTTCATCGGGAACATTCTAGAAGGTCCCGGAATGTCCGGCACTCCGGGGGGGAAGGGGTACATGAATGTGTCATTGCATGTTGGAATGATTGCATCATGTACTAAGTGTTCTCGCTGTCCGAAATAAAGGGTTAATTCAAATCCTAATTGAAAAAGTCAAACTGCCAGTTTTCGGTCAAACTGCCAGTTTTCGGAAAGAGGAGAAAGAGGAGGAGAGGTGGAGGCCGAGTTGGAGGAGGGTTCCTCCCCTTGGCCGGCGCACCTCCCAAGGCCGAGTTGGGGAGGAACTCCTCCCCTTGGCCGCCGGCCCTCCCACCTATAAAGGGAGGGGCAGGGCTCCCCTCTCTAGACACTACTAGTTCCTACCCTCTAAACTAAACCCTAGATCTAAACCCCGGTTTAGAGCTATTTTGGTTTAGAGCCTTCTAATTGGTTTAGAGCCCTCTAATTGGTGTGTCTAATTACTAGACCACTAATAGCCTCTCTCATAAGCTCCACCATACTCGCACCGGCTTAAGGCGAAGCCCTGCGGGATCTCCCCTCTACTTCCGGTACCACGCCGTTGTGCTGCCGGAATCGCGAGGAGAGTACTACAACCTCCGCTGCCTGCTGGAACAAGGGAGAGGAAGGTCTTCGTCGAGTACCGAACGTGTGACCGACTGCGGGAGCGCTGCTGGAACGTGGCGCTGGAAGGATCGTCTACGCGATCTTGAGATCGGAAAGAGTACGACTACATCACCCACGAGAATCTGCTCTCGTTAAACACTTTGGAATCTTCGAGGGTGAGTTATTCCATCGACTCGTTGCTACAATCTAGTAGATAGATCTTGGCTTGTTTGTTTGTATGCGATAGAAAATTTTGTTTTCCTTGCTGCGAACCCCTACATATCTTTTGCTGCAATTGCGTCACCCCAGGTTGTGTCCCCTTTAGAGGCATAAAGACTTGCTGAGTACCCCTAGGGTCTCACACGATAAATTATTTGATTCAGATGAAGAGGTACGCTCACGAGATGGATACTGGGTGGAGGAGACGGACGATGCGGGCAACGATCATTCGGTGTAGAGATTCCGGGAACGGGGATCCGTGAGATCTGTGGGCGGGATGTGTTTATTTATGGGGCATCTTATGCCGATTTGCTTCTTATCCGTACTCGGATCTTGTTTGCCGCTTCCGCCTGATACTCTGATGTTTGATGTATGAGGAGATATCCTAAACTATTATATCTATCTAGGACATTTGAATCTTGCCGTATGGCGTTGCTCTATTTCCTTTCTTTTTAGATGGAATGGCTCTGATGTACTGTTGTATGGTGGCTTGCATACATACTCATTTGTGTATGTAGTTGATCCCTTCGCCTGCCGATTACGCCGCCCGTTCTTGTCCCGATGATTGGAAATGGTTGGGACGGCCGAAAGGTCTACCTGTGAGTGGCATTTGGGCCCCACCGTACTATTTCAACCATTTCCGCTCATCCAGGCTTGTAACTAGGAGCGTAATTCACCGAGGTAGTTACAGTAATGGACAAAATTCTGAGTTTTATTTAATGAGAGTTTGCATTAAATTTGGTGGAAATTTAATGGGAATTTGAGTGGACTTTTGAGTGGAGAAAATTGAAGGGACATTTTGTGAGTGGAGTGTCCACCCACATGAATGAAGGAGGGGAGGGGGCAGCCCCCATGGCCGGCGGCCACCCCCTTGGGTGCCCCCCTCCTCCTATAAAAGGAGCCCCTCCTCTCACTTGTCTCTCACACCTCCTCGTGAAGGATCTCTCTCCCCCTCTAGAATTTATCCCCCATGGTCTCGGACTAGCGAGATACATGTTCCCGGTGGCTATTCGGCAATAAAGGGTTGTGCTTCCGCTGCATCGCTGGAGCGAGGAGGCGGAGTTTGCCTGGTGTCTTGTACGTGTGTGCAAGCACGGGTGCGCTGCTGCTTTGCGGCGCTAGGACTTCCTCTCGATCTTGAGATCGGCAAGAGATCGTCTACATCAACCACGAGTTGAACTCGTTAAGCTTTGTCGGTCTTCAAGGGTATGTTCTCTACGGATATACATCCGCCCGTTGTTTGTATCTAGTAGATAGATCTTGGTACATAGTTCCCATCGTAGGAAATTTTTTGTTTTCTATGCTGCGAACCCTACAGTGGTATCAGAGCCGGATCTATGCGTAGATGCTTTACACGGGTAGTACACATATGAGTATGTGGGCGATGATGATCATGTTGTTGATCCTTTGTTGTAATTTTGGATATTGGTGGCATAGTGGGATGAAGCGGCCCGGACAAACTTTACATGTCCTCGCACATGAGACCTGTTCCATGCTTGACATGGAACTAGTTTGCATAAGTGGCTAGCGGGTGTCTGTCTCTCCTACTATAGTCAATATCTATTTTGCAACGAATTGTCAACAATTTGGTTATCCTCGTTGTGGTTTATGTTCGTAGGTAAGAACGGTTCTATCTCGAAAGCCCTAAGCCACGTAAAACTTGCAATGGATAAATTAGAGGCGTCTAGTTTAGATTGTTGCTGGGCTAGTGTTATGGTATGGTGATGTTGTAAGTAGAAGTATGAGATGATACTCTTACAACATACATAACGTGTAATCTCCATAGACCTTGGACTTACACATATAGGTACGATAGTGATCATACCACGGTGCACATGATAGAGATCATATGCGGGAATCATATCATTTCACTAATAAACATGTGATGTTTGATAGCATCTTATATTGCTTGTTTAACGCTTTGTTAGCATAATAAGATGATCCCTCAATTAAATATCAAGATAAGAATGTGTTCTTCCTTTAGTATGCACCGATTATGTTTTCGTCGCTCCAAGACATCACGTGATGATCGGGTGTTCTTGGATCCACGACCATATTTCAGGTGTAAAACAGTTACACACGCGAATACTAAGGTTCTAACTTGGCGAGCCTAGCATGTACAGACATGGCCTCGGAACACGGACCGAAAGGTTAAGCATGAGTCATATAGTTGATATGATGCCCATTTGATGCTCGCCTTTGAAGCTACACCGACTCACGTGATGATCGGACTTGGTGTAGTGGATTTGGTTCATGTAATCACCAAAAAGGCATGAGGGATGTCGTTTTTTAGTGGGAGTTCATTCGTAATATGGATTAGTTGAACTCAATCTATCATACACTTAGTCTAAACTTTACAAATTCTGTTGTAGATGGCACCACCTGCTTTTAATTTCAATGTGTTCATGGAGAAAGAGAAACTTGCAATGAACGGTAGCAACTTTACCGAATGGGCCATGAATTTGAGGATTCTCCTCTCTGCTGCACAAAAGCAATATGTGCTAGAAGCGCCGTTAGGCCCCCCACCTTTAGATGATGCCCCTAACGAGGAGAATAATGTCTATCAGACTCGTCAGGAGGACCACAACTTAGTTCATTGCGGCATATTGTATGGGCTAGAGCCGGAACTTCGAAAGCGTTTCGAAAATGGAAATGCTTTTGATACAATGGGTGAGTTGAAAATGATTTTCGACACACATGCTGCTGTAGAGAGCTACAACGCTTCAGAAAAGTTCTTTAGCTGCATGATGGAAGAGCACAACTCCGTTAGTGAGCATGTACTCAAGATGTCGGGTTACGCCGATAAGCTTGTGTCCTTGGGAATATCGATTCCCATTGACTTAGGCATCCATCGTGTTCTGCAGTCTCTGCCACGTAGCTATAAGAGCTTCGTGATGAACTATAATATGCAAGGCATGAAGAAGTCTCTCCCCGAGCTTCTACCAATGCTTAAAACTGCAGAAGTGGAGATAAAAAAGGAACATCAAGTGTTGATGATCAATAGGAACACTGGTTTCAAGAAAGACAAGAAGGGGAAACTGAAGGGAAGTAAGGGCGGCAATCCTGTTGCCGTGCCTGAAAAGAAACCCCGAGTTGGACCTAAGTCTAATACCGAGTGCTACTATTGTAAGGGGACTGGCCACTGGAAGCGCAACTGCCCCAAGTATTTGGCAGACAAGAAAGCCGGCAAGGCAAACAAAGGTATATATGATATACATGTTATTGATGTGTACTTGACTAGTGCTCGCAGTAGCACCTGGGTATTTGATACCGGTTCAGTTGCTAATATTTGTAACTCGAATCAGGGGCTGCGGAACAAGCGACCGCTAGCAAGGGGTGAGGTCAAGATGTGTGTCGGCAATGGATCAAGCGTTGATGTGATCGCCGTCGGAACGCTGCCTCTCCACTTTCCGTCGGGATTAGTTATAAACTTGAATAATTGTTATCTGGTGCCTGCACTGAGCATGAACATTGTATCTGGATCGTGTTTGATGCGAAGTGGTTATTCATTTAAATCCGAGAACAATGGTTGTTCCATTTATATGAATGAAATCTTTTATGGTCATGCACCGTTGATGAATGGTTTATTTCTTTTGGATCTCGATAATAATGTTACACATATTCATAATGTTGATGCTAAAAGGATTAAACTAAATGATGATATATCCGCATATATGTGGCACTGCCGTCTAGGTCATATTGGCGTTAAACACATGAAGAAGCTCCATTCGGATGGAATTTTTGAATCACTTGATTATGAATCATTTGATATATGTGAGCCATGTCTTATGGGCAAGATGACTAGAACGCCGTTTTCCGGTTCAATGGAACGGGCGACAGATTTATTGGAAATCATACATTCTGATGTATGTGGTCCAATGAGTGTGTCGGCGCGAGGTGGATATCGTTATTTTGTTACTTTCACGGATGATTTGAGTAGATACGGTTATATCTACTTGATGAAACACAAGTCTGAAACCTTTCAAAAGTTCAAGGAATTTCAGAATGAAGTGGAAAATCATCGTAATAGAAAGATCAAATTTCTACGGTCCGACCGTGGAGGTGAGTATCTAAGTTACGAGTTTAGCACTCACATGAAAGAGTGTGGAATTGTTTCACAACTCACACCTGCCGGAACACCACAGCGAAATGGTGTGTCGGAACATTGTAATCGTACTTTATTAGATATGGTTCGATCTATGATGTCTCTGACGGACTTGCCGTTGTCATTTTGGGGCTATGCACTAGAAACTGTTGCATTCACTTTAAATCGGGCACCATCTAAATCCGTTGAAAAGACACCGTATGAATTGTGGTTTGGTAACAAACCTAAGCTTTCATTTCTTAAAGTTTGGGGATGCGATGTTTATGTGAAGAAACTTCAACCGGATAAACTCGAACCCAAAGCGGAAAAATGCGTCTTCATAGGATACCCTAAGGAAACTATTGGGTATTCCTTCTATCACAGATCCGAGGGCAAGGTTTTTGTTGCCAAGAATGGATCCTTTCTAGAGAAAGAGTTTCTCGCGAAAGGTGTGAGTAGTTGGAAGGTAGAACTCGAAGAGGTTATTGAACCTTCTCTTCAAAGTATGGCGAGTAGCGCAGCGCCGGAAGTTGTTCCGGAGTTGGCTCCACCTGTTGAAGAGGGAACTAATGATAATGATCATGAAACTCCGAAAAAGAGTACTACCGAACCTCGCAGGTCAAGCAGGACGCGTGCAGCTCCCGAGCTGTACGGAAATCCTGTCATGAATTTCATGGTTGATGAAAATGATGACCCTGCGACGTATGAAGAAGCGATGATGAGCCCGAATTCCAACAAATGGTTAGAAGCCATGAAATCCGATATGGAATCCATGTATGAAAATCAAGTTTGGAACTTGGTGGACTTACCTCACGACCGAAAGGCCGTGGAGAACAAATGGATTTTCAAAAGGAAAACTGATGCTGATGGTAATGTAACCATCTATAAAGCTCGACTTGTCGCAAAGGGGTTTCGACAAATTCAAGGAGTTGACTACGATGAGACATTCTCTCCCGTAGCGATGCTAAAGTCAGTTAGGATTATGTTAGCAATTGCTGCATATTTCGATTATGAGATATGGCAGATGGATGTCAAAACCGCGTTTCTCAATGGTAATATTGAAGAAGAGTTGTATATGATACAACCAAAGGGTTTTGTCAATCCTAAGGATGCTAACAAGGTGTGCAAGCTTCAGCGATCCATCTATGGATTGAAGCAAGCATCACGAAGTTGGAATCTCCGCTTTGATGAGGTGATCAAAGAGTTTGGATTTGTCCAAACTTATGGAGAAGCTTGTATTTGCAAGAAAGTGAGTTGGAGCAATGTGGCATTTCTGATATTATATGTGGATGACATATTATTGATCGGAAATGATATAGATCTTTTAAATGGTGTTAAAAGTTATCTACACAGCAAATTTTCAATGAAGGACCTATGTGAAGCGTCATACATATTAGGCATAAAGATCTATAGAGATAGATCTAGGCGCCTAATAGGGCTATCGCAAAGTACATACCTTGATAAGATTTTAAAGAAGTTTAAAATGGAAAATAGTAAGAAGGGGTCCTTACCTATGACACAAGGCACGACATTGAGTAAGACTCAAAGTCCGGCTTCGGCGGAAGAAAGAGAGATAATGGACAAGGTCCCCTATGCTTCAGCCATAGGCTCTATAATGTACGCCATGCTATGTACAAGACCGGATGTGGCACATGCTATTAGTTTGACTAGTAGGTACCAATCGGATCCAGGTTCAGAACACTGGAAAGCGGTCAAGAATATCCTTAAGTACTTGCGAAGAACTACGGATATGTTTCTTGTATACGGAGGTGAAGAAGAGCTCGTCGCTAAGTGTTATGTTGACGCTAGCTTTGACACCGATCCGGATGACTCTAAGTCTCAATCCGGATACGTATTTCTCATGAATGGAGGAGCGGTTAGTTGGAGGAGCTCCAAACAACCTGTGGTGGCGGGATCAACAACGGAGGCCGAATATGTTGCTGCTTCAGAAGCGGCTCAGGAAGCAGTTTGGATGAAGGAGTTCATATCCGAACTAGGTGTGGTTGCAAACGCGTTGGACCCAATGGTGATCTATTGTGACAACAATGGTGCCATTGCCAATGCCAAAGATCCAAGGTCTCACAAGCATTCCAAGCATATTAAGCGCCGGTTTCACTCCATCCGCGAGCATGTCAAGGATGGAGATATAAAGATTTGTAAAATACATACGGATCTCAATGTAGCAGATCCGTTGACTAAAACTCTCCCTAGATCAAAACATGATCTACACCAGAACTCCATGGGTGTTAGATACATCACAATGTAACTAGATTATTGTCTCTAGTGCAAGTGGGAGACTGAAGGGAATATGCCCTGAGAGGCAATAATAAAATGTTTATTATGTGTATTCCAAGTATATGATAGATGTTTATTTTGCATGCTATAATTGTATTAATACGGAAACGTTAATACATGTGTGTTTAATAAACAAAAAGAAAGTTCCTAGTTATGCCTCTCTCATAAACTAGTTCGTTGATTAACAAGATGATCACGGTTTCCTGATCATAGACATTGGATGTTGTTAATAACGAGATCACAACATTAGTGTAATGGTGTGATGAACATTCATCCGAAGTATAGCATTATGATCAAAGTCATTGAGTTTATATTGCTATAAACAAACTACGAAGTAGTCCTAATCCTTAGACCATGAGATCATGCCAATCACTAACACCGGAAGAGTTTCTTGTTGACATCAAACGTCACTCCGTAACTGGGTGATTATAAAGATGGCTTCAAAGCTACTAAAGTGTTATGTTGAGAATCATGGATCAAGAGTGGAATTTGTTCATCCAGATGACGGATAGATATGCTCTGGGCCCTCTCGGTGATATCACATTGGTTAGCTTGCAAGCAAGTGATTTGATCACTAGAATGTTATATCATGCTAACAAGAAAAGAGTGCATGTCAGTAACGAGATCAAACTAGGTATGGAGATACCGATGATCGAATCTCGGACATGTAATATATCGTGAAACAAAGGGATTAAGATACAAGCATAAAAGGTTCCGACGATCACAGGAAAAGTCATTTTTGAATGTGTGGGAGTCAGTATGGATCTCTAGGTCCCGCTACTGATTATTGATCGGAGAAGGGTCTCAATCATGTCCGCATTATTCGCGAACCGTAGGGTGACACACTTAAGGGACACTGGCATCTAGTTGGAGCAAATATTTCATGCCGAAAGAATAAACAAGCGCAGGAATTTATTTCACTAGATACCGAAACAGGTTTTCGGGTGAAATTGCATAAAGTGGTTATGCATGTGAAATGGAATTCTAGCAAGGGGTTATTTGTGAATGTTTGTCATTAAAGTAATTGACAAAATTCTGAATAAAATAAAAGAGTTTTATTTAATGAGAGTTTGCATTAAATTTGGTGGAAATTTAATGGGAATTTGAGTGGACTTTTGAGTGGAGAAAATTGAAGGGACATTTTGTGAGTGGAGTGTCCACCCACATGAATGAAGGAGGGGAGGGGGCAGCCCCCATGTCCGGCGGCCACCCCCTTGGGTGACCCCCTCCTCCTATAAAAGGAGCCCCTCCTCTCACTTGTCTCTCACACCTCCTCGTGAAGGATCTCTCTCCCCCTCTAGAATTTATCCCCCATGGTCTCGGACTAGCGAGATACATGTTCCCGGTGGCTATTCGGCAAGAAAGGGTTGTGCTTCCGCTGCATCGCTGGAGCGAGGAGGCGGAGGTTGCCCGGTGTCTTGTACGTGTGTGCGAGCACGGATGCGCTGCTGCTTTGCGGCGCTAGGACTTCCTCTCGATCTTGAGATCCGCAAGAGATCGTCTACATCAACCACGCGTTGAACTCGTTAAGCTTTGTCGGTCTTCAAGGGTATGTTCTCTACGGATATACATCCGCCCGTGTTTGTATCTAGTAGATAGATCTTGGTACATAGTTCCCATCGTAGGAAAATTTTTGTTTTCTATGCTGCGAACCCTACACCTTCTTGGTATGGCACACAAGATTGATTCTTATTCATTGATTGGGTTGGTTTAAGCTTAAGACAAGCTTGGATTTATAAGATAAATAGAAATGTTCTTCTCTGAAATCCCTAAGACCAATGATGTTGGTCTGTGGCTTAGGGGTTTAGGCCTTATCTAATTGATTCATATAGATAGTCCTGGTAGTGGTACCAGCTATTGTTCTTGAATCAAAGCTTGGAAAAAATGATAGTAGGCTTGATCATTATATGGATCCAAAGGATTAGCTTCTAAGGTGCTACCCTTATCTTAGGGATGTGCCTAGAAATCAGATCTTAGCTATATTTGTGCTTGAATTGAAATATATAGCTTGACAACCAAATCAATGATGTTGTTCCGAGCTCTGGTTGGATCCTTGTACCTTGCTGTTTGTTTTTAGAGTGCTTTCTGAGAGGTTGTTTTATAAAACAACACATGCTTCTGAGAGGTTGTTTTATAAAACAACACATGCTTCTGTCTAGATATTATGATTATATCATGTGAGGGTTTTATGATGCTCACCACAAAATCTAATGATTATGGAGTAAGGTTGATGATGTTGATCTTATTTTGCTGAGCTCCTGAGCTTGACCTTGAGCTAGCCTGCTCCTCCTAGCTCATGTACTTGATCTTGATGTCCACCTGATCATTTCCCCTCCTTATGTTACCATCCTGGTGATGAGATCTAGGGCTTTGGTTGGTTTGGTTACTAGCTGTTGTGCTTGGTTTAGCTGCTGTCTAAGCTGGCTGTTCTTGTGTGTGTGTGTGTGCAGTGTAGAGATGCACTAGTGCCTCTCCACGGCTGTGCTGATGCTTTTGTGTGTTTGAGATGGGTTGTGGAGCTGACAACACACCACATGCATTTTGGTGTGTGTCCTGCCTCTGTGCTTGCTGTGCACTTGTGGATATGCTTTGAACTTGAGAGTTACTTTGATCTGATTACTTTTACCTGGCTAGTGAAATTTGCCCCTCCTTGCTGTCAATTTGACTTCTTGGCTTAAAATTTATGAAAGATGGATTCTTTCATATTGGTGAAACTTGCTCCTTTTTATAAATTCCTCAATGATGAAACTTGTTCAGTGCACCTCACTGACATGTCTGAGAGTAAAACTATTCTAACACTAACCTTTATTATTATTTTATTAGTGTTTGTTTTGCAGGTACAGATTTGAAGATGAAGATTTTAGTTTAGTTTTCCTTTCTAGGATAGTGAATGTAATCTTCTTTATTCTTTTGTAATTTTCATTTTATTATTTTGTAATCTTCATTTTATTCTTTTGTAATAAAGATTATATTATTATCAATAACGAATAATATTCTTTATTTATTTGCTATTGTGAAGTGTGTGGATATTTTTAATAAGTCACATTTTTGTAACTTATTTATTAAATGAAAATATGGAATAAGTTTTCATATTCTGAATTGTTTTCTTTAGATAAAATTTGAGTTATAATAATTAACTCTTAATTAAATCAAGATTCAAACCTTATTCCTTATTCATTTGAATTATAATTCAAACACTCAAATTTAAAATTCAAATTCATTTTCCAAAACACATAATTCCTCAAAGATCACATCAAAGTCTATAGCAATCATCCTTTAAGACTAAACCTAATCTCAAAGTATGAAAGAAACCTTGATCACTTTAGGTTTTTTATTTGACGAAAATTTTACCCACATTTTCACAGATGAATGCATGCAACATTCAAAATTCCAAAATCTACCCTTTGTTAGCTCCTAAATGCTGGGATGTTACAATATGCATGCACAAGGCTTCCAAGAACCAAAAAAAGGAGATACAATTTGAACAAAACACCAAGTAGACCGAGATGTCACACACAAGAGTGTGGCACGACAAAAGGTGTCCAAGTTGTATCAAAAAACCAATTCAAAACATGAAAGATCACAAGTTCAACAAATGAACTAGACAAAGTCCAAAGAGCAAAAGATTGACACGAACACAAATGCTCAAGGGTTTATCTCATTCTAAAAGGTCAACACATGAAACAAGGAATGAGATAAAACCAACTCCCAAAAAGAGAAAGGTTCCAACAAATAAACCAAACTCTCCACACTTTTTATGATGGCACAAAATACCAAAACAAAGAGATCGAACTTCCAGACACATAAAACATGATATGGAACAAAACAAGAAGCATAAATATGAGTGTTCTAAATAATATAGGATAGCTCCCCCATAGACAGTGCATTATGTAGGATTTTTCTTTTGAATGCAAAATGCACATAAATGGGATCATCACTAGTACCTACATTTAAATAAAACACAAAAAGGATATCAATAAAATAAGAGGATCCACAAGAGGCAAGGAAAGCTTGGGAGACAACACAAAACATTTTATTGGCAAGAGATAGTACAACATTAAGCAAAGGCCAAAGTGAATATGATCAATAAATTCTACCATAGGATGGGATGAGGAGTTAACCATGGTGCATGAGGAATAAATGTGCCCCTTCTCACGGCATATGTAGCAAGTTATTCTCTTGCCATATTTCTTCTTAGGTGAAGCCACAACTCGAGGAAGAGCTCGAGTAGTCCTTTTAGGAAGAGGCCCATCTCTAACTTGAGGTAGAGCTTGAGGTCGCTTCCCTTGTTGCTTCACACTAAGAGGATTCTTCTTTAATGGGCAAGATCTAACATGATGTCCTTCTTCCTTGCACTTGAAGCAAACAATGTTGGCCGGATTCTTGACTTGATCTTAGACATTCTTCTTGTTGTCCTTGTGCTTCAACTTGATAGTGGACTTGTTCTTAACATTAGAGTTGAATCCAAGCCCACTCTTGTCACTGGGGTATTTTTGCACGCTCAAGATGTGGTTGAGTGTGGCCTTCCCTTTATAACCCTTTTCAAGTCATTCTTCAAAGAAGTGACTTGAGCCTTGAGCTCTTTGATTTACTCTACATGGTTAGTGTCAACAACAATACTAGAGGAAGTAGATGCTACATTGTTATAGCAACAAGGCACGGAAAGTAATTCATCACAAGATGTAGCAATGGCATTAGTGGATGAATTACAAGGACTAGCACATGGCAATATGAAACTTGGAGTAGAAGTAGTGTTAATGTCCACATGAGGCCCACTAGATGTTACCTTTGACACAATGGCCTCATGAGCTAACTTTAGCCTACCATGGGAGACTAGAAAATCCTCATGCGATCTTGGGAGCTTAACATGACTTTCTTCTAATTTCCCATAGTTGCTAGTTAGCAAAGCAAGTTGAGCCTTTAGCTCAACATTTTCCTTCAAAATAGATGCTTCACAAGAAATAAAGTTAGTGGCACAAGCATCATAATTAATTGCAAGAGGTGAGGCCAACTTCGAAAGCTATTTTGAGTAAGAGGCTTTAAGTTACTCATGTGACTCGGTGAGTTTGATGAGCTCACCCTTGATGACCCTAGAGCCATTTTCGATGTGCTCAAAATCCTCAAGGAGTTTAGCATAAGCAACTTGAATCTCATCATTTTTACTTTTGAGATCACTTGCCACCTTAAGATCTCTATCATGAGATTCCTTCACTCTAGACAGCTCTAGAGCAAAGGTCTCCTCAAGAGATTCCTTAGTGGTTTGTTCCTCTTCAAGAGCTTTATTTAGGTTTGAAATTATATTAGCATACTCACGATCAAGACTACCCATTTTATCAAAGTTGTTATCATGCACCACAATTTTTGTTTCTAACTTATCAATATGTTCTTTGCTCTTAATAGCAAAGTCCAAGATTTCAACGAAGTTAGAGCATGCAATATTATTCTTAACAAGGGCACGATAAACAATCTCACCCTTTTCATATAAATCATCAATATCAAGCTCTTCTTCCACATTATCCACATCCTCCTCATCACAAGAGGTATTGGGTTCCAAAGTAGGAGTTACCTTTGAATCCCTAGCCATAAGGCATAGGTGGGTACTAGAAGAAGGTGAAGATGAGATTGCATTTGTAGCACCATT
Source organism: Avena sativa (assembly GCA_916181665.1). Lineage (NCBI taxonomy): Eukaryota > Viridiplantae > Streptophyta > Magnoliopsida > Poales > Poaceae > Avena > Avena sativa. Next base: position 373,961,476 of record OV702280.1, read on the forward strand.
CAAAACCTTGTCTTGGCCCATAGAATCTTCGGTTTCCTCTACATGGTTAGCAACATAAGCACTAGAGGAAATAGAAGCATTTTTATCATGGCAACAAGACAACACAAGCATATCATCATGAGATTTATTCAAGCCATTTCTACATGATATGCAAGGACTATCAACACAAGCATGTAAGGAGTTAGTAGTGCTAGAAGTGTTAAAGTCCAAAGATAGATCACTGCAACTAGATAGATATGAGGGATTACAAATAGTAAGGACACTATCCATATTGCAATTTATATCACCACTCACCATATCATTACCTTGTGAAAAATCACATGTTGGTGAAGTGGTAGAGGATGAGAACTCATCTCGACCAGAAGTGGAAGCAACATAATCATACTCAACAATATTGGACACAACATATTTACCTTGAAGTTTTGTCCATAACTCATGAGCGCTCCAAAAAGGAATGATTGAAGATGTAACTACATAGCTCAAACATTAACAAGAACATTAGAATCTTGAGCATCGAGATATAAGTTTTTCTCATCCTCACAAGATAAATTTTCGAAATCCATGGGAGGAAAAACCTATATCTACAATACGCTCCAAATTTGGGTCCATGTCCCGAAAATGAATAAGCATACGAGTTTTCCATAAATCATAATTTGTGCCATCGAATATGAACATTTCATTGTGCACTAATCCCCTAGCTGACATCTTTACTCTCAAGGCGGTGAAGCAAAAAATGAGAGACCGGGCTCTGATACCAATTGAAAGGATACAAATGCCGCCTAGAGGGGGTGAATATGAAGTTTAAAACTTTTCCGAGAGTGGCTGAACAAAGGTGGAATTAAACTAGCGTTTACTTTGGCAAGCACAACATCTAGAACAACTAGGGTTCACCTATGTGCACCAACAACTTATGCTAAGCAAGAAAAGAAACTATGTGATAGCAAGATATATATACTTCAAGCACGAAGGATATCACAAAGTAAGGTGCATAAGTAAGAGCTCGGGTATAGAGATAACCGAGGCACGCGCAGACGACGACGTTTTACCGAGTTCCTCCCGACATGGAGTACGTATTGTTTGGAGAGGGGGTGATATCAAACCACCAATGCCACAAAAGGTCTCCCTTGTTCTCTGGTGAATCTCACCCCAACGGGATCGATCCACACTTCCACTATCGGTGCACTTGTCGGTGGCAATCCGGAACCTCTCACAAGGTTGGGTCACTTCTCCACAACTCAATTGGAGGCTACCAACAAAAAAGCTTGGGGAAAAATCCACAACTTAATTGGAGGCTCCAATTAATTCACAAACCTGCAACACAACCAAACCGTCTATGGTTCCAAGAACCCAAGAGTAAAAAGCTTCTCAACTTTCACCCAATCGAATCCTCACCAAGAACTCAAACTGATGCACCAAATGCAATGGCAAGAACACAAGAAGTGCTCAAATCCTTCTCTCCCAAATTCCACCAAAACTACACAAGCTTATGGGGGAATTAGAGATGAAGAACAATGGAGGAAATCCACAAAAGACTCCAAGATCTAGATCCCAATATGTTCCCCTCACTCAGAGGAGAGATTGATTGGTGGGGTTGTAGATCTAGATCTCCTCTTTAAAATCCCTCAAGAATATGCAATAATCATAGGAGGGATTGAGGGTAAGAAAGCTCAAGGAGGTCAACAATGGAGGGGAAAAGTTGCAAGAATGGTTAGGTATCCATTGGTAAAGAAGGGCCCCTTATATAGGTCCTCCAAAATCCAACCGTTGGAGATCTACAGCGTACGGGCCGGACATTACGGACAGTATCCGGGTAGATTCCGATATGGGACATAGTATGGCAACCATACAACTGAAACTAGAGATTTGTGCGCGACACCGGAGTGTTCGGCGATTTCATCCCGGACATTCCGCCCAAGGCAAAACTGACAGAAATAACAAAACTAAAACGACCATAATTTTTGCATCCGGACTCCGACTTTGATGTTCTTGGGCTCGTTTCGAATATAGTAACAATCTCTACAAGATCATGCATAGAACCATCATAGTCCAGCAATGTAGGATAGAACCAAATGATTAAAGGTTTAACCTATCTAGAAAAGACAAACCGGTAAAACCTCTAATATTGAAAACGCAATAGAGAATGCATATGAAATCCGTTTTCGATGAATTTGAGCTTGTCATGGATATTAACACAAGCTCTAGATACTATCATGGATAAGAACCAAGAAATATGATCCCAAGTATGCAAAGGTTTGAGCTCTCACCGAGGGATACGATCAAGTTACTCACTCGAGAGACCCTCTTGATAGTAAGGTTACCTATCCTATAAACTGGTCTCCCCAACTAACACCATGAAACCGGTAAGAAAGAAACTCTATCAAGAACATACCTTTGCCTTGAGCATATTCCATTTGAGCTTGACGATAACGATTTTTTCCACCTCAAGATGGAACACCTTTTTTGATTGTGCTAGCTTGGTGAAGTCTTGCAAATTGCTCCCCCATACTCACTATGGGAGAGCCTCTCTTTTAGGCACACTATGGGATAGCCTCTCTTTTAGGAATATGTTTACATATCCATGATCACCATAATTATGGCAAGCCCCAAGCATATGATCTTCTAGACATGGCACATCTTTAGCTTGCACCACATTTCTTCTAACTCCATTTGGATGAAGTCTTAAAGATACACATGAGGAACTCTATCTTATTCTTCAAGACAACCTTAATCTTATTTTATTTATTCTTCTCCTTCATTTCTTCTTTCTTTATTATGTTGGTGTCTTGAAGGTACACAAGAGGTATCACTCCATATATTCTTCAAAACACGCTTGCTCTAGGCTCAACTCTCACATGACCAATCTTTGGATCACTCCTTGAACACCTTGGTCATCACTTGATCTTCTTCACTTTCTTCTTCTCCCAATCTTGAAGCCAACATATGGTTAAAGCATTGCCTATGGACAATTCCTACAATTACAACTTGATACAAGCATTAGTCCATAGAGTTTGTCATTAATTACCAAAACCACACATGGGGGTCCACATGCTCTTTCGTAACCTTCTCCTATGGCAGCACGGATAAAAAAGTCTTCAGTTCTACGGCAAAAACTTTACTCATACCACTAATCCTACCTATAGCACATGCAATTCCTCACAAAACAACATGCTTAGGTCCAAATCTAGAACACCAGCTCACAACTTATAACTGTGAGCTCGAACATGGCAACAGATCTAAGATGCGAGAGCTAGGGTTATATGTTTCTTACCATGATCTTGACCTCACCTGACGATGATGACATGTCCAACATAGCCGAGGAGGAAGACATGATGGAGATGAGCTAGACCCATCGGAGTAGGAGGCGCCGCTTACCTGCTCGTCGGTGAGGAATAGGATTTGGAGGGAGAGCTCAAAATTGGGGGAAATGGAGGCAGGGATTTTGGAGCCGGTGGAGGGGCGGTGTAAATAGGCGCGCGAATCGGCGGGCGGTAACCCAATTTATCCCGTCGGATTTCGCGAGCTCCCGCCATCCCGACCTTCCACGAGTACGTGTATCTTCTTCCCCCGTGAGCGCGAGAAGAAGTTGGTTCCGTGGAAACACCCGATTTCGGCGTTCCTCCAAGGCCTGGCTGAGGGGCTGTAACATCCCAGCATTAGAGCTTAGAAATAAGCTGAACACATATGTGTGCATTGCATTCATGCATAGAAAGTCGGAATAATTTTCGCGCTTTTGAACAAAACTTGTCAAAGTGATTGAAGATTCTCTCCACTTGATGGAATTTAAGTAGATCATCAAGTTGACTGCGATAAGTTTCAATATGACCTTTGCTAAAACCTTATTTTGGGTAGACATGATTTGATCTAAGGGTAGATAAAATGCAAGGAAACTAAACCATTACACCTTGATTAATGATTATAATTTGATCCTTAAGTAATCACATCCTAGTATTCATCACAACAACCCATGAATACCAAATTAAGAATATAACCCCAAATAATAAGAGTATAATAGCTAACTCTTTATCCATTTTATCCTTTTTTCTACCATGTGGATCATGGTAATACTTAACCCTAACTCTTTAGTTGTATTGAGTAGGAAGGTGTAACACCCTCAGAATCGGCCCTATGCAAGTTTCAACGATTCCTTCCAAACCCACATAGAAACGATTCAAAGGTGCCCACCAGGCACTTTCGTGCGGGTGGAAAACGAAGTAATACCATTACACATTAGTCCACGATGGAACCCACAAAACAGATATATACAACAGCGAATCATCGGGCCAAGATTACAATATACAGTATAAAGATCCAAATCACCTTGAAAATGATACAACGTCCGAGTACGGACAAGATGCAAATTAGGCTAAGAGCCCTGAAGAATAACCAATGGCATCCATAACCCTGCCCAGGCCAAGCCGGAAGGGTAACCCTGCTAATGACATCGATCTCAAAACCTGCTTAAACAAAAGGGGTGCCGACAAAGGGCAAAGGAAAAAGAGAGCGGTCAGTACTGAGGCCAGTACACGGCGAGACTAGAATTCGGCGGTCCTCGCCTACATAGGTATGGTGGACTAAAGCGGCAGCGCGGCATGCACTAAACAACCTATAGAGACTCGATACAACTAGCGGCTATCAGAGAGGGATAAGAAAGACCTATTCAGAACCAACCTGATACTACCACCAAACATACCCATCCTGGTATTTCCCCCTCGAGACCAAACGAGGAAGTCAACCGAGGAACTCACACCGTTGGCAGTTTTATTTATTCAGTTATCATTGCAGCAATTACTAGTCAGGTATAGATAGTCATCCTGATATAATAAGCAGTAGGCACTTTTATTTAACCATTCCGTTGTAGTTGCAACACTTACTAGTCAGATACAATAAGCATGAGATATCCCAGACCCAGCGGTTGTTAGTACTTTTATTTAGCCATTCCGTTATAGTTGCAATACTTACTAGTCAGATACAATGGTAGCAGGCGACAACCCAAACAAGCAATTGTTGGCACTTTTATTTAGCCATTCCATTATAGTGAAGCTGATTACTAGTCATTATAAAGTCAAATTTATAGCACTACTTTAGTTATAGTTGTCTATGATCGAGATACTGTGCTCCAAGTCGTCCATAACCGCGGACACGGCTTTCAGAAAGTTTTACCCTGCAGGGGGGCACAAATAGCAACACACGCACGATCAACCTCGAGAAAAACCAAATGAAAACCCAACGAGGCATCACGACAGAGCAATTGCAAGATTCATATAAATTTCAAGGGGCCACCCCACCAAGCTACCCGCGACGAAGTTGGCCGGCTCCGAGACGGACCTAGAGGTTTGTGCCAATGGCTGTAAACGACCGGAAACCCGAAAGTGTGACTGGGCTTGTCGATTCCGCGAAAACATTCCACATGTTGTTCCTAAACAGTACAGGCGCTCCACGCGCAATCGTAAATAAGCAGTAAAGCATGGCATAAGTACAGGATAGTAATAAAGCCCCAAACTACTTTATGGCCCCAAGAAATAAATATGACTCAAGCTCTGGCTAGGGGGATTCATGGTCCCACATGCGGATAGTGCGAATATTCAAAGAATAGGTATCAAGTACTCGGGGTCCTACGGGACACAAGTGGATGGTTAAAAACCAAATAACATCTATTGCCCACCTGTGCCTCTGCATTATTTACTTACTTCAATTTTAGTTATTAAACAGTAATTAAAGTTATAATCATCTCCAACATAAAGCATATGGCAGTCTTCCAACAACTGTGGTACTTGACGACACGCAATCATGCTTGAGCAAGCAACTACGACACGCAAGTCCAACTATCTACCAAACAACAGGTAATAGGATGTGTCCAAGACAATATAAGGCTGCAAAGGATATCGCGGGTACGAAAACTAGAGCATCGTAACATAGATAGCAATAGATCAACAGGAAGAAATAAAGACTAGAAATGTAAAATAGGTAGAAAGGGGGAGAATGCTCGCCTGGAAAACATTGTCGAAGGTTCATCCGAAGGAATTGTCGAAGCTCACAAATCCTCATCGTCCTATCCGGGAAGAAGCAAAACACTAAAAGGAACAAGCGATGCAACAAGTTATAACTAATGCGGAAGAACCAGCATGATCATGATATGATGCATGACACGCCAAAGGTGCGATGCAATTAGGCCATATTAAGAGGAACCGGGGTCCCGACAATTATTTAATAGGTTTAAGTTGTTTAGATACCCCGAAATTTAAATGTTGTCTCAACAAGGCAAAATATAGCATCGGTTTGCTACACAAATTTAAATAGAGCCCATGTAAGACTAGATTCGTCGGCATATGGACTCCATATTTAATTATGAGGTGAATCGGCTTAATGCCCCCAAACCACACAAATATGCATGCGAGTATGAATAATTTAATATGCAACAAGTGATAAATATCATATTATAAAAATAGGGTCTTAGAAAGGGATCACACATTGGATCGACGATCTTGGGTTCGATGTGGGTTGGGTTCGGTCTCGCTGGGATCGGTCTTCAAATCTAGTAACAGGGGTCTTCAGTTTCCATGAGGAAGCTCTTGTGGATTCCTGACATCGATTGTCGAAGGTAAACTTTTCTCGAGATCGGTGGCCTTGTCAACGAGAAGATCTTGACGCATCGGAATTTTGTCGACAAAAGATCTTGACGAGACAGAAGAATAGCAATTGTGCGGGGTTTCAGTACTATTGGATGGCATCACCACATCTCGAGGGAATATGAACACAACCCGCAACTATTGCTACACTTCCTCTCGTGTCACCACATATGCAGCAACGACACCAACTCGAAATATCATCTGTAGCAACCGTGGAATATACCAGTGCTCTGCGTCGGGTAGAAAACAGGGGCATGCGAGGACGGAGGTCATGGCGCGGTCAGCGAGGAGGACACCGGGCTCCAGTTGAGGCAGCAGAGCGACGTACTGGGACGCGCGGCTAGGCGCAGACACGAGGACGTCCGACACGACGGTGGATGCGCGGGTGATGAGGGGGAGGCCGACGGTGGCTCGACGATGGCAGGAACTGGCGGAGAGGTTCAGGCCTAGGGAGGCCTCGCGCGGAGGCGGCGCTCTGCAGGAAGGTGACCCGCGGAGGCGGAACGCCAGGTCGTTGCGGCGGCGGGGTCTCCCCAGACGAAGGTCGACGGCGGCCGGAGGTGTGGTCGCTGGCGGGGACAGAAGGAGACCGAGGCGCTACGGAACTCCTCCCGGCGGCGGCACACAAGGAGAAGGAGCCGCGGCCGGGGCTCTGGCGGCCGGGCGACCAGGGAGAGGTGAAGCGGGCGGAGGCCTTGCTCCTGGCGGCGGCGGGGTCCTTCACGAGGAGGCCGGGCTCTGTGGGGAAGGAGGTCGGGGCCGGCAGAGGAGCCCTGGGGTTCCAGCAGCGACGACGGGAGCTTTCTCGGTTAGGGGGAAGAGATCCTGGCGGCGGCGAGCCACAGAGAGCGCGAGGTCGCTGGGGAGGTTGCGAGGGCAGCGCAGGAGGGTCGCGTGCGGGGCCTCGAAGGGCGCCGTCGATGGTGGACGGGGGGAGGAGCTTGTCCGGGAGTGGTGGCAGGGTGAGGTCGCTGGCGGCGGCGGATCGGGGATTGAGCAGGGAGGTTGCGGCACGATGGCCTCGCGAGGGGAGAGAGATGGGTCGGGGAGCGGAGCGAGCGGGGGCTTTAGGGTGGGCCCACGCGGGGTGTGGGGCGATGCTGTAGGTGGGGTCGGGCTAAGCAGGGTCTGTGGGGTGTGTGTATGGGCATAGCGTGTTGTGTACACGATGAGTGCGTGTGCTGCCGCTGTGTGCGTGTGTGGGTGCTGGATGCGATGAGATGAGTGGGTGGCGGCGGCTGGTGGAGGGGTGGGGTGAGAGAGGTGGTTAGGGTTTGGGGTAGAATTAGGGTTTGTCTAGTTTGTGCCGGGTAGTAGGCTGCTGCCAGCTGGGCCTGGCAGGTGGCGGCCTCCCCGGTACAAAAAAAATATTTATGTTTAATATTTTCCTGTTTTATTTATGAGGCCTTTTATAAATAATTTTAGATAAAACAAAATATTCGGAAAAGACCGAGATTTTCAAATAGAGAAGGGGATAAGTATAAAACAATATAGGCTTTTGGGGAATAGGTTTAGTCAAACACATGCATGATGATGTCATGATGATGCGCAACATACAAACAACCGCGATTTTCTAGTACTGGTTTTACCCGGGGTGCTACAATTCGACACCACTAACAACGGATCTCGCCCTCGAGATCCGTCTCATGGTACGGGGAAGAAGGTCGTCGATCTCGCTTCGTGTAGGTCCTCGCGACACCACTAACAATGATATGTTCTCACATTCGTCGAGAGAACACTCCGGAGAAACAAATACGAAGGTAAAGGTCTCAAAAGGTAAGACCACCTCTAACTTCTGTGGAAAGAGTAGAATTGCTTGATCCACCATTCAATGTACAAAATCGAATGATAAGAGTAGTGGTATGGTCGCGACTCCATCCCGCACTCAAAGCATTACTATGTACATGAACAACAGACTATGCAACCAACTCTTAGAATTCGGACTGAAGATCTCGACAAGCGAGGTTCTGAAATCAATGGAGTGATGTAGGCTCTTTATCAGATCGGATGTAGATGAGGTCATCGCGAAGTAGAACACCGGAGTATACAAATAATTCCTTTTTAGTGAATTTTGGTCCACCGAAAGATACAACAAATGAAAGGTCCATCAGATAGCATAAAGACCGGATATAGAAGCACCGTTACAAGAGGAGGAAGCGAAACCCTAAAGGTACGACGAAAACCCAACCACGAGAATTCCTGGACTCAAAGAAAAGATAAGAGAGCAGATTAAAATCACGCAAAGGTAAGAGGGGAGTAGCAGAGGGGTAAGAAGTAAAAGCAGAACTAATCAGATCTATCCAACCGATTTTTCCAAAAGAGTTTTGACACTCTATATCGACCGTTAGCTAGGTTATCCTACAGGCTGGACCAGTGGGGTATCGTAACTGCTGAGCTCTGATACCACTCTGTAACACCCTCAGAATCGGCCCTATGCAAGTTTCAACGATTCCTGCCAAACCCGCATAGAAACGATTCAAAGGTGCCCACCAGGCACTTTCGTGCGGGTGGAAAACGAAGTAATACCATTACACATTAGTCCATGATGGAACCCACAAAACAGATATATACAACAACGAATCATCGGGTCAAGATTACAATATACAGTATAAAGATCCAAATCACCTTGAAAACGATACAACATCCGAGTACGGACAAGATGCAAATTAGGCTAAGAGCCCTGAATAATAACCAATGGTGTCCATAACCCTGCCCAGGCCAAGCCGGAAGGGTAACCCTGCTAACGACGTCGATCTCAAAACCTACTTAAGCAAAAGGGGTGCCGACAAAGGGCAAAGGAAAAAGAGAGCGGTCAGTACTGAGGCCAGTACACGGCAAGACTAGAATTCGGCGGTCCTCGCCTACATAGGTATGGTGGACTGAAGCGGCAGCGCGGCATGCACTAAACAACCTATAGAGACTCGATACAACTAGCGGCTATTAGAGAGGGATAAGAAAGACCTATTCAGAACCAACCTGATACTACCACCAAACATACCCATCCTGGTATTTCCCCCTCGAGACCAAACGAGGAAGTCAACCGAGGAACTCACACCGTTGGCAGTTTTATTTATTCAGTTATCGTTGCAGCAATTACTAGTCAGGTATAGATAGTCATCCTGATATAATAAGCAGTGGGCACTTTTAGTTAACCATTCCGTTGTAGTTGCAACACTTACTAGTCAGATACAATAAGCATGAGATATCCCAGACCCAGCGGTTGTTAGTACTTTTATTTAGCCATTCCTTTATAGTTGCAATACTTACTAGTCAGATACAATGGTAGCAGGCGACAACCCAAACAAGCAATTGTTGGCACTTTTATTTAGCCATTCCATTATAGTGAAGCTGATTACTAGTCATTATAAAGTCAAATTTATAGCACTACTTTAGTTATAGTTGTCTATGATCGAGATATTGTGCTCCAAGTCGTCCATAACAGCGGACACGACTTTCAGAAAGTTTTACCCTGCAGGGGGGCACAAATAGCAACACACGCACGATCAACCTCGAGAAAAACCAAATGAAAACCCAACGAGGCATCACGACAGAGCAATTGCAAGATTTATATAAATTTCAGGGGGCCACCCCACCAAGCTACCTGCGACGAAGTTGGCCGGCTCCGAGACGGACCCAGAGGTTTGTGCCAATGGCTGTAAACGACCGGAAACCCGAAAGTGTGACTGGGCTTGTCGATACCGCGAAAACATTCCACATTCTGTTCCTAAAAAGTACAGGCGCTCCACGCGCAATCGTAAATAAGCAGTAAAGCATGGCATAAGTACAGGATAGTAATAAAGCCCCAAACTACTTTGTGGCCCCAAGAAATAAATATGACTCAAGCTCTGGCTAGGGGGATTCATGGTCCCACATGCGGATAGTGCGAATATTCAAAGAACATGTATCAAGTACTCGGGGTCCTACGGGACACAAGTGGACGGTTAAAAACCAAATAACATCTATTGCCCACCTGTGCCTCTGCATTATTTACTTACTTCAATTTTAGTTATTAAACAGTAATTAAAGTTATAATCATCTCCAACATAAAGCATATGGCACTCTTCCAACAACTGTGGTACTTGATGACACGCAATCATGCTTGAGCAAGCAACTACGACACGCAAGTCCAACTATCTACCAAACAACATGTAATAGGATGTGTCCAAGGCAATATAAGGCTGCAAAGGATATCGCGGGTACGAAAACTAGAGCATTGTAACACAGATAGCAATAGATCAACAGGAAGAAATAAAGACTAGAAATGTAAAATAGGTAGAAAGGGGGAGAATGCTCGCCTAGAAAACATTGTTGAAGGTTCGTCCGAAGGAATTGTCGAAGCTCACAAATCCTCATCGTCCTATCCGGGAAGAAGCAAAACACTAAAAGGAACAAGCGATGCAACAAATTATAACTAATGCGGAAGAACCAGCATGATCATGATATGATGCATGACACGCCAAAGGTGCGATGCAATTAGGCCATATTAAGAGGAACCGGGGTCCCGGCAATTATTTAATAGGTTTAAGTTGTTTAGATACCCCGCAATTTAAATGTTGTCTCAACAAGGCAAAATATAGCATCGGTTTGCTACACAAATTTAAATAGAGCCCATATAAGACTAGATTCGTCGGCATATGGACTCCATATTTAATTATGAGGTGAATCGGCTTAATGCCCCCAAACCACACAAATATGCATGCGAGTATGAATAATTTAATATGCAACAAGTGATAAATATCATATTATAAAAACAGGGTCTTAGAAAGGGATCACACATTGGATCGACGATCTTGGGTTTGATGTGGGTTGGGTTCGGTCTCGCCGGGATCGGTCTTAAAATCTAGTAACAGGGGTCTTCGGTTCCCATGAGGAAGCTCTTATGGATTACTGACTTCGATTGTCGAAGGTAAACTTTTCTCGACATCGGTGGCCTTGTCAAAGAGAAGATCTTGACGCATCGGAATTTTGTCTACGAAAGATCTTGACGAGCCAGAAGAATAGCAATTGTGCGGGGTTTCAGTACTATTGGATGGCATTACCACATCTCGAGGGAATATGAACACAACCCGCAACTATTGCTACACTTCCTCTCGCGTCACCACATATGCAGCAACGACACCAACTCGAAATATCATCTGTATCAACCGTGGAATATACCAGTGCTCTGCGTCGGGTAGAAAACAGGGGCATGCGAGGACGGAGGTCATGGCGCGGTCAGCGAGGAGGACACCAGGCTCCAGTTGAGGCAGCAGAGCGACGTACTGGGACGCGCGGCTAGGCGCAGACACGAGGATGTCCGACACGACGGTGGATGCGCGGGTGATGAGGGGGAGGCCGACGGTGGCTCGACGAAGGCAGGAACTGGCGGAGAGGTTCAAGCCTAGGGAGGCCTCGCGCGGAGGCGGCGCTCTGCAGGAAGGTGACCCGCGGAGGCGGAACGCCAGGTCGTTGCGGCGGCGGGGTCTCCCCAGACGAAGGTCGACGGCCGGAGGTGTGGTCGCTGGCGGGGACAGAAGGAGACCGAGGCGCTACGGAACTCCTCCCGGCGGCGGCACACAAGGAGAAGGAGCCGCGGCCGGGGCTCTGGCGGCCGGGCGACCAGGGAGAGGTGAAGCGGGCAGAGGCCTTGCTCCTGGAGGCGGCGGGGTCCTTCACGAGGAGGCCGGGCTCTGCGGGGAAGGAGGTCGTGGCCGGCAGAGGAGCCCTGGGGTTCCAGCGGCGACGACGGGAGCTTTCTCGGTTAGGGGGAAGAGATCCTGGCGGCGGCGAGCCACAGAGAGCGCGAGGTCGCTGGGGAGGTTGCGAGGGCAGCGCAGGAGGGTCGCGTGCGGGGCCTCGAAGGGCGCCGTCGATGGTGGACGGGGGGGAGGAGCTTGTCCGGGAGTGGTGGCAGGGTGAGGTCGCTGGCGGCGGCGGATCGGGGATTGAGCAGGGAGGTTGCGGCACGATGGCCTCGCGAGGGGAGAGAGATGGGTCGGGGAGCGGAGCGAGCGGGGGCTTTAGGGTGGGCCCACGCGGGGTGTGGGGCGATGCTGTAGGTGGGGTCGGGCTAAGCAGGGTCTGTGGGGTGTGTGTATGGGCATAGCGTGTTGTGTACACGATGAGTGCGTGTGCTGCCGCTGTGTGCGTGTGTGGGTGCTGGATGCGATGAGATGAGTGGGTGGCGGCGGCTGGTGGAGGGGTGGGGTGAGAGAGGTGGTTAGGGTTTGGGGTAGAATTAGGGTTTGTCTAGTTTGTGCCGGGTAGTAGGCTGCTGCCAGCTGGGCCTGGCAGGTGGCGGCCTCCCCGGTACAAAAAAAATATTTATGTTTAATATTTTCCTGTTTTATTTATGAGGCCTTTTATAAATAATTTTAGATAAAACAAAATATTCGGAAAAGACCGAGATTTTCAAATAGAGAAGGGGATAAGTATAAAACAATATAGGCTTTTGGGGAATAGGTTTAGTCAAACACATGCATGATGATGTCATGATGATGCGCAACATACAAACAACCGCGATTTTCTAGTACTGGTTTTACCAGGGGTGCTACAGAAGGAAAGCAATTCAAGACCATTCACCACATATCCTTCTTTCCATATTAATCCTTATCATCTCTAATGAATCTTATCTTAATATCTGTTGTTCATCAATGTTGAGTGATCAACAATTGATTCACAAATTCTTAAACTATAAATTCTTGATTTATCAAATCTTGTTCTCATCATAGCATTCACTCAAATCCTATAAAGAAAGAAGTAAGAAGAGGTAGGTGGAAATGCTAGAATTAAATATCCTCTATAGGATTGGAGAGTTGGAAGAGAATAAGATCAATGTGATAATGGATGGAGTTAACTCACTCCTGTAATGATAGAAGAGTTAATTGGAATATATATTCATATGGTAACAAAGAGGATTACAAGGATGAATATTGAAGATAGTTACCAAGGAGCAATCCTATTGGATCAAGTAGGTATAGTCAATGAATAATATCTCTTAGTCCAATAGAGATAAACATAAGATAATTATAATACAACTGTAATGTTGTATTGATGAGACCTTGATTAGACAACTGGGAACCTAAGCCATAAATGATCAAAGGATTATAATGATCATGCTTTAGTCACCAAGATTGAATGCTTATATCATGTATAAGTGACATTGGTGGATAGAACATGATTTAACCCTAGTATAGATATGTTATCCTAGGTTAGCCATGACAAGTCATATTAATATAATGTGATGTTGGAGTATTAGATACTGGAGTCAAGTAGAGATAAGATAGTATGATTAGGATGATGTTAGAGCAACATTGAATTATAGATGTAGTATTTTCCTCTTGGGAAATACTAAACACTTGAGGTGAAGTAGGATTTGTTATATACATCTACTGGAGTAATGTTAGTGGTGGATGATTATGGAAGGGTATGAGTGGAGTTAGAAGTAACTACTTGTTGGATTGGAGGTTATCAACAGTAGAGTAGTTGATATAACCAAGTATGGATATAATAAGATTATGAAAGCTTCAGTGTCAAGCTCATTGGATTTACAAATGGAATTAGAAGGAGAAGTTATTAGTAAAAGTATTTGTAGTAAAGCTCATCATGTTTACACATGATGATAGATAGGAAAAATAGTATATCTAGGAAAGGAATTCCTTAATTAGAAGTCTAGGATTGTGAATTATAGAAGATTGGAATTCTTGGTAAAACCCTAAACCCTAATTCTAGAACCAAACATAATATCCATTTTCTATGATTGATCTATCATCTTATTTCCACAATGTTGTATAGGAATATTTTCCTATAGCAAAACACTTAAGCACATCTCTGCCATTTCCAATCATCATAATCATATGTGCTTAGAAACTATCTTTATCAATTCCTTCCCATAAGTCATTCTAGAAAATAATTCTATTGGTAAAAGGTAATATCATTTCTGATCACAAACATGAGGGCAATATGTCTTCACCTATAGTGTTCATCCACATTCAGAAAACAATACACTTATTTTGAATCTCCTAAAACTCATGGTAAATATTTATAATTCAAAACCCTAACTTCTATTTCAATCATGACTATAAATATATAACTAAGGTCATAACCAAGATTATTAAAACAATATTCACCTATTAGTGGAATTGGGATAATAGAAGTTACCATATTAAAAATTTAATAATTAAAACATCATATATAATGATTATTATATTATAATATAGATGGATACATGCTTTGCATATCTTTAGCTATTTTAAATCATTCTCATTACATTCATTAGGAGGAAATAAAAAATCATTCTATAAGAGTATAGTATAATTAACAAATCCCTAAAACCCTAATTCTTATTTATTCTATTCAATAGATAACTTCTGATATAATTATGAGCATTAGAAAAGTTAGAACAAACAATTTGAATAAATGTCTTTGAAATATTGAGATACTGTACAAAATTTATGGCATTTAAATCATTAAGGAAATTCAAATTGAAAACAAAGTTTTAAAACAGAGAATAAAAAACAAAAAGAAAAGAAATGAATCACAACAATTCCTAGCCCGAAGCCCATTCTCTCTTTGCTTTATTTGTCGTTTGCGTGCTGCAGCAACAGGTCTCTCGCTCACTTCAACATGGCCCAACACCATCCCGTACCTCTTCCCGTCTCTTTCTTTTCTTCTTCTCGCATCCAGCGACAAGCATCTGCGTGGCAGTGCTCTCGCCGTCGATCTTCCCGGCGCCGTGATACTCGCCTCGACCCTGGCTGAGGATAAGAACCCGTGACGTGCCCTTCTCCTATAAATCCCTCATACTTATCCTCACTTTCTCCTCTCTCCAAAATTTCCCCATTGAGCAGAAACCCTAGCTTCGGTTCACCATCGATTGTTGTCGCTTCAAGCTCTCCCGTTCTCCATTGATCAAGCATACGGCTTCGCTTTGCTCCCCTGAGTCTCCTAGCCGAACGAATTGAACAAGGGCGCCTCGAATCAATGTGGCAACCTTGTCTTCCTGAAGTCCGGCCACTGTCGTCCACCTCGATTTCAGCCGCGATATCCTCCACCGAGCCTTCCACGAGCTTCTTGGTGAGCTGCTGAGCGTGTTAATGCCCTCCTTTACTTTGTTCGCTTCCTGTACCGAGCCACCGTCGTGCGTCACCGTGCATAGCCGCCATTCGCCGCCGTGTACCACTCTCTAGTGGCCAAAACCCGGCGGCGCCACCACTCGTTTGTTCGCCTTGCTGTACTGCATCGAAACCCCTAGCACGCGCTCACTCCCGTACCCTCTATCGTCGTTCTGGACGCAATTCTGTTGAGGCTCCGACGAGCACATGTGGCAGACGATGTGGCCACGGTCCTACCTGTTTGTGTCTCTGGCTAGATTAACTAAGAGTGTAAAAAGGATTTTGGGTCAGTGTTGTGGTCATCGTGACGTCACGCCTGCGTTATCCTTGTCCAGGTCCACGGTTGACTAGTCTACTGCCCATGTGGCATCCAACGTGGCCAATACCCCACCAGTCAGTGACTGTGTCTAGGTTTAGATTCGGTACAAAAAGTATTTCCTGTTTAGTAAATTGATGAAACAATATAAATTCAAATATCAATGTTCCAAAAATGAAATAAAATGATTAAATCTTGTTTAATTAATAATTTTTTGTTTTGTAATTCAGAAAAATGTGTATAATATATGAAAAATTGTAGAAAAATAAAATCTATAACTTAAAACTATTATCAAACATTATTTTGTTAACAATTTAAATACTTATTATTTAATAAAGATTTTATAAGTAATAAAACTTTGATAATTCATATTTTAATTATGGTAAATGTTAAAAATATAAATAATATACCAAAAATCTTAGAAAAATAAGAACAATACTTTAAAACTATAATCATACATTATTGTTTCACTTAATTAAATAATTATTATTTATTAAGTATTTATAAAGTAATAAACCTTGTAAAAATCATATCTTATTATTTATAAGTCACAAAAATAAATGTAATATACCAAAATGATCACAAAAATAATACCTACATGTTAAAAATATAATAATCCACTTTTGAGGTAAATAAAAAAATTTAAAACACTTTAAAAACTTGAATTTAAACCTATTTCCTTAGTTAATAATTCATATAAGGGTAAATAAAAATTGCTAATATTTCTAAGATTAGTAAATTAAATCCAATAAATAGTATTAGTCTTAAATGTTGATATTATGAAGTCAAAATGGTTCAAAACATTTTAAATACAATTTTATTGAATTATCCTTCAACCATAAGTGTAGATTATTTTCTAAAAGGATCCTTATCAAATATAAAATCTCCAAAAATAAATTGTGACTAAATTAAATCTTTTCCATTACTTCAACCACATATCAGAACACTATAGTGAATCCATGAGTAGTTAAGTATTATTACTTCCTTGTTTACAAACTATAATCACTCATCTATAAAAAGGTAAATGATTCCATTCCCTTATAATGTTAGGAAACCACTACTCTAATAGAAGTAATGCCATTCTTAAAAAACTTTAAGGAAATATTATAAGATGAGCAAGTACAATGTCATAAGCATTACACCTTCAATCCATTCAAGTTCTTAAAGTTAACTTTAGTCTACAAGACTTTAAATATAAGGCTAAAGTCTTTGTTATGTGTTTTATAGTTAACTTTGGTTTGTTATAATTAAGTTATAAAGCATCTCAAGTCCAGACTATTCAAGCAAGCATAAACAACATCAATCACATTCTATCAACCATATTCTAAAAACTATCAGAATTGTTTAAACCTTAATAAAGAAATCTTTTCTTCAAAAGTTATTCGTTTTGCCACTTCAGTCAACAGATAACAATTAATCGAAATAACATTACTTTATACTTTACTTGTATACTTAAGATTGATAACACTTAAGTTCTTTATAAGTGACATTACTTGTAAAGTAAAATTTGAGGATAAACAATTATAGTATAAACAATCTTGATTAGCATTTCACATTTGTGTGTATCTCATTGTTTTATGATATTATAATTACATGTTGTTTCACACACACTCACAAGCCTTAATAAGAAGTAAAAGTATGAAACCTATCTAAAAGGACAACACATTCTAAAGTAACCATTTCCAGTATCCAAACCCTAGAACAACACTATCCCCGAGATTCGAGTTTACGAAATTGCATTACATTACTTATGCATAATAGCATCTTGCTTCTTTAAACATTAGTCCTTACCGGACCAATGATGCTGATTTCAGATATTGGATTTTATATTTTCTTGAAGACCGTGAGTGCATAATCTTGCAATCACAAAATGCAAGTTCACACTTGCTCATGTCCTTTGATTATTTTCTGTAAAGTAATTTTACAAATCCAGTGTTGTCATCACCTGTATTTGAAAAAGGTTAGAAAACACTATTTTCATAATAATGTGATTATAGGTTATTTACCATGAGGTAATAAACTTCTATGAAAGTTCCGGTGGTAAAGGAACATATTATCTAGGACTTAACAACCAATGTCGCCAGTGATTCTTGCGCCGTATATCACGCGTTAACCATGAGATTTGGAATGGGACAGAGAAGTCAGTTGTATCTTCTTCCTCTCGCATGTAGCCGGATGTGCAGGTCGTGGCTGTTATCCTCGTAGCGTGCATATTAATTGGTAATTCGTAGAGGATATGCAGCATATGGGTGGGAGCCCTCAACGTCCCACGATAGTTCTGGCATCTAACAGTCTGTACAAACCATTGTCATAATTAAATGTGTGGGCATGGTGTACACAAGGGGGGAATGCGGGGTCGCGAAGGAGGCAGTGATTGGCTTGGATCTTAGACTAGGCCCCATACCAAGGAAGTATGGACAAGGTCATGACTTGGTTGTGCAACAAGGCTAAGGTCTCTCATGAGTAAAGTAACGCACCTCTGCAGAGTGTAATAACTGTAACTTGTTACTCCCTGTTCCGGGAAGGAGCTGCGAACGCGGCGGAAAAGGAACTCCATGAAAGTTCTGGTAAACCCGTGAAGGCTGACGGACATAGCTTTTCAGAATAAAAGTAGCCTTTGGAGAAATGTTTACGAAAAATTGCATTGCCTAAGACCTATGGTATGTGGCTATAGATATAGTGCATAAAACACTCCTTTTCTAGTGAACTTGCTGAGTACGCCCGTACTCAATGTATCTTCTTAACCCTTGCTAGATTCTGAAGCCATTAAGACAACGTCTACATCAAGTTATACTCCAGGAATCATCACTAGAAGCTAAAGTCTTCAATGAAGTCAAGAAAGTCAACATATACACCAAATCAAATGAAGACGAAGTTACTGATTAGATAGGAATATAATCTCTAGCCATAGAACCTATTTCTGTAGTGTATTGCGATAGCAGCAATGCCAGACCATTAGTTAAGATACTAGTCATACTAGTATGATAGTTTTTGAGTTATTTATTTCTGATTCTTCTTTGTAAGAAGTTTATTTCTCTCTCTTTAACCTAGAGTGTTCTCTGGATCTTGTGTAAAGAGTTGAGTTGTAACCTATAGTCATGTCTTGGACCTGCTGTGTTTCTGTTGTACCACTCTAAGGGATGTAATACTAGTGAACGATGTTTCATAAGTGTTATGTCAACGACTATAGTGTACTACATCATGCAGTGGTATGCTGGGTCACCGCAGGGGCGCTTTAAGAATCGTGCGATGCAAAGATTCCATCCGCCGCGCGGAGCCAAACACCCTTATTTCTTCCTGCACCATGCGAGAAACGGGAAGCGAGCAACCAGACACACTCTAAATATAGGAGTCGACGAAGTCGTTGGGTGGGGCGCAACCCTTGAGCTTGTTGTTCGAATGTAAATTTGCATAAGGAAAGTTGTATTGTCCAAGGAACTTAGCTTTTATTCATCACATAGTAGGGTATACAAGGTTCGACTGGGTAGCCTGGCTAAAAAGCTTTATTGTAAGTAAAAAACAGCTAAGGGTAAAAGCGTCGCAGTTGTGCGACGTTCCAGGGGTTGGAGTATGCTACTCCGGATTCGACGTCCTTGAGGCGATAGGCGCCACCTGGAATGACTTCCGTGACCATGTAGGGGCCTTCCCATGGTGACTCGAGCTTCAGGTGCCCCTTTTGCTTGAGCCGCAATGCGGTGACCCAGCATACCACTGCATGTGTATTACACTATAGTCGTTGACATGACATCCACAGAACATCGTTCCGTCAATATCACATCCCTCAGAGTGGTACAACAGAAACATTGCAGGTCCATATTACAAACATACACACATTATTATTATTACAGTACCAGAAGTTTGATATTTCAAAATATTCAAATTACAAACCAACTTAAACTGTTTCAGCAGAAGATTTAAAGTTTCAACTAAAACACCGAACTGATCTCAACAACTTATTATATAAGGTTTATGTTGCTCGGCTTAATTGGTTACTAATAACTAAGGCAACTAATCGGACTCATTGCCATCCACTCCATACCGGATCTCATAGTCAACCCCTTCCACTCCTCCGGACAGATCTGGCTCCTCGTTGTAAACATCCTCTTGGACTTTAGCTGCGTACAACGGGATATCTTCTGGTTCCTTAGAGTCCAAGCAGGGGATCAAAGGAAAGGGTGAGTAACAGCGTTACCCAGCAAGTTCATTATATGCAAGGTGGGAAGTTTGATGCTCTATATACCACCTCGGACTACCCGTCCTTGGCACTATGCAGTTTTCGTAAACATTTCTTCAAAGGTTGCTTTTATTATCAAAAACTCTGCCCATCAGCCTTCATAGGTTGACCAGAACTTTCATGGAGTTCCTTTCCTGTCGCGTTCATAGCTCCTTCCCGAAACAGGGAGTAACAAGTTATAGTTCTTACACTCTACAGAGGTGCGTTACTTCACCCATGAGAGATCAACTCCTTGTTGCACAACCAAACGTACTTTCCCGTCCATAATTCCATGATGTGGGGCCCAGTAGGTGATCTAAGATAATCACTGCCCTCTCTGCGACCCTGTATGTCTGCACGATCCTCCGGGGCTGACTACACCTCCGTTAAGCCCCCTCCCGGGTAAGCTATAACCATAATGAGTTCCCGAAGACTCTATGAGATGGTGATGCCCTGACAAGTTCCATATAGGGCTGACTATACCACTAAGAACCACTCATAGATAATCTAGACACCAAAATCGTGGGGCCTAAGGGTGCCCACCCATATGCTGGATCCTCGCAAGGAAACACAGTGTCACGTAAGGTCATCCTGCCTACATACAGAAGGAAAAGGATACGGCTGACTTCTCCGTCTCATTCCAAATCTCATGGTTAACGCGTGATATATGACGCTAGAATCACTAATGTCATGGGTTGTTAATTCCTAGGTGATTAATCTTGTTGCAAATGGAAACCTAAGTTCCATTGCTCACCTAATCCATATCATCACTTAGGATGATATCATCAATTTATTTGTTTGAGAAAATAATATTTTGTTTCCTTGGAACAAACATGATAACATACAATTTATAAATACTCTTCAAAGGACATGAGCAAGTGATGAACTTGCTTTGTGATTGCAAGGTAGTGAAGTTGGATGCTTGCACTTGACCTTGAGCTTCTATGTCTAAAAAGCATCATTATTGCGCGGTAAGGACAATATTTAAAGAAGCAAAATGAATATGCATAGTAATGCAATGCATCATTTATTATTTATCTTCTTTGTGTGTTTTACCCAATATATCAATTTCTGAAATTTCATTATGTAATAAAGGGATTCATTTTAAGGAATAACCTTTAATATTTTATAAATATTACATTCACTATTTTATAATGTAATATATTATTAATAGAGTTAAAAACTATTTTTTATTTAATTTTAACTCCTATAATTATTTTCTTAATATTTCTTTTTAAGAATAAGCATTTTAATTTAGAAGATTTTATTTTGATATCTTAAATATCAATTTGGTATTTTTCTAAAATACTATAATAATTAAGGATGATAAAAGTTTTTTTATTTATTTTTAGGTATTTTATTGATTTTTATAAAATTCCATAAGGAATATATTATAAAAATCTTTAACATAAAGTTATTCTATTAAAAATAGATTTATTAATTTAATTAGGTAGATTGTATTATTATAAACCTAACAATATATTATTTGTATTTTTAAGGCTCTTATTTTATTTTCTAGAATTTATTAAATCCTAGGGGTATTTTGGTATTTTGGCAATTCTTCAAATTCCTTTTCTTTTAATGTTTGGGCCAACCCCATTGGGCTATTTGGGCCCAACTTGGCCCAAATGGGCTGGTATAAACAATCGACCGAAGCGGTAATGGACCCTATCGGCCCAATACACTCCACTCTCTCTCACTCGTTCCTCTCCTTCTTCCTTGACCCCGTGGTGTTGCTGACACCGCTGTCGTGCGACTCACGTCGCCCTGGGTCTCCTTGGCCACCACCGTGGTGTATGGCGAGGTTGATGACCCTGCTCCTTCATCTGGTCCAATTCGATTTGTCTCTGGAGCTCTCCTTCGGCTAGGCTAGCTCCGTCCCGAACCCTAGGGTTTGGGATGCTGCCGTGATGTCTTCTCCGCTGCTCCCGTGGTGCTGTGAGTTGCTCATGGTGATGTGGTGGTGCTGTTCGTCCTCGTGCGTTGTTGTGGCCGCCGCCATGGCTCGGTGCGGGTTGCAGCGCCCTTCAGGTGCTCCTCGTGCGCCGTGCGCTCGTCGGCCCCTCTACTTCATCTTCTAATCGATAGCGAGGACCACTGGTGAGTTTAATCTTGCTCTCCACTCGTGCCTTCTGTCCTCTGCCTCTCTTCATCTCCTCTGTGTACCTCTAGTGGCCATCCCTAATTAGGGTTCATGTCTTGATTAGGGTTCACCCCTCTATTTTGGTTATATTCGATGGATTGGAACTAGTAGTGGTGGTTATTGAGGATGGTGAATGATTATATCATGTTGATTAATGTATACAGTTGGTTTTGATGATGCTGGTGACTTTATTAGACTGATTCCAATTGGTAATTGGACATGACCTAGATAATAGTGCTACTGTGGAACTCTTACTTGTGGGTTCTGGTAATTTGGGAATTCACTACTGTCAAGATATTAGTACTAACAATAGTACTGTGAGTGATTGTTCACTGTATTGTTAAACATTAATTTGTGTGGTCATATACAGATTGAGGGTTAATATGTTAATATAATGATGCTCTGATTAGGTATATATAAACTTGGTAATGATTCCTGGTGGTTGATTCCAGGAAAATGATAGCTAGTGATTTGCAAGTTTACTTATGAAAGCTAAGTAATTGGTTTGCTTGGTTTAGAACTTGTTCTTGTGACACCATCATTAGAATGGCACACAAGTGTTGGTTCTAATACTAGGCTTTATTCTGTCGGTGCTTAAGATTGGATTAATTCCATGATAGGCTGATAACTTTGATTAAACATATTTGCCTATGATGTTGGTCTGAGGCTTAGGAACTAGGTTCCTAACTTGCTGTCCCTCATAGATGTGTTCTGGTATTAATACCAGTTACTTATTCTTGAGTCCTTTTGATAAAATGGTTGGTGTGCTTATTATGTTATATGGACCCCTAAGATCTGTTGATTTCTGGGTTCTACTCTTTTAAGAGATGTGCCCAGAATTCATAATCTTAGCTATGGTTATATTGGAATATGGGATTTGGCTTTATATCTAGGATCAATGATGTTGGTCTGAGATCCTGGTTTGGTTTGTAGAATTCAGTCCTAGACTTTTATTCAAAAATCTTATGTGATGGATTCACCCCACTTGGGTGATTTCTGAGAGATTTATATATAAAACAACACATGATTTACAATCTATAGTAAATGGTTGAATTATGTGATGGTTTTATATGTACTCACCACACAACTAAGTTGTTGGTGTTGTTGCTGGTTTATCTGGTGGGCTAGATCTTGCTGACTTGCTTTGCTGGGGATCTTGTCCTTCACCTCCTGGTGCTGCTCCTTCTACTTCTGTTTCCCGTGAGCTTGTCCTTGATCTTGCTGTCCAGCTGCTCCACCCCCTCCTTATGTCACCATCTGGTGTATGGTTTGGCTGGTGGTTTTGCTTGGCTTTGGCAGGCTTGATGTGTTCCTGGTTTGGTGCTTGAGAAGGAGAGTAAGCTGCTGGGAGCTGTGCTACGACTGTACACTTCTCCTTTTGATTGTTTGGGTTGTTACTGCTATGTTGACATCACACATCATGCATTTAGATGACTGTGTTGCCTGGCTGTTTGGTGCATTGTGTGGATCAGATCAGTGAGGTGTTTTCACCTTTTATCCTTTTACAATTCACTCACTTGGTGAAACTTGCCCCTTTTACTTGTTGTTGATATATTGACTTGTGGATTATTTGATATGAAAGAACAGATACTTACACATTGGTGAAACTTGCCTCTTTTACTATTACTCAAGGATGTAATCTTGAGTAGTGCACTTCACTGCTCTCGACTGAGAGTAAATCTAACAAATTAATATTTTATTTTCATTTTGTTTGTTTTTGTATTTTGCAGGTACAAGATCTAGGTGCTCAAGATTTAGTATAGGATTAACTAGGTTTTTATTTTTGTTCATTGTAATATTTCCTTTTTGATTCTTTTTGTAAGAATCGTGTAATAGTTATTTATATTAGAATTTCCTTTCTTGTATTTTCTTTACTGTAATGAATCACTTCATTGGTTGAATGAGTTCCTCTTTGTAAAATGTTTATGGAATAAAGATAAGAATTAAGCATTCATTTCTTATTTGAATTTCTTAATCTTAAATTCTTATTATTATTTATTATATCTTTATCATAACAAATAATATTACTAAATTATTTTGGAAAACATTTTAAAATACCAAATCCTAACTTTTAAATATTGGTTCAAATTTTAGATTTGAATTCATATTATTTCCCTCAAAACACACTAATTCATAAAGATCATGTCAAAACTTATAAAGATCACTTTCAAGAGCTATTCCTACACCTAGAGAGTGAAAGAAACTTTGGTCACTTTAGGTTTTTGTTTGGAAAAATTTTTACCCACATTTTACAGATGAATGCATGCATATGCACAAAATCCTATTTCTATCCTTCGTTGGTTCCTAAATGCTGGGATGTTACACGCAGGACGAGGTCTCCTTCGATGAAGGATCTTGGACGCAGTCGTTGGTTGTGATAGTTACGGAGGCTTTGCTGATACACCATCGAACGAGTAGCGGCGATGTCGCGTGCTTCATCCAATAGGTCGACTGCGTCTTCGAGTGCGGTTGTTGATCCAGCCTCGCTGTAAGCAAAGACCCATGGGGCCTTGTGTCATACCTCGGCTAGTAGCATTGCTTTGGCTCCGTGCACCATGAAGAAGGGCGTGTAGCTAGTGGAGCTGTTTGGCGTTGTGCATAGGATCCAGAGGACGGAGGGTAGTTCGTATGCCCAGGCTCTTGCCAATCGTTCAATAGGGCACATGAGTCGCTTCTTGATCTTGTTGCAGACGAGGCCGTTGGCCTTTTTGACCTGGTTGTTAGTCTGCGGGTGCGCCATTGAGATGTACGTGATGTTGATGCCGAACCCCTCGTAGAAGTCTTGGAACTCCTTCGAGGTGAAGTTCGTGACGTTGTCGGTGATGATGTTGTGGGGCACCCCGAACCTATAGATAATGGACTGGAAGAACTTGACAGCTATGGCACCAGTTTGGTTGGTGATGGGCGTAGCCTCGATCCACTTGGTGAACTTGCTGACTGCCACCTGGAGGAAGATGTATCCTTCGGGTGAGGATTTTTGCAGCTTGCTGACCATGTCGAGTCCCCATTGAGCGAAGGGACATGCTAGTGGTATGGGCCTTAGCTCTGAGCCTGGTGCATGTGGTTTGTCGACAAACCGTTGGTAGGCGTTGCACTTCTCGACGATGTCCTTGGCGTCGCGCATCGCGGTTGGCCAGTACAAGCCATCTCGTAGAGCCTTGGCGACCAGGGCGTGGCTGCCAGCGTGGTGGCCACAGATGCCTTCATGGATGTCGAGGAGGATGCTCTTCCCATCACTGTTGGTGACGCATTGCTGGAGTATCCCAGTGATGCTTTGCTTGTATAGTTCGCCATTGATGATGGTGAAGGATTTTGAACGGCGAGCGATCTGCCTGGCGTCCGTCGGGTCGTCCGGCATTTGCTTGCTCAACAGATACTTGACATACGTTTGAGTCCATGTTTGCTCGATTGCCAAGACTTGCATCAGGCTCACCAACTCGACGTCTGCCTCTAGTTCTTTGGATGCCTTCGTTTTCTCGGGTGGCGCAGCCCCCGAGTGTCCCACGGCGTCGGTTGCACCCTTGGGAGTTTTGCGCTTAATAGAGTGTTCGCATATTTGTTCGAGGAACACGACCGGTGGTACTGGAGCACAGGTGGAGCCAACGTTGGCGAGCTTGTCGGCCTTCTCATTGCTTTCCTGGCCGACGTGCCGGAGTTCACAACCGTCAAAGTATCCTTCCAGTGAGTTGTAGAAGTCGCGGTAGGCTATCATGTTGTCGTTGATAGTGTCGCACTGGTTCATCGTCTGCTGGACAACGAGGCTGGAGTCGCTGTAGATGACTAGTCGTGTGGCGCCACAGACTTTAGCCATCTGCATGCCATGGATCAGCGCCTCATACTCAACCTTGTTGTTGGACGCGCGAAACCTCATCCGTGACACATATCTCATCTTGTCCCCTTGGGGGATGTCAAGATTACTCCAGATCCGGCTCCTCCCCATGTTTGGATACGTCAAAGTGCATTGTTCAGAGTTGGGACATGTCAGGGGTGTCCGGGAGCTACAGTTCCATCCAGTGGACGAAGAAGTCAGAGAGCACCTGCGACTTGATGGCGGTGTGCCGCTCGTAGATGATGTCACATGGGGACAGCTCGATGCCCCATAAGGCCACTCGCCCCTTGGCACACACCACGCTAGAACTCATCTGTGCACCCCTTATAATCTTCGGTTTTGCCATCAATATAGAACATACAAACAGGAGTAGGATTTTCCCTCCGGACGCCTGAACCTGGGTAAACCTCGTATCCCGTGTTGTTTGTCTGCTAGCCGTTCCGTGATCTCCAGAGTCCCCTTCTCTAAAACCCAAGTTCATAACAATAAGCATTGATGAGTCTAACCCTCATCATTGCTTCTTCTAGATTTTGGCTTGAACATGAACTTACCTGATGAGCTCATTGTGTCATGAAAGTTCCGAGGATCTTCTATAAATATCTGTGATATGAATAATATAATTATACCTTGGACATGTGATGTTTCTGTTGTACTACTCGGTTGGGTGTAATATTCGTGGAACGGTGTTATGTTAATGTTATACCAATGAATTGTGCACTACAACATGCTTGCTCGGTCACCCCGAAAATGATGGTGAAATTATGCAATTTAGTTATGATTGCAAAAACAACTTAGCTATATTAAAAATGAACTTACATATTGCAAAATAACAACTTATTTAATATATGTAAAATATAATATAGTACACAAAATGAAGGGACATCTTACCCAATCCTACCCCTAGTTATGGCAGATCATATAGCATACTATATTTGTAAAAATCAAACTTAGTTAAGCTGGTGAAAGCAATTTAGAAATGTTGACAAAAGACAACTTAGCTATTAGGAAAATGAACTTATCGTACAAAGCAAAAAAACTAGGCAAAACACAAAATATCCATGTTGCAAACAACAGAATTATTTACTCCAAAAATCTAATTAAGCTATGACCCCAAAACTACCCCCAATTAAGGCAAAAAATGAGTAACTAACTATATGTGAAATTTAACTTAGTTAATCTAGTGAAAACCAGTTATAAATGACCACAAATCGACTTACATATTTTTTAAAATGAACTTACATACAAAAGAAAAAAGTTAATGAAAAACACCTTGTTGCAAACAAACACAACTTAATTAGGTTTTGCAAAATCAATTTAACTATGAAGGAACACATTGCCTAATAAACCCCCAACTAAAGGTATAACTCACATCATATTGTATAGGGAATCAAACTTAGTTAAGCTGGTGAAAAGAAGTTAGATATGATCACAAAACAACTTAGCCATGGTGGTAAAAAAACTAAGCTATGAAAAAAGTATAACCTGAGTTAAGGAAAATTAAGTGACATCAAGTCAAAAACAAGGGCACAAATCTCTGTAACTTGTTGTATAGGGGAATGAGTGCATGTAATGCCTAGAAATATGGGTATCACACGAATCTAATGTGTACATGCTCTAACCCATCTGATTTCATTGTGATCAAGTACTATCCACACACGTAACACCCCAAAAAACTCGAACCCCAACAACTACTAAGCACGACACGGGGTGAAATCGAGGGATTTTGTGAACTGATGAAATCCGAAGAAATTCATCGAGAAATGGAGGTATACACATTTCTAAGGTGCGGATCCACAACTAAAACGCTAGTATCTCGGTGGATTTCAGGGGCAAACTTTAGCAAACAGGATTTACATGTGGTGAATCGAGATGGGGATTCTGTCGTCGGAGTGCTTTTCGTCGCCGAAATCGGTGCCCCTTCCGTGTCCCTTGTCCTCGCAGAGCACCATGCGCTTGCTCACGGGTCGATCTTCGTCGCTGATCTCAGCACACTCGTGCATGCCTCGCCCTTACATCGACGATCTCGCACTCCTCACACGTTGGGAGCTCTCCGACGAACTCAAGGCCCTCCTCTCGCATGTCTCCCTCTCTGTCGAAGAGCACCCTGAAATGTCGCTCTTGCCGCCGATGAAATCGCCATGGAACCCTAGAGAATAATAGGGGGAATGGGGAATGATAGAAACGACAAAATAGACGCGAGATTCAAACGTCTCCTCGCATGACACACACGTGGTGGGACCCCCCAGGCGGAAACTATCGGGACCAAGACACACACACGTCGATCTAAGACGATAGGACGGCCAGAGAGCGGTGGCTCACTATGGCATTCATATTTATAAATTTTACAACATAAAATACCCTTGGGTGACTCATGCTTGGAGATTGCCGGATTAGATGGGATTCGGTGGTGAAGTCAGTAGCAGAGATTGGTATCGAAACCGAGATTTGAGGACTACTAATGGTGGTTCGAGTCCTGGTGGTGATGATAAATTGGTTTGGTGATTCATGACTTGGAGGAGCAACATCGGCAAGTAGGGGCGACAACACAGGAGAAGTTCAAAGTCTAAACTTTCACGATGAAAATCCAAGGTCTGGACTTAATTGGTTGTATCTAGGAACGGTATTATTGAGGTATTGTTTTGTGAGCGCGGATTCTTCAGGGTGAAAACCTATGATCTGACCAGGGCGATGCCGACGCTTGTGCAATGTTACCTTTTTGGAGGCGTATCTTTTGGAGAAGATTGATTTGTGGTATTGTCTTGGTGGTGTTTGGTCTGCGCTGCTACAAGAAATAGATGACTGTAGCGGGACTTTGTTTTTGTATTTCTTCTTTCTTTTTAGTAGTGTGCATCATTGCCATTAGGATATTGCGTTGTAGTGGAGTCCGCGTGTAATTGATATCTTCACAATCTTAATATATATTCCCTTTGTCTAAAAAAACCTCCAGGCTTCACTTGATAGTGGTTATGATGTAGTACACTTGTGAGCTAGGAGTGCGTCAATTTGGAGGACGGGCTTGCCTCAAAAGCGAGTTTTTTGGGGGCTAAAGGAACCTCCAACGACTCCCTGCAAACGGACCGCGCGAGTCCGAATCGGTCCGGCCGGACATAGACCATGGCCCACGGCACCATGCAAATGGAGAGGGAACCCCGGAGCGGTCCGTTTATGTGCAAACTGAGCCCAAATCTGGGGCTGGAATGCGATGGGACATATGGCTGCCGTGTCCGGCTATGTCCTCCAAAGGCTTTGACGGGCCTATTTGGCGGTGTCTCATCAGATGGAAACCAGAGACGCGTGTACTTTTTAACGGGGACCGCGTCGTCACTATCCTCCACACACTCTGAGTCCACTGGTCAAAGCCTTAGCTCCACAAAACCCTAGCCACTACTTACCCACCGATAGCTGCTCCGTTGCCGACCGGCCACGATGATGAAGTGCCGGAAGGAGTGGCTACGTCCTAGCCGCAATGACCGCCATAAGTACTTCGTTTCGAGGTCTCCGCTAGCGCGCTCCTCCTTCTCCCGCTCCCCACGGTGTGCGCGCTGTCGCGTCCGCACTCCGATCAGCGCGTCAATGTGAGCCTTGAAGCCGTGCTCCCGGCTTCTCCCCCCCCCCCCCCCCCCCCGCTCCAGTGGCCCCCAGCGGCGCGTGCCACCGCCCCAGGTCTTTATCGGCATCGACGACAACGACGAGAAGTAGGCGGCAGTGTCGGCCTACCAGCATCACCGTCGACACCCCCCCCCCCCTCCCAAGCTACGGGCACCCATAATATTGGGTGTTTTTATTTTTTTGGGATATTTTGGACTGTCCCTAGACCATATTATAATTTGTATACCTATTTTCTACAATCTTTTTTTACAGGATAACCGTTAGAGGCACAGGCCACCGCAAAGGAACTCACCCCAGACGGTATGTCCTCCACCTCGCACAAACGGACTGAATCTTCGGTGCCCGAAATACGGGGCCTGTTGGAGGCCCTAAGCTAGTTCATGTACGGCTACACCGTAGACATACCGTGGATCTCGATCTATTCAAGGCCCTCGTTTTCTTCCTGACGTACGTCCAATGGTCGGCAGGCATCTTGCTGATCGTAAAGATTGTTCGTATGCTCCGTGGCTAGCAGCTAGCTTGCCATGGGGACACTGATCTGCCCTTGGAATCTGCATTATACTAGTATAGTAAGATTAAACTACTCCTACATAATTCAACTACTGTTTGACTAATACAGTAAGTCCGTGACCTTAATTTCCACCTAAAGCTAGAGTGAATCCTCGGTCCCGTACCCCTTCTCCTCCAAAAAGCGTGAGTAGGCGATTAGGGTTTCTGTGCCTGTCGTCGGTGTCGCTAGCGATCTGCCCCGCTCCTGTGGGGCCTTCGGGCTATGGAGGCAAAGTGGATCTCGGCTCCCGTCGGCGGGAGCTGCTCCGTTTCCTATTTTTAGGTTCAAAATTTGATGGGGCGGCGTTCAGGTGGTGATAGAGGCGTCTTCTCCAATAAAGCCTTTTTGGTTTCAGCCCCATCTCGACAAAGACGTAGAGAAGTTTGTAGGAGTGGTGTGGTCCTCAAGGATTTCTTATGGTTGTGGGATCTTCGGATGGTCAAGAAGCTTCATGAGCGGTTCATTCTTTTTCTTTGTCTTTAGGATTGATATGGCCTTCTGGACAAGTTCGGCGACTTTCCGTCCATAGCCAACAACGTCAGCCGGCTCTAGGAGGAGCGGCAGCGATGGCGCCGTCGACACGGTATAGTTTGAAGATGAAGGGCATCTCAAGAATTTTAATATAATTTTTTCGTTTTAATTGAGTTGTTTTGTACTATTCATTGTTTCTTTTAATGGCAAAGCACTATTCGGGCAAAAAAAAACACCTAAAGCTATGCAGACACAACGGTGAGACCGAATGCTCTCAAAGAAAGAAAAAAAGCGGTGATACCGAATGGAAGAATGAGAAATGACAAATGCAGCAGTATACTACCTGTTGGGAAACCGGGCCGGTAGAGGCCCACTCGGTGTGGCCTCTACCAGGCTAGGGTTGGCCCATGTGGGTATCGTATCCCCCCTTTAGCCTATAAATAGAGGAACAACCTTTGTACGTGAGTTACCGAGAAAGATATCAATAAAAGTTCCCTGTTTCATCTACTTTGTACTGTGTGTGCCTTCTCCTAGTCTTCTCTTCCGGCGTGGAACAGCCCCGGGACCGGCCAGTCGGCAGGGGGTGTTCCAACACGTTATCAGCACGTGTCTCTCCGTCGAGCCTCCGTCAAGCCACCGTCGAGCCTGCATCACGCAGGCTTTCGTTGAAGGTAACACAAATCTGACCGCAAAAATGGATTCGTCTCGCGTTTTCCTTTCAAGATTTGCGTTCAGATTTTAGATCAGATCCCATCTAAGGTGCGGATTTTTCTTTCCGGGAGTCGAGCTGACCTGCTGTCGCCGACCAATGTCGATCTAATCACTCCCAGATTAGAAATTTGTTGACTGTACCATCGATGCGTGCACCTGCTGTGCAGATCTGAATTTTTTTTTCTTAGCAGATCGGGCTGATCTCGACCGTTTTCGGATCGGATCTTAAGTTTTTGCACGTATTTTTTTTAACCACGTACGTACGTGACTTGCAAGCGCAGAGGCCATGGATATGGAGCAGCCTCGCTGGCTGCTCGCACCGCGCACGCGCCTCGCACGCACGACGCCATGGCCCCACTGGCCGCCGCCGCAGTGCGCCGCCGCGTGCCTGGCCGCCACCGCGTGCCTGCCTGGCCGCCGCCGCCGCCGAGGCCCCGCTGGCCGCGTGCCTGGCCGCCGCCGCCGCCGAGGCCCCGCTGGCCGCGTGCCTGGCCGCCGCCGAGGCCCCGCTGGCCGCGTGCCTGGCCGCCGCCGCCGGCCTCCCGTGCCCGCACCACGTTTGCCGGCCACGCCGCCGCACGCCGCGCCGCGCTGGACGCCGCGAGCCACCGCCCGTGCGCTGCCGCGTCCGCGCCGCCCGCGCGCTCCACTGGCTCGCGCCCCGCTGGCCGCCGCCGGCCGCGAGCTGCCGCCCGCGCACCGCCCCGCCTCGCCCTGCTGCCGCGAGCGCCCGCTACCGCGTCCGCCGAGCGCTCGCCCGCGTGCACAGTCGCGCCGCCCGCCGTGGCCTGCACCCGCACGCGCCGTCTGCCGCGCCGCTCGCGCTGGCCCCGCTGGCCGCCGCCGCCGCGCCGCGCGCGGCTGCGCCGCTCGCGCTGGCCCCGCTGGCCGCCGTCGCTGTGCCGCGCGCTGCTGCGCCCCGCCGGCCGCGTGCTGCGGCTACGCTGGCCGAGCCGCCGGCCTCCCGTGCCTGGCCGCGCGCCTGCGCCGGCGCGCGTCCGCCGCGCCCCGCTGGCTCCGCCCGGCCGTGCAGCCCCGCTGGCCGCGCGTGGTCCGCCGCCGTCCCCTACCTCGCCGCCGGTCCGGCCTGCTGCCGGCGCCGCCGCCCCAGTCAGGAGCTAGCTCTGCTAGCTCCGTTCCCCCGCTAAGCGGGCAGGGACGGTCTGGAGCGGGCCGGTCGCGCAGAGGCAAGTATGGTCGGGCCGTTTGGTAGCACGCGATCGCGGGCGGTTGGACCGTTTTTGGCTCTGTTTTGGCCCGATTTTAAACAAGCTTTTACACTATGTCTTACTACAGTTATTAATTACCGCATGTCTTTAATACTTTGTATCTCATAGATAGCTTGCACCGTTTTTTTAATTGAATTTTGGAACGCCGTCATATTTGAATTATTGTATCGATTATCACATTTATGCAACCGATTACCTGCTGTAATCTTACACACTTTGCATAAATTGCAGATGACCGGAATCGTCAGCCGCGAGTTCCCGGAGTTGACCCAGGATGGGCTTAACTACCTGACTTGGGCCTCGGACGTTGAGATCGTCCTTGAGGGCTGATGCATCAAGGATGCGTTGATTGCGGGGACCCCGACGGCCCCCAGCAAAACCATCCCGGCGGATAACGCCAAAGCCCTGCACTTCCTCCGCCATCACATGTGTGAGACTCTCAAGAATGAGTACGTGGCAGAACGGAGTGCTTCTGCCCTTTGGACCGCCCTCAACAAGCGGTTCTCTAGGCTGAAGTACACCATTCAGCCACAGGCGGAGGCAGATTGGATACGTCTGAGGTTTGCGGACTTCAAGACGGTGGGAGAGTACAACTCCAGGTTGCACCGGATTTGTACTATTCTTCAGCTGTGTGGGACCAGTACTACCGATCAGCAGAAGATAGACAAAACCCTCTCCACATTCCATCCGGACAACATCCAGTCCTCGCGAAACTTTCGCCAGGAAGGATTCACGGAATATGCAGCGCTTATTGATGCTCTCCAGGTGGCCGAGGCGCAGGATAATGTTCTGAAAAAGAACTTCTCCGCGCAACCCTTCGCAGGGGGCCCAAGTCATGAGGCCAATGCTGGTGCCTACAAGGTGCGCAAGCCCATCCACAAGAAGAGAGGCAAGAAGGGCAAGAAGGGCCCCAACTCCTTCAACCCGGCCAAGCAACGCACGGCGGGCAAGGGGGAGGCGAGGCCCCAGGACTGCTTCCGCTGTGGCTCCAAGACTCACTTCTCCAGGCAGTGTTTGGCCCCTAAACACGTCGTGGACGCGTTCAAGGCCAACAAGAAGGCGCGCGAGGCGCATCTTGTCCAGGTTGAGGCACCACTGGCGCCCGGAGCGGCGCCTGTGCAGAACGTCACGCACATAGTGGCGCAGGACGTAGCACAAGTGGCAGCACCCTCGGCGGTCCCCACGGACGCCGCTGTGCCCATGGAGGTTGAGCACATTGTGCCCCCGCCACCTCAGCCAGGCCCCTTGTCCATGATGATGGCCAACGCAGAGACGCCCACCGACCTTGAGATACTGGCTGAGCTTGGTGATTTCCTCGCAGAATCCACCTGAGCTCCATTTTGTTGTGATGATTCCTTTTCCGCAATAATCAGATACAATTACTCGATATGGTTGTAAGCTCTATGAGAGCATAACATTTATTTGTTTTCTGGCAATTGGATGACATTTATTCATTTATTCCATTATTTGATTATGTGATGTTCTGAAATGTCTATGTGTTTTACTTACTTGATGTAGCAATTTCCTCGCTCCATTATATTAATTAGGCACTATATTTTAGAACGCGTGTGGCGCCCAAATGGAGGAAACGTGCCTTGCTGATAGCGGCACCACCAATACCATCTTGAGAGAAACAAAGTATTTTGAGTGCATTACCAAAAATCCTGGTAACATAATGACGATCGCCGGCTGCGGTCCGAATGTAGTTGGCTCCGGAAGAGCAACTATCATACTCCCAAATGGAACAACTCTGATCATTCAAGAGGCATTGTTGTATCCGGAGTCGACTCGTACTCTCTTAAGTTTTAGAGACATCCGCGCAAATGGTTTCCATGTCGAAACCGATGATGATGAGAATGGAAAGGAGTTCCTACTCATTACCAAGCGCGACGAAAATGGTAAACATGTTGTCGAAAGACTCCCTTCATTAGCTACTGGGCTGTACTACACTAAGATAGTAGCACCACCTATTTACACTACCCTTAAGACTGTCTTTAGAAGCTCCGAACTATTCTGCCTTTGGCATGATAGGTTAGGCCACCCCGGTCTTAGGATGATGAGAAATATAATTAACAACTCGAACGGTCATAATGTTAATGTGAAAAATTTCCCGAATCCCGATGATTTCGTGTGCTCCGCATGCGCTACGGGGAAATTGATCATTAGACCGTCCCCCCTAAAGGTGAAGGATGAACTCCCCGCGTTCTTGGAACGCATTCAAGGGGATATATGTGGTCCAATTCAGCCCCTCTCAGGGCCGTTTCGGTACTTCATGGTGCTCATCGATGCTTCCTCTAAATGGTCCAATGTTTGCCTGCTGTCAACAAGGAACCATGCTTTTGCAAAGTTGATCTCCCAGATCATACAAATAAGGAATAAATTCCCTGATTATCGTTTAAAGTCTATTCGAATGGACAATGCCGGAGAATTTACTTCAAAGGCATTCGATGATTATTGCATGGCAACTGGAATCAAACTTGAGCACTCCGTACCGCATGTCCACACTCAAAATGGACTCGCGGAGGCATTGATTAAAAGGATTAAATTCATTGCCAGACCACTCCTTCAGGGTTGTAATTTACCAACTACATGTTGGGGACACGCGGTGTTACACGCCGCTAATCTCATCAACTTTCGACCATCGGCCTACAACATCCACTCTCCCATCCAACTTGCGCAAGGGTCGGCACCGAAAATTTCCCACCTACGTAGGTTCGGCTGCCAGGTATATGTACCTATACCACCACCCCAGCGATCAGCAATGGGACCGCTCCGTAAGTCGGGGATATACGTTGGTTATGAGACTGTGTCCATAATCAGGTTCTTGGACCCCTTGACAGGTGACTGTCACACGGCCCGTTTTGCTGACTGTATTTTTGACGAGGATCTTTTCCCGACTTTGGGGGGAGGTAATCAACCCCTGGATGACAAAAGTCGAGAAATCACGTGGAAAGCCACGGGGATCCACGCTCATGACCCGCGCACTGTTGAGACTAATAGAGAAGTCCAAAAGATACTAGATTTGCACTCCCTAGCGAATCAACTGCCCGATCATTTTAGTGATTTAAAGACTGTAACAAAGTCGCATGTGCATGCACGCAATGCACCGGAAAGGGTTGAAATACCAAAGAAAAATGATGGTATACCCGCTCCTGCTCCAAGGCCTAAGAGGACGCGGATTCCGGTTTCTCAAATCCCAAGTACCCGAGGACGCCCGAAGAAAAAGGATAAGAGAGATTTATTACAGACTACCCCTGTTGAGGGGAGCCAGTTGAGACCTGGCACGAGTACGGATATTTCAGTGCACGAAATTCCGGACTTGAACTTTCCTATATCGGAAATACCCAGCGAAGTTGTGTGCGCACACATCGGAGCGGGAAAGCTAAAGGACCTAGCTCCTGGATTGGGAAATCCGGTGGAGCAAGAGGATGTGCCTGATGCACTCCATGACGAAATGGCCATTAACTATATTAATTCGGACGAGTCATACAACCGAGCCATGGCAAATGTCGACGTTAATTTTGCCAAGAAAATTGCCTCAATCATAGATCTTGACCCTGAGCCTAACACGCTCGCTGATTGCAAGAAAAGATCGGATTGGAAAGATTGGCAGAAGGCAATTACTGCTGAATTATTATCGTTAAACAAAAGAGAGGTATTTGGACCTGTTTGTCTAACTCTCCCCACATTCGCCCCGTTGGCCATAAGTGGGTTTTTGTTCGAAAGAGAAACGAGAATAATGAAGTAGTAAGGTACAAAGCAAGGCTCGTTGCTCAAGGTTTCACTCAGCGACCAGGTGTCGACTTTGAGGAAACTTACTCCCCAGTCATGGATGGAATTACCTTTAGATACTTGATCTCAATGGCAGTAAACATGGACTTAAAAATGAAACTAATGGATGTTGTCACCGCTTACCTATATGGTAACTTGGATTCGGACATATACATGAAAGTACCAGAAGGTATCCCTGTCCCGAACCAGGATAGAGCAAACAGGAGCTTATACAGTGTTCAGCTTAAGAAGTCATTGTATGGACTAAAACAGTCATGTAGGATGTGGTATAATCGTTTAAGCGATTTCCTTCATGAGAAGGGCTACGCGAGCAATGAAGATTGCCCATGTGTTTTTATACGGAGATCCCAGGATGGTTTCTGTATTATCTCGGTGTACGTGGACGATTTGAATATAATCGGTACACCTGACGATATTGAGGAAGCGAGTTCCTACCTGATGTCGGAATTCGAGATGAAAGACTTAGGCAAAACCAAGTTCTGCCTCGGTCTGCAACTTGAGCATTCCCCTGCTGGGATTCTAGTTCATCAGTCGGCCTACACCCAGAAGGTGTTGGAACGATTTGGGTTTGAAAAGGCATATCCTTCTAAGACCCCGATGGTCGGAAGATCTTTGCAACAAGACAAGGACCCGTTCAGGCCTAAAGAAGAGGGGGAGGAAATTCGCGATTTTTTTTTAAATAATACGAATTAATTATTTAATTTGAGTTTTATTATGCGTTTTTTCGAAATTCCAAATCTAGTGCTTTGTCGGCCAGGGGCAAGCCGACTGGGCCAATCGGCCAGGCCCTGGCCGACTGCATTGCAATCGTCCAGCAGCCAGCTGACAGCAGGTCGGCCAGTGGGGCCGCGGGACCCACAACGGTCGACAGGACCAGTCGGCCAGGCGCAGGCCGACTGCCCAATCGGCCAGGCCCAGGCCGACTGGGGCCAGATAAGGGCGACGCCGCCGCGCCCGGCCTTCTTCTCCACGCGACGCGCCTGCCTTCTTCTTCTCCAGCGCTGCCTCTCTCTCTCCCCTTTGTGTTCTTCATTTTTGCCCACCCTTTTTCTCAGATTTTGCTCGATTTGACCACAAAAAAGTCAATCCAAATCCATTAGAGAGGGAGTTGAAGCCCGATCTACGGATTGGTTAGCTCATGGCTTGATTTGGTGTTGGTTTGTTGGAGGAACGGTGGTGGAGCTGTTGTAAAGCAATGGCAATGGTGGTGGAGCTGTGGTGGAGGAGCTGAGGCTGTGGTGGTGGAGCAGTGTTCGAGCTGTGTTGGTGGCAGCTTCTCTCGCTTCAAGGGTAAACTCTAATCCCTCGATAATCAATGGATATTGTATATGGTTACGTACGTTCGTCGTATGGTTAGTCTATTAGAATATTTGGCTAGTTGATTAGTAAAAATTTGGCCGGTGGATTAGTAGCAATATTTGACCGATGGGTTAGACACAAAAATTTGTCTGGTGGATTAGTAGCAATATTTGACCGATGTGTTAGGCACAAAAATTTGTCCGGTGGATTAGTAGCAATATTTGACCGGTAGCAATAATATCATATTTTTTAGAATATTTGCAAGCATTGCCCAAAGTTATACGCGTTGTCGATAAATAATTGATTAGGTTGTTTATTTTATGTCAGCAGAGATGACCAATTTAGTGAAGTTCGTGTTTTATTACGGTCATGGGAATGTTCGAACAAATGACTTTGGAGCAGATCTTGGAGAGTTTATGTGTACACAGTTAGATTTGACTGCCCCTCAAACATGGAGTGTTAGTCAGTTGAAGGAATGGTTGACAGGATGTTTAGGCTATAACATCGAGACGTACACCGTCAGCGTGCAAGCATTATGGACAAAGTCAAGAAAAAATATTTTCTGGACTTTAAGGCATGTAGATACAGACAGAGACTGGTTTAAGTGGTTAAAAGGCTGCGAAGATAGGCATGTAAACCCTCGCGCATTAGTGCTTCCTGTCTTGAAGGAGATCGATGGTGGACATGTTTCGCGCCATAGTGTTCATTCAAGTTACGGGATGTACTCTATGTCCAGTGCTGGAGGCGGTGGTTATGAATCGGGGCAGAGCAGTGAGATAGGAGGAGGAGGAGGCGGTGGTTATGAATCGGGGCAGAGCAGTCAGGCCGGAGGTGGAGAAGACTATAGTGGAGAGGCAGATGCGGACGAGGAAGATGGAGGCATGCAGAACATGATGGAAGAGGAGGATTACATGGATGGCGAGAGTGGTGATTCTGATGACCCTGATGATTCTGATGGAGAAGGCAATGGTGGAGAGGACATGCCGATTCCTGCTTCATGGAATCAAAACATGTCAACCGGAATGACCGTTGATGATGGTCATGATTCTGCGTGGGAATATCACAGCAACAGAATTGCCCAGGGTGCCAGATATCAAGACAAGCAACATTTGCAAGATGCAGTCGTTGCTTGGGCAATATCAACACACAGGGTTTTGAAAACAACCGTGTCCTCTAAGAAATACTTGACAATGGAATGCGTGGATATAAATTGTCTAGGCAGGGTGCATGCCTATGTCCCTGCGTATGACACAACTTGGTTGGTGAGCGACTATGTGCAGCACACATGTAAGTTACACAATGTTCCTAAAGATCATCTTAACCTCTCCTCCACACTTCTAGCTCGGCTGCTTTACACGGACTTAGTAGAGTGCAAAGCCTTGACAGTACCTAGTATACAGAAGAAAGTAAAGACCCGGTTTAAGTACTCCATTTCGTATGGCAAGGCTTGGAGGGCAAAGCAAAGGGCTCTTGAGGAGAGGTTTGGTTCGTTTAGAGACGCGTATGACTCTGTGGTCCGACAACTTCAGACACTGCAGGATAGAAACCCAGGCACCTATGTCGACATACAATATTATGTGATACCCAAGGATCCATCCGTGAAGGTGCTTCATCGAGTGTTCTTCTCTTTTGCTGTATGCATCCAAGCTTTCACTTATTGTCGTCCAGTGATATGTGTAGACGGTACTTTTCTAACTGGCAAGTACAAGGGTCAGATCCTTACCGCCATTGGTCAAGACGGCAACAATCAGATTGTCCCACTCGCATTTGCTTTCGTGGAGGGCGAAAACACTGAAAGTTGGACATGGTTCTTCAGGCAGCTCAAAATAGCAGTTGTGAAAGACAAGCCGAATGTGTGCATCATTCATGATAGGCATGCAGGTATACTCAATGCCGTAAAACGGCTGACACAGCCAGGGCCAGAAGAGCAAACACCTTGGCTTGACATGCAAAGCCGATGGTGCATGCGCCATTTGGGTGCTAATTTCTTCTCACAGTTCAGAAACAAGAACCTCATGAATCTATTCAAAAAATTGTGCAAGCAGAACCAAGAATGGAAGCACGATTTCATACGTGCAAAGCTCGATGAATTTACTCAGAAACATGTGAGGGCAAGGAAAGCTGCGCAAAACGCAGCCTTAGCTGCACATCAAGCAGCAGTAGCTGCACATCAAGCTACTGGAGCTGCCCCTGTGGAGGAAGATCCTGTAGGGCTTTGTGACTTGCCTGGATTTGATCCACCTGGTATAAGGAGAAGGCTTGGCAGATCGATCAAGAACTTCCAACAGTGGATAGAGCACGAGCCTTTGGAGAGGTGGTCTTTGCTACACGATACACATGGAGCTAGGTATGGTGTCATGACTACAAACCTAGCTGAGTCATATACCTTTGTCCTCAGAGGTAACAGGGCACTTCCACTGATAGCCATAGTCAAAGGTATTCTGTATGGCACGATTTCATATTTTAGAACCAGACGACAGGGTGCTCAGATGCATATCATGAACAATCCGAACACCCGCTTCTATGAAAAGGTTATGAGGTACATGGATAAGAAGATGGCGAAGTGTATGTCACACACCGTCGTGTGCATAGGTAATGAGGACAGAAGGTTTGAGGTGCGGCTAGCCACCGATAAGTTTGGGTGTGGTAATGAACTGAGAACGCATGAGGTGAAGATAGGTAATGAGCAATGGCCAACCTGCGAGTGCACCTGCAACAAACCAAAGTTGCTTCATCTGCCTTGCTCTCATGTGCTTGCTGCTTGTCGGCAGCTAGGGTTGGACGCCATATCGTTCGTGTCTCCCTACTACCTGAAAGAATCTGTGGTCAATACTTGGACGGGTGAGATGTCAGGATTTCGAGTAATGGGTAATTTCAACACCGTGAACCCTGGTGAAAGGCAGTACATCCCACACCCTGCTCTAATGCGAACAAGCAGAGGCAGACGCCAGTGTAGACGCATCCGGAATGACATGGACGAATCAGAAGCTGGCGGCCCAACTCGGCAGTGTTTTCTATGCAATGAATTTGGTCACAGGGATACTCATTGTCCCACTTTCGGTACAGGCGGCACACATACGCGAGGACGGGGTGCGCGAGGTCGAAGAGGTAGAGGACGCGGGTGAAACTATGTGGCGAACTATGTTTGATGTTGTAATATGTGGCGAACTATGTTTTATGTTGTAATATGTGGCGAACTATGTTTTATGTTGTAATATGTGTCGAACTATGTTTTATGTTGTAATATGTGGCGAACTATGTTTGATGTGCATAGTTACTTGTTACATTCATTATTTAGTTGACATAACCTATGCATGGAGCTAACAAATTATTATTCGCAGAGACGCTTTTCTCACAATCAGGTGAGGGGTTGCTACCCCGCACTGTCCGAGCAGTTTGACGTACTGCTAGCGAGTTCGGTGATGTGGGAGCCCTACGGTAATGAAGCTGTCACTGCTAGATTCCAGAGGGATGGGGACGCCGCACAAATGTCTTTACTATGCGCCAGGGACGAGCCGTATTGGCTCACAAAATCGAAGATCATCTTCGACATGCAGGTAGAGGAGATGAGCCTACATAGAGTAATGAGGCAGTTTGGTCTTCGCCAGCTGGCTGATCCTCGTCCTACGGAGAGCGCCATTCCTTCAGTCGTACACACGTATGTTTCATTTACACATTACTTCCATATTAACATGATTTATGGCTGACATGACACTAACCATGTTAAATGTTAGGTTGTCGAGGAAGGGAAGTAGCAAGACCGCCACGGGTTGGCTACACAGGGTTGGGGTGTACGTTCAAGAGTGGGACACCGCTACAACCCGAGTCTGGGACTCGAACGAGGCATTTGACATGGAAGAGTTCAACAGGTACTTGGATAGCTACATGAGCGCCACACGACTACGCATCACGCAGCAATCTCACCCAGAGGAGATGCCGGGCGCTGCTACTTGGGATAGTTATCCGAGCCAGTCGACTGTGGGCAGCAGACAACACGCGGTATGTTCTTCATCTAATGCACGTATTTATTACATAGTTTTCCATCTATATATGCCGAACCTTGTGGTGTCTTTTGCAGGCACAGCTCTTAGTCGATCTTGAGACGGAGAGTGCTGAGTACATACGCTCTCTTTCGTCCGGACCCCTACTTATTCACCGGCAGGACCAGGAGACCTGACTGAGTCGCCTGGAGGAGAAGATACGACGTATCTACGGGGTTATCACGTGCACCCGCCCTTCGGACATTGCTCACCACCCGGCACCACTGCGTCCTCCGCGGCACTCGACGCACCACCAGCAGCAGCAGCCACCCTCGCCCCTACGACAGGCTCCCCGTCCACGGCTTACACCACATACGGCTCCGAGACCTCCTCCCCCAGACCAGGCTGGAGGTTCGACGTGGCATCAGCAGTCTTCTTTCGACTGTTGGCAGCAGCAGCAGCCACCTTTGCACGATGGAGGTTCGTCGTGGCAGCACCAGCAGCATGAGCCTTGGGGTCACCCTCCCATGCCAAACTACGGGTTTCACCCACAGCCACAGCCACATGGTATGTGTCTTACAAGATAAGCGTCGAGGCTCATTTCATGTCAAGTTCTTACATACTTTGTTTTTATGTGCAGGAGCATTCGGAATGCAGGGGTCTATGCCTGGCTATCAGTCGTCTGTGTCCGGATCCGCCTGGACTGATCAGGACGTTGATCATAGCACTCAGGATTTCATGACGCAGAGCAGTTGGCTGAACATTTTCCAGACTCCTGCACCTGACCCCACACAGGAGACTCAGTACGATGAGCACGGGTCGGTGATTCCTCCCCGACAGGTTCGGCCGCCCCACAGGTTCGGTTGGACGACGCCTCCTAACCCACCACCCGAGCGTCGCGGCAGACGACGTCGCTGAGACATATATTTATCTATGTATGAGACATATATTTATCTATGTATGAGACATGTCTATCTATGCATGAGACATCTACCTATATATGAGACATCATTCTATCATTTCACGATTTTTATTGCAACACAGTTCAACATAACTTGCAACACAGTTCAACATAACTTGCGGTACATAAATAAGAGTCCTATCAATCCCTAGCATGATGCCTTTCCCTTTCCCTTCGATGATGCCTCGCCCTTTCCCTTGGACGATCCCTCGCACTTGCTCTTCTTGGCCTGCTCTTTCTTCTTCTCCTGCCTCTTGTCCCACTCAGCTCTCGCCTTGCTTCCAACGGGTGGCGGCATGAAGATATCATCCTCATCTTCGCTCTCTTCTATGCAGGCCCTACGTGCCACAGCCTGCTTCGTCATGTCAGCTTGACTCTTCTTGGCCTGCTCTTTCTTCTTCTCCTGCCTCTTGTCCCACTCAGCTCTTGCCTTGCTTCCAACCGGTGGCGGCATGAAGATATCATCCTCATCTTCGCTATCTTCTATCCAGAACCAAGGTGTATTAGCCACCTCCATCATGCGAGCTTCACTCTTGAAGGTGAGCTTGTCCCACCTTGCCTTGATCCTGAGAAGCTCTGCTCGTACCTGATTTGGGGTCTTCAGTTTCCACCCTCTTCGATGAAGTGACTTACCAAGTATAACGAGAGCATCATGGTTCGATACCAACGTATCCCAGTCGGCTGGTTTATCGCCTATCTCAACAGTTCTGGCTATGAAGAAAAGCCCAATGGACATATCTACAGGCCAGGGAGAAGCGTCGGTCATACTGGAGAGGAGGGGAGGAAAATGCGAGAGCCAGAGGAGAGGAGGGAAATGAGAGAGTAAGAGGAGGAAGAGAAGAACTGGTAAAGGATACATCTCGTTGCCCGGATTTATAGAGGCACCGAAGCGAATAGGCGGGAAAAAAAGGCGGGAAGTAGTGGCGGGAAAAAAGGGCGGGAAAAAAAGGGCGGGAAGTAGTGGCGGGAACAAAGGGAGGGAAGTAGTGGCGGGAACAAAGAGAGGGAAGTACTGGCGGGAAAATCGGCGCGATGGCGGAAAAAATCGGCGCGAAGGATTGGCGACAAAATCGGCGCGGCGAAAGATTAGGGCTGCATTGATCATGCAGGATTTTGCTAGGGGCAGGACGATTAGGCAATCGGCCTAGGCCTGGCCGATTGCACTTATCGGCCTGGGCCAGACCGACTGGGCCAATCGGCCAGGCCCTGGCCGACTGCATGTGTGGGGCAGGGCCGACTGCATGGTGCCACATGTAGTCGGCCAGGGCCTGGCCGATTGGCCCAGTCGGTCTGGCCCAGGCCGACAAAGCACTAGATTTGGAATTTCGAAAAAACGCGTAATAGAACTCAAATTAAATAATTAATTCGTATTATTTAAAAAAAAATTGCAGGAAATTCTGGGACCGGAATTCCCCTACTTAAGTGCAGTTGGCGCACTTATGTACCTCGCAAATTGTACACGGCCGGATATTGCATTCGCCGTCAATTTGCTTGCAAGGTACAGTTCTGAGCCTACCAAGAGGCATTGGAAAGGCGTTAAAGACATCTTTAGGTACATACAAGGGACAAAGGACCTTGGCTTGTTTTACCAAAAGAACCAAGACCTATCTGTTGT
The DNA here is from genome assembly GCA_916181665.1 of Avena sativa. Taxonomy (NCBI): domain Eukaryota; kingdom Viridiplantae; phylum Streptophyta; class Magnoliopsida; order Poales; family Poaceae; genus Avena; species Avena sativa. Next base: position 374,005,912 of record OV702280.1, read on the forward strand.
AGGCTATGCAGATGCTGGGTACCTTTCGGACCCGCATACATCCAAGTCGCAGACTGGATATGTTTTTCTTTGTGGTGGAACAGCTATTTCCTGGAAATCGTCTAAGCAAACCCTTGTGTCGACTTCGACGAACCACTCAGAAATCATAGCATTATATGAAGCATCACGAAAATGTGTATGGCTTTGACGAGTAGTCAGTCACATCCAGATATCATGTGGACTGAACACCGTACAAACCCCAACAATTATCTATGAAGATAATGCCGCTTGTGTTGCACAAGTCCAGACGGGTTACGTGAAGAGCAATCTCACAAAGCATATAAACCCCAAGTTCTTCTATGCACATGAGTTGCAAAAGATGAACGAAGTGAAAGTCTTGCATACTAAGTCGTGTGAAAATCTCGCTGATTTGTTCACTAAATCATTGCCAGCGTCTTCTTTCGAGAGATGTGTTCGAGGGATCGGCATGATGAGACTTAGGGAGATGCAAGGTTCAGGGGGAGAATCTTCACAAACTCATCGCTGAAATCTTGATCCCGATGATTGAGTACTTAACTTTATAGTTAAGTGAATTGTACTCTTTTTCCCTTAGTGAGTTTTTATGAAGATTCTCACATGAGGTTTTTAATGAGGCAATTCGTGCAACATAGCAAGAAGTATACCGTGTGCATTTCTCCATATTTTTCCCACTGGGTTTTTCGGAGTTTTAAGCCATGGTTATACGGATAAGATACCCAGGGGGAGTGTTGGGAAACCGGGCCGGTAGAGGCCCACTCGGTGTGGCCTCTACCAGGCTAGGGTTGGCCCATGTGGGTATCGTATCCCCCTTTAGCCTATAAATAGAGGAACAACCTTTGTACGTGAGTTACCGAGAAAGATATCAATAAAAGTTCCCTGTTTTATCTACTTTGTACTGTGTGTGCCTTCTCCTAGTCTTCTCTTCCGGCGTGAAACAGCCCCGGGACCGGCCAGTCGGCAGGGGGTGTTCCAACACTACCATCGTCTCCTGCCCCGACGTGGATGGACCTTCGTTTCCTGTGCTGTCGCCTAGCCACCGATCGGTCGGTCGATCACATGGAGGGAGTTGGGATTCGCGGCGACGTGTGTGATGATGGTATAATAATGCATGCATGCATGGGGCTCCCAGCCTCGCATCGCCCACGACAAAACGCACGTACGCGCGCGCAGGCAGCAACAACAACCGGATCTCGGCCCACACTGTGCAGGTGTGTGTACATGGCGCCATCCATGCGCGCAAATAATTCTCAGCAAATTATCGCCAATCCAATCCGCCGATCGAGCAGGCGACATGGACAGCTAGCTAGCTGCCGCTCCATCGGCTCCTCCCTTGCCTCTCGCCTGGCGTTCGATCGAGAATATTCGCTGCTTCAAACAAGATCATCACAAGATGAGAGAATATTTGCCGCGTAAACTAGTGGCGCGCTCGCATGCATGTGACGATTTTATTCTGAACTGAATGCTGCTGGTAGCACCGTAGCAGCTAGCATGTGACGCTACCCGAAACAGCCAGGCACGAGAGGATTTTGTCGTTCCTCCGCCCGTTTTAGATCCACAAGTGTAATTAATTAACCTTTTTCGCAAAATAAATAAATCAACTTTGTCTTTTGGCTTGCCTGTCCTGTTGCCCGCTGCGCCGGCCGCGGTCTCTGCTCTACTGGACTATATACATTTCTTGGTTCAGTTTTGGATCCACAAGTGTAAGGACGTCCAGCGCGTGGTGTACAAAGTACGGTATGCGATTGGGGAGTGATGGCTCATGAATGTATTTCTGCCCATCGCCCAGCTACCTACTAGAACAGTACAGGTACAGCATTGCGCAGACTAGTGGCGTATTAGCAGGCAGAGTAGTAATGGGTAGTACGTGTACGTGTACATCTTTATTGCTGTAGCGGCGAAGTAGCATCTACGTAGACAGCTAGCTCGCGGCCACGAGTGTGGGCGAGGAATTCCCAGAGATCGAAGGTGCTTGCGCAGTGGGGTTGGTGGTCGATCGATGAGCATGCTGGGAAGGAAGTCATGGCATTAACCCGTTGTGATGTGAACATTGTTTCAAGAATTTCAGTAACGTTAGTATATGCATGAACTTGTTGTGTACTGTCAGGTGGCAATTTTTTTTAGCTTGGTTGATTCTCCAAAACAATTGACCACATCTTGACCATAGACCACATCCACCAATAATACATGCGGCTATGGAGTGGAATAAATGGGAAACAACTTAGTGAGGATATAGAACACAATTAAGGATGACAATTTTACCCATGGGTACGGGTACCCGTGGGTACCATATCCGCATGGGTAGGGTATGGACACACTTTTATACCCATGGGCAATACCCATATCCTACCCATTAAGTCACGGGTATGGGAACGGGTACAGACTTGTATTCATGGGTATACCCATACCCTGTCCTTTTAAACTGGCATGTCAAACTTACCTATAGAGTTTGAACTTATGCGGCCGAGAAGCCTAGGGATGAGTATGCCATTGCCACTTCTAAACTTTGATTTGATACTTTCATGTACTCATCTACTATTAGTAAGTATAGATTACTGTATTTTTTCAAATATTATATTGATGAAATTAAAATTTTGAATAACTTGTATACTACTGGATATACCCGTCGGGTATACAATGGGTACGGGTACCCGCCGGGTATGGGTATGGGTAAATTTTTATACCCGCGGGTATGGGTATGAGTAAGCTTTTGTATCCATTGGCTACACGAGTATGGGTATGGTATTGCTCTACCCTGCCCATACCCTGTCCATTGTCATCCTTAAACACAATTGTTTGGAACCTCACGGAAAATGGAGAAAATTCTTCTTCTTCGGCATATAAGGCACAATTCTTTGGCTTCACCCTCACTCTCTTCAACAAAATGGTATTGAAGGCATGGACACCACCCAAGATCGAATTCTTTAAATGGATGGCCATCCAAAATAGGCTTTGGACGACGGACCGCCTTGGAAAAAAAGAGGACGGATAAATTGTGGGCTTTGTCTGCCTTGTAAGAAAATCCAAGAGACGTCCCACCTCTTTTCCCAATGCTGGTTCACCAAGAGGACTTGGGGTTTAGTTAAAGATTGGCTCGGGACCCCAAACATTCAAACTCACTTGTGGACATGGGAGCTATCCATTCAAGATTGGTGGATGATAATATCTTGCAAAGCTACTTCCAACCGTAAAGCTATCATGGCTTTCATTACAATTCTTGTTACTTGGACGATTTGAAAAGAGAGAAATGCGAGTCTTTCGAAAGAAGTATGCGCCACCTACAATCCTACTTAAAACCATCAAAGAAGAGGCGAAGCTTTGGGTCACTGCGGGCACCAAATTTTGAAGTTTTTTTTTGGGAGAGTAATCCCTTATGTATTTTGGACACTCCTTTTTCTTTTTTTTTTGTCATGTCATGACTCTCTCTCTCCTTATTTAATATATGAGGCAAATCTTTTGCCTCCATTCAAAAAAAAGACCGAGTGTGGACAGCGGACCGCCTAGTGCGTCGAGGGTGGCCCGATTGCAGGCTTTGCAACCTATGCGAAAGAGAACCGAAGGCACATCGCATTTTCAATGTAGGTTACTCCCAGCACATTTGGAATGGCATCAATGGACAAACTTTTCTTGGGTTGAAGATTGGTGGTGCTCCATGGTGGGGGTCAATGGGCGACGTAGTAAGGGGCCTATATCCTCGTTGACCTCGCCAGTAGCTTAGGAAATTTGGAACGAGGGAAACGAAGACATCCTCCCTCAGAATATTGCTATAATACCAGCAAAGTAGAAAGCGCCAGGCGCAGATTAAGTTACAAGAGCAAATTGCTCGAGGACATTGTACTGAAGCTGCTCCATGTGCACTACAGCTTACACATCTCTACAATTCTGCAGCACAAGGAGAGATCGAATACTGAGCTACTCCACTCCGTATTTAAGTACGACGACTACCCGTGCCTTGCTAGATGATCAATACTACTAGGGCCTATCCTGGGTGAGGGTGATGGTACCGTACGTACGACGGAAGTTAATTTACCTGGAAGCAAAACATGCCAAAGCTAGGGGCCAGTATAGGCCCTGACCCTAGCACGACGTGCTAGTGCTGACGCTGGTAGTACTGGACGATGCACTGACGCCGCCAATGGAGTCTCCCCCTACTCCCGCCAGCGCCGCCGCCTTCTCTCTGGACGCCCTTGGGGTGTGGGTGTCCATCTCCCGCTGGTCGGCAAAGGACAGGAACGCCCGGAGCCTGCTGCGGCTGGAGCTGCCGTCGGTGGACGACAGCGCCGCCGCCGCCTGCGGCGAGGAGGCGGCGTGCTTGCAGTACTTGTGGACAAGGATGCCGGCGTGTATGGCGAGGGTGGCCAGGCACGCCACGCCGCAGATGACGAACAGCCCGGAGAAGCTGTACACCTGCAGACTGTCCGACTCCAGGTCGTTGGTCTGAGACTGGGAGTCGGTCATGCGATCGTTCAGCCACTTCTCGTGGATCCGCTGGAGGTCACCGTTCTCCGACAGCTCCAGGATGGCCGTCGACAGGTCCACCGCCAGCGGCGAGTCCCTCGGGAACGCCTGAGAATGTCCAAGTTCAGTTGTGGCTCATACATAATTTCATTATACTCGATTGAGTTGCCAACTTGCCACTCCTTTGGCTAAAAAATAGCAAGTGGAAAGAAACTCACGAAGCCCCAGCCGCTCTTGGTGAACTCCGAGCCCACCACCGCAAACTTGGGATGCTCAAGCAGGAAGAGCTCAATGTAGGGGCGCTCGTCGACGATGGCCGTGACGCCTCCGTTGCGAGGGCCAAGCTCCAGTGCTTTCTTAAACTCGTCCGGGTTACCGAGCGCTCTAAGCCTCGACTTCGAAACACCGAGCTCTTGCACGAGGTAATTTTCAGCAAAGGAGCCGATCTGGAACCCGATGGGATCGTCACTGGCGACCAAGCTGTCGATCCCCGTGATTGGAGCTGTGAGCTGCTGCACGGTGAGTATGGATGCCAGGCTGGCAGTGTAGCTGGACTGGATTATCAGAACCACGAAGAGCCATATGATGATCACGAAGCGGCCGAGGGTGCTTCTGGTGTCCTCTCCTGTAAACATAAAGGCGCAATCACTTCTCCATGAGTTTGGCTACGAATATTCCATCAGGATGAACATGTACAAGATGTATTTTACTCACTGTGGGCGAAGAACAGAGTCGAGAAACTGAACCTGCAAACGTGAAGTGAAACATGTAAATAACCTCAAGCAAACAAGACCCTTGCATTGTTCAAGAAACTAGATTATGATAATTTTAGCATCATGCCCAGGAGACTGCTCATTTATACCAAGTGCAGAAACCGATTTTCCTAATAAATTTTCCGACGTGCAATGATTTGGCTCATTCCCCCTCATTATGACCATCTAACATTTCAAATTGTCTGTCAAAAGAAGAACTCTCATGAGGTGCAGAGTACATGGTTGCAAGCCCCACCTTACACTCAGGTTTGAAACTCACTTTTAAAATATTTTAAAGTGTTATCCAAGGCCTTACATCTATAAGCCTTATCCACGGCCTTATGTCTATAACAGATTAGAGTCAAAATGACAATGATTCTAGCACAGAAGTCGGTAGCTACAGGCACTAGAGCGTGTGTTGGCAAAATCTAGAATGACACTGGGATGTGCACGAAGATCAGAAAAAATTGACTCCAACTGGTATACATGTGAGACCTTACCAGAATACAGTAATAATCTGTTTCACAGGAGGTCCACGGAAATCATCATTGATTCTGTGCTCAAGCAGCCAAACAACCGTCCCAATGATCAGAAAGAACACTCCTGTGACGCACCACATTCTGATTGTGAATGGCTGCAAAAAGGACCATCCACTCGAGCTATGCCTCTTAACAGAGGTAAGTACCATAAGCCCTGACTCGATATATGGCTGAGTGAAGTCAACAACCCTTGTCCGATTTGTGACAATAGCAATATCACCTACCACAGCATCAAATTCCTAGTCATAAAATTTTGTTAGTATTCAACCTATACAAATACATAAACGACAAATGGTGTAAATTTAAGAAAGTGAACTTACATTTGTTAGAATTTTATTTATCATCTCTGTATAGCTTGGATTCTCACTACCATTCCCGAACAGAATAAACTTATATGGAACTGGATATTGTAACAAGTTTATTGCAGCAACAAACACATCGATACAGAAACCACGCACCGTATCTGTTATACTGTCAGCTGACACAAATTGACGGTAACTTGCCCTATTGGGAACTCCAATTTTTAGCTCATTTCCATTGTTGGGAAACACCCATCCACGTGGCCTTGTTATAGTCTCACCTGGCCAGAGCACGATGCCGAGTTTCTGATTTCCCCTAATACGGTTTGCTGGTTTTATGTAAAGAGTCTCAGGAGATGCAATTGAGAGGCCAGAATAGTTGGACCAGTAACCGATTGTCCGCAAACCGGACCCTACTATGTTAACAATGTCGTAGGCAGGCCAGAGAAGATTACCATCTGAATCAAATTTTACAGGGCCAGTTGCACCAGTGAAATTTACTTTGCGGATTCTTTCTAGCAACAGCCTTCCCTCATCAAAGACAGTCATTGCTCCCAATTGCAAACCTCCTCCCGCGATATCACGTAGTTTGGGGTAGATAGAGAATGAAATGTTACCACCTCTACTGAAAAACGCATCCAGCGCATGAGCAATCATCCAGACAGTATCGTAAGCATACAAGCCATATGAATTAATCAAGAACCTGCTGTCAACATTATCCCTCTTCACCAGTGCACTCCATCGTGAAGCTAGCTTTCTCTTCCTTCTGGTATTTTCTGTGTGCTGGCGTAATGTGAGAACACCCTGCATTGCACTCACTAATTCCATATCTGGATGTGGTGATGAATCAAGGAATGAACCGAGCCAATCTGTTGCAATCCACACATATCCACTGGATGTCATGCCGAGATTGCGTGCTAATAAGAGAAGTGCAAGCCCAGAGTCAGGATTTGCATGCAGAACGAGTATTCGAGACTCCATCATTGCAACCCTGACCAGCACACTAGCCATTTCACTCTTTTTTGCTCCTGGCCTAACTGCAGCTTTATACAAGATCTTGGACCGCCTCTTGGCAAGTTCGTCACCTAACGAAGAAATGCCGTTTCTTCCATAATCATCGTCAATATATATAGCTGTCACTTCCTTCCACCCATAATAGTTGACTATGTCAGCAACAGAAGCCATTTGAAAATGATCACTATGGGTTGCCCTCACAAAGAAAGGAAACTGAAGTGGCGCGAGAGTTGGATCGGTTGCAGCAAATGACAACATAGGCACTTGGAGTTCATTTGCAACATGAGAAACAACATGCGCGAGGACAGAAGATTGAGGGCCGATGATTGCAACCGTATCTTTCTCCATGAATTGCAATGCTAACCAATGCAAAGAATAAACTCAGCGTTATACCATGTGGACGATGTCGTTATCTGAACATAAATCTACATGGTTTGGCGGATGAAAGAAAACACGGAGGAAGTACCTTGCACGATGCCAACAAAGCCACTGCAATTGGAATCTCTCATCTGGACAACCAGCTTTGTGCCTGGAAGGATGCTCGGATCATTGTTGATGTCACTGACAGCAGCAGCCATGGCAATCTTGGCAACTCTCCCTATTGTGGAATTGAATGTGAAAAGAGCTCCAATGCTAACTGTGTCAGGTCTCGCATAGACATTCTTGCTGAGTGCATAGGAGCATAGACACCAGAAAATGCACAAAAAATGGAGCACGGACTTCATGGTGAGTCTAGAAGATTACTGAGGCGATCTTATTTGTCCATCCTTCAGCTCAGCAATGGACAGGCCGGAAGAATCAAAGCGATATTTCCTGATGATGCCTGTTAAGCAGATAAATAGACTAGCTAGAACTCAAAATATTATTGGAGCCATGAATTGAAAACTGAAAAAATGGATGGTTACATAAAGAACTATAACCTACAATCAAAAAGTGGGACCCACCTAGGGGAAAAGAGGATAAATCATATGTCAACAAGAACTAGGGCTCAACTGAACAGAAATGGACCTCTTGACAAGAAAAGCTGGGCAGGCATCTCCAAAACATAAATCAACTTTCAAGATTCATCAGAAATTAAGTAACCCTCATCTTAACAAGAACGAGAAAGGAAACAGAAGCGAGCTGCAGAGATGAACTCAAGCACTGATTCTGCCTACCATTGTGAGGGGGTGGGGTGGGGGATGGGGATCTTCCACGAAGCTGACATGGAATTAATTAAATCTACTTCCGAAGAAAACAACTGGGTGAATCTAAAAGCGTGGTACATGCGGAATTAAAAAATAATCGACCTCCTCAACCCCTTTCTTCTCTCCTTTTCTTTTTCTTTATGAGAATCCTCTTACCGTTGGGCCTGAAGAAGCTTTAGCCGGTGGTTGCTTCTACTCAGATGGACATGAGATAGGCGTGAAGCGCCGGCGGCCTGTGTGAAAAGATCTATTTGGGTGCCCTTGTGAAGCCTCACCAAATGTGACGCCACCACAGGCTGCTGTTTATGAAGTCCTTTCACCGATTCACGTCCATTCAGCTCAACTCGACCAGATATGTCCAGACAACGTCTTGGAGGCCAGATGCTAACGACTGTCTAGCTTGTTAAGACAGCTTGCAGCTTCATGTGTCTAGGTGTCACAGTCTCAGCATGTTCCGACCTCAAAAACTAGAACAAAAATGCGAAAATCTTGGCAAGAAAATGTTCAGGTCCTCATGTCAAATAGGTGGTTGGAGGCTGAAATAGGAGCAAACTCGGATCCATCTACAATCTAGGTCGCTAGTGCAGAATACGTGTGACACCATACCTGTCATTTGTCAATGACCTCGTCAGATCGGCAAACTCAGAAAGGACCCACCCCACGCCAGACAAAAATATGTTCGCCACAGAAGATGATCAAGAGCAGTAAACACGATTAGGGAATAGGAAGTGCGGTTCTGTGCCAAGATAACCAAGATGAGTGCAGGGCAAAGTGCTAGTTACCTGAGGCTGAGGATATGTTGCTTGAGCAAATGGATGGACTAGATAGTTTGGCAATCCCGATTCACATGTCATACCTGGAAAGTTCAGCAGAAGCAACAGCATCCGTTCAGAACCCCAGCTATACACACCACAAACTGCTACAGTCACTGAGGATGATGTTGGGCCCAGACGTCACATCAAATGAAGAAGATATTTAGCCGTTTAACACCAGCTCCGTTAAATCTCGTGTACCTTTCAGTTATATATGTGATCCAGACCGCTTACCTCCTCCAACTTGAAACAGGTTCTTTTTCACGTGTTTTTTCCATTAACAGTCAATAGCTCAAAGTGCATTTATAACACAACAATGACATGTTCTAATATTCGATGTTAACAGCAAACATTAATGATAATACTAAATCTACTCCCTCCGGGAGAATACTGTTGGGTATGATAGACCCACAAACACTAACTTTGTAGGTACACATGTCTCGGAAGGAATATTTCTGGACAGAGGGAATATTTCTCGCCCATCATTTGCAGACTTGCTTACAATGACACGACATTTACTCTACATAAATAATTGGCAACATTCAAGATTACATCGGCAGTAGTCAGAACCAAGAAGTACTCGTATAGTTCAATACTACTCCCTCCATTCAGAAATATAAAGTGTCGCAGATTTATCTAGATAAGCATGCATTTTCCGAAGGGGGGAAGTAGTTGGCTACTTTCAGCTCAAAGATTATGTTACAACACTGGGATACTGCTAAGATGTCTGGCAGTATTTCCCAACACATTGAAACAGAAACAAAAATGAGAAGGTGGGCCCAGATGACAGCCAAATGATCCCAGCTCTTCAAAGGTCAAAATGTTACACCCAGTATGGCCCTAATCAGGTCTACGACCGTGACCTTTTTGCACGCGAGGCGTCACTAGTCTCTACAGTGCGGTTCTCATTTTCTTCTAGGCTAGCCTGCGCCCTGCTATTCGGTTGGTAATCAAAGGTCCATCCAGGAAAATCTGACCCTTGAAATAAAGATGTTGGTGTTGTACTGTAGAACGCAAGTGGAACTTGTTTTATCCGCCGCCGCACCTACAATTCAAATTCAAGTTTTGTAAAATTTTAGGAAAATTCCTACTGATGACTAATAATGACTCAAATGGAAGCAGACAGGAAGTGTGACAGGGACTAAGCTTTGGGTTGGACAACCTAGTGATCACTAATAATGACACAAATGGCAGCGGATAGGACGTGTGAGAAAGACTCACCTTTGGACAAAACAATCTAAACAACAGTTAAGCAAGCAGAGAACAGCAGGCTGGTTTAGCTGGACAGAAATTCAGACTACGAAAAATACCAGGTAGACAGGGCCACATGAGGATAGAATCTCATGAAACGCACGGAAGACCTGACCCATCTCAGAAATGTTCATTGGTACATATACATATGCAGAAAGCTGGGGGTGAATGTAGTGAGACATACCTCATCTCGGAAAACTGTTGCATATGAGCCAGAACTAAAGTCTGTTATTTTCATCTCAGTTGTTTTGGCACGTATAGTGAGATCATTTTCAAGTGAGGCAACAAATCTGGCAGCAATATAACATCAAATGAGCTAAAAAAAATAAACAAGAAATAGGAGAGACCATTGAAATAAAGACACTAAGCTGTGTTTCTGTTACCTAGAAACTGCAGGTGTGTAGTGATGGCGCAACGTGTCTATTTCCCACAAAGAACTACCTGTAGTGCATAATCAAAGATTAATACATAATACACAAAGGAATCACTCACAAGAACTATACACAAAGAGTAGCATGTGTTATGTGTCCATGAAGATGCAAGCAAGCATGTGTTATCTGTCCATGAAGATGCAAGCAAGCTTTGCTTGCATCTTTTCCCTTATAACACATGTCGGTGAAGATTCAAGCAAGCATGTGTTATCTGTCCATGAAGATGGGATCATGCTTGCAATATAACATCAAATAACACATGATACACAAAGGAATCGCTCACAAGAACTATAACAGCAAGCAATGGCCTCCGGTAACCCGTTACAGAAGTTGCTTCAAGCTGTAATTTAAAAGAACAGGCAAGTGAAACCAATCTCATTGTCTCACCACTTCTTTTCATGATGCGCTGCGGACTTCCACTAGTCTGGTCCACAGCAGTTGCAGTAGCAACCAAACAACAGTAGATAGTGGTCTGTTCATTTAAGCTCCACCAGGTATAACTAAGTAATATGTTCGTCCAAGATTCTTGTGATATTAGGTTAAGGTTATCAGTTCATCCCTTAGCTTTGTATCAAAGATACATAACCTTATGACAACCTGGATAACATACAATAACCTTTCTATAGATAAGAGATAACAAAGTACCAACCTAAGATGCAAAGTAGAAGTATTGGTTAAATAATTTTATTCACACTCTGAATAGGCCAATCAGGACTACGTCTAGCTCTTTTTAACGCAAGTTGTACCCTGGTAGAACTTTATGTTTCTTTTTAACACCAAATGTACTTGGTTAGGACTTCTCGAGATAAATTTTAGCCAAGGACAACATAAACCGATATGATGAAATCTATCAAGTCAAGCAAGAACCAGAAGCAGATATTCCCCTCTATTTGCGCCAAATGAGCCCTCTGCATCTTTTCCCTTTGCCACATGCACACAACGGCGCCCACACAGTCCAGCTACCCACCTCCATGAGGCCCTTGCTCAACTACAACTTCTATATGACTATATCCAATTTGCAAGATCACAACAACTGCTTTGCCTCTTTGTATTAGAACAGATTGAGTTGCAGGAGAAGTGACGAGACAAAATATGTTTGATAAGATTAGATACTTACACATTGCACCAGACTTTGTAGGGTCTGTCTCTTCATTGTTAAAAGGATCAGCGCCAACCTTCTTAGGCAGACTAGCTTCTCCGGTGGTGTCATCCTGAGGAGCTTCCTGGAAGAGATCCCAAAGCACTGTTATCAGCCATGGAACAACACAAAATAAAATAAAGGTTCTTGCACAACAAAACATAAAAATGTGGGCATTAGTATGCATTAAGAAAATATGCTAACACGGGCTCCTATACGCAAACTAAGAGGTTATTATAGCAAGCAACATACCCAATGAACCAAAAAATTGATTGAGGGGTGTCTCCGCAGAAGATTGTGAATTAAAGCAATGATGATAAGAGCTCCAGCAGGTGGTGCTGAAAGGGCGAGTCTACTCAATCTTTTTGCAAATGAAGCAGCAAGATGTGCAGAAACATATGAAGATTTCAGGCATGCGTCAAGAAGCTGAGAGAAAACAAGTCAAACATAAAGTCTTAAATAGATAACAGTAAAATAATAATGTATTGCAAAGGAGGAAGAAACACCATTAGCATATTCTTAAGAAGAAGCAACAAGAGACACAGGTTTTCTTCAATCCGTCGAATAACCGAATGACCAATTAGATTTATTCCACCCCACAGGATTCTAAGTTTTGAACCCTCACAGGCACGAGTGCAAACTACTATCTATCATCAGTGCATCCTCGTTTAAACAGATAAGAATAGCTAGATCTTAAGAAAACAGATACTTCTAAAATACTACCTCCGTTCCAAGGAATAAGGCGCCCTCGTTTTGCGTGATTTTTCTTTAACCAATATTTACTCTAAATATACAAAGAATGTCGGTACAAAATTAGCATCGTTGGAAAGTGTGTTTCAATATGAATTCAACGATACTAATTTTACACAATATAATCAAATTTTAGTGGCTCTATTTACTTGGTCAAACTTTGCATTGAAATCCGTGTGCGCCTTATTCTTTGAAAGGAGGGAGTAAGAATAGTACTCCCTCTGTCCCGAATTAGATGTCACAGATTTGTCTAGATTCACATGTATCTACACACTAAAACGCGTCTAGATACATACATGCGTATCTAGACAAATCTGCGACAAGTAATTCAGGATAGAGAGTCATAAGTTTCTATTTTCAAGATTGCATAGCACGTATTTTATGTGCTCAATCAACCAATATGTGATTATCACAGCTAGTTACTCAATGAGTATCAGCAGTAAGAGTCGATGTCTGGATTCATGGATCACGGATGGAAGATTGATAGTTACGAGCTCAAACATGGTGAATGTTGATATGCTGCTATGATCTATGTGGCTGCATCCACAGGCCTGTCTGTTACACAATATGGTGTGTCATACAGAAATTTATATTTTCCCCCATCTACAGTTATGGACTTGTACTAAACCAGAACAGCAAGGGCTCAACAAAATAGGCGGGTTACAAATGAATGCTGAAGTGACATCACACAGCCTCCTTGGTTCATGTGGATACAATAACCTCAAGGTGTATAAAGGATACACATCATGGTTAACTAACCAACAAGTTTAATGTAACATATTGGTACATAGCAGTTGGTCACATCATCACATTAACATCGTGCATTCCACAGCGTTCCACCTAAGAAATAGTTACTGCCAAAGAAGATGACCTATCACTAGATGATGGATATAATAATTTGGCTGTATTGAATTTGGATGCGATACGCAGGAAATCCATTCAACGGCATATAAAGGTGTATGTGGCTCCGCAGCCACTTGTAAGACCATAATAATAAAACATCTGGCTTAAAGTGGAATATAGCTCAGACAATTTACACCCTTTCTGGAACCCCTTTTAGGTGGCAGAACTCGTTATGTTGTAAAAGTTGGTAATCTTACATTCATTGGGTAAGGAGCTACTTACTTGCAAGAACACTGACCGATGTTTTGCCATGAACACAGCAGGAGTCAGTAATGCATAGAGCTTGTCATAGAATTTTGGATATTCCAGATTATGTTGTGTCATGAGGATGAAAAGACCACTCAAGGCCATCACACTGATAACACCACCGATGTCATATGATCTAGTTAAGAAATCACTTCAACAGAAACACATAGAGTCGTAAGATTTCTATCAGTCGTGTCAAACAAAGTACAAACATGAACAAGATGGACATAAAAATCCTACCACAAGATAGCTGGGTTTGGCATTGAAGGAATTACATTCTGATGAATCGTAGCAAGGACCTGCAAATTGAAACTATCACTCACGGTAGGAGACTAACACCAGCAATTGAAGTATTCTTGAAGCATGTATAACTGCAAAACATAACCAAGTATTCCTAACTTAGAATACCAACAGTAAGCTACAAATAGTTCTATCATCTCAAGTGGCTATACAGTTCCTTTATTATTAATTTATAACAAAGCCTCCTTGCATGTTTAGACTGCAAGAAGACAAGGTCCATTGTTTAGAAGAAAAAAGGAGTCACGAAATCACCACCAGCAATTAGTGCTTGAAAGGTGTTCCAAATTCAGATTCAACGCGTATAATAATTCATAGACAATTCACGAAGAAGCAATTGATAAATTCTTAACATGGGGTGCTTAAATATTAAATAACGAAACATAGCAAGATCGCGTAACACTGTTATAGGCTTATAGCTTCCAGAACAAGAACATATTTACCTCCTTGTATACATCAAGCGGAAGTGGTAGCTTCAGAAAGGCTAGCCATGCTTTAGTGAACTTCACTTTTAGCTTTTTATTTATATGTGTCGCTGAGGAGCCCTGCAAACTTTCAAAGCTTAGTCGCTAGAAACTTGCCCAAATATTTTACTCCATGAACTGTATATGTAAGTACCTCAGAGGAATTCTTCTCTCCTTTTAAAGAAATGCCTTCACAAGCACAAAAAAAGGTCAGAATGCACTATTCCAGTATTCCAACCATGATGCGTGCACGAAAGAACAGTAGCACACATCAACCAAAAAAAGGGCAATACATAAGGGGCAAATTAACAAGAATATAAATGCTAAGACCAAAGGAATATTGGCCTAGAGGATCAGTAGGAAATACTCACCAACAGTACTCCACATATCAAACGTTGATTCCTTCTGAAAATCCAATGCAGGAATATGCACCAAAACATTGTATATATTGCATATACAAATGACACTCCTGCTAAAGATAAATAGGTGCATAAGCAATAAAAATAGGCACAGGATAAACCAGCACACTATTATGACCTAAATAATAGGCAGCACAGATCATCAGCTGCAATTCTGCAGATGATTTTGCAGGGATAGAAAATAGAAAACCTTGCGCAAACAACATTACAAACTAAACCACAGAAATGCAAGCATGAGCAACTAATATACACACCCTCTGTTTTTAAAACACTGCGAATTGTTTATATCAAGGTGGTGGTAATAAGTACATAGAAACTACAACTCTACAATCATGTCTTTCCTGGATTCCATTGTTTTTTAGGAGCAATCATGCTCATACTGGATGAGCACTGACCACAAACATCAGTACATACGATTCAAAGTAGAACGCTGCTTAGAACTTACAGTGAAAAAAATATCCCTAAGTAAAGGTCATTCTATCATAGTTGGTTCAAAAAGTTGCATTTACAAGCATAATGGGCTGTCAGGATTTAAATAACTTTGGACTTTGCATCAAATCAAAGTACCTGTCTTCAGAGCTGTCGTCCCCATTCTGCAAGCCATCTTTCCCAGAGCCTGATTAGAACAAAAGTAAAGTCACAATTTAGTGAGAAATCAGATACAGTCAATCAAACTAAGTGGAGAGAGAGGGGGGAGATTACCAGTGATTTGACTGCCCAGACTGTTGGTGATCTTGTCTAAGCTAGTATAAGTAAAATAACTGCAGGAGGAATTGGAGGAAAATGAGTGCACTGCAAGAGCATTCCATGAACCAAACTAGCATTATGGCCAACTCTACCCAATTGAAATTCTCGGGAAAACAAGTTTTTCAAGGATGTGGTAATAAAATGTAGCACAAATAACTACCACATACCAAACATCAGCATATTTGGAGTACTTGGACCCAAGCAACTCCAGCAATGGATCAATCGAATCAGTGGCATGGACCTGCAAATAGATGGAAACACATGAGAAAGACACTTCTGGGTGCAGGAAGCATGTTACCAGGTCACGTACAAACGGGTATTGAAACAAAGTTTGTTCTCGCACAAACAAAACACATCCCCCAATTAGTAGGGAAACCATAAGCAAATTTCCTAGTCACGCAGAGATGTATAAAGCCATAAGAGGAGGAAGGAGAACTCACCACAGCGTGGAGAAACTTGTGATAAATTGCTGAGTGGAACCTCCCGTCCTTCCCCAGCTTCACGAAATCCATAAACGCATCGAGCGCCACTTCCTGTGGCGAACAAAAGCATACACTAAATTCACCAAATCACAGTCGCCAAAAACACTCGAGTGGATAGCAATAACTACCGCAAAACTCACCCTGATCGCGTCGTCGCTGTGGGGCGACACGCTGAGCTCGATGAGCGCGGCGACGAACTCATCGAAGCGCTGCCGCAGCCACGCCCCAAACACGAGGTCGGGGTCGCCGCTCTCGCCCTCTGCAGCAGCGGCGGCGGCGGAGGCGGAGGGGATGGAGGGAAGCAGGGGCTCGAAGAACGACTGGAGCGAGATGAGCGCCTCGAGGGCGATGCTGAGTGGCGTAGAGGGGGTGAGGAGCGCGAGGAGGGCGGGGGCGTGGTTGAGGTGGGCGCGCGAGGAGAGGAGCTCTTGGCCCAGCGACTTCACCTTCTCATGGGTTAGGGCCCCGGATTTGGACCTCCGTTTCTTACTGCCAGATGCCGTCGCCGACGAGGATTTCGCCATGGCAGGAGGGTGGTCGCGGGAGACGGCGGCGAGGCGGGGGGAAGAAAGGGGCAAGACAATGGTGGGTTGGACTGGACCTGGGTTCTGGGTTTATCGATGAGCGAGACTGGCAAGCTGGCCGTCTCACTTGTCAGCTCGGCCACGAGGGACAATTGCGTGCGGGCCTGCGTCTTCCCCTCTGCCGGATGGACCGTGACAGGAAGCCCAGCAGTGCGGAGTTCCAACAGTTTCAAACTAAAATGGCCCAATGATAGTCAGAACTCAGAATTTACGTTTTTGGTTTCTGATTTTTTTATCCGGGTGTAAATTTGCTATTAGTAAGAAAATGCAATCCACTGATTACTTTCCAATACGAGGAGTAAACCTCGGGCACAACATCAGCAGAGATAACGGAACAATTCATGTTCTACAGATGCTATCTACTGCTACAAGTGAGCCATTACCGATGTCCATTATCAGCTAAGTTCAGTACAGGAAGTATCTGAACTAAATCATTACAATGAGAAGATCTAGAGTAGGAAATATTGATCAGTTTATAAATCATACATGTATCTTTCCAGTCTAATAAAACTGGTGACGAACACAGAGCAGAACGAGTTGCTCTCTATGACCAGTCTCTCATTCCAGCAGGCATGCTCATTATATTTTTTGAAAGATAAACGTTCCCATTCCAGTAAGTTCCTTTGCATCTATACACATATCCAATTAACGCGACATAAAATTCTACTTAGCATGCTAAACCTGAAAAATGCATTTACAATAACCAAAGTTGGTAAAGGAGGGAGGGAAACCCTAACAAAGTTAGTAGCTCGACTTCCCGGTTAAATTAGAGAGGGAGGGAGGGAGGGAGAGAGGGGCATAAACCTCCCACACATTGTGGGGTCTGGGGAAGGGAGTTTCTAGGCATCCTTTCCTTGCTTTTTATGCAAAGAGGCTCGATCTCCCAGTTAGTTCTTTTAGGAAAATGTGGAGAACACCCCAAGCATGCTCCGCTGTTCTCTTTTCCCTTTTGTAATTCATAAGCATGTCTTATTGGTTTTGTGAAGAAAGACTGTGAAACAAACAATTAAAATTATTAGATGCAACACTACAAAAAAAAATACTGACTACTCCCTCCGTTTCAAAATATAAGATGTTTTATCTTTGTGAAGCAAATGTATCTAGACTACTTTTAGTATGTAGGTTCACTCAAATTTGGAGTGAATCTAGACACTAAAAAAGTCTAGATACATTTTCTTCACAAACCTAAAACATCTTATATTTTGAAACGGAGTAGATATTTGTAGACATAGGAAACAGCTAAACTTCATCTAATCTCATTTCTTATACTCCCTCCGATCCTAAATAAGTGTCGCCATTTTGAACTAGAATTAGTTCAAAACCGTGACACTTATTTAGGATCGGAGGGAGTACTAAAATAGCCTTGAACTCAACGTCATTGTTGGACATAATACCTGCAATTTTGTGGCACCCTCCAGGACAATGACGTCAGTCTTTTCAAGCTTGGAGGTAATGACAAATAGTTCTTCCAATCTTCTATCATAATCCTTAGATCATGAATCTTGCTCCGCAAACCGATGCAACAGTTAGCATGCATAGTGCAAACCTTATTTAAATCTCTGCTCGGTTCACAGAAACCACCAAAGTATGCAGTACTTAAAAACTTAATTTCTAGACCAATATCTTCAACATATGGATCATGTTTAATAGCATTGAATACATCCTGATCATGGTATCCAGGATATCTCAATCGTGATGAGTACCAGAAACTGTAAAACTCTATGGTCCGTTCATTTGATTTCACATAATTGAAGCCCCCATTAGCAATGCTTCTCAGGTCTGTTGCATTCCCAACATAGTGATCGCAAGCAATCTGAAGGTCCCCATTAGGATAGAAGTGAGGAAATGGATTGCGAAACCACATTATGTCTGCATCCTGAAATGTATTGAAAATGAAAGTTAGATGAAGTAAAGCTTCCAAATCACCTTCATTTAGCTTTCTGAAATACCTATGCGCATGTTTCAAGAGTAACAGTAAAACACTAAATTCCATTATGGTTAGCAACAAGGCTGAATCTTCTCCATAAAAAACTTCAAGGTGACCAAGTTAATGTGTAACAGAAATTACCGAGAATATGAAGCTGTAACCTTTTTCAAGAACGAGACGCAAGAAATCTAGCCTTTTCCACATCATCTCCAGATACCCAGAAGTCAAGAACCTCTTCTCTTCAGAAAAATCCACACCCTCAGTTCCAAGAATGAAGCAATGGTGGTGGATATTGACACATTGTCTGTATGCATCCGAATCAAATACTATAATGATTAGATGGTTCAAGAGTGAACTTGTTCTGACACCAGAGCGAAAACTATCAATGAATAGATCTATCACTGAGCCAGGAGAAGCCCATGCAGCATTAAGTGTAGTCAATATAACTGTATTGTCTCCCATTGAAGCCTTCTGCAAAACTCGATCAAGTTTGAGGTCCTCACTGTCCTAGAAAGGATGGTATATTAATTAAAGACCAGTGAGTAAATTTTAGAATCCAACTGATTAAGCATTAATTCAAATGCAAAACTCAGCAGATTGCATATAAAATAAGTGGATATTCTGAAAAAAATATGCATGGAACAGAGAACAATAATAAAAATTACATGCAGTTACTTCTCTCAAGTTTGTCACCTCACTCAGTGTAGCACTTCTGAATAATTCACGGCGCATGTAATAGGCAGCGACCGGTTCTTCTGTTAGTTAACTAGTTTTCCGCTCAAGTTTCAGTTAGTGTTGTTAGTGGTGAGCTGCATGAAGTGGCCATGGGATGGCATGGCGGAAGTGTGGATCGTGGCCCTGTTAGTTGCTTTGTAATCTCATTTATAAGCTCAATAACAGAATCAGAAAAGTCACACTACGTGGCACAAAATCTCTCTTGCACTCTGTTCTTCCTCTTTGTGTTTGCAGTGCCAAAGTTCAGAGAAATTCAGAGTTGCAGTTCTGCGACGTCAAAGTTTTCCGACAGTCCTACTATGTGAATAACATCATGTAGTAGGCATTTCAGGTGAACAATCAACATCCTTTGTACATTGTAATCAGCTGGAAGCCATGGCAAGCGAAACTAAGTCATAATGTGCACGATGCACTACTAATATTGTTTCCTAACTTCCCAGCATGTCCAAATTAGAGTGCCATCCCAATAATCAAAAGGAAAATAACATCACTGTCTAAGAGAAAGAAATAATCAAGTTATTTAGGAATGTACCAAAAGGATGCCTACGAGTTAATGACATCCCAAGGATAAACACTAATCCGTCTTTCACTGGAAGTGGCTCGGAAATTCATGTTAAGAAAATAATGCAGCGCACCGACTTCTTCATTTGGCGTAAGGAAGGGGTGCTACACACATGTACGTTCAGTGATACGTTAAGAAAATATTTCTCTGAAAAAATAAAATAAGAAAAAAACTACACCCATGGTCTTCTCAGTTCCTGTTCCTGGTGTGCATATCTTATCAGATCTAACCATTTGCCCAACTGGACTAAATTGCTTCATGTCAAGGTAAAATATCCAGTAAACACGCATGATACAGCTACGCACTGTAAAAACTGACAGAATTCCACAGCAGATTCCATCATGGCCAGAAAGGCTGAAACCTCTCAATTAGACTACATCACTACACAGGATAGCAAAATCCAAATACATGAATTGATCGTACCTGAATCACACAACCAATACCGCACTGCAATTTAGCAATCCCATAGTGAGATCGCAAAGCATACTACCGAAATTATTCAGCACCGGCTTATGAATTATGATTTAACAGTGAATACCAGAACTGCCGCACTAAACACTACACTTCGAACCAAATGTGTAACATTAATCGAAGAGGGGGGAGGCGGACTGACCAGATCTTCACCTTGGGCGCCGTCCTCCTCGTGTGTCTCAAACGAAGGCAGCGCGTCCCACCCCCAGGAGTGCTCCAGTGAGTGCCGCGAGAGGGCGGCACGGTGCAGCACGGCCAAGGGCAACGCGACGAGGGTGGCGAGAAAGAACGCCGCGCCGGCTCGCAGGAGCGCGTGTTTTGGTACTCGCAGACAGTATGGCCTGCTCAGGGTGTGGCGTGGAGGCCTCGCCATGACGGCGGTCGGCGGAGAAGGTGGCGGTAGCGGTTGCCGCAGTGGCAGAATGGGGGAGCAGTTGGGACTTGGGAGGCGGACGCGCCTGAATAGTGAAGGCGTAAAACTGACTATACGCGGAGGCTCTGTTAAAGCGGGTAGCAGCATCAGTATACGGATTTTTCTTTTGGTGAGGATCAGTAAAATGAATTCGAATGATGGGGAAAACGATTTGGTTTTAACCCGTATGAACGGATTTGTTTGCTAAGCATTCTCATTTTTAGGGCTCTGTTCTTCGTTTCTATTGCTGACTGGTGTCCTTTTTCATTTTTCTGAAACAATATAGCGATTTTTATAGTCATTGGGAAGAACACTTAAAATATTTCAGACGTAGGTACCGAACGGGTACGTAGCAGCCGCCACAGAAAATGAGCCAGCTAAAACTCATATAGGATTTTGTGCCCTTTTCTGACGACGTCGTTGGTCGGCTCCGTCTCCGGTGGCCCTAGGGTCTTGGAGGTGTGGACGACCATGGCCTCTCGCCGGCAGGAGGTTTTCTGATCTTTGTTTAGCCTGCTTTTTAATGTCTTTTCAGGACGTTGAGGCGATGGTTACGTCCTGAAGTCAGAATAAGATCCTCACCGCTCTATTCTCGCTTCGATGGTGCATCTAGCGCCAACAGAGGGCGCGTGGAGTTGTTTGTCCGGCAGATCTCTTGGAATCCAGTCTGTTTTCGTGTCCGTTGGTGCGTTTTCAGGTCAGTCTCTTCCGATCTACGATTATCATCATTGAGGATGGTTGTTGCTCCGGTCCGCTGGTCCACTGTGACCTTAGCATGACGACTTCTCGTCTGTCTACTACAACAAGCTCTACTACGACAAGCTCTGCTTGGCTCCGGTGATGGAGGGGCGAGGACGGCGGCGTGTCTTCGGCTCGTGCTAGTGTTTGTAGTCGTCGCTAGGTGGTCCAGTGATCTATTTGTATTTTTTATTATTTTTGGGTCTCTTTGTACTATTGTTGATGATTTTCAATAGATCGATGGAATTTCACAAAAAAAAATGGAAAGAACACTTGGAAAAAACAAGAGGGGCATAGGCTGGTTTAGTATATTACATACCATGCATATAGTCAACTAGAGAATAATTACCACATACAAGGGAAATCACATTCAGATATATTGGACTCTTGAAAATCTCACTTAAATTGTGCAACGATAAATTACCGGCCCAACTGCTAGCAAAATCAAGAACTCTCAAGATTCCCATAGTGAATCTCAATAAATTTTGTGCTAAAGAAAGACTTCACGGGGCAATTCGTTCGATTTGGTAGTGACACTTTAGAAATAGAATATTATAAATATGTGTCACGATTTTTTCAAATCAACCCAACAGCTAGACACAAAAGTTACATCAATTCCAAATCACTCACACTAAAATCTCTAAAAGATGTGAACGTAACACCACGCTTCGTCCTTGCACCCAACAAAAAATTTACATTGAGAGTTCAAGACATAATCGTTGCAATGCCACAACACAAGGCTACCCCCTCTCCTACACACACACATGCCACAACATAATCGTTGCAATGCCACAACACATGCGAACAGAGGGAAGCCAAGATCTAATCTAGGAGATGCAAACAACAAGAGAGATTGGATTAGATCTTCATACCCTTGAAGATTCGCACAGCGGAACGTTCGTCGGAATGTGGGTGATGTAGTCGTACTCGCTTCTCCTCCTCGCGATCTGATCCGATCTAGCACCACAAGTGGCGATGCCTCCGTGAGATGCACACGTGCAGCACCTCGACGTCTCCTCCTTCCTCGGTCCAGCAAGTATGGTGGAGAGATGGGTTGGATCTACAACGCGACGGCGCGGTGCAATTGGTGGAGAGTTTCTGCAGCAGGGCTTCGCCTACGCGCAGTTTGGAGGGAGAGAGAGAGAGGAGGGCAGCAGGGCGGCTAGGGTTGAGGAGGAGGTGTGGGGGCGTGGTGCGCCCCAGCCCTCTATATATAGAGGGGTGGGCGCCTGCCCTAACCCCTCCCCCAAGCCCTAGGCCGGCGGCCAAAGGAGGAGGAGTGGGGGGCAAGGACCCCCCCCCCCCCCCCCGTTCTAGAAGGTCCAATTAGGGTTTATCCCTTCTTGGCCGGCTGGGCCCTATGGGGCCTTGTGCCCCTGGCCCAATGCGTCCAGGGCACTCCCTCATAGGCCCATGCCCCCTCCCGGAAGGTGGGGCCACGTTGGTCCCCTTCCGGAAGGTTCTAGAAGCTTCCGGTACAATACCGATTAACCCGGAACAATTCTGCACTCCAAAAACTGCACTGTCTTATATGAATCTTATTCTCCGGACCATTCCGGAACCTCTCGTGATGTCCCGGATCCCATCCGAGACTCCGAACAAAAACTCATAAACCAATTATCCAATCTATCCTAGCGTCGAGACACGTTAAGTGTGTGACCCTTCGGGTTCGAGAATATGCAGACATGATCTTCTATCAATAATCAACAGCGGGGTCTGGAAACCCATATTGACTCCCACACATTCATCGATGATCATATCGGATGAACCACGATGCCAGGATTCAATCAATCCCATATATATATTCCCTTCGTCTCGCGATATTTTACTTGCCCGAGATTTGATCGTCGGTACCGTCATACCTAGTTCAATCTCGTTCACAGCAAGTACTTTACTCGTTCTGTATTCCGATATCACTTTGTGATTAACTCCTTAACCACATGCTTGCAAGCGGTGTTGATATCGATTACCGAGTGGGCCCGAAGTATATCTCTCCGACTTGGGAGGGACAAATCCCATCTTGATACATACAACCCAACAGATACTTTCCGATCACCTGAGAGACACCTTTATGATCACCCTCTCATAGGATGACGTTTGATGACCTCAAAGCTTTCTTCCGATACCAGGGAGTTGTATTATCTCATGGTCTCAGGAATACAATATTTGACATGAGAAAAGCTTCTCAAAGATGAACACGATGACACGATCTAATTGCTTCGCTTAGTTTGGGTCTGTCCATCATATCATTCTCCCAATGATGTGATCTCATTATTAATCGACAACTCATGTCTATGGTTAGGAAACCTTAACCATCATTAATCAATGAGCTAGTCCATAGAGGCGTACTAGGGACACGGTGTTGTTCACAAACCACACAAGTATTAAAGTTTCCGCTTAATACAATTCTAGCATGGAATATAAACATTATCATGAACAAGAATTATAATAATAACATCTTTATTATTGCCTCTAGGGCATAATTCCAACAGTCTCCCACTTGCACTAGAGTCAATAATCTAGTTTACATTTGGCAACAATCTCACACCCATGGCACTGAGGTGCTGATCATGTTTTACACGTGGAAGAGGTTTAGTCAATGGATCTGCGACATTCAGATCTGTATGTACTTTGCTAATCTTCAGATCTCCATCTGCTATATAATCTCGGATTATATGAAACTTGCGGTTGATATGCTTGGTCTTTGGATGATATCTTGGTTCCTTAGCGAGTGCTATGGCGCCAGTGTTGTCACACAATATCTCCAGTGGGTCCAATGCACTTGGAACCACGCCAAGCTCAGTGATGAAGTTTCTGATCCAAACTCCTTCACTTGACGCTTCTGCAGCAGCCATGTATTCCGCTTTTACTGTAGATCCCGCGATCACGCTTTGCTTGCAGCTTCTCCAGCTCACAGCTCCTCCATTCAAAATATACATGTATCCTGTCTGAGATTTAGAATCATCCTTGTCGGTGTCGAAACTAGCGTCGATGTAACCTTTTACGACGAGTTGTTCATCACCCCCATAGACTAAGAACATTTCTTTAGTCCTATTTAGGTACTTTAGGATGTTCTTCACGGTTGTCCAGTGTTCCACTCCTGGATCACTTTGATACCTGCTCGTCAAACTAAGAGCATTGGACACATCCGGTCTAGTACACAACATGGCATACATGATAGAACCTATGGCCGAGGCATAAGGCACTTTGCTCATAGCTTCCCTATCATTTACCGTAGCTGGACACTGAGCCTTGCTCAATATCTTACCTGACAACATAGGCACTGAACCTTTCTTTGCCTTATCCATTCTGAACCTTTTCAGAACTTTGTCTAGGTATGTACTCTGGCTTAAAGCTATCAGGCGCATTTGTCTATCTCTATAGATTTTGATGCCCAATATATAAGCAGCTTCATCTAGGTCTTTCATTGAAAAACACTTGTTCAAATAACTCTTCACATCGTTAAGCATGTTAATGTCATTTCTAATAATCAATATGTCATCCACATATAGTACCAGAAATGTCACTGAGCTCCCACTCACTTTCTTGTAGATGCAAGCTTCGTAGCAATTTGGAACAAATTCAAAGCTCTTGATCACTTGATCAAAACAAAGGTTCCAACTCCGAGATGCTTGCTTTAGTCCATAAATGGAACGCTGAAGTTTGCATACTTTATCAGCATCCTTAGGATCGACAAAACCTTCGGGCTGCATCATATACAACTCTTCATCAATGTTGCCATTGAGGAACGCAGTCTTGACATCCATCTGCCATATTTCATAATCATGAAACGCAGCAATTGCTAATAAAATCCGAATGGACTTAAACATTGCTACGGGAGAGAAAGTCTCATCGTAGTCAACACCTTGAACTTGTCGAAAACCTTTCGCGACAAGCCGTGCTTTATAGACGGTAACGTTACCATCCGCGTCCGTTTTATTCTTGAAGATCCATTTGCACTCAACGGCCTTTCGGTCGCTAGGAGGGTCCACCAAAGTCCATACTTGGTTTTCGCTCATGGATCCCAATTCGGATTTCATGGCTTCTAGCCATTTCTCAGAGTCTGGGCTCATCATCGCTTCCTCATAGTTCGTAGGTTCACTGTCTTCTACCAACAAGACAGTCAAGACAGGGTTGCCGTACCACTCAGGAGGGGCACGCGACCTTGTCGACCTGCGACGTTCAGTAGCAGCATCGTCCGAAGCTTCATGATCCTTGTCATTAGCTTCCTCTATCGTTGGTGCAGGCGGCACTGGAACAATTTCAGGTGCTGCGCTACTCTCCAATTCAAGAGAAGGTTCAACAACCTCGTCTAGCTCTACTTTCCACCCACTCACTTCTTTCGAGAGAAACTCATTCTCAAGAAAGGAACCGTTCTTTGCGACAAACACTTTGCCTTCGGTTCTGTGATAGAAGGTATACCCAATAGTTTCCTTAGGGTATCCTATGAAGACGCATTTCTCCGCTTTGGGTTCGAGCTTGTCCAGCATCAACTTCTTGACGTAAGCTTCGCATCCCCAAACTTTAAGAAACGACAACTTAGGTTTAGCACCAAACCACAGTTCATACGGTGTCGTCTCAACGGATTTAGATGGTGCCCTATTTAAAGTGAATGTAGCGGTTTCTAATGCATAACCCCAAAATGATAACGGCAAATCAGTAAGAGACATCATCGATCGGACCATATCTAACAAGGTTCGATTCTGGCGTTCAGACACACCATTGCGCTGTGGTGTTCCAGGTGGCGTGAGTTGCGAAACGATTTCGCTTGCTCTAAGATGCGTGAGAAAATCATAACTCAAATATTCACCTCCACGATCGGATCGTAGAAACTTAATCTTTTTGTTACGATGGTTCTCCACTTCATTCTGAAATTCTTTGAACCTTTCAAATGTTTCAGATTTATGTTTCATCAAATAGATATACCCATATCTACTTAAGTCATCGGTAAAAGTGAGAAAATAGCGATATCCACCGCGCGTCGAAACACTCATCGGTCCGCATACATCGGTATGTATGATTTCCAACAAGTCTGTTGATCGCTCCATCATACCGGAGAACGGGGTTTTGATCATCTTGCCCATGAGGCATGGTTCGCATGTGTCAAATGATTCAAAATCAAGAGACTCCAAAAGTCCATCAGAATGGAGTTTCTTCATGCGTTTTACACCAATATGACCTAGACGACAGTGCCACAAATAAGTAGTATTATCATTATCTACTTTGCATCTCTTAGCCTCAATGTTATGGATGTGTGTTTCATCCCTTTCGAGATTTAGAAGAAATAAACCATTCACAATAGGTGCATGACCATAAAAGATGTTACTCATATAAATAGAACAACCATTATTCTACGATTTAAATGAATAACCGTCTTGCAATAAACAAGATCCAGAAATAATGTTCATGCTCAACGCAGGCACATAATAACACTTATTAAGGTTTAAAACTAATCCCGAAGGTAAAACTAAGGAGAGCGTGCCGACGGACATCACATCAACTCTTGATCGTTGCCAACGCGCATCGTCACCTCATCCCTCGCAAGCCGCCGTCTATTCCGTAGCTCCTGTTTCGAGTTACAAATATTAGCAACTGAACCAGTATCAAATACCCAGGCACTACAACAAGGGTTAGTAAGAAAAACATCAATAACATGTATATCAAATATACCTTTGATGGTGCCAGCCTTCTTGTCCGCTAAGTACTTCGGACAGTTGCACTTCCAGTGACCCTTGTCCTTGCAATAGAAGCACTCAGTGTCCGGCTTAGGACCAGACCTGAGCTTCTTCTCAGCAGGGGCAACGCGCTTGCTGCCGCCTTTCTTGAAGGGCTTCTTTGCACCCTTACCTTTCTTGAAGGTGGGGGGATTGTTGACCATCAACACATGGTTATCCTTTTTGATGTCCACTTCCGCAGCCTTCAGCTTTGCGAAGAGCTCGGTGATCGTATCAGTGGAACCAATCTGATTGTGAGTCACTACAAAACTTTTGTAGCTGGGAGGGAGTGATTGCAGAACCCTGTCAATCTTGAGCTCCTCTGGAATCTTGCAGTCCAGTTGCTCAAGGCGTTGAGTGTAGCCCGACATCTTAATGGCGTGCTCACTAACGGAACTCCCTTCCTCCATCTTGCAGTTAAAGAACTTCTCAGAGATCTCATATCTCTCAGGACGGGCCTGAGTCTGAAACATGGTTTTCAGCTCCTCGAGAATCTCAAAGGGCCCGGGATAGTCTTCAAAACGATTTTGAAGGTCCGATTCCATAGCAAACAACATGGTGCTCTTAATCACACCATAATCATCTTTGCGCGACTGATATACAACTTTCTCATCAGCCGGCGCAGTAGCAGCAGGGGCGTCACCTAACGCAATCTCAAGGACATGGTCCTTTTGACCGCCAGAGAGAATGATTCTCAGATTGCGGAACCAGTTGGTGAAGTTAGACCCATTGTTTCTAAGCTTTTCTTTCTCAGCAAAAACGTTGAAGTTGAAGTTGGACTTAGCCATTTGATCTACAATATTTGCAAGTACAAATTAGACTATGTTCATGATAACTAGTTCAACTTTTAATCAAATTACTAGATGAACTCCCACTAAATTCAACATCCCTCAAGTTGTTTAGTGAACACGATCCAAATTCACCACACCTAATCCGATCTTCACGAGAAGAGATGTGGTTTCAATGGTGGACAACGAAGTGTCGATCATATCATTCATATGACTCATGCTTAACCTTTCGGTTCATGTGTTCCGAGGCCATGTCTGTACATGCTAGGCTCGTCAAGTTAGACCCAAGTATTTCCGCGTGTGCAAAACTGGCTTGCACCCGTTGTATGTGAACGTAGAGCCTATAGCACCCGATCATCACGTGATGCTTAGACACGACGAACTTTCGCAACGGTGCATACTTGGGGAGAACACAGTTTTTATCTTGATCTTTAAGTGAGGAATCATCTTATAATGCTACCGTCGCGATCTAAGCATAATAAGATACATAAAAGGATAAACATCACATGCATATAACTTTATGTGACATGGTATAGCCAATCTTCGCGCAATGATCTCCATCTTGTGCGTGCCGGCATGATCTCCATCACTCCACCATGATTGCCCCCACCACGAATAGCAACTCCAACTATTGCTAACTACTTAGCGATAAAGTGAAACTATTACATGACGTATAAGAAGTTGACACACAGGTCATACACAATTATAAAGACAACCATATGGCTCCTGCCGGTTGTGTACTCATCGACATGAAAGTCGTGAAACATTACAAAACATGATCATCGCATACATTATACACATCACATCTTGGGCCATACCATATCACAGAAAACACTCCCTGCAAAAACAAGTTAGACGCCTCTACTTTGTTGTTGCATGTTTTACGTGGCTTATGGGAGTAGATGCTAAGAACGATTCTTACCTACGGAAAGCCACAATGGTGATATTATGGTTGCCAAACTCCGGTGTAAATCCCATGACAACTATAGTGAGAGAAACTGGCATTCACCAGCCGCATGTGTGGAACAAGCCACACGTCAAGTGCGGAGCCGGTCTCGCGAACGACGTCGCGTAAGGTTGGCCTGGACCGCTTCAATCTCACTATCCCGCGTCATAAGAAGAACACAAACAAGAGGCTTGCAACAGAAAACATCAACGCCCGCAACAACCATGTTGCGTTCTACTCGTGAAACACATCTACGCATAGATCTAGCTCTGATACCACTGAAGGGTTTCGCGGCATAGTAAATCAAAAATTTCTACGGATGCAAACAGAGGGAAGTCAAGATCTAATCTAGGAGATGCAAACAACGAGAGAGATTGGATTAGATCTTCATACCCTTGAAGATTCGCACAACCAAACGTTCGTCGGAACGTGGGTGATGTAGTCGTACTCGCTTCTCCTCCTCGCGGTCCGATCCGATCTAGCACCACAAGTGGCGATGCCTCCGTGAGATGCACACGTGCAGCACCTCGACGTATCCTCCTTCCTCGGTCCAGCAAGTATGGTGGAGAGATGGGTTGGATCTACAACACGACGACGCGGTGCAATTGGTGGAGAGTTTCTGCAGCAGGGCTTCGCCTACGCGCAGTTTGGAGGGAGAGAGAGAGAGGAGGGCAGCAGGGCGGCTAGGGTTGAGGAGGAGGTGTGGGGGGGTGGTGCGCCCCAGCCCTATATATATAGAGGGGTGGGCGCCTGCCCTAACCCCTCCCCCAAGCCCTAGGCCGGCGGCCAAAGGAGGAGGAGTGGGGGGCAAGGACCCCCCCCCCCCCCGTTCTAGAAGGTCCAATTAGGGTTTATCCCTTCTTGGCCGGCTGGGCCCTATGGGGCCTTGTGCCCCTGGCCCAATGCGTCCAGGGCACTCCCTCATAGGCCCATGCCCCCTCCCGGAAGGTGGGGCCACGTTGGTCCCCTTCCGGAAGGTTCTAGAAGCTTCCGGTACAATACCGATTAACCCGGAACAATTCCGAACTCCAAAAACTGCACTGTCTTATATGAATCTTATTCTCCGGACCATTCTGGAACCTCTCGTGATGTCCCGGATCCCATCCGAGACTCCGAACAAAAACTCATAAACCAATTATCCAATCTATCCTAGCGTCGAGACACGTTAAGTGTGTGACCCTTCGGGTTCGAGAATATGCAGACATGATCTTCTATCAATAATCAACAGCGGGGTCTGGAAACCCATATTGACTCCCACACATTCATCGATGATCATATCGGATGAACCACGATGCCAGGATTCAATCAATCCCATATATATATTTCCTTCGTCTCGCGATATTTTACTTGCCCGAGATTTGATCGTCGGTACCGTCATACCTAGTTCAATCTCGTTCACAGCAAGTACTTTACTCGTTCTGTATTCCGATATCACTTTGTGATTAACTCCTTAACCACATGCTTGCAAGCGGTGTTGATATCGATTACCGAGTGGGCCCGAAGTATATCTCTCCGACTTGGGAGGGACAAATCCCATCTTGATACATACAACCCAACAGATACTTTCCGATCACCTGAGAGACACCTTTATGATCACCCTCTCATAGGATGACGTTTGATGACCTCAAAGCTTTCTTCCGATACCAGGGAGTTGTATTATCTCATGGTCTAAGGAATACAATATTTGACATGAGAAAAGCTTCGCAAAGTTGAACACAATGACACGATCTAATTGCTTCGCTTAGTTTGGGTCTGTCCATCATATCATTCTCCCAATGATGTGATCTCATTATTAATCGACAACTCATGTCTATGGTTAGGAAACCTTAACCATCATTAATCAATGAGCTAGTCCATAGAGGCGTACTAGGGACACGGTGTTGTTCACAAACCACACAAGTATTAAAGTTTCCGCTTAATACAATTCTAGCATGGAATATAAACATTATCATGAACAAGAATTATAATAATAACATCTTTATTATTGCCTCTAGGGCATAATTCCAACACCATGAAGCCTACAAAGCTCACAACAAAAGCGAAGCAACACTCAAAGCATAGCCATTTCATGAAGATTATTGCATGAGTCCTCAAATAGAAGGAAGTCACCTTATCTTGTAGAGATAGCTCGATGAAGGGTAGACATAGGTAACTCTCTTCGGTTCTTCTTGTCAACACGTGGTTGGTATAGGTTGACGTGTATGCATTTTTACCTACACACAACAAAGACCAAGCAAAATATTTTCGTGCATGATAGAGGAGCATGTCAAATGTGGCATGTCCATTCTTGTTCACAACACTATTATCACAATACAAGGATAGCAAATGGAATGCATATGCAAGGTCAAAGTGCATGGAAATCGTTCGAACATCCTCCAAATGTGGGAACTCAAAAACTCCATATAACGTCTTAGTGTGGCACTCAAAGCAATCGAATAGAAATTTGAGCAACATCTTTGATGCAAAGTTAGGAGAATTTGGCAAAAACACAAAAGGAAGAATATCCAAAACAACATCATTATGTGTGCCAACCAACCATTGGAAAGAGAAATTGTTCGACATGTTGGATGTCACACACAAATCATCGATAGCAAATATCATGGGAATATGAGTATCCCAAGCGGAAGCCAAAGTAACGTGTTTGCAAACAAACCACATGAAAGAGCAAGTGGTCCTTATGTTTGTTGCAACAACATGACGAGATTCTTGGAAGCTCTCATGACAATACATGCTCTTAATGGAATTGTGGTTGCACACAAAACATCGGAAAGAGAAAATGTTCAACATTTTTGTTGCAACACACAAAGCATCATTATCCAAAAGCGAAGAAACATGAATGTCACAAGGTGAGATAATACCATCAACATGCTTGCAATCAAACCATAAGAAAGAGCAATTTGCCAACATGAAAGATGCAAAGCATGCAAAAGGTATCAGAGCTGGGTTCGATCTTGAACTCACTTGTGGGATGCTCTCTAGAGCTCGTTTTGTCAACTCGTGCTCAACCGGGGTTGACATTCTTGTGCGGGTACCTACACACATCATACACCAAAGGAAGAACGTGTGTGCATGGTAGAGATACACATCATCCATCATGACGTATCTCTTCTTGTGCACATCACCATTAATGTCAATCAAGTATGACATAGATGCATGGTGAGTATGCAAGTGGGGAACATGCTTATCATGGCAATCATCAAAATCTCCAAAAATTGAGAAAGCTATGGGGGCCATCTCATTATAACGCATATGATCAATATTGTTGCAAGCAAAACAAGTGAAATAGCAAGCATTCATCTTATCGCAAGCAACGGGAGAAATTGAATGACTAGCATGACAAGACAAGTCCGAAGCAATTGGAGGATACACACAAGATGCATAGCATGGCATGTTTATGGAAATGATATCGCAATCAAACAATTCCACATGATCAATATTATGCAAAGGTAAAGCATCACATGGGAATGTGAGTGAAGCATATGTAATGTCACAAGTAACATCCATAACATGCATATCCTCACAATTCATCATGTCTACTAGTGGGATCATGGAATCATCAACACCCTTATTGTTACCTTGTTCATACCTCTCATATGAAGTGGGTGTTGTGGAAGTAGTGGCCTCCTTGTGGACGACTTCGTCTTCTTGATGTAGCCATGGCGTAGCATCATCTTCGTGCACCATGTACATCTTCTCTAATCGAGGCATCGTTGCTTCATGGCTTGGCGTGTCTTCATCCATGGAATCTAGCACAACATAAGATAACACACTAGAGGTAGAGGGTAAGTTGTTAGAAATAGAAATGGTCTCACTTGACCTATCAACTACCACTCTCAACTCACTCGGTGTATCACTCATGCCCTCAAAGTGGAAGCACTCAATCTCACATAAGGTGGAGTCACTCATCTCACTCTTTTTCTCACTCAAGTGGGCTAAGTGGCTCTCATATTCACATGGAATTGGTAACACATCATCACTCAGGCATA
The DNA here is from genome assembly GCA_916181665.1 of Avena sativa. Classification (NCBI taxonomy): domain Eukaryota; kingdom Viridiplantae; phylum Streptophyta; class Magnoliopsida; order Poales; family Poaceae; genus Avena; species Avena sativa. The sequence goes on from OV702280.1 coordinate 374,038,979, forward strand.
TAGGGGTAGGCTCGGGTTCCTCAACTCCATGCGCCTCCTTTGGTGAAGGGAAAATCCCATGCTCACCATTCTTGACCTTGTCTCCTTCAAGGTTGGATGCCATAATATGGGCATCATCGTTCTCCTCCATGGTCGAAGGTAAAATCCCATGCTCGACCGTCTTGTGGACATCTCGTAGTAGTGGTGCAGATAGGCTCATGCTATCCAACTTGGCGAAGTAGAGGTCTACATTTTCCTCGTTGGCGAGGTCGTGGAAGTCAAGCGTAGACATTGAAGCTTGATGGCGTGGAGGAAGGCTTGCTCTTGGTGCCATTGTGGTGGTGGAAAGAGTAGTTGAAGGTGCCCTATGATGGTGTCGACGGAGGTCATTGGCGTGCCTTGCCGATGGTTGATGTTGGTGAAGCACTTGGTCATCCACATGACGCTCGTGCCTTGGCACTCTTCTTGTGCTTGTGGTGCCTTCTTGAGCTTGTGTGAGCATTATGGTTGGTGCACATCATTAATTCGTCGTCTTGGTGGCTAAGATGCCTTTCACGATGTCTTGTATCCTCTTTATGGTGGCGATGCCCATGAGAGGATGCTTGTCGATGAAGATTCTTGTTTCTTGGCGCCTCTTGATGTATATGATGTTTGGACGCCACTCTTGTTTGGATAGGAGGTGGATCTTGGCGCCTTGGAGGTGATGTAGCTTGGCGCCTTGGAGATGGTGGAGCTTGACACCATCTAGGTGGTGGCACTTGTCGCCTTGGAGGTGGATCATCAAAGTAGGTGGTGCCCTTTGGTGTGGCACGCTTGGCCTTGAAGGTCATGGAATCTTGACGATGCGCCTCCGCTTTCTTGGCGTAGTAGGCTTCCATCTCCACACGGTGGAGTAATTCTTCATGGCTCATGGAGGAGCCATCAAAGTCGATGAAGTTCTCCATATCCTCCATGCTTGGCGACGCGTCGTCGATGTCGCACTCGAAGTCGTCCATGCTTGGGGAGTAATTGTTGGTATAGTACTCCATATCACCCAAGCATGTGGAGCGATTGTCGGTGTAGTGCTCCATATCCTCCATGCATGAGGAGCCATTGTCGATGTAGAGCTCCAAGTCTTCCATGCATGTGGAGTCGTCGTAGGTGTAGTGCTTCGGGTCCTCAAAGCATGCGGAGCCATTGTCGGTGTTGTGCTCTGTCATGTCCTCTATACTTGTGGAGTCGTAGGCATGGTGGCTCATCATGGATTCTTCATAGATCTCATCCTCGGTTCCGGAGTACCTAGACATGATTCACAAGACCAAGTGTTGTATATGGAAGTGGTAGAGGGTGTTGGGGATGCAACGTCAAACCTTACTTTACCTTGGAAGATAGTATCGTGCAAGTGGCCACACTTGAGAGCAATAAACCAAGCAAAGTGAAGTTCACGCGGAACACCAAAACCAACTACGAACCAAAACACACACACACAAGGCCTATGGTGGATAGGTATGGAAAGTGGCATGTCAACAATCCGAAATCAAGATGTTGCAATGGCAAGTAAAAAACCACAATGATCACAAAGCAAAACAAGTCAATCCATAAGATAGGAAATATGTACAAGGAAACACACACGGTGGGATAAATGAGACTTGTGCGACGGAGAAAGTGAGCTAAGAACCAAATCATTACCTAGTGAAGACTATAAGCTCGTGTCACACAAGTACAAGGAGAGACGCTAGTTCGATTGCATAAGATTGGTGGGCTACAAGATATGCACAATAAGTACCACCTATATGATGTTCATCGAGCTTGCGCTTCCTATTCTATGAGGCACTTGTTTGTTTCTTTCTCTTTTCTTTTTTCCTTTTTTTTCTTTTTTTTCTTTTCTCTTTTTCTTATTCACTTGCCCCTTCCTTGTGCCAACAACTATACAAGATAACTATATGAGATAGCACTCACAACATTTGCTCGGAATCTACAAGGTATCAAATGTGCATAGCCCAAGCAATCATAAGAGGAACTAGTCTCAATAGGTGTTTGTTGCTCGCAAATATAGTGGGGTTCACAAAGGAATGCAAGTGGGAAAAAATCGCGGAATGTTATACCTTTCGTCGACGAGTTTCACCCTTTATTGATGGATTCCGCCTTGCTCACGGAATTTGTATGGAGTAGATAGCATGAACAACGTGGATGATGATGTAGTGCTCCTTCTCCTCTTCGAAACGAGCTAAAGAACACCAAAATCCGAGTTGAAATGCAAAAGTTATGCTCAAAACCGTGCTGCAGTTTTTTTGTTTGCAGGGAGGGGCGGAGACTCCGGTCTGGAGGTCCGGAGACTCTGGTCTGGAGCTCAAAAAGTCCGGAGACTCCGGTCCGGGTGATTCCAGAACGTCCAGAACTCGAACGGGACGCGTTTTGGGCGGAAAAACTCGAACCAAAACCTCAGATTGATGGGGGAAATCAAGGAATTAGGCCATGGGAACGCAGGGAAGTTAGATCAACAAGTTTAGCAAGTAATCCATGGATCAAAACCTACCAAAACTCACTCAAATCACAGATCGATCCAAAACACGAATTGGGGCTGTTTTTGGTGGAATTTTCGAATTTATGGGGAAAAGACCAAATCGATGAGAAATCCGTGGCAACCAAAAGCTGCTGATACCAGATGATGGAGGGGTTAACCTCTTGGGTGGCCCGACCTTCACGGATCTCGTGGTCAAATCGATGGGAAATCGAGGGGAAAGGGAGAAGGTAGCGGAAGCGGACACACACCTCGCGAAGAACACGATGAACACACGCAAAACTCACACGATACAAGGCCGATTGCTCCAGAACGGCGGCCACCGGTCCGATAGAATCCTCGCAAGGAAAGATCGGTCAACGTGCTCCCTCAAATCCACATCGGAGAGGGAAGAACACCTTGGGGAGGGTCTTGACAACTTGGAGACGGGACATCGAACTCCAAGGCCTTGTTCAACGATGGATGCGTGATGCAAAGTCCAATCGAGGTTGGTGACGATAGTCGGTCCCCTTGGGTAAGGGGATGAGGCAAAACTAGAGATTCCACACAAGGGGGTTTTCTTTAGTCTATCATCTATGCCTAAGGGATACATGAAGGGGTGGGGGCTCTATTTATATGCCAGCCACATAAACAGGGGTAGTTTGGGGATAAAACTAGGGTTTGGACGAGCTAGAGGGGTACATGGGCCGAAGGCCTAGCTGGCGGCGCGCAGGCCCATCCCGCAAGCCGGAGACTCCGGTGTAGGGGCCGGAGACTCCGGTGTAGGGGCCGGAGACTCCGGTTAATCTCCGGTGTCGTCTCCGGAGTGGCGTACTGACTGTCCCCGGGTCGGTTGCTGGGGTCGGTCCGGAGGTCGGTCCGGAGACTCCGGTGTAGCAGGACCGGAGACTCCGGTGGTTCAGCCGTGGCTTCTTCCGCCTCCTCTTCCAAACCTCCATCTTGTCGGGCTTGATGTTCCGGGCTTCCTCCCTTGCCTCCGTACTTGTCGGTGTGAACCTATCATGCATATGTGACGGAGTATGAAGTAGCATACCATTCAATAGGATAGGAAGTGGGCTCGCATAGAGGAACAGATTCACCTTTGGAGTCCATGACGACTTGGAGTAAGTTGGAGACCATGATGTGGTAACGACCGTAGGTCGGGTTGCATCAGATATACTATACATGGAAGAAGTTGAAAATGATAGAGGTTGTGGCACGGTCCTAGATATATTGCTCAATTCAAGCACCATTATCACGATGCCCAATGCCTACAACACGACATTGTAAAAAACACTATATTGCCCTCAGTCATCATCTTTCCCTTATTCCGACCTCTTTCCCCTCCTAAATTCGAGCATACATCTGCCCCCGTGAATATTTTTTGGGTTCTTAGTAGTTTTTCGTCCATGGTCGGTAGCATTTTTTGCGTTAGATTCTATATTGGAACATGTTATGTTGGAGCATTCGTACATATAAATCACAAGCACACATTCATCTCAAGAACAAAATTTTCTTTTATGAAAGTATTTTCAAGAGCATTGTTCTAACAATTAAATCCACACTAGAAACCTCCATCAATGATTTTTGTGACTACATCCGTTCCAAAATATAAGATGTTTAGCCTACAGGGCATCTTATATTTTAGACGGAGGTAGTAGAACTTAACCTTTAGATAAACATAAGAGCGTGCACACACATGTGTTACAAATTAATATCCATAGAGGCATGCGATTTTTTCTTCTTTTTATCTCTCATTTAATGTTTTGGATTTAACTATAGAGAAACATGCAACATAACTTTTACTGTAGTCCAATACAAGTGCAGATTTCATAATTGATAAATAAGTGCATAACAACACATATACTAATGTTTAGCAACTACATAATATGGTTAAATATTATAACTAATCAACATAATGATATAGTAATCACATCATAGTTTCATAATATTATTGTAATAGGTACATATGTTTAGTATAAACTATATGGTACCCCGCGCGTTGCTGCGGGTTTTTTAAAAAGACCTTGAAGTAATAACACAGTAAAAGAAATATAAAGCTGAATGTAAGATGTGATCCAGAGAAATAATAGAAATAGACATGTTGTATATAGACATCATAATTGTAACCAAAATGTAGTGAACCATGGAAGTTCTATGAACTCTGGTAACACAATAATATACTATAAGTAAGTCCATCTAATTAAATACACCCCAGATATGCTGAATAGTGGAAATAGACACTAGCGCGTTGAGAGGTGCTCAATTGAATGGATGGCCCGATTAACATAAGACAACTAAAACTAACTGCATATTATGTATATATTGGAATTCTACTACATGATAGTGTTAATTCTCGTCGAGGCAAAAGATCAGGAAATCATTGCAGGATACGATTATGTTTACAGATAGACGACAAAAGTTGCCACTATTGAAATTTGATCTGCAGTTGAAAAAAAATGGTGAAACAAGAATTCATATATAAATTTGACTGTTTGATGTAAACCTGCATACCTCCCGCCGATACATGACACTATATATGTCGGTTAACTGGGCATGCATGTTGTCTTGTAGTTGCATGTTTCGTTGGCTAATAATGTTTAGCACTAATGCTCGAGATGAACCCATCCCTCGAGTCTACATACTTATGTCATACATAGTTTGTAATTTTCCTAGTACTAGTAAGACTGAAGCTCGTCAAGACGATTGTAGCAAGGAGCATCTGACCTTTGATTATCCGAGGGGGTTTTGGAAAAGTGAAGAGCATGAATATGACATCCAGATCCAGATTATATGTGGTATAGAAAAGAACCTGAACCTACAAAACGCCATGGGTGAGGGGTTGCCTCTGATGGAGTTGCAACTGCCAGGGATTGGATCGGTCGTGAGCGCAAACGTGTCCTCGGGAAGAAACCATGGGATGAATTCCTGCGCACAAAGTTATAGTTTATGTTAGCCTGTAAAACGAATTTGGATAGAACGAAAACACCAGGACATATAGAGTCATAAGGGAAGACTGGGCGAGAGCACCCCAGCTGCCGGTGGCAACGATGGTGACAGCCCCAATATCCAACTGCTATCCTTTCTGGCCGCTGGTGCAAGCCGTCTGCATATTAGCGACAGGGTCATGATGGAGGTATAAAATGGAGACATTTGCGAGTGGAGAGTGTGTTACTGGAAGACTTAATGACAAGACATTTGCGACGGCGGAGAGCCAGGGAAGATGAACGGAGACGGACACTTTTTCTTTTTTACACGGATGAACAGAGAGTTGGATTTGCCTCATACTAATCCTCGTCTAGACCATGTAGGGATGCCAAGCCCACATATCAATAACCTAACCCATTTAGAGAAAATGCTTAGTGAGGGAACCTAACGTTGCATCACATCAAAAAGAAAAATACGCATCACATCGCTCGCGAGAAACGGCTAGCGGGGAAATAAAGAGTGACGTGGACGCACGGGAGGGCAGGAACATAAGTTAGCGGGGGACTCCTATTTAGATATAGAAGATTACTTTTGTTCTAACTTGCCCTAAGTGCAAAGTAGATTGGATCCCGGGAAAATATAACTATCGCTATATCATGCATGATTGTTCTTGGCAAATTTTGATCATGATATAAAATATAAGTGAAGATAATATATCATATAGGCAATAACCCTTATAATTGTGCGCGAAACCTTGGGACAACAAATAAAAAGTATTTGTTGAGTAGTTCTGACCAGATGTTATTTGTCATGACGATTATAGTCTATAAAAAATTTATCACATGGATTTTGAGTTATATTAAAACATATTAGTTAATGCGGTATGGGAGAATGATTGCCGCTTTCTCTCCTTTTGTCTTATTTAGTGTAGTTAACATGGCATTTTATTTCTACGTGGTGTCATCCAGTGATACTTATGATTTTCAAGAGTTAATAAACATGTAATGTATTGTACGATTCACATGAATAGAAGATAAATTGTGGCGAAACCATTTTTTATCTAAGAAAAAAGTTTATTGTATGTCAAAAGATTTTATCTTCCCTCCGTTTCATAAAACCTTCGGGATTGTTTTGGTTTCTAGTATATTTTCTACTAGGGATGAAAACAGATGAGAAAGTTGTCAACTTTTCGGTAGAAAGATGTAAGTATAGAAGAAATACGGAAGCAGCAACAAAATTTAGAAGATCGGGAAGTGAATTTTTTTAATCGAAAACGAGAGTGGAAATGGTTTGGCATTTTCTGGCGGAACGAACATGGTAAACCTTCCATTCGTGTGTCGTCGTCATTGTTTTGTTTGGCTTAGTGTAGTACACCCTATTCAATCCAAACGAATTTGTCTAAGATAAGCTATTATTCGACATAATCTCGTAATCCTTTAGGCCTCCTCCCCTAATCAAGCAGGTGAAGTCATTTCATGTAAAGTTATCATTTGTTTTGAGAGGGTTTGTTTTAGTTTCAAGTTTAATTTGGATTCAAACTCCAAACGCCAGAAAAAATGAAAATTGCTAATTAATCGGCATAATTCAATGACCATTGGAAAACGTTTTGTCAAGTTACACCTGTTTGAGTAATATGATGTTTTTGTTTTATTTTTATCTTTTTGGTTCATATTTCAAATTTCACATAGAAAACAGAAAAAACTAACAAACAAAGTATAATGCGGTGACCACCCTAGTTACTTTTTTAGTTATTTTTTTTTGTTGTATTTTTTCTAGCTGGACAGTTTTTATTGTACAGGGATGCCAGTGAAAATATATTGGAGAGAAAACCCACCTACACCGCATGCCACGTGCATCTTACCTTTTGGGACGACTAGGTAAGGCACTCACAAAATCTTAGAAGACAGTCAAAGTTGGCAATTGTTCTCTAGCTAGGGTTATACCGATGAAAATGTTCTAAATGCGGTAACAAGCATACAAATGGCAAAGTAAAGGGTAGAAACTAGAGTTCAGTCATTTTCGCGTTCCTAATTCCTATGCTTTCTAATTTTTATTTTCCTCATGTACCAAAGGTACTCCTGTGTACAAATCAACGTCCATTATTTTTTCGACTTATTTCCAAATTGATGTGAGATTCAGCATGTGGTCTCCTCAAAGTGTTGATTTGTACTATTCTACTAACCTCTGGGCTCCAAAGAATGGTAACAATCTATCCCTCCATCAAAATATAAGATGTTTTAGCATTATGAAACAAATGTATCTAAACTTATTTTAGTATGTAAGTTCACTTAGATTTGGAGTGAATTTATATACTAAAAAAAGTCTAGATACATTTTCTTCATAAACCTAAAACATCTTATATTTTGAAACGAAGAGAGTATTGATCATCATCCAAAACAAGGTTTTTCGAAAAAAGAAAAAGAAGCCTACAGGTCAGTAGGTCACCGAATGGCAAGAGAAACTTACCACTCGTAGAAGATGCGGCAACCGTTCGAAATATATTCGTTGAACTCGAGATGGTACTGAAAAAATAAAAACCTGCAGCGTTGAGCGAGATTTTGTAGCTGCATGCCAGATTTCATTCTCTGGCACGCCCCTGCAACGAGAACGATCTATAGCTACATGATGACCCGGTAGGTTGCAAACGGGATCCTTTAAAGTCCTCTGTTCTGGTTCATTTGAAAAAAAAAAATAGTACATTTTTTAAAACAAAAATTGAACTAGAAAACCGTAAATAAACTAAAAGCGGGACTTTCGTGGGATCCTACCTATAACCCTACGGCGTAGAAACCACAAATGTAGCCTGGGTACACATAGTGTTCTTCCAAAATTAAGAAACGGCATTTTTTTTAGAATATTCTTAAAAAAACCTAGATGTAGATAATGAAGTGTTCTATCAATCATCAACTCCAAATACGTTATACTCCAAAAATACAAGGTATGTACTTGAAGTGTATTCTTGACTGCGAACTGATGACAAAATCTAACATAGTTTTGTCATTTTTGTGCAGCCAAGAATACAAGGTATTTGGAGTTGATATATTGCACCTTCATAGAACACAGCATTATCTACATTTAAGATTTTTTTCTTAAATTTTTCTGGAACTTTAAAATGCCATTTTTGAATTTTTAAGAAAGACGTGTAGCTCGGGCTACAAAAATCCACCCTCCCGCTCGGCCATTCTTTTGACAACTTCACCTAAAGGATATCTCAGCAGTGAAAGTCAATCAGCATAGTAACAGTGCACAGAAGTCTAGATGCTGCTTTGTGCTTCTGCTTGTAGTGACACAAGCAAACTTCATATTGACAGTACAGAATCACATACATAATCTCAGATGAGCCCCGAGAGAAAGCAGCTGCCAGCGTGTATGTTTAGGCGAATGATACAACATCATACAGAATCTGCAAACCTGAGATCACCGTGTGTCTCAGTAACTGGCTCACTCCAGCAGGTTGCACACTTCCTTGAAAACTAGCTACCTAACACCTATTTCAACACTAGAAATCTTAGAACACATGGCAGATTTGAGACCACAAGCCGGTTACAGCTCCACTTCAACTTCGTACGCAGCCCAACATGCCTTTCTGCTTCTTCAGATACATAAACCGTTCCGGGCGATGCATGAGAAGGGAACCACAGCTGCTTTCAGTGCCAGTCTGATTTCTTATGTTTTTCTTCATTGGGCTCGTCAAGTTTTCTCTTGAAGATGTCTGAGTTGCGAAGCTTTTCTCTGGACTCGTGTGCTGAAGGTATTCTTGTGTTCCGCTGGCCCTGAACAGATGCAGATTACATAAGTTTAGCTGAATAGAGATATCGTGGATTTATGATATACACTTCCTTGAACCATACCGTTCCAAGAGATTCTCTGTTCCTTCCACGGTGAACATCTTTTTCATGTATAGTGTCAGGAAAGAAAAGCTTCTGTGCTTTTTTGACAAACTTGAATCCCTCAATATCACCACTCCTGATGGCTGCTTCTAGCTGCAACGGAAGATAGCATCTCATCAAATGAAACAACCTTGCTTAAGATGGAAGGGATTCCCTCACTGACCTGAACATGTAAAATGCAGATGAAGATGCTAGCAATAGGTAACCAGCTCTCGTCAGGGGACAGTGACAAGTTCGTTCTGAAAATAGCAGCGATGTTGTAAGTGGCCCGAGAGGCAGCTTGAGTGTAATCTCGAATGCACCAATCAGAAATGTGCAAATTGTTGGACAGACAATACATATATAGTAAGCACAAGAGAAATTGATGCATGGCACACCACAAGTCCATATAATATGTTATACACATCCAGCTGCACTACTAGATTCAATCATATCAATAAAGAAGAGGTGCACAAGGAAAATTATGGTGACAAGCCCTCTGTGTCCCCGCAACCATCTTGAATAACTACAGTATATATATTCCCAAATAGCACCATAAAATGTACCAAAGAAGAATAAAAGGCTAACAACTACACATTCAGTTTTTTTTTTTTGAATATGCGCGTTCAGGTTAATACATCCAGCTGCACTACTAGATTCAATCATATCAATACAGAAGAGGTGCACAAGGAAGAATACTTCTCCAAGCAGAGGTACTAATTGGCTGCTCCCTCTCCTGTGCGGCGCCGCCGGGCCGCACCGGGAGGACCACCACGCTCCCTCCCCCGTCCTCCCTCGCGCCCATCTCCCTCCGCCGCCGCTGGCTCCGTCGCTGGGGAAAGCCCCTACGGCGCGGCGGCGGCGGTCTCCTGTCCTCACGTCCATCCCTACTAGAAAAGCTCACCATGCCTACTTGTTTACCCCGTAGCAACTGTTAAGCAGTTGAAGATGATCTAATCATTTGGCATTTGTCGATGGAAGCCCAGAGCAGGAGTATTAATCGAACCCTTAGCTTCCCTGAATGCTCTACAGCCCAAATGTCACAAGATGCATTCAGTCAACAAAAGTTGGTACCTAGTAGATGCTAACATTAGAAACTAGCCAGCAATCATAATAGTATACTAACTAACTGACACAAAGCTCAAGTTTTTTAATGCAATCATCATATATTCAATAAGCACAAGAGCAATTGATGCATGGAACACCACATTCCATATGGGTCATAACATCCAGCTAATGAAACTACTAGATTCAATCATATCATTACAGAAGAGGTACACAAGGAAAACTATGGTGACAAGCCCTCTTTGTGCCAGCACCATCTTGAATTACTACAATGTATATATTCCCAAATAGCACCACAAAATGTGCCAAAGAAGAAAATAAAAAAATAACAACTGCCCTTCAGTTTTATTTTTTAAATAAGCGCAATCAGTTTTTTTTAGCAATACGGTGCAGCAATACAACCAGAAGAGCAGCTATAGTTGCTAGTATTAGCAATGCAACCAGAAGAGCACTAATACCACAGAAGAAATTCAGAAGACAAACTCTGAAACACTGCTAAGATTTTGAACTAGAAAATGGTGATAATTAGCTCATCACTCCAACTTGTTTACACCATAGCAGCTGTTAAGCAGTTGAAGATGAGCTAATCATTTGACATTTGTCGAAGAACAGTAGTATTAGTCAAACCCTTAGCTTCCCTGAATGCCCTACAGCCCAAATGGCAGAAGATGCATTCACTCAATCAAAGTTGGTACTTTGGATAGAGACATTAGCAACTAGCCAGCATTCGTGATCATATACTGACAAAGTGACACAGAGCTCAAGTTTTTTATGCAAAACTAGTACCAACTTGAAATGCTGAGTCCCAAACAAACATAACGAAGCGCATAATCAGTGGTTGCAGAATTATAGAATAATGGACACAGCAACTCGCATCTCAGGATCCACAATTGCAAACCTTAGGTAAGGAGCCAAGTAGACGGCCGCGTAGACCAGGTACAGCTTGCTCCCGCCGTCCAGATACGCGAAGACCCAGCTCTAATCCAAAGAGTAAAATGACGGGAAAAAGATCATCGAACTGTAGGGGGAAAGGAACTAAAAGGGCACCGGGACCTTAGCATCATCTCACCAGCCAGTTGAAGTAAGGCAGGAAGGAGATGATGCCCATCACGCCCATCCTCGTGTCCGTCGCGCCGAACTCGCCGTCCTCCTCCTCTTCCTCCGCCTCTCCGCGGACTCTGGGAGGCGGGAGCGCGAGGGAGGCGAGCACGCAGGCACCGATGGCGGCGACGAACGGCGCGTCCTGCGGCAGCTCCGCGCGGCAGGCTAAACTCCGGCGGCGGGGCCTCGGGCGGAGAGGGTTGGCCCCACTATCGCATCCATGGGAGGCGCCGAAGGAGGTCTGGCGCGGGAAGCGGCGGAGGGGCGGGGGGAGTGAAGCGGTGGTGGCGGCGAGCATCGGGGCTGGCGTTGCGGTGCGGGGAGAGACCGAAGAGCAAGCGGCCGAGCAAGGGGGGTGTCGGGTTGGTAGTACAGACAGACTTTTCCGCCTTCACGGGATAAATGGAACTCGTGACTCCCGTCTTCAAAGTCCACTGACGTAAAACTAGTACTAGTATTGTATTAACACATCAATTATATCCAGCTAAAAAAAACATCAATTATCCGGACGCCGCAGGTGAACCGAGTCTTAACCCCGATGAAGTGTCGATAACTTGATACCAACCATGCCCAATAGATCCTGAGTAGCCACCAAAAATCTTTTAGGGCCGCTACTTACGAAGTTTACAAATCTTTCTTACTTAGTTGGTTGAGAAATAATTAAGAGAAATGATTGGCCTCCCCCGGGGATGGACCCCACCCATTGTCTCCACGATTTTCTATCCACAGCGTGCCTCCATCTGTCGGCCTCGCGCTCGCCTACAAGCGTGCTGCTCCGGCTCCCAGCCTCTCGCCGTCTCCCTGTGAGCGCGCCGCTGCGGCCACTGCCCAGCTTCTCGCAGACGCCCTGCGAGCGCGCCACCCAGTTTCTCACCGCCGCTGCCAGCGCGCTCCAACGATCGCCGCCCTTATTCTCGTCGATGCCGCCCTAGCCGCGTCGCCCTTGCCGTGCTGCTATGTATGGCGGCCGGCGCTGCACTGCTATGGACGGTAGGGTGGGCGATGCTCCGGATGGGGGGGCGACCTTGCTGCTTGCGCGCTACCATGCCCACGTCGCATGTGCCTGCAGCTCTCTCCCCAACTCCTCCATGACGAAGGCCACCTGCGTTGCTACCGAAGGCCACCGACGCTGCTACTTACGATGTTGAGGTTTGCTACATATGGTTGGCGACGTTGCTGCCTACTGCTACCGTTGCTTCTACCTATGACGTCGAGGTTTGCTACATGTGGTTGGGGGTGTTGCTACATACGACCGGCGGCGGTGCTACAAGCGTATTTTGGGTCTTGCTACATTATCTCCGGCGAGATCTCCGGCGAGGTGTCCGATGAGATTAGATTTGCTACAATATGATAATTTATTTGCAACATACGTTTTGTGTTTTTGCTATAATAGCATAAAATTTTTGCTACACGGTCTCCGGCGAAAGTCTCCGGTGAGATCTCCGGCGAGGTCGGGTTTGCTATATTAGCCCAATTTTTTGCTGCACGGTCGCCGGCGATGTCTCCGGTGAACTCTCCGGCGAGATCCAGTCTATTTTTCTATTTTTTGGGTCAAACCGTCTTTTGCTACGTTGTAGCAAAAACGGGACTATTTGTAGCAAAAACGAGTATGTCTGTAGCAAAAGCGGGATTTTGACCCAAAAAATAGGACACGTGGTTGGTTGGGGACCGGGGAATAAAAAACACAAATCTCCCGGGAAACGCGTAGTACTGCCCAATAATTAAACATCTAAGCTTTCTGCTTAGTCAGAATAATTTTATTTTGACAAAATTATAAAATAATATTTTTTCCGTATAAAAATAAATGACTTGAATTTATCTAGATTAATAATATCAAATCCAAATCACTTATTTTCAAACAAAGTGAGTAGCATATACACATGGGTAATGTTTGTTAGGTTTGGGTTGAGGACAATAAACACATGCTTGTAGGGTGTCAAGTGGGATCTCATTTAAGTCAAACCTCTATAGTTTATTTTGATATTTACAAAATTTTACACTACAAAATTTAAAATAAACTAAAAACGAAATCTAGCTAGGTTTCCACTTGATACCTTACATACTTGTGAAACCATACCTCCACGAAAGGATTGAGCTCTCCCCTCTCAGTTGTCACCTCTCGCTAGGCCATCACCACGTCGCCAGCAAGGACATGTGCCAACGCCTCTCACATGGCATCTGTTGTTCATGTGCTCCTCGCCTCCTCCCACCGCTATCCTTCACGGCTGTTGTTGAATTCGTGTACCTAAGCTCCCCCGTTGCTCTCTTTCCTAGCTCCTCATGTACTTAGTATTGTGTACTACTTCCTTTGTTTAGAAATATAAGACAGTTTAATTTTGTGAAACGAATATTCATTTTATAAAATTAAATTGTCTTATATTTCTTAATGGAGGGAGTATAAACAATTTGACTACATATCAACTAGTCGAGCAATGGTTGTGACTACTCATGATTTTCAACTTCCTTTCCAAAAAAAATAATCTTCAACGCATCGACTGTTAATCTTTGCATGCAATATTTTTTGTACTATATAGATGTGATATAGTAGACAGTAACACATTTTCTTATAAATACAATCAAAGATTGATGTAGCAAACCTAGGAACACCGGGGGGGGGGGGGTACTAATTGTACCGCACATATGAAATTGTAGTGGGCGGTTGAAAGGATACAGATGTCGCCTAGAGGGGGGTGAATAGGCGATTTTTTTTTCTAGAGTGGCTCAACAAAGGCGGAATAAAAGTAGCGTTTACTTTGTTAAGCACAAAACCTAGAACAATCTAGGGTTCTCCTATGTGCACCAACAACTTATGCTAAGCAAGACAAACAACTATGTGATAGCAAGATATATACTTCAAGCACGAAGACTATCACAAAGTAAAGTGCATAAATAAGAGCTCGGGTATAGAGATAACCGAGGCACGCGGGGACGACGATATTTTACCGAGTTCCTCCCAACATGGAGTACGTCTCGTTTGGAGAGGGGGCGGTATCTAACCACCTACGCCACAAAAGGCCTCCCTTATTCTCCGGTGAATCTCACCCCAACGGGATCGATCCATGCTTCCACTGTCGGTGCTCTTGTCGGTGGCAACCGGAACCTCTCACAAGGTTGGGGCACTTCTCCACAACTTAATTGGAGGTTCTAACAAACACCACCAAGGCCTCAACCTGCAACACAACAAACCGTCTAGGGTTCCAAGAACCCAAGAGTAAAAAGCTTCTCACCTTTCACTCAAACGAATCCTCACCGAAAACTCAAACCGATGCACCAAATGCAATGGCAAGCACACAAGAAGTGCTCAAATCCTTCTCTCCCAAACTCTACCAAAGCTACAAAAGCTTGTGGGGGAATAAGATGTTGGAGATATGCCCAAGAGGCAATAATAAAGTGGTTATTATCATATCTTCATACTTATGATAAATGTTTACATACCATGCTATAATTGTATTAACCGGAAACATTAATACTTGTGTGATTTGTAAACATAAAAGAGTCCCTAGTAAAGCCTCTTGTTAAACTAGCTTGTTGGTTAATATATGATCATGGTTTCCTGATCATGAACATAGAGATGTTATTAACAACAGGGTCATATCATTAGGAGAATGATGTGATGGACATACTCCTATAGTTAAGCGTAGCATAAAGATCAAGTCATTTAATATAGTTCATTTGCTATAAGCTTTCTGATACATGGTAACCTAATTCCTTCGACCATGAGATCATGCTAATCACCATCACCGGAAGGATGCTTTGATGACATCAAACACCACACCGTAACTGGGTGGCTATAAAGGTGTCATTGAGTGTTCGGAAAGTATGTGTTGAGGCACATGGATCAAGAGTGGGATTTGTCCATCCATATGACGGATAGATATACTCTGGGCCCTCTCGGTGGAATGTCATCCAATTAGCTTGCAAGCATGTGACTGGCTCACAAGGGATCACATACCACGGGAACGAGAAAAGAGTACTTACCGGTAACGAGGTTGAACTAGGTATGCAGAGATACCGACGATCAAAACCTCGGATAAGTAAACTATCGTGAGACAAAGGGAAATTGGTATCGTATGTAAGTGGTTCATTCGATCGCAAAGTAATCGTAGAAATATGTGGGAGCCATATGAATTTCCAGATTCCTCTATTGGTTATTGATCAGAGAAGTGTCTCGATCATGTCCGCATAATTCACGAACCATAGGGAGACACACTTAAGGATTCGACGTTGTTTGAGTAGTTATGGAATGATGAGTAAGAGACCGAATGTTGTTCGGAGTCTCGGATGGGATCCGGGATATCACGAGGAGATCCGGAATGGTCCGGAGAATAAGATTCATATAAGGAAAGTCCTGTTTCGGAGTTGGGGAATGATTCCGATGTTTTCATCGGGAATGTTCTAGAAGGTTCCGGAATGTCCGGCACTCCGGAGGGGAAGGGGTACATGAATATGTCATTACAAGTTGGAATGATTGCATCATGTACTAGGTGTCATCGCTGTCCAAAATAAAGGGTTTATTCAAATCCTAGTTTGAAAAGTCAAACGGCTAGTTTGAAAAGTCAAACGGCAGTTTTTGGAAAGAGGAGGAGAGGTGGAAACCGAGTTGGGGAGGAGTTCCCTCCTCCAACCGGCAGCCCACCTCCAAGCCGAGTTGGGGAGGGACTCCCCTCCCCTTGGCCGCACCTCCCGCCTATAAAGGGAGGGGCAGGGCTGCCCCTCCTAACACACAAGTTGCCTCCCTCTAAACCTAAACCCTAGCCACAGCCTAGGGATTTCTCCCAAGCCGCCGAGTTAGAGCTTCTAATTGCCCTAGCCGCTGGTTTAGCCCCTTCTAATTGGTGTGTCTAAACCCTACTCATAGTCCACCATACTCGCTCCGGCTTAAGGCGAAGCCCTGCGAGATCTCCCCTCTACTTCCGGTACCACGTCGTCGTGCTGCCGGAATCGCAAGGAGAGTGCTACAACCTCCGCTGCCTGCTGGAACAAGGGAGAGGAAGGTCTTCGTCGAGTACCGAACATGTGACCGACTGCGGGAGCGCTGCCGGAACACAGTGCCGGAAGGATCGTCTACGCGATCTTGAGATCGGCAAGTGTACGACTACATCACCCACGAGAATCTGCTCTCGTTAACCGCTTTGGAATCTTCGAGGGTGAGTTCCTCTATCAACTCGTTGCTACAATCTAGTAGATAGATCTTGGCTTGTTTGTTTGTATGCGGTAGAAAATTTTTGTTTTCCATGCTACGAACCCCTACAGTGGTATCAGAGCCGTGTCTATATGTAGATCTGTTTGCACGAGTAGAACACAATGGTCATTGTGGGCGTTGATGCTTTTATTGTCGATTGCTTCTTGTGTACTTTGCATCTTGCGGTATGTTGGGATGAAGCGGCCCGGGCTAACCTTACATGACATCGTTCATGAGACTTGCTCCACGCTTGACATGCAACTTGTATTGCATAAGTGGCTTTGCGGGTGCCTGTTTCTCCTAGCATAGTTAAGATCCAATTTACAACGGGTAATTAACAATACTAGTATCAATGTTGTGGTTCTTGTTCGTAAGTTAGAACGACACTTATTGAAAGCCCCAAACCACGTAAAATATGCAAAGAAAGTATTGTTTTGCAGGGGTGTGCAGTGATGTGATATGGCCATGATTGTGATTATATATGATGTATGCAATGTTCCTTATTGTAAGTCGGCAACCGGCAGGAGTCATATGGTTGTCTTTAAATTTTGTTAAGACCCGCGTGTCTATTCAAAGTAGTTGTAATAGTTGAAGCTGGTGGACGACAACCATGGAGCAGCGTCATTGACCTTGATGCAATGCCGGTGATGATGGAGATCATGTTCGTGCTTGAAGATGGAGATCGGAAGCACAAAGAAGAAAGGCCATATCATATCACATATTATGAATTGCATGTGATGTTAATCCTTTTATGCATCTTGTATTGCTTAGTTCACGACGGTAGCATTATAAGATGATCCCTTAAGCACACAATTTCAAGTATTAAAGTGTTCATCCTTAGTAAGCACCGTTGCTAAAACTCGTTGTTTCGAAGCACCACGTGATGATCGGGTGTGTTAGATTCTGCGAGTGTATACAACGTAAGCAAGCCAGATTTGCTTATGCGGAAGCTAAGGTTGATCTTGACGAGCCTAGCATGTACAGACATGGTCTCGGAACACGTATCACCGAAAGGTAAAGCATGAGTCATATAGTAGATATGATGAACATGTTGATTGTTCGCCATTGAAGTTGCATCAACTCTCGTGATGATCGGTTTTGATGTGGTGGATTTGGTTCGTGTGATCACTAAAACAATGTGAGGGATATTGTTTTGAGTGGGAGTTCAACAGCAATATGATTAAAAGTTGAACACTATTTATCATAAATTAAATCAAAGTGAATTTGCATAGTTGTTGTAGTCATTGGCATCCGTTTACCACCTTGCGCTTAGTTATAATTGAGATGATATAACTATAGAATTCTGGTTAGTTACTTTACGAACTGGTATCGTATTGTTTTGAAGTGTTAATCTAAAGTTTAAAAGTCCCATTGCAAACTTTCAGTAAGTTTTGATTACTCCATGAAGTTTAATAGTTGGTATTAAATAAGAGTAACAATTCCAATGTTAGTATATAAGTATCATGTTTGTCTCCATGATTCTTGATATTCAAAGGATTGTCTTAATATCAAGGTTATCTAGGATCTGAAAGAGTTGTTTCAGAAACCATGATGTGTGGAAGATATTGTGATATCTGAAACGAAGTTTTGGTTGCAACATGATAAAGTATAATATGGCTAAAGTCATGTTCTCATATTTGATGAGAATTTGCAAAAGGTTGGAGACACTAGTTGTCCTAATCCTCCAAAAGGTTTTGGAGAGCAACATTATACTCGCGTTTCACCGTTACAAGCTAAAAGTAGCTTGATCATGGATAAATCCATGATGAGGGTGAATATTTGATGTAGGTAAAATGTTTACTACACCAAGAGATTACTAAAGAAAGGAATTTGAAAGAACACCAAACATTTGATAATGGTGATCTACTTCAAAGTGCAAGTCCAAATACATTGGTATTTAACTATACACGCTTTGGACCATGTGTCATATGTATGACTCCACTATTGATGTTGATAGATTCTTTCAAACAGAAAAGGAAATACTGAAAGAGAATCTCATAAGTATATGGCAGAAAAGAAAAGACTAGAATTGTTCAGCTTAAGTATATAGATGATATACATGTTATGGCTATATTCTTTGCTTATTAAACAAAGCGGTTCTTAAGTATTTGATACTGAATTTGTTGGTGTGAATCGTCATACGAAACAACAGAATTCATGAACTACAGTGGCCTAAGTAAATAGCAAAATAATATGTGATGATGTTCATCGAGAACAAATAAAGGGTTATTGTGTTGCTCGTTAAACATCAAAGCTTGCCCTTCAAAGATTTGTTTTATCAGGTATTATGAGAACAAAAGGGTTGTTCAAATAATTGTCGTAATCCATAAAAGATGGATTCACAAATCTCGTTGGAGAAATCACATCCATAAAACTAGTGCTAAAGATGTCGAAAGACAAATTGATTGAAAGATCACTTAGGAAGTGACATCGCTGTTTAAATTATATTGAAAGAAAACATGAAGAAACTCCATGTGGATGGAATTTTAGAGTCTTTTGATTTTTGATCAAATGACGCTTGTGAAACTTTCCTAGAAATAATTAAAACTTCGTTCATAGGCCAAAAGGGAACGAATGACTAGCTTATTGGAACTTGTACATATTGTTGTACGAAGTCCATTATGTGTAGTCGAGAGTGATGGATTTCAACTTCATATGCTTTCTCCGAAAATTTGAGTGAATATATGAATATTTACTTAATAAGGATGAAGTATGAAACATTTGAAAAGTTCAAAGACTTTTAAGATGAAGTGCAAAATCATTGTAACAAGAATATAAACAGTTTATGATAAAAATCATAAAGGAAGATATTTGAGTTACAAAGTTTAGCATAATACCTAAGATTTATGGAATCGTTCCGTGGATTTGCATTTCCCAAAACACCATAAGAGTATGGAGCATTCGAGATATGTAATTAAACCTTGTTTGACATGGTAAGATCAAAGGTATAATTCATAAAACTGCCATTATATTTTAAAGATTAAAAGCTTTAGAGACTACCATTTTTTCCACTGAAAAGAGCTTCATCATAATCCGTTGAAATGACACCATATAAAGTTGTGGCTTGGGATAAAAACCAAGTAGTCCTTTCTTAAAACATTGGTATGCTATGCATAAGAAAGATGTGTGCAACTAAAGTCGGATGAACCTGTCTTTGTGTAACTGTTAAGTATTCCTCCATAAACACCGGAGACAAAAGTGTTTGTTGCTTAGAACGTCAAGTTTCTTTGAGAAGGAATTTTTTCGTGAAAAGTTAAGTGGGAGGACAATAGAACTTTGATAAGGTTAAAAGAACCTTAGCTATATGTGCAAAGTTGCGCAGCGCCGAAAAGTGTTCCGGAGGTAGCAACAATGCTCATGGCTCACGTACCTCAAAGGTTGTGGTCACGGAGATCCAAGTTCCTATTGAAACAAGTAGGTCGGATGAACAATCGAATACCAAGATTTGAGAGTTAAATCATTATTTGACAATAATGATCCGACTACATGCAAAGAAGCGATGATGAGCCCTGACTCCGTCAAATGGCTTGAAGCCATGAAATCCGTGATAGTTCCATACATGAGAAATCAAGTTTTGAACTTGAAGGACCCTCGAGAAAGGTGTAAGACCTTACAGTCGTGTTTGGATCTATAAAGAAATAGACATGGATGTTTTACATCTATGAAATAGTCGACATGTTGGGAAAAAGTTCACAACAATGTTCAAAGGTTGACTATGATAAGATTTGATCTTTCATAGTGATATTTAGTCTAGACGGATTAGTGTAGCAACCACTACATATATTTTTGTTATATGGTAGTTGAATAAACAAAACAAGTTCTTCTAATAGAATTGTTACCTAGGACATGTGAGTAACATGGTCCATAGGGGTTTTGTTAATTCAAAGGATGCTAAAAGCATATGCAAACTTCAATGGTTGAAGTAAGCATAGCGGAGTTGGAATCTTCACTATGATGAAACTGTTAAAAGAGTTTAATTTCATCAGAGACAATGAAGATGCTTGCATTTGCAAGAAATTAAGTGGGAGCGCTAAAGACATGTTTCTAATACATTATGTGGAAGACATATTGTTGATTGGAAATAATGTATCTTTTATTAACACAGGATAAGAATTTCATCTCGATGAAAGACTTAGGCAAAACCCAAATATTTGGCATGAATAGACGCTAATATGGTTGTGCCAGAAGTACATAGACGAGATATTGAATGAGTTCAATATAGAAACTACAAGAAAGTTTCTTGTCGCACAGAAAGGATTGAATGAGTTCAATATTGATGATATATTCAAATGTACTGACATTTGGTAAATGAAACAAGATTCAAGTATAGATTGATACTTGATCACAAATAGTATTTATATCAATCATACTGTGATATGTACAAATCCAGATATGTCCTATGCTCTAAATGTTGTGAGCATATACCAGAATGATTCATAAGATGATCATTGGACAATAGTAAGAATATTCTTATGATCTTTTGGAAAGAACTAAGAGTATATTATTTTTAGAAGTGACAAATAGATGGTTAGTTCATTGTAAAAGTACTACATTGGTACTAGTTTTGTCACAAAGTACAAATTAAGTTTATCTCAATCTAAACCAAGGGTGGCACAATATAATGGAAAGTGAGTTCCATAATGGATTTGGATGAGTTCCAAAGTTAAAGACATTGTGACAGATACTACAACAAAAGGCTAAGTGTATGACTGCTATTTTAGCAGCAAAAGAGGGCATTTGTGTCAAGTAGTTTGTTATCAATCTAGGTGTAGTTTACAGTGGGATAATACTATGAAAATATATTGTACGACAATATTATCAACATGTTTTTAACCCCAAAGAACTAAAGGTCACACCAAAGGACCAAATTTGTACGAAGCCATCTCATTAGAGAATGAGTGATGCGTAGAGACGCAAAGACATGCAATTACACACGGACCTGGAAGTGTCAGATCCGGAGATCAGTTGACCACTAGCAATCGTGTACATACAACACCGGAAAGCCATAGGTGTTGAATACACAAAAGTTTGAAACTAGATTATTGACTCTAGTGCAAGTGGGAGACTATTGGAGATATGCCCAAGAGGCAATAATAAAGTGGTTATTATCATATCTTCATACTTATGATAAATGTTTACATACCATGCTATAATTGTATTAATCGGAAACATTAATACTTGTGTGATTTGTAAACATAAAAGAGTCCCTAGTAAAGCCTCTTGTTAAACTAGCTTGTTGGTTAATATATGATCATGGTTTCCTGATCATGAACATAGAGATGTTATTAACAACAGGGTCATATCATTAGGAGAATGATGTGATGGACATACTCCTATAGTTAAGCGTAGCATAAGGATCAAGTCATTTAATATAGTTCATTTGCTATAAGCTTTCTGATACATAGTAACCTAATTCCTTCGACCATGAGATCATGCTAATCACCATCACCGGAAGGATGCTTTGATGACATCAAACACCACACCGTAACTGGGTGGCTATAAAGGTGGCATTGAGTGTTCGGAAAGTATGTGTTGAGGCACATGGATCAAGAGTGGGATTTGTCCATCCATATGACGGATAGATATACTCTGGGCCCTCTCGGTGGAATGTCATCCAATTAGCTTGCAAGTATGTGACTGGCTCACAAGGGATCACATACCACGGGAACGAGAAAAGAGTACTTATCGGTAACGAGGTTGAACTAGGTATGCAGAGATACCGACGATCAAAACCTCGGATAAGTAAACTATCGTGAGACAAAGGGAAATTGGTATCGTATGTAAGTGGTTCATTCGATCGCAAAGTAATCGTAGAAATATGTGGGAGCCATATGAATTTCCAGATTCCTCTATTGGTTATTGATCGGAGAAGTGTCTCGATCATGTCCGCATAATTCACGAACCATAGGGAGACACACTTAAGGATTTGACGTTGTTTGAGTAGTTATGGAATGATGAGTAAGAGACCGAATGTTGTTCAGAGTCTCGGATGGGATCCGGGATATTACGAGGAGATCCGGAATGGTCCGGAGAATAAGATTCATATAAGGAAAGTCCTGTTTCGGAGTTGGGGAATGATTCCGGTGTTTTCATCGGGAATGTTCTAGAAGGTTCCGGAATGTCCGACACTCCGGAGGGGAAGGGGTACATGAATATGTCATTACAAGTTGGAATGATTGCATCATGTACTAGGTGTCATCGCTGTCCAAAATAAAGGGTTTATTCAAATCCTAGTTTGAAAAGTCAAACGGCTAGTTTGAAAAGTCAAACGGCAGTTTTTGAAAAGAGGAGGAGAGGTGGAAACCGAGTTGGGGAGGAGTTCCCTCCTCCAACCGGCGGCCCACCTCCAAGCCGAGTTGGGGAGGGACTCCCCTCCCCTTGGCCGCACCTCCCACCTATAAAGGGAGGGGCAGGGCTGCCCCTCCTAACACACAAGTTGCCTCCCTCTAAACCTAAACCCTAGCCACAGCCTAGGGATTTATCCCAAGCCGCCAAGTTAGAGCTTCTAATTGCCCTAGCCGCTGGTTTAGCCCCTTCTAATTGGTGTGTCTAAACCCTAGATCACCAAGGCTCTCTCATAGTCCACCATACTCGCTCCGGCTTAAGGCGAAGCCCTGCGAGATCTCCCCTCTACTTCCGGTACCACGCCGTCGTGCTGCCGGAATCGCAAGGAGAGTGCTACAACCTCCGCTGCCTGCTGGAACAAGGGAGAGGAAGGTCTTCGTCGAGTACCGAACGTGTGACCGACTGCGGGAGCGCTGCCGGAACGCAGCGCCGGAAGGATCGTCTACGCGATCTTGAGATCGGCAAGTGTACGACTACATCACCCACGAGAATCTGCTCTCGTTAACCGCTTTGGAATCTTCGAGGGTGAGTTCCTCTATCAACTCGTTGCTACAATCTAGTAGATAGATCTTGGCTTGTTTGTTTGTATGCGGTAGAAATTTTTTGTTTTCCATGCTACGAACCCCTACATAAGAGAGGCAGATTGATGGAGGAAATCCACAAAAGACTCCAAGATTTAGATCCCAAGATATTCCCCTCACTTAGAGGAGAGATGGATTGATGGGTTTGTAGATCTAGAACTCCTCTTTCAAATCCCTAAAGTATATGCAAGAATCATGGGAGGGATTGAAGGGGGAGCAAGCTAAAGAGGGTTAAAATGGAGGAGAAAGCCTGTGAAATTCGAGCAGTTGCATTGGGGAAGAAGTGAAGGGAATATGCCCTGAGAGGCAATAATAAAGTGTTTATTATGTGTATTCCAAGTATATGATAGATGTTTATTTTGCATGCTATAATTGTATTAATACGGAAACGTTAATACATGTGTGTTTAATAAACAAACAGAAAGTTCCTAGTTATGCCTCTCTCATAAACTAGCTCGTTGATTAACAAGATGATCAAGGTTTCCTAATCATGGACATTGGATGTTGTTAATAATGGGATCACAACATTAGTGTAATGGTGTGATGAACATTCATCCGAAGTATAGCATTACGATCAAAGTCATTGAGTTTATATTGCTATAACAACTTACGAAGTGATCCTAATCCTTAGACCATGAGATCATGTCAATCACTAACACCGGAAGAGTTTCTTGATAACATCAAACGTCACACCGTCACAGGGTGATTATAAAGATGGATTCAGAACTAATAAAGTGTTATGTTGAGGCTCATGGATCGAGAGTGGAATTTGTTCATCCCGATGACGGATAGATATACTCTGGGCCCTCTCGGTGATATCACATTGATTAGCTTGCAAGCAAGTGATTTGATCACTAGAATGTTATATCACAGGAACGAGAAAAGAGTGCATGTCGGTAACGAGATCAAACTAGGTATGGAGATACCGATGATTGAATCTCGGACATGTAATATATCGTGAAACAAAGGGATTAAGATACTAGCGTAAAAGGTTCCGACGATCACAAGAAAGTCATCGTTGAATGTGTGGGAGTCAGTATGGGTCTCCAGATCCCGCTTCTGATTATTGATCCGAGAGGGGTCTCGATCATGTCCGCATTATTCACGAACCGTAGGGTGACACACTTAAGAGACACCGACATCCAATTGGAGCAAATGTTTCATGCCGAAAGAATGAACAAGCGCAGGAATTTATTTCACTAGATACCGAAACAGGTTTTCGGGTGAAATTGCATAAAGTGGTTATGCATGTGAAATAGAATTCTAGCAAGGGGTTATTTGTGAATGTTTGTCATTAAAGTAATTTACAAAATTCTGAATAAAATAAAAGAGTTTTATTTAATTAGAGTTTGCATTAAATTTGGTGGAAATTTAATGGGAATTTGAGTGGACTTTTGAGTGGAGGGAATTTAAAGGAGATTTGTGAGTGGAGTGTCCACCCACATGAAGAGGGGAGGGCAAGGGGGCAGCCCCATGCGCCGGCCACCCCCTTGGGGTTCCCCCCCTCCTCCTATAAAAGGAGCCCCCCTCCTCACTTGTCTCACACACCTCCTCGTGAAGGATCTCTCTCCCCCTCTAGAATTTATCCCCCATGGTCTCGGACTAGCGAGATACATGTTCCCGGTGGCTATTCGGCAAGAAAGAGTTGTGCTTCCGCTGCATCGCTGGAGCGAGGAGGCGGAGGTTGCTCGGTGCCTCGAACGTGTGTGCGAGCACGGATGCGCTGCTGATTTGCGGCGCTAGGACTTCCTCTCGATCTTGAGATCGGCAAGAGATCGTCTACATCAACCACGAGTTGAACTCGTTAAGCTTTGTCGGTCTTCAAGGGTATGTTCTCTACGGATATACATCCGCCCGTTGTTTGTATCTAGTAGATAGATCTTGGTATATAGTTCACATCGTAGGAAATTTTTTGTTTTCTATGCTGCGAACCCTATAGTGGTATCAGAGCCAGAGCTATGCGTAGATACTTTACACGGGTAGTACACATATGAGTATGTGGGCAATGATGATCATGTTGTTGCTCCTTTGTTGTAATTTTGGATATTGGTGGCATAGTGGGATGAAGCGGCCCGGACAAACTTTACATGTCCTCGCACATGAGACCTGTTCCACGCTTGACATGCAACTAGTTTGCATAAGTGGCTAGCGGGTGTCTGTCTCTCCTACTATAGTCAATATCTATTTTGCAAGCGAGTTGTCAACAATTTGATTATCCTCGTTGTGGTTCATGTTCGTAGGTAAGAACGGTTCTATCTCGAAAGCCCTAAGCCACGTAAAACTTGCAATGGATAAATTAGAGGCGTCTAGTTTAGATTGTTGCTAGGCTAGTGTTATGATATGGTAGTGTTGTAAGTAGAAGTATGAGATGATACTCTTACAACACACATAGCGTGTAAAATCCATAGACCTTGGATTTACATATATAGGTATGATAGTGATCATACCACGATGCACATGATAGAGATCATCTGCGGGAACCATATCATTTCACTAATAAACATATGATGTTTGATAGCATCTTATATTGCTTGTTTAGCGCTTTGTTAGCATAATAAGATGATCCCTCATTTAAATATCAAGATAAGAATGTGTTCTTCCTTTAGTATGCACCGATTATGTTTTCGTCGCTCCAAGACATCACGTGATGATCGGGTGTTCTTGGATCCACGACCATATTTCGGGTGTAAAACAGTTACACACGCGAATACTAAGGTTCTAACTTGGCGAGCCTAGCATGTACAGACATGGCCTCGGAACATGGACCGAAAGGTTAAGCATGAGTCATATAGTTGATATGATGCCCATTTGATGCTCGCCTTTGAAGCTATACCGACTCACGTGATGATCGGACTTGGTGTCGTGGATTTGGTTCATGTAATCACCAAAAAGGCACGAGGGATGTCGTTTTTGAGTGGGAGTTCATTCGATTAGTTGAACTCAATCTATCATACACTTAGTCTAAACTTTACAAATTCTGTTGTAGATGGCACCACCTGCTTTTAATTTCAATGTGTTCATGGAGAAAGAGAAACTAGCAACGAACGGTAGCAACTTTACCGAATGGGCCATGAATTTGAGGATTCTCCTCTCTGCTGCACAAAAGCAATATGTGCTAGAAGCGCCATTAGGCCCCCCCACCTTTTGATGATGCCCCTGACGAGGAGAAGAATGTCTATCAGACTCGTCAGGAGGACCACAACTTAGTTCATTGCGGCATATTGTATGGGCTAGAGCCGGAACTTCGAAAGCGTTTCGAAAACGGCAATGCATTTGATACAATGGGTGAGTTGAAAATGATTTTCGACACACATGCTGCTGTAGAGAGCTACAACGCTTCAGAAAAGTTCTTTAGCTGCATGATGGAAGAGCACAGCTCCGTTAGTGAGCATGTACTCAAGATGTCGGGTTACGCCGATAAGCTTGTGTCCTTGGGAATATCGATTCCCATTGACTTAGGCATCCATCGTGTTCTGCAGTCTCTGCCACCTAGCTATAAGAGCTTCGTGATGAACTATAATATGCAAGGCATGAAGAAGTCTCTCCCCGAGCTTCTGTCAATGCTTAAAACTGCAGAAGTGGAGATCAAAAAGGAACATCAAGTGTTGATGATCAATAGGAACACTGGTTTCAAGAAAGACAAGAAGGGAAAACGAAAGGGAAGTAAGGGCGGCAAGCCTGTTGCCGCGCCTGAAAAGAAACCCCGAGTTGGACCTAAGTCTGATTCCGAGTGCTACTATTGTAAGGGGACTGGCCACTGGATGCGTAACTGCCCCAAGTATCTGGCAGACAAGAAGGCCGGCAAGGCAAACAAAGCTATATATGATATACATGTTATTGATGTATACTTGACTAGTGCTCGCAGTAGCACCTGGGTATTTGATACCGGTTCAGTTGCTAATATTTGTAACTCGAATCAGGGGCTGCGGAACAAGCGACCGCTAGCAAGGGGTGAGGTCAAGATGCGTGTCGGCAATGGATCAAGCGTTGATGTGATCGTCGTCGGAACGCTGCCTCTCCACTTACCGTCGGGATTAGTTATAAACTTGAATAAATGTTATCTGGTGCCTGCACTGAGCATGAACATTGTATCTGGATCGTGTTTGATGCGAAGTGGTTATTCATTTAAATCCGAGAACAATGGTTGTTCCATTTATATGAATGAAATATTTTATGGTCATGCACCGATGATGAATGGTTTATTTCTATTAGATCTCGATGATAATGTTACACATATTCATAATGTTGATGCTAAAAGGATTAAACTTAATGATGATATATCCGCATATATGTGGCACTGCCGTCTAGGTCATATTGGCGTTAAACGCATGAAGAAGCTCCATTCGGATGGACTTTTGGAATCACTTGATTATGAATCATTTGATACATGTGAGCCATGCCTTATGGGCAAGATGACTAGAACGCCGTTTTCCGGTTCAATGGAACGGGCGACAGATTTATTGGAAATCATACATTCTGATGTATGTGGTCCAATGAGTGTGTCGGCGCGAGGTGGATATCGTTATTTTGTGACTTTCACGGATGATTTGAGTAGATACGGTTATATCTACTTGATGAAACACAAGTCTGAAACCTTTGAAAAGTTCTAGGAATTTCAGAATGAAGTGGAAAATTATCGTAATAGAAAGATCAAATTTCTACGGTCCGACCGTGGAGGTGAGTATCTAAGTTACGAGTTTAGCACTCACATGAAAGAGTGTGGAATTCTTTCACAACTCACACCTGCCGGAACACCACAGCGAAATGGTGTGTCGGAACGTCGTAATCGTACTTTATTAGATATGGTTCGATCTATGATGTCTCTGACGGACTTGCCGTTGTCATTTTGGGGTTATGCACTAGAAACTGCTGCATTCACTTTAAATCGGGCACCATCTAAATCCGTTGAAAAGACACCGTATGAATTGTGGTTTGGAAACAAACCTAAGCTGTCATTTCTTAAAGTTTGGGGATGCGATGTTTATGTGAAGAAACTTCAACCGGATAAACTCGAACCCAAAGCGGAAAAATGCGTCTTCATAGGACACCCTAAAGAAACTATTGGGTATTCCTTCTATCACAGATCCGAGGGCAAGGTTTTTGTTGCCAAGAATGGATCCTTTCTAGAGAAAGAGTTTCTCGCGAAAGGTGTGAGTAGTCGGAAGGTAGAACTCGAAGAGGTTGTGGAACCTTCTCTTCAAAGTATGGCGAGTAGCGCAGCGCCGGAAGTTGGCTCCACCTGTTGAAGAGGGAACTAATGATAATGATCATGAAACTCCGAAAAAGAGTACTACCGAACCTCGCAGGTCAAACAGGACGCGTGCAGCTCCCGAGCTGTACGGAAATCCTGTCATGAATTTCATGGTTGATGAAAATGATGACCCTGCGACGTATGAAGAAGCGATGATGAGCCCGGATTCCAACAAATGGTTAGAAGCCATGAGATCCGAGATGGAATCCATGTATGAAAATCAAGTTTGGAACTTGGTGGAATTACCTCACGACCGAAAGGCCGTGGAGAACAAATGGATTTTCAAAAAGAAAACTGATGCTAATGGTAATGTGACCGTCTATAAAGCTCGACTTGTCGCAAAGGGGTTTCGACAAATTCAAGGAGTTGACTACGATGAGACTTTCTCTCCCGTAGCGATGCTAAAGTCAGTTAGGATTATGTTAGCAATTGCTGCATATTTCGATTATGAGATATGGCAGATGGATGTCAAAACCGCGTTTCTCAATGGTAATATTGAAGAAGAGTTGTATATGATACAACCGAAGGGTTTTGTCGATCCTAAGGATGCTAACAAGGTGTGCAAGCTTCAGCGATCCATCTATGGATTGAAGCAAGCATCACGAAGTTGGAATCTCCGCTTTGATGAGGTATTTACAAGAAAGTGAGTGGGAGAAATGTGGCATTTCTAATATTATATGTGGATGACATATTATTGATCGGAAATGATATAGATCTTTTAAACAGTGTTAAAAGTTATCTAAACAGCAAATTTTCAATGAAGGACCTAGGTGAAGCGTCATACATATTAGGCATAAAGATCTATAGAGATATATCTAGGCGCCTAATAGGGCTATCGCAAAGTACATACCTTGATAAGATTTTAAAGAAGTTTAAAATGGACGGAAGTAAGAAGGGGTTCTTACCTATGTTGCAAGGCAAGACATTGAGTAAGACTCAAAGTCCGGCTTCGGCGGAAGAAAGAGATATAATGGACAAAGTCCCCTATGCTTCAGCCATAGGCTCTATAATGTACGCCATGCTATGTACAAGACCGGATGTGGCACATGCTATTAGTTTGACTAGTAGGTACCAATCGGATCCAGGTTCGGAACACTGGATAGCGGTCAAGAATATCCTTAAGTACTTACGAAGAACTAATGATATGTTTCTTGTATACGGAGGTGAAGAAGAGCTCGTCGCTAAGTGTTATGTCGACGCTAGCTTTGACACCGATCCGGATGACTCTAAGTCTCAATCCGGATACATATTTCTCATGAACGGCGAAGCGGTTAGTTGGAGGAGCTCCAAACAACATGTGGTAGCGGGATCAACAACGGAGGCCGAATATGTTGCTGCTTCAGAAGCGGCTCAGGAAGCATTTTGGATGAAGGAGTTCATATCCAAACTAGGAGTGGTGGCAAACGCGTTGGACCCAATGGTGATCTATTGTGACAACAATGGTGCCATTGCCAATGCCAAAGAGCCAAGGTCTCACAAGCATTCCAAGCATATTAAGCGCCGGTTTCACTCCATCCGCGAGCATGTCAAGGATGGAGATATAAAGATTTGTAAAGTACATACGGATCTCAATGTAGCAGATCCGTTGACTAAAACTCTCCCTAGAGCAAAACATGATCAACACCAGAACTCAATGGGTGTTAGATTTATCACTATGTAACTAGATTATTTTCTCTAGTGCAAGTGGGATACTGAAGGGAATATGCCCTGAGAGGCAATAATAAAGTGTTTATTATGTGTATTCCAAGTATATGATAGATGTTTATTTTGCATGCTATAATTGTATTAATACGGAAACGTTAATACATGTGTGTTTAATAAACAAACAGAAAGTTCCTAGTTATGCCTCTCTCATAAACTAGCTCGTTGATTAACAAGATGATCAAGGTTTCCTGATCATGGACATTGGATGTTGTTAATAATGGGATCACAACATTAGTGTAATGGTGTGATGAGCATTCATCCGAAGTATAGCATTACGATCAAAGTCATTGAGTTTATATTGCTATAACAACTTACGAAGTGATCCTAATCCTTAGACCATGAGATCATGTCAATCACTAACACCGGAAGAGTTTCTTGATAACATCAAACGTCACACCGTAACAGGGTGATTATAAAGATGGATTCAGAACTAATAAAGTGTTATGTTGAGGCTCATGGATCGAGAGTGGAATTTGTTCATCCCGATGACGGATAGATATACTCTGGGCCCTCTCGGTGATATCACATTGATTAGCTTGCAAGCAAGTGATTTGATCACTAGAATGTTATATCACAGGAACGAGAAAAGAGTGCATGTCGGTAATGAGATCAAACTAGGTATGGAGATACCGATGATCGAATCTCGGACATGTAATATATCGTGAAACAAAGGGATTAAGATACTAGCGTAAAAGGTTCCGACGATCACAAGAAAGTCATCGTTGAATGTGTGGGAGTCAGTATGGGTCTCCAGATCCCGCTTCTGATTATTGATCCGAGAGGGGTCTCGATCATGTCCGCATTATTCACGAACCGTAGGGTGACACACTTAAGAGACACCGACATCCAATTGGAGCAAATGTTTCATGCCGAAAGAATGAACAAGCGCAGGAATTTATTTCACTAGATACCGAAACAGGTTTTCGGGTGAAATTGCATAAAGTGGTTATGCATGTGAAATAGAATTCTAGCAAGGGGTTATTTGTGAATGTTTGTCATTAAAGTAATTGACAAAATTCTGAATAAAATAAAAGAGTTTTATTTAATGAGAGTTTGCATTAAATTTGGTGGAAATTTAATGGGAATTTGAGTGGACTTTTGAGTGGAGGGAATTTAAAGGAGATTTGTGAGTGGAGTGTCCACCCACATGAAGAGGGTAGGGCAAGGGGGCAGCCCCATGCGCCGGCCACCCCCTTGGGGTTCCCCCCTCCTCCTATAAAAGGAGCCCCCCTCCTCACTTGTCTCACACACCTCCTCGTGAAGGATCTCTCTCGCCCTCTAGAATTTATCCCCCATGGTCTCGGACTAGCGAGATACATGTTCCCGGTGGCTATTCGGCAAGAAAGAGTTGTGCTTCCGCTGCATCGCTGGAGCGAGGAGGCGGAGGTTGCTCGGTGCCTCGAACGTGTGTGCGAGCACGGATGCGCTGCTGATTTGCGGCGCTAGGACTTCCTCTCGATCTTGAGATCGGCAAGAGATCGTCTACATCAACCACGAGTTGAACTCGTTAAGCTTTGTCGGTCTTCAAGGGTATGTTCTCTACGGATATACATCCGCCCGTTGTTTGTATCTATTAGATAGATCTTGGTATATAGTTCACATCGTAGGAAATTTTTTGTTTTCTATGCTGCGAACCCTACCAGAAGGGCCCCTTTTTATAGGCCCACAGATTTTTGACCGTTTTCTGCCCGTTGGGGAAAAGTCAGACTGAAGACTCCGCTCTACACCAGAGACTCCGGTCTACACCGGAGATTCTGGTACAACCTTCGGACTAGCCTCCGAACCACCTATCAAACTGTCCCAGGCTAAATTCTGGAGCCCCCTCCAGGGACTTCAGGGGACACTCCGGACCACACCGGAGACTCCGGTCCACACAGACCGGAGACTCCGGTCTGGACCAAATAAGAGGCAAACTTCAAATGGCGATATCTAGACTTTGGAAACTCCGATTGACCCGAAAATATTGAATACCACCAAGAGAGAACATTTCATGTATTATAAAGTGATATACCTCTCTTGGTGAGAAACCAGAAAACCTCAAAGATCAAAAACGCAATATGATATAAAAGGGAAATCCGTTTTTGATGAACTAGAGCTTGTTATGAGTATTACCACAAGCTCTAGAACCTCATATGGATAAGGTCCAAATAACAACCAAGAAAGGATGATGCTAAGTATGAAAGGTTTGAGATCTCTATGAATGATATGATCGTGTTACTCACTTGAGAGCCCCTCTTGATAGTACAATTATCTATCCTATAAACCGGTCTCCCAACTAACATCCCGAGACCGGTAAGAAAGAAACCCTATCAAGATCATACCTTTGCCTTGCGCATATTTCACTTGATTTTGATGTAGACGGTCTTGTCCTTCTCAAGATGGAACACCTTTCTTGATTGCTCTTGTACTCACTTGCTTGATGAAGACTTGCAAGTTACTCCCCCATACAACATGGGGAAACCTTTACTTTGACCTTGTCTTCATCGATCCATGATCACCGAGGTTGGAAAGCTTTAAGCATGAGATCTTCATAGTTTTAACTCTCACATGACCAATCTGTGGATCACTCTTTGAACACCTTGGTCACCACTTGATTCTCTTCACTTTCTTCTTCTCCAAACTTTGACCTTGAAGCCAACATATGGTTCAGGCATTGCCTATGGACAATTCCTACAAGTACAACTTGATACAAGCATTAGTTCATAGAGATTATCATTAATTACCAAAACCACACATGGGGGCCCACATGTTCTTTCAGCGGTGCTCTTATTCATCCATTATCACTCACTTGTGGGACTAACAACCTTGTAAAACTACAATTAACCAAATGCACCCATGCCTCCGAAGAGAAATCAATATACAAATGTAATTATATATACTCACCCACATATGGGACCTAATACAAAACGAAAGATCCCATACTATTTTCATATAAGACCAATACTCTTATTAGTAGTAACAGACTATGACAACCAATAATATCGGACCCATTTTTGACTCATGTGATACAACTGACCCATAAAAAATTTGTACACAAATCTAAAAACTTAACATGCTAAATGTAGTGTTAAAAATGTCTTGAAAAGACCAGCCCAAAAATGTCACGCATGCACAACCAAATGTTCTTTTGAACGGGAAAGGGTCCGAAGACCCGAGAAGCTGCATTTAATATATCAGGCGATGGGTACAATTTACACAAAGGCCCCTCAAAGAGAGGAGTAGAGAAAGCAGTACAAAAACTATTGCGAAAAACACCCTAGGACTAAAAATGAAAAAGCAATCAAGTCCTACGGTGTCTTCTCCACCGCAGTCGTCGACGAGCTCCATACGCTGGCCGCTAGAGCGACTCCGGGGACGAACTACTTGGCATCGCTTAGGAGGGAGATCCGGCGAGGAGCTCCAGATAGGGTCTCCGAATTGGAGGTTTGAAGAGGCGCAAGCATGGCGCATCAAGGTCGCCCTTCGACCAGAAGAGGCAGCAGACCCACGGCAGTCGCCGCCACCCATGGGCCACTACGGATGAGCATGAGAGGGGAGAAGATCCCCAGCGGTCGCAACTTCAAGTGGAACAAGGGCAAATAAAAGGAGGCAGATCTCTTCAAGCCGAACTCCATCACCTCGATGTCGTTGACGAAGAAGAAACCCATTCCTCCATGGAAGCTCCAGCTCCCGAGCGAAGAAATGGTTGCAGCCCGGCTCCCCCCCCCCCCCGCCGCCACGGCCGGCCAGGAGCGGATCCACCTCGCCACGCGCCGCACCGATGCTCCCATCCCTCTCGCCTCTTCGGCCGACCGGGACAGGGCATCTCGCGCACCACCTCTCGAATGGATGCATGCGACACAAACTTTATTCACCGGAGCGGCTGCTCTTAATTCCTTCCTCAACTTCGGCCATCGAAGCACAAGGGAGACAAGGAGGAGCCCTAGGTGCTCATGGATCCAGTCGCCAAGATCTAGAGCGCCGCATCCCCTTCTAGGCAAAACTCCCACTGCTGGCACTAGGCCAAACACCCTACTACCTACTACTACTCCGGCGACTCTCCGCAGCCACTTCCCACCGGCTATTCCGCGAGAAGGGCGCGGGCGAGCCCCGGCCTCTCATGGGCGACTCTCAAACCTACAGGGAGGGGAGGGGAGGAGAGGGGACAAAAACTCACTAGTTGATGGCCTGCGCGAGTTTGACACGCCCCTACAAGCCAATGAGGTCCTCTGCACAACTCGCAACATAAAACCATACTCTTACTTTAGTTTAAGAACAAACAAATACTTACCACATGGTATATGTGGTGTGCGATCTACTAAAAACAATATCAATGAAAAAAATACTTCGTTCGTCTTTAAAAATGTCATAGATTTGTTCAGATTCGTATATATCTCGAATCTAAATAAATCTGTGACATTTAGTACATTGTGACCTCATGCAGTCTCTTTCCTAATATCCATCATCTCACTTTTATTTTGAAGTGTCGTCTCGCTTTAAAAATCTCACAGAGACCTTTCTATGTTCGCTCAAGGTTCTCCAACATTTCGCCATCCAAATCTCTTGAACCGGGACCTTCGACAGTGACCTCACTCGTCTTTTTTATGTTTATGTATCAACGGATCTACAGACTACAATGTGCTTGCTACTCATACAAGTTTGGATTCTGTGGTGTTTTTACTCTCCAATCTCCGTTTGTATCAACGCGTGAGACTAATTCACAAAAAGTAATTATTTAATAAAGAACAAAGTCCCCTTTCCCCCATTAACTGTTCACTTGGCTCATGTTTCCCCCAAACTTTAGTTGGATCACTAAACGATGTGAACTATCACGGATGGTCCATTTGATCCCCCTTGACCCGGTTCAAAAGTTTGGGTGGAACCCCTGATTAAACAGTTAGATGGATCATTAGCGACAAATTTTTTTGGGGGGGGAGGGGGGGGGGGGGGTAGTGTACTATTCCTCGTACGTTGGAGTGTCACTCTTGCAAAAGGCACGAATAGACAAACGTGGCCAACTGTAATTTTTTAAAATGTGTTAGGCTCCATTTGGGAGCTCAGTTTTTTTTAAAATATTCTACGGGTACTTCAGTTTCTAAAAATACCAAAGTATGAATACTTCAGAGCGTTTGCGTGTTAGGAATACTATGGTTTTGTAAACATAAGTATCGCCAAAACTGCAGTCTTTTTATTGTATTAAAAACTTCAGGCCTGACCTTTTTTTTTTTTTTTTTTTTGCTAAAACGGAGAAACGCTCGCTTCTCTCATCGAAAAACGCATCGGCTCTTCCCACGGTCGTCTTCACCTAAAGCACTGCCGGCGGCCATGTCCTCTTCTTCAGGCAGAAAGAGAGCAAGTTCGCCATCGGGAAAAGAAGGTTCGTTCTAGTCCGATTTGATTCCAGTGGTCAGAGTCTCCTTTCTTCCAATAGTCTGTTTTGATTCCAATGATATTCGTGCCGAGATCTCCGATTCCAAACAAACAGATGGGCGCGCTATAGACCAGGATTTCGCGATCCCAACACAGCCCGATGTCTCCATACCTTAGTTTCGCGCATGAATCCAGCCCAAATCTAGTATACATCTCTTTCTTTTGCTTCACCTGAAATTCCTAGATTTGTTTTCACGACCTGGCTAAGAAGCAATTGGATTAGTCTCTTTGCCGAGCTCTCCGGCCGCCGGCCGCTTCCCCGAATGTCGATGTTTTGGGACCTGATGTTCAATGCAAATCTGCTGGCATCTATCACTTCCCAAAACTGTCCGAGAAGGCGAAACAACGGCCGTAAGCCTGGTCATAGTGCATAGTAATTTAGACTAATAACATGCACATGTTACTAGTCTAAATTACTATCATAGTGGAAGTAACTTAGTGTAGTAACATAGTATGGTTTTGTAGACTCATTTGTATTGAAAAGTGTGACGTGATGGTAACATATTATGTTACTTCATTTGTCTCTCTTCATTAATTGCTTGCCACATCACCATTTTAGTCTATGTGGCATCTTTGTTACTTCTTATGTTACTCCCACTATGAGCAGCCTAATACCTCGCATGAACCCATAGTTCCTTGTATCAATGCATCATGCAACCATAACAACCGGTCAAACCAATAATAAAACGTCTCTTCCCAAATGTCTTGAAATTTTTGCCAAAACTAATAACAGGTATATACACTTTTAGTCCCACATCTTTTATCGAGGGAGCGTTTTAGTCCCATATCTTGCAAAATAAGCAATATTAGTCCCATAACTTGCATCCTTAGAGCATTTTAGTCTAATTTGATTGAACTTCAGCAAGTTTGACTAAATTCGTATAGCTATGGCGCCGATTTTTTTCAAAATAACCCCTATGTGTTTTTCTCTAATATTTATGTTCTTTGTGCGGACTCACCTGTCAGTTAGTTAAAACTATAGACAGTGATTGGATTTGATCCTGGTACCTTCCTATACATACACAACCGGACTAGCCACTAGGCCAAAAGATGATATGTGGTGTATTTGAGAACGTAGTTTATTTATACGGTATAAAAGCACATACATGTACGTAAAAATGACTATGTTTGCCGTCAACATAATCTTGCACATCATGTAAAAAAATCACAACTGTAGAACACGTATTTTTAATGTCTAAAATAAAGGCTCATATGTATCCAGGTGTATACACTCAATCAATCGAGCTTTCCTACGTGTGTGCTATTCTTTCTGTGTTTCATGTTCGTATGAGCCATCTAGATTTAGCTAGCCTGTTGCGTTACTTAAAGCTAACTTTTTCTTCATATGCTTTATGTCTGGTGGGCGTTAGGGCTAATCAGCCTCAAAATAATATATAATAGATGATCGCTCTTCAATATATCATAATGTCGTGTGTACTTTAGTGATAAGCCTTTTTCTCTAGAAGCTTAGGTCGTAAGTTCAACTCCCTCCACTTTACAAATAGGTTTTTCTTATTTATTTTCATGTTTGTACATCACAGACAGATGGGCCTTTTCTGTCAGGCCATACTAAGGGCTGTAAGTTGTAGAGAAAAATACACAAGGGTCATTTTAAAAAACTGCAATGCCACATGTCAGCTTTATGGATGAATTTGGTCAAAATCATAGAAATTCAATTAAAATGGACTAAAATGTTCTTGGGGTGCAAGTTGTGGGACTAATCTGCTCACTTTGTAAGATGTGGGACTAAACCGCTCCGACGATAGAAGTTATGGGACTAAAAATATATACACCTCAACTAAGAAATACTACAGTATTGTGAAACTGGAGTATTTATTATCCATGTGCTGAAATACTTCAGTTTTAGAATACTATGGTTTAGAAAGGGCGGAGCTCCCAAACGGAGCCTTATTTCTGTTCGTACGCGCGCAAAATGTTCAATCTGTTTTTATATTCTTTTTGAGGGAAATCTGTTTTTACATAGAGTAGAGATAGAACAGTCTTTACTTTTTTCATGCAAAAAGAAAAGAGATAGAACAGTCTGATCAAGCAATGAAAATGGATTTGGCCACTCGGAGAATTCGTCCAACACTCGACCCGGCCTGTTGCCTGCGGCCTCCTCGTTAAGTTGTACCAACTCCCTGAATAACATCCAGTGAGTTTAGGCCCAAAAGAGCCTAGTACAGCTGCTTTTTAGAGGACAGAATTAGGTTTAACCTTCAATGTAGGGCTAGCATCATCCCGTTCAAACCCTGACCCGGTCAGCATCACGTCAGGGTAGCCCAGTCGAGTCAAGTTCAAACATCGAAGCTAGTAGTAGAGCATGTAGCTAGGTCACAATGTACTTGGCACCACCCCCATGAATCCTGCCGGTACACACACCCCCAGTTGCGCACCCTGCACGAGTAGTACCGCCCAACCACTCCAGAAAAAAAGTGCAAGATCCCACGAACGTCGACCGGACGCCGCAACGTGGCCGACGACCTTTCTGGTTCGTTCGCGGGTCGCCTTTTTCCGCCATCACCGACCAAAGTCCTCCCCTTCCAGCCGTGCTCCTGAATCCCGGCCGGTCGACTCAACCAACCAACCCGCATCCCCCCCTTGGTGGCCTCCTAGTTTCCTTTCTTTTTCTCGTCGACGAAAATAGGGCGCGACCGTGCGAGTACTACTACGGGCCGGCGCGCACATGCTTGGCCGGCCGTCGGCGTCCGGCTTTCCGACAGCGACGAAAGCTGGAAGGAAAGTCCACAGCGAGTGAATGGGCGGGGAGACGTCGGCACCTGCAGCGTCTGACTGGTGGGCCCCGTCGTCTGACCCTGACGAAGCCGGCGAGGTCCGCGGGGCGCTTCCGGGCGGCGGAGAAATTGATCAGCTGCTGCTGTGCCTGCGACCCTGCGTCGAGGTTTCAAGTGGGGGCATTGAATTATTCACTGGCCCTCCTGTTGCTCTACAGTGCTTGGCGACAAAGAATTGAAGCCGGGTGGACGGAGGGAGGGAGATTTGTTTAGTTACTCGAGAGGAGAAGGAACGCGAGGGTCAAAGGGTTCGTCGTTTAGCCTGTCGCCTGCCGGCGGGAGGAGTACATCTGCTCTGCTGCCGTAGATTTGGTGGGGAGCGACCGGGTACGCGTCGGTCGATCAATCGTCTTTCTCGGGATCCGTCGCCGGGTTGATTCGATATTGCTTTCCCCTCCACCCTAGTCTTCGTTGAAAAGTCCCGCATTGGTTTTCTGTTTCTGGTTGAAGCTTCGGGTCCTGCGCCGCGTGACATCAGCTGTTCAGCTTTATTACAGCATCAGCGCTTGCGATTACATCTGGAGAGATTTATCACCACCGTTCTTCGGTCAGGCCATGCTTTTCAGTCTTGTTTTGAACCGTTGCTTCCAGTTGTTTGTGGTGGAAAGGTATGGTGCTCAAATTCCATAATTGTGTGTATATTCTAAGCCTGATTGTAGTAAGATATTTCAGCGTTGCGAGCAGGCGAGCAACATTATAAACGTGCACACCAGATCAGATACAATACGATTCTCCAGCATCATCAGCCATAACGGCAAAAAGGAAACACATTTGACACGGGATCTTGTCACGGTTGTCTCGAAACAGGCTTCCCTCAACGAGATCATTGCCGGAGAAAAATAACACAATCAAGGCCTCCAAAAAAGAGAAAAAAAAATGCCAATACCGGCAGATCAATGAAAACAAGGACGACCTGCAATCGTCACACCCTCCGGAGTTGTCCCACCACGCTTCTAGTACTTCAGACCGTCTCGTGCCAAGCAACACCTTTTTAAAGCAATGACGAGTACGCTGCTGCACGAACAAGTCCTAGAGTTGCCCCAGACATGCTAGGGTGGATGGAGAAATGGGTACCCCGTCGCCCTTCATGACAGTATTCGCAGGCGTCACCACATCGATGTCAAAAGAGCTGATGGGGTTTCTCCATTCCCCCAAGATCTGCTACCCCAAACGCTAACTAGCACTCATCCCAACTTGCCGCCCACCATCATGGGCCACCACGGTCTTCATGTCACCATCACCATCTCACCGTGGTCATCGTTGTGAGGCCTAGAGGACGAATATGGAGAGCATCGCAAGAACCAGGGGTGGCAGAACCATACCCGAGCGGGAGGGAACGACCTCCAGCGCTGTCGAGGTAGCCGACGAGACACGAAAGCAGGGACACACCAGGCGCTTAAAAGGGGCCTAGCTGGGTCCTCATCGGGTCCACAAAGTCCTCGACACCATCCTGCAGTAGGCCGGCTAGACACCACCACGACCCTAGACCGCCGACTCACCATCTCCACCATCGCGAGAGGACCCTGCCCGCCCGGCCTAGATGGGGCTCAAAGGGGCCTAAATCTAGGCCGAATGGGCTAGGATGCTTCCCGCCTGCGTGCATCTCTGCCCTGCCGCCAACCGGCAGCACCGCCATGCCCTGTAGCCAATTGGCCATCAACGAGATCCCCGCCGCTGTGCCGGACCTCCCGTCGCCTTGCTACACCTTGTAGAGACGAAGAGCCCTGCCCGCCCATCACTAAGAGGGGAGAGCCAGGGGTTCCGCATTCCGCCACCACCGGCGCCGCACGATCCAACGACGGTGGGAGAGAAGGGGAAGGGAGGGGCTGGAGAAGGGATGAAGAGAGCAGCGCGACCCGGCCACCGCAGGTCAAGAGAGTTAGGTTGGCTGTTCGCGTCGAAGCGTTTTCCACCTCTTGTGGCGGTTGTCCAGCGTCAACCTGGTGTCAAGTGCAAGTCTGAACACATAACACACAAGATCTGTTTTAGAAGCTCAACTCACAAGATGTTGAAAAGAACCGACACAGCCAAGACAAGGGAAAATAAGTCAAGGATTCGGTCATCCAGATGTCAATTTCTTCTTCAGCCATATGTTTCATCAGCTCCATTAGAAAAACCTACCACCACCATCACCAACAGCTACTACAAAATACTAGGGAAAAGATTCACAAACAAGGAAAAAAACCATACAGGCTGGGATCATAGGAAGCAGACACCCCCTGATCACCGGCACTGGTCGTCTCAGTCTCCTTCAGTCCCTAAACCTATACATCATCGTCGTCACCGATACAGGCTGCAGGCGCAAAAACCATGTCGCAGCACAGCACCACCAAGAGGCGCAAAGGGGTTCAAACAAAAAACGCAAACCCATATACTGTTGTTGAGGCCGTAAGTAAGCGAGATACTGTAGTTAAATCCTTCTGGTGGTAGCGTGGGATCTGAAATGGTCTTGGCCTGTGGGGTGGAAACGATGGAGCAGCTCGCGTCTTTTGTCAGCCGGCGAGGATTGACCCGGCACGGGTCTTGGGCGGCCTCGGTGGCGACTCCACCTCCCCGCCCAGGGACGCCGGCCTCGCTGACAGCTTCTTGGCGGTGTTCTTCTCCTTCCTCTCCATGTCCTCGTCCGCGTCCATCTGCTCCCTCCTGCACTCCTCGCTGCAGAACGGGATGTCCCCTCTGCTCAAACAAAAACATCGCAGTGGACAGGTTAGAACGCGATCGATGAACAATCCCAGTATAACACTACAAGATTCGATGAACAACATCCCCTCTGCAGAACGTGTGTTTGGCTTCGATCAGAGAGTTCTCGTATGCATTGAACGGCGAACCATGCGCTACTTTTCCTTCAAGAAAACGAAAGCAGAAATATTGATCTGTTCCGTTGCGCCTGCCCCCACTTCACGCAGCAAAATCGCAATCTCAAAAAGAAACTAATTTAAGGACCCGACTACAGATACGGTTTCCGTTCAAACTCTTCCACCAGAGATGCGAAATCTTAACAACACCTTGGCGAAGCAGTAGAACAAACACCTTGGCTTCTATCAGAAGTACAAAGAAAGAATCGAAAAAATATCCCATGCTTAGCCACCAAGTCTGTACTGAATCCTGATCTGTAAATCAGTGGTAACTCCACATGCAAGTGTTCCTGCCGAATCGTGACTACAATTAAGGCCGCCGGTTCAGGACAAGGAGAAATTTAATGGAATCACGCGCAAAAGTAAGCAACCCGTACGAACACGACATAGATGACAGAACCTTTGCACCAACAACCCATTATCATGGGAAAAAAAAGGAAAAGGACTCGCATAGATTTCTTCCCTTGTTTGTCCTAGCACGAAGAAACGAATGGCATAACAATAATCTTTTTTATTTAATTTGTGGAGAATCAGGTCAGGCACCGACTCTAGCTTTTCCCCCGGCGGTCAAAATCTCTATTTTGTTTCCCCCAAAAATAGAGCTCCAAAGACGCCGGAAGTGTCTCGACCCGGGGACCCACCGCACCGGATACCCGAACAACTCTCAAACAACACCACGGAATTACGGGATGTAATTAACACAGGGAGAAGGAAGGCAGGAGTCTAGGAGCTGGGGCGTCCAGGGGCAGACCTGTACATGAAGATGTCGCGGTTGCTGGCGATCGGCTTGCGGCAGAGGAAGCACGCGTCCAGGAAGTGGCCGTACGGCATCCCACCGGGTCCCGGCCCTCCGCCGCCGCCCCATCCCACCGCGTACACCAGGTCGTCCTCCACGCCGGAGCTGGCGAGGCGTGTCCACGCGTCGGCCGAAGCGCCGCCACCGCCGATGGCGGACGAGCTGTCCCCGCCGATCCCGCTCCCGCTGCCCCTGCTGCTTCCTCCTCCGCTACCGCCGCGGCCCAGGCCTCCGGGTCGGAAGGCGCCGCCGCTGCCGTGGGCGGAGGAGTGGTCCATCGCCGGCGCGGTGAGATTCGATCCCCACTGATGAGGGCCGGATCCACTGGGTAGATCCTCCGCGAGGGGATCTTTATTCGATCGGGTGGCGCTCTCGTGTTCGTCCTGGTGCGTGCGCAGAGGCGAGGGGCGGACGGTGCGCGTATCGGTGGTGTTTAAAGGGGAGACAGGCTCGGCAGGGGATGGGAGGTGGTTTTATTAACTTAGGGGAGAGCTGATGGTAGGGCCCGCTTGGCGGTGTGTAGCTAGTGGGTCCCGCTTTGCTTTGTGGTGGTGGTGGGCCCTCTGATAACTGGGTCCCACCTGCGCTCCTTCGCGGAGCCGTGTTTGCTTTGCTCGGGCGTCTCGACGGGCAGGCAGGGGTGTGTGCGCCTTTGCCTTTGTTTTCGGGCGTCTCGACTCTCGACGCTTCTCCCCCTCTGAGATCTTTGCGCCTGCACCGTGGGACCACCCTCCGGTAGAGGTTGGGTTCAGGGGATTTTGTAGCTCACTGTAATGTGGGGCTCCATGCTGGCCCACATGGCAGTGGGTTAGTTGTACCATCTTCAATACTCACTCTGTTTCATATTACTCTGCGCGTTACTGTTCATCACGCAAAACAAGACGGCTTATTTCTCTCTCATTTTTCATCAAAAAAATTCTATGATTTTTGGAATGGGTAGAGTAAATACGGATCTACACATCCCAAAAAACCAAGGAGCAAAAAAGTGAAAAATGAAAGAGAAATCAGTCACCTCGTTTTATGTGCACTGTAGCACCGCGCAGGGTAATATGAAACAGAGGAAGTATTATGAAATATAAGACGTACCCCGTATTTCAAGACGAACTTTAACTGAATAAATTGATAATAATATCATAATCATGTTGTACTCACCCGTCTCGGTTTATAAGACTTACACGTATTTCTAGGTTGACAAATTAATCAACTTAGCGTGAGGTATATAAGATAAAAACAATATTATTAGAAACTTCAAATGTTATATTTTCTAATGATATAATTTTTATATTATATAATTTATATTATATAGCTCATGCGGACGACCTAGGTATACGCGTAAGTCTTATAAACTGGGATAGAGGGAGTACTTTTATCTATAAATAAGTAATTTTATTTGTCTAGATTCGTATTTACCTACACAGTAAAACATGTCTAGATACACATGACAAATTAAAGCAACTTATTTTCAGACGGAGGGAGCACATGATTAATATTCTTAAATTGTATTGAAAAAACACTTTTTAATGAAATAAATTTTATATCCTCCGATCAATGTTTGGTTGTATAGGTTAGTCATCTTTTTATTATTGGTCAATTTACAAAATAATTGTCTACCAGCACTATCCATGTATTGGCGTACCCGTCATGTTTGATGTAAAGGAGATATTGCTATATGTATTCGAAGGATCAAGCATTTGATCCAACAAATGATTGTCATACATGTATGCCTTTATTGGTTCCAGGGCGGGCCGAATTATCATCGAGTTTCTTGCAGTTTCTAGTCTCCACGGTTCATGCTTCTCAAGCATGCTCTCTCTATTATTTCTTCACGGTCCAACGATAAAGCAATACTCTGACAACCTATCTTTCAAGGCATGTGTCCCCTACCACGGCATGGTTTTACATTCCCACATTTTCAGGTGTACGACTCGTGTCGCGCATGTTCGAACCTTTAGCATTAGTTCAAATTATGCATGTTTGGTACTTGTACAATTCCTTCATACGAAGCTTGAGAAAATTCGAGCTACTAGAAACGACCGCTTCAAAATGTTTGATGTGATTTCATTGTTGTATTATGAGTCATTTTTATTTTAGATTTTCAGTCCTTGTTGTTTGTGTTTGTTTTACTGTCTTTGGTCTAGTGTATCATCTTCATTCCAAAGTAATTGAAGTACAACACTCAAACTTCTATAGGTTTAATCATGTGTATATAAAAAATATATCAACATCTACAACACAAAATCAGATTCAGTAGATTCATCGTAAAGTTAGATTTTGTGAATCTTTTATTTACATATATTTGCATGCTTTCTTATAGTCCACAAATAGATGGTCATATAGGAACTTTAAGACATAGTATTATGGAGTGTAGTACAAAGTGCATTGGAGGTGTTAACCATCATCTCTCTCCTCTTTGATTGACCCTCCTTCAATGAGCCAAGTGCTTCGTACAATATAATGAGACGATGTAATAAATATTATTGGACTTGATTCTTAGAGAGAACCATTTTTTCTTGCTTTC
Source organism: Avena sativa (assembly GCA_916181665.1). Classification (NCBI taxonomy): domain Eukaryota; kingdom Viridiplantae; phylum Streptophyta; class Magnoliopsida; order Poales; family Poaceae; genus Avena; species Avena sativa. The sequence goes on from OV702280.1 coordinate 374,083,836, forward strand.
AAATGCACTAGAAATGTAGAAGTACATCATTTTATGGATAAATTTTTAAGCTGAGCGTTCACTTATTTATGGAGTATGTTGTATAAAATTGGTCAAACTTAGAGAAGTCTGATTTAGAACGTCGATTAATCAAGAATAAAATGGACACACTTCGAAAAAGCTACACATACTAACCACCTCTTCTAGTGATTAGAAGACTGACATTCATTATAACATGGTCAATTAGGTCTGCAAAGCTCATCGCGTCAGAAAGGTGAGAAAATCGCATGCCCCGTAACCGCCAGAGTAAAGAAAATGGGGCGATCGGGTCGTACGTACTACACGTTTCCGGCGAATAATTCCACAAAATCTCCCGGGTCGTCCTCTCCTAAAAAGCCCCAGATCTTATTTTTGCTACAAATACACCCGTTTTTGCTACAAATATATCCTTTTTTGCTATATGTAGCAGAAAACGGTTTGACCCAAAAATAAAAAAACAGACCGAACCTCGCCGGAGATTTCACCGGAGACCTCGCTGACAACCGTGTAGCAAAAAAGTTGTGCTAACGTAGCATATCTGACCTCGCCGGAGGTTTTCGCCGGTAGACCTCACCGGAGACCATGTAGCAAAAACTTTACGCTATTGTAGCAAAACCGCAAAACGGTGGTAGCAAAAAATATATGCTAATGTAGCAAAAAAAATGACCTCGTCGGAGACATCGCCGGTGGCTATCGTAGCAAAAAATGGGTACATCGCCGAAGACTTTGTAGCAAAAAAGTTGCTACCTAGCAAAACGACTTCTCTAAATACTATCGCATGTCATCTTGTAGCAAAATATTTACAATATTATAGCAAAATCATACAACAGTTGGAGCAAAAAAACATACATATGTAGCAGTATAGCAAAAAATCCCCAATATTAAAATCCGCCGCTCCACTCGTAGCAAATCCGTCAGTCATTGGTAGCAACGACGATGGCCGTCGGTAGCTAAAACGCCGACCATGTGTAGCAAAATCTACCGGTGTACGTAGCATGCACGGACACCACATTGAACCAATGTTTCTCGCCGACGTCGCAGCAGCGAGGCAACGTCCGGCGACGCCCTTGCCAGAGGCGAGTCCGTGCTAGGGAGTGTCGGTGGAGAGGACTGGAGGAGGCGGCAAGGTGGAGAGGAACCGAGGCTAGATGGGCTGTGCTTCGGGGAGGAGCACCGGCGGCACTCCGGGGGAGAAGCAGGACGTGGGCGGCGCTGCCGGAAGGAGCAGAACCGGGAGGCGCGACACGTGCGAGTGCAGGCGGCGGCGGCGGCGGAGACACGGGGATCCGGTACCGGCGACGGAGGAGACACGGGGATCCGGTCCCGACGGCGGTGGAGACACGGGGATCTGGTCCGTCGGCGGCGGGTGCAGGCGGCGGCGGAGGAAAGAGAATCTGGTCCGACGCGGGTGCCTATCTGCGGCGAAAGCAGAGACGCGGGCGTGAGCGATGCAACTGCTGGCGAGCGTCGTGGGCGTTAGGACGAAGAAGAGCTGGGTCCAGCGGAACCAACGCACACGATGTAACAGACTAACAACGACCCGGGGATCAATCCCTCGGAGAATCTGTATCATTTACCTTTGAATAATGTGGCAGCCATACCTGCAAACGAAAAACTCAACTTTTGGACGCAAGTCAACATTTTTGTTCTAATACGGCTCCAAATTTCTTTTCCCTTTTTTTAAACTTGCCATGCTTTATTATTATAGTTGTATGTATGGACATTTTTCACACTTTGACCATCCCGGCCGACGTGCCTCGCCAACGCTGTGCACTTCTGCGATATTCAAATTTCAAGCACGGTCCAATCCATTCCGATGACCTACCTGTACTAGTATTTTGACAGAACGTGCTATACTCCCTCTAACCCATATTAATTGACTTTGATTTGTTAAATTTTGGATAAACCTATATATTAAATGGTGTCTAGATTCGTAAACCAACCTGTGGTTGGATGGTTAGAAGGGTGGTTGTACCTCCAGCTCACCAGAGTTCAAACCCTAGGTTTAACACTGTGTGTTGCATAAAAGACGGAATATTTTTCAGTGGGAGACGACGTTCCCGTCGACAGCGAGGAGCCCGTGGTGACTTCGTCAATCTCAAGACCCGATCCGCCGGCTCAGTTTCTCGGAGGTGCTCATAGGGGTAGGGTGTACGTGTGTGCGTTTATAGGGGTGGGTGCATGTACGTGTTGTGAGCGTCTTCGATTGTACTGTGTTTCGCAAAAAAAGTTGTCTAGATTCATTCAAATTTTTAAAAATCCAAGTCAGTTAATATGGGCCGGAGTGATTACTAGTATTGTTTTCGCACTTGTCATCAACAATGTTGGCGGTGCCGTCGATCGAGCGATCACATGTTGGCTTTGCGCCGTGCGTGCGGCGGGGCAGAATGGACAAAAATAACCCCTTTTCAAAAGGATTTCACAAAATAACCCACCTAAAAAACTATTTCACTGGACTAACCTTTGTGTAACTCCCAACAGCTAGGCGTTATGCCCCTGCCAGCGTGGCACCGCCTGGCCCCTCCCTGGCCCCACCCGGAGGCATAACGCCCAGGCGCTATGCCTGTGTTGAGTAACGCCCATGCACTATGTCCAAGCTACACTTTAATGTGTAGCGCCTAGCAGATAGGCGCTACACTTTGGGACTTAGTCAGCAGCTCGCAGCCCCCTCCCCACCCCGACCCATTCACTCCCAGCTCGACTCAGCCAAGAAGAACAGCAAGGAGGCGCCCCCTTCTCCCGTCTCTTCTCCCCCCTCAAATCTCTCACATTGGAAGCTTCATTTGGTGGATTTGTGCCTCTCCCCAGCTGCTAGAGGTACCCTCCCTCATTCCCCTCCGTTTTGACCTCTTGAAATCTTTCATTTTGGTTGGACTTGGCTTGAAACCCTAGAAATTTGATTTGGAGATAAATGTTTGGAAATTTATTAGATTCATTGTCCAATGTTGGGAATAAAGATGTGTATGAAGCATTTAATTAGGTTTAGGGTTGTTGAAATGTCATTGTTTGGTTTATTGAAATGTTATGGCTAGGGTTAGAGTTAGGGTTTGCTTATGTAAGAGAGGGTGTTCTTGTTAGCTTTATGATTTGGTAAGGTGTCTAGTATATTTTTGTTTATCTTGTCATGGTTAGTTAATGAACATATTCTCCTATATGTTAGGGATGACAAGAATTGTTCATGTTCATCATGTGGACAAGGATGCCTTTTTGAAAGGCAAACATAGAACCAGACCCGGATGAGCTAGATATTGTGTTTGAGCGTAGTCCCACCTATGCCGAGGTCTTAGAGCAAGTGAGGATTGAATTGAAATGGATGGACCCATGTGATGTTGTTGAGTTGGAGGGAAGACATAATGTGGGTTTTGGAATGCATATCCGTTGGAAGACCATGCGTATCTTCTCCGAGGCTCGTTGGCTTGTATACAAGGAGGTGGTGGCCGAATCACTAGACAAGGCTCTTGAGCTATTTGCCACCAAGAAGGTTGATAGTTCATTGCCTTCGGACTTGAACCTTCGTGCCTCCCCATTGGATAGTAGGAGTCCTCCACCCGTGGATCAAGAGCTATGGATTGAACCTCCTTTGAGCCAAACATTGAGCCCGATTTCAAGACACCAAGACGAAGTGTTGGAAGAGGACAATGATGATTGTGAGGGTGAAGATGATGATGATGTTGTACTCCACGACAACAATGTTGGTGATTTGGAGAAATATATCACTCAACATGACATGGACTGTGAACTCCCGTATTCTCAAGGCTATGCTTCAGACTCGGATGATGATGGTCCCGAAGAAGAAGTTGACGAGGAGGGGTTCACGGCTAGAGAGGCCAAAATCCACCATACCGTATTGGGGCGGGACCATCGGGTGCCTTTGTTTCGTGATCTTAGTCTCTCGGATAAAGCCACGGTTGATGGTACGTGGCAAAGGCATAGTGCTTGGAGCAAGGACAAGTCGTTACCGGGATGGCAATGAAGTGAATAATGGATTTTGCAAAGGATCATGGTTTAAGACGTTGTTGGAATTTAAGTAATGGATAAAGGACTTCTCGGTGAAGCATCATCGTCCTTACACGGCCATGCACTCGGACATCAAGAAGTGTTACACGGTGAAGTGTGAGGAGGAAGGATGTCCTTGGATTGTGCGTGCTAGACCATTCAAGGGAGGTCCTGATTGGCACATATCTAGTTGCGTATCAACTCACATGTGCCGAGGCCCGGTGGTGGATGGCAAGGATGCAAAGCATGAGCACCGGCAACTCACCTCCGAGTTCCTCGCTTATAGGCTTTCCAATGACATCGCGTCGTTTCCAATAATGAGCATCAAGCAGGTCATGGAGTTTGTGAAAGCCCTCTTTCACTGTGAGGTGAAGTACGGGAAGGCATGGAAGGCTAAGCAAGCCGCATTCAAGATGTTGTACGGTGCTTGGGAGGAATCTTATAACCGAATTCCAAGGTTGTTGGGAGCGATGGCCGATGCTAATCCGGGCATGGTTCATGTGGTTCAACCTTTGGGGAACAAGACAAGGATTGTAAACGGAAGAACCGTTCGAGTTTTTGGTCGTGCATTTTGGGCTTTCGAGCAATGTGTTCAAGCATTTGAACATTGTAGGCCGGTCATCTCCGTTGATGGCACCTTTATGACCCGTCAATTCAAGGGAACTATCTTGATTGCAATAGCCAATGATGCCAACAACCGGTTGATTCCTTTGGCCTTTTCTTTGGTAGAGGTGGAAAACAATGATAATTGGGAGTGGTTCTTCCATCTTTTAAGAACCAAGATATTAACCCCTCATAGGGAAATATGTGTCATCTCAGACCGTCATCAAGGAATTATTAATGCGGTGGACCAAGATATTCTCGGGCATGCTCCGTTGCACCATCGTTGGTGCATGAGACACTTTTGTTCAAACTTCTATTGGGCATGCAAGAGCAAGGATTTGGCCGATGATCTACAAGATTGTTGCCTCGCTTTCACGGAACGTCGTTTCTCAAACTTGTACAACAAATTGCTCTTCAACAAAGAGCTCAATGCGGGTGGTCGAGAGTTTCTCGATAGGAGCATTGAAGAAAGAACAAAGTGGGCACGAGCTTTCGATGACGGTGGCCGGAGGTACGAAAAAATGAAAAGCAACATGGCAGAGGCCTTCAACAAGTTGCTCAAAGGTCTCCATGCATTGCCCGTCACGGCAATATTCCATTATACATTCGACATGGTGAATGGGTATTTTCCTAAATACTTAGAGGAAACGGACCGACAGATTGCGGGGGACTACCAGAACAAGCACAAATACAAGTACCAACCTAAGGTTGATGATTGTATGCAATTTCAGTCAAAGAAAGCGGATGCCCAAGTTGTCACGGAATATGATAATGAAGAGCTAATTTACCAAGTTAAGGAGCCCGGAGGTATAACGGCTGATGTTGTCCAACACGGAGGCCGAGCTTTCAAGGTCTCGCTCAAGACTTGTGAGTGAACATGCGGAAGGACATCATTGCTTCATCTTGCCTGCTCCACTTGCTCGTGGTGTCTCGCCGATGACATTTGGATTACAATAATCCGCTCACGATGAGAGAGGCCGAGTTCTCCATTGAGACTACTAAGAAGACATCGGCTCCTAGATTTCATCCATATTTGGACCAATCAAAATGGCCGGAGTATCATGGGATTCAACTATGGCCTGATCCGAAATGGAAAGTGATTAAACGTGGAAGACGCAAGACAAAACGCTTTTGGAGCGACATGGATGGATGGGGCCGTGGTGGTGCTCGAGAAACGGGCAATGACCAATTCCAAGAGCCCCGTGAGAGAGCCCGGTGTGGAACATGCAATGGTGAATGGCACAATGCAAGAAATTGTTCTCAAATAAAAAGAGCAAAAGTAAATGAAGCAAGCACTAGCCAACCAAGTGATAGCCAACAAGACCCAAGCCAAGCAAGAACTAGCCAACAAGTACCAAGCCAACCAAAAACTAGCCAACAAGTACCAAGCCAACCAAGAACTAGCCAACAAGTCCCAAGTCAACCAAGAACTAGCCAACAAGTCCCTAGCCACCAAGCTCCTAGACAACAAGCTCCTAGACAACAAAGAGGTCGATCACTTGGGCTTAGAAGAGGAAGAGGGCTTGGCGGTTTTAACCCGGCTAGTATGTTAGGTTACTTGGCAGGACCAAATCCTTATGTTAATAGGTACGGATAAAATATTCATACTTGCATGCTTATGTTACTACCTACTATGCTTATTTCATTGAATCAATTATTGTTCATATTCATGCATCCTTTACTAACTTGTAGCTTTTATTCTTATTGTAGGTATGGCAACTCAACCCAACAAGGGAAATGATGAGGACTCAACCCAACAAGAACCATAGCACCACCTATTCTGGCATTTTGGCCTGCCCTACGACAGGCATCGTCCAACTACAAGTGAACAAAAAAGAGGCCAGACATAGCATATGTGTGGACTCGACATATACAAATGAATGTAGAGTGCACAGGTGATTACCTGCCGGTACAAGTAGGCAAGAGCCGCCAAATCCCAGCTGATATTGCTATCCCAGTTTGCTAATGCCTTTAGCCACATCCACTGAGCGGTCCTACCTCCGCTGTCAGCAAACAGAGTCCTAGAAAGGACATACCACACGTACACACGAGCATGTGCCTCGATCACCTCAACCTCGGCGAGGTTCGGGTATTCCGCAAAGTTGTCCACAATCCACGCATATGTCGCGTCTGCTGGGACTCTATCTTTTCTCTTATCTTCAAGTTCTTCAGGAGCCATGCCAATAAGTAGCTGCATCGCATTGCGCCACCCATCGGAATATGTGCTCATACAGAGAGGCTCCCCCGCGATAGGAAGTCCAAAGATCATGGAAACATCTTGAAGAGTAGGAGTGATCTCGCCGGTCCGAAGGTGGAAAGTGTGCGTCTTCGGCCTCCACCGGTTGACAAGTGCGGTGATAGCAGCCGCGTTGAGATTCGGCGTCGACCGGCTCACAAGCGTGATGAAAGGGAGGAGGCCTAGCCGCTTGATGTACTCGGTGTACCGCTCGTCTTACGACATGTCATTCGAAGACGCGCCATGAGACCGAACCTTGAGGGGATGAAGCCTCTACATACATACAAGATCGAACATTATGCTTTTCCCAACATAATTGAATCAATAGAAGAATAAAAACAAAAAAGTTCAGCCATGGTTTTATTACCATATGCTTCTCCGCCATCAAGTATGCCCGGTGTTCATGATCATAGTAATCCTCAAGTAGCCACACCATCCTACATATATATTCCAAACATCAATAAAATGTGTGTGGTATATGGCCATTGTTTCAATTTATACAATAAACTACAAAGAATATGGGAACATATTATTCACACATCCATACAAATCCAAACACAACCATCATACACAATGCAAAACAACAACACACTTCCATTCCCCATCAAATACAACTAATATATAACTACCAAATAACCAAAAACATACACAAATAGGTCATATTATGAATCCAACTAGACCTAGGGTTTGAGGATAATGTGCAACATTCATTGGATGAAAGAGAGGGGATTACCTTGAGGGAGGGATGGGAGAGCAAATCCACGGTGAAATCCCTCAGATCTATTGGATTTGAGGTGGGGATTTGAGAGAGAAGGAAGGAGGAACCGTCGGCGCCCCTCTGTCTGTTCTTCTAGCTGCCTGGGAGGGAATGGGGAGGGGGCTGGGCGAGACAGCTTAATTCCCAAAGTGTAGCGCATATCTGCTAGGCGTTACACATCAGAGCATAGCGCCTAGCAGATAGGCGCTACACTTTGGGCATAGCGCTTGGACGTTACTCGCCCTAGGCATAGCACCTAGGCAGCACACGGCCGGGTGGAGCCAGGAAGGGGCCAGGCGGTGTCACGCTGGTAGGGAGCATAGCGCTTAGCTGAAAGACGCTACACTATAGAGTGTAGCGCCTAGCTGTTATCCAAAGGGTTAGTCCAGTAAAATAATTTTCTAGACGGGTCATTTTGTAAAATCCTTTTGGAAAAGAGTTATTTTTGTCTATTCTGCCTTGCGGCGGCGGCTAGCGCGTTCAAGAACCTGCTCCCGCGTGGTATGGCTCTGTGTTCGACGTTTTCGGGGATGGAGCAGCCGGTGAAACGACGGCTCGACCGCTACACGACGGAGGACGGACGCAGTGACGCAGGTGGCCAACCGAGGCAACTACGGTGGGCAGTTCAGCTGTGCCACACGGTGATGCAGACTGAACTACGCCCGAGAAAACATTTCTTCGCCCCTCCACTAACCACGCGCTTTTGATCTGCCGAAACAAGGACGGCAAGGATGCTGATCGCTCTCTTTTCTTCAGTACGAGTAGCACTTGGAAGCCAAGATAACTCACTCGGGATAACTACATTACAGCCTGCTGCAACTTCCGGTAATTAAGCGGTCGTACTAGTACTAAAAGTGTGGGTACTTAGGGCATGTACAATGCTAGAGAAGGCATGCTTTCTCTTAGCTCTCCACATCATTTAGAGAAGACACAATATATAACTTGTACAATGCATTATCTCTTATTGCTATCTCTAGCAATTAATAGAATTAACTATTTTTAGTAAAAAATTGGTTAACTAAGAGAAGGCATATGGTACAATGGAGAAAAATAGTCTTCTCTTATTGCTAAGAGATCATCCCTTAGCTAAGGGAAGACAACCCTCTCTCTCTTGTTTCTCTCTCCTCCAACTAAACAAAAATCCAACGTGGCGAGCATAAGGGAAGGCTGACGTCACCGCATTGTACATGCCCTTAGGGTGTGTTTGGTAGGTCGGTCCAACCGAAATATTCTCATCTCAGCCGAGATTTTTAGTGATTTGACTGTTTGGTAGGTCGGTTTTGTTATCTGGGCAGTGCCCACCTCGCACAGAAAAAGGCTCTCAGCCCTGCCCGATAGAGAAGCTCAAATCGAGCTTCGCTACTCGGAAGGGCTGGACTCGCCCGAAATCCCCTCCCCCGCGTGTCCGTGCCTGGGCCCGAGACCACAGGGGTCACAGCCCCGCCTCCCATTCCCCCTCAAACCGCTTTCTTCCACATCTCCAAACGAACGCCTCCGCCACCGCCCTTCCATGACGCCGCCCCTCGCCACCACCTTTCCCGACGAGAGCTCCCCATCTCCTCCTCGACGAGCAGCGCCGCCGCCTCCTCGGACAACCACGGCGCCACGGCCAGCCACAGCGCCGACCTCCTCGATGCAGGTCGCTGCCGCCTCCTCGATCTAGGTCGAGCGTCTCCTCCTCCTCGAGCGTCTCCTTGGCCAGCCACCCTTCCTGACGAGCGTCTCCTCCTCGACGACCTGTGCCGCCGCCTCCTCGGCCAGCCTTGGCGCCCCCCCTTGATGCAGGCCGCCCCTCCTCCCGATGCAGTCCGCCGCCGCCTCCTTGATGCAGGCCACCGCCGTCGCCCTTCACGGCCAGCCACGACGCCACTGCCGACACCTCCACCAGAACGCGCCGCCTCCATGAGCTGCGTCCACGCGCTGCCATGGTCGGAGCACCTCCACAATGCCATGGTCGGAGCACCTCCACAATGAACTAAGGACCCGATTGCTTTTTATTTTTTTTGTTTAGGGACCTTTGTGTAAAATGTTCGAATCAGCAGCATCTCTACTCATGCAGCCCACCAAACAACATCTGAGATGAGCATCTCTGAACTAATACATGCTACCAAACAAGGCACAAAATCTCAGGGCAACATACCTAAGGTGGGCATGTCTGAGATGGAAAACACATGTTGGAGTGACCCGACCTACCAAACACACCCTTACTTGTCGCGGACCGTCACACACACTTGGGTGTGGTGGATTTCACTGTCTCCTTTACTTCCGTCCAGTGCCGCTGGCTGCGGTAGCAGCAGCGGTGCCTGGTGAACGAGTAAACGTAAAGTCTGAAGATCACTGGAGCTTTCTTTATTTCAGCCCTAGCTTACATCACCCTGGAGTTCCGGTAGTAATAGCTTTGATATTCTGTCACGCTCGATGTTACAGCAGCAGGCTCCTCTGGTAGTCCGGTGCAAGACAATGGAGCGCGAGCAGTTACTGTCCTGACGGACGCCGACGACAGCAGAGACCTGGTGAGAAAGTTCACTCCATTAATTAAGTCGTCAATTCTTTGGAGGCAGAAAAAGTTGCTTCTGGTACTGGTCTATTGGTTATCTTTGTGTAATAAATGTATTTAAACATATTTTAGTGTATATGTTTACTTCAAAACATCTATAAACTTATGCACTAAAAAACGTATAGATACGTTTGATTCATAAACCTAAAATATCTTAGGCTGGCGTTAGTGTTAGTATCATAACATATATCATGCATGTCACATTGGCGATATGATGATATGGCATAACAATTAATAAAGAGAGAGATGCTAGTGGTATCATGATACGATAGGGTATCATAGCACATACAACAACAAAATTTAATATCAAATACAACTTGTACATCAATTGCATTAAGATTCTACAAATAATTAAATGCCATGAGATGAGACTATGATACAACTAGATAATACTAAGCACTATAAAAATAGTATCATACACCAGTATTATATGCATGATTAGTAATATGATACTCCTACTATGACCAGCTTTATATTTCTAAACGGAGGAAGTAGTACGTACTAATCGACATGACTCGGACAATTTATAGGCTTCTCTCGTGTAAGAGCAAATCCAGTAGCATCTTAATATTTTCTTCCCATATAAGCGTGCCTAGTTAGGGGCTTCTCTTAAAAAGAATGTTCTCCTAAATTATGCTTATCGTTAGCACCTCCCCTAAGTTATCTCCCCTGAATAAAAAATACATATATTTTAATTAGATAAAACCTACTTTGTCATTTTTTAACCAACCGCTCACTCATCCCTTCCAAAGGGATAAAATCCCCAAACAGTGAAGTCACCGCCACCACCTCCGCGAGATGCATCCTCGTCGGGAGGCCATCGCCACCACCTCCCCCGTCGTTGAGGATGGGGATGACCGCGCGCTGAGCACAACGTCCTGGGAATGGCGCAAGTGAAGCCAGCTGTGGCGGAGCTCGTCGGGCGGGCAGAAGGGTGCCTTGTCGGTGGCGGTCTCCGTACGCGGCCATCATTCTCCGAGCGGTCAACACCCTGCAAGTGGCCCAGGGACCGATATAAGGGAGGCGGCCATCGCCCCCTTGCTGAGGGGAGAGAGAGAGGGGTTGGGTCGGAGACCCCAACCGGTAGGTGAGATTGTAGGGGCGCTGCTGGAGGGTGTTTTTTCCCTCTCTCTCTGCCCTATTTTGTCTATGGGGGACGGCCGTAGGATACCTCCTGGACTTTGCTCTAAGGAAAAGCAGAGGTATCTTTTCAATTTCTGAAACCGGACGACTATGCTAGCACTTGACATCTCCCTCCGGCGGCGATGCTAGTTTCTCTACCGTAACAGCAAGGTCCTTCAGCTTTCGCCATGACAGCTATGCCAGCTTCTCTACCGCAACAAAAATGAGAGGATTCTTTTCTTTTCATTTTTTGTTGAAACCGGAGGAAAAAGTTGGGGAATAAAGGCAAGAGAAGCTGCACACTACTTCCCTGCATCGTCAAGGAAGTGCTTAAAGCGAGTCGAATTGATCCATATTGAGGTACAACAAACAAGTTGTCATTTGTATATCTCAATCAATGTAATCCTTAGATCTGAGGTTCTTCCACGGTACGAGTTGAGGATCACTGACATAGGTTCTGTCAAATGCTGACCCATAACTGGGCAGTTATAAAGGCAAAGTTCGGGTTGATTGAGAATCAAGCTGCGTGATGTGAATAACCAAGATGGGATTTTGCCTCTCCAGTTGGAGAGATATTCTCTGGGCCCTCTCGGATGATATGATTAGGAAAGCATGGCCATGCACGACTCGGTTAAGTGTTAACTGAGGCTATCGACTAAGAGTTAGTCGGATGAATCACTTATCTCGGATCGAGAAGAGAGTTAGACTATTTAAGGGATGACAAATATTCGCCTATAGTATGACAAGGTATATCGTGAGGCAAAAGGGACTCAGACGCAAGTCGCATTGAAAAGGCAAGTCGTTATGACTCTTTGGTACTTGAGAGTCGGCACGTTCTGCTAGGAGCCGCTACCGACTGATCGATTGAGAGTCGGACTCCAATCGTGTCCAAGTTGCCATGAGCCTGCGGGGTCACACACTTAAGAGCGGGAGGAAGTTCGGATTGGAGTCAGTGAGTCGGACTCACAGTGACTAATATTATATGGGCTTTAGTGAATGGGCCACGAGTGAGTGGAGCCCACGTTCACTCCCTATATATATTGAGGCATAGAAAACCAGGAGGGTTGATCGGTTAGGTCATTTCATGCGTTGAAAACCCTAGATCCACATCAGTCCAGCCGTCGTATCGAACCTAGTAGTTCTTCGTCGGTGCTCCCCCCTTGTACGTGTGGATACCAGCAGAGGTGTTGTACGAGCAGCACCACGACGACCGTTAATTGGATCGAGATCGCAAGGACTGCACTGCATCAACAGCCGCGCTTCATCAGTAATCCACAACCGCGCGTCTAGTGGTAATCCTCGTGGCCTACTACCTCAGCTAGATCTTGGGATCACCGCGTTAGAGGAAAAAGTTTTGTTTTATCTCTAAGTGGCCCAATAGTGGTATCAGAGCGATAGCTTCTGGTTTTAGGCTCGAGATATCGCATATGTGATATGTGGTTGGCTGTAGATTGGATCTATATGCTGTTTTGGTGGTCGATCTATGAGATAGATTGGTTAATACTATTATAGCATGAATGTAAACATTTATCATAAACAAAAAGATATAATAATAACCACTTTTATTATTGCCTATAGGGCATATATCCAACACGACGAGCGCGGGTGGAGCTCGTCGTGGTCATCGGCATAGTGAGCTAACGGCATGGGTGACGGTAGGGGACGGTGCTCTGCCTCCTGGCGAAGCTCAACGGCATGGTCGCGAGGCATGGGGCAGCGCACAATGGTCGGAACGCTGCGACGCTCTGAGCGGGTCCGACAGGAGTTTTAATGGCGCACGGGATGTCCTGATCACGCGGCGACGAACGGGCATGTCCGGGCGGTTGCTCGCATGTCGAGTGCGGCGCTCTGGCGCGCTCTCGGCATGCTTGCAGAGAGGCTGGGCACGCTCGGGCTGAGTGGTCCAGGGGCTGGTAGTGCTTTGGTGTTGGACAGGGGGTGGTGGTGGACGGTGGTTCGTGACCCAGAGAAGGTTGACGAGGCGAGGGAAGCTTCTAGCTTGCCATCGATAATGGGATGGCAAGTTGAGCTCGGCAATGGTCACCATTGATGATAATGTCAAGCTTACAATGAGCTAGAGCTTGTTAAATGAACTAGATGATCTACTAAGAGTGTGCTATGAGCTAGAGGGGAGACAAGTTAGGCACAAACACTGCTCATTATAGTGTTTGATGTTTTGTTTTATTTGTGTTTACAAGGTGTTTGATGAAATGGCCGAAAGAGATTTGAATTTGATTTTTTGGATGAAAATTGGTGGGTGTACTACTCACATACTAGGTTGTCTCTGGTTAGTTGGTTTGGTCAAGGTGAACTGGTTTGGTTGGGTTTTGAGAAATGGTGATCTTCACATATGATATAGATTTAATTTTGAATTGTCATTTGAATCAAGTTGCCAAATGTTTCTGTGAGTTTGAAAGGTGGGCTTGGGTTCATTTTTACTTGGTCTAGCAAGGGGTGAAAAGAAATGTAATTGTTTATGTTTGAAATCTTGGACTAGAAATACTCAAAGTGGCCTAGTGAGCAAGATTGGCAAAAATGACCATTTACTTGTTTTGTTTGTTTTCAAAATTCTCTTGATTTGTTTCTACTTGGAATTGATTTAGATGATGTTGTTTTCATCTTTAAACCATCCCCTGATATTCACAATAATCACACAAGTCCATTCATGCATTCATTAAATCATCACATACACACATGGATTCATAATGATTTTAATTAACAAAAGTTTTTGTTAACCCTAATTTTAGTAATTGGAATTGATAATCCTTGATCAATATTTTTGGGATGTTACAAGGGAGTAGTACGTAATCGACATCTCTCTTTCGTGGTGCTTCTCTACCGTAATAAGGTGTTTTAACTTTTAAAATGACTCGGATAATATTTTGGCTTCTCTTGTGTAAGAGGAATTCCAGCAACACCCTAATATTTTCTCCCCTATAAGAGCAAGTCCAGCAGGTACCCTATATTTTCCCCCGATAAGTGAAGGGAATATGCCCTGAGAGGCAATAATAAAGTGTTTATTATGTGTATTCCAAGTATATGATAGATGTTTATTTACATGCTATAATTGTATTAATACGGAAACATTAATAATGTGTGTTTAATAAACAAACAGAAAGTTCCTAGTTATGCCTCTCTCATAAACTAGCTCGTTGATTAACAAGATGATCAAGGTTTCCTGATCATGGACATTGGATGTTGTTAATAACGGGATCACAACATTAGTGTAATGGTGTGATGAACATTCATCCGAAGTATAGCATTACGATCAAAGTCATTGAGTTTATATTGCTATAACAACTTACGAAGTGATCCTAATCCTTAGACCATGAGATCATGTCAATCACTAACACCGGAAGAGTTTCTTGATAACATCAAACGTCACACCGTAACAGGGTGATTATAAAGATGGATTCAGAACTAATAAAGTGTTATGTTGAGGCTCATGGATCGAGAGTGGAATTTGTTCATCCCGATGACGGATAGATATACTCTGGACCCTCTCGGTGATATCACATTGATTAGCTTGCAAGCAAGTGATTTGATCACTAGAATGTTATATCACGGGAACGAGAAAAGAGTGCATGTCGGTAACGAGATCAAACTAGGTATGGAGATACCGATGATCGAATCTCGGACATGTAATATATCGTGAAACAAAGGGATTAAGATACTAGCGTAAAAGGTTCCGACGATCACAAGAAAGTCATCGTTGAATGTGTGGGAGTCAGTATGGGTCTCCAGATCCCGCTTCTGATTATTGATCCGAGAGGGGTCTCGATCATGTCCGCATTATTCACGAACCGTAGGGTGACACACTTAAGAGACACCGACATCCAATTGGAGCAAAAGTTTCATGCCGAAAGAATGAACAAGCGCAGGAATTTATTTCACTAGATACCGAAACAGGTTTTCGGGTGAAATTGCATAACGTGGTTATGCATGTGAAATGGAATTCTAGCAAGGGGTTATTTGTGAATGTTTGTCATTAAAGTAATTGACAAAATTATGAATAAAATAAAAGAGTTTTATTTAATGAGAGTTTACATTAAATTTGGTGGAAATTTAATGGGAATTTGAGTGGACTTTTGAGTGGAGGGAATTTAAAGGACTTTTGTGAGTGGAGTGTCCACCCACATGAAGAGGGGAGGGCAAGGGGGCATCCCCATGCGCCGGCCACCCCCTTGGGGTCCCCCCTCCTCCTATAAAATGAGCCCCCCTCCTCACTTGTCTCTCACACCTCCTCGTGAAGGATCTCTCTCCCCCTCTAGAATTTATCCCCCATGGTCTCGGACTAGCGAGATACATGTTCCCGGTGGCTATTCGGCAAGAAAGAGTTGTGCTTCCGCTGCATCGCTGGAGCGAGGAGGCGGAGGTTGCTCGGTGCCTCGAACGTGTGTGCGAGCACGGATGCGCTGCTGATTTGCGGCGCTAGGACTTCCTCTCGATCTTGAGATCGGCAAGAGATCGTCTACATCAACCACGAGTTGAACTCGTTAATCTTTGTCGGTCTTCAAGGGTATGTTCTCTACGGATATACATCCGCCCGTTGTTTGTATCTAGTAGATAGATCTTGGTACGTAGTTCCCATCGTAGGAATTTTTTTGTTTTCTATGCTGCGAACCCTACAGTGGTACCAGAGCCGGATCTATGCGTAGATACTTTACACGGGTAGTACACATATGAGTATGTGGGCGATTATGATCATGTTGTTGCTCCTTTGTTGTAATTTTGGATATTGGTGGCATAGTGGGATGAAGCGGCCCGGACAAACTTTACATGTCCTCGCACATGAGACATGTTCCACGCTTGACATGCAACTAGTTTGCATAAGTGGCTAGCGGGTGTCTGTCTCTCCTACTATAGTCAATATGTATTTTGCAAGCGAGTTGTCAACAATTTGGTTATCCTCGTTGTGGTTCATGTTCGTAGGTAAGAACGGTTCTATCTCGAAAGCCCTAAGCCACGTAAAACTTGCAATGGATAAATTAGAGGCGTCTAGTTTAGATTGTTGCTGGGCTAGTGTTATGATATGGTAGTGTTGTAAGTAGAAGTATGAGATGATACTGTTACAACACACATAGCGTGTAAACTCCATAGACCTTGGATTTACACATATAGGTATGATAGTGATCATACCACGATGCACATGATAGAGATCATCTGCGGGAACCATATCATTTCACTAATAAACATGTGATGTTTGTTATCATCTTACATTGCTTGTTTAGCACTTTGTTACCATAATAAGATGATCCCTCATTTAATTATCAAGATAAAAATGTGTTCTTCCTTTAGTATGCACCGATTATGTCTTCGTCGCTCCAAGACATCACGTGATGATCGGGTGTTCTTGGATCCACGACCATATTTCGGGTGTAAAACAGTTACACACGCGAATACTAAGGTTTTAACTTGGCGAGCCTAGCATGTACAGACATGGCCTCGGAACATGGACCAAAAGGTTAAGCATGAGTCATATAGTTGATATGATGCCCATTTGATGCTCGCCTTTGAAGGTACACCGACTCACGTGATGATCGGACTTGGTGTAGTGGATTTGGTTCATGTAATCACCAAAAAGGCACGAGGGATGTCGTTTTTGAGTGGGAGTTCATTCGTAATATGGATTAGTTGAACTCAATCTATCATACACTTAGTCTAAACTTTACAAATTCTGTTGTAGATGGCACCACCTGCTTTTAATTTCAATGTGTTCATGGAGAAAGAGAAACTAGCAACGAACGGTAGCAACTTTACCGAATGGGCCATGAATTTGAGGATTCTCCTCTCTGCTGCACAAAAGCAATATGTGTTAGAAGCGCCGTTAGGCCCCCCACCTTTAGATGATGCCCCTGACAAGGAGAAGAATGTCTATCAGACTCGTCAGGAGGACCGCAACTTAGTTCATTGCAGCATATTGTATGGGCTAGAGCCGGAACTTTGAAAGCGTTTCAAAAATGGAAATGCTTTTGATACAATGGGTGAGTTGAAAATGATTTTTGACACACATGCTGCTGTAGAGAGCTACAACGCTTCAGAAAAGTTCTTTAGCTGCATGATGGAAGAGCACAGCTCCGTTAGTGAGCATGTACTCAAGATGTCGGGTTACGCCGATAAGCTTGTGTCCTTGGGAATATCGATTCCCATTGGCTTAGGCATCCATCGTGTTCTGCAGTCTCTGCCACCTAGCTATAAGAGCTTCGTGATGAACTATAATATGCAAGGCATGAAGAAGTCTCTCCCCGAGCTTCTGTCAATCCTTAAAACTGCAGAAGTGGAGATCAAAAAGGAACATCAAGTGTTGATGATCAATAGGAACACTGGTTCAAGAAAGACAAGAAGGGAAAACGGAAGGGAAGTAAGGGCGGCAAGCCTGTTGCCGTGCTTGAAAAGAAACCCCGAGTTGGACCTAAGTCTGATACCAAGTGCTACTATTGTAAGGGGACTGGCCACTGGAAGCGCAACTACCCCAAGTATCTGGCAGACAAGAAGGCCGGCAAGGCAAACAAAGGTATATATGATATACATGTTATTGATGTGTACTTGACTAGTGCTCGCAGTAGCACCTAGGTATTTGATACCGGTTCAGTTGCTAATATTTGTAACTCGAATCAGGGGCTGTGGAACAAGCGACCGCTAGCAAGGGGTGAGGTCAAGATGCGTGTCGGCAATGGATCAAGCGTTGATGCGATCGCCGTCGGAACTCTGCCTCTCCACTTGCCGTCGGGATTAGTTATAAACTTGAATAATTGTTATCTGGTGCCTGCACTGAGCATGAACATTGTATCTGGATTGTGTTTGATGCGAAGTGGTTATTCATTTAAATCCGAGAACAATGGTTGTTCCATTTATATGAATGAAATCTTTTATGGTCATGCACCGATGACGAATGGTTTATTTCTATTAGATCTCGATGATAATGTTACACATATTGATAATGTTGATGCTAAAAGGATTAAACTTAATGATGATATATCCGCATATATGTGGCACTGCCGTCTAGGTCATATTGGCGTTAAACGCATGAAGAAGCTCCATTCGGATGGACTTTTGGAATCACTTGATTTTGAATCATTTGATACATGTGAGCCATGCCTTATGGGCAAGATGACTAGAACGCTGTTTTCCGGTTCAATGGAACGGGCGACAGATTTATTGGAAATCATACATTCTGATGTATGTGGTCCAATGAGTGTGTCGGCGCGAGGTGGATATCGTTATTTTGTTACTTTCACAGATGATTTGAGTAGATACGGTTATATCTACTTGATGAAACACAAGTCTGAAACCTTTGAAAAGTTCAAGAAATTTCAGAATGAAGTCGAAAATCATCGTAATTGAAAGATCAAATTTCTACGGTCCGACCGTGGAGGTGAGTATCTAAGTTACGAGTTTAGCACTCACATGAAAGAGTGTGGAATTGTTTCACAACTCACGCCTGCCGAAACACCACAGCGAAATGGTGTGTCGGAACGTCGTAATCGTACTTTATTAGATATGGTTCGATCTATGATGT
Source organism: Avena sativa (assembly GCA_916181665.1). Lineage (NCBI taxonomy): Eukaryota > Viridiplantae > Streptophyta > Magnoliopsida > Poales > Poaceae > Avena > Avena sativa. Next base: position 374,102,644 of record OV702280.1, read on the forward strand.
CTCTGACGGACTTGCCGTTGTCATTTTGGGGTTATGCACTAGAAACTGCTGCATTCACATTAAATCGGGCACCATCTAAATCCGTTAAAAAGACGCCGTATGAATTGTGGTTTGGAAACAAACCTAAGCTGTCTTTTCTTAAAGTTTGGGGATGCGATGTTTATGTGAAGAAACTTCAACCGGATAAACTCGAACCCAAAGCGGAAAAATGCGTCTTCATAGGATACCCTAAGGAAACTATTGGGTATACCTTCTATCACAGATCCGAGGGCAAGGTTTTTTTTGCCAAGAATGGATCCTTTCTGGAGAAAGAGTTTCTCGCGAAAGGTGTGAGTAGTCGGAAGGTAGAACTCGAAGAGGTTATTGAACCATCTCTTCAAAGTATGGCGAGTAGCGCAGTGCCGGAAGTTGTTCCGGAGTTGTCTCCACCTGTTGAAGAGGGAACTAATGATAATGATCATGAAACTCCGAAAGAGAGTACTACCGAACCTCGCAGGTCAAGCAGGACGCGTGTAGCTCCCGAGCTGTACGGAAATCCTGTCATGAATTTCATGGTTGATGAAAATGATGACCCTGCGACGTATGAAGAAGCGATGATGAGCCCGAATTCCAACAAATGGTTAGAAGCCATGAAATCCGAGATGGAATCCATGTATGAAAATCAAGTTTGGAACTTGGTGTACTTACCTCACGACCGAAAGGTCGTGGAGAACAAATGGATTTTCAAAAGGAAAACTGATGCTGATGGTAATGTGACCGTCTATAAAGCTCGACTTGTCGCAAAGGGGTTTCGAAAAATTCAAGGAGTTGACTACGATGAGACATTCTCTCCCGTAGCGATGCTAAAGTCAGTTAGGATTATGTTAGCAATTGCTGCATATTTCGATTATGAGATATGGCAGATGGATGTCAAAACCGTGTTTCTCAATGGTAATATTGAAGAAGAGTTGTATATGATACAACCAAAGGGTTTTGTCGATCCTAAGGATGCTTACAAGGTGTGCAAGCTTCAGCGATCCATCTATGGATTGAAGCAAGCATCACGAAGTTGGAATCTCCGCTTTGATGAGGTGATCAAAGAGTTTGGATTTGTCCAAACTATTGGAATTATGCCCTAGAGGTAATAATAAAGATGTTATTATTATAATTCTTGTTCATGATAAAGTTTATATTCCATGCTAGAATTGTATTAAGCGGAAACATTAATACTTGTGTGGTTTGTGAACAACACCGTGTCCCTGGTACGCCTCTAAGGACTAGCTCATTGATCAATGATGGTTAAGGTTTCCTAACCATAGACATGAGTTGTCAATTGATAATGAGATCATATCATTGGAGAATGATATGATGGACAGACCCAAACTAAGCGAAGCAATTAGATCGTTTCATCGTGTTCATCTTTGCGAAGCTTTTCCTATGTCAAATATTGTATTCCTTAGACCATGAGATAATGCAACTCCCTGGTACCGGAAGAAAGCTTTGAGGTCATCAAACGTCATCCTATGAGAGGGTGATCATAAAGGTGTCTCTCAGGTGATCGGAAAGTATCTGTTGGGTTGTATGTATCGAGATGGAATTTGTCCCTCCCAAGTCGGAGAGATATACTTCGGGCCCACTCGGTAATCGATATCAACACCGCTTGCAAGCATGTGGTTAAGGAGTTAATCACAAAGTGATATCTGATTATGGAACGAGTAAAGTACTTGCTGTGAACGAGATTGAACTAGGTATGACGGTACCGACGATCGAATCTCGGGCAAGTAAAATATCGCGAGACGAAGGGAATATATATATGGGATTGATTGAATCCTGGCATCGTGGTTCATCCGATATGATCATCGATGAATGTGTGGGAGTCAATATGGGTGCCCAGACCCCGCTGTTGATTATTGATAGAAGATCATGTCTGCATATTCTCGAACCCGCAGGGTCACACACTTAACGTATCTCGACGCTAGGATAGATTGGATAATTGGTTTATGAATTTTTGTTCGGAGTCTCGGATGGGATCCGGGATATCACGAGAGGTTCCGGAATGGTCCGGAGAATAAGATTCATATAAGGCAATGCAGTTTTTGGAGTTCGGAATTGTTCCGGGTTAATCGGTATTGTACCGGAAGCTTCTAGAACCTTCCGGAAGGGGACCAACGTGGCCCCACCTTCTGGGAGGGGGCATGGGCCTATGAGGTAGTGTCCTGGCCGCATTGGGCCAGGGGCACAAGGCCCCATAGGGCCCAGCCGATCCTAGAGAGTTTAAATCGTTTAAACTAGAGATAGGGTTTCTAGAAGAGGGGAGAGTCCATGCCCCCCACTCCTTATCCTTTGGGCTTGGGGGAGGGGCTAGGGCTGCGCCCCCCTCTATATAAAGAGGGGTGGGGGCGCACCAACCCCACACACCTCTCCTCCAAATCCTAGCCGCCTTGCTAGCTTTCCTCTCTCCCTCCCGACTGTTTGTAGGCGAAGCCCTGCTGCAGAAATTCTCCACCATATACACCACGCCGTCGTGTTGTAGATCCAATATATCTCTCCACCATACTTGCTGGTCCGAGGAAGGAGGAGACGTCGAGGTGCTGCACGTGTGCATCTCACGGAGGCACCGCCACTTGTGGTGCTAGATCGGATCGGATCGCGAGGAGGAGAAGCGAGTACGACTACATCACCCACGTTCCGACGAACGTTCCGCTGTGCAAATCTTCAAGGGTATGAACATCTAATCCAATCTCTCTCGTTGATTGCATCTCCTAGATTAGATCTTGGCTTTCCCTCTCTTCGCATCCGTAGAAAATTTTGATTTACTATGCCGCGAAACCCTTCAGTGGTTTCAGAGCTAGATCTATGCGTAGATGTGTTTCACGAGTAGAACGCAACATGGTTGTTGCGGGCGTTGATGTTTTCTGTTGCAAGCCTCTTGTTTGTGTTCTTCTTATGACGCGGGATAGTGAGATTGAAGCGGTCTAGGCCAACCTTACGGGACGTCGTTCGCGAGACCGGCTCCGCACTTGACGTGTGGCTTGTTCCACACATGCGGCTGGTGGATGTCAGTTTCTCTCACTATAGTTGTCATGGGATTAACACCGGAGTTTGGCAACCATAATATCACCGTTGTGGCTTTCCGTAGGTAAGAATCGTTCTTAGCATCTACTCCCATAAGCCACGTAAAACATGCAACAACAAAGTAGAGGCGTCTAACTTGTTTTTGCAGGGAGTGTTTTCTGTGATATGGTATGGCCCAAGATGTGATGTGTATATTGTATGCGATGATCATGTTTTGTAATGTTTCACGACTTGCATGTCGATGAGTACACAACCGGCAGGAGCCATATGGTTGTCTTTATAATTGTGTATGACCTGCGAGTCAACTTCTTATACGCCATGTAATAGCTTCACTTTATCGCTAAGTAGTTAGCAATAGTTGTAGTTGCTATTCGTGGTGGAGGCAATCATGGTGGAGTGATGGAGATCATGCCGGAAGGCACAAGATGGAGATCATTGCGCGAAGATTGGCTATACCATGTCACATAAAGTTATATGCATGTGATGTTTATCCTTTTATGTATCTTATTATGCTTAGATCGCGACGGTAGCATTATAAGATGATTCCTCACTTAAAGATCAAGATAAAAACTGTGTTCTCCCCAAGTATGCACCGTTGCGAAAGTTCGTCGTTTCCAAGCATCACGTGATGATCGGGTGCTATAGACTCTACGCTCACGTACAACGGGTGCAAGCCAGTTTTGCACACGCGGAAATACTTGGGTCTAACTTGACGAGCCTAGCATGTACAGACATGGCCTCGGAACACAAGAACAGAAAGGTTAAGCATGAGTCATATGAATGATATGATCGACACTTCGTTGTCCACCATTGAAACCACATCTCTTCTCGTGATGATCGGATTAGGTGTGGTGAATTTGGATCGTGTTCACTAAACAACTTGAGGGATGTTGAATTTAGTGGGAGTTCATCTAGTAATTTGATTAAGTTGAACTATTTATCATGAACATAGTCTAAATTGTACTTGCAAATACTGTAGATCACATGGCCAAGTCCAACTTCAACTTCAACGTTTTTGCTGAGAAGGAAAAGCTTAGAAACAATGGGTCTAACTTTACCAATTGGTTCCGCAATCTAAGAATCATTCTGTCTGGCGGACAAAAGGACTATGTCCTTGGGAAAGCGTTAGGTGACCCCCCTGCTGCAACTGCGCCGGCTGATGAGAAAGCTGTCTATCAGTCGCGCAAAGATGATTATGGTGTGATTAAGAGCACCATGTTGTTTGCTATGGAACCGGAGCTTCAAAATCGTTTTGAAGAGTATCCCGGGCCCTTCGAGATTCTCGAGGAGCTGAAAACCATGTTTCAGACTTAGGCCCGTTCTGAGAGATATGAGATCTCCGAGAAGTTCTTTAACTGCAAGATGGAGGAAGGGAGTTCCGTTAGTGAGCACGCCATAAAGATGACGGGCTACACTCAACGCCTTGAACAACTGGAATGCACGATTCCAGAGGAGCTCAAGATTGACAGGGTTCTGCAATCACTCCCTCCCAGCTACAAAAGTTTTGTAGTGACTCATAATCAGATTGGCTCCACTGATACGATCACCGAGCTCTTCGCAAAGCTGAAGGCTGCGGAAGTGGACATCAAGAAGGATAATCATGTGTTGATGGTCAACAAACCCTCCTTTAAGAAAGGTAAGGGAGCAAAGAAGCCCTTCAAGAAGGGCGGCGGCAAGCGCAATGCTCCTGCTGAGAAGAAGCTCAAGTCTGGTCCTAAGCCGGACACTGAGTGCTTATATTGCAAGGACAAGGGTCACTGGAAGCGCAACTGTCCGAAGTACTTAGCGGACAAGAAGGCTGGCACCATCAAAGGTATATTTGATATACATGTTATTGATGTTTTCCTTACTAGCCCTCGTTGTAGTGCCTGGGTATTTGATACCGGTTCAGTTGCTAATATTTGTAACTCGAAGCAGGAGCTATGGAATAGACGGCGGCTTGCGAGGGATGAGGTGACGATGCGCGTTGGCAACGGATCAAGAGTTGATGTGATGGCCGTCGGTACGCTCTCCTTAGTTTTACCTTCGGGATTAGTTTTAAACCTTAATAAATGTTATTATGTGCCTGCGTTGAGCATGAACATTATTTCTGGATCGTGTTTATTGCAAGACGGTTATTCATTTAAATCAGAGAATAATGGTTGTTCTATTTATATGAGTAACATCTTTTATGGTCATGCACCTCTAGTGAATGGTTTATTTCTTCTAAATCTCGAAAGGGATGAAACACACATCCATAACATTGAGGCTAAGAGATGCAAAGTAGATAGTGATAATACTACTTATTTGTGGCACTGTCGTCTAGGTCATATTGGTGTAAAGCGCATGAAGAAACTCCATTCTGATGGACTTTTGGAGTCTCTTGATTTTGAATCATTTGACACATGCGAACCATGCCTCATGGGCAAGATGATCAAAACCCCGTTCTCCGGTATGATGGAGCGAGCAACGGACTTGTTGGAAATCATACATACCGATGTATGCGGACCGATGAGTGTTTCGACGCGCGGTGGATATCGCTATTTCCTCACTTTTACCGATGACTTAAGTAGATATGGGTATATCTATTTAATGAAACATAAATCTGAAACATTTGAAAAGTTCAAGGAATTTCAGAATGAAGTGGAGAACCATCGTAACAGAAAGATTAAGTTTCTACGATCCGATCGTGGAGGTGAATATTTGAGTTATGATTTTCTCACGCATCTTAAAGCAAGTGGAATCTTTCACAACTCACGCCACCCGGAACACCACAGCGCAATGGTGTGTCTGAACGCCGGAATCGAACCCTATTAGATATGGTCCGATCGATGATGTCTCTTACTGATTTACCGTTATCATTTTGGGGTTATGCATTAGAAACCGCTGCATTCACTTTAAATAGGGCTCCATCTAAATCCGTTGAGACGACACCGTATGAACTGTGGTTTGGTGCTAAACCTAAGTTGTCGTTTCTTAAAGTTTGGGGATGCGAAGCTTACGTCAAGAAGTTGATGTCGGACAAGCTCGAACCCAAAGCGGAGAAATGCGTCTTCATAGGATACCCTAAGGAAACTATTGGGTATACCTTCTATCACAGAACCGAAGGCAAAGTGTTTGTCGCAAAGAACGGTTCCTTTCTTGAGAAGGAGTTTCTCTCGAAAGAAGTGAGTGGGAGGAAAGTAGAGCTTGACGAGGTTATTGAACCTTCTCTTGAATTGGAGAGTAGCGCAGCACCTGAAATTGTTCCAGTGCCGCCTGCACCAACAATAGAGGAAGCTAATGACAAGGATCATGAAGCTTCGGACGATGCTGCTACTGAACGTCGCAGGTCGACAAGGTCGCGTGCCCCTCCTGAGTGGTACGGCAACCCTGTCTTGACTGTCTTGTTAGTAGAAGACAGTGAACCTACGAACTATGAGGAAGCGATGATGAGCCCAGACTCTGAGAAATGGCTAGAAGCCATGAAATCCGAATTGGGATCCATGAGCGAAAACCAAGTATGGACTTTGGTGGACCCTCCTAGCGACTGAAAGGCCGTTGAGTGCAAATGGATCTTCAAGAAGAAAACGGACGCGGATGGTAATGTTACCGTCTATAAAGCACGGCTTGTCGCGAAAGGTTTTCGACAAGTTCAAGGTGTTGACTACGATGAGACTTTCTCTCCCGTAGCGATGTTTAAGTCCATTCGGATTTTATTAGCAATTGCTGCGTTTCATGATTATGAAATATGGCAGATGGATGTCAAGACTGCGTTCCTCAATGGCAACATTGATGAAGAGTTGTATATGATGCACCCCGAAGGTTTTGTCGATCCTAAGGATGCTAGTAAAGTATGCAAACTTCAGCGTTCCATTTATGGACTGAAGCAAGCATCTCGGAGTTGGAACCTTCGTTTTGATCAAGTGATCAAGAGCTTTGGATTTGTTCCAAATTGCTACAAAGCTTGTATCTACAAGAAAGTGAGTGGGAGCTCGGTGACATTTCTGGTACTGTATGTGGATGACATATTGATTATCGGAAATGACATCAACATGCTTAACGATGTGAAGAGTTATTTGAACAAGTGTTTTTCAATGAAAGACCTAGGTGAAGCTGCTTATATATTGGGCATCAAAATCTATAGAGATAGACAAAGACGCCTGATAGCATTAAGCCAGAGTACATACCTAGACAAAGTTCTGAAAAGGTTCAGAATGGATAAGGCAAAGAAAGGTTCAGTACCTATGTTGTCAGGTAAGATATTGAGCAAGGCTCAGTGTCCAGCTACGGTAAATGATAGGGAAGCTATGAGCAAAGTGCCTTATGCCTCGGCCATAGGTTCCATCATGTATGCCATGCTGTGTACTAGACCGGATGTGTCCAATGCTCTTAGTTTGACGAGCAGATATCAAAGTGATCCAGGAGTGGAACACTGGACAGCCGTGAAGAACATCCTAAAGTACCTAAATAGAACTAAAGAAATGTTCTTAGTCTATGGGGGTGATGAACAGCTTGTCGTAAAAGGTTACGTCGACGCTAGTTTTGACACCGACAAGGATGATTCTAAATCTCAGACAGGATACGTTTATATTTTGAATGGAGGAGCTGTGAGCTGGAGAAGCTGCAAGCAAAGCGTGATCGCGGGATCTACAGTAGAAGCGGAATACATGGCTGCTGCAGAAGCGTCAAGTGAAGGAGTTTGGATCAGAAACTTCATCACTGAGCTTGGTGTGGTTCCAAGTGCATTGGACCCACTAGAGATATTGTGTGACAACACTGGCGCCATAGCACTCGCTAAGGAACCAAGATATCATCCAAAGACCAAGCATATCAACCGCAAGTTTCATATAATCCGAGATTATATAGCAGATGGAGATCTGAAGATTAGCAAAGTACATACGGATCTGAATGTCGCAGATCCATTGACTAAACCTCTTCCACGTGTAAAACATGATCAGCACCTCAGTGCCATGGGTGTGAGATTGTTGCCAGATGTAAACTAGATTATTGACTCTAGTGCAAGTGGGAGACTATTGGAATTATGCCCTAGAGGCAATAATAAAGATGTTATTATTATAATTCTTGTTCATGATAAAGTTTATATTCCATGCTAGAATTGTATTAAGCGGAAACATTAATACTTGTGTGGTTTGTGAACAACACTGTGTCCCTGGTACGCCTCTAATGACTAGCTCATTGATCAATGATGGTTAAGGTTTCCTAACCATAGACATGAGTTGTCAATTGATAATGAGATCATATCATTGGAGAATGATATGATGGACAGACCCAAACTAAGCGAAGCAATTAGATCGTTTCATCGTGTTCATCTTTGCGAAGCTTTTCCTATGTCAAATATTGTATTCCTTAGACCATGAGATAATGCAACTCCCTGGTACCGGAAGAAAGCTTTGAGGTCATCAAACGTCATCCTATGAGAGGGTGATCATAAAGGTGTCTCTCAGGTGATCGGAAAGTATCTGTTGGGTTGTATGTATCGAGATGGAATTTGTCCCTCCCAAGTCGGAGAGATATACTTCGGGCCCACTCGGTAATCGATATCAACACCGCTTGAAAGCATGTGGTTAAGGAGTTAATCACAAAGTGATATCGGATTACGGAACGAGTAAAGTACTTGCTATGAACGAGATTGAACTAGGTATGACGGTACCGACGATCGAATCTCGGGCAAGTAAAATATCGCGAGACGAAGGGAATATATATATGGGATTGATTGAATCCTGGCATCGTGGTTCATCCGATATGATCATCGATGAATGTGTGGGAGTCAATATGGGTGCCCAGACCCCGCTGTTGATTATTGATAGAAGATCATGTCTGCATATTCTCGAACCCGCAGGGTCACACACTTAACGTATCTCGACGCTAGGATAGATTGGATAATTGGTTTATGAATTTTTGTTCGGAGTCTCGGATGGGATCCGGGATATCACGAGAGGTTCCGGAATGGTCCGGAGAATAAGATTCATATAAGGCAATGCAGTTTTTGGAGTTCGGAATTGTTCCGGGTTAATCGGTATTGTACCGGAAGCTTCTAGAACCTTCCGGAAGGGGACCAACGTGGCCCCACCTTCTGGGAGGGGGCATGGGCCTATGAGGTAGTGTCCTGGCCGCATTGGGCCAGGGGCACAAGGCCCCATAGGGCCCAACCGATCCTAGAGAGTTTAAATCGTTTAAACTAGAGATAGGGTTTCTAGAAGAGAGGAGAGTCCATGCCCCCCACTCCTTATCCTTTGGGCTTGGGGGAGGGGCTAGGGCTGCGCCCCCCCCTCTATATAAAGAGGGGTGGGGGCGCACCAACCCCACACACCTCTCCTCCAAACCCTAGCCGCCTTGCTAGCTTTCCTCTCTCCCTCCCGACTGTTTGTAGGCGAAGCCCTGCTGGAAAAATTCTCCACCATATACACCACGCCGTTGTGTTGTAGATCCAATCTATCTCTCCACCATACTTGCTGGTCCGAGGAAGGAGGAGACGTCGAGGTGCTGCACGTGTGCATCTCACGGAGGCACCGCCACTTGTGGTGCTAGATCGGATCGGATCGCGAGGAGGAGAAGCGAGTACGACTACATCACCCACGTTCCGACGAACGTTCCGCTGTGCGAATCTTCAAGGGTATGAAGATCTAATCCAATCTCTCTCGTTGATTGCATCTCCTAGATTAGATCTTGGCTTTCCCTCTGTTCGCATCCGTAGAAAATTTTGATTTACTATGCCGCGAAACCCTTCACAAACTTATGGAGAAGCTTGTATTTACAAGAAAGTGAGTGGGAGCAATGTGGGATTTCTGATATTATATGTGGATGACATATTATTGATCGGAAATGATATAGATCTTTTAAACAGTGTTAAAAGTTATCTAAACAGCAAATTTTCAATGAAGGACCTAGGTGAAGCGTCATACATATTAGGCATAAAGATCTATAGAGATAGATCTAGGTGCCTAATAGGGCTATCGCAAAGTACATACCTTGATAAGATTTTAAAGAAGTTTAAAATGGACGTAAGTAAGAAGGGGTTCTTACCTATGTTGCAAGGAAAGACATTGAGTAGGACTCAAAGTCCGGCTTCGGCGGAAGAAAGAGAGATAATGGACAAAGTCCCCTATGCTTCAGCCATAGGCTCTATAATGTACGCCATGCTATGTACAAGACCAGATGTGGCACATGCTATTAGTTTGACTAGTAGGTACCAATCGGATCCAGGTTCGGAACACTGGATAGCGGTCAAGTATATCCTTAAGTACTTACGAAGAACTAAGGATATGTTTTTTGTATACGGAGGTGAAGAAGAGCTCGTTGCTAAGTGTTATGTTGAAGCTAGCTTTGACACTGATCCGGATGACTCTAAGTCTCAATCCGGATACGTATTTCTCATGAATGGCGGAGCGGTTAGTTGGAGGAGCTCCAAACAACCTGTGGTAGCGGGATCAACAACGGAGGCCGAATATGTTGCTACTTCAGAAGCGGCTCAGGAAGCAGTTTGGATGAAGGAGTTCATATCCGAACTAGGAGTGGTTGCAAACGCGTTGGACCCAATGGTGATCTATTGTGACAACAATGGTGCCATTGCCAATGCCAAAGAACCAAGGTCTCACAAGCATTTCAAGCATATTAAGCGCCGGTTTCACTCCATCCGCGAGCATGTCAAGGATGGAAATATAAAGATTTTTAAAGTACATACGGATCTCAATGTAGCAGATCCGTTGACTAAAACTCTCCCTAGAGCAAAACATAATCAACACCAGAACTCAATGGGTGTTAGATTTATCACGATGTAACTAGATTATTGTCTCTAGTGCAAGTGGGAGACTGAAGGGAATATGCCCTGAGAGGCAATACTAAAGTGTTTATTATGTGTATTCCAAGTATATGATAGTTGTTTATTTTACATGCTATAATTGTATTAATACGGAAACATTAATACATGTGTGTTTAATAAACAAACATAGAGTTCCTAGTTATGCCTCTCTCATAAACTAGCTCGTTGATTAACAAGATGATCAAGGTTTCCTGATCATGGACATTAGATGTTGTTAATAACGGGATCACAACATTAGTGTAATGGTGTGATGAACATTCATCCGAAGTATAGCATTACGATCAAAGTCATTGAGTTTATATTGCTATAACAACTTACGAAGTGATCCTAATCCTTAGACCATGAGATCATGTCAATCACTAACACCGGAAGAGTTTCTTGATAACATCAAACGTCACACCGTAACAGGGTGATTATAAAGATGGATTCAGAACTAATAAAGTGTTATGTTGAGGCTCATGGACCGAGAGTGGAATTTGTTCATCCCGATGACGGATAGATATACTCTGGACCCTCTCGGTGATATCACATTGATTAGCTTGCAAGCAAGTGATTTGATCACTAGAATGTTATATCACGGGAACGAGAAAAGAGTGCATGTCGGTAACGAGATCAAACTAGGTATGGAGATACCGATGATCGAATCTCGGACATGTAATATATCGTGAAACAAAGGGATTAAGATACTAGCATAAAAGGTTCCGACGATCACAAGAAAGTCATCGTTGAATGTGTGGGAGTCAGTATGGGTCTCCAGATCCCGCTTCTGATTATTGATCCGAGAGGGGTCTCGATCATGTCCGCATTATTTACGAACCGTAGGGTGACACACTTAAGAGACACCGACATCCAATTGGAGCAAAAGTTTCATGCCGAAAGAATGAACAAGCGCAGGAATTTATTTCACTAGATACCGAAACAGGTTTTCGGGTGAAATTGCATAAAGTGGTTATGCATGTGAAATAGAATTCTAGCAAGGGGTTATTTGTGAATGTTTGTCATTAAAGTAATTGACAAAATTATGAATAAAATAAAAGAGTTTTATTTAATGAGAGTTTACATTAAATTTGGTGGAAATTTAATGGGAATTTGAGTGGACTTTTGAGTGGAGGGAATTTAAAGGACTTTTGTGAGTGGAGTGTCCACCCACATGAAGAGGGTAGGGCAAGGGGGCAGCCCCATGCGCCGGCCACCCCCTTGGGGTTCCCCCTCCTCCTATAAAAGGATCCCCCTCCTCACTTGTCTCTCACACCTCCTCGTGAAGGATCTCTCTCCCCCTCTAGAATTTATCCCCCATGGTCTCGGACTAGCGAGATACATGTTCCCGGTGGCTATTCGACAAAAAAGAGTTGTGCTTCCGCTGCATCGCTGGAGCGAGGAGACGGAGGTTTCTCGGTGCCTCGAACGTGTGTGCGAGCACGGATGCGCTGCTGATTTGCTGCGCTAGGACTTCCTCTCGATCTTGAGATCGGGAAGAGATCGTCTACATCAACCACGAGTTGAACTCGTTAAGCTTTGTCGGTCTTCAAGGGTATATTCTCTACGGATATACATCCGTCCGTTGTTTGTATCTACTAGATAGATCTTGGTACGTAGTTCCCATCGTAGGAATTTTTTTGTTTTCTATGCTGCGAACCCTACAGTGGTATCAGATTTTCGATATTCGGATCGGCCTTCTATGTAGGCGAGTGGAGATGCTCTTAGGAAAAAGCAGAGTTCTTTTTTTCAATTTCTGAAACTGGACGAGTATGCTACCACTTGACATCTCCCTCACGCGGCGATGCAAGGTGCTTCAGCTTTCGCCATGACAGCTATGCCAGCTTCTCTACCGCAACAAAAATGAGAGGATTCTTTTCTTATCATATATTTTTTTTGAAGCCGGGGGAAAAGCTGGGGAATAAAGGCAAGAGAACCTGCACACTACTTCTCCGCATCGTCAAGGAAGTGCTTAAAGCGCCAGCCACGAACAAAACTTTGTTATACTAGCTCTTTGTCTTGGGCTAAACTGAACATGCGCTAAATCGCATGCTTTAACACTATACTTTACGTTTCATAGCGCCTAAACTTAACACTGATCACCGCAGAAGATTTTTTTTATTCCTCTAAAAAAAAAAAGGAAGAGCGGCATCATGTTTGGCCATTCGGGAGGTCCTACTCGAACATCGTGCCCAGGGCATGGTCCCCGAGCTTTACGGCGTTTGGAGGATCTAGTTGCAACTAGTAGCTAGTAGCCTCACGCAGAGGCTGTTGGGCAGCTACACACCGCGAAGCCAACGTGACGATCCATCAATTGTGGGCGTAGAAAAAACACTGCCGCGGCTGAGTGCCTTCCTGCTTTCCTTTTGCATATGTCGCGTGCCTGTCATTTGTCAAGTAGAGAAAGAAATGTAGAGTGGTGACCATTAGTTAAACTACTAGCTAGGTGGGCATGCGTTTTGGCACTTCGCTGACGACGATCCTAGATTTAGGCAAGTAGCTCTAGAGCGATGCTCTTTTTGGGTAGTTGAGATGTCCCGATTTGTGGTTCGGACATGTGCTCATGTGTCCTGGTGATGGTGGTGGTCCTTGATTCGATTCATCAAAGGACGCGAACAAAGTTTAGGGACACATGTCCTGCTAATTAGAGTGGAGTAGATCCAGTGTCGCCGTGTCCTCCTCGTGAGAATTTGGAGTGCTCACCTTCATGTGGTTTCTGGTTTCTCTAGTCGGTGGGTTTCTCAATGCTTGCACCACCATGGAGGCTCGCAATAGTCGGACAGCAAAAACAAGCCTCAGCGAGACGACACAAAAGACCACGGAACACGGACGGTCGCATTCCCCCTCAAAATTCAGGTAACCTAAACAGACCAAAATAAGCAGGTGTGGTGTCCAAAATAAATTCAGCCCGTTAGAAGGTGATCTTAAGATTACACTACGATGCCCGTATAGGAATGGCAGGCAGAGAGACCTGAGCTGTCATGGACGAGAGAAGAGAGAACCCCAGAGAGTGAGACCGCGAGCCACACCCGCACCTCTCAAAGCAAACGGCAAAAGATCTTTAAAAGCGTCCCCTGGAAAGAAAAAATTCTTTAAAAGCGTGCGAGGGGACCCGCGTGTCATAGAGTCCAGCTTATATAAAGCAAAAGGTCACGGGCCTTTAATACGGAGCAGTGTAGAAACAGGAGAGCGACCGTTTATAGAGCGAGCGGCACCGGTTCCATGTCGACGCAGGTGGGCCCGAGGGGCGTAAATGACGCACGGAGATATTTCCCGAGATATTCTGCTGAGGCGTAGCTATACCCGTGACCGATGCGTTTGATCGTCGCAGACGGCCGAGGTTGCTTGCCTTGCCTCGTCTCTCTCGACGGACGCAGATTTGTGTCCCTTGCTTGCACTCTTCTTCGGCTTTGGGGTCTTGCTCCCTCCGTTCGGTAAATAAGTGTATTTTTAGTTTTACTGTAAGTCAAATTTTATTAAGTTTGATTAAATTTGTATAAAAACAATATTTATGATATTTTCTTCGATCCATATTAGTTGACTTGCATTTGTCAAAATTTGGATAAACCTATATATACTACATAAATCTAGACAAATCGAAGTCAAATAATATGGGTCGGAGAGAGTACTAAATTAGTCTCATTAGATTTGTTTTTAAATTTAGTTTCATAATATGAAAATTTCATATAATATATGTTGTTATATTTATCTGTAATATTTGTCAAATTTAATAAAATTTAATTTAGACAAAAGATAGAAGTACACCTCACATAAGCAAAGCTCCGGTTGATTTAGTGCAATCTGCCATAAGCTTGCTGATGTGAGGTATATTTTGTGAGCGATTCTGTTGCTTCTCGTTCCGGGGATGCATAGGTTGACGTCACTCTTTTAAGCGAGCGGACGTCAGTGATTTCAATCTCGAATCCGCCTGCTGTAGTTCTTTAGCAAATTTGATGGCAATAAGTTTTGAAAATAACGTCAATTTTTCGATTTGTATATATTTATATACTAAAACGTGTTTAGATACATATAAATTTAAATGAATATACGACATCCGTTTTAAGATAGAGAGAGCAAGTACCACTTTTTTTGTTCATTGTTTGCGATCTGAATTCAGTATCTGGCAAGCTGCGGGAATCAAAGGCGCAGACCGGACGGTGATCACTGTAGTCTGAGTCTGAACCTGTTTCTGTGTCTTCATGTAGGAGTATACTCGTAGGCAGTGTGCTCCTAGATCACTGTAGTAGTAACATTTTTTTCAGTTCCATAACGGGCCACCTCCTAGGCAGTGTGCTCCTAGGTCTTTGTGTAACTTTGATGGCGAGGCTCTTCTCAGCGACTACTCCTTCCATAAAAACTTGGTGGCTCATTATTTCCAAACCAGAGTATTCCAACTCCAGGCAAGAAAAAATACTATAGTTTTCATCTTTTCTCAGTTTTAGAAAAAACGAGGATTGGACCTCTTTCTCCAATACTCCAGAAAAACCACAATTTTAGAGATATTTTGGTTTTGAAAACTGCAATATTTGTTGGAGCCAAATACCACACAATAATTCAAAGTTATTAGAAGACCTCTTTCTCCAATACTACAGAAAAAAACAAAATTTTAGAGATGTTTTGTTTTTTTAAACTGTAATATTTGTTGGATCCAAAAACCACACAGTAATTCAAACTGTGGAAATTTACTCCCTCCATTTTAAAATATAATATGTTTTAGGTTTATAAAACAAATGTATCTAGACATCTTTTAGTATGTAGATTTAGAATGAACCACATGTTAAAAGGAGTCAAAATTCATTCTTTTTATAAAGCTAAAACATCATATATTATGAAACTGAGGGAGTAGATACAGACCGTATTATCATGAGAAAGCTCAAAAAAATACTGGGTTGCTAGACGCACATGTAAGTTGCATACAAGGAAAAGAAAAACACATCAGCTCCAAAAGAAAAAGGAGTTTGAAAACTGAATTAAGCCGGTGACCAACTCCAAAACAGGTCAGGGCTGTTGTACTGGCGCAAGCCGGTGAAAAACGTACGGTCAGCCGGTTCAAGAGCTTCCGCGTCACGGGTCAGCTTTGTTCGTTCTGCAACAAGCACCAGCAGCTGCTAATCACTTTCAGGACCAAAAAAAAAACATTATGTACTATGGGTTGGGTTGCCGGCCAGTACGGTCCACGGAGATCATCAATAAATAAGGGTGTTAGTGGTAGCACTACACTACGTAAGCAGACTCCACCGTGAGCAATGGCCCGACATGATTCTTGTACCGACATCTTGTTTAACAATCCACCTGACCACCACTTCCGGTGTGATCGCACCGCGTGCCTCCACAACGACCAACAGTCTGAGTACAATCGGCAGGGTAGGTCACTCGCTCCGATTTCAGTTTAACAGGCTCATCCGATAGTTTAAGAAAAATTTGACCACCAATTTTGTCAACAAAATAGTATAAGATATATGCCATAAAACCTATATCATTGGATTATATGTACTCCTATAAAAGTTTGTATGGTATAATTTTTATCACATATATCTCATATTTTGTTGATAAAATTCGTAGTCAATGTTTTTTTAAAACTATATGTGTGTGTTTGTGTGCCTATTAAACCGACATGTTCTTCCATGTCGGCCCTGGTCGCATCTTGCGTGGCTCAACTTGGCCGTGTCTGCCTGCAGGTCAACCTTGGATCTGCGCCCTGGTATGCTCCGGCTTCTCTAGGTGGAGTGGATGTTCCGGGCAAAAGCCCTGCAGCGGTGGCGTCTGTGGGCGTCACTGTCCTCCATGGAGGCGCCGCGGATGAACTTCTTCTCGTGCTAGTGGTGGGTTGTTGGGGACGGGGGGAATGAGTGAAAACTCTATTCTGACTTTGGTCAGTAACCATGACAGTGACGCACGAGGGCGCCGTTCCCTTCCTTGGAAGTGTTGTCGTGGTTCCCCACCCCATGTCAGTCTTGGTGCTTCTGCCATGGGTGTGCTCATCGAGCTCTCGGTCATCGTGCAGTGTTCTGCGTCACGGCGCCAAGCTAAGTTCTTTGGTCCTTCTTGCAGCAATGGTTGACCTCCTATCAAGAATGTTGGTGCCCGCGGCGAGGTTTCGGTGATGGTGGTCCTTCGATGGTGTGTGAGGTTCTTATGGCCTCGCATGTGCTCTGGTTCGCTCATCTGATGATGTCTTTGGTGAAGGCCAAGAGGAGGTGTAGTCGTCATCTCGGTGGAACCTTGCCCTTCGATGGTGACCTCGGCAAGGGGATGCCCTTCGATGATACGTTTGACTCTCCTAGTTCCATAAGGTGTAGAGTGATCGCTCGGCAAACAGGTCTCGTTTCTCTGCACCCTCTCGACCACGAGATCATTTCGATTGATCCAAGAGTACTCGTTCCTACTTTATTGGTCTGTTCCGGAGTTGTTGGGTGCCAAGTAATTGGCTTGGCCTTGTTGTAGGCTCTGCCCTGTCCGGTTTTTTTTCCCCTATGTTTCTCTTTTTTTCCTGTATTTGTGTTGTGTGTTATGGTGGTAGCTGTTGCGTTTGTATCTTTGTTTTCGACCGATTAATGAAAATGGTTCAGGCCGACAATGCCCGCCGTAGTTGCCTAAAAAAAGAATCTCGACTCGAATTGTTGGTCCATAGGATTCCAGCCAGCCCGAAGTTCACGCCAAGGAGACACACCCACACGAGGCGGGGTGGGCTTTTGGCGACCAAGTGGCTCCAGCTCTCAAGTATAGCTATATATATTATTATATACATGTTCCACTAAAAAAGAGGATATATGTTAACATTTATAATTCATTCTCTTGTATTGTGGATTAGTTTCTCTAATTTAACATAAATTTTGGAATACATATGATTGGCCTCACTGACAATTTTTATTTTGGAAAACATTTGAAATAAGTTCCTTTTTAAAAAAAAAGGAGCAACATTTATTGTATTTGGGCTGTTTATTCAATTTTGTTCAATTATTTTAGTGTCATTTTTAAAATGTTTTATTTATAAATTACATAAATGAGTAAACTTTTTTTGAAAGAAATGCGGTAGGGTAACCCCCACAGCGGTTTTTAAATATTAAGAATCCAAATATGTGTCTATGCGAAATTAAACATGGTTAGCTCGATTATACATCCACTTATCTAACCAAGTGAGTTAGGCTCACTTCTTAACCGGTGATGTTTTTTAATAAGTACGAATATATTTCGTGAATGTACCAAGGATCTGCCGAAACAAGAACGCCAAGGATGTTGATTGCTCAGTAGGTGTTTCCAAGTAGGGATTACACGCGAGATGTACCGCTAGCGCGTAGCACTTGGAAGTGAAGATAACTCACGAAAACTACAGACTGCTGCGACTTCCGGTAGTTAAGCAGTGGTAGTACTAAGGGTCTCTTTGATTCATAGGATTTACATAGAAATTTTGTAGGATTTGGATCCTATAGGAAAATTTTCTACACACGCTTTTGATTCATAGGAACATATCCCATAGAAAATAATTCTATAGGAATCTAGTAGTGTAAATCCTATGGAAAGAAAACATTAGGTCATGCCTCATGAAAAATTCTTTTGCAACAATCGAAGACACTTTATCTTTCTATAGGATTCAAGTATGCATGACATTCCAATCCTATGTTTTTTCTATTTCTATAGTTTTTCTATCCTATGAATCAAACGAGCCCTAGAAGTGTGGGTACTTGTCGCACACCGTCATACGTCGGGGTGGTGGATTTCACTTTCTCCTTTACTTCCGTCCAGTGCCCTTGGCTGCGGTACCAGCAGTGCGTAGTGAACGAGTAAGCGTAAAGTCTGAAAATTAGAGCTTACTTTCAGCTCTAGCTTACATCACCCTGGAGTTCCGGTAATAACATAGATATTCTGTCACGGTCGATGTTATAACTCCTCTGGTGACGACAGGAGAGACCTGGTGAGAAAGAGTTTTTCTATTGGAGCAGTGGCAGTGTCTACTCCATTAAGGCGTCGATTCTTTGGAGGTAGGAAAAGTTACTTCTGGTATTGGTGTATTAGTACAACTTAATCGATAGTATCTCCCTCTGGCGGTGACGCTAATGTAATTCTAAGGTGTTTCAACTTTCAACATGACGCGGACAATTTACTGGCTTCTCCAATGCAAGAAAAAACAGAGGTTTCTTTTCATTTTCTGAAACCGAACAGGACAACTATGCTAGGGCACTTGACATATCGCTCTCGCGGCGACGCTTACCGTGTCCATTTGATTCTAAGAAGGTGTTTCAACTTTCAACATGACGATGGGAGCCATGCTGAACTTCTCTAGTGCAACAAAAAAGAAAAACAGAGGATTCTTTGAGGAAAAGTCGGGGAATAAAGGCAAGAGCACACTACTTCCCTGCATCGTCAAGGAAGTGCTCAAGGCGCCACGAACTAAACTTTGATCATTGATCGCCAGGGAAGATTTTTCTTTCCCTCTGAAAAAAGGGAAGAGCGGCATCATGTTTGGCCATTCGGAGGTCCTACTCGAACATCGTGCTCACACAAAGTACTAGCTAGGCTCAAAGCTGTTGGGGCTGCACCGCGAAGCCAACGTGACGCTAGAGGCCATGATGGAAAGAGTCCCGCAATGCCGAGATATAAAAGGAGGAGGTTTAACCGGAGAACTCGCTCGAGTGAACTTGCAGGTTGTTCATGAATGAGAAACATCGATCCATCAATTGTGTGCATAGAAAAACAGTGCCGGACATGCTTTAACACTACACTTTCCGTTTTCTAGCGCCTAAACTGATCATTGATCACCGCGGGAAGATTTTTCTTTTCCTCTGAGAAAGGAAGAGCGGCATCATGTTTGGCCATTTCCGGAGGTTCTACTCGAACATCGTGCTCACACAAAGTACCACTACGCCAGAGGCGAAGCCAGGATTTGACATTGAGGGGGACAAAAATATTGAAGATCTTATATATGATTTTTTTTATAAAGGCTACAACTGCCTCTTATTTTATGTTGGAAGAACTGTTTGGACAAAGAACATAACAGTATATCAAAATATCAGCATAGAACGGATATTAATATGTAGGCACTAAATCTTGGACAATACAAAACGGAATTGGTTTATTTGGATCAACTTTATATCTAAGAGTATAAAGCATGATAATTCCATTGCAAGTGACCTTCCTATTATTATTTTCCAATTATTAAGCAATAAGTTGTTGTCATCACCGAACAAACATCAAACAAAAGACACATCTTTTTTTGTAAATTAATCAATTAGAATATAGGTTATGAAATCAATCAACAAAACACTAATGACTTGGTACCTTCAATCAGAGTGAGGAAGATGGATTTCTATACTCGATGGAACAACATGCCTGTCGCTAGCGTTGCGGCAGGATTAACAAAGGTAGAAACTGGCAAACAACATAGCTGACTCGCATGGCGCCACAACCATAGTATCGCGTGGCATCTAGCAACTAAGTAGGAGCGAGCGACTATGGCAAGCATCCAGTCAGTTGATCTGAACGATTGCATATGGTGCTAGCTACTAGGTCTAGTTACACAAACCAAGAATGTTGGAACATGTTACTATGGTTGACTAATAAACCGAATTCATGGGCTACATTTGGCTTTCGGTAGAGAGAAGCACGACAAATCAATTAAATTTGGGCTTAGTGTTAATTAAGTCCATGATGCCATTTGTTTAGTACTGAAATCTGCACCTATTGAGGGAGGCCGATGGTTAGGGGGGGTCTAGCCCCTGCTGGCCCCCTTGGCTCCGCCCCTGCATTACGCTTCAAGGCATGGTCCCCAAGCTTTACGGTGTTTGGAGGATCTCGTTAGCTAGCCTTATCGTCACACATAGGCTGTTCGTGTTGGACTACACCGCGAAGCCAACGTGACACCGATGGAATCATGGAAATGTTAGATTGATCACTCCCGATCGAGCCCAACGTCTTGACCGACGCTCGATGGTCCGAGAATGGATGTATTAATGCAGATGGTCCGGAAATGGATGTATGGTACTGACCGACGCTTTGACGAGTTTATTAATGACGTGCATAAATTTCTTCGTGTGGCTGATGCAAACAAATGGTACAATGTGCAAACAAAAGAATAGCACCCGAAAGAATAGTTTTCGGTGAATGTTAGAAAGGAGCATCACTTCAAAGATTATTCGATACAGATTTAAATGAACGAACTGTTTCAGTTATACAATCAAAGCGCTCTCGGCAAATCTATCCTCGGTTGCTATTGTCTGCAAGTGATTTATTTATGTAATTTAGTATCTAGCTCAGCTCGTTCATTGCATGTAATATATTATCCTGACTATATATCCTTTTGTACGCTATTATATTATGCAGAACGAAGATGCTTAAATGCAAAAGAGCTAGAAATATGACGTTGTGTTTATTGACCCATATATCGTTAATGAATATACGTTACACAATCACCCAAGGACATGGAAGAAGACCTGTGCAGGTGTAGGGGTTCGTAGCATGGAAAACAAAAAATTTCTATCACATACAAACAAACAAGCCAAGATCTATCTACTAGATTGTAGCAACGAGTCGATGGAATAACTCACCCTCGAAGATTTCAAAGTGTTTAACGAGAGCGGATTCTCGTGGGTGATGTAGTCGTACTCTTGCCGATCTCAAGATCGCGTGGACGATCCTTCCGGCGCTGCGTTCCGGCAGCGCTTCCGCAGTCGGTCACACGTTCGGTACTCGACGAAGACCTTCCTCTCCCTTGTTCCAGCAGGCAGCGGAGGTTGTAGCACTCTCCTCGCGATTCCGGCAGCACAACAGCGTGGTACCGGAAGTAGAGGGGAGATCTCGCAGGGCTTCGCCTTAAGCCGGAGCGAGTGTGGTGGACTATGAGAGAGAGCCTCGGTGATCTAGGGTTTAGACGCACCAAGGAGGAGCAAGGCCGGCGGCTAGGGTTTGCCTAGGCGGCGGCGGCAGCAGGAGGTGGCGGCGCCGGCGGCTAGGATTAGGGTTTGCGGGGCGTGGTATTCGGTGCTTGGAGGGGCAGCCCTGCCCCTCCTTATATAGGTGGAGGGGGCGCGCCAAGGGGAGGGGAGTCCCTCCCCAACTCGGTCTCCAAGTGGGCCGGCGGTGGAGGGAGGGAACTCCTCCCCAAGTAGGTTTCCTACTCTCCCTCCACCTCACAAAATAACCGTTTGACTTTTCAAACTAGGATTTGATTAAACCCTTTATTTTGTTCAGCGATGACACCTAGTACATGATGCAATCATTCCAACTTGTTATGACACATTCATGTACCCTTCCCCTCCGGAGTGCCGAACATTCCGGAACCTTCTAGAACATTCCCGATGAAAACACCGGAACCATTCTCCAACCCCGAAACAGGACTTTCCTTATATGAATATTATTCTCCGGACCATTCCGGATCTCCTCGTGATATCCTGGATCCCATCCGAGACTCCGAACAACATTCAGTCTCTTACTCATCATTCCATAACTACTCAAACAACGTCGAATCCTTAAGTGTGTCTCCCTACGGTTCGTGAATTATGCGGACATGATCGAGACACTTCTCCGATCAATAACCAATAGAGGAATCTGGAAATTCATATGGCTCCCACATATTTCTACGATTACTTTGCGATCGAATGAACCACTTACATACGATACCAATTTCCCTTTGTCTCACGATAGTTTACTTATCCGAGGTTTTGATCATCGGTATCTCTACATACCTAGTTCAACCTCGTTACTGATAAGTACTCTTTTCTCGTTCCCGTGATATGTGATCCCTTGTGAGCCAGTCACATGCTTGCAAGCTAATTGGATGACATTCCACCGAGAGGGCCCAGAGTATATCTATCCGTCATATGGATGGACAAATCCCACTCTTAATCCATGTGTCTCAACCAATACTTTCCGAACACTCAATGCCACCTTTATAGCCATCCAGTTACGGTGTGGTGTTTGATGTCATCAAAGCATCCTTCCGGTGAAGGTGATATGCATGATCTCATGGTCGAAGGAATTAGGTTACTATGTATCAGAAAGCATATAGCAATTGAACTATTAAAATGACTTGATCTTTATGCTACGCTTATCTATAGGAGTATGTCCATCATATCATTCTCCTAACGATATAATCTTATTGTTAATAACATCTCAATGTTCATGATAGGGAAACCACAATCATTTATTAACCAACAAGCTAGTATTATGAAGAGGCTTTACTAGGGACTTCAAATTAGGTTTACAAATCACACAAGTATTAATGTTTCCTTGTTAATACTATTATAGCATGAATGTAAACATTTATCATAAACATAAAGATATAATAATAACTATATTTATTATTGCCTCTAGGGCATATCTCCAACAACAGGTATTTAATCGAGTATAATTACGTTAAGGAAATACTAATTCCTTACAGTTTTAAGTGAGTGTTTCTGTCTTGTATATTTTTTTTGCTTACTCGATGTTAAGTGTAATTCATGAGTTATGCATGTCTACTTATGTAAACATTCACGGGTTTTACTGGATCCCGCTAAACATTCAAGTTGACAAATCCCTAGTTGAAGTCCACGACTCATTATGTTAGGACCAAGAGAAGTGGAGCACATGAAATCAATGCTCCAGAAATAATTTCAATCATTATCGCATTATATCAGCCTCTTTCGTTCATTTCCTGATATCAAGTAATTAATAACTCCTTTGTTCATTTTGTTTGCCGAGCTCGTGTTGGACACGGTTCAAAAAGAAAGTATAAGGTCCATTCAAAGACGAGCTAACTTATAAAACGGTGAAGAGTTTGCAATAGCCACCGGGGACTCATTTATGTGGATTCTTTGTGAGTACATTGGCGAGTTGATCGGTGAGGGGATAGTTGATTCAACTTATATTCATAGTTTACGAAAGAATTTCGAGCCAAAACAGCGCATCCGAGCAATTCAAGAGAAATTAAGTGATTTCTGATGAAGGAGGTTCTTGACGAAAGAGTAGAATATTATGTGAACGACGAGGAACTCAATATGAATTAGTGATCTCCATGTGATTGATATGATATATCATCAATAGCTGTAATTTCAAATATTTCCTTTCTTTTGATATGATCGAATATTACATATGTATGCTCACAAGAGATCGAATATTAGTTATATATGGATCAACGTGTACTGTGTATGTAGTAGTGTAGAATAAATGTATGAAAACATGCTTAAAATTATAATGAAACACAAATTAAAAAGAAACAGAATGGAAAATAAAATGAAAAGGAAAAACACTAAATCGTGGCGCGACAGAGAAACACACGAATCCCTGCCGCACCAGGAACTCGTTTAGTTCCGGATGATGTTATGATCCGGGACTAGAACTCCTTCAGCCCCCACCACGCTGTCGCTGCCACGTGGTGGACTCTAGTTCCGGTTCATAGCAAACTAGGACTAAAAATAGTGCCCTCTAGTCTCAAGTTGGCTGTCATGAGTTCAAAACCAAGAATAGAGCCCGTTACGAGCCTGTTATGACCGGGGGCTAGAGACCTTTTTTCCAAGGTGATTGCACTTTTGTGTTACGTGTAAGGATTACGTGTGAGATGTACCGCTAACGTAGCACTTGGAAGCAAAGATAACTGGGGATAACTACAGCCTGCGACTTCCGGTAATTAAGCAGTGGTACTACTAAAAGTGTGGGTACTTGTCGCACACTACTGTCACGCACTTGGGTGGTGGATTTCACTGTCTCCTTTATTTCTGCCCAGTGCCCCTGGCTGAGCGAGTAAGCGTAAAGTCTAAAGATTAAGGCCTAGCTTACGTCACCCTGGAGTTCCGGTTATAACTTTGATATTCTGTTCTGTCACGGTCGATGTTACAGCAGCAGGCTCCTCCGCGCGCCAGTTACTGTCCTGACGGTGAGAAAGTTCAGTCCATTAAGTCGTCAGTTCTTCGGAGGTGAAAAAGTTACTTCTGGTACTGGTCTATTAGCAGTAGTTAATCGACATCATCTCCTTCTCATAGTAATGCTAGTCTGTCTACCATAATAGTAAGTCGTTTCAACCTTTAATATGACTAGGACAATTTATTAGCTTCACTGATGCAGGAAAAATCAGAGGTTTCTTTTCAATTTCTGAAACCAGACGACTATGCTAGGGCACTTGACATCTCGCTCTCGCGGCAACGCTAGCGTGTCCACTCTTCTAGAAGAAGGTGTTTCAACTTTCAACATGACGATGGCAGCTATGCTGAACTTCTCTAATGCAGCAAAAAATCAGAGGGTTCTTTTCAATTTGAGGAAAAGCAGGGGAATAAAGGCAAGAGAAGCTGCACACTACTTCCCTGCATCGTCAAGGGAGTGCTCAAAGCGCCAACCACGGACTAAACTTTGCTATAGCTCATTGTCTTGGGTCGACTAAGCTGAACATGCGCTAAATCGCATGCTTTAACACTATACTTTCCGTTCCATAGCGCCTAAACTGATAATTGATCACCATCTTTGGCCATTCGGGAGGTCCTACTCGAACATCATGCTCAGACAAAGTACTTAGTACGTACGCACGCATCAAGGCATGGTGCCCGAGCTTTACGGCGTTTGGAGGATCTCGTTGCAAATTGCTAGCCTCACACGGAGGCTGTTGGGCTATACACCGCGAAGCCAACGTGACACTCGAGGCCATGATGGAAAAGAGTCCCGGAATACTGCTCGAGTGAACTCCAGCTTCGTTCCCACGTAGCCACCGTCTCAAGTATTCATAGTGGTCCTTGCAAGTTCATAGGAAAATACTTCCGGGCATTTCGCCGAGAGCGCCTTCCTGCTTTCCTTCGTCCATACTTGGTAAGTCTGCGCGGCGTGCCAGTGGTGGTAAAGACTCTTGTAGCAGTACCATTGAATTGTGTCATTTGAAGAGTGTCTCTACATGTGAAAGTAGAGATTGTATCTAACCACATAATTTGTGAGATTGTCTTCAGTAGAAGACAATTATACTTAGTGTGTCTCCCAAATTCTATTGTTGCTTGGCGATTTGATCCAGAGTATCCACCAAAATAGTCACATATATTTCAGTGAAAGCAAGATTAATAAACCTGTCGCAATCTGCAAGATTCTTCACTTGATTACACCAAAAATGTGCCAATGAAATGGAAGTTCAAAGAAAGGATCTCATCAAGACGCACATTCAGTCGTGAGCTCTATCAGCACCTAATCGTACCAAAAATGTGCAAAGGAAATGGAAGTCTAAAGAAAAAAATCAAGCAAATCTCCATTGAGAAGCGCATAAGGAAATGGAAGTACAAAGAAACATGTCAAGCAGATCTCCATTGAAAAGCGCATTCTTTCATGAGGTCTATCAGTTTCTTCTGAGTAAATCATATTCTCTGCAAACCCAGTTTGTGTCACAGCATCAGAGTCACGTGCTTCCTTATTTTTAGAATTCTCCATTTTCTTCCAATACTGTTGACATTTGTCGCTACAGAACTGAAACTGGCAACATTCCGTGCTATACATTGCAAAGAATTGCAAGTTTTTCTTCTGATAGGTAGTGTAGACACCTTATGTGGTTTCAATGTCGAGTTCCGACTGGATCGACTCATCAATGGCATGTCTGATATATGCTTCTTCTTCTTGGTATTTGACCCGAGCTCGAAGCAAGGAGCCAACCCCGACTCAGTAGAAATGTGTTCTTAACAACTACTTAAGGTCCCAAAGTTGCATATATTTATAGATGGAAAATAGAGAACTCACGAAGAAAGAGCTGTAAGAAATCAATGAAAACATTCACATGGCGGTTAAATGAGATCAGGCCAATGAGAAGGAAGGTATCTTGGCTTGTCTTACCATATTCACCTCGTCTGCACAACATGGCAGTAACAATATCATGCAAAAAAATATGGAAAAAAGATATGTAGTTTAAGCTATCTCAACAAATAAGATAGAATGCAATGGAACAAAAATTCTCATGGTTGGTAGGTGCTTTGACTCCGGGTGGGAGTGGAAAGCTTGAGCGTCCCAAAACAAAATATTGTACAGAAGCAGCTAAGATTTTATTTTTGTTGTAAAACGTTCCTTGCACAAATATTTGCTTTCAGACCACAATTAAAAATTGTAGCTAACATAAGAACTACTCCAACAGGTTAGGATTTTCACATATATAATTCTTATATTTGGAAGCAAATGTAACAGATGAGAGTCCCTAGGAATATGACATGCCCATAGCATTCTCAAAAGGATCAACAGTCTATAACCCCTCATAGGCTCAAATGCAGAGTACAAATCATTTTAAATCTAATTTGTGTTCCTTAATAATCCAAAAGTTGTTCTCCTAAACCCTGTATGGGTAACTGGCACATGTTTACATAGATGTCAAGAAAAACACGCATACATGCTTTCACCAGGGCAGAATTCAGGACTGATAATTATTAAGGATTGAAGGGGCACTGAGAATAGGGAAAAAGGAAATGTGAATGATTTTGTGATAAGAGGAACATAAGCAGGGAGTACCTGTGAGCAACGAAATAGTATGAACAAAGAAAAAATAACTAACATAAGATTTAACAGAGCGTTAAAAACATACACAATTTAGCTCATTCTGGTTGGAATGGACATGAAACAATACCCATGCCATTAGTATCCAAAAAATACAGAACTGCAGTATGTTTACTCTCACTTGCCCCTTCTAAATGTATGCATCTTGTGAAAACCTATGTATGCTACAGTGTCGTCTATTATTTGAACAGATTCGTCACTTATGTTGCCCCCAAAATTCAAGAGTTCTTCCATACTTTAATCTCCTACCAGCTACCATTGCATGATAGAACCAATGAAACCTAGCAGCCTTGCAATGAATGAAAGAAGATCGAACAATCAACTCTTACCTAGCTAGTCCAAATAGACAATTATGCAACTTCCTTTGATAAAAAAGAGAGAGGTTACTTTCGGTACTTCCTGTGGATCAAGGTCAGTACAGAGATATATAATTTTCTTCTAAACTGGAGGCATCACAATCCACAAGTGTGAAGAAACCCTGGAAGTAAACAGAAATATGGAAAATTCTCTTAATGTCCTCATATGAAAAATATAGAGCAACATAGGATTGAGTGGTACATCCAGTAAACAAAAAGATACAGCAAGCAAGGGACCAAGTTTAATTCCAAAAACAAATGTTAACTTACTTTATCAAGGCAAGAAGAATGCACCACATACACATCCAATGAAGGAATGTATAAATGAACTATTTCAATGGTAGAGATAAAAGAAAAGAACATGGCGTTCATGTGAGCACACATAATAAGAGTCCACGGATTTATCATGATAAAATTGCCAGTCTGCTTGAAAAGGATGGCTATTGGATACAGAGAGATCAACCAACCTAATAAGAACAATGCACTGAATGCCAATGGTTACACAACAAAATATGTACTTTTAATGTCCATGTCTAATCCAATAAAAAAGAGCCAAGGGCAATATCTGCTAAATAGTCCTACACTACTACGTGTGAATAAAGCAATTGGTGTGTTGGTTATCTAGAACAAAATTTGTCCTGCATATGAAATTTGAGATGAAAATACATGATGAATAAGCAAATGGTTATTTTATAAATATTCTTCACATACAGTCCCATCTTTTGAAACAATGTTAATAGGTAATATTTGCTCCACCAATCTAAAAGTTTGTTTCTCCAATTTGTATCCGTTATGACCTTCTGCCTATTTACTAATGGCACATACGGTATCTCAGGACAAAAGGTGTATACCAATTGATTCAACATATCATAAGGTTCAGTGCGTTTGTGCACTTACAGAGAGAAATTTTCAGGCTGCAGGGTGACTTCCTAAATCTGAGCAACTTTGACTCTATATGGGTGGGCTGTTGATTTGTATTTCCTTCACGCGTCATCAGAAATAGTGATTCTAATGTACATATCAATATTTTCTTCAGTAGGTCTCTAAACTGATCTATACGATTGTCTAGCACACAGATCTCCATTGCGTTTTCCTGAAAATATTGCAATTTGTTAGAAAATAAGTTTGTCAGCCAAAATACACTGTGAGAACAAAATTATATAAGTCTAAATAGTGGGAAGCATATGCTTATTTGGATATTGTTTCTTTAGCTCATGAAAATATTTGGAAATGTAACTGTAATAACATGGGCCGTCTTGCCTTACAGAAGTGCCTAGAATATGTTGGTCGGCGTGAGATCAGAATGGTGTGCTCCGGAGGTAATTGAAGATTTGGCTAGGTATATATTCCATGTTATCTTATTTCGATAAAATTACTAATGCCTGGTTTAGTTATCGGTTTGTCAAATCAACTCTTATGACTATTTTTCTAGATAAGAAGGATAAAAATGTTGATTTAATCGTATTTGGACGGTAATAGAATAAAACAGAGGATATAATATATTTTTTCGAGAGAAGAAGAGACAGCTATTATCTCTGGTAATAATCGAAGTGATTTATAATTTTATATATAGAGAGAAAAAAAGTAGTGTATGTTGAGACAATTCTACATTTATATTATAGGCAAGAGTATGTAAATCAACTGACAGAATTATCGGATATGTACCTCACGGAAACAACAATGAAATCCAGCTCATATAAGTTTTGCCGCATTTCGTGATCCCTGTATTCTCAGAGAGACAACAACACATCATAAGAAAGACTAAAATATACAAATGGTAAGAACTAAAGCATAAACTAGACAGACCAATACCGCCAGCCATCACAGTAAAATAAAGGCCTGAGGTAGGATAGACATGAGCATTAAGTGCACCAGTCATCAAAATTCTGCTACTGTAAATGCCTAAAAGAAGCGTGAAAGGCGTTTTCCTAACATTTGTTTGCAGCTAGACCATGCATCCACGGGATTTCAAAGAAGTACAACATGCCAGCTGATCGACCAACCTAATAAATAGTACTTCCTCCGATCCATATTAATTGACTTTAATTTGTCAAAATTTGGATGAACCTATATACTAAATAGTGTCTAGATTCATTCAAATCTACACAAATTTGAGTCAATTAATATGGACCGGAGGGAGTATGAAGAAGAAGCTATCAGTGAAACCAAGAACATGGTATAGTGTGTACTCATTACCTTGGCCTGAAGACGGGAGCCATGGCGGCAAGGCACCACCACACTCCCCGGCAGCTTACAACGGAGGCCACCCAGAGGAACATCGGCACCATTCATCTGTTGACCATAAGGATAGGCAGACGCGCAAGCACGGCCTCTAGAGGCATGACCTGACGGCCTACCACGCCAGCCACGCGGATAAACAACGGCGCCGTCTACCCGCAGACCGGTAAGAAGGAAGGAGGCGGCAGAGTTGTCGAGACGGGCGCATAGAAAAAGTGAAGCCGGTGCACACGCTGGATCAGTCACGCGGACCGTGTCACGGCGGTGACGGCCACGGTACGGAATAGCGGCGACGTCCACCTCTAGACTGGCAGGAGAGGAGAAGGCTGTCGAACAGCCTCGGCGGGGATGCCCCGACGGCCCATCGCCTCGCCACACGGAGCAGCAACAGCGGCAGCCAGCTACAGCCGGAAGGAGATACGGACGCGAGCCTACCGCAGCGACCACACGCATCAGCCCTATCCATCTGCAGGGAGAAGAGATAAGCGCCGGTAGGCGGCACGGCGGCTAGAGATGGAGAGAAGGATGCTGGCCCTTGGTGGGACATGTGAGGCGGCAGTGATGAGGAGGAAAAGAAGAAAAGGTGGGGGGCAAAGCTTATCCGTTGATGGTGGGAGGTGAGACCGAGTCCACCGCTCGGGAATTAAACGGACTCTTCCAGAAAAGAAAGGAACCCATCGCACAGGGAACGTGAGAGGAGAGGTCCATCTAGAAGGCACGAGATAGACGGAGAATTTTTTCGTAGGAGTACTGTAGATGCCCGTTTACTGTAGACGCATCTACAGTACTGAAGGCTGATTTGGCGCTCCTAAGAGATCGCTGAAACGGTTGTCTTTTGTATAGGTAGTTATGTCGCGTGCCTGTCATTAGTCAAAGTACTTAGTGACGATCCTAGATTTAACTAGGTGTAGAGTGGTGACCATTGGTTGAACTAGGTTCATATGTTTTGGCACTTCGCTGACGATCCTAGATTTAGGCAGGTATGCTCTTTTTGGGTAGTTGAGATGTCCCGGTATGTAGCTCACACATGTGCTCATGTGTCGTGCTGGTGGTCCTGTTAGAGTTTGTAGCACATGTCACGTTGCTTTTGTAACGTTGTATATTGCACCGCATGTAGAGGGGTCAAGTGATAGAATAGAACTGTTGTAGCGATCTGATCTATGATATAAAGATCAGATCGATCTCCTTATTTCTCTCTATGGTTGCAACCTCCTGTAATCTTATCTGCCTATTGGTGGCCTATATTAACACGTAACGAGCCTAGACTTAAGGGCATCGTTCACAGAAAACCTCTAGCGATCATATGGTATCAGAGCCGACATCCTAACCACATCGATGTGCCTTGCCCCCTCTTCCTCCATGAGCGCCGCCATGCCGAACCCTCTCGCCGGGATCGCCGTGAGTGAGAAGCTAACGAGGGCAAACTACCTCGTCTGGCAGTCCCAAGTTCTTCCGCCGATTCGCGGCGCCCGCCTGACGAGCTTCATCGACTCCAAGACGAAGGCGCCGCCTGAGATGATCACCGTCGAGAAGGACGGCAAGCCCAACGAGGAGGCCAACCCCGCCTACGACGACTGGTTGGCCACGGACCAACAGGTCCTATCCTTTTTGCTGAGCACCCTCTCTCCTGACATACTTGTGTCGGTGATTGGGATGAATACAGCTGCAAAAGTCTGGGGGGCAATCCAGACGATGTTTGCCTCCCAGTCTCGGGCGCGGATCTCGAATCTTCGCGTCACCCTCGCCAGGACTAGGAAGGAGAACATGACCTCCGCACAGTTCTTCACCAAGATGAAGGGCTACGCCGATGAACTCGCGGCAGCAGGCCGTCCAATTGAAGAAGAGGAGCTTGTGGAGTACCTCCTCGCCGGCCTCGACGACACATACAATCCCCTCTTCGCCGCCATTGGGGTCAACGGCGCCAGCACCCTCACCTCGGGCGATCTGTACGCCCAGGTTGTCTCCTACGACAACCACATCGAGCTCCTCACCGATGGAGCTGTCAGCGGGGGCTCCGTCAACTCGGCATCTCGTGGCAGAGGAGGACCATGCGGACGCGGCAACCACAACTCTGGTGTACATCGTGGAGGAGGCCGTGGACGTGGCTACGGACGCCGTGGCGGTGGCGGCGGAGGCAACACCAACGCACGCCGTGGAGGCGGTATAAGCGGCGACAACAAGGACCGTGACCAGTTCACGTGTCAGATTTGCGGCAAGCCTGGACACGGTGCCTGGAAATGCTGCCATCGCTACTCCGACGACGAAGAAGAAGAGGAGGAGAAGGGCGCCAACTCGGCATCCTATGGTGTGGACACCAACTGGTATGGTGATACCGGTGCCACCGACCACATCACAGGTGAGCTTAACAAGCTCACCATGAAGGAAAAGTACGCCGGCCGCGATCAAATCCATGCAGCCAATGGACAAGGTATGAGCAATATTCATGTTGGTCATGCAATTGTCAATTCCCCATCTAGGAAAGTCCATCTAAATAATGTCCTACATGTTCCACATGCATCAAAAAGTCTTCTTTCCGTTCACCGCTTTACACTTGACAATGATGTTTATATTGAATTTCATCCTTTGTATTTTTATGTTAAGGAGCGGGCGGCGGGGAGAACTCTGCTTAAGGGTAGATGCATACGAGGCCTCTATCCCTTTATATCATCATCATCACTCAAGAATAAACAAGCCTTCAGCGTCACCAAGCCTTCAGCTTCACGGTGGCATAATCGTTTAGGACATCCTTCTTTTAGAATGTTCAACAGATTCTTAGTAATTTTGAATTACCATGTTCCACAAAGACTAGTGTTGAGTCTATTTGTGATTCTTGTCAAAGAGCTAAAAGTCATCAACTACCCTATGAGAGATCCACTAGTGTATCCACCTCCCCTTTGCAACTTGTATTCTCAGATGTTTGGGGTCCTGCACCTAGTTCTGTAGGAAGATACACCTATTGTGTAAGCTTTATTGGTGATTATAGCAAATTTGTTTGGATTTATTTCCTCAAGAAAAAATCAGATGTCTTCCAAATTTTTCACAATTTCCAGAATCTTGTTGAACGCCAATTTGATAAGAAAATTCTTGTTGTACAATCAGATTGGGGAGGAGAGTATGAAAAACTCAACTCTTTCTTCCAAAAACTCGGTATTTAGCATCATGTTTTCTGCCCTCATGCACACCAACAAAATGGTTCAGCAGAGCGCAAGCATCGCCACATAGTAGAAGTAGGCCTTGCTCTCCTTGCTAATGCCTCCATGCCATTGAAATTTTGGGATGAAGCCTACCAAACAGCCACATACTTGATCAATATGCTTCCTTCTAAGGTCATTAATCATGATACACCCATGGAAAGGCTTCTCAAAAAAACTCCAGATTATGCATCTCTTTGCACCTTTGGTTGCACTTGTTGGCCTAATCTTAGACCATACAACAAACGAAAACTCGCCTTTCGTTCCACACAATGCGTTTTTATTGGCTATAGTCCCATGCATAAAGGAGTCAAATGTATAGATGTCAAATCTGGTAGAGTTTATATCTCGCGTGATGTTGTTTTTGATGAAACGGTATTTCCCTTTTCCAGTCTTCATCCAAATGCTGGTTTCCTTCTGAAACGCGAGATCCTTCTTCTACCTGATCATCTCCAAAATCCATCCTTTTTAGATCCAGTGGGGGAACGACATTGCAATGATATAACACCTAATGACTCTATAATTCCTGGTATTTTGAGTTCTTCTCAGGCACAGCAGCATGCAGGAGAAAACCGCAGGCAAAACAGTGCTCAAACAAGAGAGAACGGAGCAATTCTACAGCCGATATCGCATGCAGCAGCAACGCACGGCGCGGAGCACGAAGCAGATCTGCCTCGGATCACGCGTTCTGGCGACCGCAGCGAATATGCGTTGGGATCGCGCGCCGATCCACCTCGGTCGACCTCAAGCCAACACCGACCCACCACGTCGCGTGGGCCAGCACCAACGACGTGCCTCACGCCTCCGTCCAGTCCCGCCCCATCGCGCGACGACGACACGTGGACCGCACCGAGCCCAGCACGTGACCAGTGGACCGCGTCGCCAACGTCTTCGGCAGAATCCTCGCCAGCCTCGTCAGCGCGGGGCCCAGAAAGCGCGTCGCCCACGCGCGCGCCATCCTCTGCGGGAACTGGGCCACTAACAGGATCTGGCGGGCGATCCGAGACGGATTCTAAGCGGGAACGGTCCGTCCCTGGAGGATATTCTGTGCCAGAGCACTCTGCTGCTCAGCCTGCACCGACAGTATATCGCACACGGTCAAAAACTGGTAACACAAAACCCAAAACTTATACAGATGGTACCATCAGATATGGATTGTCCTGTACAGCTGATGAACCAGCAAACTTGCAAGTAGCTCTAAAAAAATCAGATTTGAAAAATGTTATGGATGATGAGTATAGGGCCTTAGTAGAAAATAAAACTTGGCACCTAGTACCGCATAAGCAAGGCAGTAATCTTATTAGATTGCAAATGGGTTTATAGAATTAAAAGAAAAGCTGATGGAACAATTATAGATACAAGGCTAGATTAGTAGCTAAAGGATTTAAGCAAAGATATGGCATAGATTATGAGGATACCTTTAGTACTGTTGTTAAATCTGCTACTAGTGCTAGCTATTTCAGTTTTAAAAGGATGGAGTCTAAGGCAACTCGATGTGAAGAACGTGTTTCTCCATGGTGTTCTGAAATAAGAGGTTTATATGAAGCAGCCACCTGGATATGAAAATCAAAATGCACCTCATCTTGTCTGTAAGCTTGACAAGTCACTGTATGGGCTCAAACAAGCACCAAGGGCATGGTTCTCCAAGCTAAGTTCCAAGTTGCAAGAACTTGGCTTCTAAGGCGGATACATCCTTGTTCATATACAACAAGTCAGGTATCATGATTTTTGTGCTAGTATATGTTGATGACATCATTGTCGCCAGTTCCTCCAACAAGGCAATCACTTCCCTTCTTCAAGATCTTGGTTCAGCTTTTGCACTTAAAGATCTTGGTGATTTACATTATTTTTTGGGCATTGAAGTAAAACAGTTCAGTCATGGTATTACTTTAACCCAAGAAAAATATGCTTTAGATTTGCTCAACAAGGTTGGAATGAGAAAATGTAAACCATTACCAACACCACTGTCAGCATCTGAAAAGCTCTCTGCCACAGAAGGAGAACTTCTAGGGCCAGAAGATGGAACAAGATACAGGAGTATAGTTGGAGGACTACAGTACTTGACACTCACTAGACCAGATATTGCATTCTATGTGAATAAGGTATGCCAATTTCTTCATGCACCAACCACTATACACTGGACAGCAGTTAAACGAATATTAAGATATGTCAGTGGAACAGTGAGTCTTGGATTAACCTTCCGAAGGTCATCATCTACTTTAGTTAGTGCCTTCTCAGATGCAGACTGGGCTGGGTGTGTAGATGATAGAAGATCCACAAGGGGTTTTGCTGTATATTTTGGATCTAACCTTATTTCTTGGAGCACTAGAAAACAGGCAACTGCTTCAAGATCAAGTACAGAAGCAGAATATAAATCTCTGGCAAATGCAACAGCTGAAATCATCTGGGTAGAGTCCTTGTTAAAGGAACTTGGAATTCAAAGGAACCAGCCCTCATGTTTGTGGTGTGACAATATGGGTGCCACTTATCTTTCTGCTAATCCAATTTTTCATGCTAGAACTAAACACATTGAAATTGATTTTCATTTTGTAAGAGAAAGGGTAGCAAGCAAACAGCTGGAGATTAGATTCATTCCTTCAAAGGATCAGGTGGTAGATGGCTTCACCAAAGCATTACCAACAAGGCAGCTTGAAGAATTCAAACACAATCTCAACATGAAGAAGTTGTGATTGAGGAGGGGTGTTAGAGTTTGTAGCATGTGTCACGTTGCTTCTGTAACGTTGTATATTGCACCGCATGTAGAGGGGTCAAGAGATAGAATAGAACTGTTTTAGCGATCTGATCTATGATATAAAGATCAGATCGGTCTCCTTATTTCTCTCTATGGTTGCAACCTCCTGTAATCTTATCTGCCTATTGGTGGCCTATATTAACACGTAACGAGCCTGGACTCAAGGGCATTGTTCAAAGAAAACCTCTAGCGATCATAGGTCCTTGATTCGATTCATCAAAGGATGCAAACAAAGTTTCGGGACACATGTCCTGCTAATTTAGAGTATAGATCCAGTGTTGCCGTCCACAGATTAATCTTTTCAAGAATACCTCCTTGGGGAGACATATCTTTTTTATAGGAGAGTGAAGAGGCCAAGATATACAACGTGTCGTGGCATAGACACCCCGGACGCAACCCCACACTGCCTCGGAGGCAGCATACACGCCCTAACCAACTACTTGCAACATCTACACCTATCTTCCTGACTTAAACATTCCCAGAAGAGCCGCGCACCTCTCCACAGGTTTGCCTCGTCGGAAATCTTTCGGACGGCCACTGTAGGAGATGGGGTGGCTCCTTCGAAGATGACATCATTCTGGTGACGCCATAGCGCCCAGCAGACCAAGGAGACTCCAGTCCAGAGATTACGCTCGCGGCCTTTGCCGCTGCGCCTGTCCTAGAGCCATGTGATGAGCTTCGTATCATGATCCGACATCCACTCACTCTTACCCCCACCATACTAGGCAGGTCAAACATCCCATGAGGAGATGGTCGATAGTCTCTCCACGCCGGTCATAGAAAGGGTACGTTGCCGGGTACTGCAACCCGCGCCGGCTCAACCTGTCGGCAGTCCGAGATTTGTTCGTCACAGCCAACCAAAGTGCGACATTGTAGCTGACGGGAGCTCGAGAGCGCCAGATCTGCAGCGCTCCCACCATCAAGGTTCATCCTGCGAACTAGGTTTGCTAACAAGACTTCGTAGTGTAGCAGTTGGTCGGTCCCAGTTCCACTTGAAAATATCCCGTGTCCCCTCTATCAGGGTGATATCCTCAAGTTAATGTGCAACTTCAAGGAGCTCTTTGATGGCCGCATCATTTAGGTCAGGGGGGACATCATGCAGCCAGGCCCCAGCTAGGCCCTCGCACACTCGGTGAGTCGTGATTGCGCTCGCCAGGACTTCCGCAAAGAGGTTCGGCGTGGTGTCTCTGATACGTCCACATGGCAACCACTTGTGTGTCTAGAAAAAAGTAGTGGCTCCACCCCGAAGCACCGAGGCCGTTGCTGCATTGAAAAGTTGTTGTGTAGGCACTAGTACTCGAATGTAAAGATTAACCATGTCTTATCCACCTCCACAAGCGTCAAGCACATCCATGTGGCCCTTAGCGCGACGTTCATGAGGAGCAGATTGGGAATGTCAAGTCCTCTCAACTCCTTGGTCATGCACACCCTGTCCCATGCCACCAAGCAGTGTCCATCATGAACATCTTTTCTCCCCTTAAAGAGAAATCTGCGAATGATCTTCTCAATCGCGATGATGGTCTCTATAGGAATATTTAGGGACATCATGTCGAAAACTAGGATGGCCGAGAGCGTTGTCTTTACGAGTTCGAGCAACCCTTATCTATTGAGCATTGAGGCTTTCCACGATGGGAATTTGGCGGCACCAGATCGACTATAGACCGGAGCTGTGCCATAGATGGTTTCCACAAGGAGAGCGGTTGTCCTAGGTAGCGAAGCAGAAATTGCGTGATTGGACAGCGCAGTACTTGAGAAACCAGGTTCCTTTCCTCGTCTGAGCATGTGATCAGATTAACCGAGCACTTGGCCCGATGCCGCTCAGAAGTCCTCGATGATCCTATAGATCACCTGAAAATTCACCACCGATGGTCTTAGGAAAGTGGCCACGCCATCTGCATAGATCGAGGTGTGGTACTGGAGGCCTGTTGCCGCGAGCGTGGTGAGAAGGCCCTGACTTTCCAGAGATTAATCTCGTGTACTCCCTGTGAAAAATTTGGAGTTCTAATCCTTTGGAGTGTCGGACCTCCTCTGCATCTGATGATCCTATATGTATCGCAGCTAAATTATTTAGCTTAGACATTAGTGACCCTGCACCTGGCACAACCCGTGACGGAGAACAGAAGAGAGAAGTCGAGACGGTGAGAGCGAGACCGAGAGACACCCGCGCCTTTCAATGGAAACAGCAAAAGATGCACGCACAAGATCTTTAAAGCACGCGCGAAGGGACCCATATGTCATAGAGCGCAGCATAAAGCAAAATGGTCACGGGCCTCTTTAATTCAGAATAGTGGAGTAACAGGAAAGCGACCGTTTATTATAGAGCAGGCGGCACCGGTTCCGTGTCGACGCGGGTGGGCCCGCGGGGCGTAAATGATGCGCGGAGATATTTCCTGAGATATTTTGCTGAGGGTTAGCTATACCGGTTCTAAATGGTGATCGATGCGGTCGATCGTCCTAGATCATCGAGGTTGCTTCCCTGGTCTCTCACAGGTTTGATGGATGCAGATTTATGTCCCTTGCTTGCACATCTTCTCCGGCCTTGGGGTGTAGCTCCGGTTGCTTTACTGTGCTGTGGTCTGCCACAAGTTTGCTGATGTGAGGTGTATTTTGTAGAGTGAAGATTTGGTGCACATGGACAGTTTTAAAATAAAAAATGATAATCTTTTTATATTTTTAAAAAATCTGAAAAAAAGGAATGCAGCCAATGATTTAACCCCCACAAACGTGAAAAATACAAGTTTAAAATACTTTGTATTATGAGCTACACAAAAATGTCACAACTATGGATGTGAGTATGCGTAGGTTTAGATATCTAAATTTTATTAGATTTTATCATTTTTATGAAGCCCATAATATAAATAATTTTGGGTTACGAAATTTTCTTGCTTATAAGATACAACATCGACTATGCCTAGAATTTGTTTTTATATTTTTGAAAATTATAAATATATTTTTGAATTTTTTTAAACGAAGAGAGGCACTTGACCTCGAGAGCCAAAGACACTTTCCGGTATTTGATATGCTTATACTGCATTTTGTTAATTTGAGCGATTTTGTTGCTTCTCGTTCTAGCGGATCCATAGGTTGACATCACTCTTTTAAGTGATAGCAAGTAACTGTTCATTGACGTCACTGATTTCACTCTTTGATCGGCTCGCTGCTAGGGAGGCTACATCTAAAACCATGACACCGAGAGGGGATAGTAAGCACTACTACACCCTCGGCTTCATATATTTCGCCAGGCACTCCCTTGTTAGTCTCTAACTAGTGTGCTTTCATATCGACGATCACTCCCTCCAAACAATGTAGAATTCCAGAGGGTGCATGCTACCTGTTGGTGGTTGGTCCGCAAGGGAACAAGATGAGATGATAAATATCTCTGTAGGTGTGCCCTTGAGACGGTGCGTCATATCCTCTTTGAGTGTCGTTTCTCTAGAAGAATTTGGTCGGCTGCGACGTCTTGGATGTCCTGTCCAGATCTGGTCCTTTGCCTTGGGTCGGGGAGACCAAAGGTGCTGGAATACTGGCATGCTATCGCCAGGACCCCCCACCTCTTCTCCCAAAGGTCTTCAGACTGCCATCATGCTCATCACTTGGGAGATCTGAAAGGAAAAAACGCGAGAGTTTTCAATAACAAATTCTTCTTGCCTTCGGTCGTCATGCATAAAATTAGGGAGGAAGGAAAGGATTGGATTCTGGCCTGTGCAAAGAACCTGGCGAAGCTTGTTTTCTGAGTTGTTTCTTTGGGATTGCTATCCCTTTGTTTCTTTTTCTTTTGATGGCTTAGGCCAAACCCTTGTTTGCTCCTTCTATATCAATATAAGGCAAAAGCATTTTTGCCTCGTTTAAAAAAAAATAGCGCATTTGCAACATGATTAAGGAGTGTCTTTGGCTACACGACTTTGACCCCTCGAGTTGGGCTATGTTTGATAGTGTGGAGCCTTGGTGGAGCCATCTCATCGTCTCCCACCGCAGTCGGCTAAAAGCGATGGCCTTAGCTCGTTATGCTTGTCTCTTGGGGTTCTGGAACGAGTCGAATGTGAGGCTTTTCAAGAAGGTCTCCACTATGCCCTTCGCCGTTTTTTCGAGAATTATGATGGAAGCTTGTTCGGCCCTTCGGGACTAAGCATATGGGTTATTTATTGCTAGGAGATTAGGCCTCCATCTTTTTATTGACTACTCTATTAATGAATTAGGTAAATCTTTTTTCCTTTCTTTCAAAAAAAAGTAGTGCTTGGACATACAGTAAGGCATCTTCTTCCGTGTCAGTAACTACAATGCATTGCAAGCGAATGTGCTAGGTGGCAATAGAATGCTCATGACTCACAGGTGCTGATGACTCATATTGGTTTGTACAGAATTAACGGCCTTTGGACTTTTCTCGGTTAAGTCGATGTATAAGGACCTTATGAATGGTCATACCGCCTTACATGCGTAAGCACCTATGGAAATTGAAAATCCAACTAAGAAAATAAGATATTCATGTGGCTCCTTAGTACAAAGTCCTTCTTACAAAATACAACTTAGCAAAAAAATATTGGAGGAGTGTAGGGAGTGTTGTTTCCGTGGGGGAGAAAACCGTTGAACATATATTTATCTCTTGTCCTTTTGCTAAGCTTCTTGGGCATATAGTATACTTTGCTTTTAATGTCCCTCCTCTAGCCAATGTTTTAAATATGTTTACAAATTATTAAATGGAGTTGACAAAATCTGTAAGGCTAGAATTTGCATTGTTGTTTCAGCCTTATGTTGGTCAATTGGAGATCCAAAAATGATATAGTGTTTACACAACGAAAACTTTTAACTTTTTTGCAGGTTTTGCATATGATGGTACATTGGATGCATCAATGGACACTCCTTTTTCCACCGGAACCGTGGGATTTTATGGTCATCTAGGGACAATTGCACAAGATATCTCGTGTCGTGCTGGCTGACAGCATATTAGTCGACCGTGTGATGCTTAGTGGCTCTATGTTTATGCTAGTTGTTTTTACATTGGTTGATTATGGTTTCAACTTTGAGCAACTTGTAATAATTTAAATACTAGAGCATTTTTAATATTAAGTTGCGTGCTACCCCCGAAAAAGTGAGAAAAATGCATGTCCGTTCAAATTTAAAATTGCACATTATAGATCTAACTTGTAAAATTCATTAGAAATTCATACCACGTCTAAAAATTACGTATAATATATCAAATTGAAGATAATTGTACGTAGAATCATCTTATCAGAATAGATCCAACCTTTACAGTACGTACTTACTGTAATGATTTAATTATTTTTAATGGTCTTTTAGATTAATAAATTCATAGAAAATTATCCGTAACTCCGAAAAATATGAACAATATATCAAATTGAAGCTACTGTAATGTAGATTAATAATATCTGGTTGGATCCAGCATTTGCGGAGTATTTTCCCCGTAGTGATTTAATTAGTTTACTGGCTTTATAAATCATTAAATTCATAGTAAATTAATTGCTTGTCACAAAAATATAAATGATATGCCGATGGAAAGCTGGTTCCATGTAGATCATCAATATGCAATTAGTTCAGACTTTGACTGTAAGGTTTTGCCGTGAAGATTTAAATAGTTTAATGGACTATTTTGAGTAATAAATTCATAAGAAAATAAATACTGCTCAGAAAATTACAAATAATATGTCCCTGGAATCACAATTCCGTGGAGATTTCAGATATAATTTTAGTTTGTTTTTTAGGCAAAAGAAACTATATGAATTATTTAAAACCCATTAAACACTATTTAAATCATATAAAAATATCTATAACTCCGATTAGAGTGAATCCAACGCCTACTGGTTCGTATTAACGTCCTCTATCCAGTAAACCCAAGAAATAAATTTAAATCGACAGTTAGAACAGTCGTTACAACAGAACTATTAAAAACCCTATATTGGCAAGTAATTATTAATAACAAGTACTTCATTGCATTAATTGGTCTCTTGCATGCATCATATACTTCAGTATTGTTTAGAGAACTAAAATAACAACCATTATGACTTATTAAATTGTCATGCATGCATTTGTTGTATTTGTTTGATCTCTATGTGCTATTGTTTATGTTGTATGCAATTGTTTGATCGATAGATTACGAGGAGTGCAACGTGTGTGATTGCAACTACTATGATTGCAAGTATTGTGGTTATGACGAGTGCAACCATTATATCTATGAGGATTGTGAGGATTATCTAATTGACTACATCTACATTAAAGGCAAGTGGTGCTATCCTGGTCATTAATGTCCTATTGTTTTCCTATGCATTGTAGATGCTTTTGTAGAATTGCATCTGCAGGAATTGATGTGTATATGCTATGCTATATCCCATATTATTTCCTAGTATTTCTTGTTTATGAGCCATCGTATTGGTAGATTGCTTAGCTATGCTATTTAGACGAGGAAGAGAATCACATCATGAAAAATTATATGTTTTGAAAGGCTTATGTTTTGCTAAATGACAAACCAATATGTTTTAATGAACCACCTGGGTGGAATGGCATTGATTGGGTCATCGAGTGTGGATTTATGGTGGGGAATGCCGCCCAGGATACTGAGAAAGGATTGGTTTCTTTATTTGGTAACTTACGTGTACAACCATGTGCCAATAATGAAATGGACGGTTGGTTGGACTCAGTAGATTGTGGTAACTCGAACCCACGTATCCAGAGATGTAGATAGTGTAGGTTGGACCGGTGCGTGTCGGGTTTGGGGAGCTACTTCCCGAACGGTTCCTTCTTGGACTTCTCCCTATCATCACCCAATATGAGAGTGGTGGTACGAGCTGGGTTGGCCAATTTACATGGGTAAAGTGTACTAACCCCTGCAGGGTGTATAAACTAATCGATTAGCCGTGTCCCCGGTTATGGACAATTTGAGCGACCTGTTACTGATGCTATGATATTTCTCACTCATCCTTATTTCTTAATTACTTAAAACTTGTTGGATGAACATAATTGGGTAGGAGCACCTGGGAGTGAACCAGAGTATCCTATTTATCGTATTGGAAAACTACTTTGTTACAAATGTTAGGATAAAACTGTTGCTTTATGCAAATGAGCCTGAACTCCACTTGGCCAAATAAGCATGTAGTTGATAGATATGTTGTTAACCACTTTATCCTACTTGCCATACATTCAATGTATTGACCATTCGTGGCTGCAACGTTTCATGTTGCAGGTTATATCGTATTTGAGTGATCGTTCATAGGTCGCGAGACTCCACTCAACAATTG
The DNA here is from genome assembly GCA_916181665.1 of Avena sativa. Classification (NCBI taxonomy): domain Eukaryota; kingdom Viridiplantae; phylum Streptophyta; class Magnoliopsida; order Poales; family Poaceae; genus Avena; species Avena sativa. The sequence continues at coordinate 374,145,732 of OV702280.1, forward strand.
TTCGTCTGTGGCACATTTGGAGGATGGAGATCTACCTTGTATTCGTTTTCCGCTGTGTACTTAAATAAATAATGTAAAATTTTGGATCATATTCGTTGTATTTATGATGCACGGTTATATTTGGTATCATTTTGTACTGTGTGTGCCAGTGAACCGATCCAGGGATTGACACTATACACATGAACTCAGCCTTATCAGGCGAGGGTGTTACAGACATCTTTTTCCATGTCACTGACTACAATGCACTGCAAATGAGTGGGCTAGGTGGCAATAGAATGATCATGACTCACGTGTGCTGATGACCCAGATAGGTTTGTACAAAATTAACGGCTTCTAGACTTTTCTCGGTTAAATCTATGTATAAGGACCTTATGAATGATCATACCTCCTTACATGCGCAAATACCTATGGAAATTGAAAATCCAACTAAAAAAATAAGATATTCACGTGGCTCCTTAGTACAAAGTCCTTCTCACAAAATACAACTTAGCAAAAAGAAAATTGGAGGAGTGTTGGGAGTGTTGTTTGTGTGGGGGAGGAAACTGTTGAACATCTATTTATCTCTTGTCTTTTTGCTAAGCTTCTTGGGCATATAGTGTACTTAGGTTTTAATCTCCCCCATCTATCCAATGTTTTAAATATGCTTAAAAAATTATTAAATGGAGTTGACAAAATCTTTAAGGCTAGAATTCGCATTGTTGTTTTAGTCTTATTTTGGTCAATTGGAGATACAAAACTATATAGTGTTTATACGATGAAAACTTTTAACTTTTTTTTGCAGGATTTGCATATGATGGCACATTGAATGCATCAATGGACACTCCTTTTTCCACCGGATAATGGGATTTTATGGCCATCTGGGGACAATTGCACAAGATATCTCGTGTCGGGCTGGCTGACATCATATTAGTCGACCGTGTGATGCTTAGTGGCTATATGTTTATGCTAGTTGTTTTTACACTGGTTGATTATGGTTTCAACTTTGAGCAACTTGTAATAATTTAAATATTAGACCATTTTTAATACTTCCACTGATCCATATTAGTTGACTCAAATTTATCTAAATTTAGGTGAATCTAGACACTATTTAGTTATAGGTTTATCTAAATTTTGACAAATCCAAGTCAACTACTATGGATTGGAGGGAGTATTAAGTTGTGTGCTACCCCGAAAAAAGTGAGAAAAATGCATGTCCGGTAAGGCCGTAACCGCTGGAGTAAACATTTTTTTTTTCCACCAAATGTTAAGCTGTGCCATCGATTTGAATAATGCGGCAGCCATACCGGCGATTTAGTCAACATTTTCGTTCAAATATGGCTCCAAATTTCGTTTTCCTTTTTATCTTTCCATGTTTTCTTTATACTCGTATAGTAGATATTTTCACACTTTGTCCATCCCAGCCGACGTACCTCGCCAACGCTTTGCACTTGTACAATATTCAGAATAGTATTAGATTCAGCCACTGTCCAATCCGAGGAGTATTATTTTCGCACTTGTCATCAACAATGCCGGCGCTGCCGTCGATCCAGCGATCACATGTTCGCTTTCCGCCATGCGTGCCGGCGGCGGCCACCGTGTCCATGAACCTGCCCCCGCGTGGTAGGCCGGGCTTTGTGTTTTCGGCGATGGAGCAGCCGGTGAAAGGACGCTCAGCTGTGCCACACGGTGATGGAGACTGAACTACAGCTGACGAATATTTCTTCCCGCCACTTTTGATCTGCCGAAACAAAGACGCCAGCGCCAAGGATGGTGATTGCTCTTTGTGTTACGAGTAGGGATTACGCGTGAGATGTACCGCTAGCGTAGCACTTGGAAGCCAAGATAACCCGGGATAACTACAGCCTGCTGCGACTTCCCGTAATTAAGCAGTGGTACTAAAGTGTGGGTACTTATCGCACACCGTCACAAACTCGGGTAATGGATTTCACTGTCTCCTTAAAGCATCTCTAGCATATACTGTATATATCAGTGAGTCAACAAAATTTTAGCTTGATATGCTGTATCGAGACTAAAAAATGGTCTTTCAAAATACCTCAAACGAACTGATACTGCAAGGTATCCCGTATCGAGGCTCATCCGTCCTGCATATATTCGATGTGGGGGGCGCCTCGATGCGGTATCCCTCATCCATTTTCCTCTTTCTCCCCCGCCAGAAACCCTCGCCGCCGTCCGTCCCCTTCTCCGATTCCGGCCACATCCGCCGTCGAAAAACAAATCGTCCCCGCCCACCTCCGTGTTGACCCCCAATCTTGCCATGGCCGCCCAATCGAGCCGCGATTTGGGCGAAGCAGCTACGCTTCTCCGCGTCGTGGTAGGAGCTCCGGCTTGCGAGCTCGCCCGCAGCTGTCGTTGGAGGAGGAGGTACGTCGGCGCCGCTCTGACCAGGGACGCAGTCGCGGCACCCTTGGGCGCAACCGCGCGACCTCGCCGACAAGGGTGGAGCTGCCGTTCTACCCTGCCACGGACGATGCAGAGGAGCTCTTGCACAATGAAATCATCACGGCCCCGTTGGAGCCCGCTCCCGCCGATGATGCGGAGTACGACTCGGACAACGAGAGCAAGAAGCTCTTGGTGCACGAGGCGAAGTTCAACTCTCTCTACAGCACTCACATGGACATCATGGAGCCCCCCCGAAGCGCGGCCGCATCATGCGCAGAGCGAAGAAGCGTGAGCTACACCGTGCCATCCGCCTCTCCGTCCGCGAGCACCAGGCGCGGCCGCCGACGACACCGTCACCTACTGCCGCAAACGACGCCGACGCCGTCGCCATCGACGACGAGTAAGCGCGCACCGACGCCGCCGTAGTTGCTCCGGTGAGTAGGTATCGCTGGCAGAGCTACGTAGATGCTAGGTCTAGTCTGGGATGCAGGGTGCGGCATCATTTTTTTAATAAACATTTATCGATCTTGATGATCAAAACCTCCCATATGTATGAATCTGACGCGAATGTGTAATAAATTTTAAGTATATAGTTTGAATTAGTATATATGTTTTATCGTAGTGTTTTTTATACTGTAAAACGGGTTTACGGTAGACCGTATTCACGGGATGCAGTACCACGATATATCGTATCTGCTAAAGATGATCTTAGATGCTCTTACTTCTGTCCAGTGCCCCTGTCTGCGGTAGCAGCAGCGGTGCCTGGTGAATGAGTAAGCGTAAGGTCTAAAGATTAGCAGAGCTTACTTTCAGTCCTGGCTTACATCACCCTGGAGTTCCGTTCAAGAAAAAACATCACCCTGGAGTTCCGGTGATGACTTCGATATTCTGTCACGCTCGATGTTACAGCAGCAGGCTCCTGTGGTAGTTCGGCGATGACAATGAAGCGCGACAGTTACTGTCCTGATGCCGACGACAGGAGAGACCTGGTGAGAAAGTTCACTCCATTAAGTCGTCAATTCTTTGGAGCGTCTGGTACTGGTCTATTAGTATTCCCTTCGTTTTAAAATATAAAATGTTTTAGGTTTATAAAGTAAATGTACTTAGATTTTTTTAGTATTTAGATCCATTCATGTTTAGAACAAATCTAACCACGAAAAACAAGTCTAAATATATTTTGTTTATAAATCTAAAACCATTTTATATTTTAAAACGGAAGGAGTAGTACTTAATCGACAACTCCCTTTCACAGTGACGCTAGCTTCTCTACTGTAATACGGTGTTTCAACTTTCAACATGACTCAGACAATTTACTAGATTCTCTAATTGCAAGATAAAGCAGAGGTTTCTTTTCATTTTCTGAAATCTATGCCAGCATTTGACATCTCCCTCTCGCTGACGCTAGCTTCTCTACCGTAACAAGGTGCTCCAACATTCAACTTGACAGACATGCCGGCTTCTCTACTGCAACAAAAACGCAGAAGATTCTTTTCTTTTCATTTTTTCTAAAACCGGAGGAAAAGATGGGGAATAAAGGCCAGAGAACCTGCACACTACTTCCCTGCATCGACTAAACTGAGCATGCGCTACATCGCATGCTTTAACACTATACTTTCCGTTCCATAGCGCCTAAACTGATCATTGATCACCACGGAAGATTTTTCTTTCCCTCTGAAAAAAAGGAAGAGCGGCATCATGTTTGGCCACTCGGGAGGTCCTACTCGAACATCAAGGTATGGTCCCCGAGCTTTACGGCGTTTGGAGGATCTCCTTAGGTAGCCTGACCCTCACACAGAGGCTGTTTAACCGAAGAACTCGCGCGAGTGAACTCCAGCTTCGCTTCGCTCCCACCACATAGCCACCGTCTCAACTCTCAAGTATTCATAATGGTCCTTGCAGGTTGTTCATGAGTGAGAAATATCGATCCATCGATTGTGTGCGTAGGAGAAAAAAATACTGCCAGGTGGGCATGTCGCTGAATGCCTTCCTGCTTTTCCTTCCATATGTCGCGTGCCTGTCATTAGTACCCACCGACGATCCTAGATTTAACTAGGTGTAGAGTGGTGACCATTAGTTAAACTACTATGGGCATATGTTTTGGGACTTCGTCACATCGCTGACGACGATCCTAGATTTTGGCAAGTAGCTATAGAGCGATGCTCTTTTTGGGTGGTTGAGATGTCCCGATTCATAGCTCGGACATGTGCTCATGTGTCCTGCTGGTGGTCCTTGATTAGATTCATCAAAGGATGCGAACAAAGTTTAAGGACGCATGTCCTGCTAATTAGAGTGGAGTAGATCCAGTGTCGCCGTCTAGGGGTTTGTCTCGTATCCTCCTTGTGGAAAATTTGGATGCTCATCGAATTACTACCGCAGCTAATTAATTTACCGTAGCCATCAGCGATCCGGCCCTTAGAGCATCTCGAGTGTTCCCAGCAGGCCGTTGTCACGGCGATTTTTCGTCCGGACGCAGAAATTTGATCTATTCGTATTTTCAGGACCCTGGTTTTGTCTGAATTTAGGTCAACTTTCGTTCGAAGATCCTAGACCGATCTCGAGCGCTGGAAACGCCCTGAAAACGCCGTATGAAAAGAATTCGGTGGAAAAAAGGCTACGCGTGTGGCCCCGTCCTGTCAGCGAGTGGAAGCCGAGTCATCGCCATTCCTCTGTCTCGGCTCCCGCGAAGGACCGCCAGACAATGACCGCCCGTCGCGTGTATTGACGCCCTATCAGAAAGACGGCCATGCGTCACTGTAATGAAGCGCCACCGCCGCCTAGGCTTTCCGCCGTTTCCCCTTTTCCTGAAGGGAATATGCCCTGAGAGGCAATAATAAAATGTTTATTATGTGTATTCCAAGTATATGATAGATGTTTATTTTGCATGCTATAATTGTATTAATACGGAAACGTTAATACATGTGTGTTTAATAAACAAACAGAAAGTTCCTAGTTATGCCTCTCTCATAAACTAGCTCGTTGATTAACAAGATGATCAAGGTTTCCTGATCATGGACATTGGATGTTGTTAATAACGGGATCACAACATTAGTGTAATGGTGTGATGAACATTCATCCGAAGTATAGCATTACGATCAAAGTCATTGAGTTTATATTGCTATAACAACTTACGAAGTGATCCTAATCCTTAGACCATGAGATCATATCAATCACTAACACCGGAAGAGTTTCTTGATAACATCAAACGTCACACCGTAACAGGGTGATTATAAAGATGGATTCAGAACTAATAAAGTGTTATGTTGAGGCTCATGGATCGAGAGTGGAATTTGTTCATCCCGATGACGAATAGATATACTCTGGACCCTCTCGGTGATATCACATTGATTAGCTTGCAAGCAAGTGATTTGATCACTAGAATGTTATATCACAGGAACGAGAAAAGAGTGCATGTCGGTAACGAGATCAAACTAGGTATGGAGATACCGATGATCGAATCTCGGACATGTAATATATCGTGAAACAAAGGGATTAAGATACTAGCGTAAAAGGTTCCGACGATCACAAGAAAGTCATCGTTGAATGTGTGGGAGTCAGTATGGGTCTCCAGATCCCACTTCTGATTATTGATCTGAGAGGGGTCTCGATCATGTCCGCATTATTCACGAACCGTAGGGTGACACACTTAAGAGACACCGACATCCAATTGGAGCAAATGTTTCATGCCGAAAGAATGAACAAGCGCAGGAATTTATTTCACTAGATACCGAAACAGGTTTTCGGGTGAAATTGCATAAAGTGGTTATGCATGTGAAATAGAATTCTAGCAAGGGGTTATTTGTGAATGTTTGTCATTAAAGTAATTGACAAAATTCTGAATAAAATAAAAGAGTTTTATTTAATGAGAGTTTGCATTAAATTTGGTGGAAATTTAATGGGAATTTGAGTGGACTTTTGAGTGGAGGAAATTTAAAGGGCATTTTGTGAGTGGAGTGTCCACCCACATGAATGAAGGAGGGGAGGGGGCAGCCCCCATGGCCGGCCGCCACCCCCTTGGGTGCCCCCCCTCCTCCTATAAAAGGAGCCCCCCTCCTCACTTGTCTCTCACACCTCCTCGTGAAGGATCTCTCTCCCCCTCTAGAATTTATCCCCCATGGTCTCGGACTAGCGAGATACATGTTCCCGGTGGCTATTCGGCAAGAAAGAGTTGTGCTTACGCTGCATCGCTGGAGCGAGGAGGCGGAGGTTGCTCGGTGCCTCGAACGTGTGTGCGAGCACGGATGCGCTGCTAATTTGCGGCGCTAGGACTTCCTCTCGATCTTAAGATCGGGAAGAGATCGTCTACATCAACCACGAGTTGAACTCGTTAAGCTTTGTCGGTCTTCAAGGGTATGTTCTCTACGGATATACATCCGCCCGTTGTTTGTATCTAGTATATAGATCTTGGTATATAGTTCACATCGTAGAAAATTTTTTGTTTTCTATGCTGCGAACCCTACAGTGGTATCAGAGCCGGATCTATGCGTAGATACTTTACACGGGTAGTACACATATGAGTATGTGGGCGATGATGATCATGTTGTTGCTCCTTTGTTGTAATTTTGGATATTGGTGGCATAGTGGGATGAAGCGGCCCGGACAAACTTTACATGTCCTCGCACATGAGACCTGTTCCACGCTTGACATGCAACTAGTTTGCATAAGTGGCTAGCGGGTGTCTGTCTCTCCTACTATAGTCAATATCTATTTTGCAAGCGAGTTGTCAACAATTTGATTATCCTCGTTGTGGTTCATGTTCGTAGGTAAGAACGGTTCTATCTCGAAAGCCCTAAGCCACGTAAAAGTTGCAATGGATAAATTAGAGGCGTCTAGTTTAGATTGTTGCTGGGCTAGTGTTATGATATGGTAGTATTGTAAGTAGAAGTATGAGATGATACTCTTACAACACACATAGCGTGTAAAATCCATAGACCTTGGATTTACACATATAGGTATGATAGTGATCATACCACGATGCACATGATAGAGATCATCTGCGGGAACCATATCATTTCACTAATAAACATATGATGTTTTGATTGCATCTTATATTGCTTGTTTAGCGCTTTGTTAGCATAATAAGATGATCCCTCATTTAAATATCAAGATAAGAATGTGTTCTTCCTTTAGTATGCACCGATTATGTTTTCGTCGCTCCAAGACATCACGTGATGATCGGGTGTTCTTGGATCCACGACCATATTTCGGGTGTAAAACAGTTACACACGCGAATACTAAGGTTCTAACTTGGCGAGCCTAGCATGTACAAACATGGCCTCGGAACACGGACCGAAAGGTTAAGCATGAGTCATATAGTTGATATGATGCCCATTTGATGCTCGCCTTTGAAGCTATACCGACTCACGTGATGATCGGACTTGGTGTAGTGGATTTGGTTCATGTAATCACCAAAAGGGCACGAGGGATGTCGTTTTTGAGTGGGAGTTCATTCGTAATATAGATTAGTTGAACTCAATCTATCATACACTTAGTCTAAACTTTACAAATTCTGTTGTAGATGGCACCACCTGCTTTTAATTTCAATGTGTTCATGGAGAAAGAGAAACTAGCAACGAACGGTAGCAACTTTACCGAATGGGCCATGAATTTGAGGATTCTCCTCTCTGCTGCACAAAAGCAATATGTGCTAGAAGCGCCGTTAGGCCCCCCACCTTTTGATGATGCCCCTGACGAGGAGAAGAATGTCTATCAGACTCGTCAGGAGGACCACAACTTAGTTCATTGCGGCATATTGTATGGGCTAGAGCCGGAACTTCGAAAGCGTTTCGAAAACGGCAATGCATTTGATACAATGGGTGAGTTGAAAATGATTTTTGACACACATGCTGCTGTAGAGAGCTACAACGCTTCAGAAAAGTTCTTTAGCTGCATGATGGAAGAGTACAGCTCCGTTAGTGAGCATGTACTCAAGATGTCGGGTTACGCCGATAAGCTTGTGTCCTTGGGAATATCGATTCCCATTGACTTAGGCATCCATCGTGTTCTGCAGTCTCTGCCACCTAGCTATAAGAGCTTCGTGATGAACTATAATATGCAAGGCATGAAGAAGTCTCTCCCCGAGCTTCTGTCAATGCTTAAAACTGCAGAAGTGGAGATCAAAAAGGAACATCAAGTGTTGATGATCAATAGGAACACTGGTTTCAAGAAAGACAAGAAGGGAAAACGGAAGGGAAGTAAGGGCGGCAAGCCTGTTGCCGCGCCTGAAAAGAAACCCAGAGTTGGACCTAAGTCTGATTCCGAGTGCTACTATTGTAAGGGGACTGGCCACTAGAAGCGCAACTGCCCCAAGTATCTGGCAGACAAGAAGGCCGGCAAGGCAAACAAAGGTATATATGATGTACATGTTATTGATGTGTACTTGACTAGTGCTCGCAGTAGCACCTGGGTATTTGATACCGGTTCAGTTGCTAATATTTGTAACTCGAATCAGGGGCTGCGGAACAAGCGACCGCTAGCAAGGGGTGAGGTCAAGATGCGTGTCGGCAATGGATCAAGCGTTGATGTGATCGCCGTCGGAACGCTGCCTCTCCACTTACCGTCGGGATTAGTTATAGACTTGAATAAATGTTATCTGGTGCCTGCACTGAGCATGAACATTGTATCTGGATCGTGTTTGATGCGAAGTGGTTATTCATTTAAATCCGAGAACAATGGTTGTTCCATTTATATGAATGAAATCTTTTATATTCATGCATCGATGATGAATGGTTTATTTCTATTAGATCTCGATGATAATGTTACACATATTCATAATGTTGATGCTAAAAGGATTAAACTTAATAATGATATATCCGCATATATGTGGCACTGCCGTCTAGGTCATATTGGCGTTAAACGCATGAAGAAGCTCCATTCGGATGGACTTTTGGAATCACTTGATTATGAATCATTTGATACATGTGAGCCATGTCTTATGGGCAAGATGACTAGAACGCCGTTTTCCGGTTCAATGGAACGGGCGACAGATTTATTGGAAATCATACATTCTGATGTATGTGGTCCAATGAGTGTGTCGGCGCGAGGTGGATCGGATGATTTGAGTAGATACGGTTATATCTACTTGATGAAACACAAGTCTGAAACCTTTGAAAAGTTCAAGGAATTTCAGAATGAAGTGGAAAATCATTGTAATAGAAAGATCAAATTTCTACGGTCCGACCATGGAGGTGAGTATCTAAGTTACGAGTTTAGCACTCACATGAAAGAGTGTGGAATTGTTTCACAACTCACACCTGCCGGAACACCACAGCGAAATGGTGTGTCGGAACGTCGTAATCGTACTTTATTAGATATGGTTCGATCTATGATGTCTCTGACGGACTTGCCGTTGTCATTTTGGGGTTATGCACTAGAAACTGCTGCATTCACTTTAAATCGGGCACCATCTAAATCCGTTGAAAATACACCGTATGAATTGTGGTTTGGAAACAAACCTAAGCTGTCATTTCTTAAAGTTTGGGGATGCGATGTTTATGTGAAGAAACTTCAACCGGATAAACTCGAACCCAAAGCAGAAAAATGCGTCTTCATAGGATACCCTAAAGAAACTATTGGGTATTCCTTCTATCACAGATCCGAGGGCAAGGTTTTTGTTGCCAAGAATGGATCCTTTCTAGAGAAAGAGTTTCTCGCGAAAGGTGTGAGTAGTCGGAAGGTAGAACTCGAAGAGGTTGTGGAACCTTCTCTTCAAAGTATGGCGAGTAGCGCAGCGCCGGAAGTTGTTCCGGAGTTGGCTCCACCTGTTGAAGAGGGAACTAATGATAATGATCATGAAACTCCAAAAGAGAGTACTACCGAACCTCGCAGGTCAAACAGGACGCGTGTATCTCCCGAGCTGTACGGAAATCCTGTCATGAATTTCATGGTTGATGAAAATGATGACCCTGCGACGTATGAAGAAGCGATGATGAGCCCGGATTCCAACAAATGGTTAGAAGCCATGAAATCCGAGATGGAATCCATGTATGAAAATCAAGTTTGGAACTTGGTGGAATTACCTCACGACCGAAAGGCCGTGGAGAACAAATGGATTTTCAAAAGGAAAACTGATGCTGATGGTAATGTGACCGTCTATAAAGCTCGACTTGTCGCAAAGGGGTTTCGACAAATTCAAGGAGTTGACTACGATGAGACTTTCTCTCCCGTAGCGATGCTAAAGTCAGTTAGGATTATGTTAGCAATTGCTGCATATTTCGATTATGAGATATGGCAGATGGATGTCAAAACCGCGTTTCTCAATGGTAATATTGAAGAAGAGTTGTATATGATACAACCAAAGGGTTTTGTTGATCCTAAGGATGCTAACAAGGTGTGCAAGCTTCAGCGATCCATCTATGGATTGAAGCAAGCATCATGAAGTTGGAATCTCCGCTTTGATGAGGTGATCAAAGAGTTTGGATTTGTCCAAACTTATGGAGAAGCTTGTATTTACAAGAAAGTGAGTGGGAGAAATGTGGCATTTCTGATATTATATGTGGATGACATATTATTGATCGGAAATGATATAGAACTTTTAAACAGTGTTAAAAGTTATCTAAACAGCAAATTTTCAATGAAGGACCTAGGTGAAGCGTCATACATATTAGGCATAAAGATCTATAGAGATAGATCTAGGCGCCTAATAGGGCTATCGCAAAGTACATACCTTGATAAGATTTTAAAGAAGTTTAAAATGGACGGAAGTAAGAAGGGGTTCTTACCTATGTTGCAAGGCAAGACATTGAGTAAGACTCAAAGTCCGGCTTCAGCGGAAGAAAGAGAGATAATGGACAAAGTCCCCTATGCTTCAGCCATAGGCTCTATAATGTACGCCATGCTATGTACAAGACCGGATGTGGCACATGCTATTAGTTTGACTAGTAGGTACCAATCGGATCCAGGTTCGGAACACTGGATAGCGGTCAAGAATATCCTTAAGTACTTACGAAGAACTAAGGATATGTTTCTTGTATACGGAGGTGAAGAAGAGCTCGTCGCTAAGTGTTATGTCGACGCTAGCTGTGACACCGATCCGGATGACTCTAAGTCTCAAACCGGATACGTATTTCTCATGAATGGCGGAGCGGTTAGTTGGAGGAGCTCCAAACAACCTGTGGTAGCGGGATCAACAACGGAGGCCGAATATGTTGCTGCTTCAGAAGCGGCTCAGGAAGCAGTTTGGATGAAGGAGTTCATATCCGAACTAGGAGTTGTCGCAAACGCGTTGGACCCAATGGCGATCTATTGTGACAACAATGGTGCCATTGCCAATGCCAAAGAGCCAAGGTCTCACAAGCATTCCAAGCATATTAAGCGCCGGTTTCACTCCATCCGTGAGCATGTCAAGGATGGAGATATAAAGATTTGTAAAGTACATACGGATCTCAATATAGCAGATCCGTTGACTAAAACTCTCCCTAGAGCAAAACATGATCAACACCAGAACTCAATGGGTGTTAGATTTATCACTATGTAACTAGATTATTGTCTCTAGTGCAAGTGGGAGACTGAAGGGAATATGCCCTGAGAGGCAATAATAAAATGTTTATTATGTGTATTCCAAGTATATGATAGATGTTTATTTTGCATGCTATAATTGTATTAATACGGAAACGTTAATACATGTGTGTTTAATAAACAAACAGAAAGTTCCTAGTTATGCCTCTCTCATAAACTAGCTCGTTGATTAACAAGATGATCAAGGTTTCCTGATCATGGACATTGGATGTTGTTAATAATGGGATCACAACATTAGTGTAATGGTGTGATGAACATTCATCCGAAGTATAGCATTACGATCAAAGTCATTGAGTTTATATTGCTATAACAACTTACGAAGTGATCCTAATCCTTAGACCATGAGATCATGTCAATCACTAACACCGGAAGAGTTTCTTGATAACATCAAACGTCACACCGTAACAGGGTGATTATAAAGATGGATTCAGAACTAATAAAGTGTTATGTTGAGGCTCATGGATCGAGAGTGGAATTTGTTCATCCCGATGACGGATAGATATACTCTGGGCCCTCTCGGTGATATCACATTGATTAGCTTGCAAGCAAGTGATTTGATCACTAGAATGTTATATCACAGGAACGAGAAAAGAGTGCATGTCGGTAACGAGATCAAACTAGGTATGAAGATACCGATGATCGAATATCGGACATGTAATATATCGTGAAACAAAGGGATTAAGATACTAGCGTAAAAGGTTCCGACGATCACAAGAAAGTCATCGTTGAATGTGTGGGAGTCAGTATGGGTCTCCAGATCCCGCTTCTGATTATTGATCCGAGAGGGGTCTCGATCATTTCCGCATTATTCACGAACCGTAGGGTGACACACTTAAGAGACACCGACATCCAATTGGAGCAAATGTTTCATGCCGAAAGAATGAACAAGCGCAGGAATTTATTTCACTAGATACCGAAACAGGTTTTCGGGTGAAATTGCATAAAGTGGTTATGCATGTGAAATAGAATTCTAGCAAGGGGTTATTTGTGAATGTTTGTTATTAAAGTAATTGACAAAATTCTGAATAAAATAAAAGAGTTTTATTTAATGAGAGTTTGCATTAAATTTGGTGGAAATTTAATGGGAATTTGAGTGGACTTTTGAGTGGAGGAAATTTAAAGGGCATTTTGTGAGTGGAGTGTCCACCCACATGAATGAAGGAGGGGAGGGGGCAGCCCCCATGGCCGGCGGCCACCCCCTTGGGTGCCCCCCCTCCTCCTATAAAAGGAGCCCCCCTCCTCACTTGTCTCTCACACCTCCTCGTGAAGGATCTCTCTCCCCCTCTAGAATTTATCCCCCATGGTCTCGGACTAGCGAGATACATGTTCCCGGTGGCTATTCGGCAAGAAAGAGTTGTGCTTCCGATGCATCGCTGGAGCGAGGAGGCGGAGGTTGCTCGGTGCCTCGAACGTGTGTGCGAGCACGGATGCGCTGCTGATTTGCGGCGCTAGGACTTCCTCTCGATCTTGAGATCGGCAAGAGATCGTCTACATCAACGACGAGTTGAACTCGTTAAGCTTTGTCGGTCTTCAAGGGTATGTTCTCTACGGATATACATCCGCCCGTTGTTTGTATCTAGTATATAGATCTTGGTATATAGTTCACATCGTAGGAAATTTTTTGTTTTCTATGCTGCGAACCCTACATTTCCTGCCTACGTCGCTACACCCCTCCCGCCTTCGCCCCATGTGAGTCGGCGAGAGGTACCCGACGACCCTGCGGCGGCGAACGGCTTCGGCCAGCGTACGCTCCAGCCCTGAAAGGCCCAAATGCTCCACGACGTCGGGTACATGGCGCTGCCGGACTTTCGGTCCATGTACGGCTGGAAGCTCAGCGCCGGCGGCATCCTGGTGCCGCTAGTGCTGGACGACGATGAAATGGTGGAGGAGATCTAGGCCACCATCGCTGCGATGGACGAACCGGAGCTCGCCGAAGACCTGGACAACCTCGCGTACTGGGAGCAGTACTTCGTGGGCTCGGGCCCCACGAAGGGCCGCCCGGCACTTCGCCGAAGCGTAACAACGCGGCGGGGCGGCGGCGATGGTGTAGTGCGCTGGGACAGGCGCTCACTGCCGTCCTGGAGCACATCCACGCCGGCAACCGTCCCAGGCTAGGCTTCCCATGCTCGTCGGTGCCCGCAGCCAGGGCGAGGCGCCATCCTTCGGCGAATTGGCTTCCTAGGAGGATGGTCAGCCTCGGCTCCTCTTCTTCCGCCGCCTCGACCTCTTGACAGGCCACAGAGCCTCGCCGCTTGCACGCGCGTGACTGTGTCGACATGGACCCAGACAAGCGGGAGGCCGACACGCCGGTCCGCTCGACTCCGAGGACAAGATTGCGGGGGATCGTCATCAACGAGCCTCGCGCGCCATTGTCGCCGACTGGCCGGCTTCGCCTGCGCCAGCCGAACCGGAGTCGATGAACTGGGCGGTGCCCGTCGACGAGGACTCTTTCGCCATGAAGATGGCGATGGCGCGCTCTCTCCAGGACACGGTCCCGCTGCCATCGATGCCGGAGCCGGATATCCTCGCCTGGTCTAGGGCATACTGGGAACAAGCGGAGCAATGCTGAGTTCAGCGCCGGCAAGAGGAGGCTGAGCGCCAGGCCAGAGCTCGCCGCGAGTGCGCCTATCAGGGTTCACCGCTCGTCGTCCTCGACGACGACATCGCTCCCCAGCCCCCAGTCGTGGTGGTACGACAATGCCGGCCAGAGCAACTTGCCCCCCTGCACCCGCCGAGCGACGAAGACGGCAAGGCGGACCCCGGCTACACAAGCTTCTACCGCAACTTCGGCATGTGAGGCAGAGGCCGACGGTATCGGAATCGACCTCGACCTTGTTAAAGTTGTTTTAGGTTTTTTAGCCTAAATGAAGTCAGAATTCGGGTGTTCACCTGTATTTGATGTAATATTTATGAATTCGCCCACTATAATGAAAACCATCTATATTCTCCCAAAATTTGCCAAGTTTGATTAAAATTTGGCAAATCCAGGAACTCGGCCTAGAAACACGACTAGAAATTTGTCGTTTCCAGATCAAAACTAGCCTTTTCTAACGCTATTTAGCTCTAGATTTTAGTATAAAAACGCCGAACGAGTGAAGATGACCCGAGACAAGTGAGACCGAGAGAGACCCGCGTAAAGCAGAAGATCTTTAAAGCGCAGGATGGACCCACATGTCATAGTGCACAGCATAAAGCAAAAAGGCCATGGTCCTTTTTTTTTGCAAGGGTCACGGGCCTTTTAATACGGAGCACTGGAGAAACAGGACAGCGACCGTTTAGGGCATGGCTTATGGGGGCGACTGCACGCGGTGGTTTCAGCCTCCACCTAAGAAAAAAAGTAATGAGGCTATCTTTTAATTTTATTTCATCCACCGAAAGCAGCATCTTGTGTGGGGCTATGGGCCATATTTTCTCTGTTCACGATCTAACTTTTTTCCCAAATCGACTAATCTCTTCCGGCCTCTCTCTCTTCTTTGTTCCTTTCTTTGCCTTTTTCACCTCTTTTAGACCAGGGAAGCGGGATCATCTGCAGGCAGTAGTATCGCTCTGCAGGCTACCGTCTTTTTCCAGCTCTCCTCCACGGTGGCTGCTCAGCGTACGTGGATCCGTGGAGCAGTGGTCCACGCTGGAGCGTTGGCCATGGCCTTATAGAGCCTGCGGCACCGTTTCCATGTCGACGGGGTGGGCCCGCCTAGCACGTACGCGGGCGTAAATGATGCCCGGAGATATTTTGCTGAGGGGTAGCTATACCGGTTCTAAATGGTGATCGATGCGTGCGATCGTCCTAGACGGCCGATCGATGTTTACTTGCCTTGCCTGGTCTCTCACGGGTTAACGGATGCAGATTTGTGTCCCTTGCTTGCACATCTTCTCCGGCCTTGGGTTTTGCTCCGGTTGCTTTACTGCAAATCTGCAATGTGCCACGAGTTTGCTGATGTGAGGTGCATTTTGTATGCTAATGCTACTTTTTTTTTTGGATGTGAGCAACTCTGTTGCTTCTCGTTCCAGGGGATTCATAGGTCAGGGCATCATCACCGGATGGATCCATTCGACAAAACACACTTTCCAACGGAGCGATCTATTTATCCGACTTGTCTATTTTTCTAGCCGGTCAAATCCATTTGTTCATCAAATTTGGTCTCGTTCTAGGTTCAGTCGGACAGGTCTAGCTCTCTGGCCTATCATCCCTTGTCCGGCTTGCCCATGGACTAGTCCATCTGTCAGCCACCCACCCACCCCTTTTATAGGTCTCCATCGCTGGAGGCATCCTTTTCAATTGGACGGATTTACTAT
This sequence comes from Avena sativa, assembly GCA_916181665.1. Classification (NCBI taxonomy): domain Eukaryota; kingdom Viridiplantae; phylum Streptophyta; class Magnoliopsida; order Poales; family Poaceae; genus Avena; species Avena sativa. The sequence goes on from OV702280.1 coordinate 374,161,917, forward strand.
CCGCGTGAAGTCTCATTCGATCACAAAACGGACAGATTTTGTGTCAAAATAGATCGGCCCGTTAGAGATGCCCTTAACATCGTCTTTAAAGTGAGTGGCCAATTCGCTGATGTCGATCGCCCGTTGCTAGGATTGACGTCATGACTCGTGACCGATAACTTTATATTTTTATTATTAAATTGCTATAGTTGTGGTATATGATATTTTGGTACAATATTTTTACGACCATTTTGTTTTCTCGCCGCGCAATACAATACAACAAACTGTCACCGAACTATTATCCGATAAAAATTAAAAAGGGTAAAAAAATCCCCAAACATGCCCATCGCCCCACGGGCACGAGCACCAAGGGATCTGACCGATTGATCCTCTCTGAACTCCGACCTACCTAGCTTGATCGGTGCTCGCATCTATCGTGCTTCCGCCACAAACGACGACACGTCCTGGTATCGTGCAGGTATCGTGCAGACTACGACTAACCCATGTGAATTGCCTTCACGAGAGAGCAATCACTCTTAGATCAAGGCTTGCAATGATGGCATTAAAAACGAATGGCCACTTTGCATTAAAATTATTGTTGCTCTTCTTAGTTGTGTTTCATATAATATTGAAATCTCCGTTGATAGGTAAAGATTTTGAATCACACATACGCACATTCTCAACGAGAAAATCTTGTTTATGTGCCTAGTGGGCAGCCCCATAGACTGGCACTAACACCCATTCGAAACCATCTTTTTTACATCTTATGTGTATATTAACACAAAATTAACATGTATCCACCTTCGAGACTCGGAGTGTTTATGTATTGATACCAATGAGGATGTCACCCGACCTCCCATGAGGTGATAGACAAACCAAACATAGTCAAAATGAGCCGATAGATGTTTATTTCCCTGTATGTAGTAAGGCGGTGAAATGTAGACGACACCTCCTTATAGATTCATGAACAAAAAAATGTTTTGCTGGATCTCTAAACCTTCACTGTTCCAAGTCTTTCATTTCAAACTTTGCATTTTTAATATATTTTTAAAAATTTACATCTAGTGCTCCCAATTAGTTATATCATAGATTTTCTAGACATATGGTCTTGTAAATCCAGGGTCTCGTCATTTTCATCAACCAGGTCATCGGAAAGATTAGATGCTTTTAACGCAATTAGGTTAGAAGGACCAGCACCCTCGCCTAATATATCAGTCTGATTGTTATTTAAAACTTTCAACGTTCTATCAAACTCAATACCTTTAATACCCTTAACAGATCTTAAAGCATCTTCCATAGATGACCCTAGCGAAACTCCTAGTCAACTGGCCCTATCAATAATATCATCATCTGGAATTGAAAGATTTGGATTGATATTAACACCAGATCCAATCAAAGAAACATGACGACCGATAGACGTGTTTACTATAAATTTAAGCTCGATAACTGTCGTTTCATAGTCTCTGTTAATTTTTCATGTGTTCTTATGTCGACGAGCACTCCCTTCTATTCCGAACACTGGTGTAGAAGTTTAGATTTGAGTCCTGCAGCCGGTTTCCGGTCATTAGTCCGACAAGCAGGGGCGGCGGGTAGTGGAGGCCATACTTGGCCATGGCCCACCCTTACATCTCAATTTCCTTTAGGATTTGATAATAAAACTACCCACTAATATCAATTGGCCTAGTCTACATTGAGCCGGCCCATCCTTTATTTGGTGTCATGCTCCACCAACGCCGACAAGGGAAATAGGAGTTTATGGACACGGGTCAATTTTTCATGCTTTTCAGCCCTTAGCAGTCGAGCAAACACTACATCCGTGTCGTCTAAAGGCTGGTGTCATTCAAGGCAATTTAGCCTACAAGTTTGACCTACCTAATACGATTCACCTTATTAGCGTGCGTGCTCCTTGCATTGCATGGAACTCTCCATTTGCACGAGCAGCAACTCCGAATCCCAACATTTCCGTCGGAGAAGCCTTGGAATGGGGTTTGTTGCACTTGCACGGCAGGTGGACAAGCCTTTGGTACTTTCTCCTATATTCACCTGCGGTTCCACAATGAGATGTGGGAATTAACGTTTCTTTTTAGAGGAAGAAGTGGGAATTAACCGGCCAGCTCCAAAAGAAGAGACTTTCAAAATTGATGAATAAAGCCCGCGACCAACTCCCTCCACAAGAGGCAGATCGTTCGCGCGCTCCTGCCTTAGTGAAGTACTATCAGCCCAAAACCCTAATAAGTCCCAGTGATGGGCTTTGTGCTTTATTGAAGTACTGACTGCCCAAAGCCCTAATAAGACCGAATGATAGCTTTCATCGTCGCAAGCAGCTTTCCTGTCCTTCGACAACAATAATAACAATAACACCGACCTGGTAATCACGAGTTCTGAACATTTGGACAATCTGTACCATGGTTTAGGTGATCGACCACTTCAGGGTACGGAGATCCATAAACAAGTGTGACAACACTCGCCACTACATACGCAAGCTAACTCCACTGCGAGCAATTTCGACAGTATTCGCCCACTGACGTCTATCTCGCTCGGTTAACCACCCCGTCCGGATAGTGATCCCGTGCGTCCCCAACGACCAACATGCCCCGGTAAAATCAGCAAGATAGTTCACTCCCCATTAACAATGGCCGCACTAGCTAAACTACTACTACTACGATGATGCGTCCTGCCCAAAAGAATACCGTGATGTGAAGTGAACGCCGTACTCCCCCGTTCGTTTACAAGTGTAAAATCCCCTTTCCCAACAAAGATGTACTCCAAATTATTGGTGACAGGCAATGCATTAGTTAATGGAGAGCAGGTTTTGGTGCTATCTATCACGGTCACCTTTGTACGCAGCACCACCAGTTAATCTCTCCACTAGTGCCAACCCAATGTTAGAAAATTGCGATCGTAGCACGGACCAGGCTAGCAGCCGGGGGACGAGTACAATAACGGAAAGTGGACTCTGATAGCGGGTTCCCTGGATTCCAGCCAGCGCGTAGTTCACGCTGGGGAGACAGAGACGAACAAGTGCACGGACCATGTGATCCCTTTCTTTACAGCAAGGTTAATAATATAGCCAGTAGCCGGCTATAAGGACATGTCATGTCATCTAAGAGTCATCATATAGCCAACCTATATAATAGACGAGCTATTAGTTGGCTCTTAACTAGACATTAATTAATATTTAATTATTTAATACAGGTATGCTATTGTCTTTAGGCTACATGCAAGTCTCCTTTCCTTGATTCTTGTGCTATAGTCGGGCTACAACATAAATAAGAGCCTGACTCTTCTCTCTTTTCTCTTTTCTCTCTCCTTCAACTAGTACTTTTAACGATGTGGCAAGTATTATAGCCTGCTGACTAGGCTTATTATACTTACTCTAATAAGTGTACATCTAGCTTTTGACTAAGTCAAATATAACCAAATTTGACCAACTTTATAGAAAAATATAGAAACATATATTACATCAAATTGACATATTATGAAACTAGATTTAAAAATAAATCTAACTCAGTGTCATAAATGTTGATACGTTGTCCTAAAAAGTTAGTCAAACTTTACTATGTTTGACTTAGAACAAGACTAGAAGTACACTTATTTACGGAGGGAGGGAGTAGATCTGGTCTATTAGCTAGTTAATATTTTTTGGAAGATTTAATTTAGGAGTTGTGGTGGAGTTCTTTCTGAAGCTGTAGTATTGCAACATAAATGGGTCTGCTACGTACCAGGGCAGATGTGTGAAATTCCTCACGCCAATACTGGCTGATCTCTGGTCTAGAATTCCCTATTTAGTTACGATCAGAATTAGACACATATAAACAAACTCTAGAAACCTCTAATATTTTTTCAATAGCACGTACCTTATATAACTCTATATTGATGTCAAGAATATTAAAATGGACATAATTTGTAGTATGATGTGTACAAATTAATCTGCATTAAACAAGTTGTAATATTCTACTACCTCACATTAGCCAGATTTATGAAGAAAATCGGGCTTAGCAGGAAAACATTGGTATTGTCAAAAATAAAATAACTTAGTTGTATTGTTTTTGTAATAAGTGGATTATGCAACTTTGCACAAGAATTTAAACATTTTAATATTTAGCACAAAATAAAACATGGTATGACGAAAAATGTATGTACAACATTGGGCTAAATGGTTTATGAATAAAATATGATATGCATCTAGCAAGATAATTATTTTGAAGATTATATAAAAGTAAAAAACTTTATTATAAATAAGACAAGGACATGTTCGATGTGGCATGGCCTTTACTAATCGTGTAATCAACAAGAGCTACATAGTCTCATTATTTTTATATAAAGTAACTAAATGATAAAATCAAAATTATGTTGTATCATGTCATATTAGTTATTTTATTTGCCCCGTATCCACTTCAATACCCTCACTACTTCCACTAAATCAAAACGTGTAGTCATGATCTACTATCGGAGGTACAAGACTAGGATCTAGAACAAGTTATTTTAAAGAGAATGAGTGGTGAAAAATTTAATGCAAAAGGGTTATTCACGTCGAGCTGATAACACATTAGAATATTTTCAAAACACAAAGCCATTGGTATTGCAAAGAAATTAATTGCTATAGAAACACGTAAAACGTAAATGTGATATATTTTTTCTATCATTATTCGAGAAAAAGAAGTTAATGGAATTAAGAATTTTGTTTGGGCGAAGAAAACACGTGACATCTGCCTCTAATGTTTGGGATTTGAAAGTTCGTCAGGAAAAGAGAACGAAATAAAAATATAAGACCAAATATCCTCTAATAACTGAACGTGTTGGTCTGCCGCTGTACGCATTGGGCTTAATGCATCACTTCCCACAATCTCAAAAACTTTCTCGTTACATCTCAACTCTCGTGTCCTGCAACAATACTAAAATATAAACACCTGCTAGTCATAAGTGACGAATTAGTGATGAGTATTTGGACAATCTGTAATATGGTTTAAATGACCGAACACCACGGTGATCTATAAAGAAATGTAACAGCGGATTGTTATGTAAGTAAGTCCACCGAGAGCAATTTGTACATGATTCATGCATAGACGTCTGCCTTGGTCAACCACCCTCGTTCGTATATAGTGATTTCGGGCCTTCCAACTACCAACAAGACCCGAAAGTCCTTTTGGCTCGTGAGCTCCGGTGCACCCAACGTATTGAAAAAAGTAAAAGTTGTATTTTTAAGTTTTTTAAAAAATAAAACAGCATCCTAAAAGTAGCTAATGATGTATCCAAAAATGTATAAAATCTCAATTTGAAATGTTTTGTATTATGAGCTACACAAAAATGACAAAGTCTTGTTGGTTTTTGATTTGAAATCACTATATGCTCATATCTACAATTTTGTCATTTTTGTGTATCTCAAAATACAGATTATTTTAAATTAAGATTTTGCAGTGGTATATATCTTTGACCTATATCCTGATTTATTTTTAGATTTTTTTGAAACTAAAAAAAATATGATTTTTGATTTTCTTTTAAGAAACCGGGATACTAGTGCCCATGTGCACAAAATCTCTACTCCAACAAGACCTGGTACAATCAACGGGATAGTTCACTCTCCGTTAAGAATGGCAATAGTACTAAACTACAACTATGGGGTGTCCCCACAAAAAAAAGTTACTCCGATGTGAACACCGTACTCCATCCATCCGTTAACAAGTGTAAAATCCCCTTTCCCAACAAAGGTGTACAAATTATTGGTGATGACGGGGTATTTGTTAATGGAGAGTAGGTTTTGGTACCACTAGTGTCAATCCTAGTCACCTTCGTACGCAGCACCACTAGTTAATCTCTCCGCTAGTGCCAACCCAACGTTTAAGAAATTGCGATTGTAGCATGGACCAGGCTAGCTGAGAAGGTATAGCAGCCGGGTACGAGTAAAATAACGGAAAGTTGACCCCGATAGTTGGTTCCCCGGATTACAGCATGCGCGCAGTTCACGCTGGGGAGACACGGACGCAGAGGTGGACGGACACCATGATCCCACAGCAGCAGTTCACCTTCGTATTTGTTTTTTGCCTAGATCTGGTCTATTAGACCATTTCTAACGAATCCCAATAATCGGTTACAAGAGCAAATATAGTCCAGCAGCGTTGGATTCGCACCTGACCGGAATCCTAAAACCGGTTAGAGGACCAAATATGTTAGACCTCCCCATAAAATCTCCCCCGCTCTCCTATTTATACTCGGCGACCAAAGAGGCGACTCAAACTTTTACCTCATTTTCTCCCTCCGAGCCACCAATGCTATCACCCAATCTTGCCGCCAGTCGGCGGCGGCGCCACTGTTCTCCCCTCCCTAGGCGAGAATGTCAATGGAGCTCGGTTCCGCAGCCCCGCCGGAGTTTCCCGCCAACGGGACGCCGTCGGAATCAACCGCCACGACACATCTGTTGCCGCGAAAGCGGTTGGGCACCACCGGCATAGTGTGGACAGGGGGAACGGCTGCCAAGGCCACCGGCAAGTCATCAGAGATGACAGAGAAGTTGGGACGGACGTCCCTTGTGCCAGTGTTGAGCGGCATGCAGGCGCGGAGGCTGATGGAGGCCATGATAGCCCATTAACAAGCAGCGGGAGAGAATAAGAAGAGCAAGGCCATGGAGTCGACCATGACAGCTACTCGCAAGGCCAAGCCATCGTCGGCGTCCTCCACGCCCAAGTCGTCTGCCTCCTCCATGGCGTCCGTCTCAAGTTCTTGGTCGAATTCTTCTTTGACATCTTCTTCCGCCAGAAGATCCGGCTTTGTGGTTCTCTTGTTCTTGTTCTTCTTTGTCCTTCTGTCAACCTTGACATGGGTGCTAGAGGCAAATACGACTTTTGGTCCGTTATGTGGAGATATACTTTCGTCGGTACTTTCTGGTTGGGGGTGCTGGAATGTCGGAGGATTCTCCAATCTCCATATCATCGCGTGGGGTAGGATTTTATTCATTATAATCCTCATCCGTACTATCGTATGCACTCGGAGGTGCTTCTTCTCCGACCTGCGTAGCTTTAGAGGTGTATTATTCACCATACTCTTCTAGTTTATTCTCGAACGTCCCGAGTTCTTCCAACGTCATCGATTCCTGAGGAGAACCGGGTAAGCCGGCATCCGTTCCGATGGCGTTGAGTACTGAGTCGTTGTTGGCTCCACCATCGGTATGGACGGATTCAGAACCGACATAGACGACAAAGGAGTGTTTCTCCTTAGTCTTTAGATGATGTAGCCCGACCTACGGTCGTTATCACATCAAGGTCTCCAACTTATGCCAAGTCGTCATGGACTCAAAAGGTGAATCCGTTCCTGTATGTGAGCCAACTTCCTACCCTATTGAATGGTATACTACTTCATACTCCGTCCCATATTCATGATAGGTTCATACCGACAAGTACGGAGGCAAGGGTTTAGAGGCAAGAGAGGGTACTACATGTAGGGATTCGTAGCATGGAAAACAAAAAAAATTCTACCACATGCAAACAAACAAGCCAAGATCTATCTACTAGATTGTAGCAACGAGTCGATAGAGGAACTCACCCTCGAAGATTCCAAAGCGGTTAACGAGAGAAGATTCTCGTGGGTGATGTAGTCGTACTCTTGCCGATCTCAAGATCGCGTAGACGATCCTTCCGGCGCTGCGTTCTGGCAGCGCTTCCGCAGTCGGTCACACGTTCGGTACTCGATGAAGACCTTCCTCTCCCTTGTTCCAGCAGGCAGCGGAGGTTGTAGCACTCTCCTCGTGATTCCGGCAGCACGACGGCGTGGTACCAGAAGTAGAGGGGAGATCTCGCAGGGCTTCGCCTTAAGCCGGAGCGAGTATGGTGGACTATGAGAGAGGCATTGGCGATCTAGGGTTTATAGGGCACCAAGGGGAGAGTGTAGCCGGTGGCTAGGGTTTGGGATCACCCGAACTCGGCGAGTTGGTGGTGCCCTAGGTGGCGGCGGCAGCAGCAGGGGTGGTGGCGCCGGCGGCTTAGGGTTAGGGTTTTGGGGTGTGAGAGGTGTAGGCTAGAGGGGCAGCCCTGCCCCTCCTTATATCGGTGGGAGGGCGCCGGTTGGGAGGAGGGAGTCCTCCCCCAACTCGGCCTCCTTGGCCGGCGGGTGGAGGGAGGAGGACTTCCTCCCCAAGTAGGTTTCCTGCTCTCCCTCCACCAAGCAAACTTGCCGTTTGACTTTTCAAATTGGCGTTTGACTTTTCAAACTAGGATTTGATTTCTCCCTTTATTTTGCCCAGCCATGATACCTAGTACATGATGCAACCATTCCACATTTTCATGACACATTCATGTACCCTTCCCCTCCAGAGTGCCGGACCTTCCGGAACCTTCTAGAACATTCCCGATGAAAACACCGGAATCATTCCCCAACTCCGAAACATGACTTTCCTTATATGAATCTTATTTCCGGACCATTCCGGATCTCCTCGTGATATCTCGGATCCCATCCGAGACTCCGAACAACATTCGGTCTCTTTCTCATCATTCCATAACTACTCAACAACATCGAATCCTTAAGTGTGTCTCCCTACGGTTCGTGAATTATGCGGACATGATCGAGACACTTCTCCGAACAATAACCAATAGAGGAATCTGGAAATTCATATGGCTCCCACATATTTCTACGATTACTTTGAGATCGAATGAACCACTTACATACGATACCAATATCCCTTTGTCTCACGATAGTTTACTTATCCGAGGTTTTGATCGTCGGTATCTCTGCATACCTAGTTCAACCTTGTTACCGATAAGTACTCTTTTCTTGTTCCCGTGGTATGTGATCCCTTGTGAGCCAGTCACATGCTTGCAAGCTAATTGGATGATATTCCACCGAGAGGGCCCAGAGTATATCTATCTGTCATATGGATGGACAAATCCCACTCTTAATACATGTGTCTCAACCCATACTTTCCGAACACTCAATGCCACCTTTATAGCCACCCAGTTACGGTGTGGTGTTTGATGTCATCAAAGCATCCTTCCGGTGATGGTGATAAGCATGATCTCATGGTCGAAGGAATTAGGTTACTATGTATCAGAAAGGTTATAGCAATTGAACTATTAAAATGACTTGATATTTATGCTACACTTATCTATAGGGGTATGTCCATCATACCATTCTCCTAATGATATGATCTTGTTGTTAATAACATCTCAATGTTCATGATAGGGAAACCACAATCATCTATTAACCAACAAGCTAGTATTATGAAGAGGCTTTACTAGGGACTCTAATTTAGTTTACAAATCACACAAGTATTTATGTTTCCTGGTCAATACTATTATAGCATGAATGTAAACATTTATCATAAACACAAAGATATAATAATAACTACATTTATTATTGCCTCTAGGGCATATCTCCAACAGTCTCCCACTTGCACTAGTCAACTAATCTAGATTACATAGTAATATACCGAACACCCATGGCAGTTTGGTGTTGGTCATGTTTTGCCCTCGGGAGAGGTTTAGTCAACGGATCCTCCACATTTAGATTTGTGTGTACTTTACAAATCTTTATGTCAGCATCTTGTACATGTTCTCGAATAGCGTGAAAACGTAGCTTGATGTGCTTCAGCTTCTTGTGTGACCTTGGTTCTTGCGCATTGGCTATAGCGCCCATGTTATCATAGTAGATAGACATTGGGTCCAGCGCACTTGGAACCACATCGAGCTCTGTAATGAACTCCTTCATCCATATCGCTTCTTGTGAAGCCTCCGAAGTAGCTATGTATTCCGATTCAGTTGAAGATCTCGCCACAACGCTTTGCTTTGCACTCCTCCAGCTAACTGTTGCACCATTCAAAGTAAATACGTATCCAGATTGAGATTTGGAATCATCCGGATCGGTGTTCCAACTAGCATCGGTGTAACCATTAACAACGAGCTGTTCATCACCACCATAAGAGAGAACCATATCCTTAGTTCTTCTCAAGTACTTAAGGATGTTTTTGACCGCTGTCCAATGATCCACTCCTGGATCACTTTGATATCTGCTAGTTAAACTAACATCATATGCAATGTCGGGTCTAGTACATAGCATGGCATACATTAGAGATCCTATGGCTGAGGCATAGGGAGTCTTACTCATCCTTTCTCTATCTTCTGCCGTTGCTGGACTTTGAGTTTTACTCAAGGTCGTATTGGGCAACATGGGCAAGAACCCTTTCTTGCTATCTTCCATTCCAAACCTCTTTAGAACTTTGTCCAAATATGTACTTTGTGACAATGATATTAGGCGTCTCGATCTATCTCTATAAATCTTTATGCCTAATATGTAAGCTGCTTCACCAAGATCTTTCATTGAAAAACTATTATTCAAATATTCCTTGACACTATTAAGAAGGTCTACATCATTCCAAATCAACAATATGTCATCTACATATAGTATTAAGAATGCTACAGAGCTCCCACTCACTTTCTTGTAAATACAAGCTTCTCCATAAGTTTGTATAAAACCAAAACTTTTGATTACCTTATCAAAACATTGATTCCAACTTCGGGATGCTTGCTTCAACCCATATATGGACCGTTGAAGTTTGCATACCTTGTTAGCATCTTTAGGATCGACAAAACCTTTGGGTTGCATCATATACAACTCTTCATCAATGTCTCCATTGAGGAACTCCGTTTTGACATCCATCTGCCATATCTCATAATCGTAATATGCAGCGATTGCTAACATAATCCTCACAGACTTTAGCTTCGCTACTGGTGAGAAAGTCTCATCGTAGTCAACTCCTTGAATTTGTCGAAACCCTTTTGCGATAAGTCGAGCTTTATAGACAGTAACATTACCATCAGCATCTGTTTTCTTTTTGAAAATCCATTTGTTCTCGACAGCCTTTCGGCCATCCGGTAAGTCCACCAAAGTACATACTTGGTTTTCGTACATGGATCCAATTTCAGATTTCATGGCATCTTGCCATTCATTGGAATCTGGGCTCGTCATCGCTTCCTCATACGTCGCAGGGTCATCGGTGTTGTCCACCAACATGACACTCATAACGGGATCATACCAATCAGGAGTGGTACGAGTTCTCGTTGACCTGCGAGGTTCTGTAGCAACTTCAACCGAAGTTTCATGATCATCATCATTAGCTTCCTCTCTTATTGGTGTAGGCACCACATGAACTTCTTTCGGTGCTGCGCTACTCGCAAGCTCGAGAGAAGGTTCAACAACCTCGTCGAGTTCTACTTTCCTTCCAGTCACTTCTTTCAAGAGAAATTCTTTCTCTAGAAAGGATCCATTCTTGGCAACGAAGATTTTGCCCTCGGATCTATGATAGAAGGTATACCCAATAGTTTCCTTCGGGTATCCTATGAAGACGCATTTTTCTGCTTTGGGTTCAATCTTGTCCGGTTGTAACTTCTTTACATAGGCTTTGCAACCCCAAACTTTAAGGAACGACAATCTAGGTTTCTTCCCAAACCATAATTCATACGATGTCGTTTCAACAGATTTAGATGGTGCCCTATTTAAAGTGAATGCGGCTGTTTCTAATGCATAACCCCAAAACGATAGCGGTAAATCTGTAAGTGACATCATAGAACGAACCATATCTAAGAGAGTTTGATTACGACGTTCGGACACACCATTACGCTGTGGTGTTCCCGGCGGTGTCAATTGTGAAAGTATTCCGCATTTCTTTAAATGCTTGACAAACTCGTAACTTAGATATTCTCCTCCACGATCAGAACATAGAAATTTAATCTTCTTGTTACGTTGATTCTCCACCTCACTTTGAAATTCCTTAAACTTCTCGAAAGTTTCGGACTTATGTTTCATGAAATAGATATACCCATATCTACTCAAGTCATCCGTGAAGGTAAGAACATAACGATAACCACCGCGCGATGCTACACTCATTGGACCACAGACATCGGTATGTATGATTTCCAATAAGTCCGTAGCTCGCTCCATCATACCAGAAAATGGAGTCTTAGTCATTTTACCCATTATACATGCTTCGCATCTTTCAAGTGATTCGAAATCAAGTGATTTAAGAAGTCCATCGGAATGGAGTTTCTTCATACGCTTCACTCCAATTTTGACCAAGACGACAATGCCACATATAGGTCGAGTTATCGCTTAATTTCAAACGTTTAGCTTCAATGTTATTAATATGTGTAATTCCACTATCGAGATTCAATAAGAATAGACCATCTATCAAAGGTGCATGTGCATAAAACATATTACTCATATAAATCGAACAACCATTATTCTCGGACTTAAACAAGTAACCGTCTCGCAACAAACATGATCCAGATATAATGTTCATGCTCAACGCAGGCACCAAATAACAATTATTTAAGTATAAAACTAATCCCGATGGTAGATGAAGAGGTAGCGTGCCGACCGCGATCACATGAACCTTTGATCCATTTCCAACGCGCATCGTCACCTTGTTCTTCGCTAGCTTCCATTTATTCTGTAGCACCCGTTTCGAGTTACAAATATGAGCAACCGAACCAGTATCAAATACCCAGGCACTACTATGAGTACTAGTGAGATACACATCAATAACATGTATATCAGATATACCTTTCTTCTTGATGTTGCCGTTCTTCAAATCCGCCAAGTACTTTGGGCAATTCCGCTTCTAGTGACCCTCTCCCTTGCAGTAAAAGCACTCAGTATCAGGCTTAGGTCCAGCCTTGGTCTTCTTCGCCGGTGCGGCAACTTTCTTACCACCCTTCTTGAAGTTTCCCTTTTGCTTAGACTTGCCTTTCTTGAATTTGGTGGTCTTATTGACCAACAACACTTGATGCTCTTTCTTGATCGCCACTTCTGCAGATTTCAACATGGAGAAGAGTTCTGGCAACGTCTTGTTCATTTTTTCATATTGTAGTTCATCACAAAGTTCTTGTAACTTGGTGGTAGTGATTGGAGGACACGGTAAATCCCCAAAGCATTAGGAATCACTATACCCAAGATTTGGAGTTTGTTTGCGTGCCCAGACATCTTAAGCACGTGCTCACTGACGGAGCTGCCCTCTTGCATCTTGCAGTTAAAGAACTTTTCAGAAGCCTCATAACTCTCAACTGCCGCGTGAGCCTCAAATATCATTTTGAGTTCACGGACAATATCATGTGGGTCATGGTTCTCAAACCTTTTCTGAAGCTCCGATTCCAAACCATACAAGATAGCACACTGAACTATGGAGTACTTATTCTTACGAGTGAGGTAAACATTCTTTACTTCATCGGTAGCATCAGCTGCAGGCGGGTCACCCAGCGGTGCATCCAGCACATAGGTCAAATTACCAGCATTGAGGATAATCCTCAAATTGCGGAACCAATCCGCGAAGTTGCTTCCATTCTTTTCCAACTTTTCTTTCTCTAGGAACGCATTAAAATTGATGGTAGGGGCCGCCATTGATCTACAACATATTTGCAACAGTTTAGACTAAGTTTATGACAAATTGAGTTCTAATTAATAGTTAAATTAATCTAGGTGAACTCCCACTCAAAACAATATCCCTCACATTGTTTTAGTGATCACACGAACCAAATCCGCCACATCAAAACCGATCATCACAAGAGTTGATGTAGCTTCAATGGCGAACAATCGACATGTTCATCATATCTACTATATGACTCATGCTTTACCTTTCGGTGATCCGTGTTCCAAGACCATGTCTATACATGCTAGGCTCGTCAAGATCAAACCTTAGATTCCACATGAGCAAATCTGGCTTGCTCACGTTGTATACACTTGCAGAATCTAACACACCCGATCATCACGTGGTGCTTCGAAACAACAAGCTTTAGCAACGGTCCTTACTAAGGATGAACACTTTAAAACTTGAAATTTATGTGCATGAGGGATCATCTTATAATGCTACTATCGTTAACTAAGCAATACGAGATGCATAAAGGATTAACATCACATGCAATTCATAATATGTGATATGATATGGCCTTTCGTCTTGTGCTTCCGATCTCCATCTTCAAGCACGAACATGATCTCCATCATCACCGGCATAGCGTCAAGGTCAATGGCGTCGTTTCATGGTTGTCGTCCACCAGCTCCAACTATTACAACTACTTTGAATAGACACGGGGGTCTTAACAGAATTTAAAGACAACCATATGGCTCCTGCCGGTTGCCAACTTACAATAAGGAACATTGCATATATCAAATATAATCACAATCATGGCCATATCACATCACAACACACCCCTGCAAAACAAAGTTAGACGCCTCTAATTTTCTTTGCATATTTTACGTGGTTTGGGGCTTTCAATAAGTGTCGATCTAACTTACGAACAAGAACCACAACGTTGATGTTTGAACTATCAAGTGCTCGTTGTAAATTGGATCTATACTATAATGGGAGAGACAAACACCCGCAAATCCACTTATGCAATACAAGTTGCATGTTGAGCGTGGAGCAAGTCTCATGAACGATGTCATGTAAGGTTAGCCCGGGCTGCTTCATCCCATCATACCGCAAGATGCAAAGTACACAAGAAGCAATTGATAATAAAAGCACCACCGCCCACAATGACCATTGTGTTCTACTCGTGCAACAGATCTACATATAGACACGGCTCTGATACCACTGTAGGGGTTCGTAGCATGGAAAACAAAAAAAATTCTACCGCATGCAAACAAACAATCCAAGATCTATCTACTAGATTGTAGCAACGAGTCGATAGAGAAACTCACCCTTGAAGATTCCAAAGCGGTTAACGAGAGCAGATTCTCATGGGTGATGTAGTCGTACTCTTGCCGATCTCAAGATCGCGTAGACGATCCTTCCGGCGCTACGTTCCGGCAGCGCTTCCGCAGTCGGTCACACGTTCGGTACTCGATGAAGACATTCCTCTCCCTTGTTCTAGCAGGCAGCGGAGGTTGTAGCACTCTCCTCGCGATTCCGGCAGCACGACGGCGTGGTACCGGAAGTAGATGGGAGATCTCGCAGGGCTTCGCCTTAAGCCGCAGCGAGTATGGTGGACTATGAGAGAGGACTTGGCGATCTAGGGTTTAGAGGGCACCAAGGGGAGAGTGTAGCCGGCGGCTAGGGTTTGGTATCACCCCAACTCGGCGAGTTGGTGGTGCCCTAGGTGGCGGCGGCGGCAGCAGCACGGGTGGTGGCGCCGACGTCTTAGGGTTAGGGTTTTGGGGTGTGAGAGGTGTAGGCTAGAGGGGCAGCCCTGCCCCTCCTTATATAGGTGGGAGGGCGCCGGTTGGGAGGAGGGAGTCCTCCCCCAACTCGGCCTCCTTGTCCGACGGGTGGAGGGAGGAGGACTTCCTCCCCAAGTAGGTTTCCTACTCTCCCTCCACCAAGCAAACTTGTCGTTTGACTTTTCAAATTGGCGTTTGACTTTTCAAACTAGGATTTGATTTCTCCCTTTATTTTGCCTAGCCATGATACCTAGTACATGATGAAACCATTCCACATTGTCATGAAACATTCATGTACCCTTCCCCTCCAGAGTGTCGGACCTTTCGGAACCTTCTAGAACATTCCCGATGAAAACACCGGAATCATTCCCCAACTCCAAAACAAGACTTTCCTTATATGAATCTTATTCTCCGGACCATTCCGGATCTCCTCGTGATATCCCGGATCCCATCCGAGACTCCGAACAACATTTGGTCTCTTACTCATCATTCCATAACTACTCAACAACATCGAATCCTTAAGTGTGTCTCCCTACGGTTCGTGAATTATGCGGACATGATCGAGACACTTCTCCGAACAATAACCAATAGAGGAATCTGGAAATTCATATGGCTCCCACATATTTCTACAATTACTTTGCGATCGAATGAACCACTTACATACGATACCAATTTCCCTTTGTCTCACGATAGTTTACTTATCCGAGGTTTTGATCGTCGGTATCTCTGCATACCTAGTTCAACCTTGTTACCGATAAGTACTCTTTTCTCGTTCCCGTGGTATGTGATCCCTTGTGAGCCAGTCACATGCTTGCAAGCTAATTGGATGACATTCCACCGAGAGGGCCCAGAGTATATCTATCCGTCATATGGATGGACAAATCCCACTCTTGATCCATGTGTCTCAACCCATACTTTCCGAACACTCAATGCCACCTTTATAGCCACCCAGTTACGGTGTGGTGTTTGATGTCATCAAAGCATCCTTCCGGTGATGGTGATAAGCATGATCTCATGGTCGAAGGAATTACGTTACTATGTATCAGAAAGCTTATAGCAATTGAACTATTAAAATGACTTGATCTTTATGCTACGCTTATCTATAGGAGTATGTCCATCATACCATTCTCCTAATGATATGATCTTGTTGTTAATAGCATCTCAATGTTCATGATAGGGAAACCACAATCATCTATTAACCAACAAGCTAGTATTATGAAGAGGCTTTACTAGGGACTCTAGTTTAGTTTACAAATCACACAAGTATTAATGTTTTCTGGTCAATACTATTATAGCATGAATGTAAACATTTATCATAAACACAAAGATATAATAATAACTACATTTATTATTGCCTCTAGGGTATATCTCCAACACTACAATCATCATGTATTAGTCCTTGGAAGAGGACTAATACATAAAGGTTTAGAGGCAAGCCATCTTCCGACAAGTACGGAGGCAAGGGAGGAAGCCCGGAGCACCAACCCCGACAAGACGGAGGCTTGGAAGAGGAGACGGAAGAAGCTGCACGAGAAGCACCGGAGTGTCCGGACCTGTAGACCAGAGTCTCTGGACCGACGCAACTGAGTCTCCAGCCGACCTCCGAACTAACCCTAGAAATCGACCCGGGGATAGTATGCATGCCCCTCCGAAGACAGACCAGAGATATACCGGAATCTCCAGCCTAAATCAGAGTCTCCGGCCCAGCACACCAGAGTCTTCGGTCTACGAGATGGGCCTACACGCCACCAGCTAGGCCCTTGTCCCACGAACCCCCTTATTCCGTCCAAACCCTAGTTTTATCCCCAAACTACCCCTTGTTAAGTGGCTGGACTATAAATAGATCCCCCACCCCTTCATGTATCCCGGGGGCATAGATGATAGACTAAAGACAACCCCCATTGTGGAATCTCTAGTTTTGCCTCATCCCCTTTACCAAGGGGACAGACTATCGTCACCAACCTCGATTGGAATTTGCATCACGCCTCCATTGTTGTACAAGGCCTTGGAGTCAGTGTTCCTTCTCCAAGTTGTCAAGATCCTCCCTAAGGTGTTCTTCCCTCTCCGATGTGGATTTGAGGGAGCACGCTGATCGATCTTTCCTTGCGAGGATTCTATCGGTCCGGTGGGCGCCATTCAGTAGCAATAGGTCTTGTATCGTGTGAGTTTTGTGTGTGTTCATCGTGTTCTTTGCGGGGTGTGTTTGCTTCTGCTACCTTCTCCCTTTCCCCTCGCTTTCCTATCGATTTCCATGGAGATTCATGAAAGATCGAGCAACCCTAAGGGGTCACCCCTAACATATTGGTATCAAAAGCCTCGTTTCTCACGAATTTCTCCACAATTTTTTCTTCTATCCATCATAATATCAAAAATCTCCAAAAAGAGCCAAATATCGTGTTTTGGATCGATCTGTGATTTGTGTGAGTTTGGTAGGTTTTGATCCATGGATTACTTGCTAAACTTGTTGATCTACCTTCCCCTGCGTTCCAATGGCCTAATTCCTTGATTTTCCCCATCAATTTGAGATTTTGGTTTGAGTTTTTTCGCCAAATTGTGACCCGGTCAAGCTATACACGTCCTGGAACCTCCGGACCGGAGATTTGGTCCCCAGACCGGAGATTCCGCCCCAGACCGGAGATTCTGGCAAATATCCGGACCCCCATACAAACTGTCATCTAGTTTTCGCGCAAAAAAAGATTTGACCTTCCTCACCGTTTTGAGCATAATTTTTAATTCGTACTCGGATTTGGTGTTCTTTAGCTTGTTTCGAAGAGGAGAAGGAGCTTTACATAATAATTCATGTTTTTAATACTATCTACTCCATCGAAATTCCGTGAGCAAGGCGGAATCCAACAATAAAGGGTGAAGATCGGCGACAAAAGGTATAAACATTCCCTGACTTTTCCCCACTTGCATTCCTTTGTGAACTCTATTATCTTTGCGAACAACAAACACCTATTAAGATTAGTTCCTCTTATGATTTCTTGGGCGCTATGCACATTTGATACCTTGCAGAATTCCGAGCAAACATTGTGAGCGCTATCTCATATAGTTATCTTGTATAGTTGTTGGCATAAGGAAGAGGCAAGTGAAAAAGAAAGAAACAAAGAGAGAAAGAAAAAGAAAAAATATATAAAAAGGAAAAGAGAAAAAGAAACAAATAAACAAGTGCCTCATAGAATAGTAAGCGCACACTTGATGAACATCATATAGGTGGTAATTGTGCATATCTTATAGCCCACCAATTTTATTGCAATCGAACTAGCGTCTCTCCTTGTACTTGTGCGACACGAGTTTATAGTCTTCCCTAGGTAATCATTTGGTTCTTATCTCACTTTCTCCGTTGCACAAGTCTCATTTATCCCACGATGTGAGTTTCCTTGTACATATTTCCTATCGTGTGGATTGACTTCTTTTGCTTTGTGATCATTGTGGTTCTTTACTTGCCATTACAACATCTTAATTTCGGGTTGTTTCTTGACATGCCAGTTTCCATACCTATCCACCATAGGCCTCGTGTGTGTATGTTTTTTCAGTTGTTAGTTGGTTTTGGTGTTCCGCATGAACTTCACTTTGCTTTGTTTATTGTTCTCAAGTGTGGCCACTTGCACGATACGATCTTACAAGGTAAGGTTTGACGTTGCATCTCTAACACCCACTACCACTTCCATATACACCACTTGGTCTTGTGAATCATGTTTAGGGACTCCGGAACCAAGGATGGTATCTATTAAGAATCCATGATGAGTCACCATGACTACGACTCCACAAGTATAGAGGACATGACGGAGCACTACACCGACAACGGATCCGCATTCTTTGAGGACCCGGATCACTACACCTACGATGACTCCACATGCATGGAAGACATGGAGCATGACATCAACTATGGCTCCTCAAGCATGGAACACTTGGAGCTCTACATCGACAATGGCTCCTCATGCATGGATAATATGGAGCACTACACCGACAATGGCTCCACATGCTTGGGTGATATGGAGTACTACAACAACAATTACTCCCCAAGCATGGATGACTTCGAGTGTGACATTGATGATGCCTCTCCAAGCATGGAGGACACAAAGAACTTCATTGACTTTGATGGCTCTTCCACGATCCATGAAGAATTCCTCCACCGCTTGGAGATGGAAGACTACTACGCCAAGCAAGAGGAGGCACATCTTCAAGAATCCATGACCTTCAAGGCCAAGCGTGCCACACAAAAGAGCACCACCTACTTCGATGATCCACCTCCAAGGCGTCAAGTGCCACCACCTCCAAGGCGTCAAGCACCACTATCCACAAGACATCAAGTGCCAACACCTAGATGGCGTCAAGCTCTACCATCTCCAAGGCGCCAAGAACCACCACCTCCAAGGTGCAAAGCACCACCTACCCCAAGAAGAGTGGCGTCCAAACATCATATACAATAAGAGGCGCCAAGAAACAAGAATATTCATCGACAAACATCTTCTCATGAGCATCGCCACCATAAAGAAGATACAAGACATCGTCAAAGGCATATTCCCAACCAAGACGAAGAATTCGTGATGAGAACCATACATAATGCTCAATCAAGCTCAAGAAGACACCACAAAGCACAAGAAGAGTGCCAAGGCAAGTGATCATCGTCATAAGCATCATGTGGATGACCAAGTGCGCCAGCTACATTAACCTTCGTCAAGGCGCGCCAATGACCTCCATCAACACCATTGATACCTTCGATCCGGATTACGGATGTAGTATAGATATTTTTCCCTAGTAGAACTAGGTTTATCGAATCCTCGGGAAGCAGAAATAAAAGTGAGATTACTTAAACGGACCTTCGAGAGTTTTAGAATTCCTTTTGTGTTTTCATCGGACCAAGAGTTTGCGATATTTTTTGTTGTTGTTGACGATGGAGATAGAGAGGGCCTAGGGTCTTCGATTTTCACCAATAGCTGTGCAAAACATCTGATGGGAATAATAGATAATAATAAAGTATGCATGTAATTGTTAGAGCAAGATAATTATATGTGGGTAGTGCATCCATAATTGCTATCGCCTCCACAACCGGTTATGACAATAGCCTACTAGTCTCATCCATAGAAGAAAGAGAACTAATGATACGCATAGTGATGTCACCGTTTAATCCCAAGTAAATTCCTCACATACAGCCGTACTACCCCTTCTGTCACTACCCCTTCTTTTCGACCTCAACTCTCCCTGCCACCAGAAGCCGCCACGCCGGAGGAATAGATCTAGATCTAAACCTCTAAACCCTTCTCCATTTGGATTGTATAAATCCACAACAAGTACTTGTAGGTTCATTAGTCCTTATATTGAGGCAAGAGAGGGTACTACAATCATCATGTCATACAAACTAGTACATGATCCCATCTATGATAAATAACATGCACAAAAAGCTACATGGCTAGGCCGAAGCCCTTAGCCCAAGGAGAATTAGTCACACATATAGATGAAATCAACAATCATAAACATTATAATATAGATCATAAGTTTGATAGCAAATAGTATTACAATGTCGTCAATTGGAGAAGAGATCTACTATTACAAGTGGTGGAAGATGGCTATGGTGGTGGAGAAGGGTTTAGAGGTTTAGATCTAGATCTATTCGTCCGGCGTGGCGGCTTCTGGTGGCAGGGAGAGTTGAGTTCAAAAAGAAGCATTGTTTCCCGTCACCCGAAACCTCTTTATATAGGGGTACCTTCACGAAAGTTGTTCTGCTTGGCCTAATGAAGTCGATGACAACTATATGGCTGGAACTATATGACCAGAATAAATTTTCCGTCGTATAGTTGGTCGTTAAGGCTTCTGCCTCCACTTCACGGCTCCTGGTTTCTTTGACGTGTTGGAAATATCGTATCTTTGGAATTTATGTAGTGATTCCCATCATCATACGTCATTATCTGCACAGGGAAAAATAGCAAGAAAGTATTGCATACCCCTTTGATTATTAGGCATTAGTGGCAGGGTTTAGAGAGATATTTCATCAAATATATGAATAATATCTAGTTTAAATGCAGACGTGGATGGCTATATTTCACAGCCATCAACCTCCCCAAGCTTAAACTTGATCGTCCTCGATCAAGAAAACCAAAAGCAAAGGGGAACTCGGCATTTAAACTGAAATAATGAGATGATGATCTTACTCATGATTGGTAGTATCATGTTTCCTCCACTTCATTAATCTGAAAAACTTCAGCATAGATAGAGTAATGGCGAGCATATCATACTGGTTTCATGAATCCTTATAGCGCAGCAAAATTATTTAAAGCATGGATGATTCAAAAGAGTAAACTTTAGTCCATGTCATGTAATCAACTCACAAGCTTGCCTTTGAACAATAAAGTATAATCATATAAAATTGAGGGTGTGAGAGTTTGTCATGATAAGCATATACACTAAAGTATCTCAATTCTCCCACATCAATAAATCAATACTTTTCAAGCACTACTTTTCTATTCATTGTCCTTCAAGAATTTCAGTTCTTAAGTAATTGAGAGCATGCCAAAAAAAATCATTAGTTTATCGGGCCGTGATGGGCACTCGTGGCATCACTAAGGTTTTTGTTCCTTTTGCATAATGATTACTCATATCAACTAGAGGAGTGATTCCATCATGTTTACAGCTACATGGGAGTGCCAAGAATCGTAACAATTATAGCATTGCTGCTACATATGTTTAATCAACTCATAGCCGAAATCTAGGAGTTTCCTCCATGAAGATAGTTCGTAGGCTAGCGGAGTTGTTGGCATCCCATGAAGTTTGACACGCATAAAGCTATATCATTATTATGATTTACAAGAAATTTTTGGTATGCTCATAAAAACCGCTAAACATTAATTCAATTGAACAAATCCTTTCAAAGAGAGCTATCAAGTCAATCATTATTTTCTGTGGTGTTGAGTGTCTCTATGAATAAGCTTTCAAGACTAAACACTACAACACCCAAGCCTTCAATTGTGACACTTTTTCTTATTTCAATTGTTTAGAATTTTTTTTGGCAAGACTTGGTTACCTACAAGAGCTAGAACAAAACATACTCAATCAAATACCCATGCAAACAAAATTTTACTACAATATAGGCACTCACTCCACCGAATATAACATCTTAACATTACTACTAACTAGCATGGGTTTCTCAAACTTCAAAAGTGGGGAGTCATAAGGCATACCTCTCATGTTTGGTTCCACTTCTCTCTTCCCTTTTTATTTGTCTCTTGGAAACTCGAAGTCAATCACTCTCATGCAAATACATGGGGACTTCAAGGTGGAAATAAAAGAAAGAGGGAAAATAAAGATAAATGGAGAAATCGTTTTGTGGTTTTTTAGAAGGGGAATTAAAGAATAGAAAATTGGCGGCAAAGCTAGGCTTGAAAATCTCAAACAAAATAAAGTAACTAAAGATAAAGTTTTGGGGAAATCAACACGAGTACTTATAAACTCAAATAAAAGCATAACCTTGAAAATAAAGTAAAGCAAATGAAATTCAAATAAAAATAGATAGAAAACCTCCCCAAGCTTAGGCTTTTGCAAGCCCTTCAAATTACTGAGGTGGGGGGGGAAAGTTGTAACTCCAGTCCACAAATTGAGTTGATAAGTTACTTGTTGTTTCTCGGAGGTTCAGGGTGAGATTATGCATCCCCTCCACAGTTCCTCCAAGTTCTTGGAAATCTTGATATGTAGCAAACTGGTTTGGTAGCTGCTCCTCCTGATGAGGGACTTCTTGCTCCTCCTCTTGGTCCTCATCCTCTTCCAGAATCTCCTCCTGGGTTGGTGTTGCTCAACCTGCAAGTCATAAAGCACATGTCCTTCCTCGATAGAGAAAATACCATTAGGCAAAGGAGCGGGGTAGAGACGCCCATCTCCAGAAATATGCAGATAATAAACACCACCTCTCCAAGTGAGCATCCTACAAGCCCTCAAAGTAGAGAAACCCACACGTCGCTCACCTAGTACCGGTTGTAACTCACCTAGGTCGATGCCCAGGGCATTGGCAAGCACGGTTATGACGCCTCCACAAGTGATTGGTCCTTGGCTTTGGGAGGATTGGTACTCCAAGTAGCGCACAAGAATTGTGACCAAGTAGAGTGACAAGTTGTCTTAGTTGAAAGAAGATTTTGCGAGGAATAAGATGTCCTATTCATTGAGTCTTGTAAACTCATTACGCGCCTGCAAGGTGTTAGCAATAACATAGAACAAATGGCGAATAGCAGGATATTGAATATTTTTCCCTTTGCTCACTCTAGAAGTAAATCTCGTTCTATTATAGCAGAGTTCAGGGGAAGGTTCTATGTTGGTAAAAGATGCGCGTAGAGCATTAGGAACATTGTTAGGTAAACCAAAACAATTGCACCATTCATCAAGTGATAATGAATAATTGTTATTCATGAGTCGGAAAGAAATTCTATCCTCCCCATGCCATGTCTTAACAATGCTTTTCAAAGAACTAAGAAATTCAATGGTTAACCAGCGATAGGTAGGTGCATCATGAAATACAAAGTTTTGCAGGCCAGCCCTATTGCAAAGTAAATTAAAGTCATCAAAATACCGAGTTGGTTCAATATGTCGAAACAATCACGGTGGGACTCGTTCTTGAATCGAATACCCATGCGTTCCTGAGATGCAGCCCTAGAAGAACTAGCGGCGGCAAGAGCACGCGTTTGGATCCTCGTGTTCATATTTTAATAAATAAGAAAGACAACTATAAAACTTGTTGATCCAACAATAATAATCATATCATATTCCTCATCATAGCACACTAAAGAATCTCCTCATCATAATAATCTAAGCAAGAGAATCATGGCAAATAGTTAAAAATAAGTCTCACCCTAGCTTGATAATGACAATAGATCAGATATGAATTTGCGAAAAGTAATTGGACGATCAGAGGAGAAACATACCGTAGACCACTTGTGTGCGAGGAAATCGAACGAAATTGAGTAGGGGTGAAGATCCCTTGAGGTTTTGAGAGAGTTTGGAGGTAGAAGAGAGAAAAAAGGATTGATGTTTTGATGTTTTTGGTAGAAGAGAGAAAAAATTAAAGACTAAATTGTCGATCAACTTTGGCATGTATAAAACAGAAATTTTTAGTACCACATAATCTCTCCTTCTCTCCTTCTGACTGGAGTTTTCTAGCACTCTTTA
The DNA here is from genome assembly GCA_916181665.1 of Avena sativa. NCBI lineage: Eukaryota > Viridiplantae > Streptophyta > Magnoliopsida > Poales > Poaceae > Avena > Avena sativa. Next base: position 374,186,178 of record OV702280.1, read on the forward strand.
TTCAACATAAAACTTAAACTAAAACTTAAAAACTTAACTCAAACATTTATTTCACATGGGTTGCCTTCCATGTAGTGCTCTTTTATGGTCAAAAGCTTGACCTTGATGTTGCTTAATTAGGCCAGATGAGTGGAACACCCACTCCAAAATAGTTGGTCTTCAAAGTGATGGCCTTGTTCTCATCTTGCCTGGCTTTCTTTTTCCTGGGAAAATGAATAACTGATACGTCGTGAACGTATTTATAATTTTTATATGTTCCATGCTTGTTTAGTATCTACTTTGCTTTGCTTTGTATTTACTTTGAGGTATTTTTATATGTTTTCTGGGACTAACCTATTAACAAGATGCCACAGTGCCAGTTGCCTTTTTTTGTTGTTGTTTTTGGTTCCAGAAAAGTTAGAAAATCAATATTCTCAGAATTGGACGGGACAAAAGCCAAAGTCAATATTTTACCATGGGGAACACGGAGCCAAAATACGAGACAGAGGAGGGCCTCGAGGGGGCCACACCCCCTGGCCGCGCGGCCTGGCCTGTCCCGCGCCTGGGGGGTGCAGCCGCCTCGGGCACCCCCTTGGCCTCTCTCTTCGCCTATAAGAAGCCCCCGATACCTAAACCATAAGGACCCCGATCAATCTTCCACGAAACAGTCTGTAGCCGCCGCCACCATCGTCCCTAGATCGGGGGGATCTGAAGCTCTTCCCGGCACCCTGCAGGAGGGGAGAGATCATCCCGGAGGCCTTCTTCATCACCATGCCAGCCTCCGGTATGAAGCGTGAGTAGTTCCACCTTGGACTACGGGTCCATGTAGTAGCTAGATGGTTGTTTCTCCTCTTTTGTGCTACCATATTTAGATCTTGTGAGCTCTGTTCAGGATCAAGATCATCTATTTGTAACCATTCATGTTGTGTTTGTGGGGATCTGATGGATATTGAGATTACTCTGTTAGACTAGTTAATGATTCTATCTTATTGATTATATCATGTTTGTGTTGTTTGTGATCTTGCATGCTCTCAGTTTCTAGTAGCTATCTTGGCCAAGTAGATGCTAGTGACTCCAAGAGGGAGTATTTATGCTCGATAGTGGGTTCACGCCTCTATTTAATCTGGCGAAGTGACATAAATCTCTAAGGTTGTAGATGTGATGTTGCTACTAGGGAGAAAACAACGATCTCTTGTTCATGGAACAATTGTATTGTTTACTTTACACACCTTGCTTAAAAAAAGTTATCTGTTGCTTGCAACTTAATACTAGAGGGAGTTCGGATGATAACCTGAAGGTGGATTACTAGTCATAGATGCAGTTGGATGGCGGTCTATGTATATTGTTGTAATTCCCAATCAAATCTCATAGGATCATGAATGTATAGTATTGCATTGTTATGCATTTCTCTGTCATATCAATTGCCCCGCTGTAATTTGTTTACCCAATATGTTATGTTGTTTATCTTAAGGAGAACACCTCTAGTGAACTATGGACCCCGGTCCAATCTTTACCATTGATACATCTTCCACTGTTACTGTTTACTTTCTGCAAACCACCATTACCTTCCACACCATACAGTTAATCCTTTGTTTTCAGCAAACCGGTGAGATTGACAACCTCACTGTTTGTTGGGGCACAGTCTTGAGTTTGTGTTGTGCAGGTTTCCAGTTGCTAGCAACACCTTTGAGTCGTTTCCTTCCTCCTACTGGTTTGATAACCTTGATTTCTTACTGAGGGCAAACTTGCTGCTGTACTCATCATACCTTCCTCTTGGGGTTTTCCAATGAAGCTCTATAGTGATCTGAGCCGCATCATTAACAAAAGGATCCCGTGAAGGCAACTGGAGCTTCACGTTCCCTTCATGCAAATTAATCAAAGCCTTATTAGTTCTTAAGAAAGGACGATCTAATATGATAGGAGCAGTAGCATCTTCAGGCATATCAACAATAACAAAATCAATAAGAGAAGGACAACCTTTAATGTATACTAAGATATTCTCTTTAATTTCTACTACTTGTTTGTAAGTAGAATCTGTTAGATGCAACTTTAGTTTGGTGATTTTAAAAGAGCCAAGATTTAACTTTTTAAAAAGACTCTTTGGAATTGTTGAAACACTTGCTCCTAAATCACACAATGCAGCTATTTCATTAGCCCCAATTTTAATCTTAATGATGGGATCAAATATATCATCTAGCTTAACAGGTAATTTTTTAGGCTCACGTGCCTTTATTTCTTCAACGAGTACGCAAAAGACTCTTTCTCAAGCTCACGTACCTTTATTGCTACCTGATTAACGAAGTGTTGACACATGGCTTCCTTATTTACTTCACTTACCGGAATCTTGATATTGATTCGTTTTACAAGATCTTCAACTATGTAGGAGCATTGCTATAATCGAGTTCTTCGGGCTCCACCCTTTGGATTCTTATCATCTTGAGATCTTCAACTGGAATGGGCTCAACTTTACCTGCAAATTTAGTTAAAATGAGAGTTTGACTCTCGGTTATCTTACCTAGCTGTGCCTCAACAATTCTTGTTCTTTCTTGGAGGGCCTGCGAATCATTTCTCAAACTAATATCTTGGTTAGATAATTTACCAAATATAGCATCATGATTCTCCATAATTTTAACTAGAATATTGTTTTGCTCATTTTGTGAGTCCATAAAAGATTTAACAGTTTCTTAGAGACTACTGTTACTTGAAGCAATATTATTATTAGAGTTACATGCAGGACTAGAATAATATTTCTGAAAAATTGTATTATAATTCTTTTTCCAAACAGGGTTATAATCATTATGAGCTATGAAGTCTATTTCTTCAATAGTTGGTTCGAGAGTAGCTCTTACCTGGGTTTCCTTACCTTTGACGGCTAATATGAGCCCATCCAACTTAGCATTGAGTTCTTCATTTTCTTGAGGTGTGATGGAGTTCACCTTCTTTGTGTTTGATCTTTCCACATGCCATTGAGCATGGTTGTCATGCATAATGTCTAGCAGCTGCTTTGCTTAGGTAATTTGTTTACCTATAAATGTCCCTCCAGCTGCAGTATGAAGCATAGACTTAGACACATGATTAAGAGCATTATAAAATAAATGGAGAATTAACCAATCTTCCATCCCATGGCTGGGAGATTTTCTCATGCATTCTTTCATTCTCTCCCATGCAATCGCTAGTGGCTTGCGCTCTTCCTATCTAAAACTAGTAATATTAGATCTAAGTTGCATAGTCTTTGCAGGTGGAAATAATTTAGTCATAAATAAAGAAATACATTCCACCCATGATGCAATAGTATTTCTAGGCAAAGATAGCAACCATTCTTTTGCTCTTCCTCTAAGACGGAAAGGAAATAAGCGCAACTTTACCGCGTCGGGGTCAACATCTTTAATGCGCATCATATCACATATTTCAGTGAAATTATTTAAGTGCATACCTGCATCTTCAACAACAGAGCCTCCAAATTGATTATGTTGAACCAAACTTAAATAGTGGGAGCTTAATTTCATAATCTTCAGCAACAATTGTTGGCTGAGTAATAGGAGCACGTAAATAATCATTGTTGGGAGTTGCAAACTCCCATAGATTCTTTTCAGCCATACTTCCTATGTTTTTGGATTTTCTTAAACAAGTACTAATGATGATAAAAAAGAAGAACTTAAAGATTAACTATTTTTTTGTTTTTTCAAATAAAGACTAAAAGCAAACTAACAAAATTTAAAACAAGAATTAAAACTAGCAAGGTTCCTACTAACCTCACCAGGGTAGCTATTTCTTCCCCGGAAATGACGCCAGAAAAAGGGCTGATACCTTCGATCCAGATTACGGATGTAGTATAACTCCTTTTCCCTAGTAGACCTAGGTTTATCGAATCCTGGGGAAGCAGAAAGCAAAGTGAGATTACTTAAATGGACCTTCAAGAGTTTTAGAATTCCTTTTGTGTTTTCACTGTACCAAGAGTTTGCAATCTTTTTATTGTTGTTGACGATGGAGAGAGAGGGCCTAGGGTCTTCGGTTTTCACCAGTAGCTGTGCAAAACATCTGATGGGAATAATAGATAATAATAAAGTATGCATGTAACTGTTAGAGCAAGATAATTATATGTGGGCAGTGCATCCATAATTGCTATCGCCTCTGCGACCGCTTATAGCAATAGCCTACTAGTCTCATCCATAGAAGAAAGAGAACTAATGATATGCATACTAATGTCACCGTTTAATCCCAAGTAAATTCCTCACATATAGCCGTATACCCCTTCTATCATTGGGGTTCCCATCCTGTAGATCAGTCATTACTCACACTCCCTTTACCTGGATCAATCCTCAGGGTCTTGGGTACCTGACAAGTCCTTAGATTGAGGAAAGAGAGGATACTGCAATTATCATATCATACAAACTAGTACATGATCCCATCTATGATAAATAACATGCACAAAAAGCTACATGTCTAGGCCGAAGCCCTTAGCCCAAGGATAATTACTCACACACAGAGATAAAATCAACAATCATAAACATTTTGTAATAGAGATCATAAGGTTGATAGCAAATAGTCTTACAATATCGCCAATTAGAGAAGAGATCTACTATTACAAGTGGTGGAAGATGGTTATGGTGGTGGAGAAGGGTTTAGAGGTTTAGATCTAGATCTATTCCTCCGGCGTGGCGGCTTCTGGTGGCAGGGAGAGTTGAGGTCGAAAAGAAACGTTATTTCCCGTCGCCCAAAGACTCTTTATATAGGGGCCCCTTCACGAAATTTGTGCTGTTTGACCTAATTAAGTCGATAGAAACTATACGGACGGAATAAATTTCCCCCCATATATTTGGTCGTTAAGGCTTCTGCCTCCACTTCACGGCTCATGCTTTCTCTGACGTGTTGGAAATATCGTATCTTTGGCATTTATGTAGTGATTCCCATCATCATATGTCATTATCTGCGCAGGAGAAAATAGCAAGAAAGGATTGCATACCCCTTTGATCATTAGGCATTAGTGGCAGGGTTTAGAGAGATATTTCATCAAATATATGAATAATATCTAGTTTAAATGCAGACGTGGATGGCTATATTTCATAGCCATCAACCATCCAAAGGCACCTTCAACGACTAGTGCCACCACCAAAATGGCACCAAGAGCAAGTCTTCATTCACGACATCAAGATTCAATGTCTACACTTTACTTCCAAGACCTCGTGAACAAGAAAAATGAGGCCCTATACTTTGCCAAGTTGGATGAGTATGGCAAGATGATGTCTACACTTCAAGATGGGAGAAGCCAAGGCCACATATGTGATGAAGTCGACATGAGCACCACTCTCGACAACAACATGAGCCTAATTCTACCACTACTACAAGATGGCCACAAGACGGCCGAGCATGGGATTTTCCCTTCGACCATGGAGGCTAGCGATGATGCCCATCTTATGGCATCCAACCATGAAGGAAATAGAGTTGAGAATGGTGAGCATGGGATTTTCCCTTCACCAAAGGAGGCGCATGGAGTTTAGGAAACCGAGCCTATCCCTATATGCTTGAGTGATGATGTGGTACCAATCCCATGTGAGTATGAGATACACTTAGCCCACTTGAGTAAGAACAAGAGTGACATGAGTGACCCCACCTTATGTGAGATTGAGTGCTTCCACTTTGAGGGCATGAGTGATACACCTAGTGATTTGAGAGTGGTAGTTGATAGGTCAAGTGAGTCCATTTTGATTTCTAATAAGGATGGCAATTTTACCTGTATGGGTAGGATATGAGCACACTTTTATATCCATGGGTAATACCCATAACCTACCCATTAAGTTACGGATATGGGCATGGGTATAGACTTGTACCCATGGGTATACCCATATCTTGCATGTTTAAACTAACATCTCAAACTTACCTGTAGAGTGTCAATCTATGCAGAAAGAGGCCTCGGGACAGGTATGCGATTGTGAATTCTAAACTTTGATACTTTCATGTACTTGTCTACCTATTATTAAGTAGAGACAATTGTATTTTTTCAAATATATATTATTGATGAACGTAAAATTGTGAATAACTCGTGTACTTTTGGATCTACCCACTGGGTACTCAACTGGTATGGGTGTGGGTAAAGTTTTACACCCGCGGGTACGCGTATGTGTAAAGTTTTAAACCCATTGAATACACGGGTATGAATATGGTATTGCTCTACCCTGCCCATACCCTACCCATTACCATCCTTAATTTCTAACGACTTACCCTCTACCTCTAGTGTGTTATTTTATGTTGTCCTACATTCCATGGATGAAGACGCACCAAGCCATGAAGCAATGATGCCTCAATTGGAGAAGATGTACATGGTGAATGAAGAGGATGCTACGCCATGGCTACATCAAGAAGACGAAGTCGTCCACAAGGAGGCCACTACTACCACAACACCCACTTCATATGAGAGGTATGAATAAGGTAAAAATAAGGGTGTTGATGATGCCATGATCCCACTAGTGGACATGATGACTTGTGATGATTTGCATGTTATGGATGATATTTGTGACATCGCATATGATTCTTTCATGTTTCCATGTGATACTTTTCCTTTGCATAATGTTGATCGTGTGAAATTATTTGATTGTGATGACGTTTCCATAGACATGCCATGCTATAAATGTTTCATTTTTCCCATTGTTGCTTGCAATATGATGAACAATTGCTCTTTCAAATGTATTGCTTGCAATAATGATGAAATTACTTATAGTGTTGTGACAAACTTGATGAATAATTTCTCTTTCCCTATGTTTGTCAGCAACCATAATATTGCTTTGTACATGCTTGGCCATCGTAGTTATCCAATTTCTCGCTTGCAATAAGTTGAATACTTTGTCTATCAATTTTTTTGTTTGCAATAATACTTATCATATGCGTTACGATAAGATGGCCCCCATAGCTTTCTCAATGTTTAGAGATTTTGATGATTGCCGTGATAAGCATGTTCCCCACTTGCATACTCATCATGCATATATTTCATACTTGATTGACATTAATGTGCACAAGAAGAGATACGTCATGATGGATGATGTGTTTCTCTACCATGCACACACATTCTTCCTTTTGTGTATGATGTGTGTAAGTAACTACACTATATTGTCAACCTCAGTTCATCACGAGTTGACAAAAAGAGCTCTAGAGAGCATCCCACAAGTGATTTGAAGATCAAACCCAGCTCTGATACCTTTTGCATGCTTTGAATCTTTCATGTTGACAAATTGCTCTTTCCTATGGTTTGCTTGCAAGCATGTCAATGGTATTATCTCACCTTGTGACATTCATGTTTTTTTGTTATTGGATATTGATGCTTTGTGTGTTGCAACAAAATGGTGAACAATTTCTCTTTCCGATGTTTTGTGTGCAACCATAATGCCATTAAGAGCATGTATTTTCATGAGAGCTTCCAAGTATCTCGTATAGTTGTTGCAACAAACATAATGAACACTTGCTCTTTCATATGGTTTATTTGCAAACATGTTGTTTTTGCTTCCACTTAGGATACTCATATTCCCATGATATTTGCTTTAGATAATTTGTGTGTGACATCCAACATGTCGAACAATTTCTCTTTCCAATGGTTGGTTTGCACACATAATGATGTTGCTTTGGACATTCTTACTCATGTGTTTTTGTCAAATTCTTCCATTCTCATATCAAAGATGTTGATATATATCTTAGTCAATTGCTTTGAGTGCCACACTAATACGTTATATTGATTTTTTGAGTTCCCACATTTGGATGATGTTCAAACAATTTCCATGCATATTGACCTTGCATATACATTCCGTTTGCTATCCGTTTGTTGTGCTAATAGTGTTGTGAAAAAGAATGGACATGCCACAAATGACATGCTCCTCTATCACGCACGGAAATATTTTGCTTGGTCTTTGTTGTGTGAAGGTACAATTTATTATTCGTCAACCTCTACCAACCAAGATTTGACAAGGAGAAATGTAGAGGATTACCTATGTATGCGGTTCTTCGAGCTATCTCTACAACATAAGGTGACTTCCTTATACTTGATAACTCATGCTATAATCTTCATGAATTGTCTACTCTCTGAGTGTTGCTTCACTTTTGTTGTGAGCTTTTTAGGCTTCATGGAAGTTGAAGGAACATTGAAGTGTTGTCAAATCAATCTTCCCGAGGACGACTATATGGTGAACCCCAGGATAAAAAATCTCTCTCGGCCTATTGTACTTTGTGATGAGCATGTAGAGTCAAGGAAGACTCTTTTTGAAGGGGGGAGCTGATGTATCCTGACCTATGGTCGTTACCACATCAAAGTCTCCAACTTACACCAAGTCGTCATGGACTCCAAAGGTCAATCCATTCCTCTATGTGAGCCCACTTCCTACCCTATTGAATGTTATACTACTTCATACTCCGTCACATATGCATGATAGGTTCATACAGACAAGTACGGAGGAAAGGGAGGAAGCCTGGAGCACCAACCCCGATAAGACGGAGCCTTGGAAGAGGAGACATAAGAAGTTGCACGAGAAGCACCAAAGTCTCTGGACCTATAGACCAGAGTCTCCGGACCGACACACCGAAGTCTCCGACCGACCTCCAGACCGGCCACAGAAACTGACCCGGGGATAGTCTACATGCCCCTCTGGAGAAGGACCGGAGATAGAACGGAATCTTCGGCCTGAACCGCAGTCTCCGGCCAAACACCCCAGAGTCTACGGTTTACGAGATGGTCCTATGCGCCGCCATCTTGGACCTTGGCCCATGAACCCCCTTATTCCGTCCAAACCCTAGTTTTATCCCAAAACTACCCCTTGTTAAGTGGTTGGACTATAAATAGATCCCCCACCCTTCATGTATTCCGGAGGCATAGATGATAGACTAAAGACAACCCCCATTGTGGAATCTCTAGTTTTGCCTCATCCCCCTTACCAAGGGTACCGACTATTGTCACCAACCTTGATTGGACTTTGCATCATTCCTCCATCATTGTACAAGGCCTTAGAGTCGATGTTCCTTCTCAAAGTTGTCAAGATCCTTCCCAAGGTGTTCTTCCCTCTCTGATGTGGATTTGAGGGAGCATGTTGAATGATCTTTCCTTGCAAGGATTCTATCGGACTGGTGGCCACCATTCAGGAGCAATAGGTCTTGTATTGTGTGAGTTTTGCGTGTGTTCATCATGTTCTTCATGACGTGTGTGTTCGCTTCTGCTACCTTCTCCTTTTCCCCTCGATTTTGCATCGATTTCCACGGAGATTTGTGAAAGATCGGGCAACCCTAAGGGGACACCCCTAACATTAGAGATCAGCATCCGAGAAGCTCTGGATTGTATCAGGAATTTCACGGAAATTGACTCGTGGATGAGCCATCATCTGGTTCAGCCTATGCCTTAGTAGCAATTTTCCTGCTCCAGCATCGGTGAAGACGGATCTAGAGCTGTTGTATTCATCCTCATCTGCAGATTCGATCTCAATATGGAGAATAGAATCGAACTTGTCCTCCACCACAAGAGTGGGTTGGGTGGGTTTAGGGATTTCTGAGATCGGAAACTCGGCCGCCTCTGCGGACAAAGTAGATCCAGATTGATCTTTCGCCCCTATCATCACTGCTAGGGTAGGTTGGGCAGGTTCAGTGGAACTGAGGTAGATGCCGATCTCTCCGATAGGTGATGGTGTAGGTCATATGGGCTCCCTAGCTGGAATTCATGTATCTTCGAGGAGGACAGGAGGCACGTAGATACTTTCACCGATTCCCGTACACGGAGATTCCCCTCGGACGAAGGTCCAAAGGTCACCTTCCCCATGGTGGATGCCAACTATCATCGGACTGATGGAAAGTACGCCATGAGAGGGGTCCTCGAGGCATGAGAAAAGGTGGGGTCTGAAATGTATGGTTGTCCGGGACGATGAGCACCCAAGTTTATCCAGGTTCAGATCCGACTACGGTGGCCGGAGCCTACTCCTGCTTGCAATCTAGTATACCGGCAAAGCCGGATGTTACAAGGGATTACAAGAGAGGGTTCCTCCTGTGCGAGTAGGTTATGGTTTTGCCCTAAAGGCTGGACCCTAGGACAGTTTATATAATCATCCGTTTTGGATCAGGAGAAACCTATCCGGCTACTATACTAAGTCAGTACAAGATACAACTTGCACTAGAAGCAAATCTATAGCCCTAAGTAGGTAAGTCTTCTGGGCCTTCGTATAACCGGATGGGCCTCCGTATTCTTTCTCTAACTGGGCTGCCCGTGGAGCAAAGCTCTAACTCATAGGTGGGCCACCCTGGTCAGTGAGTAGCTACGGGTATACCTGGAAAGTATATCCCTAACAGCAGCTTCGGTTTCCGCCCACGAGGTGATCGATGAAATGCCTGAGTCTCAAGCAAGTGCAGCCGATATGAATGTTACGAATTCATGTCACAATTGGATTTTTCACACTCTCAAGGGCTCGACGACCCCAAATTTTGTGATATGTACGAAGACACGACAAATGAAGAAGTGGTTGATGAAGAGGTGGACGATGAGTATGTGGACGAGGAAGAGGAGGCTGCCAAGGATGACGCCGAGGAAGAGGTGAACGGGGGGGGGGGGGGGGCGCCAACACAAACCAAAGCCAAGGCCGGTAGCAAGGGCAAGTGGTCCGCCAACTACAATGAAGAGGAAGATGTTGTGTTGTGCCATGGTTGGATGAATATCTTGATAGAGGTTCGACAATGATGCTAATTTTTTTCCTTTGAGTGTTTGGGAATCGATTCTGATGGCCACCATTTATAGGAGCAAAAATATGCTCATCTATTATAGGGAGGCTTTTAGTCCTCTATATTTTTGGGATCGGTTAGAGATGCTCTTAGCTAGATTTTTTTGGATGATTTGCTTTACGAGTTGTGGTGGAATTCTTTCCGAAGCTTTAGTTGCAACATAAGGTAATGTTTGATTCGTAATATTCACAAAATGCGGGAATTGGAAAACCGCAGGATCGGAGTGGCATGTCCACTTCAATCCTATAAGATTAGAGACATATACATGATTTTTTATCAGATAGTGTTTGATTGCACAACAAAACCAAAGGAATTGTACAAATAGGTTGGAGTGAATGAAAATTTTCCTACAAAATAGAGTGCAAACGAATCCTTTCAAGTAATTTCTAAGCATTGTAATCCCTTGAATCAAATGATATTTGTAGGAAAAAATCCTAAGAATCCAAATCATACACAATTCGTTTGAATCAAACAAGTCATAAATGGGCATGCTACTTACCAGGGTAGATGTATGAAATTCCTCACGCGAATATTCATCATTTTTTGGCTGATCTGGTCTAGAATTATCTATTTAGTTACATTAGAACTACACATATATAAACTCTAGAAACCTCTAATATTTTTTCAATCCGGGCACATATGTTGTAGAACTCTATACTAATATCAAGAATACTAAAATGGACACACCTGTACAAACGTTTTATACTAGCATGACGTGTACAAATTAATCTTCATTGAACAAGTTGTAATATTCTACTTCACATTAGTCAGATTTATGAAGAAAATATGGCTTAGCGCAAAAATATGGACAAAATGGCAAACCAACATGTGGTTGGAATTCAAAGCCCAGGTTTAACACTGTGTGTTGCATAAAAGACGGAATATTTTTTTCAGTGGGAGGCGACGCTGCCGTCGGTAAAGAGGCGCCCGTGGTGACTTCGTCAATTTCAAGATCCGATCCGCCGTCTCGGTCTCTTGAAGGTGCTCATACGGGTAGGATGTGCTGTCCATATAGGTGAGTGCATATATGTGTTGTGTGCGCCTACGATTGTATTGTGTTTCTAAAAAAATAAAAATGCAAGACCACATATATCCTCTAATATCTGTTGAATCGTGTTGGGCTGCGGTTGAAACTGTTGAATGTGTTGGGCTTAATGCATCACTGTCAGCCCACAATCTCATAAGCTTTTTTGTCACATCTCAACTCTCATGTCCTAATCACACCTGCTAATCACAAGTGACGAATTAATGATGAGTATTTGGACAATTTGTACCGTGGTTTAGGTGATCGAACAGCACGGTGATCTATAGAGACAGCAGTTTGTTACTTAAGCTAACTCCACTGGGAGCAATTTTTATAGGATTCACACACTGACGTCCGCCTTGGTTAACCACCCTCGTCAGTATATAGTGATTTCGTACCTCTCCAACGACCAACAAGACCTGGTACAATCAGCAGAATAGTTCACTCTCCATTAAGAATGGCACTAGTACTAAACTACAACCCACAAAAAGGGTTACTCCGATGTGAACACCGTACTACTTCCGTTCGTTTACAAGTGTAAAACCACATTTTCAGAACAAAAGTGAAGCAAATAATTGGTGATGGGCAGGGCATTAGTTAATGGAGAGTAGGTCAATTTTTTACGCAGCACCACACACCACTAGTTAAATCTCTCCGCTAGTGCCAACCCAAAGTTAAGAAATTGCGATCGTAGCATGGTCCTGGCTAGTTGAGAAGGTATAACGAAAAATTGACTCCAATAGTTGGTTCCCCGACCAGACAGCGCGCAGTTCACGCTGGGCAGACCGAGACGTATAGGGTGGACACACCCCGTGATCCCACGGCAGCAGTTCACCTTCGCATTTCCTTATGCCTAGATCTCGTCTAGCTTGTTAATTTTGTAGGATGATTTGCTTTAGTAGTGGTGGTGGAATTCCTATGTTTCCGAATTCTTTCTGAAGTGGTTGCAGCAATAAAAATGGTATATGCTATCCAGATATTTGGAAGGTTTTTTCTTGTCATCGTCCTTTTTCTGGACAAATGTTCTGGTGCAACTTACAAACTTAGGATCCATCGAGACTCAACTTCAACCCTGCAAGAAATAAAGATCTTCCTCTAAAATGGTACTAGTCCCTATGGATGAAAACAAGATCAGTGGGTGGGAGAAGTGATCCGGGGCTGAAAAGGAGGATTCCTCACGGGAGTATGCAATGCCTGTTCCTGTCGGACGTGGCGAAGAAGATGCCGTGAAATCAGGCCAGAAAATCTTGCATAAGATCTATGGGTTTGATTGTATTCGTTACAATACTGCCGGGCATCCAATCCGATGCATCCAAGATGACTTTTAGAAGAAGCTAATCTACATAATTTATGTTTCTCTTGGCACCGCTGACTCTATTGGCCGTCCACTTTCGATTCGTTTGTGATACTTTATTGCGCCTTTGATTGAAGTACTAATCTTCATAGTATAGAATTGATGATCGCCTTTGTCAGCAAGTATGCAGGTCGTCATCCATGAGGTTGCAAACTTGCGACGGCGATGTACAATCCTTGATTTGAGCATTTCGGGTTGCAAACTTCCAAATGATTTCTTGGGTGATTTTTTTGAAACTAGATTTCTTGGATGATTCGGTTCCGTGAGACCTACAGGTTTTCACTTGCACGCATGTCCATCATACTGTCATAAAAAGTCGGTGTTTCTGAAAATGCCGGGCTCAGTGTTGCTACTTGCTACACAGTTCATAAGCTACAAGTTCTGAACCTCCGATGCACCGCCACTCTGAACCTGATTACACTGTTCTGTTTCTTCATCGCAGATCAAATTATTATGACATTGCCACTTTCTCAAATTCGGACAGTAGGTTCATCCCAGGCAGAGTAGAAAACAATATATTCAGAAAATTTACAAGATTTACATGTCATCTACTAGATCGTTTTGGTCCGGAAAATGAATTCCATTCCACAACAGCAGAACAAAATAGCCAAGTTAATCTGGGGGAAGAGAAGTGGAGAGGGAGCCCATGCATCCATCCATGGCTCTGTCTCGTGGCTCTAAAGTTCTAACCTTGGGAAAATGCTAGAAACAAAACCGTCCAGCCAGGCGTCCGTACGTCCGTACGTACACCACTAATGCAACCAGTTCTAATCGTGCAAGGGTTCGCGTGTAGTCATAGACGGGTACGTATGTGTGTCTCCGCGAAGGTCGCGGGTTCTGACGGCCGGAGCACCGGACGGTCGGATCGGATCACACGCGCAACGCCGGGCTCCTTGCGGCGAAGCCGGCGTCGTTCCACGGGGTGGCGTTCACCATGGCACTCTGGTGCTGGTGCTGACGGTGGTGGTGGTGGTGGTGCCGGTGGGGGTGGGGGTGCTCCTTCCGCGCCGACACCGCGTGCGCCGCCGCGTGCTTCTTCCGCCGGTGCCTCGCCCTGTCCACCTCGATCTGCTGCCGCCTGCACTCCTCGCTGCAGAACGGCGTGTCACCTCTGCACGCACGCAACAACAACAGTAGTCTCAAGTTCACACCTGCAACAACCGAATCTCTCTTTGCGACGAATGGAACGACGATGGACGTGCCTGTACATGAAGATGTCGCCGGAGAGGGACTTGGCGCAGAGGGAGCACTCCTCGAGGAAGTGGTGGCTGTTGGCGGCGTCCGACTCGTGGACGTAGAACATGGACGACGGCGGCGGCGGCGGCGGCGACGGGGGCTTCATGTTCGGGATGGCACCGCTCCCCTTCATCATGCCTGCGGCGAAACACAGAGCGCCTTAGGCGAGCGAGAAGTGGGAGCAATGCCGCCGTGACATGGGCCACTAAATGTACGTCCAGGAGCTCGCCTGCCTCCGTCTTCCGGGGTGTGCACAAATAGGGCACTGCCCACCGCCATTTTTAGCAAACGGCGAACGATGAGAGGCTGCGATTTCGCGACGACGGGTCGGAGGAGGACGATGCTATGAATAGACAGGATCCAAGGCGCGCGAGGAAACTAAGTATTCCGTTTTTGTTGTGTTTCTTCTTTGGTGGAAATGGGTAACTCAAAACCAATCTTTCCCTGATTTACTAGTCTCTTCGATCCATATTAGTTATCGTTGAATCACATGGCTAGATACGTTCAATCCAGCAACAAATAATATGGAACAGAGGAAGTATCAATCTCTGCATCTGTGCTCATACTAAATCACAGTGAGTTGGAGACTTGGATCGGATGCTTCCTTAGTATCGCATTTTTACTCCCACCGGCTACGTGCCATATGGCTGCAATCATCGCTCACGGAGAGGCCATTTTTCCTGAAATGGTAATGGTCATATGTGCCATTGCTACCTCAACAATCACATGATGTTCAGACTAACACGAGACCCTTACAAATTTTAGATTGTGGTGAAGAGAAACCATGTACTAATTGTATCCATAAAACAACCTACCAAACTATAGGTACATGGCCGAAAGACCTACCCACCGCCCTCAAAGGCGAAAAGGAGGACCGGTCACAAACTGAAGCGCCTTAGAGAAACTCTAGCAGATTTCCAAAACGGACCACCTTCTAGAAAAACCGCGCAACTCTAATATCTACTCCCTTTGTTTTAAAATATAAGATGTTTTAGATTTATGAATAAAATGTATTTAGACTTTTTTTAGTAGTAGGTTCATTCCAAACTTGAGTAAACCTACACACAAAAACAAGTCTAGATACATTTCATTCACAAAGCTAAAACATCTTATATTTTGAAACGGAGGGAGTATTTTTAAATACCCCTTCATGTGAGTCTAGGGTGAAATCCAGTTCCTAAGTTTTTTGATCTGACGACGTTTGCGTGTCTTTTCCATGCATCATGAAGAAGTTGCTTTGGAAAATTGCTCTGCCCCCTCGTTTCAAAATATAAAATATTTTAGGTTTGTAAAGAAAATATATCTAGACTCCTTTTAGTGTGTAGATTCATTCCAAACATGAGTGAACTAACATATTAAAAGAAGTCTAGATACATTTGCTTCACAAAGCTAAAACATCTTATATTTTAAAACAGAGGGAGTAGTAAGGAAAACGTATCTAATAGCGCTGTCTACCATTTTTTATAAAATAAATATACTAATATCAAGAAGATACCAATTACATCCGCCATCTGCAATAACATAATGTATGTAACAAGTCGAGACATGAAGGATGCATACAGACAAAAGGAAAAACATGCATTGCCAAAACCCACATCAACGGTAAATACTGCTCACCAAGCTCAGATTCGCCGGCACGCACAATCGGTTTTGACATGGACATCGCCACGCAAACTAAACCACAGCGGTACGACGTGATGTAATTCATCGTCTTCTACACATCTGTTGCATACACACTAGGAGACAACCTCGACCATGCATAGCCTTGACGTGGACATCGCCACGCGACCGAAAGCCATACCTTGTAAAGAGTTGTCGGGTGTCATCATCATTGACGATACCTTCGAACATTGCCGTTACATTCCGATCTGTGGCGTTACCTTGGTTATCATGGCGGTTGATGTCGTAGAAGCCCAATGATGATGGCATGAAGTGAGACATCCGTGGGTGAAGGTCGCCTCATTTCTCGCCCAAACCCGCACCATAAATGGTTGTGGACTTGTGGTGCCCCACACAAGGCTGCATCCGCGGGTTATTAGGTCATCGCGGCCATGCAAGATGGCCGGCACACCACTACCCCACTAAGATGTCGAGGAAGAAGGCCGCATCCACATGGACCAGTGTTGCCTACTACTAATGCCAATAAGCAAAATAAAGACTAATCGTTAAGTTTTGAATACAATAACACTAAATGGGCAAATGCCAACAAACGAGATCAACAAGATCTCAAACTTTTCTACACTTCTCGTTGTTTCGGATTTTATTTTCTATGCGCTTAAAACCGCGTCCTTCATTGGATGGATTCGGCTATGGCAGTGCACAAGAGTCCTCCTTTTGGTTGCTTTCATCATGTAGGGGTGTTATTTATTTATTTCTTCTAGTGTTGTTTGTATTTATGTACCGGTGCCAAGGGTTTCATATTGTCGCCGAGTGCGAAAACTCTCTTTGGCTCTCGAGCTCTGGTCATCCTTTTCTATTTAATAAAAATAAAATAATATTTACAACTCCCACAATAATCTGAAATGAAAAAATTACATGTTAATTCATATTCCACAATCATGCAAAATCGCAACTCCATATATTCTTGGCTACACACAAATGACAATATCCAATAATGTTTGGAATCTTGAAAATATGCATAGTTCGCTAAACCCATGTCCATATTTGTTTTCCTTTTTTTGTGTTGCTGGGACGATAAAATATTTTGAATTAAGATTTTGCATGCAGTAGGATACATCATTGTGTACATCCAAAATTTGTTCTACAAATCACCATCTGCCTGAACATTTGCGCGCCTGCGGACGCACATAGCAGAGTACTCGATCACCCCAACTTGTGTTGAAATATTCTGCGCTCGTTCTCGCACCTGCACCACGAGCACTGAACACGTTCCTTTCGTTTGTTATTACTAGCGGTGAAGAAAAAAATGCACTACTCCTACCACTCGTATCTTTTTCTTGTCACGAAATTTGCAGGCAATAAACCACGTACCCCACATGTCCACAGACATGTCATTCGGTCGCTGTCCTGACAACGCGAGATGAGCACATCCCCCAACCCCTCCGGGAAAAAAACTGAAACACCAATTATTGTCGCCTTCGCAGGCGTCCTTAACTCCGAACAACGACAAGGGCGTGGCGTCCATCCCTTTTCCGAAAGCTGCCCGCCATTAAAACCGCCTGTAAGCACCTCCGTTTATTCAAACCCGTCCTCGTCACGCCCGGACAAGTCCAACGCCGAGACATCAACCGGCCGGTGCCGCCGCCGTGACACACACCGGCCGCGGTATCCGACCCCCGTTCGCCGCAACCAGCCAACCGCTAGCTAGGACCAACGCCGTCGCGGTTTCGCGTGCGTGCACCTGCACGGTTCCGATCCGGTCTCCGGGTGTAGCGGGCAGAGGGGGCAGGGCGGCGCTGGCGCGGAGCACGACGGCGCACGGGGGTGCGATCGATCCGGCTGGCACGTGCGGGCCTCCCGCCGGTGCGCCCCGAACCACCGGCACGTACGCCGAGATGCCCTTTTCGCCGTGTGTGTTTGTTTTCCCGTCCGGCCACGTACGTACGGTGGCGCGCCTCGTGCGAGCCCGGTGGCCGTAACATGGCGAGCGAATCGTCCGAGCCAGCCCACGTCCTCTTCTGAGCACGGAAACCAACCAGCAAAACTGGGTTTGTTTATGCGTGCATGATTAACAATTGTCGAGCCGCTAGATTGCATGATGCCTAGTAAATGATTCTCCATCGATCGCACATGGGCGGTGAAATCTACGGGCTGGACTACGAGAAAGATTTGTTATCTCTAGGTTTAGTGTAGTGTTCTTAATTAGGTCCGCACTAGCGCCAACATGCTTTCGCTTTGCGATAGTTCAGCGTTTCTTAACGGTGAGGGTACGCAGGGAGTGAGGTCAGGTCTCTCGAGAACGCTGTTGGTACTACTCCTAAGGTGCTATTGGTACACGTACGGTATGGGACGAGAGGAGAGGACTCGTGTCTTGTTCTGCTGCAACGGTAGCCGACAGGTGGGCCATACATCTAAGGTGCTTTCCAAAGGTCCACATGCCAGCCAAACAGGTTAATCAAGGAAACAGTAAGGTGAAGAGTTGCCTGCGATGCTTAGAGCTGTCCGGACACCCCTTTTCGCTTCATTCCGCGCCCCACGCGTTCCGTCCTGCTGGGTTCTGTCTGTATTCGCCGAGCGATTTTTTGGCTCAATATGGTAAAAACTCGTCGTCTTGAGAAGGACCGGAAGAAAAACGTTGGCCGAAGCTAAAAAAGCCTCTTGATGGCCATCGAGGCACGGATGGACACGGTTTATCATGGTGGTGTCACAACAGATGCCATGAGATGGCTTAATTTAGAGCCGAATGGGTGTCACACAATCCGGAGAGGGAGAGTGCGATGAAGACCGCACACACGAGAACACAAACACATGATGTACCCAGGTTCGGGGCTCTCCTAGCGAGATAACACCCCTACTCATGTATGTCTAACTATATATCCCAAGTAATCACTATGGCTACAAAGGTGCTCCTTGAGCTCTAAGCAAGAGGAGGAAGAAGCTCTCTTCGCCTCTCTCTTTTCTAAGTCTCTAAGGGGGAAATAAGGAACATGGGGTTGATCCCTCTCTCTGGAGGCCCTGGGGCACCTTATATACAGTGCCCAGGTTACAAAGGTTAGGGAACATGTGGCAAGGAATATCCTCTACCGACGGTATGAAAGTCGTTGCCTTGGGACCGCCAGATGCTCCTCTTGTCGCTGGGTCACCTCCTGATAATCCTCGATGGGAAAAGACAGGCCCATCCCTGACAACGGTTTCCACGCTGACAACGGTCACCTCCTGGTTATCCTTGATGGGACTGTTCACCGTAATCCAGGGGAACGCCTGCAGGGAAACAGATATCCTCTACGGGATTCTCGGGAAGAAACTAGGGCATTGACTTTGAGACCGACATGTGACTGTTGGAGATATGCCCTAGAGGCAATAATAAATGTAGTTATTATTATATCTTTGTGTTCATGATAAATGTTTACATTCATGCTATAATAGTATTAACCGGAAACATTAATACTTGTGTGATTTGTAAACTGAAATAGAGTCCCTAGTAAAGCCTCTTCATAATACTAGCTTGTTGGTTAATATATGATCATGGTTTCCTGATCATGAACATTGAGATGTTGTTAACAACAAGATCATATCATTAGGAGAATGGTATGATGGACATACTCCTATAGATAAGCGTAGCATAAAGATCAAGTCATTTTAATAGTTCAATTGCTATAAGCTTTCTGATACATAGTAACCTAATTCTTTCGACCATGAGATCATGCTAATCACCATCACTGGAAGGATGCTTTGATGACATCAAACACCACACCGTAATTGGGTGGCTATAAAGGTGGCAATGAGTGTTCGGAAAGTATGGGTTGAGGCACATGGATCAAGAGTGGGATTTGTCCATCCATATGACAGATAGATATACTCTGGGCCCTCTCGGTGGAATGTCATCCAATTAGCTTGCAAGCATGTGACTAGCTCACAAGGGATCACATACCATGGGAACGAGAAAAGAGTACTTATCGGTAACGAGGTTGAACTAGGTATGCAGAGATACCGACGATCAAAACCTCGGATAAGTAAACTATCGTGAGACAAAGGGAAATTGGTATCGTATGTAAGTGGTTCATTCGATCGCAAAGTAATCGTAGAAATATGTGGGAGCCATATGAATGTCCAGATTCCTCTATTGGTTATTGATCGGAGAAGTGTCTCGGTCATGTCCGCATAATTCACGAACCGTAGGGACGCACACTTAAGGATTCGATGTTGTTGTGTAGTTATGGAATGATGAGTAAGAGACCGAATGTTGTTTGGAGTCTCGGATGGGATCCGGGATATCACGAGGAGATCCGGAATGGTCTGGAGAATAAGATTCATATAAGGAAAGTCCTGTTTCGGAGTTCGGGAATGATTCCGGTGTTTTCACCAGGAATGTTCTAGAAGGTTCCGGAAGGTCCGACACTCCGGAGGGGAAGGGTACGTGAATGTGTCATGACAATATGGAATGGTTGCATCATGTACTAGGTCACTTGGCTGGGCAAAATAAAGAGAGAAATCAAATCCAAGTTTGAAAGTCAAACGCCAATTTGAAAAAGTCAAACAGCAAGTTTGCTTGGTGGAGGGAGAGTAGGAAACCTACTTGGGGAGGAAGTCCCCTCCCTCCACCCGCCGGCCAAGGAGGCCGAGTTGGGGGAGGACTCCCTCCTCTCAACCGGCCACCCTCCACCTATATAAGGAGGGGTAGGGCGCCCCTACCCCTCACACTCAAACCCTAGCCCCAAGCCGCCGGCCTCCTCCAAGTCGTCGTCGCCTAGGGCCTCCTCTAACTCAGCGAGTTAGGGTTTCCCCAAACCCTAGCAGCCATCGTGCTGCCGGAATCGCGAGGAGAGTGCTACAACCTCCGCTGACTGCTGGAACAAGGGAGAGGAAGGTCTTCATCGAGTACCGAGCGTGTGACCGACTGCAGAAACGCTACCGGAACGCAGTGCCGGAAGGATCGTCTATGCGACCTTGAGATCGACAAGAGTACGACTACATCATCCACGAGAATCTGCTCTCGTTAACCGCTTTGGAATCTTCGAGGGTGAGTTCCTCTATCGACTCGTTGCTACAATCTAGTAGATAGATCTTGGCTTGTTTGTTTGCATGCGGTAGAAATTTTTTGTTTTCCATGCTACGAACCCTTACAGTGGTATCAGAGCCGTGTCTATATGTAGATCTGTTGCACGAGTAGAACACAATGGTCATTGTGGGCGGTGGTGCTTTTATTATCAATTGCTTTTTGTGTACTTTGCATCTTGCGGTATGATGGGATGAAGCGGCCCGGGCTAACCTTACATAACGTCGTTCATGAAACTTGCTCCACGCTCAATATGCAACTTGTATGGCATAAGTGGCTTTGCGGGTGCCTGTCTCTCCCATCATAGTATAGATCCAATTTACAACGGACACTTGATAGTTCAAGCATCAACGTTGTGGTTCTTGTTCGTAAGTTAGAGCGACACTTATTGAATGCCCCAAACCACGTAAAATATGCAAAGAAAATTAGAGGCGTCTAACTTTGTTTTGCAGGGGTGTGCTGTGATGTGATATGGCCATGATTGTGATTATATTTGATGTATGCAATGTTCCTTATTGTAAGTTGGCAACCGGCAGGAGCCATATGTTGTCTTTAAATTCTATTAAGACCCGCATGTCTATTCAAAGTAGTTGTAATAGTTGAAACTGGTGGACGACAACCATGAAACGGCGCCATTGACCTTGACGCTATACCGGTGATGATGGAGATCATGTTCGTGCTTGAAGATGGAGATCATAAGCACAAGAAGAAAGGCCATATCATATCACATATTATGAATTGCACGTGATGTTAATCCTTTATGCATCTTGTATTGCTTAGTTAACGACGGTAGCATTATAAGATGATCCCTCAAGCACACAAATTTCAAGTTTTAAAGTGTTCATCCTTAGTAAGCACCATTGCTAAAGCTCGTTGTTTCGAAGCACCACGTGATGATCGGGTGTGTTAGATTTTGCGAGTGTATACAACGTGAGCAAGCCAGATTTGCTCATGCGGAAGCTAAGGTTTGATCTTGACGAGCCTAGCATGTACAAACATGGTCTCGGAACACGGATCACCGAAAGGTAAATCATGAGTCATATAGTAGATATGATGAACATGTTGATTGTTCGCCATTGAAGCTACATCAACTCTCGTGATGATCGGTTTTGATGTGATGGATTTGGTTCGTGTGATCACTAGAACAATATGAGGGATATTGTTTTGAGTGGGAGTTCACCTAGATTAATTTAACTATTAATTAGAACTCAATTTATCATAAACTTAGTCTAAACTATTGAAAATATGTTGTAGATCAATGGCGGCCCCTACCATCAATTATAATGCGTTCCTAGAGAAAGAAAAGTTGAAAAACATTGGAAGCAACTTCGCGGATTGGTTCCGCAATTTGAGGATTGTACTCAATGCTGGTAATTTGACCTATGTGCTGGATGCACCGCTGGGTGACCCGCCTGTAGCTACTGCTATCGATGAAGTAAAGAATGTTTACCTCACTCGGAAGAATCAGTACTCCATATTTCAGTGTGCTATCTTGTATGGTTTGGAATCGGAGCTTCAGAACAGGTTTGAGAACCATGACCCACATGATATTGTCCGTGAACTCAAAATGATATTTGAGGCTCACGCGGCAGTTGAGAGTTATGAGGCTTCTGAAAAGTTCTTTAACTGCAAGATGGAAGAGGGCAGCTCCGTCAGTGAGCATGTGCTTAAGATGTCTGGGCATGCAAACAAACTCCAAAGTTTGGGTATAGTGATTCCTAATTCTTTGGGATTCACCGTGTCCTCCAATCACTACCACCAAGTTACAAGAACTTTCTGATGAACTACAATATGCAAAACATGGACAAGACGTTGCCAGAACTCTTCTCCATGTTGAAATCTGCAGAAGTGGAGATCAAGAAAGAGCACCAAGTGTTGTTGGTCAATAAGACCACCAAATTCAGGAAGCAAGGCAAGTCTAAGAAAAAGGGAAACTTCAAGAAGGGCGGTAAGAAAGTTGCCGCGCCGGCGAAGAAGACCAAGGCTGGGCCTAAACCTGATACTGAGTGCTTTTATTGCAAGGGAGAAGGTCACTAGAAGCGGAATTGCCCAAAGTACTTGGCGGATTTGAAGAACGGCAACATCAAGAAGAAAGGTATATTCGATATACATGTTATTGATGTGTATCTCACTAGTACTCGTAGTAGTGCCTGGGTATTTGATACTGGTTCGGTTGCTCATATTTGTAACTCGAAACAGGTACTGCAGAATAAACGGAAGCTAGCAAAGAACGAGGTGACGATGCGCGTTGGAAATTGATCAAAGGTTGATGTGATCGCGGTCGGCACGCTACCTCTTTATCTACCATCGGGATTAGTTTTATACTTAAATAATTGTTATTTGGTGCCTGCGTTGAACATGAACATTATATCTGGATCATGTTTATTGCGAGACGGTTACTTGTTTAAGTCCGAGAATAATGGTTGTTCGATTTATATGAGTAATATGTTTTATGCACATGCACCTTTGATAGATGGTCTATTTTTATTGAATCTCGATAGTGGAAATACACATATTAATAACATTGAAGCCAAACGTTTGAAATTGAGCGATAAC
The DNA here is from genome assembly GCA_916181665.1 of Avena sativa. Classification (NCBI taxonomy): domain Eukaryota; kingdom Viridiplantae; phylum Streptophyta; class Magnoliopsida; order Poales; family Poaceae; genus Avena; species Avena sativa. The sequence goes on from OV702280.1 coordinate 374,209,734, forward strand.
TCGACCTATATGTGGCATTGTCGTCTTGGTCATATCAGAGTGAAGCGTATGAAGAAACTCCATTCCGATGGACTTCTTGAATCACTTGAAAGATGCGAAGCATGTCTGATGGGTAAAATGACTAAGACTCCATTTTATGGGATGATGGAGCGAGCTACGGACTTATTGGAAATCATACATACCGATGTGTGTGGTCCAATGAGTGTAGCATCGCGTGGTGGTTATCGTTATGTTCTTACCTTCACGGATGACTTGAGTAGATATGGGTATATCTATTTCATGAAACATAAGTCCGAAACTTTCGAGAAGTTTAAGGAATTTCAAAGTGAGGTAGAGAATCAACGTAACAAGATGATTAAATTTTTACGATCTAATCATGGAGGTGAATATCTGAGTTACGAGTTTGGCGAGCATTTCAAGAAATGTGGAATACTTTCACAATTGACACCGCCGGGAACACCACAGCGTAATGGTGTGTCTGAACGTCGTAATCGAACTCTCTTAGATATGGTTCATTCTATGATGTCACTTACAGATTTATCGCTGTCGTTTTGGGGTTATGCAATAGAAACAACCGCATTCACTTTAAATAGGGTACCATCTAAATCCGTTGAAACGACACCATATGAATTATGGTTTGGGAAGAAACGTAAATTGTCGTTCCTTAAAGTTTGGGGTTGCGAAGCCTATGTAAAGAAGTTACAGCTGGACAAGCTTGAACCCAAAGCGGAAAAATGCGTCTTCATAGGATACCCGAAGGAAACTATTGGGTATACCTTCTATCATAGATCCGAGGGCAAAATCTTCGTTGCCAAGAATGGATCCTTTCTAGAGAAAGAATTTCTCTCGAAAGAAGTGACTGGAAGGAAAGTAGAACTCGACGAGGTTGTTGAACCTTCACTCAAACTTGCGAGTAGCGCAGCACCGGAAGTAGTTCCTGTATCGCCTACGCCAATAATAGAGGAAGCTAATGATGTTGATCATGAAACTTCTGTTGAAGTTACTACGGAACCTCGCAGTCAACGAGAACTCGTACCACTCCTGATTGGTATGATCCCGTTATGAGTGTCATGTTGGTGGACAACACCGATGACCCTGCGACATATGAGGAAGCGATGATGAGCCTAGATTCCAATAAATAGCAAGAGGCCATGAAATCCGAGATTGGATCCATGTACGAAAACAAAGTATGGACTTTGGTGGACTTACGGGATGGCCGGAAGGTTGTCGAGAACAAATGGATTTTCAAGAAGAAAACAGATGCTGATGGTAATATTACTGTCTATAAAGCTCGACTTGTCGCAAAAGGGTTTCGACAAATTCAAGGAATTGACTACGATGAGACTTTCTCACCAGTAGCGAAGCTAAAGTCTGTGAGGATTATGTTAGCAATTGCTGCATGTTATGATTATGAGATATGGCGGATGGATGTCAAAACAGCGTTCCTCAATGGAGACATTGATGAAGAGTTGTATATGATGCAACCCAAAGGTTTTGTCGATCCTAAATATGCTAACAAGGTATGCAAACTTCAACGGTCCATATATGGATTGAAGCAAGCATCCCGAAGTTGGAATCAACGTTTTGATAAGGTAATCAAAAGTTTTGGTTTTATACAAACTTATGGAGAAGCTTGTATTTACAAGAAAGTGAGTGGGAGCTCTGTAGCATTCTTAATACTATATGTAGATGACATATTGTTGATTGGGAATGATATAGACCTTCTTAATAGTGTCAAGGATTATTTGAATAATAGTTTTTCAATGAAAGATCTTGGCGAAGCAGCTTACATATTAGGCATAAATATTTATAGAGATAGATCGAGACGCCTAATATCATTGTCACAAAGTACATATTTGGACAAAGTTCTAAAGAGGTTTGGAATGGAAGATAGCAAGAAAGGGTTCTTGCCCATGTTGCCCAATACGACCTTGAGTAAAACTCTAAGTCCTGCAAGGGCAGAAGATAGAGAAAGGATGAGTAAAACTCCCTATGCTTCAGCCATAGGATTTCTTATGTATGCCATGCTATGTACTAGACCCGACATTTCATATGCTGTTAGTTTGACTAGCAGATATCAAAGTGATCCAGGAGTGGATCATTGGACAGCGGTCAAAAACATCCTTAAGTACTTGAGAAGAACTAAAGATATGGTACTTTCTTATGGAGGTGATGAACAACTCGTTGTTAATGGTTACACCGATGCTAGTTGGAACACTGATCCAGATGATTCTAAATCTCAATCTGGATACGTATTTACTTTGAATGGTGCAGCAGTTAGCTGGAGGAGTGCAAAGCAAAGCGTTGTGGCGAGATCTTCAACTGAATCGGAATACATAGCTGCTTCAAAGGCTTCACAAGAAGCTATATGGATGAAGGAGTTCATTATAGAGCTCGGTGTGGTTCCAAGTGCGCTGGACCCATTGTCTATCTACTGTGATAACATGGGCGCCATAGCCAATGTGCAAGAACCAAGGTCATTCGAGAAGCTAAAGCACATCAAGCTACGTTTTCACGCTATTCGAGAACATGTCCAAGATGGTGACATAAAGATTTGCAAAGTACACACAGATCTGAATATGGCGGATCCGTTGACTAAACCTCTCCCGAGGGCAAAACATGAACAACACCAAACTGCCATGGGTGTTCGGTATATTACCATGTAATCTAGATTAGTTGACTCTAGTGCAAGTGGGAGACTGTTGGAGATATGCCCTAGAGGCAATAATAAATGTAGTTATTATTATATCTTTGTGTTTATGATAAATGTTGACATTCATGCTATAATAGTATTAACCGGAAACATTAATACTTGTGTGATTTGTAAACTGAAATAGAGTCCCTAGTAAAGCCTCTTCATAATACTATCTTGTTGGTTAATATATGATCGTGGTTTCCTGATCATGAACATTGAGATGTTGTTAACAACAAGATCATATCATTAGGAGAATGGTATGATGGACATACTCCTATAGATAAGCGTAGCATAAAGATCAAGTCATTTTAATAGTTCAATTGCTATAAGCTTTCTAATACATAGTAACCTAATTCCTTCGACCATGAGATCATGCTAATCACCATCATTAGAAGGATGCTTTGATGACATCAAACACCACACCGTAACTGGGTGGCTATAAAGGTGGCATTGAGTGTTCGGAAAGTATGGGTTGAGGCACATGGATCAAGAGTGGGATTTGTCCATCCATATGACGGATAGATATACTCTAGGCCCTCTCGGTGGAATGTCATCCAATTAGCTTGCAAGCATGTGACTGGCTCACAAGGGATCACATACCACGGTAACAAGAAAAGAGTACTTATCGGTAACGAGGTTGAACTAGGTATGCAGAGATACCGACGATCAAAACCTGGGATAAGTAAACTATCGTGAGACAAAGGAAAATTGGTATCGTATGTAAGTGGTTCCTTCGATCACAAAGTAATCATAGAAATATGTGGGAGTTATATGAATTTCCAGATTCCTCTATTGGTTATTGATCGGAGAAGTGTCTCGGTCATGTCCGCATAATTCACGAACCGTAGGGAGACACACTTAAGGATTCGATGTTGTTGTGTAGTTATGGAATGATCAGTAAGAGACCGAATGTTGTTCGGAGTCTCGGATGGGATCCGGGATATCACGAGGAGATCCGAAATGGTCCGGAGAATAAGATTCATATAAGGAAAATCCTGTTTCGGAGTTGGGAAATGATTCCGGTGTTTTCACCAGGAATGTTCTAGAAGGGTCCGGAAGGTCCGACACTCCGGAGGGGAAGGGTACATGAATGTGTCATGACAATATGGAATTGTTGCATCATGTACTAGGTCACTTGGCTGGGCAAAATAAAGAGAGAAATCAAATCCAAGTTTGAAAGTCAAACGCCAATTTGAAAAAGTCAAACGGCAAGTTTGCTTGGTGGAGGGAGAGTAGGAAACCTACTTGGGGAGCAAGTCCCCTCCCTCCACCCGCCGTCCAAGGAGGCCGAGTTGGGGGAGGACTCCCTCCTCCCAACCAGCCACCCTCCACCTATATAAGGAGGGGTAGGGCGCCCCCTACCCCTCACACTCAAACCCTAGCCCCAAGCCGCCGACCTCCTCCAAGTCGCCGCCGCCTAGGGCCTCCTATAACTCGGCGAGTTAGGGTTTCCCCAAACCCTAGCCGCCGGCCAAGCCCTCCCCTTGGTGCCCTCTACACCCTAGATCACCAAGGCCTCTCTCATACTCCACCATACTCGCTCCGGCTTAAGGCGAAGCCCTGCGAGATCTCCCCTCTACTTCCGACACCACGTCGTCGTGCTGCCGGAATCGCGAGGAGAGTGCTACAACCTCCGCTGCCTGCTGGAACAAGGGAGAGGAAGGTCTTCATCGAGTACCCAACGTGTGACCGACTGCGGAAGCGCTGCTGGAACGCAGCGCCGGAAGGATCGTCTACGCGAAGTTGAGATCGACAAGAATACGACAACATCATCCATGAGAATCTGCTCTCGTTAACCGCTTTGGAATCTTCGAGGGTGAGTTCCTCTATCGACTCGTTGCTACAATCTAGTAGATAGATCTTGGCTTGTTTGTTTGCATGCAGTAGAATTTTTTTGTTTTCCATGCTACGAACCCCTACAGTGACTATTGGTCATATGCCAATCCCTTATGCTGAATCAACGATCCCAACCAAGATAAGTCAGACTTGATGATGCTACATACAAGAGACAACTAGGTTATGCTGACATATCTTTTATATGTCGGCCCGGGTGTGTCGGCCTATGTCAGCCACCCTATGTCGGTGGACCTTAATCCTGGTCAACCTCTCAACCACACTTTATACACTACCTTGACCCTTCCAGGGGTCATCCCCCGACATAGTTCGAGGCCTGAAACATTTTTTGGCTACTATCCAGCCTTGCAGTGACTCACCTATCTGCGTTGCACGCCGAGTGAATGGTGTTGCATCTCTGGTCAGCTGTGTAGGCAACGACATGAATTCATCCCATTGAGGACACGTGATAGTGTTGTTGTGCGCCATCGCGCCTTCCCGTCCTATTCCCACCTATTCCGGCCTTAATGTAAGCCACTCCTCATTGTTGACATTCACCAATCCCTCTCCGACCTTGTTGCTCGATATGTCCTGAAAAAATTCCATCCACCAAAACTCTCCCTCCCGCTCCTTCATGGCCAAGCAATATGAAGGTGACCCAGCAGCGACCAATGGATTTGGTCACCGTTTACACCATGAATGGGAGGTGCACGCTCTATGAGGCCATCCTACTCAATGCCAGCGGACTTATGTTGTCTAGGCAACAGGAGGCTGAGTGCCGACGGCATGCCGATGTTCTTGGTACCGCACGACATAGAGCGGGTGGCGACGATCCACCGCCACTATTACGATGAGCTCACACCTAAGCGGTGGGTAGATCCATGTGGGATCCTGACAACAACATCAGATGGAACTATTTCTTCCACGGCCACCGCCAGAGGGACCTCGCTAGGTATGACGAGACGACCACAAGCTCTAGTGGGGCACGCCATCCTGCACCGTCGTGGCTATGTTGGACTAAATCTCCATGGGAAACATCCTATGGGTGTGGTAGGGTCTCCACCTCCTCTCTCGTTGCTCCACGTCTTTCCCTATACGTCAATGACAAGAATAATGGCATCTGGTTCATCTCCTTCATCGATGTCCTCGTCCTTCGCGCCATCGATACCTAGGTTGGAACTCTCCTTCCCATCGCCCCTTACAAGACCGAGTACGAGGAGAAGCCACGATTGTGGTCCGGCACCAGTGGTCTCATCATCCGTGAGCGGCGGACACCATTGACGTCGTGTTGCTGGATGCACCTTGTCGAGACAAAGAGGGAGCCTAGTTCATCGCGTGTGAAGAAGCACATGCCGGAGCCGGGGTAGTGAGATCCACCACATGAGTACATCACTAGATAGTTGTATCTCCAGGCCCCCGATGGTCGAGCGCGCATCCTTCAACTATGTCCCGCTAACACCGCTAGAGTTTGTCCTTGCCTGGTCGAAGGCCAAGATGTTGAAGGAGGTGGCGAGCGACCGCGACAGGCGTCAGAGCGCGCGCGTCCTTGGAAACTACATCATCCTTCACGATGATGGTGGGGCTGGCCCGAGCCATCAGTGGCGCAACAATGACGGCCAGGGCTGCAACCGCCCGCCGAAATTTCAATGAAAGTTGTTGTTTATGTTCAAATTTGTGTTAATTCAAAATTTCAAATCGGGCCGCAGGTGGGAAACACAACCCCCTCTCTCGCCCTCTCCCCATAGCGGAAATGCCGCAAACACCTCCCCATACGGCCTTCAAAACGGCTTTGTCCGATGGTGGAGATGCTATTAGGTATTAGAGAAACTCCAACAGAAGCTGGAAAACCCTGCGCTGGAAAAATAACCGCCAATTTAGCGCTCGCGTGACCGATTTTTCTCCTCCAGCAGGCGCTGCATACTTGCGTGCGCGCTAACAAAAATTCTGCACGCGACATTTTGCGCTCCGCGGCGCAGCAAATTTGCAGCACGCCGTCCAGCGCGCGCTATGTCTCAGCGATGCGCGTGAAGACCAACTGCTGCTGAAATATCACCCGCGTTTTCTGCATTTCCCTCTCCCCATTCTGATGGCACCGCCACTTCGATTCGCCGATGGAAGAGCCTCCCTGCGTGCAGTAGCTGCGGATCCGCCGCTGTCGCGCCTCCCCGCACCTTTCCCGAGCTCACCGCTATGCGAATCGGAGCGAGCTGCCCGCATGCCGCTTACTTTTTGCGCCAGCGCCGCCGTGCCTCGGCCAACTCGGAGCTACCGCGGTGCCGCGCTTCCCGCGCCGCCATGTTCTCATCAAGTCGGGACACTACTTGGCACACGCTATGTGCTCGGCACAACGTCCGCCGTAAGGTATGTTTCTTCGCCGCCGGTCGTGCCATATTTTAGTTCCGGTTGACGAAGTAAGTGCATTTTTGTTTTTGTAGAGGATCTCGTATGATAGTTCTAACAATGAACTAGAGATTGAGGAAGATGAGAACATATCGATGATATTAGCTTGGCGAGCGACGAAAGAACCGAAGCGCGGTGGCTTGGTTTTTGGTAGGCACAAGTTGTGGAGGGAAAGGATCGAAGGGCATGAGAGGTTGATGCGGATGTATTTCAAGGACAATGCCACCTTTCTGGAGGAGTATTTTCTTCGGCATTTTAGGATGAGCATCGGTTTGTTTAGGCGCATTTGTGAAGTGGTGACCAAGTATGATCGGTTATTTGAGCCGAGGAGGAATGCTGCCGGAGAGCTTGACCATAGCACCTACCAGAAGGTGACCGCCGCCTTGCGTATGATGGCATACGATATACCGGCGGATCTTGTTGATGACCACTTAGCAATGAGTGAGAGTCAAGCCAATGAGTGTGTCAAGCGCTTTGCCGTTGCAATTGTGCATGTGTTTGGCACCGTCTACTTGAGAGACCTCAATGCCGAAGACACAACTAGGCTTTTGGAGGAGAATAAGGCTCGAGGGTTTCCTGCGATGCTTAGCTCTATTGATTGTATGCATTGGAGTTGGAAATATTGTCCTGCGGCATGGCATGGACAATTCAAAGGTCACAAGAAGGATCGCATTATCGTCCTTGAAGTCGTGGCAGATTATGAGACTTGGATTTGGCATGCATTTTTTGGAATGCCCAGGTCCTGTAATGACATTAATATTCTTCAACGGTCTCCTCTTATATCAATGATTGCATTGCGTGAAGGTCCACAGGTGGAGTTTGAAGCAAATGGCCACACATACAACTATGGCTATTATCTTGCCGATGGCATGTATCCAAGATGGCAAACTTTTGTGAAGCCGGTTCATAAACCCAAAGGTAAGAAAGAAAAGGATTTTCACGCCACACAAGCGACGGCTAGGAAAAATGTGGAGAGAGCCTTTAGGATTTTACAAGCCCAATTTGCTATTGTCGGAGGACATGCTAGATTTTGGGACCAAGAATTCCTTTGGTACATCTTGACAGCTTGTGTCATCATGCATAACATGATCATAGAGGATGATCGTGCCAAAGATATAGATCGCAGCCACCAGTATGACTTGATGGGGATTCCTGTGCAAGTGCATAGGAGAGAGCACAGGGTGGCGCGTTTCATTACCTCATATCATGGCATTCGCGACAATGTGTCGCATGATAATCTTCAAAAAATCTAATCGAGGAGTGGTGGAAATGGTTTGGGACACAACGTTAAAACCTTCTTTATTTGTTGTTTGTTGTTTTGTGAAAACAATTTGTTGTAGTGTTGATGAAAAATTTGTTGTATTTGTTGGTGAACAATTCCTATATTTGTTGTATTATTCATATATCATTTGTTTGTGTTGTAATAATAACTAGACAATTTTGTGTTCAATTTATTTGGGTTTGTTTGATCTTTTTGATCCTATTGTTTACTGTAAAAGCTGTTTGTGTCGGCGTCTCGCGTCCGCCGTGGGAGCGATTTTGGCTTTATTTTTGCGCGTCGCTTTTACCGCTTTCACCGAAGTAGAAGTATAGCAATTTTCACACGCGAGATTTTCCGGTTTCTGTTGTAGTTGCAATTTTCACACGCGAGATTTCTCCTTGATGCGAGTCCTAATAACCCACACGGCAGGTTTCCAAGAAGCCTTGACGAATAAAATCACGAGCCGTGTCGCCGAAAAAGAAGAGATCTCCATTTGTTTATTTGAGCATATTGCGTCTTCTTTACTTTTGCTCGTGGGCAGCCGATTAATAAACAAGCGGCCAGCATCTTTTGTCGGTAAGAAATGGAAGGCCTACGTATATTCTAGTAGTAGAAAAAAGAAATGGAAGGCATCTTTTGGTTGCTTCTGGAATTTCTCGGTGACCTGCTCTGCTGCGCCAAGATACAACAGAGCCGTTGCTTGGCTCTCTGCTGTTTGTGCACAGTATTTAGCAGGCAACGGCCTTAAATTTTTGTGTTACAACACGCAACGGGTATTCTGTTCTGTTCTTCGCAGGAGCTGAATCAAGGCCACTTTTAATGTGCTAGTAGTGTCTTTGCGGAAAACAGCTGTGGCAAAACACAATCATCATCTGTTTCGGTTGTGGCAGTAATGACGACGAATCATTGAAGCGTGGAAGCATGGCGCAACAGGAAAGAACACAAATAAACTGTCAAAACAAGAAGAAAGTTCAGATGAACTGATGATAAAACTTGAGAGAATTTCTGTTATATCTCTCATTTTTTTCCATATCGACAGGTTGTTATACTTAATTACCCCCACACACGAACGCCGCACCGGTTGCACGCAAACACACTTTTCATCATAGTGTCACGAGCAACCGTGCAAAGGGAACAAAAAACCCAGTGGTAATTAACAAACAAAAATCGACTCTTCGTCCCCATCTTCGGAGATCACAAGACGCAGCCGATCGATCTGCTGCTCCCCACGTCACGCCGTCGAGCCGGCGATCCAACAACCCGTGCCCTCGGCCGGATCCGGACTGCCGGACTCATATCACGCCTTCGTTCTTCTTGAACGTACTTGCTGCTAAAAAATCCTACGTCTTTGGTTGCCGGAAAACTGCTACCACGCCCAGACCGGGATCCTGTGGGGGCTCTGCTTCTGCTGCTGCCGCTGCTGCTCCTCCGCCCGCCCCGTCTGCTTCGACCGCTTCTCCCTCGCCTCGTCGATCTCGATCTGCTCCTGCCTGCACTCCTCGCTGCAGAAGGGCATGTCGCCTCTGCAACACAAAAAAGAACCAAGAACGCCGTCAGAAACACTTCTTCGGCACAGGCAGTTCTTCACACTGAAGAGGACACATATACAGATCAGGCCAGCAGGGTGGTGTGGTGGTGTGTGTATTCACCTGTACATGAAGATGTCCCTGTTCCCGGCGAGGAGCTTCCGGCAGCTGAAGCAAATGTCCAGGTAGTGGTGGTGGCCGTGGAGCTCCTCGGCGTCGTCGCAGGGGTCGCAGAACAGGCGCCCGGCCTTCCGCGGCGAGGACGCCGGCTTCACGGGCGAGGCGGAGTAGCTGAGGCAGCCGGCCTCCAGGTCGCCGTAGACTTCCATGGAGATCGGTGGGCGGGTACGGTGGCTTCTTTGGCTTACTGGTTTTGGTTTCTGTTCTTGTTTTTCAGCTGGGAGAGAACGAACGGAGTGGTGGAGGAGCGTGGGCAGGAGACCCCCTTATATTTCGGAGGGAGTGGGGTTACTTTTCGTTTTGGACCTCCATGGTCGACGAAATTCAGTGGAGCACTAAAACGTTGAGCACGGTGGCCCCTGTGTATTTTGATGTTCACTTGGCTAAACCCTGTGATTCTTTTTGTTTGTTTGTTTCGAGATCTAAACCTTGTGAGTCAGGAGTTTTTTTTCCAGGCTTGTGAGTTAGGAGTTGGCGAAATAATCAACGAAGTTGACTTCTTATTTTTGTGTACCAAGGTTGTCGTTGTGGATGCTCTAAGCTGCAAAAAGTGATGTTACTTGTGTTCTACTCCCTCCGTTTTAAAATATAAGACATTTTAGGTTTGTGAAGAAAATATATCTAGACTTGTTTTAGTGTGTAGATTCATTCCAAACATGAGTAAATCTACATATTAAAAATAGTCTAGATATATTTGCTTCACAAAGCTAAAACATCTTATATTTTGAAACAGAGGGAGTACAAAAGTATTGGTATTTGTTTTTTATAAGGCTTATGTTGTATGCAAATAGGTGATCAATGCTATGTAATTGCATATGCTTTTAGACGGGTCTTCCGTAAAAATGCCTTTTGTAGATATTGCCAGAGGTGTTGGTGTATGAATATATCAAAACATGAAAATTGTCAATTTGTCGGTCCTCCTTTGCTAGGTAATAACAATGGCGGTTAAAAGGTAGTCAGTTTTGTTGTTTGAGCCGAATTTATTATTTCGTGGTGAGGATTGTCAAAGGTCGAGATTGTCTTCGCCTATTATCAACCTTCTCACCCATCGTAGCCTACACAGCATAATGAAATATAATGAGTATTTTGCCCCAAGTTAAACATTAGCAATAGTAATGCAATTTAATGGTTAAGTACATAATAATACACTAACTTGGGTGCCAAATTCAGCATTTGGTGAACACAAGTGTGATGCAGGATATTTTTTCCATGATAAAATCTCCCCCCTCTCGCAAGACTTTTTCTTTAGGAATTAGGACCCACATAGCATAACACCGGGCCACTAGCACAAGCACTTTCCTCTAGAAGCTTAGGGCCGGGGCCGGCTAACCAAGTTGCACAGCACACAAGCTGTCACCCTTGATTATTAATCAGGCCGTTGAGCGGCAAATGAAAACCGGGGGGCGTGGTGGTGGAGCCGTGGGGGTGGTCCATGGCCGCACCATGGCTACTAGCGGCACTATTCCAGCCAGCAGAATCGCGAGTCAGCTGTGCCCTACCAACAGTTCGATATTTATTCTCCGTTTCGATTCTTTTTCTCCCACCAGCCCGTTGATTTCCCTCAGGCACATGTCACGTCCGATTCGATGGATTTGATGGACTGGTTAAACCGATTATTCGTTTATTTGAGTTTATATATGCAGCTCAGTGAGCAGTGGTTGGCTCCAATGGATCCCTCGCAATGTACTAAACTATTTAAGAAAAATTAAACTATAAGCTAAACTAAACCGGTTTGTACAAACACATGGGCGCGGTAGGTACGGCTGCTTGATTTGACGACAATCATGCTCGATGAGAAGCCATGGCCGCCGGGGCCTGCAAATTGCGGCTATAAGCTTAATTAATTTAATGGACCTACTTATTATCGTCTCCTACATCTTGTCGTGTGATGTTACACGGATCGTGTGCCGTATGTCGTCGATGGCGTGTTCCTTTTTTGAGCGTGCCATGCAACTAGCCAAGTAGGGAGGCATGAAGTGTGTGCTAAAGCAACTGGTGCATGATTGCATCGGTGTATCTAGTGGCTCCTCTCTGGAGATAGGTACGTAATACCGAGACAACTCGAGTAGTGACTAGTGATGAGTGACATATGAACAAGAACTCAGCAAACATAAGTAATCAAGATGCATGGAATCATGCATACTCTCGGTTAGCAGCATGAAATATCTAGGATCTGTCAACAGCATGTACAGGGAACTGGATTTTAAGTTTAAGTTTGTTTGTTGCACATCAGTCGATTGAGATTTTGAAGAAGAAAAATCATCTAGCCGTTAGACACTATTTTAAATTGGATTTTGAATTTAAGTTTGTGTGCCAAACAATTGATGCATGATTGCATCGGAATATCTAGTGTCGCCGGAGATAGCTAGGGTGTATGGAGTAGTAGTGACTACTGAACAACAGCTCAACGAACAAGCCATCAAATTGCATCGGTAGCTTCTCACCCGAGATCTAGGTAGTACGTGACAAGATGCATGGAATTGCCGTGCTCTCAGTTGGCAGCATCATATATTTAGAATCTACCTACTGCACGTATATAGTGTATTGGGGTTTAAGGCTTAATTCATGTTAGCATAGGTTCAACAAGATTTAATAGAACCAACACGGCAAATGCGGCGAGAAGCTTAACTAATTTTACCGGAAAGAATTAAACTAAGGCCTACTTATCAACTCCCACACCTCGTCGTGTGATGTTACACCTATCGTGTCGATGGCGTGTTCCTTTTTCAAGGGCCCCATGCAACCAGCCAAGTAGGAGACATGAAGTGTGTGCTAAAGCAATTAGTGCATGATTGCATTGGTGTATCTAGTGGTTCTATGAACTGTGTGCTAAAGCGATAGTCTATCTATCTGCTCATTTGATAGTTTCCAAACTTTATATCTACCAACAACAATTGCAGTGAACTGGGTTGTAAATTTAAGTTTCTGTGTTGCACATCAGTCGATTGAGATTTTGAATTGAAGACAAAAACCATCTAGCCATTAGACTATTTTAAACTGGGTTTTAAATTTTAAGGTTGTGCATTAAACAATTGGTGCACGATTGCATCGGAATATCTAGTGTTGCGGGAGATAGGAACGGAGTACCGAGTACTAGTGACTATTGAACAAAAACTCAACAAACAAGCAATCAAATTGCATTGGTAGCTTCTCACCCGAGATCAAGGTAGTACGATATCGTCGTAATCTCGGTTAGCAACATGAGATATTTAGGATCTACCAACATCATGTATAGTGAATTGGATTTTAAGTCATAAATGTGTCACCATCGGTTGGGCGTGATTTTCCAGAATCATTGCGCCACTAGGACTATTGCATGATGAAAAACAAAACACATGGGACTATGGAAGAGAGAAAAACTGATATTGAGGCTTATCACCTTGATCTGACAAAGATTGTTGAAATGATCAGTCAACCAAGCGATAACAGTTACATGAGTTCTTATATTTGGATACACACATGTACAACCAACTAAATCCAACATCTGTACAAGTACTGGACAACCAAACTGATAAATTTTTTGAAATGAGGGGACAACTAAGCAAATACCGGTTTATTTAAGAAGGAGTATTATCTTGATAAGGTAAACTTATTATCCTTTCCATCGACAATCCTTCCTCCATAGTGTCATCTCCTATGGATATTATTCTTGGAAGCTAAACGACGTCAAACTACCAGCGAGATGCAACATCCTCATTATCTATGTAAATGCTTGCCATAATTGACGAGCTTGACAAGATAAAGAAAGTCAAGAACTAACTGATGAGGAGATTAAAATTAGGAAACAATCAAATGAGCAGATAGATAGACTTTCGTGGGGAGAAGAGTTGGAATGGTATTAACATCCAAAGTTCAAAATAGAAGATAGTATATGAGATCCTTCCATATAGTAGTAGTTGCAAGTGATATGATATGTGGACATCGAGTGAAACTCAACAATTCGTATAATCTTGATGTCAATACCGAGTTAATAAAATCATCCTTTATAGTAGAAAACAATGTAATAATTAAGGAGCCATTTCTTTATCTAAGTGTTCAAGGACTAATGTAGAAATAAAATAAACTAGGGACATAAACAAATATGTAAATTGTCATGGTTCTTTCTGCCAAACATTTTTTGAAAATACTTGTAGAAAAAATTAAAATTATGTGCTATTGGGTGCTCACAAATCACACATACTACCTATGTTCCTGTCAAGGTGGTCGCTTTCCTTGACACCCAATACACAGGATAGCACCTCTCTCATTTAAAAAAGAATCCCTCACAATCAACTCCCTACGAACAGTGTAGGAACCAGAAGCACCATTCCTCACATTAAAAATGGAAATCCGTGGCAGGTCCGAGTCATCAAACCACCTATAATAATAAGTGGGGGTAGGTTTCATGTTAATGATCTCAATTATTCAAGATTATTTAACCTAGTAGCACAATCGATTGCTTGGTCAGTTTCCCCTTGCTAGCTCCTCCCCACAAAAAATAAATCTCTTGCTAGCTTGCTTCACTCACCAATATTTTTTTTATGAAAAGGGTTTTCTCCCCGATTTCTATTAGAGAAACCAACGAGCTACAATACTCCATCACAATACAGCAACCACCAGAAAACAAAGAACTAATGAGAAAAAAGAAAGCTGTTTTTCTTTTCTTAGTCTGACTATAACTAAGAAAAGAACCCCAACCAGAAGCCTGATAGACAACAGCCACAACACACCAAATAGTTCACAAAAAAAACACCAAATAAAAAAATGGTTCCTTTAATTCTGCAAGTAGTACCAATTTTTCTGCTCCAGAAATAAATTTTTGCATATGCGACGAAAGAGACATGGGTGGCGGTATCATATTCATCGCCCGAGCTCGACGGATACGTATTTTGTTGCCACTCGCACCGGTCGTTTTCAGCCGCGTCCGACGGAGCACTAGTGGGGCGCTCCCTTTTTTCCATGGAATTGATTTCACTGTTTGCATTGTTCGTGTTGCCCGGTGGTGCTGTCACGAGTCCAGAGATTCACGTTCAGCACAGGGAAAAGTGCCACTCTGATGCGTCAAATGCAGAGTGTCGACATTGTGCAGTTTTCTGCTAGGGCATATAGGCTGGTTCGTGCATAGACGGCTGTCAATTCTCGGCATCATACATAACATGACCCCACCGTGCTGCCTTCCTCTCGCCGCCCAGGGTGTCCCGCTGGTCCGTCCCCACTCTGCACCAGCCCTGCCCGCCCTCGGAGATGGAGGCCACCCGCCATGGCCGACGCCCAAAGGAGTCCCGCACGTCACGCCTTCCTACGAAGCTCGGCTTCTTTATGGTGCCATATGCGAGCTCCGACCGGGCGTGCGATCACCGCTCTCGACGGAGGCCATCTCCCCACAGGTTGACTACATGCGGCTGCCGGCATTGCTATCGGAGGCCACCGATGTCGCTACATACGGCGTCAAGATTTGCTACATGCGGTTGACGGCGGTGCTACATGCGACCGGCGGCGGTGCTACAATCAGCGTCGGGTTTTGCTACATGCGACCAGCGGCGATGCTAGAAGGGTGCCTTGGGTTTTCCGGCAAGATCTTCGGCAAAGTCAGGGGAGAGGGGGGTTGCTACAGTATAAGTTTTTTTGCTATAACTGTTTTGTGTTTTTGCTACAGACCCACGGTAGCGTAAAGTTTTTGCTACACGATCTCCAGCGAGGTCTGCCGACGAGATCAGATTTGCTACAATAGGATATTTTTTTTGGCTACATACGTAGTTTATGGTTTTTCTATAATAGCGTAAAGATTTTGCTACACGATCTTCGGCGAGGTCTACCAGCGAAAATCTCCGACGAGGTCGGATCGGCTATATTAGCAACTTTTTTCTACAGGGTTGTCGGCGAGGTATCCTCGAACTTTCCGGCGAGGTCTGGTCTGTCTGTGCTTTTCTAGATTAAAGAGTTTTCTGCTACATGTAAAAAAAGAGAATATTTATAGCAAAAGCGAGACTGTTTGTAGCAAAAGCGGGATGGAGGGACGGGAAAAAGATTTGACCGTCGATTTAGGCAGATCGGACGACTAGGGACCTTGGGATGAAAATTTCATCCCATGGGGGACACGTAGCACCGCCCTAAAAATAAACCAATGGAAAATAAAGATGTAAATATGTCATGGTTCTTTCTGCCAAACATATAACCTTTTTAAAAAAAAATTAAAAAACTTACAATTTATGTATTGGTGCTCACAAATCATACGTACATAGGTATGTTCTTGTCAAGGTGGTCGTTTTCTTTGACACCCAATACACAGGATAGCACCTCGCGCATTTAGAAAAGGCAAATTTTACAGTACTTTTCACTACTGTTGAAAAGGGATTAGTATAAATTCAATCCGAGGGTTCAGATACAACGTACGTACGTTTGACGTTTTCTTTGGAATTAATTTCACTGTTCGCCTTGTTCACGTAGCCGGTGGTGCTTGTTCACGTTCAGATACAGTACCCCTTTTTCTTTGGAATTGATTTCACTGTTTGCCTTGTTCACGTTGCCGGTGGTGCTGTCACGATTGAGTCCAGAGATTCACGTTCAGCACAGGGAAAAGTGCCACTTCGATGTGCCAAATGCAGAGTGTCGACGTTGTGGAGTTTTCTGTTGGTGCCTCCTCTGGGCTCGTTCGTGCATAGATAGACGGCTGTCATTTCTTGGCATCATACTAGTTCATAACATATGACCCCGCCATGCTGCCCTTGTCTGCTTCAACGTGCGACTTGGTTACGCTTTTCTTTTAACACAGTTTCTAGTTCACTTAATTGGACTAGACTGCAAAAAATATACTTCTGTAGAGTGAATGGAATTGGGATCAAGAGTCAAATGTAACGGTCTATTTCGTCCTGCCGTATGGGTGAATAATGTACTATCAGAGATTGCTAGTCCGTGGAAAGCGGCAGCGTTCTTCGGTCAAATATAGCGCGGTGATGTGATTAAAATAATTGCTCTCTGCATACAGTCAGCTTGACTTAGCCTGGTCAGACGGCTGAATTAACGTCCCTGACTATTTGAAACAAATTTTTTTGCATCTATTTTTTTTTTGCGAATAGCATCTATTATTTCACTGCCATTCACTACTACTGTACTGCACTACTAGATTCCTCTCCAGGAATGATAGTAGAAGGAACAGGAAAAAAATGCAGGTCCGGCACTTTGGCCGAGTCACGCATGACAAAGCTAGCAGAGATTCATTCCTCAAAAGAAAAAGAAAAACTAGCAGAGATTCTTAAATCGGGCAGAAAGGTACCCTAGTGTATTCCCCAAACCAATAGAAAAAAGCATAAGAACCTTTCTAACGAATATCAGTCACAGAAGCTTGACACGACATATACTGGTAGCACCTATTCAACATTGTCTACGAGCATACGGAAACGGCCCGTACTTGTTAAGTATATCTCCACTTATCTTGCACGCAAAAAAAATGAAATATACTCGAGGGAATCCAATTAGTGTCGTCGATAAAGATTCATGTACTACTAAAAAGAAATGGGAATAATGGGCCATCCAGAGTTTTGGGCAGCCCCTGCAAGAAGGAACGGGAGTCCCGAGTCTAACCCACCTGCAGGCTGCAGGCCATTTCAAAGTTTTTCCAGCTAACAAGTCTGATGAGGAGAAGAATTCTACCTGAAACCGTGGATTCGGTGTCTTGACACTCAACTACCCAGCATGAACATGAAGGAATTCCATTTGCGTTCATCTACCTCACGTAGTCAATGTTGCCAGACTAGGATTTTGCTACTCCCGATTCGCAAAAAAAAAGTATTTTCTTCAATCTATATTAGTTAGAGTCAAATTCTAGTGCTAGATACACGATACGGGTATATTTAACACTAAAATTTAAATAGATATATAAATAAATATAAGTCAACTAATATGGATCGAAGTTTGAAATCGGTGGTTTAGGCAAAGAGACTAAATCCCGCCCCAATGCCCCCAAATAATGTCGGATGACAGCTCAACGGAATCGTGGGCACGGTGGTTAGAGAACAAGGCGATGAAAAACAACGGACAAATTGTTTGACTGACACGGTGGCCATACCTTGCAAGACCCACAAGTCTGGTGTCATTGACTTTTCACCGAATTACGTGTAAGAAGATTAACCAACACGAGCAGCAGGTAGCAGGTCTAAGCTAGCACGTACTCCCTCCGAATTTAAACACTGTAAATTGTCTACAACATTCATTTCATAAAGATAAAATATCTTATTATATTATAAAACGAAAAGAGTAGTACGAAATAAATAAAAAAGATAATATGGCAAGTAATTAATGATAGAAGAAATGGATTGAGTAACATATTACTATCTCTGTTCATGGACGGATCCTGCATGTGGCAAGGGTGTACAAATGTACACCCAAATTTTTCAGTAAAAAAACTCCTATATTGTTTATATAATTGTACTGTGAATATATACAACACTAGTAGCATGTTTTCTCTAACATATATAGTATTTCTCCTAACCACAAACTAAGTAAAAATCCTATAGTTTACTAGTCCCGCCACTCGGAGATAAGAGTCATATATTTGTCTAAATCTGGAGGTATCTAAATAAATCCGTGACGCTTATTTTTAAACGAAAAAAATGCAACCTAAGTTGCAAGCGGACCATTAAGCAGTAGCCCTTGTACATATTTTCCAAGAAACATTTTTACCATTAACAAATTTGTGTGATGATCTTGAGATCTTTATTCCTTATCCGTTCAAAACAAATCCTTATAGGCTCAATCATCACATTTTTTCCATTCGAGAAAAAGATGATCTAAGCATTGGACTAACAAAACCACACGGGACAAGGTGGCATCGAAGTGGTGGAATCGATAGAACTCTATTATTTTCTTATTTTCTGTAATCTGTTTCACCTTTTAAGATATTTTTCTCAAAAAGAAATCCTAATATATTGTCCTAGAATATGTAAATTACAATTTTACCTATGTTACCACTTGATCTTTATGTTTCGTGTTAGTTAAAATTTGTACACCCAAAGTTGGAATTCTGGGTCCGTCCCTGCCTATGTTTGGGATTATTAGTCCTAAGGATCAAGTTGTTAGCACCAAGACACTCCATAACTCTGTTATTAATCTATGTATGCACGAATAGTTTTATATGCACGAGAGAAGTGAGAGGAAAAAGAGAATATGCATTAAACGAGAGAGGCGAATAAATGAAATAGGCCTTATAATATTCAGAGAAAAAAAACTCTCAGATATGTTACAGTAACATCACACTTACTCCCTGCATACCGGTTTAAAGGGCTAGCACGTGGTCCAATAAAAATGTTTGGACACAAGTTTGATCAACAAAATATAAATTATAAATTTCAAAAATTATGCCATTGGATTCATATTCAATATATATATCTTTTTAATGGTATAATTTTTGTGACATACAATTCATATTTCGCTGGCTAAATATATGGTTAGACTTTTTTCTTGGACTATGTGATGGTCCTTTAAACCGGTATGGAGGGAGTACCGAAGATGAGTCTATAAAACAATAAATGGTGGTTTCTATATGTTACTAGATCTATGTTACTATGCACTACTCCCTCTGTCAATAATTTCCCTGCATTCTAGGTTTAGTCAAAGTCAAACTTTGTAAAAGTTGGTAGAACATATAAAAAAAACTATAAACATCTATAACACCGAATGTATATAATATGAAAATATATCTTATGACGATTCTAATGATACTTATGTTGTATTATAGATGTATATAATTTTTTTATATGTTTAGTCAAACTTCACAAAATTTGACCTTGACTAAACCCAGAATGCAGGAAATTTCCGAAAAGGGGAAGTATAAAGGTAGTACTAGTAACTTAGACTAATAATTTATACATGTTACTAGTCTAAATTACTCTCCACTATGACTAGCCTAAGACACTCTCTTTATCATTTATCATTAACTACAGTTATATATAAGCATTTTATATGCATAAAATATAATGCATATGTCCCTTAATCGTTCATTTCTCATCGGATAACGTGCTAAGATAAAAAAGACTAAACTAATGCATGTTCCTTACTTTAACCCCGTTTTTACATGCCCCGCCGGCCCCTTGCTGCGACGGTGCCCCTTTCCGAGCACAAGAGAGATCGCAGGCCGGGTCACGCGCTGCCGAGACCGCAACGATCGGACGCATTCGCCGCACCTGGATGCATGGGGCCATCATGTGGTCTGCATCAGTGGACAGCCTCTCTATGAATTTAGGTTAAACTACAGTAACACTGCCACGGCCCTGACACTGATCATAGGTGCTTTCCTGGCCATTGCCACGTATGTGGTCGCACCACGCACCACATGGTTACAGGAGGAGTACAATAGAAGCAGCCGCCATACCATGGACCATGAATATACTAGACTAGATGCTGTTTTTTCAGTTTTTCTCTGGACGGGAATCATAGCTCGTGTTGGCGCACGCCATGTACTAGTAGTACGTACGTACCGCGTTGGGAACCGTGATACGATCCTGACGCCTTAGCGGATTCCCGTCTCCCGGTAACAACACGTATGCATCCGAGGGCCGGCCGGCCGGTTGTCTATGCATCCGAGGGCGTGCCAGGTCGCGCGTGGGGAGCACGGCCGTATTAGTACGCAGCTAGGATTGGCTAACTTTTGGCTGACTTTGAGTCACTGACATATGTACCATGTACAGTTGACTTAGAGTTTCATAAAGTCAGCCAATCTGTGTCCATTAATACATGGGTGATGGGATGAACTTTGGCTTGGGGGAGACGCACGTGCCCGCGCGTCTTGCACGGCTCGGGAATCAAGCCTTGTAAGGTTACCTTTAGCTTTAGATCCAATCATCTACCTATTCACGCCGGTTTAAGTTTTAACTAAGTAGTGCAATTTGGCCGTTGATCAGCCAGCCGCCCTCATGAGCTCCGTCGTCCACTTGGAATGGAATCGGGTATCCAAGGGCTTGGAAGCTTGCGGTTACCTCGACGTGCGTGTCTGGCGACAAAGGGTGGTGGTGGCACTGCAGAGGAGCGGCCGAGGGCACCGCACGTACGGATGCGGAGTGGCCGAGGATGCACGAGTAAGGCGTGTCCAAGTGAATGCTATTTAGCGTGCACAGTTTGAACATGGACGGTGGCAGTCCATCCGTCCGCTGTCACGTGAAATGTCCTTTTAACGTGCATGCTATTTAGCGTGCACAGTTTAAACATGTGTCTTGCTCAGTTTCAAACACGCCAGATTGTACAATACATATGAAACTTGATAATATGTCACCTCACAAAGCTAAAAGCAAGAGATAGATGGGGAGATGCATGCATGCACACGATCTAGGGTGTGCACGCTAAAATCGCTGCATTCGCGCTGTCACGTACAGCGGCCGATGATCTCACACATGCTAGCTAGGTTCATGCGTCCGTCGGATCCAGCCAGGCCGTGACGTGTGTGTGTCCTGGACCGTGCGTTCTGCTTCAGTCTCAGGGTTCCAAAAGTTTTCGGACCGGTGGTCCAAGGAAAACTTGGCAGCTGCTATGTGTTGCCGACTCTGAAATGGCCGCAGATATACAGTATTTTGCGTAACTACCGACCACGGCGCACTCGTTTCAGCCGCAGTAAGACCACCGCCCCCATTGATTTTCTCAGGCACATGTCACGTCGGATTCGATCGATTAGTTAAAATGAGTTTATTTGAGTTTCTTTATAAGTGAGTGAGCTGGAATTGGCTCCATGGATCCCTCGCAATGTAAACTAAGGTAACGTAAATTAAACTAAGCTAGATAAACTAAACTGGTATACGCAAAACAGGGGCACGGTAGAGGTACGGCTGCTTGATTTGACGAAAATCCTGCTCGATCATATCGAAGCCATGGCCGCCACCCGCCAGGGCCATAAGCATGATTAATTTATTCGAAAGGTTACTTATCATCTCCCACTTCTCGTCGTGTGATGTTAGGATATTTTCACCGACCAAAACGGTTCGCGTGTGTTTGAAACTGTTCGGACGCGGATGCGGGGCATGTGCGGCACTCCAGCGGGCCGTTTCATCCGGCGAAACGCGTCTGGCTTGATCCATCCATGTATCTAAACTGGGGATCGGTTGTGTCGGCCCGGACGCGCGTGGACAACGCGGACGTCGTGCCCGTTGGCCACACAGGCCCTTATGTAAGAGCGACATTAGTACTTAACGATGGCTTTTCATTAGATTAAGGGCAACCCTACGCGTCCCTCGGAGGATTTGTGTTTTTATTCCCCGGGTCCCCAGCCAACCACGTGTCCTCTTTTTGGATCAAAATCCCGCTTTTGCTATAGAAAGTCCCGTTTTTGCTACAACTAGTCCCGTTTTTGCTACAATGTAGCAGAAAACGGTTCGGCCTAAAAAATAGAAATTAGACTGGACCTCGCCGGAGATCTCGCCGGCGACCGTGTAGCAAAAAATTGTGTTAATGTAGCAAACCCGACCTCACCGGAGACTCGCCGGTAGACCTCTCCGGAGGCTTTCGCCGGAGACCTCGCCGGAGTTTCGCCGGAAACTATGTAGCAAAAGAATTGTGCTAATGTAGCAAAACCGGAGAACAAGTGTAGCAAAACCTTTGCGCTATTGTAGCAAAACCGCTAAATGGATGCAGCAAACAAAATATTCTATTGTAGCAAGTCCAACTTCGCCGCACACCTCGCCGGAGATCTTGTTGGAGATCTTGTAGCAAATATTTTATGCCATTGTAGAAAGAACACAAAACCGTTGTAGCAAATAAAATGTGATAATGTGCAAAACTCAACTTCGCTAGAGACTCGCCGGAGAGCGTATAGCAAACATTTTAGCCCCGAGAATAGTTAAAGTAGCAAAATAAATACGAATAGGTAGCTAAAAATTTATACAAATGTAGCGAAAAAACATGCTGCCATAGCAAAAGGCGTGGATGAGGGAAACCGCCATGGCCGGACCCGTTTCTCTGACATCGACAGCAGCAGAACCGCGCTACAGAGGTGAGCACGGACGGAAGGAGTCGCAGCGGCGGCGCAAGGAGACGGCGACGCCGGGGGAGCGGTCGATTTAGCCCAGCTCGGAGGGGGCGGCGCGGATGCAGGAGGAGAAGGTCGGTGTGCTGCAGCCGGAGTTCCGCCAGCCTGGTCCGGCGGCGGTCGAGTGCGCGGGGGCGGCGCGCAAGCTGCGGCGTGGCGACACGAGATTCTAGCGGCACATGGCGCGGCAGCAAAACCTTCAGGGGCAGGCGACGCGAGACGCTCGTGATGCGCGACCTGCAGGCGGCGCGAGGAGTCCACATATCGTAAGAATGGTTGAGGAACAGGTCGTGTGTAGATGGTGGGCCAGCGCACCAAACGGAAACGGAACAGAGAACCCGGGGGATTAGAACGCCAGATCCCCCGGGGGTACGGTATCATTTACCTTAGATTAAGCCCTGCCAGTTAAAAAAGGCCATTCAAACTAATTAGGGGGTGCTGCTGCTCCTGCTCCCACTCATGCGGCTACGGCTACGACTACTGCTGGAGGAGGACGGCGCGACGGCTACTCGTCGTCGTTGCCGCGGCCACCTGCCCCGTCGAGCGCCGCCCTAGCAGCCCAGGTGGCCCGCTGCTGGATGCGTTCGCGGAGACGGCCGCAAGAATGGCCGCGACATGCCGCCCTGCCCTCTAGCTTCTGCCGGTCCTCCATCGTTCGATTTGCCAGGGCCTTGTCCATCTCGGGGACTAGTGGTCCCTCGCCTCCTACTGGGCGAGCATCTCCGCCGGAGAAGGAGCCAGAGACGGAGCCGGGATCGGAGCACCATTGGGGCCGCAGCACAGCGCCCGCGCTATCTGTATGGGAATGGCGAGAGGCGCCTCCAGCTGGTCCACCTCCTCCCCATCCTCCTCGTCATCCTCCGCCTCCCCCGTGTCATCGGCATCGATGAGATCCCACGCGACAGCCGCCTCAGCGGCCAGAGCCATGCGCTCCTCCTCCGCCACCGAGTCGGCCACGTGCTCGTGTCGCGCCTCTTTCGCCTCGCTGCGCGCTTTGGCGGCGTGGCGGAGCTCGCGGATGGCAGACTTGGCGGCCTCCTTGGCCACCTCGTCCAGCGTGGTCATGGCCGCCTCGTGGCGGATCTCGCGAAGAGCCGCTGATACGGCCTCCATGGCCACCGCCTTCACCGCCTCCTTCACGGCGACGTGGTGTACGTTGGTCACCGTCCATTGGGCGGCCACCATTGCCGCTGCCTCCACCACCTCCTGCAGCGCACACTCAACACTCTAGCCTTCCTTCTCGAAGGCCAGCACCTGTGCCTCTCCCATGCGCCAGGCCAGCACTGTGGCCTCGAGGTGGACCTTGTCAACCTCCACGTCCGGGTAGCGGGCGTGGCACATGTCCCGGATCTTGGACCATGTGGCGATCTTGCGGCGAGGCATGGCTGCTGGAGCTTTTTCGGCTGCTGGTTTTCTCTTGCTTTGGAGCTTGTTGTCTCCGCCGCGGCGGTGGCCGTCTTTTATAGACCGAGGCGGAGGCGGGAAACGGATTGGGATGCACGGGAAGTTTTCTCGACGCGGGAAGTAAGGCGCGTACGGGAAACGATGGCGGAAACGCCGGCCGCACGGGAAGCCGCCGACGCTGATAGCCGACGTCATGTCGCCATTAACGTCACATCGGGAGGGTGTTAACTGGTGACAGCGGGAGGGAGACGGACAAATGTGTCGGGCCGTTGTGCGCGGTCGGCCGGACAGGCCGGGCGATGGCCCAAATCGACAGGGTTCCAACCCAAACGAATAAAAACAGACCGTTTAGAATGACCGTATGAATCGGCCCGATGGAAATCTCTTTACCCGAATCGTGTGCTATGTGTCGTCGATGGCGTGTTCCTTTTCTGAGCGGGCCATGCAACTAGCCAAGTAGGGAGGTATGAAGTGTGTGCTAAAGAAACTGGTGCATGATTGCATCAGAGTATCTAGTGGTTCTCTGCATATAGGGATTTTTTTACAAATATGCCCCCCTGCAACACTGCATCGCCAAAGCTGCCCCCTGTCACTGCAAAAGGCAAAATTGCCCTGGCGGGAAGCTAAGAAAGTGACACCTGTGACATACCGCCAGGGCCTGTGGCGGGCCAGCCCTGCCGCCAGCGACGGGGGCGGAAAGGCCCTTCCGCCATAGGCAAAGGCGGGATGCTGCGGGCCCCACCACGCGAGCCAGCGGGACGTCCTTTCCGCCTCGGGACGCGACGGGTCGCCCTTTCCAACTCGGGACGTGGTGGGTCGCCCTTTCCGCCTCGGTACGCGGCGGGTTGCCCTTTCTCTGTTTCAAGATTCCCAACACCGATTGACGTTTCCTATTGCTAAGCAGTCAGGTAACCACCGAAAGTCGCATTCGTTGAAACTTGTGACCGTTTCTTTACTTTATTCATTCGTGACTTGAACCGATAGCTATTGCAGCTCTCTTTCCTCGAAACTTGTTTGTTGGCAGATACTGCAACTCCGTTTCTTTAAATACAGCGACAGGTATCCTCAGAACCACTGCGACTTATTTCGATCCATTTGCTGCCTCTTCTTTCTATCTCTTTGCTTATACAGTCACACACTCTGTAATCGCCTGAGGCTGAAAGAAGCCTGCACCAATATTCGGAGGCTGAGAACGGGTAGCCATCGATCAAGGTGAGTTGTTTCGGTTGAAAGCTTTGCATGTTGTATATATTAGTCAGCTAATTAGGACATAATTTGCCATACAATGCTTGAACTATTAATTAGCTTTGCAACTTAGTTAGCTCGTGTAGAAATATTTGAGCTCTTGTCGTAATATTTTAGCTAAGTAACATAATTAGATCGTGTAGTAATATTTTAGCTATGCAACTTAATTAGGTCATGTAGAAATATTTTAGCTCGTGTAGAAATATTTGTGCTCGTGTAGTAATATTTTAGGTATGCAACTTAACTAGAACGTGTAGAAATATTTTAGCTCATGTAGTAATATTTTAGCTATGCAACATAATTAGGTAATGCAGAAATATTTGTGCTCTGTAGCAATATTTAGGTATGCAACTTAACTAGAACATGTAGAAATATTTTAGCTTATGTAGTAATATTTTAGATATGTAACGTAATTAGGTCGTGTAGAAATATTTGTCCTCTTGTAGCAATATTTAGGTACGCAACTTAATTGAAACGTGTAGAAACATTTGAACTCATTTAGTAATATTTTAGCTATGCAACTTAATTAGGTCGTGTAGAAATATTTGTCCTCTTATAGTAATATTTTAGCTAAGCAACGTAATTAGGTAATATAGAAATATTTATGCTCTTGTAGCAATATTTAGGTATGCAACTTAAGTAGAACGTGTAGAAATATTTTAGCTCATGTAGTAATATTTTAGCTATGCAACGTAATTAGGTCGTGTAGAAATATTTTAGAAAGTGTAGTAATATTTTAGCTATGCAAAGTAATTAGATCGTGTAGAAATATTTTAGACTCTTGTAGCAATATATTAGGTATACCACTTAAATATGTCGTTTCCAAATATTTGAACTCGTGTAATAATATTTCTTACACGTTCGGTTAGACAATTAATGTATTTTGTCAATATAAATAATTATATTAATGAGCTATCATTAAGATTATATATAATTAATATGGTTATATTAATTTGATGCGCGTAGGTGCGATGAACACTTTGTATATTTTTTATGGTGAGGACATCACCCACGATGGGCCGTCGGGGCTTGATCTGTCGCGTTGTGAGAAAAAAAATGTCATAGTGGAAGAATTGGTGAATGCTAGTTTAACGGACATTAGAAGGCGCATCCGCGCAGAATTTGGGCCAGAGATGGCCCGAAAAAAGATGACCGTTGAAGCGGTCGTTTGCAAGAGAGTGGGAGAAGATTATCGGTGGGCACTTCGCCAGGTTAAAGGCGAAAATTCGTGGGGTTCATACATGAAATTTGCAGGCACACCTGGTGCGGCCATGTATGGGCAACCGATGGTGTATGTGTAGTTTGTTGATGCCAGCGACATACCTGGTAGCAGCACTGCAGCCGGTGAGATCCAACTATCCATCTCCGCAATGGCTATAGATTCGGAGACGGTGGAGAGGAGACATGTGGAAGATGCATTTGTTTCCAGCCAGAATAATGGACCTTATTCCATGGCGATTGTCGACCTCAATGAACGGATTGAGGGACAGTCAGACGAGCTTGATTCTGGTGACGACGATCGTGAATCGTCAGATGATGATGAAGATGAAGGAGGCGGTCCGAGTCTAGTGAGAGCAGTGGCGCCAGCAATGGCACCTGGGGACATAGAGGCTCTTGTCATCGGTCACAATGATACCTCTGTCCGTGGAGTCGGAGCTACCATCCTAGAAGAAAACCAGCAGTTCCCGAGCAAGGAGGCTGTGGACATGGCGATCAGAAGATATGCGTTCTCCATTTCCCGAGAACATAAAGTGAAGAAATCTGACAAACATTTGTTGAAGGTTCTCTGCATAGAGTCTGGTTGTCCTGGAAGAGTCGTCACTCGTCAACCAGTGGGAATATGCAAGCCTTGGACGATAACTCGCATGGTTCCCCACAGCTGTGAGCTAACTGGCACTCTTTCTGAACACTGCAATGTCAGTGCCGCATATGTGGCACAGGTCATTGCACCCATGGTAAAAGATAAGATCAGTGTATAAGTGAAGGCGTTACGAGAGGGTGCGGCAGATGTGATAGGCTTCCCGGTGAGCTATGGCAAGGCCAGGCGTGCCAAGGAGTCTGTTTTAGAGGGGATGTATGGCACATATACGGAGGCTTACAACATGGTTCCGAGAATGCTACATCAGATTACTGAAGCCAACCCTGGAACTGTCACCTATAGGATGGAAAGGAACCACCCGAGTGGCACTCCTGATCATTTCATCCTGGACCGTATCTTCTGGGCGTTCAGCCAAACTATCCAAGCATTCCACCACTGCCGGCCGGTGATATCAATTGATGGTACCTTCCTCACCGGACAATATAAGGGTACTCTCTTGGTAGCTGTGGCATCAGATGCAAATAACCAGCTTCTTCCTATTGCATACGCACTCGTTGAGTCCGAGAGCACGTTAAGTTGGTTGTGGTTTCTGCAATGCTTGAAGGATGGTGTTGTGAAAGATAGACCTGATGTATGCATCATTTCTCATCGCAACCAAGGGCTTCTCAGTGCACTAGAAAAAATGAAGCACGATGTACCGATGGAGTTCCTTTGGCCTGATCTTGAAACTAGGTGGTGCATGAGACATATAGCAGCAAACTTTTACTCTCGCTTCCGGAACAAGGAATGTTTCAAGGCCTTCAAAGTGATGTGTATGCAGAACCAACCGCGGAAATTTCATGCCCACTGGATGGCATTGAATGCCGCAACGACCGCAACTTCTGGCGATGCACCAGCTGAGCCAGCGGGTGCAGGAAATCACAGGAGGGCCAGGAATATGGCTGAGTGGGTGAATGTTAATTGTCCGGATGTTCGGAAGTGGGCACTGGTTCATGACAATGGTGCTCGCTATGGCATAATGACCACCGACATGTCAGAGGTATACAATGCAGTGCTTAAAGGTGTCCGAGCCCTCCCTATTACTGCACTGGTTGCTGAAACATGGTCCCGCACAGTGGCGTACTTTGCAGATAGAGTTCAACTAGCGCATGCACGAGTGCAGATGAACAAACAATGGTCTAAAGCTATGCAAGATCACTTGGCCATAAAAATAGAAAAGGCAAAGACTCATGGTACCAGAGTGGTGGACTCACTTAGGAAGAGGTGGGAGATCAGAACAAGGCAAAAATATGTGCGTGGCTACTTGAGAGGGGATACAAAGCAAGAGGTCACACTCAATCCAACGACATGCGAATGCACCTGCAAAAAGCCTTTGCTTTATCATTACCCATGTAGCCATGTCCTTACAGCGGCAGCAGGCCAGAGGATTGTCGTTGACGGATATATTTCCCCATGCTTCAGCATGCATAATCTTATGAAGACCTGGGATGGCGAGTTCTGGGCATGGGGTGTTAAGGAGCATCACAGCACTATTTGGTATGGTGGACCAACAAGGTAGCCCAACCCTGCGCTTAAGCGAACCGTTAAGGGACGTCGTCAAACTAGGCGATTTAGAAATGACATGGACCATAGCCAGGCCGGAGAAGGACGGAGGTGTAAGACTTGTAAAATTCCTGGGCACACGGCGAGAAATTGCCCACACAAGCTATAATGTTGTATTTGTATTTCAGTGTTGTAACGTACTATATTTTGAATTTGTATTTCAATGTTGTAATGTACTATGTTTTTCAATGTTGTAATGTACTTTTAAATTTGTATTTCGATGTTGTAATATACTATGTTTTAACTTTGTATTTATCTCATTTGTACAGACTATGGCGGATTTACCTCCTCTCTTGGATGGGCAGTACGATTCTACCCACCGGTGCCAACAATGGATTAACCCCGAAGGTCCACTAGGAGGGCCAAGTACTTTCAGGTGTCGAGGTCCATCGAACCGATGGATTCTTGATGAGCGGTTTGTGCCTTATATTTCTCGTAGCGGACTACTTCCGTTCGCTAGGATGACATCCTCGCCTCAGTTATTTAAACTGGACCCTTGTCTTCTAACATCACTTGTTGACCGGTGGAGACCGGAGACACACACCTTCCACTTTCGGTGGGGAGAGATGACACCGACACTTCAGGATGTATCCATGATCACTGGGTTGCCACTTTGTGGTATTCCTCTCGTGTTGCCACCAGCACGGGCATCCTGGAAGGAAGATTTTGAACAACTGATGGGTCAACTTATCCCGAGAACTCGTACTGATAAGTTAGCTCGGGGTGTCCCCATCAGTTGGCTAGTAAATTTTATTGACTTCCCAACCGGAGTTTCTGAGGAAGTAGTACGTCGACACCTGATTGCATACTTACTCTACCTATTTGGCATGTTCTTCCCATCGGGAAATGGTGAAGTAGTCAACCCAATTTTTATTAGACTAGCAGAACACATAGCCCTTCCTCTGGACAATGTAGAGATCACCCAGTACATCATCGGTTCGGCGGTGCTATGTCAGACTTACAGGGGGTTATGTGACGCCTCATATAGGAGAAAGAAGGTCAGTAGTGTAGCCCCAATTCTATGTGTATGCTATATTTTCCTCCAGTTGTGGTCTTGGGAGCACATACCCGTCGGACGGTCAATGATAGAAGATCCAGTGCACCCATATAGTGGTCACGACGTCCAGTGTAATTGCGCGACCATGGGTACCCGGTGGACATATGGCGTATTACGTTGGGCCCGTGATTTGGCTTCGAAGTGTTATCCTCTTTACCATAAAGATTTCGAGACCATACATCATTCTTCTATCACATGGAATGTGTGGCATGAAGATTATGTAAAGCACGTGGCCGGGGATAGGGGTTTAGCAATTGATTGCTACCGAGACCAGGAGCTTTGGTGGACACGTTGTCATCTCGTGTGCCTGTATATGGTGGAGCCGCAGAATCCCGAGCGTGTGATGCGGCAACTTGATCTCTACCAGGAGGTCCCTCCTCCGCCTTCCAACTGTGTCGAGTCTACATTTCACGAGTACGTTCTCAATTTTAAATCAGTGTAATTTTATACAATGTTTTTTATCAAATATTATAACAATGGTTATGCGCATTTCAGGCAAAGCAATCAAGGGAGAAAGAATCATAATTGGCTGCACACCCAGAAGCTATGGATAGATCAATGGAATTCGAACAAGCTTACGAACATAGTTCTAGAAAATAGGTAATTTTTTTAGATTATTTAAATTCTTATTGGTATGCTTATGACACTGAACATGAAGGGTGTTTTCCGCTAGTACGTGGGATACTTATATGACATGGTACAACGCGAGCACACGTTCCAAGCTCACCCACACTCCAACGGATAGACCAGCACACCGCACACGTCAAGAGCAGCTAGAGGGAGGGATAGAACGTACTGCAGCGAACCGCCGTGATGACACGGTATATATATTTTTAACACTGTATTTATAATTTTATATTTACGAGAATAATATTGGTCGTTATTTTTAGCTAAGTAGTCAGCACAGCATAATGGCGGATGTGCGTGAAATAGTTAGAGAGAACCCTCGATCCATGTCGAATACCATCAAGAGTAGATTGAGGAGCATTTTTCAGAATGCTTTACATACCGCTACTAACTGGAGTTGTGGCCGAGCGGATGATGTTATGCTAGGATAGTACAACATGCCTGAGTCTTTCTCGTCGCGGCCAAGTGAAGCGAGAGCAAGTCTAGGAAATCCAGCACGCAGCGCCTCTATGCGTGAGAATGTACGTATTTTCTATATTTAAAATCTGTTTTAGAAAAACAACTATTTATAATGTTCTTGTGCTGACAGACTAGAACACGACAAGACGCTACTCTTATGCGTACATCATCGAGGAATACCGTGGAATCCTCTAGGCCTGAATCTTCAAGACAACCACCATGTGTGAGTTCGATACTTTTTAATCCATATCTGTTGTAATAATTGAATTCTAATATGGAGACCATTTTTTAGATTGATTTCGGTTCAACGCATCAACCAGCACCTAGAGGAATATTTCCGGAAATTACAAGAGAACTATTTCAGGAAACACCGGTACGCATTTTTATAATCACACTAATTTATTATTATATTTTACTCATTCTAATACTTATTATTCCTACACAGACCACTCTCACGATGCATGGGACGATGATGATGCTGGATTTAATTCCAACATGCCACCTCCTTATCCATCTATAGGTCATGTCAGTTATTACACATATGATCAGCCATACGATCAACCTCAATCTTCATACAACCCTGGACCATCACAGCCAACATATGATCCAATGATGGATTTCTTATATACTGATGTTGGTACGAGCCAAATTCCTGACAGTCAATAAGATACAGAAACCAGGGACCATTTTATACCATCACCGCCAAATCTCCGCACAAATCCCAGGCCAACGGATCTATGGAGTTATCCTTTAGATCACATATACGGAGGACGTGCGAGGAAACAACCGAGACAATGAGACGATTATTGTAACTCCGACGGTGTAGCCGGTTTCTATTTGAACATTAATGTATCGTTCTATATTTGTGAGATACATATTACTATTATCTTGTCTTGCTGTTCAAAAAACAATTTCAAATAAAAATTCACAAATATTTAAGATATAACTAAAATAAGATCACAAATACTTATTTTCATTACCACGCGGTACAGCAGAAATTAGGATACATTTAAATGCATAGTTTAAATACGAGTACTTTAATTAAGATACAATGCGAGGCGTGGATTCAGACACTAGGACAAAAGTCTAGTCGTCTTGCGTCCAGCGTGGCCATTTCCCTGTCTTATCACCGCGTTCTTCAGCTGCCCTTGCCTCAGCAGCCCTTTCTCTCAGAGTCTGCCTGTATGCCTCCCTAGCCTGTCGTTCCTCCTCCTCCCTAAGCCGTTGTTGTTCCTCTCTCTGCCTCCGTAGCTCCTCTAACCGACGCCGTTGCTCCTGTTGCGCCGCTCTACGCTCTTCCGCCTCTTTCTCACGACGCTCGTTCTCATGAAAGTTTTGCCACGCACGGCGACTCCTCTCTTCTATCTCACGAAGCGCCCATTCGGGCTGCTCCGTGTCAATCCAACGATACCACATGCACCAGGGTGGAGGAGACTGCATCACAAATAAAAACATAGTAAATATTCCATAAAACAAAAAATATATCATTTTGTTATAGATGAAACATACCGGAGGCCTGTTGTAACTCCAGGGAGCTGGATCATACTGATAGTTGGGACACATGAAAAACTTCATGCCCATTTTATCAGAAAAATCTGTGGACTCCTTCATCTTGCAAAGAGTCCCGCACCAACACCGAAGATGTTCCACACCAGGAGGCAAACTCGCATCCTTCATATTTCTCGGCCTGTAGTCTTGGTCAGAGCAAGGCAAACTCATAGCCACCAAAGAAAATAGCAAACAAAGGAAGAAACGAAGAAGGATGCATCTGTGAAGAGCGTGATACTACTCCTTTTATAAGCCAGCCTTCTCCCTCTACTAGCGGGACAAATTGACATGCGAGTGCGCTGCAAAGTTCGGTAATCAATTTGATGTATCGGTGCTCTTTCGGCAGTCTATTTTCTGTAGCTCGCGTCGTCTAATTATTGTGCAGTCTAATTATACTGTGCAATCATGTCGAATCGCTGCCGGGCAGCACAAACCGCCACAGCCTAGGGCGGGGAAAAGATTCCGCCACCGCCGCTGTCCCAAACTCGCATGCGACGTCCCGCCAGCGGAGGCAGGCGCCTCCCGCCAAGGCCCCACCTCATCCCGCCCCGCACTGTGGCGGTATGAACCTCCCGCCGCCGCCTGTGGCTGGAAGCCTGGCCCGCCGCCGCCTGTAGCTGGAAGCCTGGCCCGCCGCTGGCCCTGGCGGGATGTGACACGCGTCAGTTTTTTTGCGTCCCGCCAGGGCAGTTTTGTCTTTTACATTGAGAGGGGGTAGTTTTGGCTATGCGAAATTGCAGGGGGTTATATTTGTAAAAAAATCGCATATAGGTATGTAGTACCGAGACAGCGAGTAGTGACTAGTGATGAGTGACTTATGAACAAGAACTCAGAAAGCATAAGACAACTCTTGGTTAGCAACATGAGATACTTTGTATCTGCCAACAACATGTACATTGAGCTGGGTTTTAAATTTAAGTTTGTGCGTTGCACATTAGTTTGATTGAGGTTTTGAAGAAAACAAAAGTCATCTAGCCGTCATATTATTTTTAATTGGGTTTTAAATTGAAGTTTGTGTGTTAAACAACTAGTGCATGATTGCGTCAGAATATCTAGTGTTGTCGGAGATAGGTATGGAGTACCGAGTAGTAGTGACTACTGAACAACAGCTCAACAAACAAGCCATCAAATTGCATCTATCACTAGTTTCTCACCCGAGATCTAGGTAGTATGAGACAAGATGCATGGAATTGTCGTACTCTCAGTTGGCAACATTAGATATTTAGGATCTAGCATGTATAGTGAATTGGGTTTTAAGGCTCAATTCGTGAAAGCCGCCGGTCCGTGTAGATTTAATAGAATCAACGCAGCAAATGCCGCGATAAGCTTAACTAATTACTGGAAAAAATTAAACTAAGGCCTACTTATCGACTCTCATGCCTCGTCGTGTGATGTTGCACTTAAGTGTACGATGCATCGTCGATGGCATGTTCCTTTTTCGAGCACGCCATGCAACTAGCCAAATAGGAAGACATGAAGTGTGTGCTAAAGCAATTGGTGCATGATTGCATCGGTGTATCTAGTGGGTTTCTGAAGTTTTTGCTAAAGAAATAGCCTATCTGTTTACTCATTTGATTTTCTCCAAACTTTGGATCTGCCAACAACAATGGCAGTGAACTAGGCTGTAAATTTAAGTTTCTGTGTTGCACATTAATCGATTGAGATTTTGAATTGAAGAAAAAAATCATCTAGCTGTTAGTCTATTTTAAACTAGGGTTTAAATTTTAAGATTGTGTGTTAAACAATTGGTGCATGATTGCATCAGAATATCTAGTGTTGCCAGAGATAGGTATGGAGTACCGAGTACTAGAAGTTGATAGCATAAAACTACCATTTTGTATGTCAATTTTTCCAATTCATACCACTCGTCTTCCAAAACGCATAAAACTACCACATTGGATCCTGGTTGTCGCAAAAACGACTGATCGCAGTCTGACGGCGAATTGACACGGTTTATGACGAGGGGCCCACCTGTCAGGGCCACGTGGCGCTCATTAGGCGCTGCCCCGATACGCACGTTAACGGCCGTTAACCGGCGCAAACTTGATACCGAATTTGACAGAGGAGACCCACCTGTGAGGGGCAGTTAGCTGACGTCGACCAGGTCTCATATATCAACCCACTAAAAGATCTAGTTATTCTAAATAATAAAATAATTAAAGACACTAAAGAACACCGTCTCCTTCCTCCAACCGACATCCCCACCCCGTCTCCTGCCAGGACTCCCATCGTCCTGGCGCCGGTGTTGCCAGCCAAGGCTCCAGCCGCTCCGATTTCCGCGGCCTACTCGCCGCCCACCAGCCTGGTTCTTGCCGCCGCTCCCCTTTCTCCTAGGCGCCGGCGCCGGCGAGCACACTCGAGCTGCCTTTGCAAGATGTCGTCGGACGCCTCCGCAGGATCCTTGCTGGACGTCGTCTCACCTCCGTAGGATACTCGTCGGCAATCTGGCCGCCAGAGGAGAGCACCAGCGTGGACGAAGATGGGTCCGGGCGGTGCTGACGTCCGTGGCCGCGCACCTTCACGAGTCTGTCCATGGCGTTTGACCACAACCAGCATGCCTAGCTGGTCGTCGAGCGCCTCCGCCACGCCCTCCTGGTTGGGTCGCCGCCTCTGCGCCCCCCGCTCGCGGTTAGGTCCAAGGCACCGAACTTGGCCATGGCGGCCCCCAGCCAGACGATGCTCAACACCGCGGACCTCCTGGAGCTCGAGGGTGACGCGCCGGCTGTGTCAGCGCCGTCGGCTTCGCTCGTTTGTGATGCGGTCCTACACCGGAATCCACCGCCTCCGTAGGCGGCGCTCATGGCGGCGGCGACGGCGGCCTGCCTCGCTCAGGTCCGTGGCTGCGCGTCCTCCGCATCTTCCATGGCCGGCAGGAGAGGAGAGAGAGAGAGAGAGAGAGGGGCGGGCGGTGGTCCTAGAAGAGATAGGGGAGGGGAGGGATGTGGCGGGCAAGCTCGCCGGAGTGCGGCGGCTGGGGCATGGGTTCAGGATTGAGGATGAATTCACGGTGAACAGTGATTTGATTGAGATGTATTTTTTATTTTTTTCATTGGTCTGGTAGGTGGCCCCCACTTAGATGCGACGCCTGTTAACAGTTGTTAACGGCAGTGTGTCCTGCGGCGTCTAACGAGCGCCACGTGTCCCTGACAGGTGGGCCCCCTCCTCATAAACCGTGTCAATTCGTCATCAGACTGCGATCAGTCTTTTTTGCGACAACTAGGATCCAATGTGGTAGTTTTATGCGATTTGGAAGACGAATGGTACAAATTGGAAAAATTAACATACAAAGTGGTAGTTTTGTACTATCAACTCGAGTAGTAGTGACTACTGAACAACAACTTAACAAACAAGCCATAAAATTGCATCGGTAGCTTCTCACATGAGATCTTGGTAGTACGAGGTATGATGCATTGGATGTCGTACTCTCGGTTGTCAACATGAGATATTTGGAGATATTTAGGATCTATCAACGACATGTATAGTGAGTTGGGTTTTAAGTCATAACCATGGTAGCATCAGTCGGCCATGATTTAACGGAATCATCGCGTCGCTAGGCCACTATTGCATAGTGAAAAACAAAACGCATTGGACTATGGAAGAGGAAAAAAGATGATATCGAGGCTTATCGGCTTGATATGACTAAGATTGTTGAAATGATCAGTCAGCCAAGCTATAACAGCTACATGAGTTCTTATATTTGGATACATGCATGTACAACCAACTAAACACGACATCTGTATAAGTACTGGATAGCCAAACTGATGAAAAATTGGTACCGAAGGGACAAGTAAGAAAATACAAGTTTATTTAAGATGGAGTATTATCTTGATAAGGTAGCCTTGTTATCCTTTTCCATTGACGATCCTTCCTCTAACAGTGTCATCTCCTATGGATATTATTCTTGGTAGCTAAACGATGTCAAATGTTCTACTATAGGGAGACCCAACATTTCATTATCTATGTAAATGCTAGCTTGCGATAATTGACGAGTTTGATAAGATCATAGATAGTCAAGAGCTAACCGGTGAGGAGATTAAAATTAGGAAACAATCAAATCAGTAGGTAAATAGCCTATTGCATGGAGAAGAGTTAGAATGGTATTAACATCCAAAGTTCAAAAAAAATGTGGAAAAGAGTAATATGATATACTTCCATATAGTCATACGTGAAATGATATGCGGACATCGAGTGAAGCTCAACTCTTTGCATCATCTTGATGTCACTACGGAGTTAATAAATTCATCCTTTATAGTAGAAAAAATGTAATATCAGGAACCATTTCTTTATGTAAGTGTTCAAGGACTAAAGCAGATATAGAAATAAACCAAGGACATATGCAGATATGCAAATGTCATGGTTCTTTCTGCCAAACATATATAACCCTTTTAAAATACTTGTTAAAAAAACCTTATAAATTATGTATTGGTGCTCACAAATCATACATACGTATGTTCCTGTCAAGGTGGTCGCTTTCTTTGACACCCAATACACAGGATAGCACCTCTCGCATTTAAAAAGAACCACTCACCATCAACTCCCTATGAGCAGTGTAGGAACCAGAAGCACCATTCCTCACATTGAAAATGGAAATCCGGGGCAGGTCCGAGTCATCAAACCACCTATAATAATAAGTTGGGGCAGATTTCCATGTTAATTGATCTCAATTATTTGAAATAATTTATTTACCTAGCAGAATCGATTGCTTGGTCAGTTTCCCCTTGCTAGCTCCTCCCACAAAAAATAAATCTCTTGCTAGCTTACTTCACTCACCTAATAAAAAAAAATGGTTCCTTTAATTCAGCAAGTACCAATTTTCCTGCTCCCGAAATTATTATGTGTCGGTATGAGACGAAAGAGACATCGGGGATGGTATCATATTCATCGCCGAGCTTGACCGGTACGTATTTTGTTGCCACTAGAGCCGGTCGTTTTCAGCCGCGTCCGACAGACGGTGCACCAGTGGGCGAAACACGCAGCATCGTTTAGCCCCCTTTTTTCTTTGGAATTGATTTCACTGTTTGCCTTGTTCATGTTGCCGGTGGTGCTGTCACGAGTCCAGAGCCCAGAGGTTCATGTTCAGCACAGGGAAAAGTGCCACTCCGATGAGTCGCCAAATGCAGAGTGTCGACATTGTGGAGTTTTCTGCTGGGGCCTCCTCTGGGCTCGTTCGTGCATAGATAGACGGCTGTCATTTCTTGGCATCATACTAGTTCATAACATGGCCCCGCCATGCTGCCCTTGTCTTCGTGAACGTGCCACTTGGTTATACTTTTCTTAACACAGTTTTCAGTTCACTTAGTTGGACAGGACTGACAAAAATATACTTATATACTAATGGAATCAGGACCAAGAGTCTAATGCAACGGGACTATTTCGTCCTGCAGGATCGGTGAAACATATCAGAGATCGCTAGTCCAAAGACGTGCAAAGCGGCAGCGTTCTTCGGTCAAATATAGCGTCGTGACGTGATGAAAATAATTGCTAGCTGCGTACAGTCATGCTTGACTTAGCCTGGTCAGACGAATGAATTAACGTCACTGACTATTTGACACAAGATTTGTGCATCGATTATTCGACTGCCGTTCACGGCTAGAATAGTAAACTAGCTAGATTCTTCTCAGGAATAATAGAGGAACATAAAAAAGAAGAAAAGAATAAAAACCTTTCGTACGAATATCAGTCACACAAGCTTGACGCGACATATACTGGTAGCACCTATTCAACATTGTCTACGAGCATACGGAAACGGCCCATACTTTAGTATATCTCCACTTATCCTGCACGCAAAAATTGATATATACTCAATGGAATCCAATCAGTGTCGCAGATAAATAAAATTCATGTACTGTACGAAAAACAAATGCGAATCGGGCACAACTGTGATGAGAAGAATTCTCCCTGAAACCGTGGATTCGGTGTCTCAACACTCAACCACCCAGCATGAAGGAATTCCGTTTCCTGTTACCTCACGTACTCAATGTTGCCAGACTAGGATTTTGGTACAGTTGTTACTATTCTACTCCACAATCACTGGGTTTAGACGAAGATACTAAATCCTGTCCCAAAATAATGTCGGGACTATAGTTCTTTTAGTCTCTCGACGATGGGAATGGGAGATGACCGGTAAGCCAGATGCTTGCTTGGCGAACCAATGGTACATTTTGTCAGCTCCACCGAATCACTAGCACGGTGGTTAGTAGACAAGGCGAAGAAAAAGAAGGTGCGAATTGTTCGACTGACACGGGCGGCTATACCTTGCTGGACCCACAAACTGGTGTCATTGACTTTTGGCCGAATTATGTGTGAGGTTAACCAACACCTGCATGTAGCATGTCTAAGCTGCAGGTAGCACAAACAAAGTCGGTCTTTTTTCCTTAAGCTTACACTACTGCAGAACACCTCTCTTACAGCGGTTCAGAACACCCTCTAACAGCGGTTTTAGAACCGCTGTTGAGGGTTCGGTTTCTTATACTAACCGCTGTTAAAGGGTGGCGTACGTGGGGCTGCCGCAGCGCTCAGGCCCCTTTAACACCGGTTCCTAACACGACACGAACCGGTGTTAAAGGTTCTATGACGCGGCAGGAAAATGACATAAATCTCTGCCGAGATAGAATTTTGCCGCCGCCCCGTTTTGGGCGGATTTCTGCGGCGCGGCGAGGACGGGGGGGGGGGGGGGGAGGGGGAGGGGGATCTATCGGGAGAGGTATACACATACATCATTGGTACATACGAGTAGATGAATAATTAAGCAACTATTATTATACACAAACATCGTCATTGTGGTATTCTCCGTACACGTTAAAGCATCAAGTACAAGACAAACACGTTCAAGCATATATACAATATAACATCTCCGTACACGTTCATTTTGGATATCTAAAGAGTTCTCCGCCAGGCGTGACGACCTCATCAAGTATGAACCCCGTCAATTCCTCTTGAATGACTCGTATGCGGTCAAATGGTAGGAGTTTGTCCCGCATCCGTTCGATCTAAATATATATGAAGAATGAGTTCAGTATATATATAATTTATCTTTATATATATAATCTGAAGCGAACTCCTGGTGGCGAACTCCAGGCTAATAATCTGAAGCGCATGGATACAAGTTATCCGAACCCGCTTTGTCTACAAACAAGGAAGCTATAATTAATGCAACTATGAATCTCATGAAGAGTTTGATCCTGGCTCAGGATGAACGCTGGCGGTATGTTTAACACATGCAAGTCGAACGGCATGCTTAAGAATGAAACTCAACACAACCGATGGTAATAAACTAATGTTATGTACTTCGTTTACTTACTCTAAGTTGTTCTAGTGCGGCTTGGCCCGTCGCACATATCGTGTTGCGAATGAACTCGCAAACGTAGTATCCACATAAGTTATTGCCGGGTCTCTGATGCGCGCACTTTACGAGAATAGAGAGTTCAATCAAAATAATAATCAATAAAGCATGATATAATGGAATTGGAAGCAGAATCAAAGAGATACGCATACCTAGCTGGCTAGTATTACTTACATTTTGATCTACAAATTTTAGTTCTTCTGACCATTGATGGCGCCCAATACTTGTCGTGGAACGCTTCGTTGAAAACCCCAAGAGCAAGGTATGAAGCAGCACAACAACAAGTTTCCCTCAGTAAGAAACCGAGGTTATCGAACCAGTAGGAGGAAGGAAACGTCACACAGATGTTGTTGGCAACGTGGAGACCTGCACAACACAAACTCAAGACTTTTCCCCAACGAGGTTGTCAAGCTCACCGGTTTGCTGTAACAAAGGATTAAACGTATGGTGTGGAAGGTAATGGTTTGCAGCAAGTAAACAAGTAACAGTGGAAGATGTATCAATGGTAAAGATTGGACCGGGGTCCATAGTTCACTAGAGTTGCTCTCCTTAAATAAACAACATGGCATGAAGGGTAAAAAAATTACAGCGAGGCAATTGACAGGAACTGAGCAAGGCATAACAATGCAATTACTAGCTAGAAAGATCCTATGAAGTTGATTGGGCAATACAACAATATACATAGACCGTAATCCAACTGCATCTATGACTAGAAGTCCACCTTCAGGTTATCATCCGAACCCCTTCAGTATTAAGTTGCAAGCAACAGACAACTGCTTTAAGCAAAGTGTGTAAGTTAAACAATCCACATGTTCTATGAACAAGAGACCGTTGTTTTCTCCCTAGTAGCAACAGCACATCTACAACCGAAGAGATTTCTGTCACTTCCCTTGGAA
This sequence comes from Avena sativa, assembly GCA_916181665.1. Classification (NCBI taxonomy): domain Eukaryota; kingdom Viridiplantae; phylum Streptophyta; class Magnoliopsida; order Poales; family Poaceae; genus Avena; species Avena sativa. The sequence goes on from OV702280.1 coordinate 374,250,613, forward strand.
ACTAGAGGCATGAACCCACTATCGAGCATAAATACTCCCTCTTGGAGTCACTAGCAACTACTTGGCCAAGATAACCACTAGCAACGGAGAGCATGCAAGATCACAAACAACACAGACATGATAGAATCATAAATACAAAACCATTAATCAAACCAACATATAATCTAAATATCCATCGGATCCCCGCAAACACAACATGCATGATTACAAATAGATTAGATCTTGCTCATGAACAGAGCTCACAAGATCTATACATGAAAGCACAAAGGAGGAGATACAACCATCTAGCTACTACATGGACCCATAGTCCAAGGTGGAACTACTCACAAATCATACCGGAGAGAAGGCCTTCGGGATGATCTCCCCTCCGACAGGGTGCCGGGAAGAACTTTAGATCCCCCTGATCTAGGGACGATGGTGGCGGCGGCTACAGACGGTTTCGCGGATTTCTGATCGGGTATTGAGAGTTTCTGTATCGGGGGCTTCTTATAGGCGAAGGGGCGAGTCCGGGAGGCGACCAGGGTCGCCAAACGCTAGCTAGGCGCGGGTCCACCTAACCCCACGCCTGGGGTGGGTCTGGCCACCCTGGCCAGCCCCTCCAGCTCTCCTCTGAACTTCTTGTTCCCCATGGAAAGTTATTGACTTTGGCGTTCGTCCCGTCCAATTCCGAGAATATTTCTTTCCTAACTTTTCTGAAACCAAAAAGAGCAGAAAACAGGCATGTGGCACTGTTGCAACTTGTTAATAGGTTAGTACCAGAAAACATGTAAAAAGCACCTCAAAGTGTAGACAAGTAAAGCAAAGTAGATACTAAACAAGCATGGAGCATAAAAAATTATAGATATGTTTCCAATGTATCAACCATTCACCCACGGCCCTACTAGTGAACCTTTTCCAAACCCTGTCCGGCAAAGAAAATGGATAAAGGAGTAATTAATTACTTGTTTTCACGAAAGTTGCCGATCTAGTGCGATAATATGATTGGAATTACCTCTGGAGCATCTCTTTAAAGTCTTCCCATGGCTCTTGGTATTTTCGAAACGAGTCCATGACAAGGACTTTTCCTGAGTCAACTTGAATGACTAGCAGAATAAAGTGGAACCTACACACGCATAACTCATCATCAGTTACACTTAACATCGAGTAATTCGAAACAGAATGTGTACAAGAGAGGGTAACACTCACGAGAAGTTGTAAGGCAATAGTATTTCCCTTTTGGTTTGTTGTCTCAGTAAAGTCATTAGCAAGAAATCTTCTGTTTGCCCGGGTTTGTGTTTTACCACTTGTTCATGAACTCTATTTAGGTCAACGAACCCAATGTCAAAAGGGCCTCCTTTCATGCATTCCATAACCTTTTTCCTCCATAATAGTATATACATATATGGTGAGCATATATATACATGTAATTAATTAATTGAATAAGCTGAGATAGAAATTAAAGAAAAAATAGTACTTACACACAATAAAGGCTGATGGCAGTTTTGTCGAGTTCCTTCTGATTGAATAAAAAATGCAAGTCTTGAATGTTGAAGGTGATCTCGTCGTCTCCGCACAAGAAAATATGATCTCTTATATGCGTCGTGATCCATTCTTCCTTTCCGTCTTGGAGAAATCAAGGTATCACTTATGTAATCTTCGCATTTTTGTTGGTACATTCTTGAGCTCCTCTTTCTTGACGAGATTCTTCCCGTACTTCCATGGCTGTATGGGGTTGACATCGCCTTTGGGCAAGTCGTGTCCCATGATGTTCAAGTATGCAATGTAGGTCATCCCCATCTCATTGGCCTTTCTTTGTAGCTCTTCCTCGTAATCATTTAGCGGAGGAGCTATCCGTGTGTCGAACACTTGGAGCGGGGCGCACGATTGGTTTTCCTGCTCTCCGAGCATGGGAACTGTTTTCTGGGGTGCCACATGACTACTACTTTCAGACTCCCTTCGTTTTGCATCCCCCTTCATAATCTGGCGCTAGTAGTCCGGCACAAGTGGGGTTTCAGGTTTCAAAAGATTATTATAAAACTTCTCCACCACCGCCGTATCTAGTTTCTCCTTTGGCTCGGCCCGTCTAGGTGCAAAGAATTTCTTGACCTCGTGTTCTGAGATCCTCTTGTTCTCCTTGTCGCTGCGATTCCATGGTAATACCGGCAATGGCTTGGCGGAAGGCTGTGTGACGTAGTTTCTTGAACTCTTTGGCGTACGGTTTCCTGCGGATTTCTTCGTGGCAGTGCTCTTCCACTTACGCTGACGCGCATGAGATGGCTGGTGCGCCGGAGATGGCTGACGCGCAGGAGATGACTGAAGCGCCAGAGACGGCTGACCCGACGGAGACGACAGGGGAGTATTCTGATGACTTGGAGACGGCTGAGTCGGCTCATACTGCTGATGATGCGGAGACGGCGGGGGTGCCAGTGGCCTCCAATTTGGAAGCACGATGTGTTCCTTCTTCCAAAGAATGGTTGTTTTCACTGCAAATTTGAGTTGAGTTTCCCCTTCACCTATAGCATGGTCAAGCTGTGCTTCCTCATATTCCTTCACAACCTCATTCACCCTGACAATAGCATAGCCATCTGAAATCGGTCGGCAGTGGTAAGTTCCACCAGCTACAGGAGGTAAGGCATAGTCGTGGCCACCTTAATGGATAAGCCCATTAATCTCACATGCAGCTCAGCGTGTTCGCTCTCCGTGATCTCATCCACGGGGTATCGAGGACCCGCCATTTCAAGCGTGGGCTGCACGTTCTCCGTGGAAGCCACGCTGCTTTTCCACGCAGAGTCTAGGCCGCCGGCAGCTTCCAATGCAGGCTCTTCGTGCCGCTGAGATGGGCCGGTAGCTTGAAGGCTCTGTTGTGCATTCACTTGCGCCTGCAGCGCCACAAGTGCATGTTCTATCTGTGTCATCCGCTATGTATGCTCTTTTTCTTTTCTGCCGTGCCATCTGTAAGAGTCGCTCCACTCGGCAAACACATCCTTCCACGTCATACCCCCTGTGCCTCGTGCATGTCCAGGGTGTTCTTTTTTATCGATGGCGCGTGTGAGCTGGTCATTCTCTCTGTCAGGATGGAAGGTCCTGGCGGATGTTTCCTCGTATGTCGTGATGAGTTCAGTGACGGGTTTGGTAAGGAGGGTTGGGAAGATACACAATCCTGTTTCTGGGTCCAACCTTGCCCCGATTCCGTAGAACCAAGTCTTTGCACGTAGGTCCCACCCATCTGTCTGGGGTGTGATCCCTCTAGCGCGCAGGGCCTTCTCAACTTCCTCCCACTTAGGCCTCTGAGATATGTAGCCACCTGACCCCGTCCTCTGGTGATATTCCTTCTTCTGGGCATTAAGCGTATTGGTATCTGACCTCTTTTTAGCTATAGCACCTTTTTTATATGTCACAAATTCGGGCCAGTGAGGTCTTATCTTCGCAAAATATGCGTCTTCGAAATTTGGAGTCTCGCCAGCTTTGACAAATTTGTTCAATTTTGTCTTCCAGTTGCGGAAAGCGTCAGCCATCTTCTTTAGAATCCACTCTTTGACCTTTTCCTTTATAACCGGGTTGTTTTCATCCTCCTCTGGCAGAAGGGTGAAATTTACCAACAACGAATTCCAAAGCGTTTCTTTGGATCTTTTATCGACAAAGGTACCGTTGCCCTTCTTTTGGCTTATTCCAATTTTCAATTATGATTGGGATTTGGTCCCTAACAAGAACTCCAGCCTGACGTACAAATTTGTCTGCGGCCTTCTTGGTCTCCATCGGCCTGCCATCAACACGGACTGCTTTGATCGTGAACTTTGCACGATCTTTCAACCGATGGCTCGCGCCTCACTTGCTCTTTTTCGTAGAAGAAGATGGTTGCTGGCTGGTCGATCGAGAGGGCTAAAAGAAGAAAGAAGCGTTAGTTAATACATGTAGAAGAAGATTGTTGGTGGAAGTCAGCAGAGGCTTAATCAATGCATATACCTCGCCGGACTTTGTAATCACTAAATTGCGTTCACCGGAGTCTTCATCTTCTCCATTACTACTTGAGTTGTCATCATGTCCCTCCAAGTTCAGATATTGTGAGGTGTCCTCATCAATAATGTTCTCCATTATTTCTTCTTCTTCAAGGTTTCTACTAAGTGGATCCATAGTTTCTAAAACTATAATATTATCTAGAGTAAGAGTGTAAACATTCAAGTGGACTTGGATTCATACACAAATATACATATTATTCATACAAAATACACAAATAAATACACAAATGAAATTAAAACCCTAAGGATGCTTGATCATTTTAAACGAGTTCCGAGGGGTCCAAACCCTAATCAGGATGAGTCAGAGCTCCACAACGACACCCCCAAGAGGGTAACGTTGGCAGGATGCAAGTTTGTATACAAGTGGGGCGAGTTTGCCGACAATTATTTAGTCTCAGACAGCTACACCTACACGCAGTCCAATTTGTATACAAGTTTTAATCTATGCATGTAGTACAATTTATATTAGCCGGTGAAACTATGTTGCCCGCGAACCCGCCCCGCTTGACACCCTATCTATACTACTACTCCCTCCATAATTACATGCCATCTTAGTTTCGAGTTTCCCGATTTTGACCATCAAGTTCACCACCAACACTAAGTAAACAATATTATCGATGTTACAACATCAGAAACTTTACTCAAATATGAATACACGACTATATCTTTTATACATCACACATATTGCCCACATTGTTCACCAAATGATGGTCAATATTTGTGGACGGATGGAGTACAAATGTAGTATTTGAGATAAATATATGCCCATGGTTTATTTCTCTATTTCTAATCCGATTGATTCAAAGTCTATTCATCTTGTTTTAATGTCATTTCTTTCTACAAAGTTTCACTACAAAAAAGTAACAAAGACCTGTCAAAAAAACAGAGAGACCCGCCCGTGTGGCCGCGCCAGGCCGCACCGGGGCGCCGCCGACGACTGCCGGCCGCCTGCTTCCTCGAACTGCCGGCTGCCTGCTTCCACTGAGTGCCGACGACGACTGCCGGACGCAGAGGCATGGACGGAGTGGCGCCACCGCGAGCTCCACTGAGTGCCGGCCGGCGATGCCACCACGCGCGCGAGCTCCACACCGCCGCCAAAGGAGGAAACAGAGAGGAAGGAAACAGAGGAAACAGAGCTCCTCACCACGAGCACGACAGCGTCGGTGGGGTTCTTGTAGGCGCCGGCGTCGTCGTCGGCTTCGGTGGCACACGCGGTGGCAGTGGCGGTGGAGGTCTTGGCGCGCGCGAGGGCGACGGCGGCTCCGACGGCGAGGGCGGCGGCTCCGACAGCGAGGGTTGGACGCGGCGCCGGCGCGGCTGCTCTCTGCTCTCTATTTTGCTCTCTGCGCGCGGCGGCGGGCGGTTCGATCTGGCTCTAGGGGGAAGAAAGGAGGGGGAAGGCGCATTTAATACCTCCCCCCCTTTAACACCGGTTCGGGGCTGGAACCGGTGTTAAAGGTGGGGGATTCGTTTCGTGCGCGCATTTAACACCCACCCACCCCTTTAACACCGGTTCCAGCCACGAACCGGTGTTAAAGGGGGGGGTGCACGCGCGAAACGAAATAAATGCGCCCCCCCTTTAACACCGGTTCGTGTCTGGAACCGGTGTTAAAAGAGGGGCATTTATTTCATGCATTAAAGGGGCACCTTAATGGATAAGCCCATTAATCTCACATGCATCTCAGCGTGTTCGCTCTCCGTGATCTCATCCACGGGGTATCGAGGACCCGCCATTTCAAGCGTGGGATGCCCGTTCTGTTGGAATTATGTCCTAGAGGCAATAATAAAGTTGTTATTATTATAATTCTTGTTCATGATAATGTTTATATTCCATGCTAGAATTGTATTAAGCGGAAACTTTAATACTTGTGTGGTTTGTGAACAACACCGTGTCCCTAGTACGCCTCTATGGACTAGCTCATTGATCAATGTTGGTTAAGGTTTCCTAACCATAGACATGAGTTGTCAATTGATAATGAGATCATATCATTGGGAGAATGATATGATGGACAGACTCAAACTAAGCGAAGCAATTAGATCGTGTCATCGTGTTCGTCTTTGCGAAGCTTTTCTTATGTCAAATATTGTATTCCTTAGACCATGAGATAATACAACTCCCTGGTATCGGAAGAAAGCTTTGAGGTCATCAAACGTCATCCTATGAGAGGGTGATCATAAAGGTGTCTCTCAGGTGATCGGAAAGTATCTGTTGGGTTGTATGTATCAAGATGGGATTTGTCCCTCCCAAGTCGGAGAGATATACTTCGGGCCCACTCGGTAATCGATATCAACACCGCTTGCAAGCATGTGGTTAAGGAGTTAATCACAAAGTGATATCGGATTACGGAACGAGTAAAGTACTTGCTGTGAACGAGATTGAACTAGGTATGACGGTACCGACGATCAAATCTCGGGCAAGTAAAATATCGCGAGACGAAGGGAATATATATATGGGATTGATTGAATCCTGTCATCGTGGTTCATCCGATATGATCATCGATGAATGTGTGGGAGTCAATATGGGTGCCCAGACCCCGCTGTTGATTATTGATAGAAGATCATGTCTGCATATTCTCGAACCCGCAGGGTCACACACTTAACGTGTCTCGACGCTAGGATAGATTGGATAATTGGTTTATGAGTTTTTGTTCGGAGTCTCGTATTGGATCCGGGACATCACGAGAGGTTCCGGAGTGGTCCGGAGAATAAGATTCATATAAGGCAGTGCAGTTTTTGGAGTTCGGAATTGTTCCGGATTAATCGGTATTGTACCGGAAGCTTCTAGAACCTTCCGGAAGGGGACCAACGTGGCCCCACCTTCCGGGAGGGGGCATGGGCCTATGAGGGAGTGCCCTGGCCGCATTGGGGCAGGGGCACAAGGCCCCATAGGGCCCAGCCGGCCTAGAGAGGTTTAAACTCGAGATAGACCTTCTAGAAGGGGGGGTTTCCTTGCCCCCCACTCCTTATCCTTTGGGGCCGCCGGTTTGGGCTTGGGGGAGGGGCTAGGGCTGCGCCCCCCCTCTATATAAAGAGGGGTGGGGGCGCACCAACCCCCCACACCTTCCCCTCCAACCCTAGCCGCCCTGCTGCCCTTCCTCTCTCCCTCCCGACTATTTGTAGGCGAAGCCCTGCTGCAGAAATTCTCCACCATATACACCACGCCGTCGTGTTGTAGATCCAATCCATCTCTCCACCATACTTGCTGGTCCGAGGAAGGAGGAGACGTCGAGGTGCTGCACATGTGCATCTCACGGAGGCACCGCCACTTGTGGTGCCAGATCGGATCGGATCGCGAGGAGGAGAAGCGAGTACGACTACATCACCCACGTTCCGACGAACGTTCCGCTGTGTGAATCTTCAAGGGTATGAAGATCTAATCCAATCTCTCTCGTTGTTTGCATCTCCTAGATTAGATCTTGGCTTTCCCTCTGTTCGCATCCGTAGAAAATTTTGATTTACTATGCCGCGAAACCCTTCAGTGGTATCAGAGCTAGATCTATGCGTAGATGTGTTTCACGAGTAGAACGCAACATGGTTGTTGCGGGCGTTGATGTTTTCTGTTGCAAGCCTCTTGTTTGTGTTCTTCTTATGACGCGGGATAGTGAGATTGAAGCGGTCCAGGCCAACCTTACGCGACGTCGTTCGCGAGACCGGCTCCGCACTTGACGTGTGGCTTGTTCCACACATGCGGCTGGTGGATGTCAGTTTCTCTCACTATAGTTGTCATGGGATTAACACTGGAGTTTGGCAACCATAATATCACCGTTGTGGCTTTCCGTAGGTAAGAATCGTTCTTAGCATCTACTCCAATAAGCCACGTAAAACATGCAACAACAAAGTAGAGGCGTCTAACTTGTTTTTGCAGGGAGTGTTTTCTGTGATATGGTATGGCCCAAGATGTGATGTTTATAATGTATGCGATGATCATGTTTTGTAATGTTTCACGACTTGCATGTCGATGAGTACACAACCGTCAGGAGCCATATGGTTGTCTTTATAATTGTGTATGACCTGTGTGTCAACTTCTTATGCGCCATGTTATAGTTTCACTTTATCGCTAAGTAGTTAGCAATAGTTGTAGTTGCTATTCGTGGTGGAGGCAATCATGGTGGAGTGATGGAGATCATGCCGGAACGCACAAGATGGAGATCATTGCGCGAAGATTGGCTATACCATGTCACATTAAAGTTATATGCATGTGATGTTTATCCTTTTATGTATCTTATTATGCTTAGATCGCGACGGTAGCATTATAAGATGATTCCTCACTTAAAGATCAAGATAAAGACTGTGTTCTCCCCAAGTATGCACCGTTGCGAAAGTTCGTCGTGTCCAAGCATCACGTGATGATCGGGTGCTATAGACTCTACGCTCACATACAACGGGTGCAAGCCAGTTTTGCACACGCGGAAATACTTGGGTCTAACTTGACGAGCCTAGCATGTACAGACATGGCCTCGGAACACATGAACCGAAAGGTTAAGCATGAGTCTTATGAATGATATGATCGACACTTCGTTGTCCACCATTGAAACCACATCTCTTCTCATGAAGATCGGATTAGGTGTGGTGAATTTGGATCATGTTCACTAAACAACTTGAGGGATGTTGAATTTAGTGGGAGTTCATCTAGTAATTTGATTAAAAGTTGAACTAGTTATCATGAACATAGTCTAATTTGTACTTGCAATACTGTAGATCAAATGGCTAAGTCCAACTTCAACTTCAGCGTTTTCGCTGAGAAGGAAAAGCTTAGAAACAATGGGTCTAACTTCACCAATTGGTTCCGCAATCTAAGAATCATTCTCTCTGGCGGTCAAAAGGACTATGTCCTTGGGAAAGCGTTAGGTGACCCCCCTGCTGCAACTGCGCCGGCTGATGAGAAAGCTGTCTATCAGTCGCGCAAAGATGATTATGGTGTGATTAAGAGCACCATGTTGTTTGCTATGGAACCGGAACTTCAAAATCGTTTTGATGACTATCCCGGGCCCTTTGAGATTCTCGAAGAACTGAAAACCATGTTTCAGACTCAGGCCCGTTCTGAGAGATATGAGATCTCTGAGAAGTTCTTTAACTGCAAGATGGAGGAAGGGAGTTTCGTTAGTGAGAACTCCATTAAGATGATGGGCTACACTCAACGCCTTGAGCAACTGGAATGCACGATTCCAGAGGAGCTCAAGATTGACAGGGTTCTGCAATCACTCCATACCAGCTACAAAAGTTTTGTAGTGACTCACAATTAGATTGGTTCCACTGATACGATCACCGAGCTCTTCGCAAAGCTGAAGGCTGCGGAGGTGGACATCAAAAAGGATAATCATGTGTTGATGGTCAACAAGCCCACCTTCAAGAAAGGTAAGGGAGCAAAGAAGCCCTTCAAGAAAGGCGGCGGCAAGCGCGTTGCCCCTGCTGAGAAGAAGCTCAAGTCTGGTCCTAAGCCAGACACTGAGTGCTTCTATTGCAAGGACAAGGGTCACTGGAAGCGCAACTGTCCGAAGTACTTAGCGGACAAGAAGGCTGGCACCATCAAAGGTATATTTGATATACATGTTATTGATGTTTTCCTTACTAGCCCTCGTTGTAGTGCCTGGGTATTTGATACCGGTTCAGTTGCTAATATTTGTAACTCGAAACAGGAGCTTTGGAATAGACGGCGGCTTGCGAGGGATGAGGTGACGATGCGCGTTGGCAACGGATCAAGAGTTGATGTGATGGCCGTCGGCACACTCTCCTTAGTTTTACCTTCGGGATTAGTTTTAAACCTCAATAAATGTTATTATGTGCCTGCGTTGAGCATGAACATTATTTCTGGATCGTGTTTATTGCAAGACGGTTATTCATTTAAATCGGAGAATAATGGTTGTTCTATTTATATGAGTAACATCTTTTATGGTCATGCACCTATTGTGAATGGTTTATTTCTTCTAAATCTCGAGAGGGATGAAACACACATCCATAACATTGAGGCTAAGAGATGCAAAGTAGATAGTGATAATACTACTTATTTGTGGCACTGTCGTCTAGGTCATATTGGTGTAAAGCGCATGAAGAAACTCCATTCTGATGGACTTTTGGAGTCTCTTGATTTTGAATCATTTGACACATGCGAACCATGCCTCATGGGCAAGATGATCAAAACCCCGTTCTCCGGTATGATGGAGCGAGCAACGGACTTGTTGGAAATCATACATACCGATGTATGCGGACCGATGAGTGTTTCGACGCGCGGTGGATATCGCTATTTTCTCACTTTTACCGATGACTTAAGTAGATATGGGTATATCTATTTAATGAAACATAAATCTGAAACATTTGAAAAGTTCAAGGAATTTCAGAATGAAGTGGAGAACCAATGTAACAGAAAGATTAAGTTTCTACGATCCGATCGTGGAGGTGAATATTTGAGTTATGATTTTCTCACGCATCTTAAAGCAAGCGGAATCGTTTCACAACTCACGCCACCCGGAACACCACAGCGCAATGGTGTGTCTGAACGCCGGAATCGAACCTTATTAGATATGGTCCGATCAATGATGTCTCTTACTGATTTGCCATTATCATTTTGGGGTTATGCATTAGAAACCGCTGCATTCACTTTAAATAGGGCTCCATCTAAATCCGTTGAGACGACACCGTATGAACTGTGGTTTGGTGCTAAACCTAAGTTGTCGTTTCTTAAAGTTTGGGGATGCGAAGCTTATGTCAAGAAGTTGATGCCGGACAAGCTCAAACCCAAAGCGGAGAAATGCGTCTTCATAGGATACCCTAAGGAAACTATTGGGTATACCTTCTATCACAGAACCGAAGGCAAAGTGTTTGTCGCAAAGAACGGTTCCTTTCTTGAGAACGAGTTTCTCCCGAAAGAAGTGAGTGGGAGGAAAGTAGAGCTAGACGAGGTTATTGAACCTTCTCTTGAATTGGAGAGTAGCGCAACACCTGAAATTGTTCCAGTGCCGCCTACACCAACGATAGAGGAAGCTAATGACAAGGATCATGAAACTTCGGACGATGCTGCTACTGAACGTCGAAGGTCGACAAGGTCGCGTGCCCCTCCTGAGTGGTACGGCAACCCTGTCTTGACTGTCTTGTTAGTAGAAGACAGTGAACCTACGAACTATGAGGAAGCGATGATGAGCCCAGACTCTGAGAAATGGCTAGAAGCCATGAAATCCGAATTGGGATCCATGAGCGAAAACCAATTATGGACTTTGGTGGACCCTCCTAGCGACCGAAAGGCCGTTGAGTGCAAATGGATCTTCAAGAAGAAAACGGACGCGGATGGTAATGTTACCATCTATAAAGCACGGCTTGTCGCGAAAGGTTTTCGACAAGTTCAAGGTGTTGACTACGATGAGACTTTCTCTCCCGTAGCGATGTTTAAGTCCATTCAGATTTTATTAGCAATTGCTGCGTTTCATGATTATGAAATATGGCAGATGGATGTCAAGACTGCGTTCCTCAATGGAAACATTGATGAAGAGTTGTATATGATGCAACCCGAAGGTTTTGTCGATCCTAAGGATGCTGATAAAGTATGCAAACTTCAGCGTTCCATTTATGGACTGAAGCAAGCATCTCGGAGTTGGAACCTTCGTTTTGATCAAGTGATCAAAAGCTTTGGATTTGTTCCAAATTGCTACGAAGCTTGTATCTACAAGAAAGTGAGTGGGAGCTCGGTGACGTTTCTGGTACTATATGTGGATGACATATTGATTATTGGAAATGACATCAACCTGCTTAACGATGTGAAGAGTTATTTGAACAAGTGTTTTTCAATGAAAGACCTAGGTGAAGCTGCTTATATATTGGGCATCAAAATCTATAGAGATAGACAAAGACGCCTGATAGCATTAAGCCAGAGTACATACCTAGACAAAGTTCTGAAAAGGTTCAGAATGGATAAGGCAAAGAAAGGTTCAGTACCTATGTTGTCAGGTAAGATATTGAGCAAGGCTCAGTGTCCAGCTACGGTAAATGATAGGGAAGCTATGAGCAAAGTGCCTTATGCCTCGGCCATAGGTTCCATCATGTATGCCATGCTGTGTACTAGACCGGATGTGTCCAATGCTCTTAGTTTGACGAGCAGATATCAAAGTGATCCAGGAGTGGAACACTGGACAGCCGTGAAGAACATCCTAAAGTACCTAAATAGGACTAAAGAAATGTTCTTAGTCTATGGGGGTGATGAACAGCTTGTCATAAAAGGTTACGTCGACGCTAGTTTTGACACCGACAAGGATGATTCTAAATCTCAGACAGGATACGTGTATATTTTGAATGGAGGAGCTATGAGCTGGAGAAGCTGCAAGCAAAGCGTGATCACGGGATCTACAGTAGAAGTGGAATACATGGCTGCTGCAGAAGCGTCAAGTGAAGGAGTTTGGATCAGGAACTTCATCACTGAGCTTGGTGTGGTTCCAAGTGCATTGGATCCACTTGAGATATTGTGTGACAACACTGGCGCCATAGCACTCGCTAAGGAACCAAGATATCATCCAAAGACCAAGCATATCAACCGCAAGTTTCATATAATCCGAGATCATATAGCAGATGGAGATCTGAAGATTAGCAAAGTACATACAAATCTGAATGTCGCAGATCCATTGGCTAAACCTCTTCCACGTGTAAAACATGATCAGCACCTCAGTGCCATGGGTGTGAGATTGTTGCCAGATGTAAACTAGATTATTGACTCTAGTGCAAGTGGGAGACTGTTGGAATTATGCCCTAAAGGCAATAATAAAGCTGTTATTATTATAATTCTTGTTCATGATAATGTTTATATTCCATGCTAGAATTGTATTAAGCGGAATCTTTAATACTTGTGTGGTTTGTGAACAACACCGTGTCCCTAGTACGCCTCTATGGACTAGCTCATTTATCAATGATGGTTAAGGTTTCCTAACCATAGACATGAGTTTTCAATTGATAATGAGATCATATCATTGGGAGAATGATATGATGGACAGACCCAAACTAAGCGAAGCAATTAGATCGTGTCATCGTGTTCGTCTTTGTGAAGCTTTTCTTATGTCAAATATTGTATTCCTTAGACCATGAGATAATACAACTCCCTGGTATCGGAAGAAAGCTTTGAGGTCATCAAACGTCATCCTATGAGAGGGTGATCATAAAGGTGTCTCTCAGGTGATCGGAAAGTATCTGTTGGGTTGTATGTATCGAGATGGGATTTGTCCCTCCCAAGTCGGAGAGATATACTTCGGGCCCACTCGGTAATCGATATCAACACCTCTTGCAAGCATGTGGTTAAGGAGTTAATAACAAAGTGATATCGGGTTACGGAACGAGTAAAGTACTTGCTGTGAACGAGATTGAACTAGGTATGACGGTACCGACGATCAAATCTCGGGCAAGTAAAATATCGCGAGACAAAGGGAATATATATATGGGATTGATTGAATCCTGGCATCGTGGTTCATCCGATATGATCATCGATGAATGTGTGGGAGTCAATATGGGTGCCCAGACCCCGCTGTTGATTATTGATAGAAGATCATGTCTGCATATTCTCGAACCCGCAGGGTCACACACTTAACGTGTCTCGACGCTAGGATAGATTGGATAATTGGTTTATGAGTTTTTGTTCGGAGTCTCGGATGGGATCTGGGACATCACGAGAGGTTCCGGAGTGGTCCAGAGAATAAGATTCATATAAGGCAGTGCAGTTTTTGGAGTTCGGAATTGTTCCGGATTAATCGGTATTGTAACGGAAGCTTCTAGAACCTTCCGGAAGGGGACCAACGTGGCCCCACCTTCCGGGAGGGGGCATGGGCCTATGAGGGAGTGCCCTGGACGCATTGGGCCAGGGGAACAAGGCCCCATAGGGCCCAGCCGGCCTAGAGAGGTTTAAACTCGAGATAGACCTTCTAGAAGGGGGGTTTCCTTGCCCCCCACTCCTTATCCTTTGGGGCCGCCGGTTTGGGCTTGGGGGAGGGGCTAGGGCTGCGCCCCCCCTCTATATAAAGAGGGGTGGGGGCGCACCAACCCCCCACACCTTCCCCTCCAACCCTAGCCGCCATGCTGCCCTTCCTCTCTCCCTCCCGACTATTTATAGGCGAAGCCCTGCTGCAGAAATTCTCCACTATATACACCACGCCGTCGTGTTGTAGATCCAATCCATCTCTCCACCATACTTGCTGGTCCGAGGAAGGAGGAGACGTCGAGGTGCTGCACGTGTGCATCTCACGGAGGCACCGCCACTTGTGGTGCTAGATCGGATCGGATCGCGAGGAGGAGAAGCGAGTACGACTACATCACCCATGTTCCGACGAACGTTCCGCTGTGCGAATCTTCAAGGGTATGAAGATCTAATCCAATCTCTCTCGTTGTTTGCATCTCCTAGATTAGATCTTGGCTTTCCCTCTGTTCGCATCCGTAGAAAATTTTGATTTACTATGCCGCGAAACCCTTCACGTTCTCCGTAGCTTCCAATGCAGGATCTTCGTGCCGCTGAGATAGGCCGATAGCTTGTTGGCTATTTTGTGCATTCACTTGCGCCTGCAGCGCCACAAGTGCATATTCTATATGTGTCATCCGGTCTGTACGCTCTTTTTCTTTTCTGCCACGCCATCTGTAAGAGTCGCCCACTCGGCAAACCCATCCTTCCACGTCATACCCCCTGTGCCTCGTGCAAGTCCAGGATGTTATTTTTACCGATGGCGCGTGTCAGCTGGTCATTCTGCTTGTCGGGACGGTAGGTCCTGACGACTGTTTCCTCGTATGTCGTGATGAGTTCAATGACGGGTTTGGCAAGAATTGTTGGGAAGATACACAATCCTGTTTTTGGGTCCAACCTTGCCCCGATTCCGTAGAACCAAGTCTTTGCACGTAGGTCCCACCCCTATGTCTGGGGTGTGATCCCTTTAGCGCGCAGGGCCTTCTCAGCTTCCTCCCACTTAGGCCTCTGAGATATGTAGCCACCTGACCCCGTCCTCTGGTGATATTCCTTCTTCTGGGCATTTAGCGTATTGGTTTCTGACCTCTTTGTAGCTATAGCACCTTCCTTGTACGCCACAAATTCGGACCAGTGAGGTCTTATCTTCGGATAATATGCGTCTTCGAAATCTGAAGTCTCGCGAGCTTTGACAAATTTGTTCAATTTTGTCTTCCAGTTGCGGAAACCGTCAGCCATCTTCTTTAGAGTCCACTCTTTCACCTTTTCCTTTATAACCGGTTTATTTTCATCCTCCTCTGGCGGTAGGGTGAAATTTAACAACAACGAAGTCCAAATCGTTTCTTTGGATCTTTCATCGACAAAGGTACCGTCGCCCTTCTTTGGCTTATTTCAATATTCAATTGTGATTGGGATTTGGTCCCTAACAAGAACTCCAGCCTGACATATAAATTTGTCTGCGGCCTTCTTGGGCTCCATCGGCCTGCCATCAACACGGACTGCTTCGATCGTGAACTTTGCATGATCTTTCAACCGATGGCTCGTGCCTCGCTTGCTCTTTTTCGTAGAAGAAGATTGTTGCTGGCTGGTCGATCCGGAGGGCTAAAAGAAGAAGCGTTAATTAATACATGTACATATATACAAATCAATCGATGCAAGTCAGTAGAGGCTTAATCCATGCATATACCTTAACAGACTTTGTAATCACTAAAGTGCGTTCACCGGAGTCGTCATCTTCTCCATGATTACTTGAGATGTCATCATGTCCCTCCAAGTTCAGATATTGTGAGGTGTCCTCGTGGATCATGTTCTCCATTATTTCTTCCTCTTCAAGGTTTCTACTGTGTGGATCCATAGTTTCTAAAACAATAATATTATCACACAAATATCAGTAATACATCTATTGAAATGCTCAAGCAAGGATGATGATATGACACGTTAAAAGTATTGAAATGTAACCCTAATACATGCTTGGTCATTCCAAACCCTAATTCGGAGAAACCCCGGATTCATATGAGAGGATACATTTACTTCTTCTAATTAACTTGTCATGAAAGTTGATTAACAATGCATGGTTATTATAATGCTATATTGACAACGAGAGGTGTGCTAGGGCGGCGGCTGGCGGCGCTAGGGCGAGAGTGGGGCCGGGATTCGTGGGGGTGTCGACGGCATAATGGTGGCGATGGTCGTCGGCGTGGCACAAAATATACACATATACAATACACATACAATACATATATACATACACATACAAATATACAAATAAATCGATCCAATACTAAGACATATACACATATAGATACAACAGGTACACCTATATATACATACACATCGTCGGTCTAGGTCAAGCCGACTACGCTTCAATCGGCCTAAGCCGCACCGACTGCGCAGTCGACAAGCCGCCATCACACAATCGGTGAGGAGCACACCGATTACTCCAATCGGTCACGCCGAAGCTGATTGGAAAAGTAATTGGTCAAGTGCAAACCGATTAAAAAAGTGAGCCCTAAGCCGACCACATTCAATCGGCCTGCTCCTCACCGAATGGAGTTCAATCGGTCAGGGCCAGGCCGAGTAGTCCATTATGAAATTCATATAATACTTTCGGAAATAACTAAAAATGTGTATTACTTAAAAAAATCGCCATACACATACACATACAAATATATACATATATAGATAAAATATACATGTCTATGCAAAAAAAAGATACAGTATACATGTCTATGCAAAAAAAAGTAGCTCACCGCCGGCGGCCATACGTGGACACGGTGACGGGGGGAAGAGGAGGATGCACGGGCCGGGGCGACGGAGACGGCCACGGCACTCCCGCGGCACGGCCCGGCGATGGCGCTCCCGCGGGATAGCGACGGCGAGGGCGTGTGGAACGTCACGGCCCGGCGACACGCTCCCACGGGACGGCGAGGGTGAGGGCAGCAACAACGAGGGCGTGTGGAATGTCACGACCCGGCGACGCGCTCCCACGGGACGGCGAGGGCGAGGGCAGCGACGGCGAGGGCGTGGACGGCGATGGCGTGGACGGCGACGTACGGCAAGGGCGTGGACAGTGACGGCTCCTCTGCTTCTTCCTCTGTGCGCGTGCTTGACCGATCTGGCTGGGGGGAGAAGGAAGATGCACGCTCATTATAAATCCCCCCTTTAACACCGGTTCATGGCTGGAACCGGTGTTAAAGGGGGGCATTTATTTCGTACATTAAAGGGGTGGAGGCATTTTTAATTCAAAAATAGGATAGAATTTAGAAAATTCATATCTTTTTCATTTCAACTCAGAAAAATATGAATAATATATCATAATTTTCAGAAAAATAAGATATATCTATTCATATAAAAACATTTTATAGTTACTGTAGATGAAAATTTTCAAAATGATTAAAACACTTACATATAAATTTATATTATTCAATTAAGACAAAAATAAAATAGTCAAACCCTAAAACTTTGAACTTAAGAAATATTAAGCATCTGAAAAGGAATCTAACCCTATTTTATTAGAGCAAATCATATTTTATTTCGTATTAATATTTTTGAATTGTTTGGATATTTAAATTTAGCATCTTTTGTATACTTTGGAATCTGACAAAACTTTCAACATGAAAATTGTTTGCATTTGAATAATTAATCCTAAAACATTTTTTGTTTTTAAAAAATAAAATTCTAACTATTCAAACTAGTAACAAATGAGAAAGGGCGGGCAGAATGCGCTGGAGGAAAAGGTCGAGAAATAATGGGCGGGAAGAAATTTTTATTACGATAGAACTAGAATTAAAGTACATAACGCAACTAACAGTAAGTTACATAAAGCATGACTGCAAATTAAGATACATAAAAGAACTAAAAATTAAGATACACGGCCAGATTAAGTCACAATCGGCCGAACTTGTTTTGAAATGTTGGGGTGATTCATTCATGCTCCTGCCTACACCTGTAATACTCGCCACTGTAGTCGTCGTACTCGCCGCGGCCATCGTCGCTATCATAGTCGGGGTCGCCGTAGTTGAACCTTGAAGGCTGAGTACGTGTGGCTTGGACTTGAGGGTAGCGCAGGCGGGGGTTTTATAGGCCATGACGCTCTAGAGAGTCCGTCCGCGCCACCACAGCCGACGGCCAGCCTCGTTGAAGTTCGGAGGAGGTGGGCCGTCCTCCTCGTGCCTGGAGCGTGACCTCTCACGCCGATCCCCGTAGAAGGCTTCCCAAGTCGAGAAATAGTCGGGATGCCAGTTGGGATTCCTCCGCTGCTCCGGCGTGAGCTCGAAGTAGTAGTGGTTCGTGACGGCCATCCGGCGCACCACACCTAGAGGGGCAGGAGGAACCGGCACGCCTCCGGCGCTCAGCATCCAGCCGACAGGGACGTAGTAGCCCGGCGGACAGGGGTAGTTCGAGGCGCAAAGCGCCTCCACCTCCCTAGGGGTTAGTGGTACGGTGGAAGCCATGGAAAAGAGTGAGGAGGTTGCAGATATGAGTCTAGAGATGTGCAATAACATTGGAGGCCAATCCTACATATATATAGTGAGAAATGGCGGGAAGAAAACTGGCGGGAAGAACTGGTGGGAAGAAATGGCGGGAAGAAAAATGACAGGAAGAAAAATGGCTCATTTAATACATATAGTGTTAATGGAAAAAATATGACACTGATTTCCATGTTGAGATACATATGTGTGCCAAAAATGGCTCATTTAATACATATAGTGTTAACGGAAGAAATATGATATTGATTTCCATGTTGACATACATATGTGTGCTAAAAATGGCTCATTTAATACATATAGTCAATCTTATGATCGCGTCGGCCGTAACCATGGAGTATCAGCACCGTTTAGCAGGATGGTTGGGTCAGTCTTCACTTTGAAGGGCGGAACTTCATCAAACTTATTATAATCTTCTGACATGTCTGTCTTGTCCTCCACTCCCATGATGTTTCTTTTTCCTGAAAAAACTATATGACGTTTTGGCTCATCGTGTGATGTATCTGTTTGCTTATTTTCTCTTTTTTCGGTTTGGTAGACATGTCCTTCACATAGAAAACCTGATCCACATCATTGGCTAAGATGAATGGTTCGTTTAAGTTCTTGTCTACCTTCATAAGATTGTTGAGATCCACTATTGTCATTCCGTACTTCTTGTCTACCTCAACCCCTCCTCCTGTCAGCTTGACCCATTTGCACCAAAACAAGGGGACCTTAAAATTAGGTCCATAGTCAAGTTCCCATATCTCCTCTATGAACCCATAATACGTGGTCTTTTTCCCATTGTCTTCTGCTGCATCGAAGAGGACACCACTGTTTTCGTTGATGCTCTTTTTATCTTGGCCTATCGTGTAAAATGTATTCCCATTTATCTTGTACCCTTTGAAAGTATATACAGTCGAAGATGGTGTCCTGGCCAACAAGTACAGCTTATCTCCAACAGTGGTGTTATTCGTGAGAATTCTTTGCAGCCAACCGCCAAAACTCGCCATGTGTTCACTTACAATCCATTCATCATACTTCCCCGGGTGTTTGAGGCGTATAAAATGTAGGGGTCCGTAGCATGGAAAACAAAAAATTTCTACCGCATCCACACAAACAAGCCAAGATCTATCTATTAGATTGTAGCAACGAGTTGATAGAAGTACTCACCCTCGATGATTCCAAAGCGGTTAACGAGAGCAGATTCTCGTGGGTGATGTAGTCGTACACTTGCCTATCTCAATATCACGTAGACGATCCTTCCGGCACTGCGTTCCGGCAGCGCTTCCGCAGTCATTCACACGTTCGGTACTCGACGAAGACCTTCCTCTCCCTTGTTCCAGCAGGCAGCGGAGGTTGTAGTTCTCCCCTCGTGATTCAGGCAGCACGACAGCGTGGTGTCAGAAGTAGAGGGAAGATCCCGCAGGGATTCGCCTAAGCCGGATGCGAGTTATGGTGGATTAGGGTTTCCCGGAAATCTAGGGTTTAGAAATCCGGGAGGAGGAGGATGTGTCGGCGGAGGCTAGGGCGGCGGTGATGGACCGGCGGCGGCTAGCGGCGGCGGCGCGGCGGCGGGTCGGCGGCGGCGAGCTCGGGTGGAGAGGGCTTGGAACTTGTGTTGTGTTGGGGCAGCCCTCCCCCTCTATTTATGAGAGGGGGGCAGCCTTGGGAGGGGTGGGTTTGAATCCAAACCCAAACCCAAGTTGGATTGAGAGAAGGACTTGTTTCTTCTCCCACTAGGAAACCATTGTTCCGGTTTGACTTTTCAAACTTCCCGTTTGACTTTCAATTTAGAGCTTTAGTTCTCTCTTGCATATGCTAACACCAAGTGACCTTTGATATGATCCAATCATTCCACATACCCATGACACATTCATGGACCATTCTCCATCCGGACCGGTGAACCTTCTAGACCCTTCTAGAACCTCTCCGATGAAATCATCGGAAACTTTCCCGAACTCCGAAATAGGACTTTCCTTATATGAATCTTATTCTTCGGATCTCCTCGTGATATCCCAGATCCCATCCGAGACTCCGAACAACATTCAGTATCCCTACTAACATTCCATATCTACTAAACAACATTGAATCCTTAAGTGTGTCTCCCTACGGTTCGTGAATTATGCGGACATGACCGAGACACTTATCCGATCAATAACCAATAGAGGAATCTGGAAATTCATATGGCTCCCACATATTTCTACGATTACTTTGCGATCGAATGAACCACTTACATACGATACCAATTCCCTTTGTCTCGCGATAGTTTACTTATCCGAGGTTTTGATCGTCGGTATCTCTGCATACCTAGTTCAACCTCGTTACCGATAAGTACTATTTTCTCGTTCCCGTGATATGTGATCCCTTGTGAGCCAGTCACATGCTTGCAAGCTAATTGGATGACATTCCACCGAGAGGGCCCCCAGAGTATATCTATCCGTCATATGGATGGACAAATCCCACTCTTGATCCATGTGCCTCAACCCATACTTTCTGAACACTCAATGCCACCTTTATAGCCACCCATTTACGGTGTGGCGTTTGATATCATCAAAGCATCCTTCCAGTTATGGTGATTAGCATGATCTCATGGTCGAAGGAATTAGGTTACTATGTATCAGAAAGCTTATAGCAAACGAACTATTAAAATGACTTGATCTTTATGCTACGCTTATCTATAGGAGTATGTCCATCATACCATTCTCCTAATGATATGATCTTGTTATTAACAACATCTCAATGTTCATGATCGAGAAACCACGATCATCTATTAATCAACAAGCTAGTATTATAAAGAGGCTTTACCAGGGACTCTAATTTAGTTTACAAATCACAAAAGTATTAATGTTTCTGGTTAATACTATTATAGCATGAATGTAAACATTTATTATAAACACAAAGATATGATAATAACTGCTTTTATTATTGCCTCTAGGGCATATCTCCAACATAAAATTCTTGTGTTCATTGGTATACGGGGCAACCAAGATAGATCTTTGTAAAACCGTGTGGTGTGCTTGATTGAGAGAATGCCCGTCCCTACATATCATTTCTTTACATCCTAGGGTGCCTTTTCCATGCAGTCTCTCCTTATGTCGTGATTCTGGAACACCAATTGCCTTAAGGTCAGGAATAAAGTCAACACAGAACTCAATGACCTCCTCTGTTACATAGCCCTTGGAGATGCTTCCTTCTGGCCTAGCACAGTTACGAACATATTTCTTTAAGACTCCCATGTACCTCACAAAGGGGAACATATTGTGTAGAAATACAGGACCGAGAATGGCAATATCTTCTACTAGATGAACTAGGAGATGCGTCATAATATCGAAGAAGGATGGTGGGAACACCAACTCGAAGCTGTCAAGAGATTGGGCCATATCTGTCTGTAACCCTGGTAGGCTTTCTGGATCGATTACCTTCTAAGATATTGCATTGAGGAATGCACAAAGCTTCACAATGGGTACTCGAACATTTTGAGGTAGAAGCCCCCTCAATGCAATCGGAAGAAATTGCGTCATAATCACGTGGCAGTCATGAGACTTCAGGTTTTGGAATTTTTTCTCTGCCATATTTATTATTCCCTTTATATTCGACGAGAAGCCAAACAGGACCTTGATACTGCTCAGGCATTCAAAAAATATTTCCTTCTCTGCTTTGGTAAGAGCGTAGCTGACAGGAGTTAAGTGGCGTCCTTTACCCTTCTCGTTCTCAGGATGCATAGGCGCTTCAGGGTCTTTCATACATTGTTGGTCCTGCCGTGATTTCGGTGTATCTTTTGTCTTCCTATACACTCCCAAGAAGCCTAGAAGGTTCACGCAAACATTCTTCGTCATGTGCATCACGTCGATTGAAGAGCAGACCTCTAGGACTTTCCAATAGGGTAGGTCCCAAAATATAGATTGCTTCTTCCACATGGGCATGTTCGGCATATTCATTCGGAACAGATAGACTGCCAGGACCTTTTCCAAAGATTACTTCTAGGTCCTTGACCATACCAAATACCTCCTCATCGGTACGGAGGACAGGCTTCCTTCGGGGTTCTGCCAGACGTTTGAAATGCTTGCCTTTCTTTCTTACTGGATGCAGGTTCGGAAGAAATCGACGATACCCTAGGTACACAACCTTCTTACATTTCTCCAAATATACACTTTCAGTCTCATCTAAACAGTGCGTGCATGCATTGTATCCCTTGTTTGTCTGCCCTGAAATGTTACTAAGAGCAGGCCAATCATTAATGGTTACGAAAAGCAACGCTCGTAGGTCAAATGGCCCCCTTTGTGCTCATCCCACATACGTACACCTGGTTTGGCCCACAGCTGTAAAAGTTCTTCAACTAATGGCCTTTGGTACACATCAATGTCGTTGCCGGGTTGCCTCGGGCCTTGGATGAGCACTGACATCATAATGAACTTACGCTTCATGCACAATAAAGGAGGAAGGTTATAGATACATAGAGTCACATGCCAGGTTCTATGACTGCAGCTCTGCTCCCCAAAAGGATTCATGCCATCTGTACTTAGACCAAATCTTAAGTTCCTTGCATCACGTGCTAAGTCTGGGTACTCTCGCTCGATCTTTCTCCACTGTGACCCATCAGCGGGGTGTCTCAACATCGCATCTTTCTTACGTTCTTCCATGTGCCATCATAATAACTTGGCATGCTCTTTGTTTCTGAAAAGACGTTTTAACCGTGATATTATAGGAGCATACCACATAACCTTGGCAGGAACCTTCTTCCTAGGGGCCTCGCCCTCAACATTGTCAGGGTCGTCTCGTCTGATCTTATACCGCAGCGCAGTGCATACCGGGCATGCATCCAAATTCTCGTACTTCTCACCGCAGTAGAGGATGCAGTCATTAATGCAGGCATGTATCTTCTGTACGTCTAATCCTAGAGGGCAGACAACCTTCTTTGCTTGGTATGTACTGTCGGGCAATTCATTATTTCTTGAAAGCAGATTCTTCATTCTTACCAACAATTTTGAAAATGCGTTGTCAGTCACACCGTTCTCTGCCTTCCATTGCAACAAATCCAGTGTGGTACCTAGATTTTTGTGGCCATCTTCGCAAGTTGGGTACAACAATGTTTTGTGATCCTTTAACATCTGCTCTAGCTTCTCCTTCTCCTTTTCAGTTTCACATTCTTCCTTTGCATCAGTAATGGCCCGACCCAGATCGTCATCAGCGGGCCCATCTGCTGCCTCTTGATCTTCATTATCTATTCCCGTTGCAGTATCATCGTATTCAGGATACATATTATGATAGTTGTCATCATCCTCTTCTTCTTTGTTGTCTTCCATCATAACCCCTCTTTCTCCGTGCTTGGTCCAACCATTATAGTTGGGCATGAAACCGGATCGAAGCAGGTGGGCGTGAATGATTTTGGTATTTGAGTAGTCTTTCTTGTTCTGACAGTGAACACACAGAGAGCACACAAAACCATTGTGACCACGGTTTTCCTTAGCCACAACGATGAAATTTTGGAGGCACGTAATGTACTCGGAAGTGCGTCGGTCACCGTACATCCATTTCTGTTTCATCTGCATTATATACTATATCAAAAATTAATAGGGAGATGACCACTTATACAGTACATCAATGACACATGAAAGGATAAAGTTGCCGACCTCGACCGAGAAGGAAAGAGCAACAAGAAAACTTAATTCGAGCTCTCGGACATTTCACCGAACACCTCTTGTGCATAGGAAAAAAAACACAAACTAGCACACCTCTCACCCTCTTGCTAAGCTCCAAAATGAGAGAGTGAACAAACGAGAGAGAGGGGTGTGGGCTGCGGTGTGTTATATAGGCGCACCCCCTTTAACACCGGTTCAAGCCACGAACCGATGTTAAAGGGAGGGCTGCGCGGGGCGGGGCTGACAGGGCCTTTAATATCGGTTTTTGGCTCGGACCCGGTGTTAAAGGGGGTGCGTCTTTTGCTTTCTGAACCACGCTGGTACGGACGCCCCCTTTAACACCGGTTCGTAGAAGAACCGGTGTTAAAGCCCATTTCCGACCTCAACCAAAGACACCGTTTCCACTAGTGACATTATGTCAAACGAGTTAGCCTAGGCAAAGACACGGGTGTATCTGTACGTGTCATGGCTGACGAGGACCCATGCGTGCCTGCTTATGCCTCTCCAAGATCTCAACTAGGTGTTAAGTGGGATTCCACTGAAGTTCCACATTTAGTTTATTTACTAAAATCTAATTTAAAATTTAAGTTAAAATTAACTAAACTTTTGACCAATAAACTAGAAATGAGATTTTGGTAGGATCTCACTTTACACCTTAATCCAAACCGTGACACGTGTAACGGCTGTCCGGCTTAGCAAACAGCAATATAGTGCCAGTTCCTTTCTTTACTTGCACACCAATTAACCCCGCCACGCCCTGCCCCTTGCTGCGATGGTACACTTTTCCCGGCACAAGAGAGATCGATCGCCGGCCGGGCCGCGACGGATACCACAACGATCGGACGCATTCGCCGCACCTGAATGGATCGGAGCCATCACGTGCTCGATCGAATGCACCTACAGTAGACAGTCTCTCTATGACTTTAACTTAAACTACAGTAACACTGCCACGTAGGGCCCTGACACTAATTATACGTAGGTGCTTTCATGGCCACCTATGAGGTCGCAACACGCACCATATGTATGGTTTGGGTCTAGGCATATACGGAGTACAGTACAGTACAATTAAAACAGCCGTTATACCATGGACCAGGAATATAGTATAAGCTAGCCGGCTAGATGCTGCTGCTTTTTCTCTTTTTCTCTGGACGGGAATCATGGCTCGTACGTGTTGCCGCACGGCATGTACTACGTACGTACCTTGTTGGGAACCGTGATACGGTACCACCGGTGGCTCGCCTGACGCCTTGGCGGATTCCCGTCTCCGGCCGGGTAGCAACACGTACGCCTTCGATCGCGGAAGGAATATGATCGCCAGAAACATGTGCTTTACGAAGCCCCGGCCTGCAGTTTGTCTATGCGAGGGCGTGCCAGGTCTCGTGTACGTGTGGAACAGGGCCGTACTACGTGGAAGATGCGATGCTCTTTGGCTTGGGGGAGACGCACCTGCACTGCACCTGCACCTTGCACGGCTAACTGAGGTAACTTTGGGTCCAATCATCTCTCTGTTCAGCGTGCTTTAAGATTTAACTAAGTAGTGCAATTTGGCCGTTGATTAGGCAGCCGCCCTCGTGAGCTGCGTCGTCCACTTGTAATGGAATCGGGGAGCCAGTGGCATCTGCCTCCGCCGGCGAGAGGCCCTCTTTCCGGGAAGCATGCATATAGCTAGCTTTGCCGAGATTTGTGCACGCCCCGATTTTTTATAAACGAAACTTCACGCTAAAGCACCGTCGCTTTGTTGTAAGGTTACTGGCTACTACTGGTACAATACTTAGTAAACAAATGCTGACGTTTTCTCCAATGGGAAGTCCGTAGCACGAAATGCACGATGGTGCCCGGCCGTGACACAGGAACACAGCCACAGCTGGGCGAGAAAAGGGAAGAAAAAGAATGAGACATGTGGACATACCGCGCGCGGGTCTTGGAAGCACCATTGCTTGCAGTGCCACTATTCCAGCGAGCAGAATCGTGAGTCAGCTGTGCCCAACCAACAGTCCGATATTCATGCAATTTATTATTCTCCGTTTTGATTCTTTTTCTCCCCAGCATACCGTTGATTTTCTCAGGCACATGTCACGTCGGATTCGATGGATTCGATGGACTGGTTAAACCGATTCGTTTATTTGAGTTTATATATGCAGATCAGTGAGCAGTGGTTGGCTCCATGGATCCCTCGCAATATAAACTAAGCTAAGCTAAATTAAAATAAGCAAAACTAAACCGGCTTATGGAAAAACAGGGGCCGGTAGGTATGGCTCCTTGATTTGACGACAATCATGCTCGATGAGATCGAAGCCATGGCCGGCAAATTACGGCTATAAGCTTTATTAATTTATTCCTACTGGAAAGAGTTAAACCAAGACCTACTTATCGTCTCCCACGTCTTGTTGTGTGATGTTACACGGATCGTGTGCTTATGTCGTCGATGGCGTACGTGTTTCTTTTTTGAGCGTGCCATGCAACTAGCCAAGTAGGAACCATGAAGTGTGTGCTAAAGCATGATTGCATTGGTGTATATAGGCTCAGTTAATTTAGCGGCTTCTTCGAGAAACAGCTCTACCCCTAGCTTCTTGGGAAGCCAGTTCCAAAATTTTGCGAGGCTTCCACATTAGTATAGTCTTAACCACTTTGAAAGCCTTGTAACTTTTTTGAACCGGCTTTCCTAGGAAGCTGAGGGTCCAAGAAGCTGCCAAAAGAACTGGGCCATAGTGGCTCTCTGTCCCGAGACAGCGAGTAGTGATGAATGACTTATGAACAAGAACTCAGCAAACATATATAAGGAATCAAGATGCATGGGATCATACTTTCTGTTAGCAACATGAGATATTTTGGATCTGCCGACAGCATGTACAGTGAGCTGGGCTTTAATTTTAAGTTTATATGTTACACGTATCGTGTGCGATGTGTCGTCGATGGCGTGTTCCCTTTTTGAGCGTGCCATGCAACTAGCCAAGTAGGAGGCATGCAGTGTGTGCTAAAGCAATCACATGTACAGTGAGCTGGGTTTTAAATTTAAGTTTATGAGATCCACATTAGTCGATTGAGGTTTTGAAGAAAAAAAAGTCATCCACTAGTGCAGCCCCCCCCCCCCCCCCTTAAACTCCGGTTGGGAGGGCCCTCTAACAGCGGTTCCCCAACCGCTGTTGAGGGTTCGGTGTTAGAGGGGGGGCCCCTTTAACACCGGTTCTTATACGAACCGGTGTTAAAGGGTGGCGCACGTGGGGCTGCCGCAGGCCTCAGCCCCCCCTTTAACACCGGTTCGTATCTGGAACCGGTGTTAAAGTTTCTTCTGCCGCGGCAGAGATTTAGGCCGTTTTCCTGCCGCGGCAGAGTTCTGCCGCGGCAGGAAAACGACCTAAATCTCTGCCGCGGCAGACTTCTGACTCTGCCCCGTTCTGGGCGTATTTCTGCGGGAGGGGGGGAGCGAGGGGGAATCGATCGGGAGCGGTATACACATAAATCGTCATCGGTACATACAAGTACATGAATAATTAAGCAACTATTATTATACACAAACATCGTCATCGGCACATAAATCGTCATCGGCACATACATCGCCATCGTTCATTTTGGTGGATATCTAAAGAGTTCTCCGCCAGGCGTGACGACCTCATCAAGTATGAACCCCGCCAATTCCTCTTGAATGGCTCGTATGCGTTCAAATGGTAAGAGTGGGGTGTGTGTGGGCTGGGGTGGTGTCTTATATAGCCCCCCCTCTTTAACACCGGTTCATGCCACGAACCGGTGTTAAAGGGGGGGGGGGGGTGCGGGCCACTGGTGCAGGGACCTTTAACACCTAACACCGGTTCGTGGCATGAACCGGTGTTAAAGGGGGGGCTCCTTTTTTGCCACAGGGGCCACGCTGGTACGGCCCCCCTTTAACACCGGTTCGTAGAAGAACCGGTGTTAGAGCCCCTTTTCGGGATCAACAAAAGACCTCATTTCCACTAGTGATCTAGCCGCTAGACTATTTTAAATTAGGTTTCAAATTTAAGTTTGTGTGTTAAACAATTGGTGAATGATTGCATCAAAATATCTAGCGTTGTCGGAGATAGGTACGAAGTACCGAGTAGTAGTGACTACTGAACAACAGCTCAACAAACAAGCCATCAAATTTTATTGGTGGCTTCTCATCCAAGATCAAGGTATTACGAGACAAGATGCATGGAATCATATACTCTCGATTGGCAACATGAGAAATTTAGGATCTACCAACTTGCATGTATAGTGAATTGGGTTTTAAGGCTTAATTCATGTCAACATCGGTCCGTCAAGATTTAATAGAATAAAAAACGGCAAATGTGGCGATAAGCTTAACTAATTAACCGGTAAAAATTAAACCTAGGCCTACTTATGGACTCCCACATCTTGTCATATGATGTTACACGTACTGTGCATGGTGCGTCGTCGATGGCGTGTTCCTTTTTCGATCTCCATGCAACTAGCCAAGTAGGGATGCATGAATTGCGCGCTAAAGCAATCGGTTCATGCTTGCATCGGTGTATCTAGTGGTTCTCTGAAGCGTGTGCTAAAGCAATAGTCTATCTATCTTCTCACTTGATTGTTTCCAAACTTTGGATCTGCCAATAGCAATTGCAGTGCTCGGCGGGATTGACAAAAAAAAACGCCCACGCACACGCGCTCTTGCCCCCCCTTCAAGGGCGACAACGCGTCTTCCCCTCTGCCTCCGGCCAGACCTCTCCCTCCCCTCCTGCCCTGTCACCGCCGCCGGCAGGAGTCGTCGGGCTAAGCCCGGACGGCGCCGGCGGCGGCAGCTCTCCTCTCCCCGCACCATGGGAGCCCATCGGGGCAAGCTTCTCAGCGGCGGCGGTGCTCCTTGGGATCTGGCGGTCCGCCCCTGCTCCAGGTGGTGGCGGGCGGTGGCGCCGTCTAGCACGACGGGGCGACGCGGCGCTGTGCAAGCACGTCCTGTAGCGTCGGTCTTCACCCGGCCTAGATCTGGGCCCCTTGGGCCCGATTTGGGCTACGGCGGGCCGGTGTGTTCGCAGCGGCGTTGCCTTCCTGGTGACGGCGGCGGTGACTCGGCTCCGGTTAGGGATGGCGGCACCATGGCTGGCCCATTGCAGCAAGGCGGCGAGGGCTTTATGGGCCCCTTAGGGCCCGACCGGGCCTGCGCAGGCCTGGTGTGACCCTGCTGCTTTGTCCGGGCGATGACCACCCTTGGTGGTGGAGGTGGCTTCCTCCCGCTGGTTGTAGTGCTGCAGTCCCCGGCTCGAGCTTGGTTTATTGCATATGTCCCGTGGACTGCTTGCTTGTGTCTTCGATGAGACAGTGGCGATGGTGACAGCGCTATCGTGGTGGCGCATGCTAGTGGGTGGCGAGATTGGTGGTGGTGCTTCGAAGCGTCCGGAGTTTTGTTGCGGGTGGGGTTAGGGAGAAATCGTTGTTGGCCTGTCCGACTCCGTCGCGGTGCCGCCTTCGGGTGGCACCTTGCCTCTTTGGAGGTGGTCGCGGATAGGCCTACTCCACTCTACTCTGAGTGTCGGGGGAAACCCTAGGTCCAGTGCACTGGGCCGGACAGCAGCGCCGTCGCCATGGCGCTTCCCTTCCTGAAGGTGATGTTTTGGCACTAGGCGATTTGGGGTGCCAGGTGCGGGGCGGGACATATTAGGAGGGCGCAGGGGTGGCTTGTCACCCTTGTCTCGTTGATTCGCCGTCTTTTTCATTTCTTTTTCTGTTGGGCATGTGTTAGCTGTTGCCCCAGCAGTTTCAGTTGTTCGTTCTGTTGTATCATTTGGACGTTGTGCTCTCTGACCTAGCAGCAGCCTCACCGATGTGCTTTATTTATAAAGCTAGGCGAAAGCCTGTTTCAAGAGAGAGAATAGCAATTGCAGCGAGCTGGGTTGTAAATTTAAGTTTGTATATTGCACATTAGTCGACTGAGATTTTGTCTTAAACAATTGGTGCATATTGCATCGGAATAACTAATGTTGCCAGAGATAGGTATGGAGGACCGAGTAGTAGTGATTACTGAACAACAACTCAACAAACAGGCCATCAAATTGCATAGTTAGTTTCTCACCCGAGATATACGTAATAGAGACAAGATACATCAAATTGCTGTACTCTCGATTGGCAACATGAGATATTTAGGATCTACCAACGACATGTATAGTGAATTGGGTTTTAAGGCATAACCATGTCAACATCGGTCAGCCCTGATTTAACAGAATCATCGCACCACCAGGCCACTATCGGATAGTGAAAGACAAAATGCATGGGACTATGGAAGAGGGGAAAAACTAATATCGAGGCTTATCGGCTTGATCTGACCAAGATTGTTGAAATGATCAGCCAGCGAAGCAAAAACAGTTACACGAGTTCTTATATTTTGATACACGCATGTACAAGCAACTAAAGGCGACACCTGTATAAGTACTGGACAACCAAACTGATAAAGAAATTAGTAAAGAAGGGACAACTAAGCAAATACCAGTTTATTTAAGATGGAGTATTATCTTGATAAGGTAGGCTTGTTATCTTTTTCAATTGACGATCCTACCTCCATAGTGTCATCTCCTATGAATATTATTGTTGGTAGCTAACATCAAATGTTCTACTAGCAAGACGCAACATTTCATTATCAATGTAAATGATTGCGATAATTGCGGAGCTTGACAAGATAACACAAAGTCAAGAGCTAACTGATGAGGAGATTAAAAGCAGATAGATAGACTATTGCGGGGACAAGAGTTGAAATGGTATTAAAATCCAAAGTTCAAAATTTATGGAAGATAGAGTAATATGAGATACTTCCATATAGTCGTAAGTGATATGATTTGGGACATCGAGTGAAACTCTACTCTTTGTATCATCTTGATGTCTTTATGGAGTTAATAAAATCATCCTTTATAGGAAATAAAATGTAATAGTAGGACCGTTTCTTTATCTAAGTGTTCAAGGACTCATGTAGAAATAAAAACAAACCAGTGGAGAATAAATATATAGATATGTCATGGTTCTTTCTGCCAAACATTTAACCTTTTTAAAAATACTTAAAAAACCCTTATAAATTATGTATTGGTGCTCACGAATCATACATACGTATGTTCCTGTCAAGGTGGTCGCTTTCTTTGACACCCAATACACAGGATAGCACCTCTCTCGTTTAAAAAAGAAGCACTCACAATCAACTCCATAGCCCTAGGAATAGTGTTCGACCAGAAGCACCATTCCTCACATTAAAAATGGAAATCCGTGGCAGGTCCGATTCATCAAACCACCTATAATAATAAGTGGGGGTAGGTTTCCATGTTAATGATCTTAATTATTCGAGATTATCTTCTATATCTAAATAGCAATCCCCCACTACTAGATTTTCCAGCCCCCACAGCAAGCCACGTCACTTCATTTTTTTCTATTGGCTATTACCTGACCCCACGTTCTGTTTAAACCATGCGTGCGTACGTGTTCAACGACGATGGTGAATACATTGAGTACCTTGGTTGTACTATCATCAGATAATAATGCCCATCATCACGTGTGAAGAAACTGAAGCACTTTACGGAGTCCACCGAGCATTTTCTTTGATAGTAGTCTATAATATAAACTGACGAGGAGACAAAACGGGCAGGCGAGCGGCCGCGTTGTTTCTTAATGTCTTCCTATATATCATCACGGCACCACACATCTCATCGTTCTTCATCTGACCTCCTCCATCCATATACTTCCACTCCTTAGACCTCAGTTGTCTCTCTGATCAGCTTGCTCTGCGCCGCCGTCATCTACTCCTACATGTCCTCTCCGTACAGAAACAGGACTTTATCATCTCCAACGAGGAGATCGACACCAGCACCGGTAGGCAGATTACAGGAAATTGTTTATGCTTAGACGAGTCGATCTGTGACCAAACAAAGCCAACACTATGCTGCCGGAGTACGTGAGCTCTCTACTTTACCCGTTGAGGTCTTGAGCAGTCTACAAGACGAGCTCGCCGGATGATGGCTTAAAGATTTAATCCCTCTTTTCGTTAAAACTTCTGTATACTATCATTTGTTGAAGTTATTTTACAGGTATGTCTAAGTTAAGCATGCTTTTCTTCAGAAAAAGTTCAGTTTTATAGATACGATTGTCAAAATAATAATTTAAAACCACCTTTTATTTTCTTACTTCTTCGCCCTTCACATAATCAGATACATGTCAAGAAAAGCTCACAACCTGAAGTTTCGTTTTCCATGAGAAGGAAAGTAAGAGGGTGAGTGTGAGACAGACCGGTGCAGCCAGCAGTTCTTTTGGTAATTATACTCTGTTCAAGATAATGGTTGTGAATAGTTGAGTAAATGGTTGCAGCCACATATGGTTGTTCCTTTTGATGCTAAAATTGTTTCCACATGCAAAAAAGCTAGGTGCAAATTACTTCTACAGTCCTTTTTCAATTTTTTATTTTACTGACTTAATCACTCGAGATTAAAACAATTTTTCAAATGCACCTTCTGAATTCTGATGATATGGCTTGCCCTGAACCGGGTACAGGAACAAAGTTTATTTCTTGGTAAATTGATTGAACCTGGTGCTTCTCTTTTCTGCCATGTTCTATAAAAGGAACATAGCAGTCCCATGATTAGTACCATCTTAGTAACTTTTTGTAATATTTGGATCATTTATGTATTTTGTGTTCAAATAAGAAAACCTCTTCATTATTTATTTTTAGCACGGCTAATATATAAATAAGTTTTAATCATCATTTTTAGATATTCACCGTTGTTCACCTACATGGAAGCAGACTAGACGTTCCATAGGTTATACTAGAATATAGTGCATGTAGTAAATCAACTTAGCTTCTAAATTCACATCGACAGAAATAATCACCCGAGGAAGAGCTTCTAGGCATTTTAATTGAGA
The DNA here is from genome assembly GCA_916181665.1 of Avena sativa. Lineage (NCBI taxonomy): Eukaryota > Viridiplantae > Streptophyta > Magnoliopsida > Poales > Poaceae > Avena > Avena sativa. Next base: position 374,283,491 of record OV702280.1, read on the forward strand.
CCAAAGATGTGAGGATGAAACCGAATCTACGGGAAAAAACGAGGTGAATTACTCCGCCCATGAACAATCGGCAAAGAGACGCCACTATACTCTAGCCACAGGGATATGGTCAAGACAAACAAGATGATCAAGTTTTTTCTAAGGACATTGCTTTTAACGACCAAGTTGAACTTATTATTATTTTTCTTCTTTGCCATGGTAATAAGCAGATTCTGAGAGTTGTGTTATGCTCCCTTCTCGAACAAATTTTTTGCACACTTATTATGAGACTTATTATAGTACTTTCAAGTGATTTTTCATGTGTTATATTTATTCACAACAAATTTATTTTTAAAACTTCCGCAGCAACGCGCGGGGTATTATCTAGTTTAACTTAGTAGCAGAATCGAATGCTTGGTCAGTTTCCCCTTGCTAGCTCCTCCCACAAAAAAGAAATCTCTTGCCTAATAAAAATATGGTTCCTCTAATTCTGCAAGTACCAATTTTTCTGCTCCCGTAATATTCATATTGGTAGAGGACGAAAGAGACATCGGTGGTGGTATCATATTCATCGCCGAGCTTGACCGGTACGTATTTTGTTTCCACTCGCACCAGTGGGCGCCCTCTTTTTCTTTGGAATTGATTTCACTGTTTGCATTGTTCATGTTGCCCGGTGGTGCTGTCTCGAGTCCAGAGATTCATGTTCACCACAGGGAAAAGCGCCACTCCGATGTGCCAAAGTGTCGACATTGTGGAGTTTTCAGCCGGGGCCTCTGGGCTCGTTCGTGCATGGACGGCTGTCAATTCTTGGCATCATAGTTCATAACATGACCCCACCGTGCTGCCCTCTTCTGCTTCAATATGCCTTTTCGTTAAGCTTTTTTTAACGCAGTTCTTAGTTCACTTAGTTGGACTGGACTGTCTAAATATACTTATGTGTACTAAATGGAATCAGAGATTATTTCGTCCTGCAGGATCGGTGAAAAATATCAGAGATCGCTAGTCCAAAGACGTGGAAAGCGGCTGCATTCTTCGGTCAAATATAGCGTCGTGACGACGTGATGAAAATAATTACTCTGTGCGTAGTACAGTCACGCTTGACTTAGCATGGTCAGACGAATGAATTAACGTCACTGACTATTTGACACAAGATTTGTGCATCGATTATTCGACTGTCATTCACAGGCTAGAATACTAAACATTTTAAATTGAAGGCCTTAGCCCGTGTTAAATTAATAACGCCGAAATGGCAGATACAAGATGCTGAAAATCACACAGCTCGAGAGGAAACATCGTGGGACAAGCACGCCGCCTGAGAATATCATGTCTATGTCACGTCGTATACCTCCACCTCCAAAGAAGACCCCTACCGTCTCGCACTGGTTCAAAGGGCTCCATACCGCTGACACGAAGAGTAGCTCTCCCTAGAGCACACATGACCACGCACGGCAAGGCTGCCGAGGAGAAGAACCTCGCACACGATCACCTCTGCGCACGAGCCGCCCACAAACCTCGGCATCCACAGCAGCATCCACCCATCAAGACGCAAGCTTTAGGATGAAGTCACCCGAAGAACCCGCTGCTCCGACACTGCTCGACCCTCACCACAAAGTCCCAAGGCGACGCCTCCATGGAGGGAACGATGCTAGAACGCCATCGCTGCCCAATTCGAGGGATTTAGCGTTTTCACCCGCGATCTAAGGGAAAGGGAGGAGTGGGGATGAACCTCAACATCGCCTCCAAGAATGGCAACGGCGCCAGAGCGTCGTTGATGCCGTGACCACCATCGTCGGTCAAAAGTTTCCCCCAGCCAGAGCCCTACACCCCATCCTCCTAGCAGTCACCAGATCTCGCCATGGCCAGCAGGAGGCGAGCAGCAAAGTTGTCTTCGACAGGGGATGTCAACGAAGCCTGCCGCGTTGCGACCCTAGACCACCGCCTTCTCTCCACCTTGCGACCGAGGAGGGAGGCCAGCAGAACCGGTGTGTGTCCCCTGTCGTCGGGTCGACGCCGCCCTCACCGATTGAGGTCGCCGCCTCAAGATCCGAGCCCCCACGAAGCAACCAACATTCGGAGCCGCAGAGACAACAATGCCGAGAGAGTCGAGTCCAACGCCGGAGATCTCTTCCTTTCCACCGCACTCGGGCCGGGAGGCCAGATCCCCATCGCCCCCATCACTGGCGCTGCACTCCTAGGCCGGTGGCCCTCCAGGGGCAACGAGGAGGGAGGGGAAAGGAGGGGGGAGAGGTGGCGGCGGGGATAGGGTTTGGCCCCCTCGGTCCCTAGGAGGGGGCGACGCGAGGGGGAGAGGAAACTAGAATACTAAACTAGATTCCTCTTAGGAATAATAGAAGGAACATAAAAAAGAATTCTGGTTTGGCTGAGTCACGCATGACCAAGCTAGGAGAGATTCTTAAATCTGGCAGAAAGGAACACTAGTGTATTCTCTAAACGATTATAGAAACGAATAAGAACCTTTCGTACGAATATCAGTCAGAGAAGCTTGACAAGACGTAGTATACTAGTAGCACCCCATTCAACATTGTCTACGAGCATACGGAAACGGCCCGTACTTGTTAAGTATATCTACGAGCTAATTACATTTTTAATCCCACAACTTGCTCCGGAGGTGCAAAATAGTCCCACAACTTACAAAATAGACAAAAGTAGTCCCACAACTTGCAATCTGGGTGCAAACTAGTCCATCTTGACAAAATTCAAGCGAATTTGATCGTATCCAAACCTAATCGACCAGTCGTCCCGTCGTCAGCAAGAATTTTTTGCAAAATGGTGCAGGAAAATATTCTGCCGTGAATTTGGGCATTTCCACACGCTGGCCCATTGGATTATTAGCGATGACTCTCTCCCCTCACCACGAACAGGAAATGAGTAGTCCTGGCAGTCACGGCGAGGATGCGACGGCAACGACGCGACTGATCGGCGGCAGTTCTCGGCGGCGATCTCAACGGATATGCACTACCGTGAGCATGGCGAGGACCCTCCACCCTACGATACCCTCTTTTCTGCTGTAACCTCTCTGCTCTATCTTCTCGTGGTGGTGCCATGGAGGGCGGATGTGGGCGCACGATCAGCACGATCAGCTTGATTTTTTCTGGAACAGACCGTATGATGTCACGGAGGGCCGAGGCGTAGCGATCGGTAAGAATTTTGGTGCACGATCGGCTCGAAAAATTATTGGAACTGTTACCAGTAAAATACAGAGAAACGTCAAGTCTCGTGTGAGGTTCAGTTCAATTAACTAAAAGAGACGTAGCATTTGTTCTATCAAAAAGGAGAGGCGAGGAACCTAGTTCTTTTTCTTGCCTTTGATTCGGTGAATGGAGTAACCTGAAAAAGAGTTAGCTAGCTGCTAGCTAGGGAGCAAGAGGCGAATCTGAAAGAGTGTTGCCGAGCCACGGGGATGGCTTTGCTTGGTTGTAGCTATTGAACTATCATGCCTGCTGCAGCTTCTTCTGCATCATCCCTTCGTCTTAGGGCATGTACTATGTAGTCCATAAGGCTATCCATAAGCCAAAAAGTAATCCATAAGACTATCTATATACATAGTGAAGGTTCACTTTAGGAGATTTTTCTTAAGGGTGACCTACAAGCTTATGGGTTGTCTACAAGCAATAAACAATTATTTTACTTTCTCCTCTCTCTCTTGCTTGTGTGTACTTTTAACAGACATGTGGGGTTACAGCTTATGGTGAACTTAACATTATACATTGTAGCATTTCCATATGCTGTGTGGGTCCCATCTTATAGCAAAGGTTCATCTTATACATAGGTGATGCCCTTACCTGCGACAAACACAGAAATAAGCACAAGCAGACAAAGGGGATAGTTGGATGGAAAATGGATTTTCCTTGTCGAACATAGTAACGCGCAGTACTAATTTTACAGGCATGTATATGACAAGATTTGGAACCTTGGAGCAAGCCCAGCATGTTCTTTTACATCAGAGAAATTTGATTTTTGGTTTTTAGGGAAATACTTTCAAGTTTGAACGCGATAGGAGCGGTGGGAGCAGAGAGAGGAGCGGCCGGTCAGCAGCGGCGGGACAGAGACCAAATCGATCGATGGGGATGTGTGGAACAGAGATTGGGGATGAGAGGATGGGTGGAGCCGGTGAGGCGGGAGCGGAAGCGGCGGGAGGAGCAGCCCAAATAGGACTAAGAAAGAGGTAAATTGTGTCTAAATAATTAGAGAAGAGCAGCAACTTTCAGTCGAGTTGTTGCCAATCTCGTCGCGCATGGAAGGGCCTCTGGTACTTGCGTCAGTATTTTCTAGACCATTTTGCAAAAGCCTCGGTCGCTTCAGTCGAATTCGTCCAAAAACTATCAACTTTTCTCGAATTTGTTTGAATTGGACTAGTTTGTACCCGGGGTGCAAGTTGTGGGACTACTTTTGTCTAATTTACAAGTTGTGGGACTATTTTGCACTCTGGGTGTAAATTGTGGGACTAAAAGTGTAATTAGCTCTATATCTACACTTAACTTGCACGCAAAAAAAATGAAATACTATACTTAAGGGAATCCAAGTAGTGTCGATTCATGTTAGGAAACACAAATGGGAATAATGGGCGATCCAGAGTTTTCGGCAGCCCCTGCAAGAAGGAACGACAGTCTTGCTAGTTGCTACCGACCAGACTTCTCAAAGTTTTTGGTGTTAACAACTCTGATGATGAGAATAATTCTTCATGAAACCGTGGATTCGATCGGTGTCTCGACACTCAACCACCCAGCAATATGAACCTGACGGAGTACCGTTTGCTGCTACCTCACGTAATCAATGTTGCCAGACTAGGATTTTGGTAGTTGCTACTACTACTACTACTCTACTCCACAGTCAGCTGTTTAGACGAAGAGACTAGATCCTGTCCCAAAATAATGTCGGGATTACAACTCCGCGGAATCACGGGCACGGTGGTTAGTGGACAGGGCGAAGAAAAAGAACGGGCGGATTGTTCGACTGACACGGCGGCCATACCTTGCTGGACTCACAAGTCTGGTGCCATTGACTTTTCGCCAAATTATGTGTAAGTTTGACCAGCACCAAACAAATCTCACATCTAAGCTAGCACGTATACGAACCGCACAAACAAAGCTTTTTTTCCTTGAGCACATTGTGTCGAGCGAGTTAGCCTAGGCAAAGACACGGGTGCATCTGTACGGGTCATGGCTGACGAGGACCTATGCGCCTCTGCACATGCCTCCATGCCTCTCCTAGAGCTAATTTTTTACATAATACATTTTTAAAATCAATTTCATAAATAATACATTCGTATCTTAATTACCTATTTCCCGTCGTAGATTTCGAATTTTCTTATTTTATGTCTTATTCATAAAATTGATTAAAGAAACATATTATTTTTAAAAAATAGCCTCTCCCGGGTCCCAATCGTCACACGTGTACCGGCCGTTCTGCTTAGCAAACACCAAGCAAGCTGAAGTAGTAGTATAACTTATACGTACAGTACTGGTGGCAGTTCTTTTCTTTACCCGGGCCGCGGCGGAGACCACAACGATCGTACGTACCCATTCGCCGCACCTGGATGATGGAGCCACCACCGGTCCACCACCACCATGTGTTCGAATGTACCTACACTAGACAGCCCCTCTATGACTTTAACTTAAACTACAGTAACACTGCCACGTATGGTCCTGACACTAATCATACGTAGGTGCTTTCCTGGCCACGTATGAGGTCGCAACACGCACCACATGGTTTAGGCATATAGAGCCGCCATACCATACCATATGGAGTAGACAAGGCTAGATGCTGCTTTTCTGTTTTTCTCTGGACGGGAATCATGGCTCGTGTTGGCGCACGCCATGTATCGTATATTTTTTTTATAAAGGGCGTTTTTATTATTTAGGAGGTAACTTACACCCGGTCTCTGTATAACTAATGCATACAGCAAATATTAATCCACACGGTTCGACATAAAAGAAAAGATACAGGCGAATTACATATGAAGCTCAGCAAATGCAAAAGCGCCTATGATGCATAGGGCAAGTCTATCCGAAGATTATGCTGCCATCCATGTCTGGTAAAAAGATCCCGTGCCGTATCCTCCAGCCTCGTACACACCTCTATGAAGAGATCGCGATAATCCGCACGATGCAAAGTCGACCAAGTCCGAAGGGTATGAGTACACCTGTAAAGAACCTGCAGAACAGAACAATTTATATCATCAAAAACCTTATTATTTTTACGTAGCCATAACGACCATATAATGGCTGACCCTAAGAAGATTTTTGTACTTGTTATCAATACCATGAAACCAATTCCTAAAAATGTTGGCAATACTACGTGGTGGATACAAGTCTGAAACTGCTTGGTGATTGACCATATAGACCGGGCAAAACTATATTGGAAAAATAGGTGTTTGATTGTCTCATCATGGTGACAGAACACACACCCAGGATTTCCATGCCAATTTCGCTTAATAAGGTTATCTTTTGTAAGGATAATCCCACGACGAAGATATCAAACAAAGAAAATGTACGTATACGTACCGCGTAGGGAAATGTGATACGATCCTGACGCCTTGGCGGATTCCCGTCTCCCGGTAGCAACACGCTACACTTTTGTGGAATATGATCGCGAAGCCCGGCCACCCGCGCGTGCCAGGTCTCTCGTAGGGATCAGGACCGTACTACGTGGATGAGGCTGGTCATAGTGGGGAGTAATTTAGAGTAGTAACATGTACTATATGTTACTAGTCTAAGTTACTACCTCCATAGTGGAAAATAACATATATATGCATGCAAAAGCTTATTTATTGCAATGTAGACTCATTTTGTCTTGAAATGTGTAATGTTATGGTAACATACTGTAGCTAGTTACCACAAGCCTCTCTCTCATCATTTAATTGCATGTCATGTCATCTAAATGCTTAGTTGACAATACATGTAGAACTATGTTACTACTCAAGTTGCTCCCACTATGACTAGCCTGATACCATGCATGCGCTTTGGCTTGTGTTTGGAAAACTACTCGACAGTCTTCTAAAAGTTTTTCGTGTTAACGACTCTGATGAGAATTGAGAAGAATTGTTCGTGAAACCGTGGATTCGGTGTCTCCACACTCAACCACCCAGCAATATGAACCTGAAAGAATTCCGTTTGCTGCTACCTCACGTCACTACAGGACGCGCGCGCTACGCCGAGGGCAAAAAGCCGTCGGCGTAGCCTAAAATGCCCTCGGCGTATGCTACGCCGACGGCTGCCCTCGGCGTAGCCTCCTCGGCAAAGGGCTCCCTCGGCGGAGCACATAGAGGCCGTCGGCGTATCAAAATACCGTCGGCGTATGCTACGCCGAGGGCAATGCCGTCGGCGTAGCGGCCGTCGGCATAGCTTGTCGACAGGTTGCAAAAATATTTTTTAAAAATAAATAAATTTTTTTTTTCTTAATTTTGAATCTTTGAATTGTTTGACTCGTTAATCTCTCACTTTGAACATTTTTAACAATAATTACACTTAATATTTAATTAAATTGCAGTCTTGGTCGAACTTCCCGGAAGGTCACCCATCCTAATACAACTCCAGCTCCACAACGCTTAACTTCCTCGTTCCTTCAGAATCTGTTTCCGCAAAGTAATTCATACATTGTTGTCAATACTATGATATCAATCCTATTAACCCTTATATCAACATGTCACATGTTTGTATTTTTTGAAATTACAAACAATTATTTAAATAAACATTAATAAATAAGTAAAAATATTATTGAATTCAAATAAAAATATAATAATTTTAATTTTTTGTATTTTTCTATTTAATATGGAATAATTAATATCTTTAAATCTATAAATCGAAATTTAACAAATAATATGTCTAAATTGATCAGAAAAATGAGAGGAATCCAAATATGATATCCATATCAACTAATCACAAACCCTCCGTTTTTGAATTATCTATTTGGTGGTTGCTTTAGAAAATTCCTTTTTTGCGCTCGGATAATGAAAAATGGCTTTTTGGTGCGATGAAAAGGAAAACTTGCATTGAATCTTTGATAAAATATCATATTGTGAACCTAAAAATGATTTTTGTAAAAAAACATGAGCATCGTATCATGTACATGTAGTTCATATCTGACCCACTTCCTGCCGATTCGGCAGGAATTTGTCTTTTTCACCAAAGGTGGATGGAAAGTTTTCGGAACCCCCTGTTGGGACATTGTCCATATAAGGTGGTATATTATTTTAGTAAAATATGGTGGTAGCATTTTGAATTAGCTATTTGGTGGTTGCTTCACAAAATCGTCCGATTTTATGCTCGGAAAATGGGAAATGGCTTTTTGGTACGACGAAAAGGAAAACTTCCTCCTGCAACATTGTTCTCCATCCCATGATGCATGTGTATGCACAATATGGGAACATTATCACAAACTATGCCTTGATTCTAGCCATAACATTGGTCATTTGACCCGAAAGCCAAGAAACCTCGAATGAGATAGGTCATTTTGTGAAGGTTTTTTGAGACATAATCAATATATCAAGTTTAATATTTTTACTTATAACTATGTCACATAATATGACACCACGCGAAGGTTTCGCATTGTTTCGATCGTTTTTGAATTTTTTATGCCCGTTTTAAACTATCGTCAAACTTTGTCGAACGGTGGGCATGAATATTCTTAGCTCGCGGCCGAGCCTCGCTAAACTTGCATTGGATCTTTGATAAAATAGCATATTGTGAACCTAAAAATGATTTTTGTAAAAAAACATGAGCATCGTATCATGTACCTGTAGTTCATATCTGACCCACTTTCTAACGATTCGGCAGGAATTTGTCTTTTTCATCAGAGGTGGACGGAAAGGTTTCGGATTCCCCTATTGGTACATTGTCTATATAAGGTGGTATAGTATTTTTGTAAAATGTGGTGGTACCATTTTGAATTAGTCATTTGGTGGTTGCTTTACAAAATCGTCCGTTTTTTGTGCTCAGAAAATAGGAAATGGCTTTTTGGTGCGACGAAAAGGAAAATTTCCTCCTGTAACATTGTTCGCCATCCCATGATGCATGTGTATGCACAATATGGGCACATTATCACAAACTATGCCTTGATTCTAGCCATAACATTGGTCATTTGACCCGAAAGCCAAGAAACCTCGAATGAGATAGGTCATTTTGTGATGGGTTTTTTGAGACATAATCAATATATCAAGTTTAATATTTTTATTTATAACTATGTCACATAATATGACACCATGCGAAGGTTTCGCATTGTTTCGATCGTTTTTGAATTTTTTTATGCCCGTTTTAAACTATCGTCAAACTTTGTCGAACGGCGGGCATGAAGATTCTTAGCTCGGGGCCGAGCCTCGCTAAACTTGCATTGGATCTTTGATAAAATAGCATATTATGAACCTAAAAATGATTTTTTTAAAAAAACATGAGCATCGGATCATGTACCTGTAGTTCATATCTGACCCACTTTCTGCCGATTCGGCAGGAATTTATCTTTTTCACCAGAGGTGGACGGAAAGGTTTCGGATTCCCCTATTGGGACATTGTCTATATAAGGTGGTATAGTATTTTTGTAAAATGTGGTGGTACCATTTTGAATTAGCCATTTGGTGGTTGCTTTACAAAATCGTCCGTTTTTTGTGCTCAGAAAATGGGAAATGGCTTTTTGGTGCGACGAAAAGGAAAACTTTCTCCTGCAACATTGTTCGCCATCCCATGATGCATGTGTATGCACAATATGGGCACATTATCACAAACTATGCCTTGATTCTAGCCATAACATTGGTCATTTGACCCGAAAGCCAAGAAACCTCGAATGAGATAGGTCATTTTGTGAAGGTTTCTTTGAGACATAATCAATATACCAAGTTTGATATTTTTCCTTCTAACTATGTCACATAATATAACACCACGCGAAGGTTTCGCATTGTTTCGATCATTTTTGAATTTTTTATGCCCGTTTTAAACTATATATAATGTCTTATGTTTTACTTAATTTTTATTTATAAATGTGTAATATTTGAGTGTAGATAGATAGGTCTTATTTTTCTGCAAATTTTGATATATTATTTGTATTTTTCCGAAATAGAATGATTTAGTTATGATTTTTCAAAGTTTAATGAGATAAAATAAAAAATAGCTACGCCGAGGGCAGCCGTCGGCGTAGCATAGGATATGCCGAGGGCAATTCTACGCCGACGGCTGCTTGGCGGAGCTGGCCTAGACGATGGCTGCGACTGGCCGTCGGCGTAGCTTCCCATTCCTATAGTGCGTAGTCAATGTTGCCAGACTAGGATTTTGGTAGATGTTACTACTCTACTCCACAATCAGTGGGTTTAGACGAATAGACTAGATCCTGTCCCAAAATAATGTCGGGATGACAGCTCCACGGAATCGTGAGCACGGTTGTTAGTAGACAAGGCGAAGAAAAAAAAAAGGTGCGAATTGTTCGACTGACACTGTGGGCATACCTTGCTGGACCCACAAGTCTGGCGCCATTGACTCCTCGCCAAATTATGTGTAAGTTTGACCAGCACCAAACAAAGCTCACATCTAAGCTAGCACGTATACGAACCGCACAAACAAAGCTTTTTTTTTCCTTGAGCACATTGTGTCGAGCAACTTAGGCTAGACAAAGACACAGGGTGCATCCGTAGTTAGGGATGCAGAAGTGAGGTAATTAGAATAAGTGGAATATAACTTTTAGAATAATAGACTAACTCTAATTTAGGTTGTAAGTGGAATAAGCGGGATATGTAATCTAGCTTATTTCACTTGTTTTACTTAGTTTTAAGTTAGTTTTGTAGTCTAAAAATGATATCCCACTTGTTCCAATTGTCTCACTTCTGCATCCATATCTATAGCTGTCATAGCTGACGAGGACCCATGCGCTTGTGCACAAGCCGCTCGCGTCCATGACTCTCCCAGAGCTAATTTTTAATTTTAAAATCAATTTCATGAATAATACATTTGTATCTTAATTACCTATTTCCCGTCATAGATTCTAAATTTTCTTATTCTATGTATTATACATGAAATTGATTAAAGAAATGTATTATTTTTTAAAAATAGCCTCTCCTGGGTCCCAATCGTCACACGTCCGTTCTACGTAGTAAACACCAAGGAAGCTGAAGTAGTAGTACTTTTTTCTTTTAAAATATAGGATGTTTTAGGTTTATAAACAAAATATATCTAGATTTGTTTTAGTACGTAAATTCACTGTAATCATGAGTAAGCATATATATATATATATATTAAAAGTTCACAAAGTTAAAACATTTTATATTTTGAAATGAAGGGGTATAACTTATATAAGTACAGTACTGGTGACAGTTCTTTTCTTTACCTGCACACACCAATTAACCCCGTTTTAGATGCCCCGGCCCTGGTTGCGATGGTGCCCCTTTCCAGCAAAAGAGAGATCGCCGGCCGGGTCGCGGCGGAGACCACAACGATCGTACGGACGCATTCGCCGCACCTGGATGATGATGGAGCCACCACCACCACCATGTGTTCGAATGGACCTACAGTAGACAGCCTCTCTATGACTTTAAGTTAAAGTACAGTAACACTGCCACAGTACTGACACTAATCGTACCTATGAGGTCGCAGCACGCACCACATGGTTTAGGCGTACAGAGCCGCCATACCATACCATATGGAGTAGACTAGGCTAGATGGTGCTTTTCTGTTTTTCTGTGTACGGGAATCATGGCTCGTGCACTACAACAGGACCCCCCCTTCAGCAACACATCGATGCGTTGTCGAATGTCAATATAAGCGTTGGTAACATCATGCGTTGTCGTTGGTGGCGTTGCAAGGGTGTATAACAATGCATATACATACGTTGGTAATCAACATGAAGAAGCGTTGTAAGATAGCAACATATTTTCTTAGAGACTAACAACAGTTCACATGCGTTGGTGCTTGCTCTGCATGAATGGATTTTGAATTGACAGAATATCATTGCAAATGCTTAGAAAAGTAGCTAACAATTAATGGTAGTTTATACGTTGCCAACAACAAGTATTTGTTAAATGCTAAGAGCGCACATGGGATGCAATACGGTAAACAGAAAGACCTCATATATTAAACCAACTTTGTATCTTTACAAAGAGTATGATCCAATAAATACAATTTCTTTATATCTGAACATGATATTCTAAAAGTGAGTCTATAACTATCTTGTTGTAACAAAATTCTTGGAACTTTCTCTCAGCATCTCAGCCCTACATCATTCATTTATTTGGCAATCTACAAGAACAAAAACAAAATTGAGATAAGTATCATACCATTAGCGAGACCAAAAAAAGTGAATAAATAGTGTAATTTAAAATAGATGCAATATAAGGATGAAGGCGATGAAATAATTAATCTTATACATGAATACTTCTCAGAACACGGAAGGAAGTTGATGCTTCTCTTCTCTAAAAAATGAGGTCAATAAGAACCGAGAACTCCTTCAGTCAGATAAATTATCTTTTCTTGCAGCAGATTCTTGCGTGTCCTCTTCTTTCCATATTCAACTAATCTTCCTAGGCTGCCACACTCAGTGAGGATAGCTTACTCGCGAGTGCAATCTTACGTGCAGCAAGCAACTTATTACTGCCATTGACCTTTTGACTAAACCTGTTGTGTTTTGCAGAGTAAATATTAAATTACTACAACATATAGGATAAAAGATTGAGCTTAGCAACTGCATTTTCATTTGACTACACCTGCTATAGGTTTATACATCACACAGTAAATGATATAAAAGAATATGGAAGCTAGAACAGAAGAGGCGTTGTGAGAAATGATCAATCTACAGGAAATGAAAAAATTACCATTCAAAATTAGCTGAAGTTAAATAAATATTCAGACTTGTCTGCGCACTATAGAATGTATTCTAGCACGCGTGAGATGCCTAAACAGATATATTGGAGACAATTAACAACCTCAGGACCAAAGACATAATTAGCCCGAACCACATACTCTGATTACTTTTTGGAACCTTCTCTTGTACAATCATCTCTATATTTCTCATACTTGCAGCAAACAAATATTGAAGATTGATCTCTCGTCTGAAATTGCATACGTACAAGACAAATAGGAATTTCAGAACAAGTGCGTATAGCTCCATGAAGATTAACTAACACACAGAACTATATAATATGGAACCTATGAATTTGAAGAATTTTAGATCGTAGTCATCTCCCTCATTTAGTACAAGAGGGGTCATGATTAGAAGTCAGCACAGTTTCCTATATCTATTTCTGCAGCCAACTAGTTACTCCGGTGACCAGCCCTAAAAGTTGCATGCGAATGAATCAATAGAAAATCATCGAAGCCAAGTTGAATATTCAGAGCTAATAAATTATTATTTCCTTCACATGTATAACAACAAACTTAAGCTGGACCGTAAGAAAATTCTTCCGTTGCATATATGGGAAAGAACACAACCGTGGCTTTCACAAACAAAAATATTAGTGCTAGGCAGCTCATAAGCACAATATGACTAATATTTATGGATCATTGGAACGAAACGAGCTATACATAGTAATCAACCACACACAAATGTCTACTCAAGGAAGCAATGGACACAAGTTACAGTTCGAACAGATCTTGTATATCGCAGGAGCACCAATTAGGCTATAAAACCTACGATGTTGTAAATTTGGGAGAACAGATCATGTAGTACTGAAATTAGTAAAATATAGGGATCATCCAGGACCTGTTCATCTAATTAAGGGAGAAGATCCGTAGGGGCGGTGGTTGGAAGTTGGTACTCATTGCAGGGATCTGGGATTGTGCGTGCTATTAGTTGAGTGGAGGGAACGACATGAGGCACAACACAGATCCAGCAATCACATAACCTGAAATAATGAATGAATCACAACAGACATGAGATAGAGTGAGAGAGAAACTCAGATATCTCCAGAAGAAAATAGGATTGCCAGACCTCCAGTGGTATGTCTACACACAGTGGTGCTCCCGCCGATGGTCGATCATGGAGTAGCGTTTTGCTTGCCGACTCCCCGCTGCACGTATTTGACGACCCCCTGCATCTGAAGCCATAACGCTAGCGCAGAGAACGAAGCACGACCGGATAAAACCATAGATGTTGAACTCGACGGAGAGATCAATAGACCATACCACGGTGGAGACGGAACACATGACTGCGAAGCCGAGTGGCATCGGCGGCCGTGACGTAGCCGGAGGAGAAGATCTGGCAGCGGCGTTTACTAGTTGGAGGAGAGTATTGGGAATTTGGGATCGAGGGGCAATATCAAGGAAGGGGATTCGGGGGGAGTTAGGCTGGTCATAGTGCATAGTAACTTAGAGTAGTAACTAGTCTAAGTTACTACTCTAAGTTACTACCTTCATAGTGGTAGTAACATAAGTGAAATAACATAGAGACCTACATTTATTGCTTTGTAGGATCCATAGTAGTATTTGAACTTTGTGATCTATATGTGGCATGTACTAATCTAAAACTTGCTTGTTGGTACACGGATTAATACATGAACATAAAATTGAATAAATGCAAAATAACTAATAAATCCAAATAAAATATTATTTTATTATATAAAGGTATTTAGCATTACATGGACCAAGACACGAAAATAATCTACCGTGTCATAATTTTTTTCCAAATATGCTCAATCAAATCATTTTTTAGAGCTTTATGTGTTGGACGATCTCGGATTCTAGCATCTCTTTCAAGCACCTCGGCAAATACAGGGATGTCACCATGAGTAAATACCGATGGAAGGACAATAGATGAGCCCGCCTCCTCATTCAAATCAAGAATATTGGCCGCCTCATATTTTTCATCTTCGACTATCATGTTGTGTAGAATGATGCAAGCTGTCATGATACTATGGATATCGCCTCGATCATATAGGCGGGCCGGTTGGCGTAGAAGGGACCATCGTGCCTGGAGCACACCAAATGCACGTTCCACGTCCTTTCTTGCCCCTTCTTGATGTGCGGCAAATAACTTGTGCTTGTCAGTTTGTGCCATCGGTATCGACTTCACAAATGCGGCCCATTCGGGGTATATTCCATCAACAAGGTAATAGCCATGTTGGTATTCCTTCTCATTGACACGATAGCTCACCCTAGGAGCTTGCCCTTTTAGTTCCTCGACAAACAACTTGGATTGATTAAGAACGTTGATATCGTTGTTTGATCCAGCAAGACCAAAGAACGAATGCCATATCCAAAGATCTTGTGAAGCAACGGCCTCTAGAATAAGAGTAGGAACACCTTTATACCCGCTGGTGAATTGACCCCTCCAAGACAAGGGGCATTTCTCCCACTGCCAATGCATACAATCGAGGCTTCCTAACATGCCTGGAAAGCCACGCTTCTCGCCAACATCAAGTAAATGTTGCACATCATCGACATTGGGTCTTCGCATATAGTCATCACCGAATATCTCAATCACCCCTTGTGTAAATCGCTTCAAGCACTGAACTGATGTGCACTCGGCAATCTTGAGATACTCATCAAGAGCATCCGCCGGAGTACCATATGCCAGTTGACGAATAGCCGACGTACATTTCTGCAATGGAGAGAGCCCATCGCGGTTCAGAGCATCTCTCCTTTGTGTGAACTCTGGAGACCAATCGCCTAGTGCCTGGACGATACGCTCGAAGAGAGGTCTTCTCATCCGGAATCTTCTGCGAAATACTTTATCGGAAAAGAGAGGATTTTCACAGAAGTAGTCACGTACCAACTGTTCAGCAGCTTCTTCACGCGGTCTGTCCACGTACGTCCTCGGTGCACTTCTGGCAAGAGATCTTGCGTCATGAGCTTCCAGGGTATCCTTAACTTCCGTTGCTATCTCCTTGGCAAACGAGTGGATGATGTCTTGCTGGGCTAGTAAGTCATCTAATGAGTACAAGGTAGAAGGATCTACTATATTTGCTTCAGCCTCCATGGCATCTGATGAATCGGACGAAGCATCAGCCGCTTGATTGGACATCTCGTAGAAAATTGAGAAAAGCAGTGCAATGGACTAGAAAGGTTCAGTAGCAAGTATATATAGTGCAATGGACTGAAAGGTTCAGCAGTCGAAGCATCAAAATTCACACGCACGGTTGTCGAACTGAAACCCACAATAATACTAGAAACTGAAGCATTTGGTTCATACATAAATGCTAGAAACAGAACCATCATCAGGTTCATGCATGAAACGATTCAGGTTCACAAACAAACGGCAGATATTCAGGTCACAGTAACGAAACCATCATGTTCATACAATAAATTTACCAAGACATTATCAGGTTCACTCCTAGTGCATGGACCGATCATTGCACTTCTCCTTGATCACCTAGTCAAAGAGTCATCAAACCCATCAGGTGTGCACTGTAATTAACCAATTACACAAGCAACATTGTGTACAAATAGTAAAAGTACCTGAATCTCCTTTAGGAAATAACATGGCCTCCATACAAGTCAAAGCCTTAGCACGCCGGGCCTTTTCACCATCATCCATCCTAGATGTGTCGGCTAACAGCATTTTGGTGTAAGCATCCAACATCTTCGTATTGTTGTTGATCTTTGCGGTTTCAAGTTGTTGATTTGATAGAAGAACCTGGCTATCTATCACCTTTTGGCGGTCCTCCATCGATTGATTGTTCACCTCAATGAATTTGTCCAATCTTTCTCCAAGCTCCTGTGAGAGCCCTCCGGACTTGCCTTTATTAGCACGTTCAGCCTTAGCCTTATCACGACCGGCTGATGGACGCTTCTCAGCCTCCAAGTTGATCCCATTTGATGTGAGGTTGGTCTCTACAGATGGACCCTTTCCCGCTTTGGCTATCATGTGATTGTAAGAGGCTAACCATTTTCCATCATCCTTGAGTTTTTCCCACATTGTTAAATGTTGGAAAGGATGTCCATAGTTGCCTTCATACTTCTCCAAAGCCATTCTTTCTAGGTCGTGAGAGCTGTGACCACTATGATACACACCAATCACAGCAACCCACTCACCGTGGAAAGCAGCGAGCCGTTTCTTGGTCCTTTGCCACTCCATCGTCAACTGATTCCGATCTCTCTTCCGGTTATTTGGTGTGGTATCATTGTATAAAGTAGCAATGTCATCCCAGAACTGCTCACCCTTCTTTCCGTTTCCATCGATGGGATCAAGTGAACACTCCAACCAAGCACTTGCCTACAATGTGGACATTTAATTTAGTTGAGCCCAACAAGTAACAAGAATTTACATGCATATAACAACTATGTGAGCAACAAATCTCATTACCAATCTGACATGTTCCTCGGGTGTATATGGTAGACGATATGCAGTCCTTTCTCCTGATTGATCATCATCTACATGGACAGCCTTTCTTTTCCTTTTGGAAGAAGTCGAATCCACTTTTCTCGGAGCAGACTGAGACGCAACTTTTTTATGGCGCGGTGTTGGTGGTGGCGTTGAAAACGAATCATGTGGGGAAGCACCAACAAAGTGCAAATTATCCATATTTTGGTGTTCTTGTTCATGATGGTGCATATGCGGAGGGCGAAAATTGTAAGAATGCATTGGCGACAATTGTCCATAATTCAGCAAGCCATCAGGTGCAGGGGTATACATTGGCCTCCTGATACAAATACCAGAATTCATGAGCACACACTTTATATGTGGAATCATATCATGTTTTGAACAGTAGCAAATAATTAATTCTACTACTACCAGCACATTGTACTCACAGTAATTGAATTTGATAGACCAAAAACGCTTGATATAAATTACTGAATGATGCAAAATCGAATTAAAGCTGGAATGTGTGACCAAATATTTATGAGAATTACCATTGGGTCAACAATGGATTAGTGCAGGAGCTATCCCGGCCATGAGGGTACAGGTGCGGTGCTGATGGGTTGGCGGAGGAGCTCATGGGGGCGACAGCGTACATGTGCGGCAGCAGTGCGGGGCTGGCGGAGCTCGTCGGGGCGCCGGGGTACAAGTGCTGCGGCGGCGAGGTGGCCGACGACCGGGATGGAGCCATCTCCTTGCGGGCACCAGATTTGCCCATGCCCCCTAGGTAGCGCCGCCGGCCAGAGCCGCCGCCGGCCAGAGCCACCGCCGGCCAGTGATAAGGAGAGTGGGGTGAACAAGATCGAGGCAGCTGGGTGGTGGATTGAGGCGGCTGGGCGGGGTGGACGGGATGGAGGCACAGTGAGAGGAGGAAGAGAAGCGGTCAGGGAGTATTTTTTTAAGGAAGCAGCCGCCACACGGGATCAATTTTCATTAAAATATTCCGGTATCGAGCGCTATGTTACGGTAACTAGATTGGTTACTCGGTCTCTCTGTCCTCATTAATTGACTGCCACCTAGACAAATTTGCTGAGCTGGACTCTATGTTACTGCTGAAGTTACCCCCACTATGACCAGCCTTATAGATCGTGTCTTATCTCTCTGCACGCATAGGAAGTGGGCCAGTTTTTTTAATCAGGGAAGTGGGCGAGTTGTTTCATAGACACGCAGTAGCCATATGGGTGTTCTTGTTGTAGTGGTGTTTGCGCACGCCATGTACGTACCGCGTTGGGAACCGTGATACGATCCTGACGCCTTGGCGGATTCCCGTCTCCGGGTGGCAACACGTAGCGGAATAGGAAGCCTGGTCTGCCGCGTGCCAGGTCTCGCGTAGGGAACAGAGCCGTGCTACGTGGATGATGCCATGCATGCGCTTTGGCTTGGGGGAGACGCACCTGCACCTTGCACGCACGGCTCAAGAATCAAGCCTTGCCTAGGGTACCTTTGGGACCGATCATCTCTCGCTGTTCAGCCTTGTTTACTGCGATTTGGCCGTTTTAAGTAACTAGTACTGCGATTTGGCCGTTGATTGGGCAGCCGCCCTCGTGAGCTGCGTCGTCCACTTGTAATGGAATCGGGGAGCCAATGGCATCTGCCTCCGCCGGCGAGAGGCCCTCTTTCCGGGAAGCAAGCACAGCTAGCTTTGCCAAGATTTGTGCACACCCTGTGTATTTCAAACAAAACTTCACGCTGAAGCATGGTCGCTTTGTTGCAAGGTTACTGGCTATACTGGCATACTATTAGTACTACAAATGCTGACGTTTTCACCAACGGGAAGTCCATAGCACATCCCACAGCTGGGCGAGAAAGTGGAAGAAAATGAATGAGACTCGTGTGGACGTATCGCGGGGCTTGGAAGCATGCGGTTTAACCCGACGTGCTTGTCCGGCGACACGTACGGGTGGTGGCACTGCAGCGGAGCGGCCGAGGGGGCACGGATGCACGAGTATGGCGTGGGCGTGGACGGTGGCCGTCCATCCGTGCGCTGTCTTGCACCGGCCGGCGGTGTGACACATGCCGGGCTCACGCGTCCGTCGGATCCAGCCAGGCCGTGACGTGCGTGTCTCCTGGACCGTACGTTCTGCTTCGGCATCAGGGTTTCTACAGTCTTCGGACTGGTGGTCGAAGGAAAACTTGGTCAGCTGCAACAGTCTTAGGCCTAGTTACCGTTTGTTTCTGTTCTACTCCATTCGTTTTAAAATATAAGATGCTTTAGGTTTGTAAATAAAATGTATCTAGACTTGTTTTAATATGTAGATTTATTTCAAACATGAGTGAACCTACATAATAAAAGTAGTCTAGATACATTTATTTCATAAAACTAAAACATCTTATATTTTGAAACGGAGGGAGTACAATGCATTCCCTGCCACAATTGGTCGTGGAAAAAAAAGTGTATTCGTCATGCACAGTGGAAATTTGGAGTTAAACCCTGATTATGCTGATTTAGCAGAGTACTATATACACTAAATAAAGGGGATGCTAAAAGAATATTTTCCTCCTTTTCCCTCACCTTTTGCTAGCGTTTAGTACTTATTTTTGCTAATTATGTGGCATCAAGCATAATTAAGTGCGTGCTTTTGCGCGAAAACATTACTGAGTGTCAAATTCCGACTTCCCAAATCTAGTGCAACTCATTTACTCTCGTTAAGCGGTATCGGCACCATTCTCACTTTGCTAGTTCGGCGAGATTTCAGAGATTCGGTTTAGGCCAAGCCTTTTCTTTTTGCTGGAATTCAGACGAAGCTGTTTAATCTAGAGAATAACATCAAATCTCAAGACAAGTCACGAGTAAGTATGATCTTCTGCAAAATTTGTATGAACATAAAGGCTTTAGTTTCCAAATGGTTTCCATTTACACATGGGTGTGACACCAACGGCGGATCAAAGCCTCACACAAGCGCACACACACACATGCAAAGAGGAGCCAAGCCAGAGAAGGAGAGAAGGACGCGTCCAGTGGGCGACCCAGATGGCCAGAGCCTCAGCACATGAACTTCTTCTCAGATCCTTCACTGCTTCTCCGGCTCCGACGAGATCGCCAGAGAGAAATTGATCAAACTCATTCATCTCGTCAGATCGGCGATTCTTCGGACCCCGTCGGTTCAAGCTACTAAGCTCTACTTGGCCACGGACCTTGACGGCCGGTGGCTAGCTCACGACAGACACCTTCCTGGACTCCTGGTGCCCGCGCCGCGCGTCCGTTCCCGCAGCGTACTGCCGCAGCCGCCGGGCGGCCTGCCTGGCGCAGACGGCGTCGAGCTGCATCTGCTCCTCGCGGCACTCGTCGCTGCAGAAAGGGGTGTCCCCTCGGTACATGAAGACGTCGCTGTCGCGCGCCAGCCGCTTGCTGCACAGCGCGCACGCGTCCTGCGCGGGCATGCCGGCCTCGCCCAGCGGCTCGGCGTCGAAGAAGAAGAAGGAGCTGGCTACTGATGCCGCCATGGTATCTGTGGGAGACTTTCGGGCAAGGCGAGCACGAGCAGATCGAGCCGGGTTGCGTAGTGCGCTTGCTGCTTTTGGTGCGGGAGGAGGAAGACGGGAGAGAGCGAGGAGGAAAGGGGAAGGAGCGTGGAGAAGAGTAGAGCCCCTTATATTTCGGAGTGAGTGGCTGAGTGGGTTATTTTTCCTTTTGGACCTCCTCGGTCGAATAAATTCAGTGGAGCGCTACAATGTCGAGCACGGTGGCCCGAATGTATTACTCCCTCTGTCTAAACAAGTGACTTTAAAACCTGACGTGTTTTAGTGTATAGATATATTTAAATCTAGATAAAGTCAAGTCACTTAGTTCTAGATAAAGAAAATAGATTATTCATTTCGCTAAAACCTGTGACTATTTAGTTTCGGCATCTAAAAATTGCGAGTTAGGAGTTTGTGAAATAATCAACGAAGTTACGTTTTTATGTTTGTGTACCTTCATTACACATGAAAGGTTGTCGATGCTCCAAGCTTCAAAAGATGATGTTACTTATATTCTACAAAAGTATTTGTTTTTTTACAAGGATTGCGTTTTGTGTATATAAGTGATTTGTGCTATCACTAGTAGAAAAACAGGCTTCGGTTCGATCTAGAGTCTGACACTAGTTCCGATTTATTACGGGTCGGGACTAGTATGAGCACTAGTTTTTAGTGGCCAGGAGACCGAGAAAACTCTAGTCCCGGGTCATTTCGGACCTTTAGTCTCGGGTCATGATACGGTCCGGGACTAAAGATGTGTAGGCGCGGGCAACACCCTAGTCCCGGGTCATGATACAACCCGGGACTAAAGGGATGACTCTTTAGTGTCGGGTTGTGATACGGTCCTGGACTAAAGGGGTGCGATGCGGGCAACTTAAAATTGCTATAACTTTTGCGTACGATGTCAAAAAAAAATGTACAACCTATCAATATATGTGGAAATTTTTTTTGAGTTTGATTTTAACAGCCTTATTTGGATTCCTCACATTTTTAGATTTTTAAAATTATAAATAATGGATTCCTCACATTTTTATGATTCTTTTACATTTTTAAACTTTGAAAAAGGAAAAAAGTTATTTAATTTTTTTATTATTTAGCAAGTTTTTATTCCATATTTTGATTCCTCGCATTTTTATGATAATAACGAATATATTATTTGTCGAATTTCGATTTACAGATTTAAAGATATTACTTATGCCATATTAAATGAATAATGGCAACAAATGAATAAAATATTATTTTATTTAGTTTTTTACTTTCATTATATTAAAATATTATTATTACTTATTTATTGTTGTTTACTAAAATAGTTGTTTGTAGTTTCAGTAAATAAATATGTATGACATATTGATATGTGTTAATAGGATTGATATGATAGTGTTGACAATAAGATACAAAAGGGCTTCATGCAAGGACATCCAGATGGAACAGAGAAGTTAAGCGTGCTGAGAGTGGAGTAGTGCTAGGATGGGTGACCGAATGGAAAGTTTGACCACAAGTGTAATTTGAACTAAGATTAAATATACTTAGTGCTAAAAATGTTCCAAGTGAGAGGATTACAAGTCAAACAATTCAAAAGTTTAAAAAAAATTCAAAAAAATCGAAAAAAATAAAAAAATATAAAAAATTGAAAAGCAATCTTTAGTCCAGGACCGTATTACGACCAGGGACTAAAGGTCTTCATCCCCCTGCAGCAAAAAACAGCCATGCGGTGGCCCTCTTGTCCCGGGTTGTAACAAACCGGGACTAAAAATAGGGGCCTTTAGTCCCGATTTTGCATTCCCGGATGCAAAACTGGGACTAAAGGCCCTTGCAAACCAGTTTCCACTAGTGTATGTAGCATAAGCTTTTAGACGGGTCTAGTGTAAAAACGCCTTGTCCAAATATTGGCAAAGGTGTTGGCGTTCGAATATACTCCTTTCGTCTATAAATAACCGAATTAGGTTTGTCTAAATTTGAATGTATCTAGACAAATTTTATTGTATAAATATATTCATATCTAAACGAACTTAATTCAGTTATTTCTAGACGGAGGGAGTATCAAAATATCACTTCAACCCCTTTATCCTTTTTAGCTACGTAAATGATGGTTGAAAAAAGGTAATCAATTTTGTTGTTTGAACAAAACTTATTATTCCGTGGTGATGACTGTCAAAGGTCGAGATTGTCTTCGCCTATAATCAATCTTCCCACACACCATAGCCGTACACAACGTAACGAAATATAACGGGTATTTTGTTGCAATCTAAACATTAGTACTCCCTCCTTATTGAAATAGATGTCTTATGTTTTTCGAAATTTGGATGAATCTATATATTAAATTAAATAATGTCTAGATTCATTTAAATTTTGACAAATTTAAGACATTTATTTTGGGATAGAGGGATTAACAGTAATGATAATATACTGGGTAATACATAATACTACACTAACTCGGATACCAAATTCAGCGTTTGGAGAACATAAGTGGCATATTGCACTTTTTTCCTTCATAAAATCCTCCCCTTGCTGCAAGACTATTTCTTTAGAACCAAGACACACAAAGCATAAGGGTATTTCCACCACGAGACCCAAACGGTCCAGCCTTGTTCTAATAGATCCACGCGGACAGTTGGGCCAAATGCGGCGTCCCAATAGGATGATCCATTCGGATAAACTCAGGCAGGACCGATCCATTCGGGCATTAATTTTGGGTCACTGTTGGATCTGTACGAACAGATGCGGACGCTGACCTGTCTGATAGTTGTAACAGACTGACCCAGTTGGCCGTCACAGTATGAACCTTCTTCTCTCTTCTCTCTCTTGAACGGCCGCGTCTCTCTTGTGTTGGTCAAACAAAATAGAATAATTTGGATCAAGATGTTGGAAAAGAACGGAGTCGATCCAAACGGAAAAGAACTGACGGTTTGGTTCACCCGTGTGGGTCTCCCGGGTGGAGATGCCCTAACAACGGACCACTAGCACAAGCACTTTTCTCTGGAAGCTTGGGCCGGGCTAACCAAGTTGCAAAGCACACAAGCTGGTTGTCCGGTCGCCCTTGATTGCCCACCAGGTCGCTGAGCGGCTAATGGAAACCGGGGAGCGTGGTGGTGGAGCCGTGGGGTAGTCCATGGCCGCACCATTGCTTGTAGTGGCACCGTTCCAGCGAGCAGAATCCCAAGTCAGCTGTACACAACCAACATTTCGATATTTATTCAATTTACAATTCTCTGTTTTGATTCTTTTTTCCCACCACCCCGTTGATTTTCTCAGGCACATGTGAAGTCGGATTCGATGGATTCGATTTATTGGTTAAACCGATTAATTTATATTTGAGTTTATGCAGCTCAGTGAGCAGTGGTTGGCTCCAATGGATCCCTAGCAATGTAAACTAAGGTAAGCTAACTTAAACTAAGCTAAACTAAACTGGCTTATAGAGAAAAAAAGGGGGCGCGGTAGGCATGACTTGTTGATTTGACGACAATCATGCTCGATGAGATTGAAGTCATCTAGCCATTATACTATTTTAAATTGGGTTTTAAATTTAAGTTTGTGTGTTAAATAATTGGTGTATGATTGCATCAGAATATCTAGTGTTGCGGAGAAAGGTATGGAGTAACGAGTAGTAGCGACTAGTGAACAACAGATCAACAAACAAGCCATCAAATTGCATCGGTAGCTTCTCACCCGAGATGTTGGTAGTAGAAGACAAGATGTATAGAATCGTCGTACTCACAATTGGCAACATGAGATATTTAGGATCTACCAACTGCATGTATAGTGAATTGGGTTTTGTGAGCATTGGTCTGTCATGATTTAATATAATCAACGCGGCAAATGCAGTGATAAGCTTAACTAATTTATAGAAAAGAATTAAACCAAGGCCTACTTATTGACTCCAACATCTTGTTGTGTGATGTTACACGTATCGTGTGCGGTGTGTTGTCGATGGCGTGTTCCTTTTTCCAGCGCACCATGCAACTAGCCAAGTAGGAGACATGAAGTGTGTGCTAAAGCAATTGGTCCATGGTTGCATGGGTGTATCTAGTGGTTCTCTAAAGTGTGTGCTATAGCAATAGTCTATCTATCTACTCATTTGATTCTTTCCAAACTTTGAATCTGCCAATAGCAATTGTAGTGAACTGGTTTGTAAATTTAAGTTTGTGTGTTGAAAATTAGTCAATTGAGATTTTGAATTGAAGAAAAAAATCATCTAGTTGCTAGACTATTTTAAACTGGGTTTTAAATTAAGGTTGTGTGTTAAAAAATTCATGCATGATTGCATTGGAATATCTAGTGTTGCTTTTTTTTTTGAACGAGAATGGCCCCCAAAGGGCCAAGAAACTTCATTAACGCTGAGGCGGGTACAAAATTATAGACTGGCCCTTTACATCTATTGTACAGAAAAACCTGATATTTGTAGATAAGGCCTGCCAAATTGCAAAAAGGACCCTAGCACAATAAAAAGAAAAGCAATCCAGTGCTAGGAGACCTCCTCCGCCACTGCTCGCCGGCGACCTCGGGGCATCGACACCAAGATCCAAAGCACACCGCCAGACGCTCGACACGGTGCCTTCTCCGACGAAGAACCACAGCTGCAGGCCAACTCCACGGCCCCGGGGACGAACCACTTGGGAGCATGGAGCGGTCGAGCTCCAGCAGCAAGATTCAACCAGGGCCTCCACATCGGAGGTTGAAAAAAGGCCGCCCTTCCGGCCGATGAGCACGGCGGCGAAAATTGCCGCCATGGAGTCCGCTCGATAAAGAAGCTGAAGCTTCGACCACCGTCGTCGACGAATCACCAGCGCCATGCAGTCGCCGCTCCCCACGCCACCACGGCCGGCCGGAGCGCACCACAGGAACCAGCTCCTCCGCCATCGATGGTAGTCAGAGACAGGAGAAGGGATTGTCGCGCGCAGCCTTTTCCCCCCCTCGCCACCACGGCCGTCCAGGGAAAACACACCCGCACTACAAGCTCCGCTGCATCTGGCCTCCTCCTCGCCACCACGGCCGGCCAGGAGCTTTGATACTGCAGAGCTACCCCACTCCATCACCCTAACCACGACGCCTAATTTATTGACGAAGACAGTGGCCGCCGTCTTCTTTGCGAGCTCCAACCAGAGGAGCTAAAGCAAGAGTACAGCAAACCATAGAGCCTGAGCGAAGCCGCCGCTGCACACCCAGGCGCTGCTCCAAGACGCCACACAGGGCCAACTCCTACACCTAATCCTAGAACTACAGCCAGCACCTCCCCTCAGCCAACCCTCGCCGGCGAGAGCGGCCTCGGTTTGGGCCTTATCTTCTCGAGAGCTCCTCAAGCTACCGTAGCGCACAGGGGAAAGAAAAGGGAAGAATGGTTGGTTTCTCCCGGAGTACTAGTAGAATATCTAGTGTTGCTGGAGATAGGTATGCATTACCGAGTAATAGTGACTACTGAACAAAAACTCAACAAACAAGCCATCAAATTGCATCGGTAGCTTCGCACATGAGATCTAGGTAGTACAAGACAAGTGCATTGAATCATTGTACACACGATTGGAAACTTGAGATATTTAGTATCTACCAATGATAGTATAGTGAATAGGGTTTTAAGTCATAACTGTGCCAGCATCGGTCGGTCATGATTTGACAGAATCATCGCGCCATTAGGCCACTGTTGCATGGTGAAAAACAAAACGCATGGGGACTATGGATGAGGGAAAAACTAACATAGAGGCTTATCGGCTTGATCTGACAAAGATTGTCAAAATGAGTCAGTCGGCCAAGCAATAATAGTTACATGAGTTCTTATATTTGGACACATGCATGTACAACCAACTAGATGCGACTGTATAAGTACCAGACAACCAAAATGATAAAAACTGGTAATGAATGGACAACTAAGCAAATATATCCCAGATTATTTAAGATGGACTATTATCTGGATATTGTAGCCTTGTTATCCTTTTCCCTTGACGATCATTCCTCCCGTGTCATCTCCTATGGATATTATTCTTGGTAGTTAACAACATCAAATGTTCTACTAGCGAGACGCAACATTTCATTATCAGTGTAAATGCTTGCGATAATTGGCGAGCTTGACAAGATCACAGAAAGTAAAGAGCTAACCGATGAGGAGATTAAAATTAGGAAACAATCAAATGAGCAGATAGATAGACTATTGCAGGGAGAAGAGTTAGAATGGTATTAAGATCCAAAGTTCAAAATATTGTGGAAAAGAATAACATGATATACTTCCATATAGTCATAGGCGGATCCACCATCCCTATAGCCCAGGCGGCCGCCCAGGCTTGCCGGCCGCGCGATGCCTGGTATCCAATGTATTTTATACAATTTTATTAAAAAAATTAGGATCATATACATGTCTGCCTAGTCATACGTGATATTGTATGCAGACATCGAGTGAAACTCTACTCTTTGTATCATCTTGATGTGGCTACCGAGTTAATAAAATCATCCTTTATAGTACAAAAAAATGTAATAGTAGGAGCCATTTCTTCATCTAAGTGTTCAAGGACAAATGTAGAAATAAAAATAAACCAAGGATGTAAACAGATATGTTAAATGTCATGGTTCTTTCTGCCAAACATTTTTTGAGAATACTTGTAAAAAAACCTTTTAAAATTATGTACTATTAATTGGGTGCTCACAAATCATACATACTACCTATGTTCCTGTCAAGGTGGTCGCTTTCCTTGACACCCAATACACAGGATAGCACCTCTCTCATTTAAAAAAGAATCCCTCACAATCAACTCCCTACGAACAGTGTAGGAACCAGAAGCACCATTCCTCACATTAAAAATGGAAATCCGGGGGATCTCAATTATTCGAGATTATTTAACCTAGCAGAATCGATTGTTGCTTGGTCAGTTTCCCCCTCGCCAGCTCCTCCCACAAAAAAGAAATCTCTTGCTAGCTTACTTCACTCGCCACATTTAAAAACGGTTCCTCTAATTCTGCAAGTTCCAAATTTTCTGCTCCTGTAATATTCTTTTTGGTAATAATGTACGAAAGAGACATCGGTGGTGGTATCATATTCATCGCCGAGCTTGACGGATACGTATTTTGTTGCCACTCGCGCCGGTCGTTTTCAGCCGCGTCCGGCGGAGCAGCAGTGGGGGGCCCCCTTTTACCATGGAATTGATTTCACTGTTTGCCTTGTTCATGTTGTCGGTGGTGCTGTCACGAGTCCAGAGAAATTCACGTTCAGCACAGGGAAAAGTGCCACTCCGATGCGTCAAATGCAGAGTGTCGACATTGTGGAGTTTTCTGCTGGGGCTTCTGGGCTGGTTCTTGCATAGACGGCTGTCAATTCTTGGCATCATACTCCACCGTGCTGCCCTTTTCTGCTTCAAGCGTGCGACTTGATTATGTTTTTTTAACGCAGTTCTTGATTCACTTAGTTGGACTGGACTGTCTAAATATTCTTACTTATGTACTGAGTGGTCAGAACCGAGCGTTGCGAAGGGGGCAGAAGGTAGTCAAATGTAACCGACCTTTCATCCTGCAGGATGGGTGAAAAATATCAGAGATCACGGGTCCAAAGACGTGGCGAAATATAGGAAAACGTCCAAAACAAACCTTGAACTCGTAGTGGTTCGGCGGTTTAAACCCTCAAATCAAAATCCCCGTAGTTCGTATCCTAATTCCTAAACTATACAATCCTGATATAAATTGAACCCTAGATATAGCGCCGTGATGGAATCAGAACCGACTATTTCGGTCAAAAATAGCGCCGTGATTGGACGAAAATAATTGCTCTCTGCATAATACAGTTGACTTAGCCTGGTCAGACGAATGAATTAACGTCACTGACTATTCGACACAAGATTTGTGCATCGATTATTCGACTGCCGTTCACGGCTAGAATACTAAACTAGATTCCTCTTTGGAATAATAGAAGGAACATAAAAAAGTATGCAGGTTTAGCTGAGTCACGCATGATCAAGCTTAGCAGAGATTCTTAAATCGGGAAGAAAGGTACCCTAGTGTATTCACTCCAGACGAATATAAAAAAGAACAAGAACCTTTCGTACGAATATCAGTCACAGTAGCATGACACGACGTGTCACCGAATCAACATTGTCTACGAAACGGCCCGTAGACGTAGTTAAGTACTTCCTCCGTTTTAAAATATAAGATGTTTTAGGTTTGTAAAAAAAATGAATCTAGACTTTTTTAGTGTGTAGATTTATTCCAAAGTTAAGTAATCTACATACTAAAATAAGTCTAGATTTATCTTTTTCACAAACCTAAAACATCTTAGAGGTTGTTTGGTATCCATCATTTGGACATGGAATCCTGGAAATCATTTTGCAATTCCATTCATATGTTGTTTGGTTGGCACGAAATTGGGCTGTCATTTTATTTGGCAAATCAATTGAAATATCCTCACGTGTAAACCTGATTCCTATCTTAGACCTGTCATTTCTAAATTCCGGTGGCAGCCAAAAATATGGGTGTTTTTGGAATCACAATATAAATGAAATGAATCCATGTATTCATTTCATTTCTTTCTACTAAATAAAATGAATACCTGGATGCCAAACGACCTCTTATATTTTAAAACAGAGGGAGTACGTATATATCTACACTTTATCACGGAAGCCAAAAGAATGAAATATACTCGAGGGAATCCAAGTAGTGTCGATTCAAGTAGTGTCGAGTCTAACCCACCTGTAGGCCATCTCAAAGTTTTTCATGTTAACGACTCTGATGATAATTGAGAAAAATTCTTCCTGAAACCGTGGATCCGGTGTCTCAACACTCAACCACCCAGCAACATGAACCCGAAGGAATTCCGTTTGCTGTTACCTCACGTAGTCAATGTTGCCAGACTAGGATTGTGATAGTTGTTGTTACTCTACTCCACAATTAGGGCATGTTTAATGGGGGCGCTTAGGTGTAGACGCTATGAAGGAAATCCCGGGGATCTTGGCAGTTGTAACAAAAATCCTGACCGTTTTTGAAGCATCGGCGTATGATTAAGCGTCCGGCGCTAACAAAATACACGGAAAATTATGCCTGTAGCGCCAGCCGCTAGCACGCAACCAGAAATTGACTTTTTAAACGCCTGACTAAACGCCTTGCAATATACTTGCCCTTAGCTGTTTAGTCCAAGAGACTAGATCCTGTCCCAAAATAATGTTGGTATTACAGCTCCACGGAATCACGGACACTGTAGTTAGAGGACAAAACGAAGAAAAAGAAGGTGTGAAGTTGTTCGACTGACATGGTGGCGATACCTTACTGGACACACAAGTCTGGTTTCATTGACTTTTGGTCAAACTATATGTAAGATTAACCGGCACGAATTCCCCTTTGTGTGGAACCGAAATCTCTACCTGAAAAGGTTGCTTGGCTTTCTCCCGGTATCAAAGTTCCATCGTTCAAACAACGCTCTAGCTGGACCCCGTCCCTCGCGGTGATCCGAGGGAACCCTAGGCTGTTGTCGTCGCCAGCCGCCCTCCTCTCCATTTTCCCCTCTCGTCGTCGCTGACCTTCCCGAGGTGCCCCCTCCCCCCGTCGCCTCCAAAGGTGGTGCCAAATTTTCATGGTGGACGTGGCACCCCTCGGGCGCGGGTCTACGCGACGTGGTGGCACGCCTACTGGCTCGTCTCCGTCTGGTGGTCTTCAAAGCGGCGAGGCGGCGGTCCGTCGCGTGGTGTCTTGCGGCAGGGAAGGCAATCGAGTGGGCCTGTCTGGGACGATCTTGGACTCGAGGGGCATGGACTCTAAGCGCTCGTTCTTGTCGTGAGGGGGGGTGTTGGATTGGGCAGTGTGGTGATCAGCGGCGGCTCTAGTGCGACAGCAAGTGCATGCTATTGGCATGTGTGCCAAGGTTCGGAGGTTCTCGGCTGTTGGCGGGGATGGATGGTGGCATTCTATCCATATTGGGCACGAGGTAGGGGAAGCAAACCAGGTGAAAATCTCCCCCAGTCGATAGCTAGACCTGCTTCCATCAATGCTTGTGGGCGTTGTTTACCTTCCTGAAGGCGGCAGCGGGGCGGTGCTCTTCCTCCTCTATCCATGGTAGCTCCAGGGAAAAACTATAGATCCTTGGTGATCGGACGATGGTGGCGATGATTCGGTGCTCCCCTATCAAGGGTTTCATCTTTGGGAGTTGCCTTAGGCCATATGGTTCAGTGGGTTGTTTGTGCCAGCCATGAGCACTCGGTGAGCATTGTTCGATTGTGTTTGAAGCTCTCATTCCTCGCGCGGTGCTTAGGGTTGCTCATTTGGTGATGTTTTCTCGTTGTGTGGCAGAACTATGCCCTTTGGTGGTGTTGGCGGCTTTCAGCGTTGCGAGGTGACCTTGGCAGCGACAATGCCCTTCGACAATGACTGTGTGTATCCTAGCTTTTGTTTTCAAGGCCAAGAGGAGGAGCGGTAGTCCTCTCGGTGGAACTATGCCCTTTGGTGGTATCGGCGGCTCTCGAAGTCGCGACGTGACCTCGGCTGAGGGATGCCCTTTGACGGCGGCTTAGCCTTCTCGGTGGAACTCTGCCCTTGAGTGGTGTCAGCGGCTCTAGGAGTCATGATGCAACCTCGGCTGAGGGATGCACTTTGATGGCGGCTTTGACTCTCCTAGTTATGCAATGTGTTGAATGATCGCTCGGCAAGCGAGTTCGTTTTCTCTTCGTTACCTTGACTAGAAGATCCTTTCGGCCGATCCATCTACACCCTTTCCTGCTCTTCTTGTTTTTTTTATGTGCTAAGTTTTAGCTAGTACTGTTTTTTTTCTCTTTCTCTTTCTAAATACGACTCTATAGTTCAGTATCTTTGACTTATAAAATTCAGACCGGCTTGACACGCCCACCGTAGTTATTAAGAAAAAAGATTAACCAACACCAGCAGGTAGCAGGTGTAAGCTAGCACGTATACGACAAAGAAAGCAAACACACAGCAGCTATTTTTTTTCCTTAAGTAAGCACATTGTATCGAGCTACTTAGCCGAGCATATGTACGTGTCGTGGCTGATGAGGACCCGTGCACATACGATGCATGCCTCTCATAGATCCCGACTAGGGTTTCAAAGTCCTAACTTTAGTTTATTTACAAAATATAGTTTAAATTTTGAGTAAATGTTTATAGGTAGTACTCCCTCCGTTTGGGATTATAAGTCCCGCGCGGATAACTAGGTTGACAATTTGAACGACAAAATATAAATATTATAAAAACTAGCTGGAATGCCCGTGCATTGCTACGGAATAAAATTTAAAATACATTCACATATTTTAAAAATTATATCTTAAATTCAAAATTTATTTTAAATATGATGCCATGTGATTTCTATTCATATGACAACAAATAGCTATTTAGTCGCCTACTTCTTTTGTCGGCATCTTATCTACACTTCAGTAAACCTACGAGAATGATCTTTTAGATATCACCACAAATAACTTATTATTAAGAGATCACAAGTTACAAGTCATTGTGATTATCCCAAGAATTGTTCTCACGGCTATTTTCTCCATCTCACGGTGTTCTCCCATGTCTCTATTGCCTCTCAATGGAGCTTTATGCACATTTAAAAAATAAATACACGAAAAAATTAAACATCATATAGATGCTTGGAACATAGGATGCCATGATCGAACGGCCACGTAGCCGAAGATGCTCTTAAAATATCTTTTTCTTTTGAAAATGAGTTTATGCCCATGTTTGGTTTTATGTACTTTCATGCACTACTTTTTTGAATAAAAAATTCTACACAGTCCCCATTAAATATTAGATTAAAATCTAATCTAATGATATTTTTTACCTTTTCTTATCATAAACAATAAGAGTATCGGTGAGCCATTCTCCTCCTCCACAAGTTTCTCATCTTCCCCACCGCATCCTTTCTCTCTCTCTCTCTCTCTCTCTCTTCATTTCCTTCTTTCGATATGTACGAAATTCATAGCAAAAGCAGATAATTGACCCGTACAAAGAAATCATAGTGAAGCGGAGAGCAGCTAGTTTGGTTTAGACAAAGAAAAAAGAGGAATAGCTTTGCTGGTTGGTGTTGCACATCTCCGCTAGTGATTTCCCAGATGGGATGTCGTCAGCTATTCAGGATATGGACGGTGGGTGAGGTGAGGCACAGGGCGCAGTAGTGGGCTAGCGGTGGTCGCTCCGAGCCGTCATTTTTGTTGCCGGTGCCGACGGTGGAGGTAGGTCCAGCAATGGAGCCTTGCGGATTCGGGGCGCTGGTAGCGGGCATAGCTGGCCTCGCCCCTCTCGTGGCCTGTCTCCCCCGTCTGAGACCACCGTCTTCTCTGCTCCAGCATGAGGTCGCCTCCTGCCTGCACGCGCGTAGCTGTGCGCAGCCTCCTCCAGCAATTAAGTCCGAAGTTGTCCTCCCAACCTCGTCACCAGCTAGCCAGCCGCGTGCGTCGCTCCCGCTCACTTGCAGGAGCCTGTCGTCCCTCCTCCGCGAGCCCCTAACTTCTTACCGGGCCGGACGCGTCGCCTCTATTCCGCGCAAGCAAGCGTGTGAGCCCCCGACATGAAATATGTCAATTCCGGTTCCCGTTAACCTTCCGCCTCCGCGTCTTGCCACTTAGGAATCCGTGGCCGCGTTCCCAAATTGAAAAGGAAAGGACCAATCGAGTAAAAAATTCACAGTGGGATCAATTTCTCAACCTCCCCGAGATCCCTGATTCCCAAATTGAAAAGAAGAGAACCAATCCAGTCAACAACTCATAGTGAGATCAATTTCTCAACCTCCCCGAGATCCTCCATCAGGGAAACACCATCATATCGTGGCTGGAGCAAGTTGGGCGTGGCAGCGGAACTCGGGGCAGAGGCGGGACAAACTGCAAGGGCGCGCTGGCGTCGGGCTCGCGTGGGCGTCCGTGAGACCGTGAGTGAGGCGGCAGGGAGAGAAACATCGACAGGGAAGAGGAGGGCGGTACATTGACTTATGTTGGTATGGTGGTATGGTGGGTAAATAGCTCAAAACGACAGGGGCAAAAACGAGGAAAAGTCGGACTGAAATCTGGGAGGACAAACCTACCTCTAGAGAAATTAGTAGATACTAGTAGAATACCCGTGCGTTGCCACGGGTTAAAAAAATTAAAAGATAAACAAATATATCGAAGAGCTCTATTTATGTGGAAGGCCTCATATCTATCCACTTTATGTTTGTCTTATGCCATTCGTATGATTCCTCCACCTATTCCTTGCGCCTCGTTTAATCCTATCATCACACAAATGAAATCATCATCATTTTCTTAGAAATACAGTACATACGCATATGCTCACTAAAACATATATACAATTACCCCTATGAATGCACACTCGTCACCCTACCCTTGTAAGCATCTCCAAAAGGCTGAGCATCCATCTCATCCCCTATTTGGCAAATCACTGCATATCACCTCCTTTCTCTCAGTCCCGCTAGTACACGTGGATGTAGTTTGACGATAGCCCAATGTCGACACCACCGCTATTCCTGGATCTCAACTTTTCCAAGCAGCATATACAATCTCAGTTAGCCGGTACATTGGTTGTAGCTATTTATATGCCCCCCAATTGCATATTTGATTAATCGACCTTGTGTTGCGGAAACATTGAAAAAACACAACCATGATTTGATAAAATCATGGTTGTGTTTTGATCTTTCTGAATGTATTTCTTCTTTAAAATCACGGTTGTGTTTTGATCTTTCTGAATGTATTTCTTCTTTATGGTCACTCAAATTGTGTGTGCAATGCATTGTTTTCTTCAGTTTTCGTATTGCATTGTTTTCTGTCTGTAGAATTTCAATTGTTACGTCCGAAAGCATTCATCTATTCTCAAGGTGGAGCTAACCATACCTACACCAGTGACTCTAGCGGAACGTCCTTTTTCCTTTTTATAAAGAATAAAATCAGCAAGTGTGACATGCATCTCAGGAAAACAATTAACGTAAATACTCCCCAAAATGATGAACCCGAAGTGGACTTTCTCCAATACGAATCTCAGGATTAGCGGCCGTAAAAAATCCTTGAGCCCAGGCCAAGAGCACCGCCATGAAGGTCCTGGAGCTGGGTGGCTGGACGACTTATACTGCCCCATCTTGCGCTTGGTCAAGACAAACCCCTCTACATCTAGCTAAATGTTTGTGCATTGCAACGAGTAGATAAATTTAAAGAGATAAAGATCGCTTAGAAATTTATCTGGTCAAAACCTATGGTTTGGTGGGGGAAAATACATGATTGAGCCTTGGCTATTTTTGAAACAAAAATAACCGATAAGAAATTTCTTTCCTAAATTCTAATGCACGTGTAATTCATAGAAATATGTGTTAGACCAATGTTTTCGAACAACATTCCATAAAATAAGTATGTTTCAGATCGGAGGATTTTTTTCGAATCTCACATATTCTATCCACCTTTTTTTGGCGGAAGCTATAATTTTACATTGTCATATAATGAAAATATTACAATTTCGAGATTTTTCCATTATCTATTTGGTTGAAAATTTATTTATTTTATCTCTAGCACTTTATAAGATCAAGAATGCAGATAGCGACTATGTTGTTTCTCATCAGAAGACAAAATATAGTGTATTGAAGCATTGAGAATATTGTACCATCAACTGAAATAAGGCAATCGGTGATACCAAAGCAACGACAAGCTAGCTAGCACCACTTCTTGTTATATATGTCACTCCTAAATAAATAGCAGCAACCTAATTAGCTGGTGCAAAGCAGCAGTAAGCTAGCTAGTATCCACGATACAGCTCATAAAAAAGCTAGTATCCACGATACTGCATCCTCTCGTATTCACAGTTTGGTTGTCAGTTTATTTATTTGCCAAATTTAAATGTTTATGAATATTACTAAAAAATGAATCAGTGCATATGGAATCTTCAGTTACAAACAAAACATTCATACTGTCCCTAGTAGATAAAAATCCTCCGGTACTGTTCCAGTGCTCTTGTCCTGGTCGTCAGTCCTACTGCTTCAAGCACATGCAACGTACAGCCAAAAAAATCAGGGCAGAGAGCGGATGGGAGAGGCAGGCGACCTCGAGAAACCACGGGCCTCCGACTCGATCACTCCTCAGGATTATTCATGCTCAGTCATCCCCATAACCTGGCACTAAGTGCCCAGGGGCTCCTCGCTGAGGAATCCACCAAGGGCGAGATAAGAAGAGCACAAAGCGGGGTAGCCTAAAAATCTTCTGCATCCTGCTAGCTGGAGCTCTTGCTCAATGCTCACCATGGCGGGGAGCAGATGCTCGTTTGCTACCTGCTAGCACTGCAGTAGCCAAGGTGGCAAAGGCGCCAGAGCACAACAACAGCGTCTTGAGACCTTTCGGCGGGCGTAGCGTCTCCCTCCCCGGCATCCTCGCCCCCGACCGGCTTCCTCCCCTTCCCTCCCTCCCCGTGCTCGATGCTCCTTCTCCAACCTTCTATTGGCCAGGCCTACGAGGGAGACCACTGCCACGACGGCAACCATGCGCGGGAGCTCCATAGGGCAATGATTGCGCCCACAAAATCCCCATCTTCAAAGTTGGCATGAATCGAGCGGATATTTAAATTTAAAGCACAAATCCAGCGATCCATCCACAAGAGCAGCGATACATGACATAACCAGTCAAAATTTCCAATCAATTTCACCTCTCGAAGACGCACACATGTTCGGTCTGATCCCTCTAGCGGGCGGAGCGGAACGACATGGAGCGCCTCCATGTCCCGGGGATGCGAGCTCAGGCCGACCTAGCAAGAGCAGGCCCCCGAGCACGGCTATTTAGTCCAGCGTCCTTGTGTTGGTAGGCTGCCGAGATCTGGATCTCGAATTCTTAATCCCCTTTATCATCCAGCAACCTCCCAAGGCCATAGTCGCTTACTTTTCTTTCCATGTATGCGGCTGCCTACAATTCTTGACATGGCCGCACGGATGCGGCTGCCGGGGAGATTGCGAGGCGACGAAGGCGACGCATCGAGGTCGGCCATGAGGTGGGGATTTCGGGCGGACCTGGGAGAAACAGATAAACGCACGAAGCGGTACTTAGTGGCAGTGGTTGGCAATATCCTCAAATAGCCAGTACGTGGTGGCGGCGACCCAGTTTCAGTACGCGGTGGCAGGGATCGTAAAATCGCCGAACAGTTAGGGGCAAAACTGGAAAAAAAAGGTGAACGGAAATTTCCTCAGGACCTACCTACCTCAGCTTAAATTAGTAGATAGATAGATAGATAGATAGATAGATAGATAGATTATACCATTATAAACTTTAGAGATTATATTTTCTAATGGTATAACTTTTGTGATATATAAGTTATATTTTGTTAGTCAAATTAATAACCTAGGTATGCGTAGGACCTATAATCCCGAATAGGGAGTACTACCTACGCTAGCCAAATCCCTCAGCCAATATCATGACTCCTAGAGCCGCTGACACCACTCAAGGGCAGAGTTCCACCGAGAAGGCTAAGCCGCCGTCAAAGGGCATCCCTCAGCCGAGGTCACGTCGCGACTTCGAGAGCCGCCGATACCACCAAAGGGCATAGTTTCACCGAGAGGACTACCGCTCCTCCTCTTGGCCAAACGCAGAGAGTATTAAAATTTTAACAAACGCAGGGAGTACTACCTACGCTAGCCAAATCTAAAACATTTTATATTTCCAAACGGAGGGAGTACTACCTGCGCTAGCCAACTATGATTTTTTTTCTTTTTTTGCGAATTTAGCCTCACTACGAGTTTAACTTGAACTACAGTAACACTGCCTAATCATAGGTGCTTTCCTGGCCACGTATGAGGTCGCAACACGCACCACATGGTTAGGCATACAATAGAAGCAGCCTCCATACCATGGACCAGGAAAGTATAATCTAGAGTAGATGCTGCTTTTTTTTTTTTTTTCTCTGTACGGGAATCACGTGCTCGTGTTGGCGCGCACCGTGTACGCACGCACGCACGCACGCTGTGTACGTACATACCGCGCGTGTTGGCAACCGTGACACGTACGCCTGACGCCATGGCGGATTCCCGTCTCCGGGTAGCAACACGTACGTAGCGCCTTCCATCGCGGAAGGAATATGATCGCCAGAAACCTTTTTGTGCTTTACGAAGCCCGCCCGCCCGCCCGGCCGGGGAGGGCGTGCCACGTCTCGCGTGGGGAACAGGGCCGTACTTGGTGGATGCGCTTTGGCTTGGGGGAGACGCACCTGCACCTTGCGCGGCTCGAGAGAATCAAGGCTTGCAGAGGTACCCTCGGGTCCAATCATCTCTCGCGCCGGAGTAGTAGAACTACAGTTTGG
Source organism: Avena sativa (assembly GCA_916181665.1). Lineage (NCBI taxonomy): Eukaryota > Viridiplantae > Streptophyta > Magnoliopsida > Poales > Poaceae > Avena > Avena sativa. The sequence continues at coordinate 374,321,426 of OV702280.1, forward strand.
CCGTTGATAATTTTCTACTTAGCCGCCCTCGTGAGCTGCGTCGTCCACTTGGAATGGAATCGGGGAGCCAATGGCATCTGGCTTCGCCGACGAGGCCTCTTTCCGGGAAGCAAGCAGCACAGCTAGCTTTTGCCGAGATTTGTGCACGCCTCCGTTTTTTATAGACGAAACTTCATGCTTAAGCACGGTCGCTGTGTTGCAAGGTTACTGGCCAATATTAGTAAACAAATGCTGATAAGTACTGTTTTCACCAACGGCAATTCCGTGACACAGCCACGGCTGGGCAGAATAGGGTAGAAAAAGAAGGAAAGAGACTCGCATGGACGTATATCGCTCGGCTTGGAAGCATATGCGGTTAACGCGACGTGCGTGTCCGGCGACACGGGCGGTGGTGGTGGCACTGCAGCTGAGCGGCCGAGGGGGCACCGCACGGATGCACGAGTAAGGCGTGGGCCGTCCATCCGTGCGCTGTCAAGCACCGGCCGGTGGTCTCACACATGCCGGGCTCATGCGTCCGTCGGATCAAGCCAGGCCGTGAGGTGCGTGCCTCCTCGACCGTCCGTACGTTCTGCTTCGGCATCAGGGTTTCTACAGTCTTCGGACCGGTGGTCGAAGGAAAACTTGGTCAGCTGCAACAGTCCTCGACATGGTTACCGTTTGTTTCTGGTCTACTCTGTCTTACATTCAAAACCTCTCTTTAAAAGAGTGTTTTCTTTTATTCACTCCTATCTAAATAGATGTCTAGATAAATCCGCATCTATACAAATTTATATACAAATTTAAGTCAAGTAATGTGATCGGACAGAATACAAGAAGTTATTACAACCAAGATACGAAATATATCCAGAAATGTGCATCAACACATTACCCTAGCGGTCCTAACCGGTGCACATAACTTAAAAAAAAAAATCCCGCTACACAACGATCAATTCGTTGTACACATACATTATCACGACAATTAATAAAAACAATTAGCTCCTTCTAATCACCTCCACTTTATCCTCCAATTCTTATTCTCCAATTTCATTTTGAAAGCTCATAAAAGAAAAGAGAACAAATTTGTAGTCATTCAAATTTTGAAAAATCTGAAACATATATTTTAGGACGGAGTGAGTATAATATTTTCTAGACGTGCACTTATTTGTCGAGGAGGGAGTATGCATTCGCTGCAAAGAATTGTTCGTCCGGTATCAGTCATGCAAAGACGAAATGGGAGTAAACCCCAATCATGCTGACGCCCCCAGCAGAGAAAGAAGGAAAATCAGTATAGCTGATCTCATCAACAACACAACAACTAGCGTTTACATAAACTAGGGGATGCTAAACGAATATTTTTACTCCTTTTTCTTTCACCATTTGCTAGCGTTTACTTCCTTTTGCTAGCATGTGGAAGCAAGCACACTTTTTTTTAAGTGTGCGCTTTTGCGCGAAAGCATTACAATTAGTAAGTGTCAAATTCTGACTAGTACCCAAATCTCGTTCAACTCATTTACTCTCTCCTTCAAGCGGTACCGGACTACCGTTTCAGGGTACCGCAAGATTCAGTTTTAGCCAAGCTTTTCATTTTGCTGGGAGTTCAGACCAAGCTAATTGATCGAGAGAATAAGATTAAAGCTCAAGACAAGTAAGAGTATAATCTTGCGCAAAATTTGTATCCAACATAAAGGCTTTCCAAATGGTTTCAATTTACACATGGTTGTGGCACCAACAGCGGATCAAAGCTTTCAGACAAGCACACACACAGAGGCAAAACGGAGCCAAGCCAGAGAGACAAGAAAAGAGAAGGACGCGTCCAGTGGGCGACCCAGATGGCCAGAGCCTCATCACATGAACTTCTTCCTCAGATCCTTCACTGCTTCTCCTGCTCCGACGAGATCACCAGAGAGAAGTTGATCAAACTGCTTCATCTCGTCAGATCGGCGATTCTTCAGACCCCGTTGGTTCAAGCTACTAAGCTCTACGCGGCCACGGGCTCTGCTGGCTAGCTGACGACGGAGACCTTCCTGGACTCCTGGTGCCCGCGCCGCGCCTCCGCTCCCGAGGCGTACTGCCGCAGCCGCCGGGCGGCCTGCCTGGCGCAGACGGCGTCGAGCTGCATCTGCTCCTCGCGGCACTCCTCGCTGCAGAAGGGGGTGTCCCCTCTGTACATGAAGACGTCGCTGTCGCGCGCCAGCCGCTTGCTGCACAGCGCGCACGCGTCCTGCGCGGGCATGCCGGCCTCGCCCAGCGGCTCGGCGTCGAAGAAGAAGAAGGAGCTGGCTACTGAGGCCGCCATGGTATCTGTAGTAGGTGACTTTTACTTTCGGGCAAGGCGAGCACAAGCAGAGCTGGGCTGCGTAGTGCGTTCGCTGCTGTTGGTGCTGGAGCCTGGAGGAAGACGGGAGAGAGCGAGTTGGGAGGGAGGAGGAAAGGGGGAAGGCTCGGGGGTATATATGGTGCGCGGGGACGGACACGGCGAGGGCATCGGAGGAAAACTGTGGTCCGGTGAGCGCGGTGGAGACGGCCCACGGGTCGGGGGCAATACCGCGCGCCGGGCGGGGCAAGCCAGGGATGGTGGGAGTGGTTCGACTTTGTTTATTCGTCATGCCTGATGGTGGACGCGGGACACGCACCCCTCTCGGCTCCACCGAGACGACAACGACAGCAACCGTGTCATGACTGTGCGACGTCGACAGGTTCGACTAATGATTCATCAGAGTACAAAACAGAGACGTCGCTCTTAAACCGGTTTTCCAAACTAGACTCGGGAGAACGTGCTTCGAATGAAAAAAAATGGCATCTTGTTAGAATTCAATTTTTTGAAGCAAATTACGCATTCGTGAGTCGTGATCATTGTTAGGATGGCAGATGGGATCCCACTTCTAGTTTATTTATCAAAATCTAATATAAATTTAAAAAAAGTTAGTGTAAACAATCATTGTGTTTTTCGCAAATAAACTAAATATGGGATTTTGATGAAATCCAACTTGACACCCCAATCATTGTGTTTTTATATGCTTTATAAGTATTCACAGAATAAATAAAAATAGCTTCTATTTTTATTGATATATATAGTGGAGGACCCAGGACCTTGTATTATTCACACGAGAATTTGTATGGAGCAAATAAAGTCCCATCAAAACTTATCGGTACCAAAAACAATTACGGATAAAAGTGGTTTTATTAATCTATAGGACTTACAAGGAGGTCATGGTCTAAAACCCTATACAAAACCTCTCTTGATCCAAGCCATTCTATATAGTTTTGGCATGAGTTGTCGCGAAATTCGCAAGGCTATGACTAACCCTATTTTGTTCACGATCCACTTTTACAACTGAAATACTTCTACTACCCTGAATTAAATCCTTAATCTCCTTAATGATAAAAGCTAAATATGGTCTATCTTGGGATCTTTCATCAATTGCATCTAACATGACATAGCTGTCTAACTCTAATACCACCAGTTTATCACTCCATTCAAGAGCAAGAACAGAAAAAGGGATTTTCACTATACAAAAGTGCTCTACACCCAAGGGGGCCCCCCGCGTCGTACTATCTATCGAAAAGTAGTTTTCACTGCCAGTTCGAGGGGGTGTTCACAGACCCTACTTTTATAGCGAAATCTTCCCAAAATAGACCGCAAATAAAATCCTCGTGGTTACCACGACGATTTCAGGAACACAAAAGTAAAGCGAAAGTGGCTCCTTTATTGGCTTTGTACTTATTCTTTTGAAGTACATAAATCTTAAGGGGCGCCTTCGGCCTTACTTAACTAAAGGTACCTGATCTAAAGATACTATACTTAGGAATCTAAAGATACTGATGAGGGGGAAAAGGTTTTCCCCCATGAGGCTCGACCTATCGGCCTTCCCCTCATTTCCCCCTTCCAAACCGGATGGGTCTTCCCCCTGCCCCCAAGCATGGGGGTTCCAAGACAGATATTATACACATTCTCCCCTGATCTACCCCAACCCCTAGCAAGGGGATCCGAAGGGACATAGTTTTAAACGGTTTTCGGGTGGCTGGTCTACCCCAAACCCCTAGCAAGGGGCTTCCCTAAAGACAAAAGAAAAGAAAAGAAAAGAAAAGAAAGGAAAAGAAAACACTAGAAAGAAAAAACAAGAAAAGAAAGGAAGAAAAGCAATAAGAACGGAATCGGAATTAGAAGAGAAAGCTAACGAACAAGGATAAGCCTCTCTCCGTTTTATTTGTCTTCCCTTCCCGAACCTACCCCCCCCCCCCCTCCCCGGTCAGATCAGCTCACTTAAAGATACATGCTTCTATTCCCCCTCTCGGCCTCCCATAAGTCGGCCAGGCCTTTTGCGGAAGCCCTCGTTTCAGCTTCTAGGGGATTGTCGCAATTAAACAACTCACGACATGAGGAGAAAATAATCCTTCCTAATTCATCACGCAAGATCATACCCGCCCCTGCTGAACCATCCTCCTTAAGAACCATCACAATTAAGTTTAACCCAGCCAGGAGAAGGTTTATGCCAGCGTGCCACCTGCAAATCAATATTTTGATCAGCCATTGCAGCTTCCGTACCATCTGACATAGGGATCTTGCCCTTAATGATTTCCTCCGTGATCAAGGATTTAATGTTCTTCAAAGTCTTGACATAGCATATCAAGAATCTCCTAGAGCCCTCAATTGACAGAAGAGGTTTATGATGGTTAACGTCGTTGTGAGCATACCAAATGCGCCAAGTAATCAGTAAAATAAAATCCACCACTATGGCCGGGACTTGATCAATAACCATCTGAAACCACTTGTGAGGATCAACCTGGAGATCTAGGTTATTAGGTAAGGGCCACGCATCCCTCATAGTAGACCACAAATGTTTTGCATGCGAGCACTTGAACAAGGCATGTGCAACGTCCTCTTGTTCTTTATCGCAAATAAGGCAGTTTCCTGCAACCTCAAAGCCTCTGTCCTTTTTGTTCTTTTCCAGAGCTAAGCCATTAGATGCAGCTCTATAAGCAAACGTTTTGACTTTAGGTGGAACTCCAGCCTTCCAAATTCGTTTCCAACAGATGACTGCACCATCAAGATCCAAGCTCGACGTAGCAAACACACACTGTTCAGGGGACTCTTGAAAAGCAAGGTTATATGCGCTACGTACCATGAACCGACCTGATCAACTCGGGAAGCCATTGCAAGCAGATCATCATCCAAATGGCGAGAAGGTTCGATCATAATAATGGCTGATGCATCCATGGGCAATAAGATGGTAGGTATCAATGCCTCATTCCGGTTACCAAGATCGTCCAACAGTTCAGAGACACGTCGGACACGATGATTTCCTCTAGATGTGAGAACTTTCATACAAGACACCCGAGGAATCCAACTATCACGGCAGATGCGTATTTTTTGCCCATTGCCGACACGACAAATTAGTATCTTCTTTAGCAACTCTAAACCATGTGAAATTGCCATCCAAGTAGATGAAGGGTTCCCAGTAAAAACTGTATCATAGAATTCACCGTTCGGGTAGTATTTTCCTTTAGCACTCTCGCACACAAACTATCTTGGAATTCCCGCAACCTCTAGGCATGCCGAGCTAGTAAAGCTTGATTCTAAAATCCCATATCACGAAAACCGAGGCCTCCTTGAATCTTAGCTCGTTGGAGTTTAGGCCAGCCGATCTAGTGTGTTTTCCGTTTACCATTCTCCAAACCCCACCAAAACTCTTGGATTATTTTTGTCAACTCATCACAAACTGAAGAGGGGAGTTTAAAAAACCCCATGATGTACGAGGGTATAGCCTGAGCAATTGCTTTAATAAGGATTTCTCTTGCACTTTGAGCTAGAATTCCATCACCCCAATCAACCAAAAATTTACTTAGCCAAGACAACAAACTTTGAAACCTTCCTCTATGCATTCTCCCATCTAGTGTAGGTAAGCCCAAATATTTGACATGAAACATTTGTTGCTCCACATTCAGAATATCTCGAATCAGCAATTGATTATCCTCTAGACATGAGGCACTAAATAGGATCGAGCACTTGTATGGGTTGATTAATTGCCTAGTACCAACCTCGAACGCATGGATGACCTCTTTCACCGGAGCATCTTGAGCTTCGGTTGCCCTAAAGAACAATAAAGTATCATCCGTGAATAGTAAGTGTGAGATACCGACACACTTTCAGCGGAGTGATTCCATTGTTTTCCACCTCCTTTTGTAACAAAGATGATAAGCCATCTGCAACAAACAGGAACATGAAAGGGGACAGTGGATCCCCTTATCAAAGGCCTCGACTAGGAGATAATTCTTCCCCAAGGGTTCCATTGAATTTCACAGAATACCTCACGGTAGTCACGCACGCCATTATCCATTGCACCCACCAATGAGAAAAGCTCAATTTATGCATAGTATTCTCTAGAAAAGACCAATCCACCCTGTCATATGTTTTTTACAAATCCACCTTATAAGCAAAAAATTCAGAATTCACACTAGTACCATGTTCCATATAATGTAAACACTCAAAGGCCAGGAGAGCATTATCACTGATCCAACAAGGCATTCATGCATTTAAACTTGTGCCAACAACATCCTACTAGAAGGTTACATTTGGAGGAGGAACACGAAGGACCTCGAACAATGTAGCATATTTATGCCTGACAATATGGATTATCCCCTGAAATAGTTTCTTTAGCAATATGTTCCCAATTGAGTATCTTCCAACAACCTCACATGTGAGTCTTCTTGTTATGAATAATTTCCAAAATACAAAAGGAGTTGTTTCACCTTCATATGACCCTCCTAGAAGTGAGAGGCCCCCGATTTCCACATCACTAGTGAGATAGCTTTCGAGACATTGTGTTTAGTGCAAACCACTGTTTTTCACACTTATCCTCATAAAGAATTTTAAAAAACATAAAATAGTAAAAAACTGATATCTATTTGACTTCATTGTCTTGAGATCCTAAACAACCTTATTCCTTTGGTTGACAAATGAGACTTCATTTGGCAAAAACTATATGTAGTCTTTTGTCACTATTACTAACATGAGTGTACCAACGGGGTACACTACTAGAAAAAAGCTTATCAGTGGCACACGTTTTTAAATTCTGTGGCGCATATGGGATGCGCCACTGTTACCTCGCCACTAAATTCTAATTCTATGGCGCATATTACAACACGCGCCATCGGGTTTTTTTTTCAAATTTCAAAAAAAAAGTGGGGCCAGATCTAGATCTGGATCTAGCCTCGCCGCAGCCGCCGGAATTTTGCCGGAGGTCATGTCGGTGGCTGGAAGTGGGGTCACCGGAGGAGGGCTAGGCCAAAGCTCGATGGATAAGAGGGGTCGCCAGTGGTGGGTGGAGAAGGGGATCGCCGAAGATGGTGGAAGAGGAGGAGGAGGCCACCGAAGGAGGTGGAGGAGGATGAGGTCGCTGGAGGAGGAGGTCGCCGAAGGAGGAGGTCGCCGGAGGTAGTGGTGGAGGAGGGGATGAGATGAGAGGAGAAGGGAAGGAGGAAGGAGAAGGGGAGAATGGGAGGAGAACAAGAGTGGAGAAGGAGGGATGAGAAGGGGAGAAGGGGAGGAGAAAAAGAGGAGAAGTGGAGGAAGGAGAAGTGTGGAGGAGAAAAGAAAGGGAGAAGGGCGCCGGCGGGATAGAAAATTCAAATCCTGCCCAATAAACAATTGGCTCCCCCTTTTTTTTGCATGAAAAAAATCTTCTTTTTAAAATAAACTTTTACTCTTTTCGAATTTTGGGTTTCCGTAAAATTTTAGGAAATTTTGATACGACCGTCTTGATAGGAAAAACATTTTTATCCGACATCGTATGCAAATGTATGGCTGTTTAGCGTGCCATGACATTTTTTGCAAAATACATCGAAATTCATATTTTTCATTTTTTTCCTACAACTATACCCTAAAATATAATTACATCTCAAAGGAATTTTTTTAAAAGTTTTTATCATTTTCGTTTATTTTTTACAAAATTTAAAAAGCGATCCAAGGGGTAGGATCTGTTTTCGACTTTCTGTGAGCATATGTCTATATGCGCCACAAAATTATCATATTTTGTGGCGCATATAGACATAGGCGCCACATAATTGTCTTCCTCCTTAGTTGGTTGTGGTTCCATCAAATTTCTGTGGCGCACGGGAAAATATGCCACACATAAATACATATTTCTATGGCGTATATGGGTTTCCTGCGCCACAGAATTGTTATATTTCTGTGGCGTTTGTGTCTATATGCATCATCATATAATTAATTCTATGAAACATGCCCTTTTATAAGCGTCGCAGAAATCCTTTCTACCTATACTTAGTTTCCTAGTAGTGGTAGGCACATAAGGCGGAAACAAACATAGTACGACACATGATGAGACGGTTCATGAGGGTTCCGTGAGCAAGGCGGTGGCCACGGCTTGACGCACAAGACAAGTAGTGTAAACCAGCTCCAATTAAAGCTATGTATTAAACCAACATATCTCAAATTTGTAAACCCTGGCCAACTGTATAGATATAAATCAGGCTAGGCTCACCCTTAAGGGTACCTAACAATCGCATAGCAAAGCCCTAGTAGTCGACTCGTCACCTTATCACTAAGCTAAGCCAGCGAGACCTTGTAATCGATCTGCACAGACATCAATATGATAAAAGCAAGAGTAGGTCTTTACCTCCACCGTAAGGGGCTGAACTTGAGTACATCGTGTGCCGATCCCGTCCCTAAAGTCCTCTCTTATGCACCGCTCTACCTTTCGTATGCCACCCTCAATGTCTTATGTGCCGACTTTCCTAAGGCAATTACTTTTCTAAAAAAAATTTTATCTAAAGTACCTAGGCCTTCCTAACACCTTTTCAGGATTTAATATGGACAAGCCTTCCACCAAATGATAGAAACTTTCCTTCCAACTATTGAAACACTTCTCTATTCTTTTTTGTTCGTTTGTTTGCATTCTGAGTTATACAAATTGCGATAATTGACCGGAAGGACCGGACCAGGAATCACGCCGTTGGCAACAAAAATATGTTGGCATATTACTCTTCAAACTCCATAGCCTTAACAAAGCACAACTAGTCACTTGTACGGATGTTAATCTTGAGCCAAGAGAGTTGATTAAAACTCTTGAGCCATGAAAAGAATTGTATCGTCTACATACCTTGAACAAAGGGGCATTATAATACTCTCCCCGTCTTAAAATAGATGTCTCAGATTTATCAAAATTTGGATGAATCTGGACACTATTTAGCATACAGGTTCATCCAAATTTTGATAAATCTAAAACATTCATTTCAAGACAGAGGGAGTATAATGATTCGACCATGAGTTTTTTGTAGGATAACTAGCCCACTTTAGTTATCAAAGGCCAAACAAGAAGGTACAATTACAGGATCATGGGAATCAAGGAGCCACAAATGGCGTCCTATGTAGATAGCATGGTGAGCTAGGTTATGGGCTTGAGTGTTCAAATTTGTTCGTCCATGTATGAAACTATCTTTCATGGATTCAGACGAGTGCTGCTTGATTTCTCTATTGACAGATTCGAGTAAGCTTGGGAAACTGGTTCCTCATAACTTTTGTTTAGAACTGGTTCAAATTAAAGTAGATACTTCTAGGAGTATATGAAACGGACTCAGCTGTGGAAATAAGCTAACCCAGAATTGTTTTCCTTGTTTTGGGCTTTAGCAATGGTGGCCTCGAAGCTGGCCCAAAAGCCCTCCCAAAAAGGTACCCCATAAATCGATTGGAATCTCTCCTTTTTGTGCAGCAAAAGTGGGGAGTAAGTATTCCCGTTTATACTGTTCTTAAAAAGGTATACTCCCGTTTACGATCATTGCATAGAATTAGAATTATATGTGCCTCTAGTCCGAATGTAGAGGCCATCAATATAATTCCGGTTTATACTTGTATCAGCACATGATTAGGCAGCTCTGCTTAAACTATAGCGCAAATGTCTTAGTGCTGATAATTCCGGCGCCAGCCTTTTCGACAACATTGTAGACAGCCACCCCACATGCCACATGCCTGGTTTTGCCACGGCAATAATAGATAGCAGTGCCTATCTTGCAGTGTTACGATACATGATATTTTCATGTTCTTAAACATAAAGATATAGCGGAATAGAAATAGGGGTCTCCTCCTTTATTAGTGAGTGTCACCAGGGAATCATCACGTCTCCAAAAAAAAAAAAGATAGAATCGTCTGAAAGAAAGGCATACGGGAATCTCTTGAGCTGCGGTGCATGCACGCCAGACAGCACCCGTTGAACAGTCGACTCCACGCACACACACACGTGCAGATCTCTTGTCGACTAAGCACCACATGCACCCGCGGCAGCTGCAACCTACGAGCAGCCGTGCTGCCACTTGCAGTGGTACACCTTCGGAGAGAAGGATGCTGTCGAGGAACTAGTATAAAAAGCTGTTTGACCGAGAGATTGCCACCAGGGGTTACCTTACCTCGAAGGATGCGCACGGTTCCTTTGCTAAGGGCAAGGGGGATGCACCTTGTCCTTGTTGCAGTTGGACGGCTCAAGATTTCAGTGGGATTCTGTATCTCGTCTCCGGTCAGGCTCACCCTCCACGGGGAGGCACTTCCTCGAGATCTGCTCTCAATTTGTGTAACGCGGCTAAACACTGAAACATCACACGTCGATCGTCGTGGATGGAGCCTGCAAATAATAGACGTAGCAAGTTTATCAAAATTCAGATAAGCTTATAAGCTAAATAATACTTTCTCCGTTTAGAAATATAAGATATTTTAGCGTTGTGAAGTAAATGTATCTAGACATAGACACTAAATGATGTCTAGATACATTAGTTTTCTAAACATAAAACATCTTATGTTTCCAAACGGAGAAAGTATATATAGATTCATTAAATTTCAATAAATCCGCGACGGCTATTTTGAGATAGAGGGAATACCTCTATTTTCTAAAATGCCACTTTCTCTTCCCTCCCTCCCTTCTCGCTCCCGTGGACAACGGGCCTAGCCCCGCCGCCTAAATCCCTCTTTCCTCCACCTCCTCCCTCCCCTCTTCTCCCTCGGAGGGTACCGCTGGCTGAAGGTCGGGCGCTGGTGACGACGGGGCATCCCGCGCCTAGGTGGCCAACGACGGTGACAAGAGGGGGCGCTGCAACGGGATTCGTCCGGGGTAGGGATTTAAACGGATTGGATCAGATGTTTCTATTACTATATCCTTTACCATATTTTTTGGCGAATTCGAATAGGAGCGGATAATAGACGGATGCTGATTTGAATGTGAATTATATCGGATTGCAGATATGGAGCGAACTCGGGTCGGAAGAGGATAATCGAAGAAATACAAATAGAAAAATAAAAATCAGTAGTTTATGTAAAAGAAATGATAAGAAAACGTGCAACACTAGATAACGGTAGTATAAAAGTGCAAGATTGTTAATAGCATAGTATAACATCCATAGCTAGCCGATACACTAACTAGATTTTCTAGATATTGGGGTTGTGCTAAATTTATCGAATTATCTGATTTGAGTACCTCGAATAATCCGCATAAAATATCGGATTATCCTTATCTGTCGGATATCATCAATACCATATTCGTCGGATATCCGCTCGACAAATATTCGCATCCGCATCCATATCCTTCGAATATCTAAAAATGCATACCATATCCTAAAAAACGGACGCGAATGCGGATTCGGAGCGAAAATTATCTGTACCATTTACATCCCAAGTCCAGGGCCTGCAGGAGCAGATCTAGGCCCATACAGGCCTGGTCTGGATTAGCCGGGACCTGCTTGATGGACTATTGTGTGCACCTACCCGGAGCTCTATGGCAACTGAGTTGAGTGGCAGAGGTCTCGACCAGGGTGTCACGGTGAGCTGCGAGGACGACACCCCTCACTGGCGCTGGAGGTGCCTTGGATTGGGACAGCCGACAAGCTCGTGGATAGTGGATGGCGGAGCTGGCCCTACATGGGTTTAATTCAGGGGATCCCAGCTAATGGAAACCCATCCCCTAGTCATGGTGTGACTAGGGTGCCGGATCCGAGCAAGGGCCTAAATCTAGAAGGTGCCTAGCACTCCCACTCTTGTGGGTCCTCGGGCTTGATCGGCGGATGCGTTTTGCCTGTTAAACCCCTGTTGTCCGAGACTTCTTAGCTGACCTGGACCTCCCTCATGCGCCACGTCCCTCCCTCATCCGCCTCAGACCTCCCTCATCCGCCCCGGTGGATTGCTGTCGCGGCGGCTGCGTATCACGGGTGGGAGATCTTGGATGCCGAGGCGACAGCCTAGGTGGACTACACGGGCGACTCTACCGCGAGCGATGTGGCGGTGGTGATGGATTCTCTCTTCGGTCACGTGGATGGCGAAGAGCGGAAGGTGGGTGATCTTGGTGTTGGCATTGCTTCGGCGGTGGCAGCTCCCACATCGTGTGTCGGTGGCCTAACTTGGGGTAAGCGGACGACCAGAGTTGGTGCGGTTCGATGGTTTTTTCGGGTGAAAGCTCAGCACTTCGGCGCCAACAGTGGTGATGCATGTGGGTGTCGCAACCCTCTTGGGCGTCGTTGTGGCTACCTTCTTCATGCTAGGGCTCCGAGTGAAAACCCTTGATCGCCATGGTCTTGACGACGGCAGCGCGGTGCGTCGTTACCTTCCTAAGGGCGTCGTCACAGAGCTTCGGATCTACTAGATATTGTTTCGGTGTCTTTAGTGGCAAGTTCCGGTCACTGTGTTTTTCTTTTGTATATCTTGATCTGCTTTGTAAGTGGATCTCTCCATCACCTTGTATCGGTTTGGCTACTAGGGGTATTTATGTTTTAAAGTTCAAGGCTTTAAAAAAAGGCAAGCTACAAAAAGTTTGATCAAACCTTTAAAGAATTCTATTAAGAACTATAACATTATATAAAGATCATGTTAAAATATATTTCATGATGTATCAAAGGTTATGGATTTCTAAAAACTTTATCATACATTACGTAATTTGAATTTTAGAAGAAAAAAATATAAATCTTAATTTTTAAAACGGAAGTAAGTATTGTTAGAGGATCACCACTCGAGGGACGGTGACCATCGATCGATAGCGGTTACCGGGAGTGCGTGGATCACCAAGACGCACTGTGATTTCGCTTGGAATTAGGCCGTCAACGATATTACTGCTGCATATGCAGTGAGTCACGGCCGACGTGGTAGTGCCGACGAGACACACGGTTGGTTGGACCACTCGTACGTGAGACGTCCGCGTCATGCTGCTGGCTCTGACTCGGACATGAGTGCAATAGAGAAAAAATAACATGGGAGATGTTCGACGAGTCTGACGTTGGAGCCTGAGATATTTTAATCCCCTCGGCTGTAGCGTTATGCACACTAGTTTACGTACTGCGTTTGTCCTCTAGCGATTAGCTAGTAAGTACAGTAGTAGCATTTTTTGAGCAAGGAGCGAGGTCCCGTTGGTAATTCATCACAAGAACGATCGAGGAGTGACAAAGGACGAGCACGTTTTCATTTCATTCAGAGCATCCAAATAGCCAAATTCATGGATATACAGCCATATACTAATCACAAAGCAGGGCTGATCAGATTATAGCTAAGAAAGAAGCTAAACACATGGCGACGAGCTTCGATCGTTGCCTTCTTCAACTGAGCCAAGAAGCTGCGGGCACCGACTTCCTGCATCGCTGGACAGCACCCGATGAGCACCGGAGAGATACCGTCATCTCAAAATTGATGGTTCTCCAGATCTCGTTGAGCGCGCGCTCTGGCCGGCCGGTCAGCTCGCGACGGACACGTTCCCGGACTCTCCTCGCTGCCCGCTATGGTACTCCGCTACGGAGGAAGAGTACGGCCGCAGCATCCGGGCCGCGTGCCTTTCGCCGGCGGCGTCCACCCGCATCTGCTTGTGGCGGCACTCGTCGCTGCAGAAGGGGGTGTCACCTCTGTACATGAACACGTCGTTCTCCCGCGCCAGCGGCTTGCCGCAGAGCGCGCACGCGTCCTGCGCGGGCATGCCACGCTCGCCAACCAGCTCGTCGTCGAAGAAGAAAGAGCTTGCTACGGATGCCGCCATATGCTATGCGTAGGTGGTGTTCGAGGAGCAGAGGAAAGCTTCGCAGTGCGTTTGCTGCTGGAGGAAGAGGGGGTCTGGTGGAGCGAGCGATGTGAGTTCAGGGAAGCGTAGGCACGGGGTATATATCGTGCTTGCAAGGGGACGGCAAAAGATCTGGGCACGGTTCGACTTGCCACACCAGTAGGGCCCACACGCCTGGCTCCACCGCGACTAGAATGGACAGGAATCGTACAATGTAGGTGCAACGTCGGCCCGGGTCCACTGGTCGACAGAGCAAGCTTTTTTTATTGACAATGAGTAAGCTTTAATGGCGTATGCTAAATATCTTCTTATTCATACCAATTACTGTTTTACTTCCTTTATGTTGCAAAACCTTTCTATAAACTACCCACTCTGTTCTTAAACATAAAACGTGTTTGAGAGTTTATTTAGACTCCCAAAATATCTTATACTATTTAGAAGAAGAGGTAGGAGTACATTCGAACGTCCTCAACCATCTCCTACTAAGTAAAAACAAAAAAAATACATAGATTTCTTTTCCAAAAATCACAGATGTCAATATTTGAGTCAAGGCGTGGCAGCAAAAATACCCATCTAGGGTTTCGTTTCCCTCCCCGTTGGTCCGCTCCACCTCTGGTGGTCTTGGGTCTCTGGAGGTGTGGCAGACCACGGTCCCTCTTCGTTCGAAGGGTTTTTTGTTACTTTTATAGACTATTTTTCCGTGTCTCTTTCGGGATGATAAGCCGGCGGCTACATCCTAAAGTAAGAATAATATCCTCTTTGTCATATCCATGCTCTGGTGCTGTGTCTACCGTCAAAGGAGGACACATGAAGTCGTGTGTCCGATGGATCTCCTCAGATCTGGTCCATTTTGGTGTTCGTTTATGTGGTTTCAGGTCAGTCTCTTCTGATCTATGGTTTATATCATGCGGTGACCCAGCATACCACTGCATAATATAGTATACTATAGTCGTTGACATAACACCAATAAAACACCGTTCACTAGTATTACATCCCTCAGAATGGCATAACAGAAACATAGCGGGTCCAATACATGGCTAAAGGTTACAACTCACTCTTTACATAAGATCCCGAGAACACTCTAGGTTAAAGAGAGAGAAAGAACTTCTTACGGAGAAGAATCAAAGATAAATAACGCAAGAACAATTATACTATTAAGTCTAGTATTTTGACTAAGAGGTTGGCATTGCTGCTATCGCAACGCACTATAGAAATAGGTTCTTTGGCTAGAGATTATGCTCCTATCTAATCAATAACTTCGTCTTCACTTGAGTTGAGGTATATGTTGTCTTCTTTTTCTTTATTGAAAAGCTTTAGCTGACCATGATAAGTCCTGGGGCATAATTTGATGTAGACGTCGTCTTAATGGCTTCAGAATCTAGCAAGGGTTAAGAAGATACTTTCAGTACGAGCGTACTCAGCAAGTTCACTAGAAAAGGAGTGTTTGATGCACTATAACTACAGCCACAGACCGTAGGTCGTAGGCAATGCAAGTTTTCATAAACATTTCTTCAAAGGTTGCTTTTATTCTGAAAAGCTATGTCCGTCAGCCTTCACGGGTTTACCAGAACTTCCATGGAGTTCCTTTCCCGCCGTGTTCGCAGCTCCTTCCCGGAACAGGGAGTAACAAGTTATAGTTCTTACACTCTGTAGAGGTGCGTTACTTTACCCGTGAGAGATTAACTCTTTGTTGCACAACCGGGTAGCTTATTCCCGTCCACAATTCCATGATGTGGGGACCAGAAGATGATCCAAGCCAATCACTGCCCCCTTCACGACCTCGCATGCCTCCTTGATATACACCATGCCCACATTATAAATTACGGCAATGGTTTGTACACACCGTTAGATGCTAGAACTATCGTGAGACGATGAGGGTTCCTACCCATATGCTGCATATCCTCTATGAATTACCAATTAATATGCACGCTACGAGGATAACAGCCACGACCTGCACATCCGGCTTCATGCGAGAGGAAGAAGATACAGCTGACTTCTCTGTCCCATTCCAAATCTCATGGTCAACGCGTAATATACGGCACTAGAATCACTAGCGACATTGGTTGTTAAGTCCTAGGTGATATAGTTCTGAACAGCGGTATTCCAACTGTCAAATTTAATAGATTAGCTGATCACCCTGGATTAGTAACCCATAGTTTACATTATTATCGAAAATAGTGTTTTTAGACCTTTTTCAAATGCAGGTGATAACAACACTGGATTTGTAAAATACTTTACAGAAAATAAACAAAGGACATGAGCAAGTGTGAACTTGCCTTTTGTGATTGCAAGATTATGCACTCACGGCCTTCGAGTCAATGTATAAGATCTAAAATCTGAAATCAGCATCATTGATCCGGTAAGGACTAATGTTTAAAGAAGCAATATGCTTTTATGCATAAGTAATGTGATGCACGTTCAAAGCGCAAATCCCGGGGATAACGTTGTCTTAGGGTTTGGATTCCGAAAATGGTTACTTTGGAATGTGTAGTCTTTTTAGATAAGTTTCATAGTTATACTTTTATTAGAGTTTATGAGTGGTTGTAAACAACACATATGTAGGAGTAAAGTATACATACTTATGACATACTAGTTACGATTACTTATACAAGAGTTCTTGTTTAAAGTGGCAAAAAGGATAACCTTCGAAGAAAAGGTTTCTCTTCTAAGGTCTAAACAAACTTTGTGGTTAGTTAGTGGTGGTTGATATTATTTGTTTGCTTAAATGGTTTGGCTTGAGTTTATTTATAGCTTAACTACTTTAGACCAAAGTTAACTAAAAAATATATAGTAATATGTATTGTATTATATTTAGATTCTTGGAGACTAAAGTTAACTTTAAAAATGTAGATAGTTTTGAAAGTATAGTACTTATACATTTGTATCTTGTGTATCTGAAATGTTTTCTTTAAGTTACTTAAGAATGGTCATTCTTTTGACTTGGGTAATGGTTTCTTGACTCTATAATAGAGTAATATCATTTATCTTTTATAGATAAGTGAGTATAGTTTATAATCTAAAACATACTATCACTTAACTACTTATGGATTTATATAATGTTGTGGTAGTCTTTGTAATTTGGTTGGTAACATGGTTTAGGAAAGGTTTGGTGTATTCATAAGTTGTTCT
This sequence comes from Avena sativa, assembly GCA_916181665.1. Lineage (NCBI taxonomy): Eukaryota > Viridiplantae > Streptophyta > Magnoliopsida > Poales > Poaceae > Avena > Avena sativa. The sequence goes on from OV702280.1 coordinate 374,338,564, forward strand.
TTAAGGTTTTTATTATGAATTGAAATATTTTGAGAATAAAATCTTCACTTAGGGTTGATGATAATTTAATCAAAAGATACTTATAATGTTTTAAACCATTTAAGCGTCATTTTATTAATATTTAAGACTAATACTATTTATTAAACTTAATTTACTCATTTTAGGAATATTAGTAATTTTTATTTATCCTTATATGAATTATTAATGAAGTAAATAAGTTTAAATTTGAGTTCTTAAAATATTTAATTTTTATTTACCTCAGAAGTAAAATATTAGATTTTTAACATGTAGATATTATTTTTGTGATCATTTTGGTGTATCACATTTATTTTTGTGATTTATAAATAATAAGATATGATTTTTATAATCCTTATTATTTTATAATTACTTAATAAATAATAAATATTTAATGAAGTGAACTAAAAAGACATTATTATATTTTTAAATTAGAATTCTTATTTTTCTAAGATTTTTGGTATTTTACTTATATTATTAACATTTATCATTATAAGAATATGAATTATTAAAGTTTTATTACTTATAAAACCTTTATTAAATAATATTTATTTAAATAATCAGCATAATATTATTTGATAATAGTTTTAAGTTGTAGATTTTATTTTTCTGAAAATTTTCATATATTATACATATTTTCTGAACTATAAATCAAAAGTTATTAATTAGACAAGATTTAATCATTTATTAAATTTCTAGAATATTATTAATTGGATTATAACATTTTATTTATTACCTAACAGAAAAATACCTTTTACACCATACCAAGAGTTAGCCCCAGTCACTGACCCGTGGGCCAGGGTCCACCTCATCTCTCAGGTGAAAGAAATACATTTGTTACTGTTCAGTCTTTACCCCGAGTCAATGACATATGGGCCCTAGGCCATGTCATCGGCCATGTGGGCAAGGACCAGTCAAACTAGCTGACGTGGTTCAACCATGAGGTGAGCATGACGCAATGATGGCATCAGCACCACCACCGCCGTCGGTGAGTGGTCACCGATGACGATCTACGGCGTCCTAGCAAACAAAATGGACCTAGTTCGAATCAGCGCAACCTACTGAACCTAAAAGTGGCGTCGTCGCTCGGAAATGGTCACCGGAGCCTCAGCTCCGACGAGCTCTGACGGTGGCCAACGGTGGCATACGGTGAAACGGTGATTTACAACAAGATCAGGCGATTCGAGGATGTTGGAAGATTCAGGAACTTACCCTGATGATGATAGAGTGGTCGGCGAGGACATGCACGGTCGGAAACGAGCTCCCCGACGAGGATTCCGACAAACTGCCGCGAAGAAGAACGGCAAAATTCACCCGCTCCGGTGCTCCCCTTGATGCAAGATTCTATCCCGAGGATCTACGGAGGAAGGCGCTTCTCCATGGCTGCTCAGAATGGTGTGGGGAGATGTAATTCGATGGTGAGGGGTGGCTCTGGTGAGCTAGGGTTTCGGTCCTGTTCGCATCTGAGAGGATAAGGAGGAATTGGATATAGGGATTGAGGCAGGGCGTCGAGGTGGCCTTCTTATCCCCTCCTGGCAACATCAGCGTTGATCTTGGCGCAACGACGACGATGACGGCATCGGGAGGCGGCGAGCTCCGCCAGCGAGCTGTCTGTGTACGCGACAATGACGACGATGGCCATTTTGCGGATAACCCCCTGACGATCTTTGCTTCTCAACCCGCAGTCCTTTGCTGTCCCCACTTGTCAGTCATAGAAGAAAAAGAACTAGGCTGGTTACTGGGCTGTTGTGGGTTGCACAGGGGCGTCAGATAGGTGTAGGGGTGTTGGGCCACGGCCAGGTTGTGTTTTTCTTTGTTTTATCCTTTTTCTATTTTCTGTTTTCTTATTCAGATTTGAGTTTAATTTATATTTTGAACTTTTCTTTGTAGGATTTCTTTGCTGGACAATTTCAATAATACTAAAACATAGTTAGTATTATTTGTGAATTTTTTTATTATATATAATCTTGATATATTCCTTTTATTTTCTTAATATATGAACGCCTTTTAATATTTTGTAAAAGCTCTTCTTCTTATTTTATTTTTCTCCTTTAGTTATGAATTTATTAAATGATATATTCTTATTTGCTTATCAACTTAACTTTAGTTGGCTCATATTTTGAATAGAAACTTTATATGTGTAATGATCCTATACCATTATTTGATGCATGAAATATAAAATACATTGCTATAGTTATTACTACTTCCATTGATTTGGAACATGACAATGTATATATTCTATTGTAATAAACAAAGAGGTTTAAGGTTTTGTATTATGCATATCTACCCTAAGGTTTAGGGTCTTTAATATCTTTAGTCTCCTTTATGGATGTGGTTAAAGATTCAATAGCTAAACATATCGTTTTCTGTTTGGGATATTTGATAGCCTCACCTTTAATACTAGAAAGTTATATCTAGAATATTTCATGGAAAAGAATTGATAAAGATATACTTAAGCACATATAGTTATGATGGTTGGAATTAACAGATATGTGCTTATGGGATTTGCTATAGGGAAATATTTCTATAAAGTGTTATAGACATCAAATGATGGATCAATAGTAGGAGATGGATATTATGTTTGATTTGAGATTTAGATTTGATTGCATACCAAGATTTAATAGGAATATGATTTATAACATATAATTATATTTCACAATCTTGGATCTCTAATTAAGGAATTCATTTCCTAGATATAATACTTCTTCCTATCCATCATCATGGTTAGTATGATGGACTTACTTATTAAAATCTTCTTATTCATGTATCATTCTTCTAAACTCATGGATGAATCCAATGAGTTTGATACAAAGGTACTTCATAGCTTTCTCATATCCTTGCTTGGTTGTATTTACTATTCTACTGTTGATAATCTTCCATCCAACCAGTAGTTCCTTCAAACTCTACTCCCAATCTCCCTTAATCCTCCATCACTAATCTTTCTCTAAAGTTGACTAACCTTTAAGATGAATAACACTACTTCTATAACTCTATGTTATACTAGATTTAATTGAATAATATCATCATATATTCTCTTGACTCTAATGGCTCACACTTAAATCCCTGAATTAAATTTATGTGGGTTGTAATAACTACTCTAGGATAGCTTACCTCTACTAGGGTTTCAATCATGTTTTATCCACCAATACCACTTATACATGACATAAGTACTCAACCTTGGTGAATAAGGCTTGATAATTATAATCTTTTGATCCATTATGGTTTAGGTTTCCAGTTGGCTAAACAAGGCTCCATCAATACATACAACATTGCAGTTGTATGATAATTATCTTCTGTTTAGTTCTATTGGGTTATGAGATATAATTCATTAACTATACCTACTTGATCCAATAGGACTACTCCTAGTAACTATCTCCAGACTTCATCCTTGTAATCTTCCTTTTTATCAAGGAAGAATTTAACTCCATCAACTATCTTATTCATTGGATTATTTTCAATCATTCTTATCAAATAAATGACATCTGAAACTAGCATCACTATTCACCTCTTCTTAGTTGTTTCTTTGTAGACACTTATTTGTAAGCTGTGTTATGATAAAATACTTGATATGTTGGGAATGGATGAATCAATAGTTGATTTCTCAACATTGATTAACAACAAATATTGAAATATAACTCAATAGGGATGATAAGGATTGATATGGAAAGAAAGGTATAGGTGAATGATCTAAACTCAGTTTCTTTCTTACTCAATATTGCTTAAGAAGTAGGGTTAGACCTTACCATGATACTCAGGTATATGTAGATGAGATTAAGATATATTGTTTAAATTCATATTTGGTGTTATATCCTTAAATTGGTACTCATGAGTGATTATAATGGATACTATGATATGATCACCTAAAGATCAAATATAAATCATAATGTATTAGGTTTTATATTTTATTTCATTTGATCTACCCTTAGATTAAATCTCCCTTACCCAAAGTAAGGTTTTAGCAAAGTCGTATTGAAACTTATCGCAGTCAACTTGATGATCTACTTCTTATTTCATCAAGTTAAGAGAAGCTTCAATCACCTTGACAAGTTTTGTTTAAAAGCGCGAAATTTATTCAGATTTTCTATGCATGAATGCAATGCACACATCTGGGTTTAGCTTATTTCTAAGCTCTAATGCTGGGATGATGCAGACTCTCCCCCTTAAAATAAACTTTGTCCTCGAAGTTCGCAAACTCTCACGTTTCGGAGTAAGAAATTGTTTTGTAGTGGTTCCTACATTCTCCCCTTCATTATGACCTTAAATGGAATTAATTGGAGTATTCCATAACCTGATTAGGTATCCTAATCCAATACTCCTTATTTCATCATTAAACTTTATTCCTATTTTAAATACAGTTTAGAGGTTCTCGCTAAAACAAGTTTTATGTTTCTATGAACCCGTGGTAGTAGTCAAAAGACTACCTTTCTATTACCGTCGTAGTATAGTTGATCCTGGTACTCCATCCCAGATTGGATTTGAACTCAATTTGTCCCTACCCATTGAAATTTTTTCATTCTTGACTCTTGCCCAATTAGGTATTCTAAATTACTTCTTAAGGGTTACTCAAAAGTTGTTTCTTCTAAAATTAGTCGGTTAGGATTAACCTTTTATCACCTTCAAGATTATACCTTCTCAAGGTTTTAAAATAATCTTTCATTAGTACCTATAATACTTTCTTCAACTTTCATTTATAAGTTTTGCTCTCCCCCTTAGGGTTTACTAATAGTCTTTAATTTGTATATATAATATTTATTGGCTTTATAACTAGAATGTTGGTTTCTGTTCAGTTTATACTTTACCTAATTAGGGTATGATGAAAGATTGTACGGTGTATCCACATAATTTTGGATCTCCGAAGCAAATCTTTCAGCGTTATATGTCTACTTACTTTTGAACATTTTTGCTTGGATAAGTTTGACTTTGCGGAGCATCTCGATAGACGATCGCTTTTAAATTTTATACTTCTTTAGGTCTTACTTAGCTTAGGACAAATTTAATGCTCTTTATGCAACTTCTAAGAAGATCTGAGTAACTATGTTAACCAGATACCAGCTGCGGACAAAACACCAACTGTGGATCAAAATACCGATTATGGATTAAGTACTAGTTGCAGAAATTTACCAGCTGCGAATCATTCTAAGGTGTATGTATTATCCTATGATTTCTAGCATACTTATGGCATTCCCTCTGAATTGTCAGAATTTGAATACTATTTTGGGTTCTAAAACTTCTTTGCGCTTATTCATGATACTTCCATGAACTTGTATAATTACTCTATTGACTTCATAGTAAAATTATCTATTTAGATTGAACTTTAAGTTCATCACTTCTTGTTGCGGATTAATGATGGTCGAAGCTTGGTCCATCCTCCAAATGGTGTTACTACCTCTTATATCATGCTTCATCCTTTAAGTCAGTCTTCATTATGATCTTCAAAACTCGTCACTCCCTTACACGAATTCCCGTTTCTATCTAGGTCTATAACATCAAGTAATAACTGGGTGTTGCATCATGCATTTGCACACCTAATTAAACTTCATGTACAGATCTAGTCAATCAAGAAGAATCAAAAAAATCCAGAAGTCGATAAACAACAAAACATATACCATGTATTACACATAGGTTTAAATAATTTACAAATGTACTAGATGTTCCAACGGTTTGCTCCATACCTATTTACACAACTAACTTACAAGAACTTCTTGCCCTTGTGGATATATCCTCACTTATTTCGGCAAACTCCTCAACTAAAATACGCATTACCCTCTATATACATTATTCAAGCCCTCATCCCTTGGGATGTCGTTCCTTTCTTACTTTCATCTTCCTCTAGTGCTTCCTGGAATTCCGTCCATGATGACGTGAAGTCCTACGACTTCCTTCTGGAGCGTAAGAGCATCCAGGAGGTGCGTAATCTTGATTAGAAGTACCGAGACTGAGATTAGTCATTGAAAAATGACTAGAGTTCGCGTAATCTTCCACCGAATAGTTCGGGTTTTCTGGCAACGCTTCCTCATAGTAAGTTGGTTCCTTAGCTTTTTTCTGGATCCAGTCATATATATTGGTGTAGTAGCTATCAGAACACTCTTCTAAGTTGATTGGATCATTATTACCCCCGTATGGTCCATAAGGCTCTCTATGGTTATAGTTGGGCTCTTCTTCAATACCTGTATCACAAGGTATAGGATTTCCTATGGTTTTACCTTGAGATTCTATTTCCCATCCATACTTGTAAGGCTCAGGATTACTTGGAATAACTTTATTCCATTCCTGCTGTTCAGAGTTATATTTAGTCCATAGGTATTCAGGTGGCTTGAAGTCATTTTGGTAATAGGCATAATTTTCTGAGTTTGGATCATCAAACTCAGTTTCCTCAAACACTTCTCCTAAAGGTATGTATTTGGGATGCCTAGCTTCTTTATCTAGCTTCTTCCTACGAGCCATTGCTTTATCAGGATCAGTAAAATCCCCAATGACCGTATCCAGCTCCTAGACTAAGACTTAGTGAGTGTTATGATCAGTGTTTAGCAAAGACCGGTAATGATTCATATACTCTACATCTAGAGTAGGTTCAGCTTGGACTAAGGTAGAGTGATCTAACTCATGCTCTGAGTTTGAGGTTTCATGTGGTATAATGGTGTGAGTACTACCTTCTAGAGCTTGAGATTTTTGTTCTCGGATCATGGTTATGGCTGCTGCTACGGCAATCTGATATGCAGATGCCATGCACCTTGCCTCTCCTGATGGCATTTATCCCTTAAGTCCTAACTTTTTGGGTAACATGATCATGACACGGTATTTAGCTAATACCTGACCATCATAGTAAGTGTAAATCTTGACTAGAAGTCTTGATTCACATTCCAGACTCCATAGAAGTTGTTGGAGATTGACTGTCCAATCCCCTCCGTATCATCCAACGTCCTGTTCATCACTTGAACATTCCGGGGTTGATATCGAGGTGCCATGTGGAACTGTGGATAAAAATTATCATTAGTCACATAGAGTTAGAACTCTTGGGTAATGATTGGAAACTGCAATCATATAAAAGAGTTATTGCACTAGTAACATAATAGGATAATTCTCAAGTGAATATCCCTCATATCACTAGAGAACTCTTTATTATTGCTAGGATGTGTCCTACAGGTTCTACCCATTTACTAGGTTTCCAACCTAAGGTCAAAGCATATGCTCTGATACCAACTACGGTGACCCAGCATACCACTACATGATGTAGTATACTATAGTCGTTGACATAACACCAATGAAACATCGTTCACTAGTATTACATCCCTCAGAATGGCACAACAGAAACACAGCGGGTCCAATACATGGCTAAAGGTTACAACTCACTCTTTACATAAGATCCAGAGAACACTCTAGGTTAAAGAGAGAGAAAGAACTTCTTACGGAGAAGAATCAAAGATAAATAACGCAAGAACAATTATACTATTAAGTCTAGTATTTTGACTAAGAGGTTGGCATTGTTGCTATCGCAACGCACTACATAAATAGGTTCTTTGGCTAGACATTATGTTCCTATCTAATCAGTAACTTCGTCTTCACTTGAGTTGAGGTATATGTTATCTTCCTTGTCTTTATTGAAAAGCTTTAGCTGAGCATGATAAGTCCTGGGGCATAATTTGATGTAGACGTCGTCTTAATGGCTTCAGAATCTAGCAAGGGTTAAGAAGATACTTTGAGTACGAGCGTACTCAGCAAGTTCACTAGAAAAGGAGTGTTTGATGCACTATAACTACAGCCACAGACCGTAGGTCGTAGGCAATGCAAGTTTTCATAAACATTTCTTCAAAGGTTGCTTTTATTCTGAAAAGCTATGTCCGTCAGCCTTCACGGGTTTACCAGAACTTTCATGGAGTTCCTTTCCCGCCGCGTTCGCAGCTCCTTCCCGGAACAGGGAGTAACAAGTTACAGTTCTCACACTCTGCAGAGGTGCGTTACTTTACCCATGAGAGATCAACTCTTTGTTGCACAACCGGGTAGCTTATTCCCGTCCACAATTCCATGATGTGGGGCCCAGAAGATGATCCAAGCCAATCACTGCCCCCTTCGCGACCTCGCATGCCTCCTTGGTGTACACCATGCCCACATAATAAATTACGGCAATGGTTTGTACAAACCGTTAGATGCTAGAACTATCATGGGACGATGAGGGTTCCCACCCATATGCTGCATATCGTCTACGAATTACCAATTAATATGCACGCTACGAGGATAACAGCCATGACCTGCACATCTGGCTTCATGCGAGAGGAAGAAGATATAGCTGACTTCTCCGTCCCATTCCAAAACTCATGGTCAACGCGTAATATACGGTGCTAGAATCACTGACGACATTGGTTGTTAAGTCCTAGGTGATATAGTTCTAAATAGAGGTATTCCAACTGTCAGATTTAATAGATTAGCTGATCACCCTGGATCAGTAACCCATAGTTTACATTATTATCAAAAATAGTGTTTTTAGACCTTTTTCAAATGCAAGTGATAACAACACTGGATTTGTAAAATACTTTACAGAAAATAAACAAAGGACATGATCAAGTGTGAACTTGCCTTTTGTGATTGCAAGATTATGCACTCACGGTCTTCGAGTCAATGTATAAGATCCAAAATCTGAAATCATCATCATTGGTCCGGTAAGGACTAATGTTTAAAGAAGCAATATGCTTTTATGCATAAGTAATGTGATGCACGTTCTAAGCGCAAATCCTGGGGATAACGTTGTCTTAGGGTTTGGATTCCGAAAATGGTTACTTTGGAATGTGTAGTCTTTTTAGATAAGTTTCATAATTGTACTTTTATTAGAGTTTATGAGTGGTTGTAAACAACACATATGCAGGAGTAAAGTATACATACTTATGACATACTAGTTACGATTACTTATACAAGAGTTCTTGTTTAAAGTGGCAAAAAGGATAACCTTCGAAGAAAAGGTTTCTCTTCTAAGGTCTAAACAAACTTTGTGGTTAGTTAGTGGTGGTTGATATTATTTGTTTGCTTAAATGGTTTGGCTTGAGTTGCTTTATAGCTTAACTACTTCAGACCAAAGTTAACTATAAAATATATAGTAATATGTATTGTATTATATTTAGATTCTTGGAGACTAAAGTTAACTTTAAAAATGTAGATAGTTTTGAAAGTATAGTACTTATACATTTGTATCTTCTGTATCTGAAATGTTTTCTTTAAGTTACTTAATAATGGTCATTCTTTTGACTTGGGTAATGGTTTCTTGATTCTATAATAGAGTAATATCATTTATCTTTTATAAATAAGTGAGTATAGTTTATAATCTAAAACATACTATCACTTAACTACTTATGGATTTATATAATGTTGTGGTAGTCTTTGTAATTTGGTGGTTAACATGGTTTAGAAAAGGTTTGGTGTATTCATAAGTTGTTCTTTAAGGTTTTTATTATGAATTGAAATATTTTGAGAATAAAATCTTCACTTAGGGTTGATGATAATTTAATAAAAAGATACTTATAATGTTTTAAACCATTTAAGCTTCATTTTATTAATATTTAAGACTAACACTATTTATTAAACTTAATTTACTCATTTTAGGAATATTAGTAATTTTTATTTATCCTTATATGAATTATTAATGAAGTAAATAAGTTTAAATTTGAGTTCTTAAAATATTTTAATTTTTATTTACCTCAGAAATATTAGATTTTTAACATGTAGATATTATTTTTGTGATCATTTTGGCGTATCACATTTATTTTTGTGATTTATAAATAATAAGATATGATTTTTATAATCCTTATTATTTTATAATTACTTAATAAATAATAAATATATAATGAAGTGGACTAAAAAGACATGATTATATTTTTAAATTAGAATTCCTATTTTTCTAAGATTTTTGGTATTTTAGTTATATTATTAACATTTATCATTATAAGAATATGAATTACTAAAGTTTTATTACTTATAAAACCTTTATTAAATACTATTTATTTAAATAATCAGCATAATATTATTTGATAATAGTTTTAAGTTGTAGATTTTATTTTTCTAAAAAATTTCATATATTATACATATTTTTCTGAACTATAAATCAAAAGTTATTAATTAGACAAGATTTAATCATTTATTAAATTTCTGGAATATTATTAATTGGATTATAAAATTTTAGTTATTTCCTAACAGAAAAATGCCTTTTACACCATACCAAGAGTTAGCCCTAGTCACTGACCCGTGGGCCAGGGTCCACCTCATCTCTCAGGTGAAAGAAATACATTTGTCACAGTCCCAGTCTTTAACCCGAGTCAATGACATATGGGCCCTAGGCCATGTCATCAGCCACGTGGGCAAGGACCAGTCAAACTAGCTGACGTGGTTCAACCATGAGGCGAGCATGACGCAACGATGGCGTCAGCACCACCACTGCCATCGGCGAGTGGTCACCGGCGACGATGTACGACGTCATAGCAAACGAAAAGGACCTAGTTCGAATCAGCGCAACCTACTGAACCTAAAAGTGGCGTCGCCACTCGGAAATGGTCACCGGAGCCTCAGCTCCGACGAGCTCCGACGGTGGCCAACGGTGGCTTATGGTGAAACGACGATTTACAACGAGATCAGGCGATTCGAGGATGCTGGAAGGTTCAGGAACTTACCCTGATGATGATAGAGTGGTCGGCGAGGACAAGAACGGTCGGAAACGAGCTCCCCGATGAGGATTCCGACGAACTGCTGCGAAGAAGAACGGCAAAATTCACCTGCTCCGGTGCTCCCCTTGATGCAAGATTCTATCCCGAGGATCTACGGAGGAAGGTGCTTCTCCATGGATGCTCAGAATGGTGTGGGGAGATGTAATTTGACGGTGAGGGGTGGCTCCGGTGAGCTAGGGTTTCAGTCCTGTTCGCATCTGAGAGGATAGGAGGAATTGGAGATAGGGATTAAGGCAGGGTGTCGCGGTAGCCTTCTTATCCCCTCCTGGCAACGGCGGCGTTGATCTTGGCGCAACGACGACGATGACGGCATCGGGTGGCGGCGAGCTCCGCCGGCGAGCTGTCTGTGTGCGTGACGATGACGACGATGGCCGTTTTGCGGATAATGAAGGGATACGGGTAGGCTACACTAGCGCAAATCAAAATTTTCTACCGCGTAAACCAGGGTTACCGTTGTCATAGATCACGGGATTACCACTAAACGCGCAGTTGCGGAATTGATGAAGCGCGTCGAGGCAGTGCAGACGATCTACGACGACTCCTCGTTCTCGTCCCACGAGCAGCTCCCCTTGCGTGGCTCGTCCAAACGCTACAGATGCAGCGCCTCCGAGGTATCCACACGTACAGGGTGGAAGCGTCAGATGCCGGACTGCTAGGTCCGCGCGCGCGACACAGGCGTGAGGAGTGGCGGCTGGCTGGAATGGTCTGAGGTCTAACCCTGATCAGCACGCCCCATCCTCTCTTTTATAGGCGTCCCTAGTGGGCTTCTACATTAGTAGCCCATTAGTAGCCTAAGCCTTGTCTAATTCGGATCCAATCCTCATTAGGCTTCCAGCCCCTTTAGTGTGTGACCCTATAGGTTCATATACGTATAGACATGACATGAATACACCTATTCTGTCAATAGTTGGTAGCGGCCTGTAGCAAGACGTGCCAACTCCTAAACGTATACAAAGATCATATCGGACAAACCATCACAAGGTTTAGTACATGTCTTTCCCTTTGCCTCACGATATTTGGTCTAGCTCCAAGCTGACCTCTCTTTCTCGATACCGTAACTCAGAATCCCTTTACTAGGTTAACTATTAACCTTATGTAGCATGGCCATGCATTTCTGGATCCGATCACTCGAGGGGCCCAGAGATATCTCTCTCAAGTAGAGATGGGCAAATCCCATCTTGATTGACCATACCTCGCATCATGTTTCAGGACAAACCCGAAAGCTACCTTTATAACTACCCAGTTACGAAGTAGCGTCTGATAGCCCCAAACTAGGTCGATCCACATCTCAAGTACATGCGACAATCTCAGGTCTAAGGACAAAATGTACACGATGTGTAGAGAGAGAGCTGCAACTAATTGCCAGTCTCAAGTTGGGTCAGTACAACCCCATGTTCATAACATCTGTCCACATCATTGGTTTGACATCTCCATGTTTATGACTTGTGAAACATAGTCATCAACCAATCGATGTGCTAGTCTAATATTCACGTGTATCCTCACATGAACTCCGACTAGGGACAACTCTTAAATAACCATACAAGTATAGAGTTTCACAAACAATTCACATAATTGCCAATCAATACAAGTCGCCTGATATGGATATTCAAGGAACATTACAATAACTCATGGATACATTAGAAATATAATCATATCTATGATTGCCTCTAGGGCATATTTCCTACAGTCTCCCACTTGCACTAGAGTCAATCTAGATTGTATCTAATACCTATTGCTCTTGCGTGCGCCTCATGCGCAGGCTGCAGGAGTGGCTTTGTAAAAGGATCAGCAACATTTGAGTCCGTATGTATTTTGCATATCATGACACTACCATCCTCAACGAACTCTCGAATCTGATGGTAACGCATGCAAATATGTTTGTTCTTCTGGTGCTGTCTAGGTTCCTTGGCTTGTGCAATAGCACCATTGTTGTCACAACAAACGTCCATGGGATTGGACGCGCCCTGAACCACACCAAGAGCGATCAGGAAATTCCTAATCCAAACAGCTTCCTTTGCAGCCTCCGAGGCGGCAATATATTCAGCTTCTGTTGAAGAGGAGCCCACCGTATCTTTCTTGGAACTTTTCCAACTCACAGCACCACCATTCATGACAAACACATAACCAGATTGCGATCTGGAGTCATCTGAGTCGTTAAGGTAACTCGCATCTGTGTAACCCCTTACACTGAGTTCATCCTCACCTCCATAAACTAGGAACACATCCTTAGTCCTTCTTAAGTACTTAAGGATATTCTTTACCGCTGTCCAGTGACCTTCACCTGGATCAGCCTGGTATCTGCTCATAACACTTAGAGCATAGGAAACATCTGGCGAGTACATATCATTGCATACATGATGGATCCAATAGCCGAAGCATATGGAATCCTGCTCATGCGCTCACGCTCATCAGTAGTCGAAGGACACTGAGTCTTGCTGTAGAGGTCCCAACCTTAGATAAGATTGATCCCTCCTGTGTTTACAATGCTAGTCCCTGGATCAATAGCTAGCATCCACAGTTAAGATGTAATATCAAGAAACAAAGGTCATATTATAACTTTATAACCAGGAATAACATAATTATATTACATCTTCATAGCTCATTTGGCTATTATATTACATTGCAGCGGAATAAATATAGTCATGGGTCCTTCATCTTCAAAGTGCCATAGGCAGATGTTGGTTGTAGACTTTGTAATCCTAATCAATCAATCTTCACTAAAAACAATCAAACCTGCAACATACAAGTTACAGCCACAAAGGGTCAATACATTTGAATTGTATTGGCAAGTGATACTATGGTAGTATAGTGGAATCTATCATCTATATGCATTTGGCTAAGTGGAGTTGAGGCTTGCATTGCTCAAAATAGATTTTTCTTATCATTTTGAAAATACTAAGTTTTTGCTTGACAAAATCATTTCCTCAATCAAAGATTTCAAGATCCTTGTACCAAGCCATCTCTCCATCAATGATTGAAGAATTCAAACAACCCTTGTTCAAACCACAAGATTTTAATTTAGAAATTGGAATGATGAGATTCTTGATTGCTTCCATGTCTTGATGCTCAAATTGTCCTTTACCAGGGACATGGCTAAGTACTTAGATTTTACACTCTGCAGAGGTGGTGCACTTTACCCACAAGACTTGGTTTCCCAAGACAAAATCTTTCAGAAGCCTTCCCTTAGACCAATATGGACGCGTTCCATCCTATCAAACACTACCACCCACTGTCCATATGGCTAAGTTCTTGCAACCTATATGATCATGGCAGAGCCCATATTGCCAAGTGGTTGCACTTGAAGCTTCTCAACATTTGACATCTCAAATCCCTTTGTTTCCTGGGTGGCCATCCACAAGTGAGATACACAATCCAAGTCCATGGCATTGTGAACCACTCAACCATTCTCCACCAAGCAAGCCCATTCCACCCAGGTGATTCATTAACTTAGTTGTTTTATTAAACAAAACTTAAGTCCTCAGACTTAGAATATTTTTCCATAGTGTGAATATATATTCCACCCATGTTTTCTATTAGCTAGGCTAAGCTTGGTAGTAGTAGGAAACTTAACTTAGGAAATCCTACTAAGGATTCATCTACTAGGTTTTCCTATAGCAAGATCTATACTTAACAAAATCCATGCAAGTTTTACTTAGCAAAATCACTAATGCATAGTGAAAGTAATGGGACAAAAAGTATGAAGCATCACTTGCCTTTTTGGTAGGGAATGGTGGTTCACTCCTTGATCTTGCTAGTCTCACACTTCACTACAAATCAATCAAGCAAATACAAGTTCAATTCACATTCCAAACCAAAGTCAAACAAACAAATCTTCACACACACAAAGTAATGGAATCTAAGTTATGCATGGGAGCATGCACAAGATAGTTTTATTTTGCAAAGGGTCTCTATGGGGTTTCTAAACTTTGTAAGATCCAAATTGGTCATTTACCAAAGTGGCAAAGTCATTAACAAGAGGGTTTTGTACAAAAACTATTTTTAAATCCATTCATCATTTCATGTGGTGAAAAATGTTTTTATTAAGGCAAAAACTCTTAAGTTGTTCACCAAATGAGTTGCTATTGCAAAGCTTGGTGTTTTTGGGTCAGTGGGTTTGATCAAACCATTTTCTCAAGGTTTTCTATTTAAAACCATTTTCATAAACAAAACAATAGTTTTGTTTGGCTAGAAATGGACTAAACTAATAAATCCATTCTAAACTTTTCCAAATCCATTTTGCAAATCATGGGTTGGTTCCTAGGGTCAGTAAGGTCACAACAAACCATTTTGCAAAAGTTTTATCCCTAAATTCAATTTTAAACAATTTTTATACTCTAAACAAGCATACAAATGTTTCTGCAATTTCAATCAAGCTAACAGATACTATTTTCAAAACTAAGGCCACAGTTGGCTAGGGCTTGTTCTCCTGATTTCATTGATATAAAATTTGCCAAATTTGGACGTGTGGTTTGAAAGTTATAGGAGTTTGAAGTTTGCAAATAATTCTGATTTCAAAACTGTTTTTAGATCTATTACAGGCCACGCGTCGCGTCGTGATTGGTCGATACCGATTCGTATGGATCGCGTGCTGCGGCGCGTTGGACCAAGTCAGATCGTGCGGCACAGGATCATCACTTACCCCTTCGTTAATGTTCTATCCTATCCGTCAGATCCAGATCCTACGGTTACTACACGCTTGCCAAAGTCTGGCGGCGCTCGTCGGCTGCGCGCGGCGGCGACGGTCGGTCAGTGGCGGCGCTGGTGAAATAGGAGGCGAGAGAGGAAGGGAGTAGGCTCACCGAGGTCGTAGTTGGTTGGGGAAGCTCAACGTGTGGTCGACGAGGCAGGGGGCGCACGGGAACGGTGGCGATTGCTCACCGGAGACTTCGTCGGCGTCGGGTGGTTCTGTCCGCGGTCGTGGGCGGCGCTGTGGATCACCCCGAAGCAAAACAATGATGCGGTTAGATGCAGAAAGGTGTGGCGAGTGTGGGAGTGTGAACGAGGAGGCGCGGGGCGGTCTGGTTCACCTGGGAGACGTCACCGGAGAGGAAACAGACACGGCGGCGCTCTGTGCTTGACGATGGCGAGGATTGGGGGCGCCCTAAGACAAACGAGAAGTGTCGTTAGGTTCGTATGAGCTTGGAGATCATCATCGTGTGCTCGGGGAGGAGAGGGGTGACCGGAATCTACCTGCGGAGCTCGTCGGAGTAAGATGCTGACGGTGGTGACGGTGGTCGAGGTGGTTGCCAACGCTTGGGGTCGCTCGGGGGCAAGCTGGTGCTACGGGGATGATCGCCAGGAGGTGGGGATCACGAGAGGATGGTAGAGGAGGCAAGGGGTGGTGAGGCTTCGTCTGAATTGCTCGAGGAGGGTCGTCGGAGTAGCAGCGGTACAGAGGAAAATTGGGGCGGCCTGGAGGCAGAGGGGAGGCGACGTCTGGGGGAAAAGGAGGGGGAGACACTGGGGTTTTAACGAGCACAGTCAAAGCAAGGTAAAGGCGCGGCGTTATGGCGAATTGATCGCGGCATTCAAATTCAGCAAACGGCAGCGAGGTTTGGGGAAGAAAGGGTCGCGCGGTGAGGACGATGAACGGTAGCGGTGGGTCTACCTGTCAGTGGGAAAACGAAATGAGGAAAGGGTCCACTGGTCATACACTGTACGGGTCAGAAGCGAGGTGCGAATCGTTTTCCTGCGGGGTGAGGGAGCTGGGCTGTTTCTGGGCTTGTTGGGCTGCCTGGGCTGGGTTTGTCCTTTCTTATTATTTTTTTTATTCTGTGTTCTTTTCCTTTTCTATTTTATTTTCTGTTTTGAATTTCCAATCAAATAATCATCAACCAAATCAATTCAAACAACACTCAAATTTGTAATATTGAAATTAGTTCTGTTTAGTAATATGGTCAAAAGCCCAAAATAAAATAATAACAACTTTATTAATCCATTTTTTTTAATTAAATAAAAATGGAGTTTTATTTATTTAACATGGTTTGATTTATTTATTAATAATTCTCATTTGAAAACACTTTCAAATATAAAACAGTAGGTTTATTTGAAAATAAAGAATATTTGAAAGATTTGTTTTTTTTAAAACAAAATAACCTCTTATTTTAGGGTCCATTAGTAATTAAATGAAATGGGCCTTAGTTATTAAATCAAATAGAGTTTGATTCTATAAAATCTTTATTTGAAACCTAAATATTTTCAAAACCAAACTAGTAGGTTTTATTTGGAAATTTTAATTACTTGGAAACTTTATTAATTTAAACAAATAAGTTTTTTGATGGTTCATAAATGATAGAGTCTTTATTAATAAAACTTGGATATTAAATCCTTACTAATTTATTTTAAATAAACCTTTGCTAATTTTATTTAGAATAAAATATTTTTAATTCCAAAGCTTGGCCAAGGTTTAATTTGGCTTATAAAATAATATTTATTTATAAATCCATTCTTTTCTTTTGAATACCCAAATCTTTTATTTTAAAAGATCCAAAATATTATTTCCAAAATATTTTGTTTTCCTTTATTTAAAATGTTTATCTTTTTTCTAAATCCCTTTAGGATTTTATTTAATTCAAATGGGTTTGATGTTCCAATTGAATTCAAAAAGTTTCTTCTGGCTCTGAAAATCAAACAAAGTTTTATTTTATTCATTCATTTTCACATTACAAGATTTGGAAAATCTTGGGATGTGACACTTGCTGAGTTTTATGCTTTGAGACATGGGCAAGAACCCCTTCTTAGCCTCTTCCATGCTGAACCGTTTCAACACTTTGTCAATGTATGTACTCTGGCTTAATCCAATTAGCCTCCTTGATCTATCTCTATAGATCTTGATGCCTAGAATATATGCCACTTCTCCTAAGTCCTTCATTGAAAAACTATTTTTCAATGAGGTCTTAACAGACTCGAGCATAGGAATGTCATTTCCAATCAGCAATATGTCATCTACATATAAGATTAGAAATACCAGCGCTCTCCCACTTTCCTTCTTGTAAACACAAGGTTCTTGCTCGTTTTTGATGAAGCCAAACTCCTTTACAACTTCATCAAATCGAATGTTCCAACTCCGAGATGCTTGCTTCAGCCCATAAATGGACTTCAGAAGTTTTCATACCTTTCCAGCATTGTTTGGATCGAAAAAACCTTCGGGCTGCATCATATACACCTCCTCAGCTAGGATTCCATTTAGGAAAGCCGTCTTGACATCCATCTGCCATATTTCATAGTAGAAATGTGCAGCAATGGCTAGAATTATCCGTATAGATTTAAGCATCTCTACGGGCGAGAAAGTCTCGTCGTAGTCAACTCCTTGAACTTGTCGAAAACCTTTTGCAACAAGTCGAGCTTTATGGATGTGAACATTTCCATCCATATCAATCTTCTTCTTATAGATCCATTTGCACTCGATGGCTTTAAAACCATCAGGCAGGTCAACCAAGTTCCAAACTTGATTGTCACCCATGGACTCTATCTCGGATCTCATGGCGATCAGCCATTTCTCAGAGTCTGGGTCCACCATCGCTTCTGCATAGGTCGCAGGCTCATCATTGTCTAACAATAATAATTCCCGCGCTTCGCGGAGCCTCGCCGACCTTCGTGGTTGTGGTGCTTCTGTTGCCACGGGTTCCTCAACTTGTTATGATACAATAGCATCACTCATAGAAGCATCCCCAACTGGCTCATCTTGAACTTCTTCAAGTCGCACCGACCTTCCACTTGTTCCCTTTGTGAGAAACTCTTTCTCTAGGGAAACACCGCTACGAGCGACAAACACTTTGCCCTCTTCTCGGTTGTAGAAGTAATACCCTAAGGTTTCCCTTGGATATCCCACGAAAATGCACTTATCCAATTTGGGTGTTAGCTTGTCCGACTGAAGCCACTTGACAAATGCATCACAACCCCAAATCTTTAGAAAAGACAAACTGGGATTCTTTGCAGTACACATCTCATATGGTGTCTTAACTACGGATTTAGATTTAGATGGTACCCTACTAAGTGCGAAAGCTGCCGTTTCTAGAGAGTCTCCCCAAAATGATAATGGTAAATCCGATTGGCTCATCATAGATCGAACCATGTCCAACAAAGTTTGATTACGCCGTTCGGAGACCCTGTTTCTTTGAGGCGTTCCGGGCGGCGTAAGTTGTGGAACAATTCCGCAACTATTAAGATGATCGCTAAATTAGTGACTCAAATATTCACCTCCACGATCAGATCGCAAGGCCTTTATTTTCTTGCCACGTTTGATCTCTACTTCACTCTGAAACTCCTTGACCTTTTCAAAAGTTTTAGACTTATGCCTCATCAAGTAGACATAACCATATCTACTGAAATCATCAGTAAAAGTAATGAAGTAGTGATATCCTCCTCTGGTTGTCGTGCTCATTGGTCCACATACATCAGTATGTATGAGTTCCAACAAGTCTGTCGCTCTCTCGGGTAAACCCAAAAAAGGCGACTTGGTCATCTTTCCAAGTAAACAAGCTTGACATGTCTCGTATGATTCAAAATCAAACGAAGTTATAAGACCATCACAATGGAGCTTCTTCATGCGCTTTTCACTTATATGCCCCAAACGACAATGCCATAAATAGGTAGGACTCAAATCATTAGGCCGAAGCCTTTTAGCACTAACATTGTAAACAGATGCATCATCAAGATTTAAAATAAATAACCCATTCACAATGGGAGCATTAGCCATAAACATATCATTCTTAGAGATTACACAACCATTGTTTGCACTCGCAAATGAATAACCATCCCTCATCAAACATGAAGGTGATAAAATTTTTCGACCCATACTAGGAATGTAATAAAAATTATTCAAATCCATAATAAATCCTGACGGAAGGTGAAGTTGCATGATGCCGACAAACAATGCAGCAACCCTTGCTTTATTTCCGACGCGAAAATCCACTTCGCCTTTCTGCACTTCTCTAGTACTTATTAGCCCCTGCGTCGAATTCCAAATAAGAACAATCGATCCAGTATCAAATACCCAAGAGTTAACATAGGAATCAACGAGAAGAATGTCCACAACATTCACAACAAGCGTACCTGAGTGGGAAGTACTCTTACTTCCACTCTTCTTCAAAGAAGCCTGGTACTTGCTGCAGTTTCTCTTCCAGTGGCCATGTTCATGACAAAAGAAGCACTCAGTGTCTTCTACAGGTCCAGCCTTTTGCTTGGGTGCAGGCTTAGGGATCGTATCCTTAGCCTTGCCCTTCTTCTTCCAAGAAGTACCCTTTTTCTTGAAGCTAGGCTTGTTCTGCACAGCCATCACATGGCTATGCCCTGCACACTTCTTCATGTCACTTTCTGCTGTTTTTAGCATCCCGCATAACTCATTAAGGCCCTTCTCCACCCCATGCATATGGTAGTTCGAAATGAACTGCCCATAGCTGGATGGAAGAGATGCCAAAATAAAGTCAGTGGCCAACTCTTGGCCTAGTGGAAAACCAAGTTTTTCCAAAGTCTGACTGTAACCAACCATTTTGATCACATGGGGGCCTACAGCTACTCCCTCTGCTAGCTGGCATTCGACAAAGGACTTGGCAACATTGTACCTCTCAGTCCTTGCCTGATCTTGGAACATGTCCTTAAGCGCAACGATCATATCGTACGTATCCTGATCCTCAAACTTCTTTTGGAGTTCAGGTTCCATGCATGCAAGCATAAGGCAGCTAACCTCAAGAGAATCATCACATGCTCTCTTGTAGGCATTCTTTAGGGCAGCAGATGCATTATCAACAGGTTCATCGGGAATTGGGGTATCCAGAACCGTTTCCTTTTTATCAGACTTGAGAACAATTCTCAGGTTACAGACCTAGTCCGTATAGTTTGTTCCATTAAGTTTATCTTTGTCAAGAATCGAACGCAAAGAAAAAGGTGATGCAGTGTTCGGTGCCATTGTTCTACAACAGAAAACATGCAAAATACTAAGCCATGTAACCATGAAAGAGTAAAACATATTAAACAATTTAATAGCATATACTCCCACTTAAATCAATATCACTCTATTGATACTAAGTGATTCAAGATCCACAATTAACAAGTCGACTAGTGAGCTTTAGCATCACTGCTAGAAGACAAGGTAAATCGGTAAGCAACACTTGCTAATCATATCACATATGACTCTTGTTGTTGGGTGACATCTCTATGTCAAAACTAGGCGCCCAACCTTTATGCCCCAAGGTCCTTAACTGTTAAGATGACCTTGTCAAGCTCACCAACCCTTATGTGTGTAGGTATCCGATACAAACCCATCCAGCCAAGGAAAACCGTGGCACCCTAATTTCATAGGCCCACCAACGATTGTACAGGGCATAGGATGGTGCAAGGTTTTGTTGGGAGGGCATGGTTTAACTTAAACTTTGTGAGGGATTGTTCTACTTCTATCATCTAAGCATGCATAGAGTAAAATCCATAAGAATAGCATTCACATAAATGTGACACAGTATGGCCCATTTTCTCATGGTGATCTCCATCACCATAGAACCTGTCCACCATGATGATCTCCATCTTCATGTCCCATGTGAGCCATCCTCCAAGTGATGAGAGCCTCCAAGAACTAATACAAGCTATTACTCCTAACAGCTAGTAATCAAAATTACATAGTATTGGGATCATCACAAGTTGGCACACAGGCCATTACAATAAATGACAACACATATGGCTCCAGCCGTGTTGCCCTACTCACGACACGCAGGTCATGCAAAACTTCATACATGCATCACATACATATATGGGCCATACTGATCACATACATCCTGCAAAAACAAGTTATGCATAGAATCGCATTCTACCGGATCATGTGACATCGCAACACCTAGTTACCTTAACGAGATACAAAAGGGGCTACGATTAAGGGGGGGTCTAGGGGGTCTCCCCCTGCGGGGTTCCAAGGGGAAGCACTGTGAAAAATGAGAGATCGAATCTACACAATTTTCTTTAAGGATTTTGATCGGCAAATCAAATTTACCATAAACCGACTCCTGTCCCGATACAATCAAACTCCTTTGATCACGGTACATCAATTTTAGATCTAGGTTCTGATTCGATTAATCATATTGATCTTCGCGTGATTCAACAGGATTTATGTGTCACTGTCTACCCCGATGGCGGAAATCGACCGGTAGGGGTAAGTCGTTCGACAACCTCAGAATCACGATCACGGAAAGCAAGATCATAGATCAATCCTGAACCACCGCAATATAAACGATCACATCATTCATATCAATCTGCATATCACCATATGCAACCATCCCGAACCTATAACTGAACAGCATCGGCTCTGATACCACTGAAGGGATACGGGTAGGATACACTAGCGCAAATCAAAATTTTCTACCGCATAAACCAGGGTTACTGTTGTCATAGATCACGGGATTACCACCAGACACGTAGTTGCGGAATTGATGAAGCGCGTCGAGGCAGTGCAGACGATCTACGACTCCTCCTCGTTCTCGTCCCACGAGCAGCTCTCCTTGCGCGGCTCGTCCAAACGCTAAAGATGCAGCGCCTCCGAGGTATCCACACGTACAGGGTGGAAGCGTCAGACGCCAGACTGCTAGGTCCGTGCGCGCGACATATGCGTGAGGAGTGGCGGCTGGCTGGAATGGTCTGAGGTCTAACCCTGATCAACACGCCCCACCCTCTTTTATATAGGCGTCCCTAGTAGGCTTCTACATTAGTAGCCCATTAGTAGCCTAAGCCTGGTCTAATTCGGATCCAATCCTCATTAGGCTTCCAGCCCCTTAAGTGTGTGACCCTATAGGTTCATATACATATAGACATGACACAAATACACCTATTCTGTCAATAGTTGGTAGCGGCCTCTAGCAAGACATGCCAACTCCTAAACGTATACAAAGATCATATCGGAAGAACCATCACAAGGTTTAGTACATGTCTTTCCCTTTGCCTCACGATATTTGGTCTAGCTCCAAGCTGACCTCTCTTTCTCGATACCGTAACTCAGAATCCCTTTACTAGGTTAACTATTAACCTTATGTAGCATGGCCATGCATTTCTGGATCCGATCACTCGAGGGGCCCAGAGATATCTCTCTCAAGTAGAGAGGGGCAAATCCCATCTTGATTGACCATGCCTTGCAGCATGTTTCAGGACAAACCCGAAAGCTACCTTTATAACTACCCAGTTACGGAGTAGCGTCTGATAGCCCCAAAGTTGGTCGATCCACATCTCAAGTACATGCGACAATCTCAAGTCTAAGGACAAAATGTACACGATGTGTAGAGAGAGAGCTGCAACTAATTGCCAGTCTCAAGTTGGGTCAGTCCAACCCCATGTTCATAACATGTGTCCACATCATTGGTTTGACATCTCCATGTCTATGACTTGCGAAACATAGTCATCAACCAATCGATGTGCTAGTCTAATATTCATGTGTGTCCCCACATGAACTCCGACTAGGGACAACTCTTAAATAACCATACAAGTATAGAGTTTCACAAACAATTTACATAATTGCCAATCAATACAAGTTGCCTGATATGGATAATGAATGAACATTACAATAACTCATGAATACATTAGAAATATAATCATCTCTATGATTGCCTCTAGGGCATATTTCCTACAAATAACCCCCTAACGATCTTTGCTTCTCAACCCGCAGTCCTTTGTTGTCCCCACTTGTTAGTCATAGAAGAAAAAGAACTGGGCTGGTGTGGGCTGCACAGGGGCGCCAGATAGGTGTAGGGGTGTTGGGCCACGACCAGGTTGTGTTTTTCTTTGTTTTATCCTTTTTCTATTTTCTATTTTCTTATTCAGATTTGAGTTTAATTTATATTTTGAACTTTTCTTTGTAGGATTTCTTTGCTGGACAATTTCAATAATACTAAAACATAGTTAGTATTATTTGTGATTTTTTTATTATATATAATCTTGCTATATTCCTTTTATTTTCTTAATATATGAACCCCTTTTAATATTTTGTAAAAGCTCTCCTTATTATTTTATTTTTCTCCTTTAGTTATGAATTTCTTACATGATATATTCTTATTTGCTTATCAACTTAACTTTAGTTGGCTCATATTTTGAATAGAAACTTTTATATGTGTAATGATCCTATACCATTATTTGATGCATGAAATATAAAAGACATTGCTATAGTTATTACTACTTCCATTGATTTGGAACATGACAATGTATATATTCTATTGTAATAAACAAAGAGGTTTAAGGTTTTGTATTATGCATATCTACCCTAAGGTTTAGGGTCTTTAATATCTTTAGTCTCCTTTATGGATGTGGTTAAAGATTCAATAGCTAAACATATCGTTTTCTGTTTGGGATATTTGATAGCCTCACCTTTAATACTAGAAAGTTATATCTAGAATATTTCATGGAAAAGAATTGATAAAGATATACTTAAGCACATATAGTTATGATGGTTGGAATTAACAGAGATGTGCTGATGGGATTTGCTATAGGGAAATATTTCTATAAAGTGTTATAGACATCAGATGATGGATCAATAGTATGAGATGGATATTATGTTTGATTTGAGATTTAGATTTGATTGCTTACCAAGATTTAATAGGAAGATGATTTATAACATATAATTATATTTCACAATCTTGAATCTCTAATTAAGGAATTCCTTTCCTAGATATAATACTTCTTCCTATCCATCATCATGGTTAGTACGATGGACTTACTTATTAAAATCTTCTTATTCATTTATCATTCTTCTAAACTCATGGATGAATCCAATGAGTTTGATACAAAGGTACTTCATAACTTTCTCATATCCTTGCTTGGTTGTATTTACTATTCTACTGTTGATAATCTTCCATCCAACTAGTAGTTCCTTCAAACTCTACTCCCAATCTCCCTTAATCCTCCATCACTAATCTTTCTCTAAAGTTTTTCTAATCTTTAAGATGAATAACACTACTTCTATAACTCTATGTTATACTAGCTTTAATTGAATAATATCATCATATATTCTCTTGACTCTAATGGCTCACACTTAAATCCCTGAATTAAATTTATGTGGGTTGTAATAACTACTCTAGGATAGCTTACCTCTACTAGGGTTTCAATCATGTTTTATCCACCAATACCACTTATACATGACATAAGTACTCAACCTTGGTGAATAAGGCTTGATCATTATAATCTTTTGATCCATTATGGTTTAGGTTTCCAGTTGGCTAAACAAGGCTCCATCAATACATACAACATTGCAGTTGTATGATAATTATCTTCTGTTTAGTTCTATTGGGTTAAGAGATATAATTTATTAACTATACCTACTTGATCCAATAGGACTACTCATAGTAACTATCTCCAGACTTCATCCTTGTAATCTTCCTTTTTATCAAGGAAGAATTTAACTCCATCAACTATCTTATTCATTGGATTCTTTTCAATCATTCTTATCAAATAAATGACATCTGAAACTAGCATCACTATTCACCTCTTCTTAGTTGTTTCTTTTTAGACACTTATTTGTAAGCTGTGTTATGATAAAATACTTGATATGTTGGGAATGGATGAATCAATAGTTGATTTCTCAACATTGATTAACAACAAATATTGAAATATAACTCAATAGGGATGATAAGGATTGATATGGAAAGAAAGGTATATGTGAATGATCTAAACTCAGTTTCTTTCTTACTCAATATTGCTTAAGAAGTAGGGTTAGACCTTACCATGATACTCAGGTATATGCAGATGAGATTAAGATATATTGGTTAAATTCATATTTGGTGTTATATCCTTAAATTGGTACTCACGAGTGATTATAATGGATACTATGATATGATCACCTAAAGATCAAATATAAATCATAATGTATTAGGTCTTATCTTTTATTTCATTTGATCTACCTTAGGTTAAATCTCCCTTACCTAAAGTAAGGTTTTAGCAAAGTCCTATTGAAATTTATCGCAGTCAACTTGATGATCTACTTCTTATTTCATCAAGTTAAGAGAAGTTTCAATCACCTTGACAAGTTTTGTTTAAAAGCGCGAAATTTATTCGGATTTTCTATGCATGAATGCAATGCACACATCTGGGTTCAGCATATTTCTAAGCTCTAATGCTAGGATTTTACACATCATTGGCGATGGTTACTAATAAACAGTAGTTAAACCTAGTAGACTACACGACCAACGACAACACCGGCGACGACTCTGACTAATCAGACCAGTCGAACTCTAAGTCATCAGAGGAGTCGGAGGTGTTGGACGACACTGGATCCGACGAGTACAGGTCGTTCCACCGTGGGTCGTCCGACGGGATGGTCGGCGCATTCAACTGCCTGAGGATGAACTCGCACCGTTGATGCTTGTCGATCCGCCTCTCGACGCGGTTCTGCCGCCTGTTTTCCGCCGCCTGGTCTCGCTTGGCGTAGAAGTCCTCCTCGGCGCGGACGTCCTCGGGGAAGCGCTCCGCCCACAGCAAGCGGCGGCGCTCATCTTCCTCGGCGATGAGGAGACGGCGCTGCTGGGCGCGGTGGCGACGACACTCCTCGCTGATGAGATGTGGTGGCGACGCCATCTGTCGCGCATGCTCGGCGGAGCAGACGTCGGGGAAGTTTATCGAGCGCCGTGGGCGGCCGAGGCGCCACGCCGCCACGTCGTACGCACGCGCGGCCTCGTGCTCGGTGTTGAACGTCCCGAGGCCGATGTAGGTGTCGCCGGTGCGGATCTTCGTGTAGAAGTTCCCCGCCGGGCGCGCGCGGACGCCAACTTAGCCGCTTGAGTTGCGACCGCGGCGGGACGGCATCTTGGTCGTCGGTGGCGCCTGGCGCGCAGAGGTGAAGTGGTTGGGGAAAAGGTGGCGCGTGGGGAGAAGAGGATTTTTCGCGGCGGTTGAGTGCGCGGAGTGCGCTAGCGCAGACTGTATATATGGCGCGGGCGATAGCACAAAATGGCGTGCGCGCTAAAAAAATCCCCGCGCGCTGTATCTAGAGCGCGAAGATCCCTCCCGACACGATAAATTAGTGGTTTTTAGCGCGCGGCCCTAAAATAGCGCTCATGTTGGAGAGGCTCTGAGTCACGGCCTACGTACGTGCTACTGCAGATGAGACACACGGTTGGTCGATGGTGCCACTCGTGCGTGAGATGTCCACGTCATGCTGCTGGCTCTGACTCGGCGATGAGTAGTAAATACAATACAGAAAAATAACATGGGAGATGTTCGACGAGACTGAGGTTGGAGCCTGAGATACTTTTGAGCAAGGAGTTTTGTGCAGTCAGTTCACGCAGTGCGTTTGTCCTCTAGCGATTAGCTAGCATTTTTTTGAGCAAGGAGCAAGGAGCAAGGTCCCGTTGGTAATTCATGACAAGGAAGATCGAGGAGTGACGAAGGACGAGCGTTTTCATTTCATTCAGAGCATCAGAACAGCCAAATTCATGGATACACAATCATATAATCAAAAAGTAGGGCTGATCGATCGGATTAGCCAAAATTAACAGAAGCTAAACACACGGTGATGTGCTTCGATCGTTCCCTTCTCCAGCCAGCCCAGGACGCTGCGGGCGCCGCTGCTTCCTGCCTCGCTGCGCCGGAGAGATACCATCATCCCAAAAACTGATGGTTCTTCGGGTCTCGTTTTGGCGGGCGCTCTGGCCGGCCGGTCAGCTCGCCACGGACACCTTCCGGGACTCTCCTCGCTGCCCGCTATGGTACTCCGCTACGGAGGAAGAGTACGGCCGCAGCATCCGGGCCGCGTGCCTTTCGCCGGCGGCGTCCACCCGCATCTGCTTGTGGCGGCACTCGTCGCTGCAGAAGGGGGTGTCACCTCTGTACATGAACACGTCGTTCTCCCGCGCCAGCGGCTTGCCGCAGAGCGCGCACGCGTCCTGCGCGGGCATGCCGCGCTCGCCCACCACCTCGTCGTCGAAGAAGAAAGAGCTGGCTATGGATGCGGCCATGCTATGCGTAGGTAGTTTTCGGGGAGCAGAGGAAAGCTTGGCAGTGGGGTTTGCTGTTGCTGCTGGAGGAAGAGGGGATCTGGAGCGAGCGATGTGAGTTCAGGGAAGCGTAGGCACGGGGTATATATCGTGTTTGCAAGGGGACGGCAAAAGATCTGGCCACGGTCGACTGGAAGTGGAATGCCACACCATTAGGGCCCACACGCCCGGCTCCACCGCGACTACAATGGAGTAGGCGCAACGTCGGCCCGGGTCCACTGGTCGACACAGCAAGCTTTTTTTTTATTGACAATGAGCAAGCTTTAATGGTGTATGCTAAATATCTTCTTATTCATACCAATTACTTTTTTACTTTCTATATGTTGCAAAACCTCTATAAACTACCCACTATGTTCATAAACATAAAACGTGTTTGAGAGTTTATTTAGACTCCAAAAATATCTTATATTTAGAAGAAGAGGTAGGAGTACATTCGAACGTCCTCAACCATCTCCTACTAAGGCCCAGTTCTTTTGAGAGCTTCTCTAAGAAGCCGCCCTCCCCACCAGCTTCCTAGGAAAGCCGGTCTAAAATTTTTTTGAGGCTTTTAAAATAGTTATGGTCAAACAAATTTGGAAGTTTTGCAATTTTTTTGAACCGGCTTTCCTAGGAAGCTGGGATACGGCAGCTTCTAGGAGAAGCCACCAAAAGAACTGGGCCTAAGTAAAATAAAAAAAATCCATAGATTTCTTTTCCAAAAATCACATATGTCAATATTTGAGTCAAGGTGGTGGCAGCAAAAATACACGTCTAGGGTTTCGTTCCCCTTGCCATTGGTCCGCTCCACCTCCGGTGGTCTTTGGTCCTTGGAGGTGTGGCGGACCACGGTTCCTCTTCGGGGGAGGGTTTTTTCATTACTTTTATAGATTGTTTTCGTGTGTCTCTTTCGGGATGACGAGGCAGCGGCAACATCCTAAAGTAAGAATAATATTCTTCCTGCCCTATCCTTGCTCTGGTGGTTTGTCTAGCATCAAAGGAGAACACGTGAAGTCGTGTGTCCGGTGGATATCCTAAGATCTGGTCTATTTTGGTGTTCGTTTATGTGGTTTTAGGTCAGTCTCTTCTGATCTACA
Source organism: Avena sativa (assembly GCA_916181665.1). Lineage (NCBI taxonomy): Eukaryota > Viridiplantae > Streptophyta > Magnoliopsida > Poales > Poaceae > Avena > Avena sativa. Next base: position 374,367,307 of record OV702280.1, read on the forward strand.
GTTCACATCATTGGCGATGATTGTGGCTCCGATGCGCTGGTCTTTTGTGGTCTTACCACGACGACTTCCAGACTGTCTACAAAAAGCTTTACTATGACAAGTTTTGCCTGATTTTGGTGATGGAGAAAATCCCGATTAACCTCATCATAAGCCTTCTCAAAAGTCAAAATCTATTTTGAGAAGAAATCCATCTAACTTTTTTCAATGGAGTACATGGATTGTTCCGTGGAGAAAGAAAACTCCTTCCAAAATGTGTCAGCCAGGCATAAAAGTTGTTTGGGTTGGCCAAATTACATTATGAGCAATACTGCTTAACCGATGAGTGCCTACTTTTGTGAAAACCCTAAAACTTACATTAAGAAGATGAATAGGTCTATATTGTTGAATTTGAATTGCATTTTTTGGAAGACAATAATAGTACCAAAGTTTAGGTGGAAAATAGGTAGGTTCCGTTGACGGAACATGGCAAACATATTCATTAAATCTTGTTTGATAAAGCCCAACAAACATGATAAAACTCTGTTGGAAATCCACCTAGATCAGGAGCTTTATTTTTCTCTATCTCCATTATATCCTCATACACCTCCTATGTCAATTCGGAAGTCAGAATCACATTTTTTTTGGGGGAGACTTGAAGAATATATATCATTTATCTCCGACTTTATGGGAGAAAAAATATTTTTTATGACACTCCAAATAATTTCTTATATATAGTATTCTGTTATATACACTCTAAGACTATCCTCCCCTATAGTTTCATCTTGCTCTAGTTGGAACATATTTTAATGTTTATCATTAGCAATAAGGTCAAAGTATTTTGTATTATTGACCATCCTTACACCACATGCACCAGCAGCTGCTCCAACTTGTGAGCAGCCATGCTGCCACTTGCACTGATACACGTTCGCAGAAAGGATGCTGAGGAACTAGTATAAGGCTGCTCATAATGGGAGTAACATAAGTGATAACATAGATGCCACTAAAAATATGATGTGACATGTTATTAATGAAAAGATAAATAAATAGAATAACATAATATGTTACCATCATGTCATATTTTTTAATACAAAACGAGTCTACAAAATAATACTCTATGTTACTATAGTAAGTTACTACCACTATGAAGATAGTAACTTAGACTAATAACATATGCATGTTACATGTTACTAGTCTAAGTTACTATGCACTATTACCAGAATAAATTGATCCGTTTGACCGGGAGATTGCCACCATGGGTTATCTTATATCGAAGGATGTGCACGTTCCTTGCCAAGGGGGATGCGTCTTGTTGTAGTTGCACGACTCAAGATTCCAGTGGGATTCTGTCTCGTTTCTGTCAGACTAGTCATAGTGGGAGTAATTTAGACTACTCACAGTGGGGAGTAACATAGAGTAGTATCATGCATATATGATGCTACTCTATGTTACTACCTCCATAGTGCGTAGTATCATAGAGGTGCTATCATAGAGAATTTTATTTATTGTTTTGTAGGATCTATAGTAGCACTTCAACTTTGTGGACTAGTTGTCGTATGTAGTAATATGAAATTTTGTTTGCTAGTAAACATGAACAAATTAACGAACAAACTTGAATGGATCAATAAAAATATAAATTCTCATTATGATATTATATATATAAAACATTATTAATATTACATAATTCAAGACTCGTAAATAGTTTGTCCTGGCCCAAACATTTTCCATATATGCTCTATCAAATAAGTTTTTAGAACTCTTTGAGTTGGACGACTACGAATTCTAGCATCTCTTTCAAGTACGTCGGCAAATGTTGGAATGTCACCATGAGTAAATACCGATGGAAGGACAATCGATACGCTTTCTTCCTCATTCAAATCAAGAATATTGGCTGCCTCTTATTTTTCGTCATCAACTATCATGTTGTGTAGTATAATGCAAGCTAGCATAACATGATGGATATCACCCCTGTCATATAAATATGTTGGTTGCCGTAAAATGGACCATCGGGCCTGGAGCACCCCAAATGCACGTTCCACATCCTTCCTTTTTCCTTCTTGATGTTGGGCAAACAACTTGTGCTTCGGTGTTTGAGCCGTCGGTATGGAATTTACAAATGTCGCCCACTTTGGGTATATTCCATCTACAAGATAATAGCCTTGTTGATATTGCTTCCTGTTGACGCTATAGTTCACCCGAGGAGATTTCCCTTTCAGTTGCTCAACAAACAATGGTGATTGATTAAGCACGTTGATGTCGTTGTCGCATCCGGCAAGACCGAAAAAAGCAATGCCATATCAAAAGATCCCGAGAAGCAACCGCCTCCAAAATAAGAGTAGGAGCACCTTTAAACCCGTTGGTAATTGTCTCCTACAAGACAAGAGACATTTCTCCCAATTCCGGTGCATACAATCGAGGCTTCCCAACATGCCAGGAAACCCTCGACTCTCTCCAACATCAAGTGAGCGATGCACATCATCGACATTGGGTCGTCGCATATAATCATCACCGAATATATGAATCACACCTTCGACAAAAAGCTTTAAGCACTTAACTGGAGTGGACTCGGCGATCTTGAGATACTCATCGAGTGCGTCCACCGGAGTACCATATGCCAATTGCCGAATAGCCGATGTGCATTTTTGCAGCGGAGAGAGCCTATCACGGTCAAGAGCATCCTTCCTTTGTGTGAACTCTGGAGACCACTCTCCTAGTGCATGCACAATGCGCTCGAAGAGGGCTCTTCTCATCCGGAATCTTCTACGAAATACTTTGTGAGAGTAGAGCACATAAATAGTCTCGTACTAACTGCGCAGCGGCTGCTTCACGTGGTATGTCCACGTAACTCCTCGGACCACGTCTCCTTGATCTTCCAGGCCTTCCTTTACTTCTGCTGCTATCTCCTTGGCGAACGAGTCTAACATGTCTTTATGAACAAGGTAGTCATCTAGCGTGTAGAAGGAAGAAGGATCAATGATGTTGGTTTTATCTTTCATGGCATCTACTTCAGCTACTTGCGTACTATTGGACATCTTGTGGAAGAGTGCAAGAAGTGGATCACCATGAAGGTATGTGAATGGAGCAGGCTTGCATATATAGGGTGTGAAACGCAGAAATGAAACGATTCAGTTATCACAAAATTAACATCGAAAAGGTAACTGGCCAAATACCAAACCATTACGAGTTCACATAGCTGAAAAGTCACGTTACATAGCTGGCCAGACAACAAACCATCACGTTCACAAAACACCATCACGTTCACACAGTTACGATAAAAAACCCAAGGTAGCAAACCATCACGTTCACATAGCTCACATGAATCATGCAGTAGCTATTCCCACTAATCACCTTGTCAAATAGTCCACAAAGAAAATGTGTCAGTGCACTAAAGAAGATGTAGGCTGACTAAAATCTAGTATATGCAGATGATGTTTGAAAAGCATACTAGTAATGAATTAACTGGCTATTTTTCCATGCATAATATATGACAGCACCGAGCAGCATAGTTATGAAAAGCAGACTAGTTATGTATACCGATTGATGATATGACAACACCCAACAACATATTGTACTTCATAGTTTCATGTGAAATACCATATTGTACATGGATATATGAGAATTTGTCTTATACGTGATTTTCCATCAGAAAATTGCGTGGACTCCATACTCTTCAAAGCTTTAAGCCACCCAACTATTGCATAATCATCCATAAGAGACGTGTCAGCTAAGAGCAGATTTTGATAAACATCCAATATCTTTGTCTTGTTGGTGATCTTTGCGGTTTCAAGCTGTTGATTAGAAAGAAACACCTGGGTCTCCATCACCTTTTGGCGCTCCTCCATAGACAGATTATTAAACTCAATGAATTTGTCTCACTTCTCCTAGCTCATGAGAGACTTCTTCTGCCTTGACTTTACAGCACGTTCATCTTTGGCCTTAACACGACCAGCTAGTGGCCTCTTCTCATCCTCAAATTGAACACATTTGATGTGAGATTGGTTCCCTCAGATGGACTCTTCCCATCTTTCGTTGTCATTTTGTTGTAACATGGTAGCCATTTTCCATCATTCCTAAGCTTTACCCACATTGTTAAGTGTTGGAACGGATGGCCATATCTGGCTTCATACTTCTCCAAGGCCATTGTTTCTAGGTCCATGGTGTTGAAACCACTATGATACACACCATTCACAACAGTCCACTCACCATGGAAAGCACCGAGCCTTTTCTTGGTCCTTTGCCACTCTTGCTTCAACTGATTGTGCTCTCTCTTTCGATTACCTAGTGCAGTACTGTTCTATAGAGCAGCAATTTCATCCCAGAACTTCTCACCCTTCTTACCATTCCCATCACTTGGATCAATTGAACATTCCAACCAAGCGTTTGCCTAGATTGTGAACATTTAATTTAGTTCAGACTAACAAGCTACATGAATTTAAATACAAATAAAAAGGATTTGAGAAAGAATAACATTACCAATTGTACATGTTCCTCGGGTGTATAGGCGAGGCATTGTGCATTCCTTTCTCTCGGTTCATCGTCATCAACATTGATGACAACCCTCTTCATTTTGGAAGAAGTTGAATTCACTTTCTTAGGAGCAAACTAAGATGCAGCTTTAGGGTGTGGTGGTGGTGGTGGTGGAGTTGAAAAGGAATCATATGGCGAAGTACCAACAAAGTGCAAATTCTCCATTGGTTGGTTTCCTTGTTCATGATGGTGCATTGACGGTGACCGGAAATTATACATATGCATTGGTAGGATTTGTCTAAAAGTAAGCAAACCTTCAGGTGCATGGGTATACGCTGGCCTCCTATTACAAGTATTATACTTCATGAATGAAACATATGACAATGGACATACCAAAATTACATGGTAGGCATATCATGACAATTTGAAACCAAACCATAGCATCACAATTTTAAAGGTTTCTTACAAAAATTTACAAAACACAACTATACTCACAAATATCAAGTGTTCTTTCTAATGTTTTACAAGAACATGAAACTACACTAATAATTGGGAAACTAACAAGCTGCATGTCTACAGTGCTGAAATAGGTGATTATCATCTAGCAAAATTAGTGAAATTACCATTGAAAGGGGTTGGTGGAGGAGCCTGTTGGGGCGCAGGGGTAGAAGTGTTGTGGCGTTGAGGGGTTCGCGGAGGTGCTTGCTGGGTGCCGGGGTAGAATTGTGGTGGTGGAAAGGAATTGCCACATGAGCTCATTGGGGCACCGTTGAACTACTGCGGTGGCGGGGTAGCCAACGGCCGAACTGAATCCGTCTCATCACGGGCTTGGGATCTGGCCATGATCCGTGGGGTGTCGCTGACCGCCGCTGCCGTCGGCAAGCGGGACAGAGGGCAGAGCCGGGGGATGGAGGTTGCAGGGGCGGGAGGGGGAGTTGGAGGCGACAGGGGTGGGAGCGGGAGATGGAGGCGCTACGTGAGAGAAGGATGTGGCGGGAGGGTGGGAGCGGGAGGACAAGAGAATGAGGGCGGGAGCAGGAGGGCGGGAGTGGAGGCGGGAGATGGTGGTGCTGGGTGCGAGCAGGAGGCGGAGGAGGAAGGAGTTGGGGATCGGGATATGCCGCACGAGATCGATCTGTTGTGTATTTTTGTCGAGCCCGACGCTATGGTACCGTATCATGAGTAGATACTCTATTCCTCTCTCTCCTACTTAATCACCTGCCACATCAGCATATTAGTCAAACTAGACTACATGATACAGGCTAAGATACCAGCCTTGGGGTTAGTCTTAGCTAGTAACATGCATGTATATACAATATGAAAGGCAAATTGGTGATATATCATGATAATTTATAAAGAAAGAGGGGGAGGTAGTAACTTAGCTAACATCACACATACCAAAAAGTCTACAATCTAATTAATTAGGTCTTGCATGGCATCGTATATATGTTCTTATTCACTATAAAGATAATAACATTAACTAGTAACATGTACAAGTTACTAGTCTTAGTTACTTAGCACTATGACCCACGTGAGCAGAGTTCTTCCTCGCTGGGGCGACGTTATCGTTGAAGCCTTCAAATAGTACCGTCGTCAGAGGATCACCATTTGATGTATATAACGGTTGGCTCATCCGTTGTGTGTGTGTGGTACATCACCAAGACCCATGGAATTTCGCTTTAGAAACGATGTGTTGGCTGCTGCATATGAAGTGAGTCATGGCCTACGATGTACTTCATTCGTTTTAAAATATAAGATATTTTAGGTTTATAAGAAAAATGTATTTAGACTTATTTTAGTGTATAGATTTACTTTAAATCCGAGCGAAAGAAGTCTAGATATATTTACTCTACGAAATTAAAATATTTTATATTTTGAGGAATACACGGTTGGTCGATGGTGGCACTCGTGCGTGAGATGTCCGCGTCATGCTGCTGGCTCTGACTCGGCGATGAGTAGTACAGTCCAGAAAAAATAACATGGGAGATGTTCGACGAGTCTGACGTTGGAGCCAACCTGATACTTTAATCACGTCGTTCAAGCAGTGGGGAGTCTTTCTGCGTTTGTCCTCTAGCGATGAGCTAGCGAACGTAGTAATGTCTTGAACACAGCCTACCGTCTAAAAAACAGGCAAAGTCCGGTTAGCAATTTGACAAGAAAAGAAACATTGGGGACTGACGAACGACAAGTGTTGTCATTTCATTCAGAGCAACAGAACAGCCAAATTCATGGATACACAATCATATAATCACAAATTAGGGCTGATCGATCGGATTAGCCAAAATTAACAGAAGCTAAACACACGGCGATGTGCTTCGATCGTTTTCTTTCTCCAACGCTGCGAGCGCCGCTGCTTCCAGCCTCGCTGGACACGAAGGACAGCGCCTGGTGCCCAAGAGCTAGCGCCGGAGAGATACCATCATCCCAAAAACTGATGGTTCTTCTGATCTCGTTTTGGCGGGCGCTCTGGCCGGCCGGTCAGCTCGCCACGGACACCTTCCCGGACTCTCCTCGCTGCCCACGGTGGGACTCCGTCACGGAGGAAGAGTACGGCCGCAGCATCCGGGCCGCGTGCCTTTCGCCGGCGGCGTCCACCCGCATCTGCTTGTGCCGGCACTCGTCGCTGCAGTAGGGGGTGTCCCCTCTGTACATGAACACGTCGTTCTCTCACGCCAGCGGCTTGCCGCAGAGCGCGCACGCGTCCTGCGCGGGCATGCCGCGCTCGTCCACCAGCTCGTTGTCGAAGAAGAAAGCGCTAGCTACAGATGCCGCCATGGTATATCAGTCTAGGTGGTTTGGGACGAGCAGACTGCAGAGCAGAGAGCTTCGTAGTGCGTTTGCTGCTGGAGGAAGAGGGGATCTGGAGTGAGCGTTGTGAGTTGAGGGATGCGTAGGCACAGGGTATATATTGTGCTTGCAAGCGGACGGCAAAAGATCTGGCCACGGTTCGATTTGGGCCCACACAGGCACACACCCGGCTCCACAGCGAGGACACAATGGAAACGATACAATGTAGGCTCAACGTCGACCGGGGTCCAGTGGTCGACATAGCTCTTGAACATGCTTTAATGGTGTTTGCTAAATATCTTCTTATTCCCCGCAAAAGAATATCTTCTTGTTTTGCAATAAGTGCACACATCTTAATTATTAATTTGTATGTTACAAACCGTTAAAAATGTAAATTATGTACATTGAAAGGTCCTCAACAATCAAAGGAGAGAGAAGCGACGGTAAGGCAGTGGCTCAAACCCATTTAGCGTTCTTTTCCTCTACCGGCAACGCTATAGCCACGTTCCGTCTCCAACGGCGTTAGGGCCTTGGAGACGTGCGGACCATGGCCTCTCGCCGGTAGAAAGTCTCGTCTTTTGATTAGACTACTTTCAGTTTCTTCTTTAGTATGTTGAGGTGGTGTTTACTCCTGGAGTTAGAATAAAGTACTATGTGCCCTATCCTCACTTTGGTGATGCGTCTAGCATCGACGGAGCACGTATGAAATCATGTGTCCGACAGATCTCTTATGACCTGGTTGTTTTTCGTATTCGTTGGTGTGTTTTGAAGTCAGTCTTTTCCGATCAACGTTTGTCATCTTCGACGATGGTTGCTGCTCTGGTGCGTTGGTCCTTTGGGGTCCTTAGCACAACGATTTCCAAATCTTGCTAATACAACAAGCTCTGTGGAATTATTGATCCCTATATTTTTTGTTGTTAATTGATCTGACTCTCGCGAGGGTATATATATTGGTACACGGTTTAGGTGGATATTTGGAGTACAAGATGATGTAGAGTCGTATTCTATCTCTACATGTATACGTATGTATTCTAATATCCCCCTCAGACCTAGAAGGAGCGAAGCAAACGTTTCTGACTGGATTTTAAGTCCGACGTCTTCTTCACCTTGTCATCATCAAATGTGTCTCTGATGATCATGGTCAGCACCTAGGGGCGATGATTGCGTCCCCTGCTAGTGCATGTCTTCTCTCCCGCAATCATAGCGGGAGTGTTGTTGACGCAGGTGATGATGCGGACGCTGTTGACTGGAGTAGTTGTAGACGTTGTTGTTGGTATTGATGTCTAGGTAGGTGATCGTGATGTAGCCGTGGTCGAGGTGGGTGTGGTCGATGTCGTACTCGTCGTATGTTGTATAGCCGTCAGTGCTGGAGGCACAAAAAATTCTGATTTTTCCGGAGCTATAGTTGTGGATATTTTGCATCCTGTAGAGGTAGCATCGGGGACAGGGGCGTCTTGCGGGCGCGGTTCATAGGTGAGACCAGAACTTTTGCCAAGACTGGAAGAAGTCACCGAGCACACAAGGTTTTGCCGGAACTGTATGCATAGTCATAAGTCATCACAATTGTGACGTCGGATTATCGATACAGACTTAGTCGTCGGAAGCGGTCGACGCTTTTGTTGGGGTCATGGATGCGTCCATGTCGTAGTCGTGACTTGCAATTGTACTGTTAGAGGGAATTGTAGACGTATGTCCATCATGTGGACGGTATATCGACGGTGTCGGTGTTTTGACAAATATGTTGGTGAAGACCATGTTGATGTAGACCTTGGCGATGGTGTGTTGACGATGAAGGATATGTTGATGGAGAAGCAGGCGTAACATAGAGCATCGCTTGAAGGCGTTCCTTGTGGCGGCCATGGTGTCGAAGCCTTGCTCGTAGTTTGTTGGTATCGTACAACTTGATGTAGTTGTTCGGATCGTTGTAGTCTGGCTTGGTGCGTGTAGGCTGCCGCTGATCGTTGTATGTTTCGTATAGGCATGCTTGAGTCATCGGGGTCGTGGAAGTGTGGAACTCGATCCGATCTTTTTTTACATGTACGTGAGCATGCACAGCCGATAGAGATCCACCTTGATCGTGAGACTATGGGACTCAGAGCACCTCCACTCGTTCGGCGTTTCCAGGCCGAAATCCTGCGCTATTTAGCACCAGATGGATATAACTTTCGGTATGAGAACAGCAAGTTTCTCACTCGTGTTCCCAGTCGTGATTCCCAATTCAGGAAAAATCAACAACATTTTGCCCGAATTCAGCTCAAATTCACAAAGCCTGGCATAAATATGATTACAGAGTATTGTTCGGCATAGTTCGACATGAAATTAAACACAATAAATTTCAGCGTAGTACGCCATAGACTAAAATATAACATAGTTCGGCCAGATCATGTTTGGCTTCTATGTGTTGCTCTTACGTATCCATATGTGCTCAACCGATTATCCTGTAGCTTTTGATGCACTGGCGGGTTTCGGATCTCCTAACGCATGACGATAAAGGCAGTCCACGCCTGGTGATCAGCCTCTACAAGAGGCCTCTGTCTATAATATGGCTTGTCCTGCTCGACCAAATCCATTGGATGCTTCCATTCATCCTTGATGATCATGTTGTGCAAAGTCACACAACAGTTCATCACTTTCCACATCTGATCTTTCGACCAGATCATAGAAGGAAACCACACAACTGCAGCCTCTATTGGAGCATACCAAATGCGCTCTCCATGTCCTTCCTGCAAGCTTCATGTTCCTTGGCAAAGTGAGCATGCTTGAGGAGCATCGGGATTGAGATAATCTTCATAAATGTTGTCTATCTTGGATATATGCCATATGCAAGATAGTATCCCTTGTTGTTGTGGTGCCCGTTGATCTCAAATTCCATAGGGGAGCATGACCCTCAACAATCCAAAGATCATCTATAGCAACTGCCTCGAGTATCATAGTGCAACCTCCTTTGTGGATTTTGTACATTCCTTGTCAAGCAACTGGACAATTTTTCCAGTGCCAATACATGTAGTCTATGCTTCCAAGCATCTCAGAGAATCCTCTATTTTCATTGACTGCGATGGTCTGAGCAGTGTCTTCAGCATTGGGTGTTATCAAGTATTGTGGCCCAAACACTGCAATCACTGCTCTACAAAACATGTACAAGCAATCGATGACGGTGGAATCGGCCATGCGTAGATAGTCATTGACACTGTTAGTCGGAGCTCTGTATGCAAGCAACCCTATTGCCACTATGCACTTATACAGTGAGGAAAACCCTACCATGACGGTATAGTCCTTCTTGCATACGAAATAGGGGTTGAACTCCTAGATGGCATGCATGATCTCGAGGAAGATTTTCCGGCTCATCATGAAACATCGTCCAAACACGGACTCTTCGTGCAGCGACTCGTCAGCGAAGTAGTCGGTGTACAACATGCAGTGGCCCTCCATTCGATGTCTTGCTTTGCCCTTCCGCCGAGCCTCCACGCTTCGGCGCTGCAGTATGCATGTACAACCAGGCCATAGAGGCGAGGATCTGCATGTGCTCTTCATCTTCGGCGGCCGCGACTGTCTCTTCCTATAGCAACAGGGCAAACATCTCCTCGTTGTTAGAGTCCATGGCCGAACCAGCAAAATGATGAACACTTCGCAGGCGAGGTGGGTGGATCTAGGGACGAAGGAGGGTTGGGCGAAGGTTGGAGAAGGAGAAACAAATCCTAGGCCGAGGGGAAGGAATGCGGTCGTAGTGTTGGACCTTTTTATAGGCATGGATTAGGCTAGGCAGGGCGGGGCTTCGCCGGCGATGACATGGCAGCGAGGGGGCACTTGGGGGGGAAGATCTGTGTCGCGGGAGAGCTGAATCGCTATGGGGAATGGGTTGTATCACCGACAGGGTTGTCCCACCTTTTTCACTTCACCCGACGTTCCCAGGCGGTTTCTGGCGCCCCGGATTCGGGCTAAAAACCCCGGATGTAAAATTGGCCAAATCCGGAGAAAACAGGGTGTCTACAAACGCGAATGGACAATTTTTGTTGTCCGGATGAAAAAAATGCCCTGGAGAGGTGATGTGGCTTATAACCAATTTTGTGGCCAAATCTTCATATGTTCGAGGGGATTTAGGGGAGGAGAGCGAATAACACGATCAACACATGAGGGGAATCGAAGATTCAAACGCACACCACACCCAAATCGGTTTGCTCTCATTGGCCCGAACCACCAACCCAATAGTATCACAGGGGAGAGACGAAAGGTAGAATCCCTTGCGAGAGATTGGATAGCTCTTGATAGAATCACACATAGGGAGAGAGTAGCAACCCAGTAGAGTCCCAAAGGGGAGAGACCAAGCACTACTACAATCCATACATGAGCGAGATCAAGAACTAGAAGACCGCCTTGACGACTTCAATTAAGAAGGCCTTGATACAACTCATAGATAATATAATGAGAGGGGGTTCCCATCTAGGGTTTGGCCTAAGCCATGAGTCTCAACTCAATCCATCATCATCTCTACCTAGACCTAAGCCACACGGGGATATATATTACTTTGGGCGAAGTGGTAGGTGGGGGAATATTCCTGGGCATCAAACCCTAAATAGTGCGTAGACTGGACATTTCGAAGGCCAAGTCGGCGGTGCAGGGTTGGGAGCCGGATGGGGCGGCGGCTAAGTTGGCGAGCCGGGCGGTGCACCGGATGCTTCGGTGCAGCGCCGGTTCATCCGTGGGCTTCTGGATGAGCGTACTAGCGCGTCTTTCGGCGTGGCTCTAGACTGATCAGGCGGCGCCAGGCCTGGCGCCGGAAGCCTTCTCTCGCCATCTCGTCCATGCCTCGATGATGTCGGCCTTGAGTACTTGAGCATCCTTGTCTCCTCTTAGCATCATTGTCATGGGTCTAGTCATAAAATAGTCACTTGGCTCAAGCAGGATCCCATTCACGTGATTACAAAAGGAAGATAAGATATGGAAGGAATTCATGTTTGTAGGAACGGTTGATGTAGTATGATGTGGACCATCGATGATTTCCGTATGTTGGCCTACATGAAGAGGTCCTCTTGAGAATGCGAGCGAAGATGCGCTAAACTGTTTGACTGAGAGATTGCACCAGGGGTTATCTTATCTCGAAGGATGTGCACCTTCCTTACCAAGGGGTGATGCACCTTGTTGCAATTGCACGGCTCAAGATTCCAGTGAGATTCCATGTCTCGTTTCTGGTCAGGCTCACGCACGCGGAGTTCTTCTTTAAGGCCAAGGACTATAAACACTTCCTCGAGGCTCGAGATGCTCTCAGTTAGTCATTTTGTGTAACGTGGCTTAACACTAAAGCATTGCACGTCATTACTGGAGCCTGCAAATAATATCGTCAGAGGATTACCATTTTCGACTTGATGAGCGGTGACCATCGATCGACAGAAGTTAATTACCAGGACCCCGGAGTGCATGGTACATCAGCAAGACGCACTGTGATTAAAACATTACTTATATTGAATCTACAAAACTTACGTCTTCCAAGGGCCACACACTCTCTCATCTCTCCTCTCGTGAAGAAAAGGCACTGCTGCCATCTGCGCATCATTTTCACCGTCTACGATCGGAAATCCTCGTCTACTCAGCTTGCCGCTCTGGTGGCGGTAGGGGGTAAGAGAAACTCCAACAGCTTATCTATAAATGGATAAGAGAAGCTCCAACCGCTTTTTTAGGTAAGATGGAGCAAAAACATAGCTCCAACAGCTTACCTAAAAGTGGCCTCCCACTAATTTTTGGGGTAATCATCCATTTTTTGCCTCTTCCTACCCATATATTAGTAGATGGACACAATTTTGGGTAAGAGCTACCTCCTACCCATATATTGCCACATCAGCAAAAACACACGCGGGAGAGAACTAACCACCCAATCGGATATTTACGCTCATCCGGCCGCACTGGCTCGACCGCGTCGTCGCTCGCCGCCGTTGCTCCGGACGCCTGCGCGCCATGGACGACCTCCCCCGAGCCCTCCCGCCCTTCTCCCAAATCACGGGTGGCCTCCTTCTGTAATCGAGACGGATCGCTGAGTTCCTGCGAGGACGCCACCGCCAAATTACTGTCATGTCGAGGTCCCATGCACCGCCTCCCTCCTCATATGTCACCAGCGCAACCCACTGTGGTGAACTGCTAGGCTCGATTCGGCCGCAGACGGGGCTAGGCGTGGCTGGGCACGGTCGGGAGTCGACGAGCCTAGCAGGGCTGTGCGGGGGCGGCGGGACCGAGTGCGGTCGTCAGAGGTCGACGGGGCGATGCAGTGGCTGGGCTGGGCGTCGGTGGGGGGTTGGGGTTGGATAGGTTGGGGAAGAAGTAAAAAGGGAAAAAATGGAGAGAAAAAGTCCCACTGACATGTGGATCCTACATGCATAGCAAATTTTAGGTAACCTCATGCGGGTAAGCTAGAAAAGCTAAAACGTTTTTGCTTACCTATACCCTCTCTCCTCTTAGCTATACCAAATATGGGTAAGATGGGATAGGTAAGTTGTTGGCCTCGATCCTGCGCTCGACGTTGTAGAAGGCCCTAATGTTAGACTTTGATCGACCGGCATCGAAACTATGGTTTCTATGGCAACATTGTGCGGGATAAAAAATAAGGTATACTCTCCTCCTTGTCCACCTCGTTGGCGGTGAGGCACTGAGGAGGGCGGAAATTCGACTGGTCGCTGCTTTCATGGAGTGATTGATCTTGTCCAGTCTATGTGAGACAAAAGCTTTGCCTCTATCATTAATTAAGAAGAAAATGCTCAGTTTTTTAGGAGAAAACCGAGCAAAAACCTACAACAACTAAGTCAAGCCCACTCAAACACCAACAATACAAAGGCAATGCCCACGCACACCGACAACCAAGCCTAAGAAAAGACTCACGGAGCCTAAGAAAAGACTTATAGAGTTTGCATGTGTTATACTTTTGGTGTTTGAAGATTTTGGATCAATTCATGTGTTTAACAGGGGTACGTGCATGAAGAATTTCTGACTGTCATTAACAACGTCAGGCCGGCTGGGTGCGGCAACAGCGACGCATCGGCGGCTCGCTCCGGTGGCAGTAGTGTTTGTTAGTTCGTCTAAGGAAGTCGATGCATTTTTATTATCGAATTTGCTAGTTTTCAGGTGTCCGAGAACTTCTTAGGTCTCAGTGACCTCTCTCGTCATTGGATTTACCTCGCGATTCATGCAACGTGAGACTTCCACATGAGTTACAACTAGGTTGTAACTGGGATTTTAATAAATTACAACTAGATTGCAATAAAAAATTAATAGAAATTATATAAGTTACAAACTAGTTGCAACCGAGAATTAACACAAATAATAGAACAATGTCAGCGATTTAGACATAAGAAGTTGTAAGTCACCTTATATCTGGGCACTCCCTTTTATTATATTTGTTGTGCCCTGTACTTCCAACTCTTTCTCGATAAAAAGAAAAGACGCACTGTGATTTCAAGTCGGCCGTGCATGATGTGTGGTGTTGGCTGCTGCCTATGCAGTGACTCACGGCCTACGTGGTGATGACACACACGGTTGGTCGATGGTGCCACTCGTGCGTGAGATGTCCGCGTCATGCTGCTGGCTCTGACTCGGCGATGAGTAGTAAGTAAATACAGAAAGTCGAGTCTGATGTTGGAGGCCGAGATACTTTAATCTCGTCCGCTGTAGCGTTTTGTGCAGTGAGTTCACGCATGCACTGGGAGTTCTGTGCGTTTGTCCTCTAGCGATTAGCAACGCCTTTGTTTGGAGTAGCATTTCTTGAGCAAGGAGCAAAGTCCGGTTGGTAATTCATGACAAGAAAGATCAAAGGACGAGTGTTGTCATTTCATTCAGAGCAACAGAACAGCCAAATTCATGGATACACAATCATATACTAGGTCGGATTAGCCAAGAGGCTGCGGGCGCTGGCTTCCTGCCTCGCTGCCCGCTAGACAGCACCCGACGAGCGCCGGAGAGATATCATCATCCCAAAATTGATGGTTCTCCTCCAGATCTCGCTGGGGTTCTGGCCGGTCAGCTCGCGACGGACACGTTCCCGGACTCTCCTCGCTGCCCACGGTGGGACTCCGTCACGGAGGACGAGTACGGCCGCATCCTCCGGGCCGCGTGCCTTTCGCCGGCGGCGTCGACCCGCATCTGCTTGTGGCGGCACTCGTCGCTGCAGAAGGGGGTGTCCCCTCTGTACATGAACACGTCGTTCTCCCGAGCCAGCGGCTTGCCGCAGAGCGCGCACGCGTCCTGCGCGGGCATGCCGCGCTCGCCCACCAGCTCTTCGTCGAAAAAGAAAGAGCTCGCTACGGATGCTGCCATGCTATGAGTAGGTGCTTTTGCTGCTGGAGGAAGAGGGGATCTGGAGCGAGCGTTGTGAGTTCAGGGAAGCGTAGGCGCGGGGTATATATCGTGCTTGCAAGCGGACGGCAAAAGATCTCGGCACGGTTCGACTTGCCCCGCCCTATGGCCCACACGCCCGGCTCCACCGCGGGGGACAATGGAAAGGAATTGCACAATGTACACGCAACGTCGTCCGGGGTCTGAGAGTGGTCGACATAGCTCTTGAACATGCTTTAATGGTGTTTGCTAAATATCTTCTTAATCCCCGCAAAAGAATATCTTCTTTATTTTGCTATAAGTGCACACATCTTAATTATTAATTTGTACTCCTTCCGTTTCAAAATATAAGATGTTTTAGCTTTGAAAGAAATGTATCTAGACTATTTTTAGTATGTAGGTTCGTAGAGATTCACTTCGAACCTACACACTAAAAATAGTCTAGATACATTTCTTTCACAAAGTTAAAACATCTTATATTATGAAACGGAGAAAGTATGTTACAAAACCGTTTTAAAAAAATGTAAATTATCAAAGGTCGACAACCATCTACAAGTAAGTGAAAACAAACAATACATTTTACAGATTTATTTTCCAATAATCAAATATGTCAATGTTAGAGTCTTCAAGTGTTCCTATTTTTTTTAGGCAAAAAAATTGCCCCCTGCAAAATTGGCAAGTCTAGTAACAAAAAGTGTCAATAAAAGCATTGGAAATATTTACTCTTCGTGGCAACATAAAAATGCTTATTTTTTACATAAAATCTAGAGGTAACATAAAAGTCTCTTGTGTATATCAAGGGAAATATAAACTTTTAACACATGGAAGGTTTTTTTTATTACTACTCATCTGCGTGCTAACTACTAATGACCGAACCAGTTCGTCGGGAGTCAAAACGCCTCTCTCTCGTGTAAAACTATAAGCAACGCTACCAAAGGACTTTGCTACCGGGCATGAGGTTCGCTCTACAACAACATGTACAAACATGACACACCTTCACATCGCCACAACCTATTTACATGTTTTTTTATCTCGTTCTTTCAAGCTGCAGTCAAACATTGATGTGTGCATCACTCATAATTTTCTCAATCATTGTCTCCCTCCAAAGTCTCGTTCTTCCCCTCCAGTAGGGGGCAAATGATAATATTTGAATGTTGGGGGGAGGGGGCTAATAACTCAAAAAATTCCCATCTAAACCCCTAAAATATATAATTTTCTTTACTGATTATTCCATGTATGTGGGGGGAGGGGGCGGCCCCCTCTAACTTTTACATTGCTCCGCCACTGGCCTCCAGCATGCCGACCAACCTTCTCCTACCTCATCCTCCCCATTCTTTTTTTAAACAAGGGTTAAAGTTTTGCCAAGATCAATTAATTAAGAAAGAAGAGTACTAGACAAATAAGGTCCAAGTGTCTAAATATACAAAAGCCTACTCTAGCGGCATCAAATTACTCATGCATTTTGTGCCCGCTAACACTCACACACTAGTCTCACTCTTAATCCTTTCTAAAGCCACCGGGGGGGGGGGGGGGGGGGGCATGTTTGTTTTTGAACACTCGGGCGTTGCGCTCGTTCCAAACATCCCAAGCAACAAGTAGCGTCTACCCGGCCCCATTCCATGTCAACCTTTCTCCTTCGTCCCACACATCCATGCGCTCCTCCTTCATAGGTGATGGGGAGCATGTTTCAGTTATTAATTGTCTTTTATTTATCTCTGAATTCAAGAGGGTCTCGTATTGCACAACATTAATCTTCTACTCGCTCAGTTTCAAAATATTAGATGTTTTAGTTTTGTGAAGTAAATGTATCTAGACTTCTTTTAATATTTTAAAACGGAGGAAGTAGTTGATATCTTGGGGATCAAATAATTTTGAACATGCATCGGCATATGATTAGACAGCTTGGTTTAAACTAGTGTGAACTCTTATTTCTGTTTTTTTTTTGACAAGATTTTACTTCTGATACTCGCCGGTTTTCAAAGAATAAATAGTACTACGGCCTATTGTTTCATGGTCTGTAGTATAGTCGCACACGGTACAAATTTCAAAAATTTTGTGGTGTGTTTTGAATTGCAAAGTGTAAAGCCAAGTTATACTTGGCGTCTCCTTTTGCTTGGACGGATGTGAAACACCTTTTTCTAAGGCAAAGCTCTTTACCGAGTACCGGGAAAATGCACATGACAAAATCTTTATTAGACTTTTTTGATGTGTACTTTTTTCCATGTGTAATACACGGCAAAGAGCTTTGCAATGTGTATTTTTCTCTTTGCCGTGTTTTTTGTCAAGATGTTAAAATTGCCGTCTCCCATAGTGCAGAGTTCGGCCATGGAAGGCACTTCCTCGAGATCTGCTCTCAGTTTGTGTAATGGGACTTAGCCTTCAAGCACGTCACCATTGGCAATGGAGCATGCAAATAATATTGTCAGAGAGATCACCATTTTCGACGTGAGAATTAGTAAACATCAATAGCACTACTGAAAAATAGGTCTTCGGTTCGATCTACACAAAGTCAGCAGTCCCGGGCCGTGGCTCTCCAGCGGCTAGAAATGGTCGTAGCCATGGGCCGGACTAGACCTCTAGTCTCGGTCCGTAATACGGTCCAGGACTAATAACCTGGAGCAGGTCAGCTGCTCTTTTCGACACTATTAGTCTCGGGTCGTATCACGGTCCGGGACTAGTTGTCCCTCATTATATATACAGCTTCGTGTTCACCTGCCCTAACCATATGGTGGCCATTTTACTCAAAGAAGCAAGCCGAGTTTATGCCATTTTTTTTCCTCAAGATTTAGTTTGCAACCCCTAAATCCAAAGTTCTAAAAGATTAGAACTTCATTATTTCATCTCTTATTGCTACTTTAGCTCTATAATGCTCTAGAAGTATAGAGATATTATTGCTACTTTAGCTCTATAATGCTCTGGAAGTATAGAGATATGGATCAATGCATGCATGCTCTAAAAGTAGAAGGATTTTGATATGTGTAACAAATTTTGATTAGACACATAGTTACTGAAAATTGAAATGTGTAATTTTAGAGTTTTAGAGCTTAGAATGGAATGAGGTTTTCACTGATAGAACAATAATAAAAAACTCCACATTTATCATGTTAATTGTTTTCTCCAATTCACAAATTGGTGCATGTAAATTTTACAAAATTCAAAATTAATCCTCTAGAAGCTCTCATTATAACTTGTAATAATTTTATCATGTTGTGTAATGGTTTTTGATATACTTTTACTATAATGCAGATGGTCCGGAAATGGATGTACGGTACTTCCCGACGCTCTGGAGAGTTCATTAATGGCGTGCATGAATTCATCCGTGTTAGTGATGCAAACAAGCGCAATGGTTTTGTATTCTGTCCATGTAGTGGATGTAGGAATCAGAAGGATTACTCTGACTCAAAAAACCTTCACAACCACCTGTTGAAGTCCGGCTTCATGTCCAGTTATAATTGCTGGACCAAGCACGGAGAGAGAGAGGGGTTATAATGGAAGACAATGAAGAAGAGGAGGATAACAACTATCATGGTTTCCCTGAGTACGGAGATAATTCCATGGGGAATGCTGAAGGCGAGGATGAAGAAGAGACACATGATGAACCCGCTGATGATCTTGGTCGGACCATTGCCGATGCACGAAGAGACTGTGAAAATGAAAAGGAGAGGGAGAAGTTCAATCACATGTTAGAGGATCACAAAAAGTTATTATACCCAAATGCGAAAATGGTCTGAAAAAGCTGGGCAGCATACTAGAATTGTTGTGATGGAAGACAGAGTGTTCTATACCTGATTCCTCATTTGAAAAGTTGCTGAAAATGATAAAGAACATGCTTCCAAAAGATAACGTATTGTTCGCCAGTACGTACTAAGCAAATAAGGTTGTCTGCCCTCTAGGTTTAGAGGTTCAGAAGATATATGCATGCCCTAATGACTGTATCCTCTACCGCGGTCAGGAGTACGAGAATTTGGATGCATGCCCGGTATGCACTTCACTTCGATATAAGATCAGACGAGATGACCCTGGTGATGTTGAGGGCGAGCCCCCCGGAAGAGGGTTCCTGCCAAGATGATATGGTATGCTCCTATAATACCACGGTTAAAACGCTTATTTAGAAACAAAGAGCACGCCAAGTTGTTGCAATGGCATAAAGAGGAACGTAAGTCAGACAGGAT
Organism: Avena sativa; assembly: GCA_916181665.1. Taxonomy (NCBI): domain Eukaryota; kingdom Viridiplantae; phylum Streptophyta; class Magnoliopsida; order Poales; family Poaceae; genus Avena; species Avena sativa. The sequence continues at coordinate 374,387,019 of OV702280.1, forward strand.
GTTGAGACACCCCGCTGATGGATCGCAATGGAGAAAAATCGATAGAAAGTACTCGGACTTTGCAGATGACGCAAGGATTTTAAGGTTTGGTCTTAGTACAAATGGTATGAATCCTTTTGAGGAGCAGAGCTCTAGTCACAGCACCTGGACCGCGACTCTATGCATCTATAACCTTACTCCTTGGTTGTGCATGAAGCGAAAGTTCATTATGATGCCAGTGTTGATCCAAGGTCCGAAGCAACCCGGAAACGACATTGGTGTGTACCTAAGGCCAGAAGAACTTTTACAGTTGTGGCACGAACCCGGCATACGCATGTGGGTTGAGGACAAGCAGGAAGAATTTGACTTTCGAGCATTGCTTTTCATAACAATCAATGATTGGCCTGCTCTTAGTAACGTTTTAGGATAGTCAAACAAGGGATACAATGCATGCACACACTGTTTAGATGAGACTGAAAGTATATATTTAGAACATTGTAAGAAGAATATGTACAATGAGCATCGTCGATTTATTTTGGCCAAGCATCCCTTAAGAAAGAAAGACAAGCATTTCAACGGTCTGGCATGTCACCAAACGAAGCCTAAGGAGCGTATTGGTGCTGATATATTTGATATGGTCAAAGATTTGGATCAAATAGTAACCTTTGGAAAGGGTCCTGGCGGAAAATATGTTTCGAAGGACGCTGACGGACACGCACCCATGTGGAAGAAGAAATCTATATTTTGGGATCTACCATATTGGAAATTCTTAGAGGTCCGCTCTGCAATCGATGTGATGCATGTGACGAAGAATCTTTGCGTAAACCTGCTAGGCTTCTTTGGCGTGTATGGGAAGACAAAAGATACACCGGAAGCACGAAAGGACCAACAACGTATGAAAGACCTAGATGGCCTGCATCTAGAATGGTTTCAAGGTCATGCCAGCTACGCTCTTACCAAACAAGAGAAGGAAATATTTTTTGAATGCCTGAGCAGTATTAAGGTTTCGTCTGGCTTCTCATCTAATATAAAAGGAATAATAAATATGGTAGAAAAAAGTTTCAAAACCTAAAGTCTCATGACTGCCACGTGATTATGACGCAAATGCTTCCGATTGCATTGAGGGGGCTTCTACCGGATAATGTTCGAGTACCCATTGTGAAGCTATGTGCATTCCTCAATGCAATCTCTCAGAAGATAATCAATCCTGAAGATATACCACGGTTACAGAATGATGTGGTCTAATGCCTGGTCAGTTTCGAGCTGGTGTTCCCACCATCCTTCTTCAATATTATGACGCACCTACTGGTTCACCTAGTCGAAGAGATTTCCATTCTCGGTCCTATATTTCTACACAATATGTTTCCCTTTGAGAGGTTCATGGGAATCTTAAAGAAATATGTTCGTAACTGTGCTAGGCCAGAAGGAAGTATCTCCAAGGGCTATGGAATAGAAGAGGTCATTGAGTTTTGTGTTGACTTTGTTCCTGACCTTAGGCCGATTGGTCTTCCTCAATCGTGGTATGAGGGGAGATTGAGTGGAAAGGGTGAAGGGTTTCGCAGCATAGTAAATCAAAATTTTCTACGGATGCGAACGGGAAAAGCCAAGATCTAATCTAGGAGATGCAAACAACGAGAGGGAGTAGATGAGATCTTCATACCCTTGAAGAAATCGCATAGCGAAACATTCAACGGAACGTGGTTGATGTAGTCGTACTAGCCTTCTCCTCCTCGCGATCCGATTCGATCCAACGCCGCAAGTGGCGACGCCTCTGAGAGATGCACACGTACGGCACCCCGACGTCTCCTCCTTCCTCGGTCCAGCAAGTGGGGTGGAGAGATAGATTGGATCTACAGCACGACGGCGTGGTGCAAAAGGTGGAGAGTTTCTGCGGCAGGGCTTCGCCTACGTGCAGTCGGGAGAGAGAGGGAGAGGAGGGCATCAACTAGGCGGCTAGGGTTTGAGGAGGTGTGGGGGGGAGGGTGCGCCCCTGCCCTCTTTATATAGAGGGATGGCTGGCTGCGCCTTGACCCTCCTCCAAGCCCTAGGGCCGGCGGCCACATGGGTGGAGTGGGGGGGGCAAGTTCCCCCCTTCTAGAAGCTCTCCCTAGGGTTTCCCCTAGGGCTTGGCCGACTCGGCCTATGGGGCCTTGTGCCCCTGGCCCAATGCGGCAAGGGCACTCCCTCGTAGGCCCACGCCCCCTCCCGAAAAGTGGGGCCACGTTGGTCCCACTCCGGAAGCTTCTAGAACCTTCCGGTACAATACCGGACAATCCGAAACAATTCCGAAATCCAAAAACTGCTTTCCCTTATATGAATCTTATTCTCTGAACCATTCTGGAACCTCTCGTGATGTCCTGGATCTCATCCGAGACTCCAAACAATTATCCATTCTATCCTAGCGTCGAGACACGTTAAGTGTGTGACCCTACGGGTTCGAGAATATGCAGACATGATCTTCTATCAATAATCAACAGCGGGGTCTGGAAACCCATATTGACTCCCACATATTCATCGATGATCATATCGGATGAACCACAATGTCAGGATTCAATTAATCCCATATATATATTCCCTTCGTCACGCGATATTTTACTTGCCCGAGATTCGATCGTTGGCATCGGCATACCTAGTTCAATCTCGTTCATAGCAAGTACTTTACTCGTTCCGTAATCCGATATCACTTTGTGATTAACTCCTTAACCACGTGCTTGCAAGCGGTGTTGATATCGATTACCGAGTGGGCCCGAAGTATATCTCTTCGACTTGGGAGGGACAAATCCCATCTCGATACATACAACCCAACAAGTACTTTCCGATCACCTGAGATACACCCCTCTCATAGGATGACGTTTGATGATGTGGCATCCCGCAAAACCACTACTAGAAAATCGCGTTGAATTTGTGCATTGCATCGTTATCATCATGCATTGTTTGCCTAAAACTATTTTCGCAAAGCTTGTTTTGTTTTCTAAAACGCCCCGTCTTGTTTTCAAATTCAAACCCGGGTCTCCGGAATATTTTGTTTTGTCTAAACACAGATTGCAAACGCCCCGTTTTAATTAAATAAAATGTTTAGTTATTTTTGTGGGGGCAGTCGAACGGGCCGAATGACCCGAACGACCACCCCAGAAAATACAAACGGCCCACCCCATTAATCCTACAGCTACCAGATAACCCACCCACACACTCCCTCCACCTCACCCCAACCAATAGCCCCTCTCCACCTCATCTCCCCTCTCTCCCTCACCCAATCCGGTGCTGCCACCTAGACTAAACCCTCCTCTCTTCCTCTCTCCTTCCTCTCTCCACCTGCCCGCAGCACACAAAACACACACACAACACCACCCGCACCAGTCCCTGCCGCCTGGGTCCCACCCCGCGGGACCCACGCCTTGGCCCCACTACCCTCTCTCCAGACCCAGCCCCTGCCGACAAACCCCCCCTAGCGCGCCCCGGGACCCACCTCACCCCACGGGCCCACCCACCTACCGCTGTCCCCGACCCCGTCCTTCCCCCACGTGCCCATGTTCTTCCACCTCTCCCCCGCACGCGTCTTCCCCCCCGCCTCCGGCCGTTCTCCCCCTCGGCGCGCCGCTCGCCCCAATCCCAGCTCCCGCGCCGTCCTCGGCCCCCTCTCACCGCCCCGCCGCCGCCGGCTACCCCTCTCCGCGCCCCGAGCCTCCGCCTCGCCGTTCTCCTCTCCGCGCTGCCGGCGAGCCCGCGGCAGCCCGTCCGCGGCCGACCCCGAGCTCCCTGCGCCGCCTCGCCTCACCACCGTCCCCGCCTGCGAGCCCCCTCGCCACCGCCCCGCCGCCGCTCGGACCCCCGCCTCCGCGCCTGCCGCCCCTCCCGCGGCCCCCTCGCCGTTCCTCAGCTCGAGCCACCGCCGCCCTCACCGTCCCGTGGCCGCCGTCCCCGACGAACCGACCCTGACCGCGCAGACCGCCTCGCCGAGCCACGTCCGCCGCCAGGAGCTCCCCTCATCCCCGCCCGCCGGAAGCCCTATGCGCCGCCTGCGGCCGGCGACCCTATGCGCCCCGTGCCCCGACGTCGCCCTGGACCCCCCTGGGCCTCGCTATCCTCACCGTCCCGTGCCTCCGCCCTCCTCCGGCCGAGCCGCGTCGGCCCTGCAACTGCTCGCGCGTGTCCCTGTGGTTGCGTGCTAGAGACGAGGCCCGGATGTGTTCCTGTTGTGGTGTTGTTCCATGAAGACGAGCCCGAGAAGATTGGGTGGTAGTGTTGTTGCGATGCGACTGCACTTCCTAAGACAAGATCGTCACCAACGGAATTCGGCAACAACAACGTAACCGCGATGCTCCAAGGTCCCCTTCATGGACGCCAAGGCCGAACCAAGCCCATCGCGAGCGACCGAAGAAGGAAATGCCGCTGAGGTCGGAGGTCTCTGTACCGCATCGCCTTGGTCTTCGACAAGGATCCGACAAGATCGCCTACATGGATGTCAAGTTCCCCTTCACGACCTCGAACCCTCGGAACCGCCAAGTTCGCCAAGACCCGCTCACGGATTCCGTTTGTCGAGTCGAACCCGTGGAACCCCGAAACCTCCCCAAGATCTACGTTGCGGAACAACAAGGCCGATGGATTGGAGTCGACAAGATCTACCATCTAACGCCAAGCTCGCCTCCATGGGACGCCAAGACACCCGTCGAACCACGAAGGTCGAACCCCGAGGACCGGACGCGACAAGGTCTACCTCACGGACACCGAGAACTTCCCCCCTGAACGCCAAGTTCGCCGACACGGATGCGACAAGTATTTCCTCGAGGACGCCGAGTACTTCACCCCGGACACCACGACCCTGGACGACAAGTTCTCCTTCCGTAAGCATTGACGCTCGTGCGACAAGATCTACTTCCCCGATCCGAAGACCCTAAACCCCGGAGTCCGAGAACGATCCGTCGAACCTGACCCTGAGACCGACCCCGAACCCCCCCGGAACCAAGATCGTCGAACCCTAAATGTGTGAACCCCTTATCCGAGAACCCTATTTTATAAATGTCACCTATATAACTGTTGCATATAAATTGTTCATGCATGCATCCATATCATGTGGTTTGGGGGCCTTATGCCGATTCACCTTATAATTAAATATGGGGCCCATATGCGGGCAAATCTAGTCTCATATTAGCCTCATTTAAATTTGTGTAGCGAACCGGTGCCATCTTTTGCCATGTTCAAACAACATTTAATTGCGGGGTAGATAAATAACTTGAACCGTTTAATAAATTGTCGGGACCCCGGTTCCACTTAATATGACCTAATTGCATTGCACCTTGCCATGCCATGCATCATACATGCATCATGCCGCTCTTCTGCCGTGGTATTAAATATTGCATCCGGTGTTTATTCTAGTGTTTTGGTTCTTCGCGGATAAGGCCGTTGAGTTGATGTGAGCTTCGCCCCGATCTTCGGTCGAACCTTCGGCAATGTTTTCAGGCGAGCATCTCCCCCTTTCTACCTATCTTACTTTTATAGTATTTATTCCCTCCTGTTGATCTATTGCTATCTGTGTTGCGATGCTTTAGTTTCCGTACCTGTGATATACCGTGCAGCCCTATATTGCCTTGGACACATCCTATTACCTGTTGTTTGGTAGATAGTTGGACTTGCGCGTCGTAGTCGCTTGCTCAAGTGCTGTTGCGTGTCGTCAAGTGCCACAGTTGTTGATGTATTGCCGCATGTTGATGTTGGATATGATCATGGTTTTACTTATCGTTCACTTTAATTCCTGTATAACAACTAAAATTGAAGTAAGCAGAGGCATCGGTGGGTGATAGATAATATTTGGTTTCCAAACGCCCACTTGTGTCCCGTAGGACCCCGAGTACTTGATACCTGTTCCTTGATTTATCGCGCTATCCACATCCGGGAGGTATATGGGACCCCCCTGAGCCAGAGCATGATTCATTCTTATTTCTTGGGGCCACAAACTAGTTTGAGGTTTTATTTACGATCCTGTACTTATGCCATGCTTTACTGCTTTATTTACGATTGTGCGAGGAGCACACTGTACTGTTTAGGATTTGTGACCCGTTTTCGCGGTATCGACAAGCCCAGCCACACTTTCGGGTTCCCAGTCGTTTACAGCCGGCCCCACAAACCTTGAGGCCGTCTCGAAGTCAGCTAACTTCGTTGCGGGTCTACTTTAAGGGGTGGCCCCCTGAAATATTTCTGAATCTTGTGATTGCTTTGTCGTGAAGGCCTCGTTGGGTTTTGATTTGGTTTTTCCGAGGTTGATCGACTGTGTGTTGCTATTGGTGCACCCCGGCCGGGTAAAACTTTCTGAAAGCCGTGTCCGCGGTTATGGACGACTTGGAGCACAGTATCTCGACCATAGACAAGCATAACTAAAGTTTATTGCTATAAATTTGACTTTATAATGACTAGTAATCAGCTTCACTATAATGGAATGGCTAACTAATATTGCCCACAACTGCTTGTTTGGATTGTCGCTTGCGACCATTGTGCCTGACTAGTAAATATTGCAACTACAACGGAATGGCTAAATAAAAGTACCAACAACTGCTGGGTTTTGGGTTATCTCATGCTAATTGTATCTGATTAGTAAGTGTTGCAGCTATAACGGAATGGTTAACTAAAAATGCCCACTGCTTACTTTATCAGGATGATTATCTAAACCTGACTAGTAAAGTGCCGCAACTATAACTGAATAAGTAAAACTGCCAACTGTGTGAGTTCCTCGGTTGCCTTCCTCGTTTGGTCTCGAGGGGGAAACGCCAGGATGGGTTTGTTTGTTGGTAGTATCAGGTTGGTTCCGAATAGGTCTTTCTCACCCCTCTCTGATAGCCGCCAGTTGTATCGAGTCTCTATAGGTTGTTTAGTGCATGCTGCCGCTGCCGCTCAGTCCACCATACCTATGTAGGCGAGGACTGCCGAATTCTAGTCTCGCCGTGTACTGGCCTCAGTACTGACGCTCCTTTCTTTTTCCTTTGCCCTTCGTCGGCACCCCTTTTGTTTAAGCAGGTTGAGACCGACGTCGTTAGCAGGGTTACCCTTCCGGCTTGGCCTGGGCAGGGTTATGGACGCCATTGGTTATTCTTCAGGGCTCTTAGCCCCATTTGCATCTTGTCCGTAGCTGGACGCTATATCATTTTCAAGGTGATTTGGATCTTTGTATATTATATCTGTATTCTTGACTCATGGAGTCGTGTTGTATATATATCTGTTCTGTGGGTCCCATCGAGGACTGTTGTGTAATGTTATTACTTCGTTTTCCACCCGCACGAAAGTGCCTGGTGGACACCTTTGAATCGTTTCTATGCGGGTTTGGCGGGTTTCGCTAAAACTTGCATAGGTCCGATTCTGAGGGTGTTACAGATGACCTCAAAGCTTTCTTCCGATACTAGGGAGTTGCATTATCTCATGGTCTAAGGAATACAATATTTGACATAAGAAAAGCTTCGCAAAGATGAACACGATGACACGATCTAATTGCTCTGCTTAATTTGGGTATGTCCATCATATCATTCTCCTAATGATATGATCTCATTATTAATAGACAACTCATGTCTATGGTTAGGAAACCTTAACCATCATTAATCAATGAGCTAGTCCATAGAGGCGTACTAGGGACACGGTGTTGTTCATAAACCACACAAGTATTAAAATTTCCGCTTAATACAATTCTAGCATGGAATATAAACTTTATCATGAACAAGAATTATAATAATAACGTCTTTATTATTGCCTTTAGAGCATAATTCCAACAGTCTCCCACTTGCACTAGAGTCAATAATCTAGTTTACATCTGGCAACAATCTAACACCCATGGCACTAAGGTGCTAATCATGTTTTGCTCGTGGAAGAGGTTTAGTCAATGGATCTGCGATATTCAGATCCGTATGTATTTTGCTAATCTTCAGATCTCCATCTGTTATATAATCTCGAATAATATGAAACTTGCGGTTGATGTGCTTGGTCTTTGGATGATATCTTGGTTCCTTAGCCAGTGCTATGGCGCCAGTGTGGTCACACAATATCTTATGCCAGTGCTATGGTTCCTTCAGCAACTAAGCTTCGCATCCCCAAACTTTAAGAAATGACCACTTAGGTTTAGCACCAAACCACAGTTCATACGGTGTCGTCTCAACAGATTTAGATGGTGCCCTATTTAAAGTGAATGCAGCGGTTTCTAATGCATAACCCCAAAATGATAACGGCAAATCAGTAAGAGACATCATCGATCGGACCATATCCAATAGAGTTCGATTCCGGCGTTCAGACACACCATTGCGCTGTGGTGTTCCAGGTGGCGTGAGTTGCGAAACGATTCCGCTTGCTTTAAGATGCGTGAGAAAATCATAACTCAAATATTCACCTCCACGATCAGATCGTAGAAACTTAATCTTTCTGTTACGATGGTTCTCCACTTCGTTCTGAAATTCTTTGAACTTTTCAAATGTTTCAGATTTATGTTTCATTAAATAGATATACCCATATCTACTCAAGTCATCGGTAAAAGTGAGAAAATAGCGATATCCACCGCGTGTCGAAATACTCATCGGTCCGCATACATCAGTATGTATGATTTCCAACAAGTCCGTTGCTCGCTCCATCATACCGGAGAACAGAGTTTTGATCATCTTGCCCATGAGGTATGGTTCGCATGTGTCAAGTGATTCAAAATCAAGAGACTCCAAAAGTCCATCAGAATGGAGTTTCTTCATGCGCTTTATACCAATATGACCTAGACGACAGTGCCACAAATAAGTAGTATTATCACTATCTACTTTGCATCTCTTAGCCTCAATGTTATGGATGTGTGTTTCATCCCTTTCGATATTCATAAGAAATAAACCATCCACAGCAGGTGCATGACCATAAAAGATGTTACTCATATAAATAGAACAACCATTATTATCCGATTTAAATGAATAACCGTCTTGCAATAAACAAGATCCAGAAATAATGTTCATGCTCAACGCAGGCACATAATAACATTCATTAAGGTTTAAAACTAATCCCGAAGGTAAAACTAAGGAGAGCGTGCCGACGACCATCACATCAACTCTTGATCCGTTGCCAACGCGCATCGTCACCTCATCCCTCGCAAGCCGCCGTCTATTCCGTAGCTCCTGTTTCGAGTTACAAATATTAGCAACTGAACCAGTATCAAATACCCATGCACTACAACGAGGGCTAGTAAGGAAAACATCAATAACATGTATATCAAATATACCTTTGATGGTGCCAGCCTTCTTGTCCGCTAAGTACTTTGGACAGTTGCGCATCCAGTGACCCTTGTCCTTGCAATAGAAGCACTCAGTGTCCGGCTTAGGTCTAGACTTGAGCTTCTTCTCAGCAGGGGCAACGTGCTTGCCGCCGCCTTTCTTGAAGGGCTTCTTTGCACCCTTACCTTTCTTGAAGGTGGGGGGCTTGTTAACCATCAACACATGATTATCCTTTTTGATGTCCACCTCCGCAGCCTTCAGCTTTGCGAAGAGCTCGGTGATCGTATCAGTGGAACCAATCTGATTATGAGTCACTACAAAACTTTTGTAGCTGGGAGGGAGTGATTGCAGAACCCTGTCAATCTTGAGCTCCTCTGGAATCTTGCAGTCCAGTTGCTCAAGGCGTTGAGTGTAGCCCGACATCTTTATGACGTGCTCACTAACGGAACTCCCTTCCTCCATCTTGCAGTTAAAGAATTTCTCAGAGATCTCATATCTCTCAGAACGGGCCTGAGCCTGAAACATAGTTTTCAACTCCTCAAGAATCTCAAAGGGACGGGATAGTCTTCAAAACGATTTTGAAGGTCCGATTCCATAGCAAACAACATGGTGCTCTTAATCACACCATAATCATCTTTGCGCGACTGATAGACAGCTTTCTCATCAGCCGGCGCATCTTCAGCGGGGGCGTCACCTAGCGCATTCTCAAGGACATAGTCCTTTTGACCGCCAGAGAGAATGATTCTCAGATTGCGGAACCAGTTGGTGAAGTTGACCCATTGTTTATAAGCTTTTCCTTCTCAGCAAAAACGTTGAAGTTGAAGTTGGACTTAGCCATTTGATCTACAATATTTGCAAGTACAAATTAGACTATGTTCATGATAACTAGTTCAACTTTTAATCAAATTACTAGATGAACTCCCACTAAATTCAACATCCCTCAAGTTGTTTAGTGAACATGATCCAAATTCACCACACCTAATCTGATCTTAACGAGAAGAGATGTGGTTTCAATGGTGGACAAAGAAGTATCGATCATATCATTCATATGACTCATGCTTAACCTTTCGGTTCATGTGTTCCGAGGCCATGTCTGTACATGCTAGGCTTGTCAAGTCAAACCCAAGTATTTTCGCGTGTGCAAAACTGGCTTGCACCCGTTGTATGTGAACGTAGAGTCTATAGCACCCGATCATCACATGATGCTTGGACACGATGAACTTTCGCAACGGTGCATACATGGGGAGAACACAGTTTTATCTTGATATTTAAGTGAGGAATCATCTTATAATGCTACCGTCGCGATCTAAGCTTAATAAGATACATAAAAGGATAAACATCACATGCATATAACTTTATGTGACATGGTATAGCCAATCTTCGCGCAATGATCTCCATCTTGTGCGTGCCGGCATGATCTCCATCACTCCACCATGATTGCCTCCACCACGAATAGCAACTACAACTATTTCTAACTACTTAGCGATAAAGTGAAACTATTACATGGCGTATAAGAAGTTGACACACAGGTCATACACAATTATAAAGACAACCATATGGCTCCTGCCGGTTGTGTACTCATCGACATGCAAGTCGTGAAATATTACAAAACATGATCATTGCATACACCATACACATCACATCTTGGGCCATACCATATCACAGAAAACACTCCCTGCAAAAACAAGTTAGACGCCTCTACTTTGTTGTTGCATGTTTTACGTGGCTTATGGGAGTAGCAAGCTAAGAACTATTCTTACCTACGGAAAGCCACAACGGTGATATTATGGTTGACAAACTCCGGTGTAAATCCCATGACAACTATAGTGAGAGAAACTGGCATCCACCAGCCGCATGTGTGGAACAAGCCACACGTCAAGTGCGGAGCCAGTCTCGCGAACGACGTCGCGTAAAGTTGGCCTGGACCGCTTCGATCTTACTATCCCACGTCATAAGAAGAACACAAACAAGAGGCTTGCAACAGAAAACATCAACGCCCGTAACAACCATGTTGCGTTCTACTCGTGAAACACATCTACACATAGATCTAGCTCTGATACCATTGAAGGGTTTCGCAACATAGTAAATCAAAAAAATTCTACGGATGCGAATGGGAAAGCCAAGATCTAATCTAGGAGATGCAAACAACAAGGGGGGATAGATGAGATCTTCATACCCTTGAAGATTCGCACAGCGGAACGTTCGACGGAACGTGGGTGATGTAGTCGTACTCGCTTCTCCTCCTCGCGATCCGATCCGATCTAACACCGCAAGTGGCGATGCCTCCGAGAGATGCACACGTGCGGCACCTCGACGTCTCCTCCTTCCTCGGTCTAGCAAGTATGGTGGAGAGACGGATTGGATCTACAACGTGACGACGCGGTGCAAGTGGTGGAGAGTTTCTGCAGCAGGGCTTCGCCTACGTGCAGTCGGGAGGGAGAGAGAGAGAGGAGGGCAGCAGGGCGGCTAGGGCTTGAGGAGGAGGTGTGTGAGGGGGTGCGCCCCCAGCCCTCTTTAAATAGAGGGGTGGGCGGCCAGCCCTAGCCACTCCCCCAATCCCTAGGCCGGCGACCAAGGAGGGAGGAGTGGGGGGCGAGTTTCCCCCTCCCTTCTAGAAGCTCCCCTAGGGTTTCCCCTAGGTTTGGCCGGCTGGCCCCTATGGGGCCTTGTGCCCCTGGCCCAATGTGGCCAGGGCACTCCCTCATAGGCCCATGCCCCCTCCCGGCAGGTGGGGCCACGTTGGTCCCCCTCCGAAAGGTTCTAGAAGCTTCCGGTACAATACCGATTAACCCGAAACAATTCCGAACTCCAAAAACTGCATTGCCTTATATGAATCTTATTCTCCGGACCCTTCCGGAACCTCTCATGATGTCCTGGATCCCATCCGAGACTCCGAAAAAAAACTCATAAACCAATTATCCAATCTATCCTAGCGTCGAGACACGTTAAGTGTGTGACCCTTCGGGTTCGAGAGACATGCATACATGATCTTCTATCAATAATCAATAGCGGGGTCTGGAAACCCATATTGACTCCCACACATTCATCGATGATCATATCGGATGAACCACGATGCCAGGATTCAATCAGTCCCATATATATATATATATATATATATATATATATATATATATATATATATATATATATATATATTCCCTTCATCTCGCGATATTTTACTTGCCCGAGATTTGATCGTCGGTACCGTCATACCTAGTTCAATCTCGTTCACAGCAAGTACTTTACTCGTTCCGTAATCCGATATCACTTTGTGATTAACTCCTTAACCACATGCTTGCAAGCGGTGTTGATATCGATTACCGAGTGGGCCCGAAGTATATTTCTCCGACTTGGGAGGGACAAATCCCATCTCGATACATACAACCCAACAGGTACTTTCCGATCACCTGAGAGACACCTTTATGATCACCCTCTCATAGGATGACGTTTGATGACCTCAAAGCTTTCTTCCGATACCAGGGAGTTGTATTATCTCATGGTCTAAGGAATACAATATTTGACATAAGAAAAGCTTCGCAAAGATGAACACGATGACACGATCTAATTGCTCCGCTTAGTTTGGGTCTGTCCATCATATCATTCTCCCAATGACATGATCTCATTATTAATCGACAACTCATGTCTATGGTTAGGAAACCTTAGCCATCATTAATCAATGAGCTAGTCCATAGAGGCATACTAGGGACACGGTGTTGTTCACAAACCACACAAGTATTAAAGTTTCCGCTTAATACAATTCTAGCATGGAATATAAACTTTATCATGAACAAGAATTATAATAATAACATCTTTATTATTGCCTCTAGGGCATAATTTTCAACACTTATAACTTCTCTAACTAGATCAATACGCATGAGAGCTAACTAATTTCACATATTAGGGAGTGCCTCTATGACCAGTTTTTTGGAGATGCCGAAGGACTAGGCTCCGCCGGCATCTCCCTGAAACTGGCCATAGTAGTGTCCCTGCTCTTGAAGACCATCTTGGAGATGCCTCAAACTGGCTGGAGGACTGATCTCACAAGGATGCCTATTTATAGTACAAGCAGCTCGGTATAGTGTCGACACTCATGACATAATGTCGACACTCACCCCTATCATTAGTGCTCACTCGTGTTTTGTCCCGGTTGGTGTCTCCAAGCGGGACTAAAGGTTCAGCTTTAGTCCCGGTTGGCGACACCATCCGGGACAAGGTACAAGCCGCACGACATAATGTCGACACTCACCCCTATCATTAGTGTTGCCTGGCCTAGTCTGCTGCAATCCCTCCAGTTGCGGTTGGTTTCTCCAACCGGTACTAAAGATGAACCCTCTATTTATAGGCATTTCCCTCTATTTCTAGGCCTTTCCCTCTATTTATAAGCCTTTCCCTCTATTTATAGGTCTTGTCCTCTATTTATTAGTTGTCCGATCCAGCCTGCCCGCCCTGATGCGCTGATGTGGAGCACTTCGTTGGAAACCCCAAGAGCAAGGTGTGATGAGCATAGAAGCAAGTCTTCCCTCGGTAGAGACCGAGGTTATCGAACCAGAAGGAGGAAGGAAATGTCACACAGGTGTTGCTAGCAACGTGGAGACCTGCACAACACAAACTCAAGACTTTGCCCCAACGAATCAGTGAGGTTGTCAAGCTCACCAGTTTGCTGTAACAAATGATTAAATGTATGGTGTGGAAGGTAATGGTTTATAGCAAGTAAACAAGTAACAGTGGCAGATGTATCAATGGTAAAGATTGGACCGGGGTCCATAGTTCACTAGAGGTGCTCTCCTTAGATAGACAACATGGCATGAAGGGTAAACAAATTACAGCAGGGCAATTGACAGGAACTGAGCAATGCATAATAATACAATTACTAGTCAGAAAGATCCTATGAGATTCTATTGGGCAATACAACAAGATACATAGACCGCCACCCAACTACATCTATGACTAGAAGTCCACCTTTACGTTATCATCCGAACCTCCTCCAGTATTAAGTTGCAAACAACAGACAACTGCTTTAAGCAAAGTGTGTAAGGTAAACAGTCCACATGTTCCATGAACAAGAGACCGTTGTTTTCTCCCTAGTAGCAACAACACATCTACAACCGAAGAGATTATTGTCACTTCCCTTGGAAACTAGAGGCATGAACCCACTATCGAGCATAAATACCCCCTCTTGGAGTCACTAGCAACTACTCGGCCAAGATATCTACTAACAACGGAGAGCATGCAAGATCACAAACAACACAGACATGATAGAATCATAAAGACAAAACCATTAACCAAACCAACATAATAATCTCAATATCCATCGGATCCCCGCAAACACAACATGCATGATTACAAATAGATTACATCTTGATCATGAACGGAGCTTACAAGATCTATACATGAAAGCACAAAGGAGGAGATACAACCATCTAGCTACTACATGGACCCATAGTCCAAGGTGGAACTACTCACGCATCATACCGGAGAGAAGGCCTCCGGGATGATCTCCCCTCCGGCAGGGTGCCGGGAAGAACTTCAGATCCCCCCGCTCTTGGGACGATGGTGGCGGTGACTACAGACGGTTTCGTGGAGATTTGATCGGGTGCTTAGGGTTTCTGCATTGGGGGCTTCTTATAGGCGAAGGGGGAGGCCGATGCGGTGGCCAGGGGCCCCACACCCTGCCTAGGCGCGGGGCAGGGCCCACCCATGCCTAGGGGGGTGTGGCTGCCCTGACACGCCTCTCCGTATCCCCTCTAGACTTCTTGTTCCCCATGGAAAGTTACTGACTTTGATGTTTGTCCCGTCCAAATTCCGAGAATATTTCCTTACTAGCTTTTCTGAAACCAAAAACAGTAGAAAACAGGCAACTGATACTGTGGCAACTTGTTAATAGGTTAATACTAGAAAACATGTAAAAAACACCTCAAATTGTAGACAAAGCAAAGCAAAGTAGATACTAACAAGCATGGAACATCAAAAATTATAGATACGTTTCCGACATATCAACAGGCACGGGGGATCGTTGGACCCAGAAACAGGGAAGACATTATTTCATGAAAAAATTCTAAAACCCTCCGAAGACCTTATTCAAGCAATGAACGATGCTCAATTGGGATTGTTCCATCCCGAGAGAGAGAACGACGAGCTGACACGCGCCCTCGGGAATCCTAAAAATGGTGGACGAACACGAGGCAAAGGCGCCGGTGTCTCATGGAAGAAAGGGTTTCCTCAGTATGATGACAGTTACAGAAGCCGTCAGAGAAAGAAGGATCAGTAGGCAGACCAGATCTCCAAGGTAGAGCAGTACCTAGCTGATCTGAAGAACCTCATGCAAGAAATTAGCCAAAGGTCGTCATCAACTCACCCACGGCCTGATCCTGCATTGGATCTTAGCCAGTGGAGAAGCAGCGTGGCTTCCACGAAGGTCCGGGCTGATGATCAAGCACTGCTGGATGATGCACCGTCTGCTCGCTACCCCGTGGATGATGTCAGAGAGATGGCACAATGTGAGCTACATCAACCAATGAACAACTTGTCCTTCAAGGTGGCCATCGGCACTGCTTTACCTTGTCTACCTGGAGCACTTCACCATTCACTTCCGATTCCACCTGGCTATGCTCGTGTCACGGTGGATGACATAGTGGAGGATTTTGCGGACCAAGAGATTGACATTGCTACGCCTGAAGGCCTTACAAAAATAGGAGATGTCAAGCGCAACATCATTCTATGGAAGAAGAAGTACATCAAGTTTCTAGGCTCGGCGCCAAGGCCATCGACTCCGAGGAATCCAAGTCCACCCTGCCCCGATGATCGTCAACCTCCAAGTCCACCCCGCCTCGATTATCGTCAACCTCCAAGTCCATCCCAACCCGATTATCGTCAACCTCCAAGTCCACCCCGCCCCGATGTCGATCGCCACAGCAAGAGTACATCAACTCAATCTCCGCCTCCGCGTAATAATTGATCTCCACCTCCGCCTCCGTGCAATACTACTACCTCGTCGAAGAAACGGAAGGTCGCCGCTCCCCCGCGCCCTACATCGAAGAAAGGTCAAATGACGAAGATAGTCGACATCCCGTCGGCTCTTCCAAAGAGACCTTATGACAAGATTGATGAGGAAACTGCCGCGAATGTGGCTGCCCAAGTTAAGGCGCATTTTGCACCCAAAAAGCCTGAGCCAAAACCGGTATAAGATGAAAAAACCAAAAAGTGGGCTAAGTACTTTCTTGAGCAACCATCCCAGATATCGATGAATCTGGAATCAGACTATGACCGGGAGATTATTAAGCAAGAAAAGAAGAAAAAAAAGCATAAGTTCAAAAAGCGAGAAGCAAGTTGCCCATCTCGGACAACAGTAGAATCAATCGGTCGTCCCGCTCAAAGTGATTTCAGACCTTGACAAGGCCTTCAGAGCTAAAATGGATATGTACATGCAAATAATGGACCCCAGAGCCAGTACTAATGCTGCACTAATGGGCATCACTGTATCGGAGGCCAAAGCACTTGCTACCAAAGCAAATATGTCTCTTGGTCAATATTTATGCTATGAAGATACGCCAGTGGGTCAGATAGTACGGAAGTATGTCCAAGGGGAGCCTCTAGTTAGTAATGAGGAGTTCGCGCGTCTATCCACACATATGCGAAATCTGCACACATGGTACATGCTACAAACAGAAAAAAACATCAGAAAGATTGGTTTCTAGTGGACATGAGAAAGGAGCATCACTTCAAAGCATACTCGATACATGTTCAAATGACCGAACTGTTTCAGTTATACAACCAGCGCGCCCTCGACAAATCTATTATTGGTTGCTAGTGTCTGTAAATGATTTATTTCTATAATTAAGTTTGTAGCTTAGCTCGTTCATTGCATTTAATATATTATCCTAACTATATATCCTTTTGTATGATATCTATTCTGCAGAATGAAGATGCTTGAATGCAAAAGAGCTAGAAGATATGATGTTGGGTTCGTTGACTCATATATCGTTAATGAATATACGTTAAAGAATCACCCCAATGACGTGGAGGAAGACCTATGCAGGTTCTTAACCGAGAATAATTTTGTTAAGGAAATACTATTTCCTTACAAATTCAAGTGAGTGTTTCTATCTTATACACATTTTAATTTTGCTTACTCGATGAGCTATGCATGTATGCTTATGTAAACGTCCGCAGATTTCACTGGATCTTGCTAAACATTCAAGTTGACAAGTCCCTTCTTGAAGTCCACGACTCATTAAGTTGGGACCAAGAGCAGTATAGCGACATGAAAACAATGCTCCATAAGTAATTTCAATCATTATCGCATTATATCGGCCTCTTTCGTTCATTTCTTGATATCAAGTAACTAATAACTCCTTTATTTATTTTCTTTGCCGAGCAGGTGTTGGACACGGTTCAGACAGAAAATACCAGATCCATTCAAAAAGAAGCTAAATTATAAAATGGTGAAGAGTTTATAGCAGCCACCGGGAACTCATTTATGTGGATACTACGTCTGCGAGTACATCCGCGAGTTGACCAGTGAGCGAAAAGTTGACTCACGTTATATTTATGATTTGCTGGAGAAACTAGAGCCAGACCAGCGCATACGAACAATTCAAGAGGTGCTGGCGGGATTTCTGATGAAGGAGGTTCTTGATGTACATGGAGAACATTAAGCGGATGACGAGGAGCTCTATATGCCTTAGTGATCTCCATATAGTTGATATGATATATATATATATCCTTAATGACCATGTAATTTCAAAAACATTTCTTCGTTTTGATATGATTGATTATATGTATGCTTGCAAGGGACCGATTAATTATATAAATTCATCAACGTGTACTGTGTATGTAGTAGCGTAGAATATGTGTACTGAAATATATATTTGAAATTATAGTAAAACACAAAACGAAAAAGGAACGAAGTGGCAAAAAAAAGAAACACACAATCTCTGCCACGGCAGAGAAACACACGAATTCTCTGCCGCGGCAGGAAACCTTATAGTCTCGGGTGGTGTTACGACCCGGTACTAGAGGGTTTTCGCCCCCGCCTCGTTGAAACAACCACATGACTGTTATCTGTTGCGGGCCGTAGCGAGTCGGGACTAGAAAGGGGGACTCTAGTCCCGTTTTGGCAGTGTCGGGCCCAAAACCGGAACTAGAGTCCGTTATGGCCCGGGACTAAAAGCATGTTTTCCACCCGTGTAGGGATTATACATAATGCGTGATGGGTCATTATGAATCTACATTTATTAGCTGCATGGTGATTTTGCATAGCCGTGCACGATATGTGCGGATGGGAGCTGCATCTGAGACTCTGAGTCACGGCCTATATGGTAGTGCCGATGAGACACTCGGTTGGTGTACCACTGGTCCCTGAGATTGACACCGGCATCTGTATCGAGTGATGCATATAGACTTTGTTAACTTACTGAAATTATTAGCGATTTACTGAAATTGTTAGAGTATTCTTTTTAGGAAAAGCCCGGGTCATGGAGTCACTGGTCACAAGTTCTCGTATGATATGTCCACGTCATGCACCTGGCTCTGACTCGGCCATGCGTAGGACTACGCACAGAAAAATACAACAGGGAAGATGTTCGACGAGTCTGACGTGAGCGTGATACTTTAATCTCGTCCGGAGTGGCGTTTAATTTCTGCCACTCACTTCACGCACCGGGAGTACTAGCAAAGGTGCCAAGTTCTTGAGCAAGATCCGGTTGACCAGAAACATTGAGGAGTGACAAATGACGATACGAGAGTTTCCATTTCATTCAGAGCATCAGAACAGCAAATTCATGGATATACAGCCATGAAATCACAAAGTAGAGCTGATCGGATTAGCCAAAATAAAAGCTAAACACACGGTGATGTGCTCTGATCGTCGCCTTCTTACGATCAACCGAGCCAAGAAGCCGCGGGCGCCGCTGCTTGCGGCCGCGCTGGAGCTGGACAGCGCCCGATAAGCGCCGGAGAGATACCATCATTCCAAAAACGAAAAAAGTCCACATAACCCCCTAGACTTTCAGGTTCCAGGCGCTAAACCCCCCAAACTATTAACTAGGGCTCTTAACATCCCAAACTTAATTAAACCAGACAACTAACCTCCCACGGCCGCTTTTAGCAGTATTGGATGGTGGTTTCGCTGATGTGGAGGTTGGATTAGGCCAGGGAGGCGCATGACGGCGACACAAAGAGTCTAGGGAGGCACGCTGATAAAATCCCCTTTCCTCTCTTCTGTTTAGGGTTCTTCCTCCTCTGCTTTCTCGCGTGTAGAGCATGGCGGCTCACAGCGGAGCCAGCTGCGGCAGTTCTTCGAGGGCCAGAGCATCGTCGCGTCGCCGCCGTCCCATCCCGTACCGCCAGTTGCCGTTCGAGTATGCTCCCGCCAAGTTCTGCGATTGCGGAGAGATGATGCCGCAGTGGATCTCTTGGAGTGACGATAATCCTGGACGGAGATACCGCAATTGCAAGATACGCTCAGTAAGTTGGTAGCTGTTTTCAGTAATTTGGTTTGTTTCATTTTGTTTTGGATGCCAATTTTGGTTCTTTGTGAATGTTGCTCTGCCAGATAGATGGCGGCATTGGGTGTGACAAATTTGCTTGGGCTGATGATATGATGTGCAAATTTCAAAGAGATTTAGTCCGAGATCTGCGAGATGCTGTATGGAACAGGGATGATGAAATTGCAAGGCTCCAATCTGAACTGGTGCATGATGGACTGAAGAAGAACAAGGAACAGAGTAACGAGCTGGGTACGCAAGCAGAGGAAGAAAAGATGAAGATGAAAGAAAATGAAGGAAGCAATCTTTTCATCATGTGGATATTATCTATAGCATTTGCTATGTACTGTGGAGTTTGCATGGCTAGCAACTGAATTGTGAGCTTGCAATGAGTTGCAATGTAATGAATTATGGTGAAATAATATAAATCATTTTGTGCTATGTTGTGAATTTTGGCAGCATTTCGTCTATGTTGTGCTATGAATTTTTGCAAATTTTGGGCAGCATGTTGCCTACATTTACATGTTTTTCCCTTGCAATTGACAACCAAACAAACTCATAGATATATTACAGTATGAAATCAGACAACTGACCAAACAAACAAGCTAATTGTCACTTCCAATTTAAACAAAATAGATTCAGAACAACACTACATCTCATTGAGTTCAGTTCAAAACAAACAAGCTAATTGTCACTGAAGCAAAACAAATTCAGTTCACAACTGACTGCCTTGACTGAAGCAAAAGAAATTCAGAACAGCACTACACTTTTCCACCAAGGTACCACTCCATGCTTCCAGATTTGGGCACTGACTGAGTAACTACTTGTGACATGGGGATTGTTTGTGATCTTGGGAAATGCATTCCACCAGAAGATTGAGAAGCTTGACTTGATGGGGCAGGTTGGGAGCCTCTTTGTTCACTAACTGTAGTTTTCTTCTGTTTCTTCTTCACTGGACATTTTTGCACAGGAGCAGATTGCATAGGAGCAGATTGCACAGGAGCTTGCTGCACAGGAAATAAATGAATTTAGCACATATACAATAAGTAGCTAAAAATAACAAGGAAATTACCTGTCTTGCTATTTTCTCTTGTTGTTTGGCTTTTCCTTTTGATGCTTTATTCACCCTTGCTTGTTCATTCACAGCAGCTTGGTTACCTTTCCATAATTTCAAATCCTTTGTCTCCATTGTACAAAACAGAGCAATTTTTTGATCTCCTTATATTCAGCTGCAACTTCTTGAAAATATTGGGGCAGATTGTACCACTCCAATTTAATGATTTGGCCCTATTCTCTGCAATTCTGGCAGTTATCTTTCTCCTAATTATTTCCATCTGTGAGACAACTGGATAAAATCTTGCTCTCATATTAGCATTGTTGAAAGATTCACACAAATTATTCTCCACTGAATCACAGTAGGAACCAAGTCTGAAAAATGCCCTGCTCCAATGTTCAGGTGCTGTCTTCATCATGTCCTTTACTCCATCTGGAGTTTTTTGGGCTAGCTTTGCCCTGTTGTAGTTGAATTGTATCTTGTCAGAAGATTTGGCACATGCCCAGAACATTTTCTGGTATATTTTGTCTCTATGTAGCTTCCTCCAGTTAGCATATATATGTCTTGCACACATCCTATGTTCAGCCCCAGGTATAATCTCATTTACTGCCTTGATGAGTCCTTTTTGCTGGTCTGATATGATTACCCATTCCTCACCATTGTTATTTATTTGAATGTCTTTTTGAAGATAGGACAAAAACCAATACCAACTGTCATAATTATCATTTTCAACACAAGCCCAAGCTATTGGATACATTTGATTATTTGCATCTCTCCCAACTGCACAAAGTAGTTGCCCTTTCACTGGACCTTTCAGAAAACATCCATCCAATCCCACAATTCTTCTACAGCCTGCTATAAAGCCCTTTTTGCATCCATCAAGACACACATACATTCTTTCAAAAACTAGCATGTCAAGAACATCTGGATTTAATGCCACTGCAACTGTGCTACCAGGGTTGCTTCTAACTAGCTCTAAATGATAGTCAAATACTCTTGCATATTCTCCAGATGTCTGGTCAATGATCTTTTCCATAACCAGCTTCTTTGCTCTCTTGCACTTGGACTCACTGACATCAGCACACAGATCTTCCAGAATTGCCTCCTGCATTTTCTCTACTCTCCAACCAGGATTGTCCTTTATTTCTCTGAAATACTTTTCAGCTATGACTGTACTAGTCACTAGCTTATTGTTCCTCCTGGCCACACAATTGTGAACATTGTTGTATCTTGATACAATAAACCATGTTGATTTGGAGGTTATTGAGCCATATATACTCCAGGGGCAACCAGTCCAGCTGCACTTGGCACTAACTTTCTTCTTCTCATCCTTTGGGAAACATAGATGATGAAAGTTTTTTAGCCCATAATTTAGCAATGCTTGTTTAAATTGTCTGCTATCAGTGAAGGCCTGACCTAGCTCAAATTCCTTCACCTCAGCACTCTCATCATAAATTCTATGTTTTGACTTGCTTCTTACTGGTTCACCATCACTATCTTCATCATATGATAGTTCATCATCACTGTCAAAGCAATCTTCAGCATCATTTGCTCCTAGATTGACAGTTTCAGGCACAAGGAACTCATCTGGTACTTTGCACCTTCTGAACTCCTCCTCACCAAGCATTTTCTTCTTCACTTTCTTCTTCAGTTCCTTTGCTTGCTCTCTATAGCTCACAGCCTCTTCATCTTCTGCTGAACAGTTGCTGTCATCATTAGCATGAGCAGCATCATAGTCACTGTCATCTGAAGTGTCATCATTATCTTCATTATCACTGTCCAATTTTACTCCTTTGCCTTTTTGTTCCTTTGTTGGCCTATCTGCTTGTGCTTGCTGATATTGCTCCCCTGCATCAGTTCCCCTCTGCTCATACTCTTCTCTGTGTGCATCATACTCCCAGGGTGCATTCTCAATGTGATGCTCTTGTACTTCTTCTGATCTGTCAGCACAATCAAGTTCTGCAGGTATCCTAGGATAGATGTCAATCACACCAGCATCAGTCACATATTTAGCCATTGTCTGCACTGATTTTTTGTCATGAAGAGAAACAAGTGCAGAACTTTTCGGAATAGCTGGCATCTTCCAACACAGGGTTGTATTCTCCATTGCTTCATCAGAAATAGCAACATGATCTGCCAAGTGCTTCTTCAACTCTGGAACTGACAGCTCTGAATATTTCACAGTTGACATGCCATATCTGCCTCCAATCCAATTCCACTCTTTTTCCTTCCATTCCATTACCCCGCGGTAATGGAACCGCACAGACAAGTAATCTAGATGCTCCATTCACAAATCCTACAAAATTACACAGAAAGAAGCATCCTTTAGGTACAATTTCATCACTGACATTTGACTGAACTTTCAAAACCCTCACTATTCAGATTAAGCGGAACAGGGAACAACATCTAATCAGTTTTACCCCATAATCGACACAGCATTGACAAAAACAACACCCCAAACATCCCCAAATCTGACCATATTATCCCCAAATCGCCGCCCCTGGTACCACCCCTAAGCCCTACATCCAACCACCTCAGAGAATACGGGAAACAAGGGAGAAAACAGAGAAAGCAGAGAACTAACCTTCTCCGGTCGTTCAGCCGCCCTCGAATCGTCAAAACATGTCGTCGATCGTCCTTGCTCGCCGGGGGCGCCATCGATGGCGAGGAGCAGCGCGGCGGAGAGTTCGGGAGAGACGAAGAGGCGCTGCAGTTATGACTAGACCGGACCAGGTTCTACCGACCCAGGGGGGTGATTTGAGCGCTGTAGTTATGACTTTGCATGTGTGGCATCTCCACATCAGCGAAACCACCATCCAATACTGCTAAAAGCGGCCGTGGGGGGGTTAGTTGTCTGGTTTGATTAAGTTTAGGGTGTTAAGAGCCCTAGTTAGTAGTTTGGGGGGTTTAGCGCCTGGAACCTGAAAGTCTAGGGGGTTATGTGGACTTTTTTCTCCCAAAAACTGATGGTTCTTCCACGGGTCTCGTTTTGGCGGGCGCTCTGGCCGGCCGGTCAGCTCGCCACGGACACCTTCCCGGACTCTCCTCGCTGCCCGCTATGGTACTCCGCCACGGAGGAAGAGTACGTCCGCAGCATCCGGGCCGCGTGCCTCTCGCCGGCGGCGTCCACCCGCATCTGCTTGTGGCGGCACTCGTCGCTACAGAATGGGGTGTCCCTCTGTACATGAAAACGTCGTTCTCCCGCGCCAGCGGCTTGGCACAGAGCGCGCACGCGTCCTGCGCGGGCATGCCGCGCTCGCCCACCACCTCGTCGTCGAAGAAGAAAGCGCTCGCTACGGATGCCGCCATAGGTGGTTTTCGAGGAGCAGAGCAGAAAGCTTTGCAGTGCGTTTGCTGATGGAGGAAGAGGGGATCTGGAGCGAGCGATGTGAGATGTGAGTTAAGGGAAGCGTAGGCGCGGGGTATATATCGTGTTCGCAAGGGGACGACAAAAGATCTGGGCACGGTTCGACTTGCCACCCCATTAGGGCCCACACACCCGGCTCCACCGCGGCGACAATGGACACGAATGGTACAATGTAGGCGCAACGTCGACCCGGGTCCATGGTCGACAGAGCATGCTTTAATGGTGTTTGCTAAATATCTTCTTGCTCATACCAATCATTACTTTTTATATGTTGCAAAACCGTTTTACAAACTACCCACTCTGTTCTTAAACATAAAACATGTCGGCTGTTTAATTTAAACACCCCAAGTGTCTTTTTTTTGTGAATAAGTGATTTATATTAATCAACCACCAGGATTACAATCATCCTCACAAAGTCTAAGTATAACATGGGGGCTCGAACGTAACCAAACCGTAGTCTTGGCCTCCGTTCGACCCATCTTTGCTAAAGCATCACTCACCAAGTTTTGCTCTCGCTTAATAATATCTACCTTAGATCCAACTCTCTCGGACAAAAGATGACTAATCTCCTTTAAGATAAACATGAACTCCGAACGATCTGTCCCTGCCTGCTTTATCAACGCCACTGCCTCAGAACAGTCCACCTCTAGAATGAAAGGTAATAAACTCCACTCTAGTGCAAGAGCGCATCCCTCTTTACACGTAACAAGCTCCGCCATCAGAGGAGAAGAGCACTCGGGCAGATAGCGACCGGAGGAAAAAAAACCGCTCATGTGTCATCTCTCAACACCATACCAGTCCCTTCTAAACGTGATTCCTTGCTATCTTATATTTAGAAGCATAGGTAGGAGTACATTTGAAGGTCCTCAACCATATCCTACTAAGGCCTCCTTTGATTCTCAGAATTTCTAAAGGAATGGAATCCTACGAGAATTTTTCCTTTCGTAGCCGTTTAATTCAAGAGATTGTAACCTAAAGGAATAATTCCTGTAGGAAACATGCAGTGTATTTTCACAAGAAAATTTGCATGAGGTCTGGCCTCATGGTTAGAATCCTTTGCTGTAATCAAACAACACGTGTCAAATTTCTTGTATTCATAGGAATCAGTTGGGCACGACATTCAAATCCTTTGCCTTTTCTATTCCTTTAGATTTCCTACCCTATGAATCAAAGGAGGCCTAAATAGAAACAACCTCTTTCTCATAGAGTTTTTTTTTCCAAAAATCGCATATGTCAATATTTGAGTCTTGTAAGTGTTCCTAAATTTTCATGCAAAAACGTAAGTTTGTGTCCTGTGCAAAATAGACACGGCAATGTTTCCTCCAAAATGGTTTATTATGAAAATTATTTACTTTTCTTGGGACACAAAAATGGTTATTTTTGGGATAAAAGTCTATAGGCAACATAAAGGCTATGTGTATATAACGGGAAAATATTTTTTTGAACATATATAAGTACTTTTAAAACTTTGTACTATCGATACTCCCCATCTACCAAATGTGGGATTTAACCAGCAACTTAGCCATCCTCTTTTTCCCTAGCAATAATGATAGCTAGCACATCTGCGACTATATTGAATAATAACAGAGATAACTGGTCCCATTGTCGTAACGCTTTTTGCGTTCGGAAATAATGTCCTATGACATCATTTATTACAATACCAATGCACCCATTAATAACAAAATCATTTATCCAATCACACCATTAGGGGTCAAAACCTTTCATACAAAGTGCTTGTTGAGGAAATCCCAATTAACCTTATAATAAGCCTTCTCAAAATTCAAAATCTATTTTGAGAAGAATTCCATCTAATTTTTCCCGATGGAGTACATGGATTGTTTCGTGGAGAATGAAAACTCCTTCCAAAATGTGTTAGCTAGGCATAAAAGTTGTTTGGGTTGGCTGAATTAACTTATGAGAAATGTTGGTTACCCGATTAGTGCCTACTTTTGTGAAAATCTTTAAAATCGCATTAGTAGATAAATAGGACTATATTTTCGAATTTGAATTACATTTTTCTTTGGAGGAGAATAATAGTACCAAAGTTTAGGTGGAAAAGAGGTAGGTTCCATTGATGGAACATGACAATCAGATTCATCAAATTCTCTTTGATAAAAGCCCAACAAACATGATAAAACTCCACCAGAAATCCATCTAGACCAGGAGATTTATTTTTCTCCATCTATATTATATCATACACCTTCTTCTATGTGAATTGGGACATCAGAATTACATTTTTTCTAGAGAGAGTTGCCAAATATATATCATGTATATGAGCCTCTATGGGAGAAAAATACCAAATAATTCTTATACTATTTTTTATATACACTCTAAGATTATCCTCGAGTGTTATCATAGCTTCATATTGCTCTAGTTGGGAGATATTTTTCTATGATGTTCACCATTAGCAATAAGGTCAATGCATTTTGTATTATTGCTCCTTCTTGAATGTGATTTACGATCGCACACTGAGCCCACTTGGACTCTTCACCGCGTCAAATGTTGAAAACTTTCTCATTTTCCTTCCTCATAGTCTCTCTCTGAGTTACTAGGGGGAGAGTTTTGGTTTGCAACCTACTGTGTCAATGATATGCAATAAACATTCTCCTCTTTTTTGTAAATGCAGCTTCTGTTTCTTGCCCATCCCCTATGAGAATTTCTAGGTGGCGGATTTCATTCTGTCATACCTCCATGGGGGTATTGCCACTTGACAAGGAAGACCACTCTTTACCTATCATAACGACAGAACCTTCTTGTTGCAGCCATGGTAACTCAAAAGAATAATGAGAATAGTTGCTAGGTGTGTCTGAGCACCAGAATCAAGAAATAAAGGCTTATGATTAGAACCCGAGTGCGTTAAAGCTCGAACACTAACTAGAGGAAACTTTTATTCCACTCTATGCTAGCAAGAAGCCTATCTAGTTTCTCATTATTTGGAGTTTCTTTACAATTGGCTAGTTGAATTGACTTCCTGATAGTAGAATTTC
The DNA here is from genome assembly GCA_916181665.1 of Avena sativa. Classification (NCBI taxonomy): domain Eukaryota; kingdom Viridiplantae; phylum Streptophyta; class Magnoliopsida; order Poales; family Poaceae; genus Avena; species Avena sativa. The sequence continues at coordinate 374,414,102 of OV702280.1, forward strand.
CCCAAGACTAAACTTTCGATAATAGCATTAAAAGTGAAAGACCATCGTGCACAAAGGGTTGTTATGTTTCGTGGTTTTTACTGTAGTCAGACGGTCAATAGTATCACACATGAGATGTAACTCCCTTGGTCCCGAATTAACTGACTTTACTTTTTTTAAATACAGACGTATCAATACACTAAAACATGTCTAGACAAAGCTGAGTCATGCCCATACAAAGCTGAGTCGGTTAATTTGAGCAGCATGGTCTCAAAAATAATATAGAAAACTGACAGAAGAGAGGATAAATCCATATCATGGTCATAGTGGACAGTAACATAGGCTAGTAGCATGCGTAAATTACTAGTTTATGTTACTACCTTTATACTGAAGAATAACATAAAAATAATGTCTTGCAAAGTATCATTTATTAGATGATAAACTCATTTCGTCTTGGTATGTGTGAATTGTGATGTTACAGTAACCAAATACTACTCACTCCGTCTAAAAATAAGTGATTTGCATTTTTCTAGATTCGGTTAGATACATACAAATCTAGACAATTTATATCACTTATTTCTGGATGAAGAGAGTATGTTATTCTATCTTCCTCTCTTTTTATTAGTTTACTGTCACATAAGCAATTTCGCCGAGTTAGAACCTTAGTTACTCATGAAATTACTTGTACTATACTAGCCTTAGTAACTTACTAACTGTGGTGCATGCAAACGTAGGCCAAGCACCGAGCACCTTTTGTCCCTGCAAGAACGTACCAACCATACCATGGCGCCTGGACGTAGACAGGTGGTCGACTCGCTCGCAAGCAGATATTTCCTAGGCCTCGCGATCAAGCACATGGCCTGGTCGATCATACACCATTGCAGCTTTGAACACGTCGGAAAAGATCTTCCAGTAGGCGCGATTCGTTTTGGTGGCTTGCATAGTGAGTCGTTGGTCGTAATCATCAGAGTCCACGAAGAACCTCGTCATCCGAGAGATCGACATTTTCTCCAGGGCAGAAGCAGTAAAGTGTTCATTGGGGTGTCGTGGCACCAAAACGTACTGACGTGCAAGGAGAATTAAGGAATATCATGTATTTCCGACTCTATGCTGAGAGTAAAATTGTCGATGCTCCAAATAATTTCTTATGGTATTCTATGATATACACTCTAAGATATCCTCCCCTATTATCCTTCATTAATTTTGCTCTAGTTTGAAGATCTTTTTACTCCGATGTTTATCATTAGCAATAAGATTAAAATATTTTGTATTATTTCTTTCTTCTTAAATGTGTTTTTACCTTCGCTCATGGAGCACACTTGGACTCTTCATCGCGTCGAAGGTTCAAACTTTTCATTTGACTCCTTCATAGTCTCTCTCTGTGTGCGCGCGCGCAAGTTTCCACTTCGTAATCCAGTGTGTCAATGATATGCCATAGACATTATTTTTCTTTTTTGGAGATGCAAGTTCTGTTTTGCTCCCACTCCCTAAGAAAATTTACGAGGTGGCGAATCTTATTTGCCAGACCTCCATGGCGTATTGCCACTTTGACACATATGCCCACTCTTTCTCTATCATAATGACAAAACCTTCTTTTCACAACCATGCTAACTCAAAAAAAATCTGAGGTTATTTCCTTGGTGCGTCCGAGGACCAGAATTAAGAAATAAAAGCGTATGTCAGAACCCTCCGAAGACCTTATTCAAGCAATAAACGATGCTCAATTGGGATTGTTCCGTTCCGAGAGAGAGAACGACGAGCTGACACGCGCCTCCAACAATCCTGAAAAGGGTGGACGAACACGAGGCAAAGGCGCCAGTGTCTCGTGGAAGAAAGAGTTTCCTCAGTACGATGACAGTTACAGAAGACGTCGGAGAAAGAAGGACCAGGAGGCAGACCGGATCATCAAGGTAGAGCAGGACCTAGCTGATCTGAAGAACCTCATGCAATAAATTAGCCAAAGGCCGTCGTCAACTCACCCACGGGATGATGATCCTGCATTGGATCTTAGCCAGCGCAGAAGCAGCGTGGCTTCCACGGAGGCCCGAGCTGATGATCAAGCACTGCTGGATGATGCACCGGCTCCTCGCTACCCCGTGGATGATGTCAGAGAGATGGCACAATGTGAGCTACATCAGCCAATGAACAACTTGTCCTTCAAGGTGGCCATCGGCACTGCTTTACCTTGTCTACCTGGAGCACTCCACCATTCACTTCCGATTCCACCTGGCTATGCTCGTGTCACGGTGGATGACATAGTGGAGGATTTTGCGGACCTAGAGATTGACATCGCTACGCCTAAAGGCCTTACGAAAATAGGAGATGTCAAGCGCAACATCATTCTATGGAAGAAGAAGTACATCAAGTTTCTAGGCTCGGCGCCAAGGCCATCGACTCCGAGGAATCCAAGTCCACCCTGCCCCGATGATCGTCAACCTCCAATTCCACCTCGCCTCGATTATCGTCAACCTCCAAGTCCATCCCAACCCGATTATCGTCAACCTCCAAGTCCACCCCGCCCCGATGTCGATCGCCACAGCAAGAGTACATCAACTCGATCTCCGCCTCCGCGCAATAATCGATCTCCACCTCCGCCTCCGTGCAATACTACTACCTCGTCGAAGAAACGGAAGGTCGCCGCTCCCCCGCGCCCTACATCGAAGAAAGGTCAAACGACGAAGATAGTCGACATCCCGTCGGCTCTTCCAAAGAGACCTTATGACAAGATCGATGATGAAACTGCCGCGAATGTGGCTGCCCAAGTTAAGGCGCATTTTGCACCCAAAAAGCCTGAGCCAAAACCGGTATAAGATGAAAAAACCAAAATGTGGGCTAAGTCCTTTCTTGAGCAACCATCCCAGATATCGATGAATCTGGAATCAGACTATGACCGTGAGATTATTAAGCAAGAAAAGAAGAAAAAAAGCACAAGTGCAAAAAGCGAGAAGCAAGTTGCCCAGCTCGGACAACAGAAGAATCAATCGGTCATCCCGCTCAAAGTGATTTCAGACCTTGACAAGACCTTCAGAGTTGAAATGGATATGGACATGCAAATAATGGACCCCAGAGCCAGTACTAATGCTGCACTAATGGGCATCACTGTATCGGAGGCCAAAGCACTTGCTACCGAAGCAAATATGTCTCTTGGTCAACATTTAGATAGTACAGAAGTATGTCCCAGGGGAGCCTCTATTCAGTAATGAGAAGCTCGCGCGTCTATCCATATATATGCGAAATCTGCACACATGGTACATGTTACAAACAGAAAAAAAGCATCAGAAAGATTGGTTTCGGTGGACGTGAGAAAGGAGCATCACTTCAAAGCATACTCGACAGAGGTTCAAATGGCCGAACTATTTTAGTTATACAACCAGCGCGCCCTCAACAAATCTATCATTGGTTGCTATTATCTGTAAGTGATTTATTTCTATAATTAAGTTTGTATCTTAGCTCGTTCATTGCATTTAATATATTATCCTAACTATATATCCTTTTGTATGATATTATATTCTACAGAATGAAGATGCTTGAATGCAAAAGAGCTAGAAGATATCACGTTGGGTTCATTGATCCATATATCATTAATGAATATACGTTAAAGAATCACCCCAATGACGTGGAGGAAGACCTGTGCAGGTTCTTAACCGAGAATAATTTGGATAAGGAAATACTATTTCCTTACAACTTCAAGTGAGTATTTCTATCTTGTACATATTTTATTTTTGCTTACTCGATGATCTATGCATGTATGCTTATGTAAATGTCCGCAGATTTCACTGGATCTTGCTAAACATTCAAGTTGACAAGTCCCTTCTTGAAGTCCACGACTCATTAAGTTGGGACCAAGAGCAGTGAAACGACATGAAAGCAATGTTCCATAAGTAATTTCAATCATTATCGCATTATATCGGCCTCTTTCGTGCATTTCCTGATATCAAGTAACTAATAACTTCTTTGTTCATTTTCTTTGTTGAGCAGGTGTTGGACATAGTTCAGACAGAAAATACCAGGTCCATTTAAAGAGAAGTTTACTTATAAAATGGTAAAGAGTTTATAGCAGCCACCGGAAACTCATTTATGTGGATACTACGTCTGCGAGTACATCCGCGAGTTGACCAGTGAGCGAAAAGTTGACTCACATTATATTTATGATTTACGGGAGAAACTAGAACCAGACCAGCGCATACGAGCAATTCAAGAGGAGCTTGCGGGATTTCTGATGAAGGAGGTCCTTGATGTACATGGAGAACATTATGCGAATGACGAGGAACTCTATATGCCTTAGTGATCTATATGTAGTTGATATGTAGAGAGAGCGGACTCTAGTCCCGTTTTGGCAGTCCCTGGCCCAAATCCAGGACTAGAGCCCGTTACAGTCTAAGACAAAAAGGCTGTTTTTCACAAGTGTAGGGATTATACATAATGCGTGATGGGTCATTATGAATCTACATTTATTAGATGCATAGTGATTTTGCATAGCCGTGCACGATATATGCAGATGGGAGCGCTGCATCTGAGTCACGGCCTATATGGTAGTGCCAATGAGACACTCGGTTGGTGTACCACTGGTTCCTGAGATTGACGCTGGCGTCTGTATCGAGTGATGCATAATTGTTAGAGTATTCTTTTTAGGAAGAGCCCGGGTCATGGAGTCATGGGTCACAAAGAGTGCTCGTATGATATGTCCGCGTCATGCACCTGGCTCTGACTCGGCCATGCGTAGGACTATGTACAGAAAAATACAACAGGGGAGATGTTCGACGAGTCTGACGTTGGAGCGTGATACTTTAATCTCGTCCCGTGTGGCGTTTAATTTCTGCCACTCACTTCACGCACCGGGAGTCTAACTGTGTTTGTCTTCTACCGATTACTCCTTCTTCCTTTTAAAATATAAGATGTTTTAGCTTTGTAAAACAAATATATCTAGACTACTTTTAGTATATATGTTCAATAAGATTTAGAGTGAATCTACACACTAAAAAAAGTCTAGATACATTTTCTTTACAAATCTAAAACATCTTATATTTTAAAAAGAAGGGAGTAGCTACAGTGCCAAGTTCTTGAGCAAGATCCGGTTGGTAATTCATGACCAGAAACATTGAGCAGTGACAAATGACGATCGAGAGTTTCCATTTCATTCAGAGCATCAGAACAGCAAATTCATGGATATACAGCTATGAAATCACAAAGTAGAGCTGATCGGATTAGGCAAAATAGAAGCTAAACACACGGTGATGTGCTCCGATCGTCGCCCAGTGGCGGACCTAGCAAGTTTTTAAAGACCGGGCACACTAAAAACTTAAAAGACCACACTTTGGTCTGCCAAAAATCGTAAATATCATATATTTGGATAAACATCATATGAATATAATCAATATTGTAGCATAGATCACATATGTTAAAAAAAGGAAACTAAGGTATATCCTGCTGAGTATACTAACCATAGAATGTTAAAATATCTTGCGCTGAATTCCTTGTAGGAATCAGAAATCTCCCTAATTCTGAAAATTAAATGGTTCAATCTGTAAACCGGACATGGCGATGTTTAATAGAAAATCTGCTGCAAATTACAAAGAAAATTTTACCTAGTTGTCGTGTATGACCGGTGCCAATCGTCATCCCCGTCATCTGCTGCTGCTTCCAGCCTCCATGTGCGCAGGTCGGAAAATCATCGGTACTGGATGCTCACGCTCGGCAGGCGTCGACGAGCCACCGTCCGCGGCTGCTGCTATTGCTGCCTTGCCGCTTGTGCTTCCGCGTTTCCCTGTCTCGCGGCGGAGTGGCAACCTGATGTGAGCCGGGAGCCATCTGTCTTTCTGTGTCTGCGTCTCGTCCATTGGCGACTCGCTGATCTAGGGCACGTCGGCAGCTGGCAGCATACTCGCAGCTGTTTCGTGGCGTTAGTTTTGGCTAGAGACTCGCGTCGACTAGATAACCGATTGATTGATTTCCGTAGACTAGCTAGCTTCCTTGACGTGAGAACGTGGCGTGGCTTGCTGGGAGCAATGGAATAGGCCCAAGCTGGTCCAGATAGCTCTATACACGTATTTTTTTCAGAAGATAATTGAAGTTTTAGCTACATATATCTATGTGGAACCTTACCGGAGTACCTGCAAGCGCCGGCGTTGAGCCCGGGCACGTGCCCAGGGTGCCCGGACGGTAAGTCCGCCCCTGTCGTCGCCTTCTTAAGATCAACCGAACCAAGAAGCCGCTGGCGCCGCTGCTTGCGAGCCAAGAAGCGCCGGAGAGATACCATCATCCCAAAATCGATGGTTCTTCGGGTCTCAGTTTGGCGGGCGCTCTGGCCGGCCGGTCAGCTCGCGACGGACACGTTCCCGGACTCTCCTCGCTGCCCGCTATGGTACTCCGCTACGGAGGAAGAGTACGGCCGCAGCATCCGGGCCGCATGCCTCTCGCCGGCGGCGTCCACCCGCATCTGCTTGTGGCGGCACTCGTCGCTGCAGAAGGGGGTGTCACCTCTGTACATGAACACGTCGTACTCCCGCGCCAGCGGCTTGCCGCAGAGCGCGCACGCGTCCTGCGCGGGCATGCCGCGATCGCCAACCACCTCGTCGTCGAAGAAGAAAGAGCTAGCTATGGATGCCGCCATAGGTGGTTTTCGAGGAGCAGAGCAGAAAGCTTCGAAGTGCGTTTGCTGCTGGAGGAAGAGGGGATCTGGAGACTTGAGTGAGCGAGCGATGTGAGTTCAGAGAAGCGCGGGCACGGGGTATATATCGTGTTCGCAGGGGGACGGCAAAAGATCTGGCCACGGTTCGACTTGCCACCCCATTAGGGCCCACACACCCGGCTCCACCGCGGCGACAACGGACACGAATGGTACAATCTACTAGGCGCAACGTCGACCTGGGTCCAGTGGTCGACAGAGCATGCCTTAATGGTGTTTGCTAAATATCTTCTTGCTCATACCAATTATTACAAACTACCCACTCGGTTCTTAAACATAAAACGTGTCGGCTGTTAAATGTCTTATATTTAGAAGGAGAGGTAGGAGTACATTTGAAGGTCCTCAACCATATCCTCCTATGAATCAAAGGACGCCTAAATAGAAACAACATTTTTCTCATAGAGTTCTTTTCCAAAAACCGCATATGTCAATATTTGAGTCTTGTAAGTGTTTCTAAATTTTTATGCAAAAAGGTAAGTTTGTGTCCCGTGCGAAAATTTCCTCCATAATGGTTTATGAAAATTATTTACTTTTCATGGGACCCAAAAATGGTTATTTTGGGATAAAATTCTACAGGCAACATAAAGGCTACGTGTATATAACGAAAAAAATATTTTTTTTGAACATATGTAAGTTCTTTTAAAATTTTGTACTATCGATACTCCCCCATCTACCAAATGTGGGATTTAAGCAGCAACTTAGCCATCCTCTTTTTTCCTAACAATAATGATAGCTAGCATATCTGCGACTATATTGAATAATAACAAAGATAACAGGTCCCATTGTCGTAACGCTTTTTGCATTCGGAAATAATGTCCTATGACATCATTTACTCCAATACCAACACACCCTTTAATAACAAAATTATTAATCCAATCACACCATTTGGGGTCGAAACCTTTTGTACAAAGTGCTTGTTGAGGAAATCCCAGTTAACCTTATAATAAGCCTTCTCAAAATTCAAAATCTATTTTGAGAAGAATTCCATCTAACTTTTCCCGATGGAGTACATGGATTGTTTCGTGGAGAATGAAAACTCCTTCCAAAATGTGCTAGCTAGGCATAAAAGTTGTTTGGGTTGGCTGAATTAACTTATGAGAATTATTTATTACCCAATTAGTGCCTAATTTTTAAAAATCTTTAAAATCACATTAGGTAGATAAATAGGACTATATTGTCGAATTTGAATTACAATTTTATTTGGAGGAGAATAATAGTACCCAAGTTTAGGTGGAAAAGAGGCAGGTTCCGTTGATGGAACATGACAAACAGATTCATCAAATCCTCTTTGAAAAAACCCCAACAAATATGATAAAACTCTACCGGGAATCCATCTAGACTAGGAGATTTATTTTTCTCCATCTATATTATATCATCATACACCTTCTTCTATGTGAATTGGGACATCAGAATTACATTTTTTCTAGGGAGAGTTGCCGAATATATATCATGTATCTCAGCCTCTATGGGAGAAAAATACCAAATAATCTTATAGCATTTTGTTATATACACTAAGATTATCCTCCAGTGTCATCGTAGCTTCATATTGCTCTAGTTGGAAGATATTTTTCTATGATGTTTACCATTAGCAATAAGTCAATGTATTTTGTATTATTGTCCCTTCTTGAATGTGATTTATGATCGCACGCTGAGCCCACTTGGACTCTTCACCGCGTCGAATGTTGAAAACTTTCTCATTTTCCTTCCTTATAGTCTCTCTCTCTCTGAGTTACTAAGGGGAGAGTTTTGGTTTGCAACCTACTGTGTCAATGATATGCAATAAACATTCTCCTCTTTTTTGTAAATGCAGCTTCTGTTTCTTGCCCATCCCCTATGAGAATTTCTAGGTGGCGGATTTCATTCTGTCATACCTCCATGGGGGTATTGCCACTTGACAAGGAAGACCACTCTTTACCTATCATAACGACAGAACCTTCTTGTTGCAGCCATGGTAACTCAAAAGAATAATGAGAATAGTTGCTAGGTGTGTCTGAGCACCAGAATCAAGAAATAAAGGCTTATGATTAGAACCCGAGTGCGTTAAAGCTCGAACACTAACTAGAGGAAACTTTTATTCCACTCTATGCTAGCAAGAAGCCTATCTAGTTTCTCATTATTTGGAGTTTCTTTACAATTGGCTAGTTGAATTGACTTCCTGATAGTAGAATTTCCCCAAGACTAAACTTTCGATAATAGCATTAAAAGTGAAAGACCATCGTGCACAAAGGGTTGTTATGTTTCGTGGTTTTTACTGTAGTCAGACGGTCAATAGTATCACACATGAGATGTAACTCCCTTGGTCCCGAATTAACTGACTTTACTTTTTTTAAATACAGACGTATCAATACACTAAAACATGTCTAGACAAAGCTGAGTCATGCCCATACAAAGCTGAGTCGGTTAATTTGAGCAGCATGGTCTCAAAAATAATATAGAAAACTGACAGAAGAGAGGATAAATCCATATCATGGTCATAGTGGACAGTAACATAGGCTAGTAGCATGCGTAAATTACTAGTTTATGTTACTACCTTTATACTGAAGAATAACATAAAAATAATGTCTTGCAAAGTATCATTTATTAGATGATAAACTCATTTCGTCTTGGTATGTGTGAATTGTGATGTTACAGTAACCAAATACTACTCACTCCGTCTAAAAATAAGTGATTTGCATTTTTCTAGATTCGGTTAGATACATACAAATCTAGACAATTTATATCACTTATTTCTGGATGAAGAGAGTATGTTATTCTATCTTCCTCTCTTTTTATTAGTTTACTGTCACATAAGCAATTTCGCCGAGTTAGAACCTTAGTTACTCATGAAATTACTTGTACTATACTAGCCTTAGTAACTTACTAACTGTGGTGCATGCAAACGTAGGCCAAGCACCGAGCACCTTTTGTCCCTGCAAGAACGTACCAACCATACCATGGCGCCTGGACGTAGACAGGTGGTCGACTCGCTCGCAAGCAGATATTTCAATCCCTATACTTGTCGGGTTGACTCGATTTAGTCCTTGTACTTGGAATTTGCTGAATTTTGCCCTTGTACTTGTATATAGGGTTCGATGTGGTCCAATTTGATATTTGCCTTCGAATTTGAGCTGACCTGGATGACACGTGGACTGAAATCTTGCAAGAACACACTCACGCATCTAAGAAAATTGCAAAAAAAACGACCATAAATATTGCAAAATACACGATTAGTCCATGTACTTGTCCAGATGGCTCGATTTAGTCATGATACTTGTCAATTGGACTCGATTTATCAAATGCATGTTTGTTGTCAAATTTGAGCTGGTGCGGAGGACACATGAACGCGGGTCACACTTATAGGAAACTAGCTAGCCTAAAAATTTATAGATACTCCCCCACGCATCTAGAACGTACATTTTCATTACCAGATATTTGCATGTACCGACTCTCCATCTAATTAATAAGCCAACACTTCAAGCCGTTACAGTACGTCAGTATCCTTCAATTCAAGACTGTTCTATTTAAGAGGGAGGAAAATGAGGGAATCAATGGTGAGGGAGGCGATGTTGGCGACGATCAGTAGACCTGAGCGTGTAACTTTTTTTCATAGAGGGGAGATGACGTCGAAACGACACGGACAACCGTGAAAATATATGTTCTAGATATGAGAGGGGGTACTGCAAGGTTCCATGCCAGCCGTTCTCCTATAAGTGGGACCCATGTCCCCGTGACGTTCATGTAAGCTCAAATTCAACGACAAACCTGCTTTTAGACTAAATCGAGCCTAATTGATAAATACATAGATTAAATTATGCAAATTACAAGTATCGGGGCTAAATCGGGTCAAACATGAGAGTATAGGGGCTGCTATTATATCTAGCCTCAGTTGTGATAGTTTTTTTTTTCAATTTTCTCAGATTTAGGAGGGTATTATTACAAGATTCTAGTACATGTGTCGTCCGTATCAGTTCAAATTCGACGGCAAACATCGAATTGGACTAAATCGAATCCAATTTACAAATATATGGACAAAATTTAGCAAATTTCGAGTACGATGACTAAATCGATCTAGTCCAACAAGTATAGAAACGGTTACTGTATTTAACTCTAACTCAAAAGAATATTGAGAATAGTTGCCAGGTGCGTCTGAGCACCAGAATCAAGAAATAAAGGCACTAACTAGAGGAAACTTTTATTCCACTCTATGCTAGCAAGAACCCTATCTACTAGTTTGTCATTATTTGGAGTTTCTGATAGTAGTATTTCTCGCAAGACTAAACTTTCGACAATAGCATTAAAAGTGAAAGACCATCGTGCATAAAGATTGTCAACGGTTGTTATGTTTCGTGGTTTTTACTGTAGTATCACAGTGAGCTGTTATGTTTGAACGAGAATGTAGAGAACGGAGAGAGGAGAGGAGAAATCCCCTCCTTCGGAAACTGAGGTGCATGCATGTACGCCAAGCAGCAACCACCTTTTGTCCTTGCGAGCAGGTACTAGCCTTGGCGCTTGGAGGCAGACAGGTGGTCGACTCGCTCGTACGTATGAAGATATTTCCTAGGCCTCGCGATCAAGCACATGGCCAGGTCGATCATACACCATTGCAGTTTCTAACACGTCGGAAAAGATCTTCTAGTAGGCGCGATCCGTTTTGGTGGCTTGCATAGTGAGGCGTTGGTCGCAATCATCAGAGTCCACGAAGAACCTCGTCATCGGCCGAGAGATCGACATTTTCTCCAGGGGAGAAGCAGTAAAGTGTTCATAGGGACATCACCAAAATTTACTGATGCGCAAGGTGATTTTTTTTTCCCCGAGAGTGTTCGCAATAAAGTGTACGAATAAAGTGTGATATTTTGCCGTGGAATGCTTTTTCCCTTTGAGAAAAGGGTCGCGCAGACGGTGAGTCACGACCTATGCTAGTGACGACGGATGACTGGACGAGGCACATGGCTTTGGTTGTACTTGGTTGTCGACACGATCCAGCCAGGCCATGACGCGTCCTCGTGATGGATCTGACTCGGCGGTGAGTAGCGAGACGTACAGCAAAATAAATAACGGAAGGTTCAGCGAATATAGTACAATGGCCTTGGAGTGTGATGCTTCTGTCCGCTCTGAATTTGCTACTCCTCGATCACCTGTCTTCGTGCACGTTAAATTGCGAGGCAAAAGCGCTGCTGACATGTGAGAAACAAAACAAAACACAAAAAGGTCATCTATGATAATTTAACGGGCATGGCAAGATTTCTGAAAATAAAGAGATACATGTGCAAGAGATTGAGGTTAAGAATCAAGTTAATGCATAGTAGATAGCAAAATTTCTTCGCGATGAAGAATCGATGGAAAGAGGATAATCAATACCTTTCAACACTCCCCCTGTCTAGATTATTTTAGTCGGTACATGGATTTCAGAATTGAAGGCGCGAATTGAAGAGGATAACCAAAAATATGAACTTATGATAAGAGGCTAGGCAATATATTTGAACAATTAATATATGGTATTGTCATATGGTAGCAAACATGCAATATAGGAACAAACATATTATGAGCATGATCAAGAGGGGGATAGAATTGAAGGGGCGGATTTTCTAAAAGGTACATATCTAATAACTATAAAAGCTTTTTTGGATCCCAGATGAGAGTGTGCTCTCCTTAAATGAATCTCAGATTGGTGCCATCCCTCAAGTGTCAGATGAAGAAAATGTGACCCTCACTACTCCTTTTACGGGGGACGAGATGAAGGAGGCTATTTTTAACAATCGGAAGACAATTAATCGTTGTGCCCGAACAGGTACCCGACAAAATTGTATCAAAAAAGTTGGGATATAATTAAACATGAATTTTTACAGTTGTTTAATGAATTCCACAATGGCGATTTAGGATTCTTCAAACCAAACTTCGAGAATATTATTCCTTTATAAAAGATTTAGGAAGCTTGTAGCATTTCAATAGTGCAAAGCCATGTCCTTACTGAATGTTAGCTTCAAGATTTCACAAAATTTGTGACTAACCTGCTGAATAGTAAAGCCCATAAGTGACACACCCGTCACAATTGGCATTAATGCATGGTAGAAATATTCATGATGGTTTGTTATACTACATGAAACGGTTCATGAATTGCATTGCAAAAATATACGATGTGTAATCTGAAAATTTGATTTTGAAAAGGCTATAATAATAAGGTAAAAGGGCCTCTTCTGCAGCATACTCTTAGGAGGAAAGGATTTTCTCATTTCTGATGAAAATGGATCAATTTATTTATGGAGGTAGTGTAGATATTAATGTCAATGGTGATACTAGGTGCTACTTCTAGACAAAAAAGGAAGTCTCAAACAAGGCGATCCACTCACACCGATGTTGTTCAATATTATGGCAAATATGCTAATTGTCCTTATTGAATGTGTGGAAGTGGATAACCAAATATATGATGTCGTTCTACATCTCATTGATGAGGATTTTTTTTCCATTTTACAACATGCGGATGATACTATTCTACCCATGAATCATAATCTGGAAAAGTCAAAGAACGTCGAATTTGTACTTTGTGCTTTTGAGGAATTTTCTGGGTTGTAAATAAACTTCCAAAAGCTATTCTCCTTTGGTGAGACCTAGGAGGATGAGGCTGAGTATGTTTCTATTTTCATGTGTAAGAATGGTGAGTTTCGCATCCGTTATCTCGGTATTAACGAAAGTAAGATTTCTAGTGCGATATAGACGCTAAAGGTGATTTTTACTTCACATTTTTTATTTCACTCGAGCCATTTATTAAGAAAAGAATAATAAAGCAATCGTAAGTTATCATAAAAAGTAAGATCGCTATTTGCTTATCTAACTGTATACTCCCTCTATTTCATATTATTCCGCATATTAGGTTTAGCTAAAGACAAACTTTGTAATGCCTGGCCAACAATGTAAAATATTAACATGTATAATACCAAATGTATATAATGGTATTATGTTTTTAATAATATTTATTTGATTATATAAATATTTAGTAGCATTTTATCCATGACTAATTATGGTCTAACCTCATTTGCAGAGTAATAGTACGAAACAGATGGAGTATAACGTAGCACAGGAATTCGACCGGCTCAAACCCTCGTGCCATATATAAATCGACCGGAAGCTCAACTTCTTCTGAAACTGCCAAAGTGTGGAGTGAGTTTTCGCGCCAATAATCATTACATTGGGATTCTATATATGTGCCTCTGGTCGGAATCTTATGTATATCAATTATAGTTGTACTTTTTTTTGTCTGTGATTGTGTCAGTATATATGATTAGGAAGCTTTGCTTAAACTAACGTCTTAGGGCACGTACAACGCGGGCGGTAACATGAGACGCTAGGCTAGATATCCTGGTCGTTACGCCTAAATCCCACCAAATCCTAGGATTCCAGGCAGCGTCGACGCGAGACTAAATGTTGGGCTTTAGGACTCCTTTTTATCCATAGAAGACTGTTTTATTAGCGATAGCCATTCACGCTAGCAACTCGTATTAGCGTTGGCTGTTGGAGGACTGGGTCGCTTAGCTGGTAGAACAACTTCGTGGATTTTTTCTAATTCAGTTAAGCGTCTAACTAAGCGATTCCCATAGTACATGCCCTTAGTGATGATAATTTGGGCGCCAGCCTTTTTGCCAACATACGAGGCAGGCACCTCACATGCGTGGCAATAATAGATAGCCTGTGCCTCTCTTCCAGTGTACGCCACGTGATGTTTTCGTTTAACAATCACAAAGAAATACAGAAGAGTTAGTAAGTGTTGCTGGGGAATCATTTCCTCGCAAAAAACAAATATACATATGGGAATATATTGAGCTATGGTGCACGCACGCCACCGAGCACTTGCTAAACAGTCGGCCGGCACATGTGCACGGATCTTGTCTACGCACCACCTCCACCGGCGGCAACTGCAACTAGGGGTTAGGGGAGGGGCAGAAAAAACAATAAACGAAAGCCGTATCTAAAAAGACCGAGACCGAAACCAAATAGACCGAAAGGACTGGTCAGAAGAATGGGTAGCAAATTTTGGAAACCGAATTTAGTTCGGTTAATTTGATCATTAGTTCTTGGTAACTGAATTGACTGAACTGATCGAACTTTAGGTGAGAGTGGCCTAGTTTCAATTATCTTAGTGGACTAAACGAAATTTAGTATTATTGAATGTTTGTTTCCGCCAATTAATATGACTATATGAAGTATATTTTATATTCAAATTACAACTGAAATAGTACCAAATGGTTTACCAAATATTATCCAACTTTTATATTTAATAATATCTACCACACAATTCGGTCATGATCGAACCCGAACCCGAACCCGAATTATCGGATAACCGAATTTGTCGGTTAGTAAAAATAATAAGTAAATTTCGGTCTTTATTTTTTAAAATCCGATTGCAAAATAGACCGATACGCAAAGACCGAATTTTTGGTCATGACCGAAGCCCACCCCTAGCTGCAACCTACGGCAGCCTCAAGACTTCGGAGAGAAGAATGCTGCTGAGAAACTATGAAATGAGCTGTCTAACCGAGAGATTGCCACCAGGTTCAGTGGCTGTGCACGTTTTGTACCAAGGGGGAAGAACCTCGCAGCTGCACGGCTCAAGATTCCGTTGGGAGCCTGTGTGTGTCTCGGACTCCTGGTTTCGGTATGGCTCAGGCTCGACAGGCATACAGTAACCATCGGCACTAGTATGATTTATGTTTGGGAATACTCCGGTATAGTCTGCCTATGCAGTGAGTCAGCATGGCCTACGTGGTGCTACTCATGAGACACACGGTTGGTGGTACGTGCGGTGTCCACATCATGCGGCCAAGCTCATGTGTCATGACGCACCATCCACCGCTGGCTCTGACTCAGCGCTGAGTAGTTCTTGCTGAATAAACAAAAAATTAACATTTGGGATGTTCAACGAGTCTGACGCGATACTTAGTCTCATCATGTCTGGCGTTTAGCGTATTCGATGATTGAATTCACGCACTTGGGAATCGTAAGACAATGCTGGGTTCGTAATTCATGAAAGGAGACGAGCGAGGAGTGAAAGGATAATACAGAAGCACGAGTGCGTGCATTCAGAGAGCATCAACACGGCATAATTCATGGATATACAGAAGCAGAATGACACTTTGTGAATTGATCGGACATGCCAAACTGAGGTTAAACACTCATGCCTTCTTCTTCAACCGAAACGCCAACCAGCGCTGTTTAATTGACTCTCCATGGCTACATACAAATGTGGAAGCTGCGAGTGCCGCAGCGTCATGCCTCGCCGGCCGGGTAGCACCTAACCGGCTAACCCATGCCTGATCCTTCTCCGGCTCCGGCAAGAGCGCCGGGGAGAAACCATCATCAGCCCAAGATCGATGCTTGCTTCAGATCTCGCTGATGCTACGAACAAAACTGTATCTCAGCCGCGCGGGCAGCTTGGCGCCGGTCAGCTCGCGACGGACACCTTCCTGGTCGCATGCGCCGCTGCTCCGGAAGCGTACCGCTGCATCCGCCGGGCGGCCTGCCTGGCGTAGACGGCGTCGAGCTGCATCTGCTCGTCGCGGCAGTCCTCGCTACAGAAGGGGGTGTCCCCTCTGTACATGAAGATGTCGCTGTCGCGCGCCAGCGGCTTGGCGCAGAGCGCGCACGCGTCCAGCGCCGGCACGCCGTGCTCGCCTGCCGGCTCGGCGTCGAAGAAGAAGGAGCAGGATACCGATGCCGCCATGCTGCGGGCGTAGGAGTGGTCGGAGCAAGAGCGCGGCTTGATCGATCGACCAGTGTGTTTGCTGCTTTGGGGATGGAGGAGGAGGCAGGGAGGAAAACGGGAGAGGGGTGGGTGAAGGGGAGGGGAAGGCCTCTGGGTATATATGGTGCGTGGGGGCGGACACGGCAAGCCATAGGGGGTGTCGGAAGCTGTGGTCCGGTGCGCGGTCGGGACGCCCACGGGTTGGACAATACTGCGCCCATGCTGCCATGCTGGATTGCAGTGGTTGGCTTGATGGTCGATGCAGGACACACACTCACTCAGCTTCGCCCGGACAAAACGTACAGGAATCATGTCATATGTCCGTGCGACGTCGACTGGGTCTCGGCTAATGAAAGAGGACACTGATGCAGTGCTATTTTCTTAGTAGAAAAAAGGTAGCCGCAGAGGAAAATTTTCTCGAACACACTTAGGTAGCTGTAACTCTTAGTAGATCATGAATTAGTTCATACATCTTCACACTAATGAAGTATTTGTTCATCTATTGTAAAAGAATTGTACTGCTCGGTTCGTTCGAAAAAAATTGGTCATTTCTACACGGATCACGGCATCACACCAACGTTTCTCTGTGTTCGCCGGGACTTAGCAAAATTGATACAATTAACTATCAACTTAATCAAAACTCTCCAAATTCTTGGAGCTACTGTAAGGCAGGCGAGACTTAGGAGATTTTGCAAAAAAATACTGAGTATGAAACTTAGGTTATGAAGTACACTTTGAAAACAAAGTTATACTACAACTCATCATTCCACAGGCAATTTATACAGCATCAGCTTCTACTCTTACCAAGTAGCTAGTACTACCATATATAAACTGATGGGAGACAGGAGACAGTATTGGCTCAATGATCATTGCTCAAGAATCCGATGTGGCTCTCGTCGGAAAAACTTGGGGCATCAACATATTCTGGTTGTACTTGTATCAGTACAAGATGCAAGATTAGCCACGTCTCAAAAGAAAAGGTACTACAGAGATTAGCCAGCTTTGTTTAAATAGCTATATACACTTTTAGTCTCACATCTTGCGGCGTGGGAGCGTTTTAGTCCCACATCTTGCAAAATGAACACTACTAGTCCCATAACTTGCATCCTAAGAACATTTTAGTCCAATTTAATTAGACTTTATCGAGTTTGACTAATTTTAACCAAATTCGTCAACTTGTGGCATCACATTTTTTTAGAGCGGACGTACAAAATAGATTAAAAAGTGGCAAGCGAGTGAATCGAACTCATGATCTTTGAGTTCCTATTCACCTCCTTAAGCCACTACGTTAAGCAATGCTATCTGGTGCTACAAAAGGGTGGAATCTTTTTATCTAATATAGGCGCCCACATTGGCTGTTAGCATAATTTTATACGCCATCTGTGAAGGCCTTTATTTTGAAACTCGGGCTACGTGGTGGCCTTTATTTGAACATTTGAAAAATGCAATTCTAAGTATCAAAATCACCTTAAAAATTACGTATATGTGGACAATGATATAAGATTTTAGTATGCAAAATTTTAGCCAGGATTGATTTGTATTAGGGGCCACAAAAAAAGAAAATTCTAACAAGATTTGAAGGTGCACTGCTTGCAAACCGGATCTCTAATTTTGTCTTTTCTACGGAGCCCAGAGCATAAATTATTTTAGATTGAAAATTTATATTTCTTTTATAAATTTTTCAACGTAAAAATATGTATTTTTTGAATATCCAAAATAAATGCTTAGATGTAGCCCGAATATACACACTTAATCAATAAAGATCACTAGTTCCGCCCTTTGAATGTGAGCATTTTTAAGTGTGAGCGCGCTTATATTGTATAAAAGTGTTACGTCCTTTTGTGTAACAAGTAGCATCGTTCAACCTAATGGTTTGAGAAAATGATTAGCAATGTAGAGGTCATGAGTTCAATTCCCTTCTTTTTTATATTTTTATTTATTTTGTAAAAATATACAAGGATCATTTAAAAATTGTGTCGCTATAGGGTTGACGAATTTGGTCAAAATCAATGAAACTCGATGAAGTCTAGTTAAATTGGACTAAAATGTTTTAGGGATGCAAGTTGTGGGACTAGTAGTGCTTACTTTGCAAGATGTGAGACTAAAACGCTCCTACGCCGCAAGATGTGGGACTAAAAGCGTATATAGCTCTCGTTTAAACTAGTGCTAGCGCTTAATGCTGATAATTGGGACGCCAGCCTTTTTGCCAACATACAAGACAGGAGCCGCCCCACATGGTTAGTCATCCTAATAATTGACGCAAAATTAGCATATAATGGGTGATATTTTTATCCCACAGGAAAAGGAATAAACGGAAAATAAATAGAGGTCCCCTCCTTTAAGTTAGTGTTGCAGGGGAATCTTAAGAGTCACCGAAACGCATAACCTGGCCACGCAGCAGCGGCAGCTACAAGCGACCTGCGAAGTCAAGCAATGCAATTCCCTCCATAGAAAGGGCCCTCGGCATCATCTTTGTCCTTTATTTCTTGGAGATTCGTGCTACAATTTTTACAGAACAACCCTCCCACCTTACTTCTCAAGTTTATTGCTGTTTTGCTTATTAGCCCCTAGTTTTTTCATGTTTTATACATTTTCGTCACTGTCTTCAAGGAAAGAACGTGTTTCACATATACATCTTTGTTTAATTTAATTAGCCAGTTTTAATTAGCCAATCTAATTAATATAATTTAATTAACAATTTCTTACATAATTATTTTTTCAATAATATTCAACAATATTTCATAGAATTTTTTTTAAGAATTTTTCTAGAAATATCCGTACAAGTTTTATATTTTTTCAACAATTAATATAATTTGTTTTTTCAACAATCTCTTTTGATAATTTTTATTTTTCTACTTTTTATTTAACAATATTTAGACACTCTTACTTTGTTTCATCTTAGATTCAGAAGTTTCATACAAGATTCACACGTTTTACAAACTTGTTTCTGCCAAGAGATATTCATATAATTTTTTCACAGAATACATGCATAATGTTTGTTTCTTTTTCACCTTATTTTTTCTAGCAAAATTTCAGGGATAATCAACAATTTTTTATGTACATTTTTTATTCTTAAAATGAAACATGCCAATATACAGTTTGAATATTCTTGGATTGTTTTTACGAAAGTATGGATATTTTCCAAATATTTGAAACCTTCCAACACAGATTCATTCAAGATTCATAGGCAATAATATTCATATAGGATACATACTAGGATATTTCATAAATAATATTCTTGGATATATTCAGGAATATTATTCATCCAAGATTCATAGGAATAATATTCTAGGATATTTTAGGAATAATATTCATTCAAGATTCATAGGAATAATATTCATATTCATATAGGATATTTCAGGAATAATATTCTTGGATTATTTTTACAAAAGTATGGACGTTTCATTCGGGATTAAAGAAATTTTCATACAAATTTAAAAGAATTTTTATCATTAACCGCGGATTTTCAAGTGTGTCGAGATTCATAGAAGATACATACAAGAATCCCACAATATTCGTAGTTCCAAATTTGAGGACAGAAATTTGGATAAAATAGAATTAGTCCAAGGTTATTTAATCACAGAACTAAAACTATGTTTGATCTTGACTGATTCATACAAGATAATTTAGGTGCCAATATTTTTGGTAGCAATATTCAACAATTTTTTATGTACACTTTTAATTCTGAAAATGAAACATGCATAATTTGTTTTTTCAACAATCTCATTTAATAATTTTTATTTTTGTACTTTTTATTTAACAATATGTAGTCACTCTTAATTTGTTTCATCCTTGATTCAAAAGTTTCATACAAGATTTACATGTTTTACAAACTTGTTTCTGCCGAGAGATATTCATATAATTTTTCCACAGAATACTTGCATAATGTCTGTTTCTTTTTTACCTCATTTTTTCTCACAAAATTTCAGGAATAATCAACAATTTTGTTATGTACATTTCAGAAATAAGATTAATAACAAGAACGTTTCATACAAGATACCCACAAGATTCACGAGATTACTCACAATTTCTAATCTCATTCATATATATTTTTCATAGAAAACAACATTTCCCTCAGATTCTGGACCGAAATCATTTTTGTTTTCCCTCTTTTTTTGATGTTTCATACATAGATCCATAGAAGATTCATACCATGATCCATACAATTTTTTTGAAGGATGTTATACAAAGATCAATCAAAATAAACTAACCTTAAAAATACAAAATCTAGAAAAAATGGAAAAGAAAAGAGGGGCCTCGGATCATTACCATCACAGATTCAATCAATACCGAATTTGTAGCATACAAGATTCATACATGTTTCTAATCAAAGTTCTATGAACATGAGAATCTGTTTTTTTTACCGATCTGTTTTTGTATCCAGATCGAATCAAGTTCTATGAACAGACCAGTAGAGAATCATAAAACCAAATCGACTGAAAACGAAACCAAAAAACCAAATCGACTGAAAAAACAAATCGGTTGAAAAGACTAAACACTGGGCATGCAGCCAAGATCTGTGGCCGCCATGCCTAGCCAGAGGAGGAGGCGGGTCGGCCCCAGACTTGAAGAGAAGGAGGTTTGGGGAGGTGGAGGCGGGGCTAGGTGGAGGAGGTGCATCGGCTTGGGAGGTGGAGGTGGAGGCGGGGCTGGGGAGGAGGAGGTCCGTCGGGGCTGGGGAGGTGGAGGCGGAGGAGAGGTGGGGGCGACGAGAGGTGGGGGCGACGGGGGTGGAGATCTGGAGCAGGGGCAGGGGCAGGGGCGACGGAGGTGGGGGGGACTCAGTCTGGGGCAGGGAGGGCTGCTCGCTCAGGGGCAGGGGACGGGTGGGACGGGGGAGGTTGATTTCAACATTTGGAAAGGGGTAAATTGCAAAACACTTTGAGGCTTTGACTGGGAGACTTTTGCACGAATCTCCAATTAACTTGTGGTAGAGATGATGCCGGGGGCCCCTCCTAGGTGTGAGAAATCCGCTCTCCTGCGAAGTCTTGGTACTTTGGGGAGAAAGAAATGCTGCCGGAGAGAATGTGAAATGACCGGTTTAACTGAGTGCTTGCCTTGTTTGTTAATCTAGGGGATCGTGCACGTTTGGTATCACGGGGGAAAGCACCTTGCAAGTGTAGTTGCATGACTCAAGATTCCATTGACATTTGGCAGTAGTGTCCCGCCGGTCTTGCCGGCCAAAGCAGGAATAGCTTCGTCCTGGGGAGCAAATACTGACATAGTGATCTGTGCTCGTGGGTACAAATACTGACATGTGTGGTGAGTTATCTGGATTCTGAATTTGCGCTGTCGACTGCTGGTTGTTCGTGCGGAATGCAAGAATAGGAGTATTAGGCTTGTTAATTTTTGCAGGACAACTTAAAAAAGAAGCAAATCAGGTTGTGGACGATACAGTGTTGTTGTCTTGCTGAATAGTCCCGGTCTACTTGGTCGTGACGACGACTGACGGGGCACATGATTTGGAGTAGCACCCAGTCGATCCATGCATTTCCCAAACCATCTCGCTCTGATTGCTGTGTTTTAAATTACCAACGTGCAAAGATGATGCCAATCATAACGTGATAAGCGTATCCAAGGAGCATCACACGATCTGTGATGTTGGTACACCATCTTTAGTGGTGATGTTCTGTTTTTGCAGGTATATTTAGTGGTGATGTTGCTACACCATCTTTAGTGACTTTGCATCTGGAAATAACAGAAAAGTTTAAACACAATACATATAAATTGTTTGAAAAAATTACTATATGTAACAACTAATATACAAATATTGATTAAAGTATTTTATTTGCATTAAGGGCACCGGATTTTGGTTTCGCTTTGGGTCCTTAAAATCTCAAGATCGGTCTTGGATATCCCCACAACATTCGTCAGAGCTCCAAGCCCAAGCTATGCCGCATCATCTCCTAATGGCTTTGACTCGGCGATGAGCGGCAACATAGACGTATAGAAAGATAACAAAAGACATTGTTCAACCGATCTGACTTTTGAGTGTGATAATTCTTCTCCGCTCTACCGTTTTGTTTACTCACTGATGGGCTAAAGTTAATGTTTGGACCAATTTTTCCTATATTTATAATAACTTCTGAGTTTTTTGACAAAAAAATATGTGGGTCTGAGACGGGAAAGAATAGTCTTTTATTATTTATAAGAAACATTTTTACTTAACTATGATTTAATCAAAACCAAGATTTAATTACACTATTTTATTTTAGAAAGGTTAGCCACATAACCGTACTGCTCAAGTGTAGGATACAAACTATACAATTTAGTTGACACATTTATCTTTGCAAATACACATGGATGTGTCAAACTGACGCCATATTTTGTAAAAGAAACTTGTGGCCAAGATTTAAAACAACGTTGTTGGAGACATTGCTGAGAATATATTGGTTGAATTTAATATTTTTAGGAATTAATATGTATCATTAAACATGTTATAGTACATAATTATGCTTTTACTACTATTTCAGTATCTTGAAATATATTGATTTAGAACTCTAGAGTGAACATATATAATAAATATGTTGATGGAGGTTTCTAGAGTGTATGAGTGTAAATTAGCTGGAAGTAAATAGGAAACTATATTGTGTATGAGTTGTCTGCATGTGTGTTTATATGTTTGGCATTGCTCATTACTTACTGGTTTCATTGTCAAATATACATTCATGTTTTTCTTGGGGTTCCACAATGGAAACACATGTGTGATTTGTACTTTGTATCAAAATATAAATATTTGTAACAACTATTACACAATATGAAAACAAAACTATGGTTGGATGGTTGTGTGGGTGGTTGTACCCAACCCACCAAGTAATAAACTCCATGTTTTGCGCATTTTGTATCTCTTATTAGGGCAAATATTCTTCTAGAGTCAACATATACGTTAACTGCAAGAGCCATGTCAATTTTATCAATCTTGAAACTTCGAGACTTTGTTCTTGACACTAGGTGATTATGTGAGTGTACGTGTAGGTGTTGTTCGCCCTTTAACTATGCGAGTATTTCTATGTTTATGAGATAGTTTGGAGTTTTATGTCACACTCCATGACGGGGTCATCGGTAACCGGGTATCCATAGGAAGGTAAGATTTAGCATACTAGCTTGTGCTTCGTGCCCCCTCACGTAGCTAAGTTCCAAGCCGGCACAAAGCCCGACAGAACGGCTGGTCGTTTCCCGCCGTAGCCAGCTAGGCGTATGGAGAGGCCGACACCCCGGAAGTCCGCGGATATGTAACATGACGAGACACATACACATTATATTCAACCACATGTACTGTCATTCGGGCGATTCCCTAGGCTGAGCAACGAGTTCTGACCCCATCCCTACATCATATCCTAACCTTCCGGCCGGTGGAGACACCCCATATGCTCAGAAGTCCATGATGGCATCATCAATAGCAGCTCGCTGCTTGTCGATTCACGGGTAAGAAGACAAGCATGGTGGAAAAGACACACACCACCATGTCTCATCCGGCCCAAAGATAATTCCTCAATCATACCTCAATATTCATGGCCGAGGGTATAAAAGGAGCAGCCCCCAAAGAAGGAGGGAGAATACATTCGACATTCAATTTAATCCCTTTCACATTCTACTTGAGAGCCACCGCAACACATCAAAATCCACATCCAAGACCACTTATGTCCAATGGGAGAAGTAGTTCATAGCTAATTCATCTTTAGGCTCTTAGAGCATATCTACAATTTGATTCCACCTGGAGTCATTTTCCCTAAAAAAAGAGAGGCTCGGCATGCTGGCTAGACTCATAGCCGTATGTTCACCTCACATACCAGCTAAACCTCTAGCCGGTACACCCCTTTGTAATCTCTCAAGAACCTCACATTTTCAATATAATAAAGTCGAGACAGGAAGTAGGGATGTTACCCTGTAGATACCTAGGATTTAAACCTGTATAAAATATTGTGTGCGTTAAGATTAGTAACCCATGGGATCGCGATCGCAAGTTTTTATTATGAAATTCCGCTGATTTATTAATAATCATCAGTAGTAGTATAAAGAGTTCTAAAAGTGTAATAAAAATTTCAAATAGATCATTAGACCACCTAGCGATAACCACATACACTAGCACGAGCCGAAGGCGCACGGCCATCATCGCCCCTCCATCATTGGAGCTACCGAGCCGGGCAAAGCTTGTCGTAGTAGACGGACGAAAGGTCGTCGTGTTAAGGTCCCAAAGGACCAACACACGAGAACAACAACCATTGCCGAAGATGATAAACATAGATCGGAAAATACTGACCTCAAAACACACTAGACCGACGAGGCATACATCCAGAAGCATATGGCCTTGCGCGTTGCGGAGGACCGGAAGATATCCTGAGGCTCAACTGGGCGCTCCGGGATTCCACTTATGACATGCCATCGACGAGTTCGCGAAATGACGGTTGGCCAAGACAGTGGAAACGTCATCAACATCGATGGCACCGACTGCTGGCTAGGCTGTGACATCGACACAAAGTGAAGATGATGGTGATTAATGAGACCACACCAGAGGCTGGAATCCTAACCACTATGACCGATTCCGACCCCGGTAGGTTAGATTTAGTTTAAATATATGTTCAAACTTTATGAAAAACCTACATGTTTGAATGAAATTCACTAAGTTGTTTTAGATTTGTGTCAATTTATATTTAAGGAGATTAGAGAGACGCCTCAAGAGGGACGTCGATGTGGGGAGGCTCCTCTAAATGGCCAACACTATGAATGTTCGTCCCAAAGGCCTTGTTTGGCATTGCTTGCTGGACATGGCTTGGGAAGCGTTAGTGGATGTGCTCTAATAGTATCTCTAACCGATCCCCTTAATGTTATAGCCGAATTCGGCGCGCTGTTCATCGATTCCTATATTTTTGCTCCTTTAAACATCGGCCGCCGGATTCGTTCCCCTTTATTTATACTCCTAATTTTCAACTTCGTTTAGACACTTGATCAAACACATTGCAATAAAACAAAAACACATCAAAATCAAACTAAAACACTTAGTTCATACACATATTGGATAGTTCATACATAGATTCTAACACTAGGATGGTCGCCGGCGTCAGTGGCCATCACAAAAACCCTAGATACGCCGCCTAGCATCGGTGGCTGGCGTCGGTGTCCACCTATTTGTCAAGGCTTTTGAGCGATGCATCGAAGCTGTCGGTGGTGTCGGTGTCGCTGTCATAGAGGTTGATGACTTCCTGCGCTGGTGCCGAGGAAGACGTAGACGCCGTCGTGGAGGAAGAAGGCCCTGCTTCCGACCATGAGTAAGAAGTCCATGCCACCGTCACGGAGGTAGAAGGCCCTGCCACCGAGGAGAAAGAGGCGAGGCTGCGCCGTCCAGCGTACTCCTCGTAGCGTGCGGCCTCCGCAGCGACCATGTACCGCTCGCTGGCGGAGCTCGACCATGTACCGCTCGCCGACGGAGCTCGACCATGTACCGCTCGCCGACGGCCTCAACCTCGAGTTGCTCCCGGGCTTCCCATCCCTCCTGAGCGAAGCGCGCGTCGTAGTCGCGGCTGGGAGGGGAGAATAACTCTGACACCTCACTGTTGAGAGGGAAGTTCAGCGGCCCGCAGTCGGGGCCCTGGAGGCCGACGTTGGCGACCTCGTGCGCCCAGGCCGCCTGCCTCGCCGACTAGAAGGTGCCCAGCTAGTGGTATTGGCAAGTGTTTCGGTCGGTGATCTCTGCCACCCAGGTCCCCCATTGCCGCCGCCGCACACCGTGGTACTGGCAAGGCGGTGCCGCCGGCGGCAGGATGTCGGGAGGACCCGATCTACGGCCATGAGACGCGCCGCGGCCCCGAAAGGCGATGCAGATAGGTGGTGGCGACAGGATCCGGCCATATCCAGAGAGTTTAGATGGAAGGAGTGGCGATGGGAAGAAGAACGGCGCTGGGAGAGTGAGCGGCGGCATGGGAGGGATTTTTTTCTCATTGACCGCTCGGCCGAGCAAATATAGGAGAGGGGTGGAAAATTTTAGGGGCTGAAATCCTATATTTGCTCGTCTAAAGCGTTATAGAGGATCGGTTAGGTGCTACTTCGTCTGTTAAAGAAGCAAATTTGCTCCTCTAATTTTTTTTGGCTTTGGGTTAGAGATGTTGTAATATGGCTTTACACTCAAGCATTGCACCAAATCATTGGAGCCTCATTATTTTTTTTAGATCAAAAGGGACTCTGTCCCCAATTCCATTAACGAGAATAAAACCACCAAAGTTCAAAACTACAAAAGGTTCAAAGAGGAAAAAAGAAAAAAGAGCCTCAGCTCTAGGAGGTCCTTAGACCATAAACACTAGATAGACGAGACTACTACTTACTGCAGATAGCATCGATTACAAAGTCCAGGCTATAAACTGCAATCGCCGAAAAGACAAGCCAACAGACTAAAGCACCACATGAGTAGATCCCTCCTCCTCGGGGTGAGCCTGGAGGTACTCCAGCGACGCGCGTCCTCCATAGCTCGACTTCGTCGTGGTTTTCCAAGTGGAAATCCACTCGAAATCGGAGCAGATCAGTTCAGCGCGATCACCAGTGGATTTTTTTAGTCTGCAGCACATCTTTTCCATGATGAGGGCGATCTTCCCTCCTTCCAGGTCTTTGGACGTCATCTGCCACACCTTCAGGTAAGAAAGAACCAGGCGCCAAACCTGTTTCATATTAATCCAAGATGTCTTGTTAAAGACAAGGCTATTTCTATTATTTCAAATGCTCCAAAGGACAGCTGAAGAAACAACACTCAACTATAGATTCTTCTTGTTAGCAATCCATTTTGAAGCAAGATATTGAAAATCTACAATTAACACCCCAAAAGTGTCAAACACCTCAGACCATAACAACCTAGAAACTATACATTCAAGAAATAAATGGTGGACAAATTCTAATTCTTTATATAGGTTGCATTCCAGAGGTTTTGGAATCCCTCTAGCTCTAAGATTATCCCTAGTCAAGATTTTATTCTGGGATAAAAGCCAAAGAAAAATCCGAATTCTATGAGGGATAAGAAGTTTCCAAACAGCAGGAAGATAGATAGGTAGATAGGGGTAACCCCTCTAAAGTTAACTAAAGAGTACATCGAACTAGAGGAATATTGACCTTTTGTTTCATACTGCCAGATTAATTGATCTTCTTCCTCAGAGAAGACAACGGACAGAGCTATACCTAATAAATCTTTCCACTGAAGCATCATATTATCATCAAGGTTCTTCTAAAATCACACTTAAGTTGAGTACCATCCCACAACTCAGCTATAGTCTTAGTCTGTTGATTTGAAACCAGATAAATCTCCCAAAGTTGAGTGGCTAGGTTAGAATTACCAAACCAGATGTCCTCCCAAAATCTAATAGATTTACCATTCCCTACATGCCATTTATAACCTATGTCTACTGCCCTAGAGGCCCACATGATCCCTTAACAAAAGGTAGAAGGATGGACATCGTAACAACAAAGAATGTTAGGGGATTTGGTTTTATATTTAGCATCTATCACTTTCTTCCACAGAGCTCCTTCTCCCTGGATATACCTTTTAATACAAGAGCCTAACAAACAATTAAATCCTGAAGGTTTGGAATGCCCAAACCTCCAAAAAAAATCTTCATGCAAACAGAGGGCCAATTTGAAGGGAATATGCCCGAGAGGCAATAATAAAGTGGTTATTATCGTATTCCTTGTTTATGATAAATGTTTATTTTACATGCTATAATTGTATTAATACGGAAACGTTAATACATGTGTGTTTATTAAACAAACAGAAAGTTCCTAGTTATGCCTCTCTCATAAACTAGCTCGTTGATTAACAAGATGATCAAGGTTTCCTGATCATGGACATTGGATGTTGTTAATAACGGGATCACAACATTAGTGTAATGGTGTGATGAACATTCATCCGAAGTATAGCATTACGATCAAAGTCATTGAGTTTATATTGCTATAACAACTTACGAAGTGATCCTAATCCTTAGACCATGAGATCATGTCAATCACTAACACCGGAAGAGTTTCTTGATAACATCAAACGTCACACCGTAACAGGGTGATTATAAAGATGGATTCAGAACTAATAAAGTGTTATGTTGAGGCTCATGGATCGAGAGTGGAATTTGTTCATCCCGATGACGGATAGATATACTCTGGGCCCTCTCGGTGATATCACATTGATTAGCTTGCAAGCAAGTGATTTGATCATTAGAATGTTATATCACAGGAACGAGAAAAGAGTGCATGTCGGTAACGAGATCAAACTAGGTATGGAGATACCGATGATCGAATCTCGGACATGTAATATATCGTGAAACAAAGGGATTAAGATACTAGCATAAAAGGTTCCGACGATCACAAGAAAGTCATCGTTGAATGTGTGGGAGTCAGTATGGGTCTCCAGATCCCGCTTCTGATTATTGATCCGAGAGGGGTCTCGATCATGTCCGCATTATTCACGAACCGTAGGGTGACACACTTAAGAGACACCGACATCCAATTGGAGCAAAAGTTTTATGCCAAAAAGAATAACAAGCACAGGAATTTATTTCACTAGATACCGAAACGGGTTTTCGGGTGAAATTGCAGAAAGTGTTTGTGCATGTGAAATGAAATACTAGCAAGGGGTTATTTGTGAATGTTTGTCATTAAACTAATTGACAAAATTCTGAATAAAATAAAAGAGTTTTATTTAATGAGAGTTTGCATTAAATTTGGTGGAAATTTAATGGGAATTTGAGTGAGTTTTTTAGTGGAGAAAATTGAAGGGCCATTTTTTGAGTGGAGTGTCCACCCACATGAATGAGGGAGAGGTGGGGGCACCCTCCATGGCCGGCGGCCATGCCCCCTTGGGCTTCCCCCCTCCCCTATATAAGGAGCCCCTCCTCTCACTTCTCACTCTCACCTCCTCGTGAAGGATCTCTCTCCCCCTCTAGAATTTATCCCCCATGGTCTCGGACTAGCGAGATACATGTTCCCGGTGGCTATTCGGCAAGAAAGAGTTGTGCTTACGCTGCATCGCTGGAGCGAGGAGGCGGAGGTTGCTCGGTGCCTCGAACGTGTGTGCGAGCACAGATGCGTTGCTGTTTTGCGGCGCTAGGACTTCCTCTCGATCTTGAGATCGGCAAGAGATCGTCTACATCAACCACGAGTTTGGACTCGTTAAGCTTTGTCGGTCTTCAAGGGTATGTTCTCTACGGATATACATCCGCCCGTTGTTTGTATCTAGTAGATAGATCTTGGTACATAGTTGTTCCCATCGTAGGAAATTTTTTGTTTTCTATGCTGCAAACCCTACAGTGGTATCAGAGCCGGATCTATGCGTAGATACTTTGCACGGGTAGTACACATATGAGTATGTGGGCGATGATGATAATTTTATTGCTTCTTAGTTGTAATTTTGGATATTGGTGGCATAGTGGGATGAAGCGGTCCGGACAAACTTTACATGTCCTCGCACATGAGACCTGTTCCACGCTTGACATGCAACTAGTTTTGCATAAGTGGCTAGCGGGTGTCTGTCTCTCCTACTATAGTCAATATCTAATTTGCAACGAGTTGTCAACAATTTGGTTATCCTCGTTGTGGTTCATGTTCGTAGGTAAGAACGGTTCTATCTTCGAAAGCCCTAAGCCACGTAAAACTTGCAATGGATAAATTAGAGGCGTCTAGTTTAGATTGTTGCTGGGCTAGTGTTATGATATGGTGATGTTGTAAGTAGAAGTATGAGATGATACTCTTACAACACACATAACGTGTAATCTCCATAGACCTTAGACTTACACATATAGGTATGATAGTGATCATACCACGGTGCACATGATGGAGATCATATGCAGGAACCATATCATTTCACTAATAAACATGAGATGTTTTGATTGCATCTTATATTGCTTGTTTGGCATTTTATTAGCATAATAAGATGATCCCTCATTTAGATATCGAGATAAGAATGTGTTCTTCCTTAAGTATGCACCGACAATGTTTCATCGCTTCAAGACATCACGTGATGATCGGGTGTACTTGAATCCATGAGCATATCTCGGGTGTAAGACAGTTACACACGCGAATACTAAGGTTCTTACTTGGCGAGCCTAGCATGTACAAACATGGCCTCGGAACAGGGACCGAAAGTTAATCATGAGTCATATGTTTTGATATGATGACCATATGGATGCTCGCCTTTGAAGCTATACCGACTCACGTGATGATCGGACTTGGTGTAGTGGATTTGGTTCATGTAATCACCAAAAAGACACGAGGGATGTCGTTTTTGAGTGGGAGTTTATTTCTAATTTGGATTAGTAGAACTCAATTTATCATAACTTAAATCAAAGTGAATTTGCATAATTTGTTGTAGTCATTGGCATTCGTTCACCACCTTATGCATAGTTGTAATTGAGATAATAGAACTATAGAATTCTGGATATATACTTTACGAACTGGTATCGTATTGTGTTGAGTGTCAATCTAAAGTTTAAAGTCCTATTGCAAACTTTCAACAAACTCTATTTACTCCGTGAAATTTAATAGTTGGTATTAAATCGAGAGTAACAATTCCAGTGTTAGTATCTTAAGTATCATGTTTGCCTCCACGATTCTTGATTGTTTTAATATCAAGTTGTCTAGGAGCTGAAAGAATTGTTTCAGAAACCATCATGTGTGGCAGATATAACGATATCTGAAACAATGTTTTGGTTGCAATATGATAGAGTATAATATTTGTTCTCATATTGGATAAGAATTTATGAAGGTTGGAGATGCTAGATATCCTAATCATCCAAAAGGGTTTTGAAAAGTAATGTTATACTCACGATTCGCCTTTATAAGCTATAGTAGCTTGATCATGAAAGTCGTCATGATAAGGATGAATAGAAGATGTATGTAAAGTGTTTACTATACTAAAAGATTACTAAAGAATGGATTTTGAAAGAATACCGATTATTTGATGATGGTGATCTACTTCAAAATGCAAGTCCAAAGGTATTATTATTTGAATATACACGCTTTGGACTATGTGTCATGTATATGGCGCCACTTTTGATGTTGATAGATTCTTTTAAAAAGGAAAAGGAAATGCTGAAAGAGAATCTATAAAATATATTTGGCAGAAAAGAAAAGATTGGAAATATCCAATTTAGGTATATATATGATATACATGTTATGGTTGTATTCTTTGCTTGTTAAACAATGTGGTTCTTGGGTATTGGATACCGAATTGGTTGGTATGAAATTTCATACAGAACGACGCAATTCATGAACCACAATGGCCTAAGTAACTAGCAAGAGAATATGTGATGATGTTCATCGAAAACAAACAAACCGTTGTTTGTATTTCTCGTTGACATCAAAGCTTGACTTCAAGATTTGTTATCATAATTTTTATTTAAATCAGGTATTATGAGAACAAAGGTTGTTTAAATAATTACCGTATTCCATATAAGATGGATGATTTACAAATCTAGTTGGAGAAATCACATCCATAAAACCTAATGCTAAAATATCGCCAGACAAATGATTGAAAGATCACTTACGAAGTGACATCGCTGTTTAAATTATATTGGAAAGAAAACATGAAGAATCTCCATATTCATGGATTTTTGGAGTCTTTGATTTGATCAATACGCTTGTGAGACTTTCCACGTGATAATTAAAACTTCGTTCAAAGGCCAAAGAAGAACGAACGACTAAATTATTGGAATTTATACATATCGATGTATGTAGTCCATTATGTATAGTCGTAAGCGATGGATTTCAACTTCATATGCTTTCTCCGGAAATTTGAGTGAATGTTCACTTAATGAGAAAGAAGTATGAAATATTTGAAAATGTTTCAAAGACTTTCAAGATGAAGTGCAAAATCATTGTAACAAGAAAATAAATGGTTTATGATTTTATCATAAGGGATTTGTTTGAGTTACAAGTGTAACAAGAAAATAAATGAATTATGATTTTATCATAAAGGGATTTATTTGAGTTGCAAGTTTAGCAAAACACCTAGATTTACATCTTCCGAAACACCATAGGAGTATGGAGTGTTTGAGATTTGTAATGAAACCTTGTTTGACATGGTTGGATCAAAGGTATTATTTATAAAACTGCCATTATGTTTTAAAAGATTAAAGCTTTAGAGACTTCCTCTTTTACACTGAAAAGAGATCCATCTTGATCCGTTGAAATGACACCATGGAATTTATGGTTTGGGGTAAAACCCAAGTTGTCATTTCTTAAATTTTGGTATGCTAAACATAAGTAAGATGTTTACAACCAAAGTCGGATGAGCATGTCTTTGTAGGTTATTTCGAATAACAATTTGTTATTCCTCCATAACACCAAGGACAAAAGGGTTTGTCGCTTGAAATGTGAAGTTTCTTGAAAAAGGAATTTTCGCAAAAGTTAAGTGGGAGGACAATAGAACTTTGATAAGGTTAACGAACCTTAGCTAAATGTGTTGAGTTGCGCAGCGCCGGAAATCGTTCCGAAGGCTGCCATAATGCTCATAGCTTATGTGTCTCAAAGGTTGTGGTCACGGAGATCTAAGTTCTTATTGAACCAAGTCAGTCGGATCAACAATCAAATGCTTAGATTTGCGAGTAAGTCATTATTGTTTGACAATGATGAACCGACTACATACAAAGAAGCGATGATGGGCCCTGACTCCGTCAAATGGCTTGAAGCCATCAAATCCGTGATAGTTTCATACACGAGAAATCAAGTTTTGAACTTGGAAGACCCTCCGGAAAGGTGTAAAAATCTATCGGTCGTATTTGAATCTATAAAGAAACAGACATGGATGTTTCAAATCTATGAAATAGTTGACATGTTGTAAAGTATTTTATGATAATGTTCAAGGAGTTGACTATGACAAGATTTTATCTTTCATAGCGATATTTAGTTTGGACGGATTAAAGTAGCAACCACTACATATAATTTGTTATATGGTAGATGAATAAACAAAACAAAATTCTTCTAATAGAATGGTTACCTATGACGTGTACATGACACGGTCCAAAGGGTTTTGTTAAAATACAAAGGATGCTAAAAGGGTCATGCAAACTTCAATTGTTGAATCGCGGAGTTGGAATCTTCACCGTGATGAAAAAGAGTTTTCATCAGGAGACGATGAAGATGCTTGCATTTGCAAAAAATTAAGTGGGAGCGCTAAGACATATTTCTAATATATTATGTGGAGAACATCTTGTTGATTAGAAATCATGTATATTTTATTGACAAAGGTTAAGAATTTCATTTCAATGAAATACTTAGGCAAAACCCGAATATTTAGCGTGAATGTCTATAGTGGATAGACTGTGACGCTAATATGGTTATGCCAAACGTACATGTATGAGATATTGAAGGAGTTCAATATAGAAACAACAAGAAACGGTTCTTGTCGCATGGAAAGGAATTAAATCAAGATTCAAGTGTATCGACACTTGATAAGTGAAACAAGATTCAAGTGCTTTGACACTTGATGAGTGAAATCACGAGAATGTTTTGATCAATCATACCATGATATGTACACATCCATATATGTCCTATGCTCTAAAGTGTTATGATCATATACCAGAATGAATCGTAAAATGATCATTGGACGATACTAAGGATATTCTTATGATCTTTTGAAAAGAACTAAGAATATATTTGTGTAGAGGTGACAAACAATTACAAATAGTTCATTGTAAAGAGTTACATTGATACTAGTTTTGTCACAAGATACAAATTAAGTTTATCTCAATTTAAACTATGGATGGCACAATGTAATGGAAAGGAGATTCCATGATGGATTTGGAAGAGTTCCAAAGTTAAGACATTGTGACGAATACTACAACAAAAGGCTAAGTATATGACTGCTATAGTAGCGGCAAAGGAGGGAATTTGTGTCAAGTAGTTTGTTATCAAACTAAGGTGTGGTTCGCAACGGGCTAACACTAAAGATATAATGTGTGACAATAGTATCGACGAGTTTTAACCCCAAGGAACTAAAGGTCTCACCAAAAGACCAAATTTATACAACGCCATCTCATTAGAGAATGAGTGATGCGTGGAGACGCAAAGACATGCAAATACACACGGACCTGAAAGTATCAGATCCGTAGATTATGTTAACCACTTGCAGTTGCGTATTTGGAACACCAGAAAGCCACAGGTGTTCAATACACAAAGTTTTCAAACTAGATTATTGTCTCTAGTGCAAGTGGGAGACTGAAGGGAATATGCCCGAGAGGCAATAATAAAGTGGTTATTATCGTATTCCTTGTTTATGATAAATGTATATTTTACATGCTATAATTGTATTAATACGGAAACGTTAATACATGTGTGTTTAATAAACAAAAATGAAGTTCCTAGTTATGCCTCTCTTATAAACTAGCTCGTTGATTAACAAGATGATCAAAGGTTTCCTGATCATGGACATTGGATGTTGTTAATAACGAGATCACAACATTAGTGTAATGGTGTGATGAACATTCATCCGAAGTATAGCATTACGATCAAAGTCATTGAGTTTATATTGTTATAACAACTTACGAAGTGATCCTAATCCTTAGACCATGAGATCATGTCAATCACTAACACCGGAAGAGTTTCTTGATAACATCAAACATCACACTGTAACAGGGTGATTATAAAGATGGATTCAGAACTAATAAAGTGTTATGTTGAGGCCCATGGATCGAGAGTGGAATTTGTTCATCCCGATGATGGGATAGATATGCTTTGGGCCCTCTCGGTGATATCACATTGATTAGCTTGCAAGCAAGTGATTTGATCACTAGAATGTTATATCACGGGAACGAGAAAAGAGTGCATGTCAGTAACGAGATCAAACTAGGTATGGAGATACCGATGATCGAATCTCGGACATGTAATATATCGTGAAACAAAGGGATTAAGATACTAGCGTAAAAGGTTCCGACGATCACAAGAAAGTCATCGTTGAATGTGTGGGAGTCAGTATGGGTCTCCAGATCCCGCTTCTGATTATTGATTCGAGAGGGGTCTCGATCATGTCCGCATTATTCACGAACCGTAGGGTGACACACTTAAGAGACACCGACATCCAATTGGAGCAAAAGTTTCATGCCGAAAAGAATAACAAGCGCAGGAATTTATTTCACTAGATACCGAAACGGGTTTTCGGGTGAAATTGCAGAAAGTGTTTCTGCATGTGAAATGAAATACTAGCAAGGGGTTATTTGTGAATGTTTGTCATTAAAGTAATTGACAAAATTCTGAATAAAATAAAAGAGTTTTATTTAATGAGAGTTTGCATTAAATTTGGTGGAAATTTAATGGGAATTTGAGTGGGTTTTTGAGTGGAGAAAATTGAAGGGCCATTTTGTGAGTGGAGTGTCCACCCACATGAATGAGGGAGAGGTGGGGGCACCCTCCATGGCCGGCGGCCATGCCCCCTTGGGCTGCCCCCCTCCCCTATATAAGGAGCCCCTCCTCTCACTTCTCACTCACACCTCCTCGTGAAGGATATCTCTCCCCCTCTGGAATTTATCCCCCATGGTCTCGGACTAGCGAGATACATGTTCCTATTGGCTATTCGGCAAGAAAGAGTTGTGCTTACGCTGCATCGCTGGAGCGAGGAGGCGGAGGTTGCTCGGTGCCTCGAACGTGTGTGCGAGCACGGATGCGCTGCTGTTTTGCGGCGCTAGGACTTCCTCTCGATCTTGAGATCGGCAAGAGATCGTCTACATCAACCACGAGTTTGGACTCGTTAAGCTTTTTCGGTCTTCAAGGTTATGTTCTCTACAGATATATATCCGCCCGTTGTTTGTATCTAGTAGATAGATCTTGGTACATAGTTGTTCCCATCGTAGGAAATTTTTTGTTTTCTATGCTGCGAACCCTACACAATTAGCTAAATGTATCTTATGATTACCTTCTTCGTCATTCCAAAAAAGTTGGCTAAATGAGAATCTAGGAGCTTAAGGGTCCATTTAGGAAATTTGAAGAAGGAAAGCAGGTAAAGGAATGCTAGATAGACAAGCTTGAATCAAACTCTTTTTGCTGCATAGGAAAGAAGTTTCCCTCTCCAGCCAGTAATTCTACTAAGAAGATTTTCTATTAAAGGTTGTAGGTCCTCCCTTTTTAGTTTCTTAAAATGTAAGGAAATACCTAGATACTTAACATAAAAATTACCCATCATACAATTAAAGATCTCCAAGAAAGGATTTGTCTCCGCTTCATCCATGTTAATAGGGATAAGCTCACTCTTATGATAGTTAATTCTCATACCCGAAATTTGTTCAAAATAGGTAAGAACACACCATTGGAGCCTCACTATCGTCAGCGAGCTTGAAATTTTCAACAGGATAAGCAGTAACCATAGGCAGTGGGATGATTTGGCTTGGGAATCTATGGGTGTTTTCGGTTCATTCTGAGGGCATTGGACGGTTTTGACCCGTGTTTCGATTCGGAAAAGAACGAGAAACAGAATGGGGTTGGGAGAATTGTTACCAGAACGGAATAGCTATAATGATGCTTAAAATTTTAATAATCTAAGCTTAAATTTAACAATTGTAATTAACGGTAGAGAATTGGGAACAAATCAGAGGGCCAAGCTTGCCCGCGCGGCCGTCGCCCATCTGCTCGCGCCACCGTTCGCCTGCTTGTCTGTCGCTGAGTTTGCCCACGCCGCCGCCGCCCGGATGCGTGGAGGGTCGAGCTTGCCTGCACTGCCGCCGCCCGGATGCGCGGAGGGCCGAGCTTGCCCGTGCCACCGCTGGAATCCTAACTGCTACGACTTCTACTGATGCCAGTAGTTTAGGTTTAGTCTTAATTTCCGTTCAAACTTTATAAAAAAAACCTACATGTTTGAATGAAATTCGTTGATTTGTTTCAAATTTGTGTCATGTTTACAGAGATTAGAGAGAGACACCGGAAGAGGGACGCCGGTGTGGGGGAGGGCTCCTAAAGGGCCGGCACTGTGAACTTTCGTCCCCAAAAGCCTTGTTCGGCATTGCTTGCTGGACACACGGCTTGCGAAGCGCTGGTGGATGTGCTCTAATGTGGCTTTGCACTCAAGCATGGCACCAAATCATTGGAGCCTCCGAGCTTAAATTTTTTGACAGGATAAGCAGTAACCATAGGCAGAAGGATTATTTGGATTGGGAATCTACATATGCAATGAGTCACGGCCTAGGTGACCGTACTGATGAGATACACGGTTGGTCGTAAGTTTGGTGCGCTCATGCGTCTGCGTCTGTTCCACATCATGCGGCCAAGCTCATGGGTCATCTGGCTGACTCGGCGATGAGTAGCTCTCCTGAATAAAGAAAAAAAACTACTACTCAGCGATGAGTACTAACATTTTGAGATGTTCAACGAGTCTGACGATGGTGAGCGATACTTAAATCTCATCACATCTGGCTCTTTGTGCATTTCTTGAACAATTATTGGGTTGGGTTCGTAATTCATGAGAGGAGACGAGCGAGGAGTGAAATAGCACACGACTAAGTGCGTTGATTCAGAGCACGAGCACGAGTGCGTAATTAATTCATGGACATACAGAAACAGAATGGCACTGTATAAATTGATCGGACATGCCAAAAACTGAGGTTTAAACACCCGTGGTGATCTGCCTTCTTTCTCCAACAGAAACGCCAATCGGCGCCGTTTAATTAACTTTCCATGGCTACATAAAGATGTGGAAGCTGAGAGCGCCGCAGCGTCGTCCTGCCTCGCCGGCCGGGTAGCACCCCACGCGTGCCTGACCCATCTCCGGCAGTCTGGTTCCGGCAAGAGCGCCGGGAAGAACTCATCATCATCATTCCCAAAATCAATGGTTCTTCAGATGTCGCTGACTCTACATACAAAACTGTTTCTCAGTCACACGCGCAGCTTGGCGCGCCGTGGCCGGTCAGCTCGCGACGGACACCTTCCTGGCCTCTTGGTGCCCACGGCGCGCCGCTGCTCCGGAGGAGTATCGCTGCATCCGCCGGGCTGCCTGCCTAGCGTAGACGGCGTCGAGCTGCATCTGCTCGTCGCGGCAGTCCTCGCTGCAGAAGGGGGTGTCCCCTCTGTACATGAAGATGTCGCTGTCGCGCGCCAGCGGCTTGGCGCAGAGCGCGCACGCGTCCAGCGCGGGCACGCCGTGCTCGCCTGCCGGCTCGGCGTCGAAGAAGAAGGAGCAGGCTACTGACGCCGCCATGCTGCGGGCGTAGGAGTGTTTGGAGCAAGGCTGCGCTTGATCAAGCAGTGCGGTTGCTGCTTTTGGTGCTGGGGAGGAGGCAGGGAGGAAGACGGGAGCGAGGTGGGTGAAGGGAAGGGGAAAGGCCTGGGTATATATGGTGCCTGGGTGCGGGCACGGCAACGCATACGGGGACGGGGTGTCGGAAAACTGTGGTACCGTGCGCGCGGTCGGGACGCCCACGGGTTGGACAATACCGCGCCCATGCTGCCAGATGGAATGCTGGATTGGAGTGGTTGGCTTGACACACACTCACTCGGCTTCACCCGGACGAAAACGATGTAGGATTGAACAAGAACGCAGTGTGCTGATACATCGGTAAATATCATACAGGAGAGAACGGTGTATATCATTAAAAACTTTGTCATTTCTATATAGTCATAGCGACTATGTAATGGCAATTGTTTCAACCTGAAGAAGTAACTTATACTTGTTATCTATCCCATGTAACCACTTCGCAAAATTATTGGCAATACTACGCGGTGGATACAAGCCTGAAGCTGCCTGGGTAAGTGACCATATAGATCTAGCAAAATTTTATTGGAAAAATAGGTTTTTGATTGTCTCATTGTGATGACAAAAAAGACACATAGGATCCCCATGTCAATTCTGCTTAATAAGATTATCTTTAGTAAGGATTACTCCGCGACAAAGATACCACGCAAAAAAATTATTTATTAAGGATATCTTCATCTTTTAAAGCATTCTATTATCTAAAACAGGTATAACTGGCTGGGCTAATGCACTATAAAAGGAACTGATGGAGAAAGAACCTTTCTCACTTAAGTTCCATAAAAATTCGTCTGGTACAGGCGACAGTTATAAATTTGCTAGGCGATGTAGCAATGTGATCCAAGAGTCAAGTCCGGTTCCAATTAAATTTCGTCTGAAAGTCACAATGGGCGGGAATGATTCCAAAATAGTAGAGATCATCTCATCCTTGTAAAAAACAATATAAAACAACATGGGATATTGGTCACGGAGTGTAGCACTACTTAGCCACTTATCCTCCTAAAACCTTATCTAAGATCCATCCTTAATAGAAAAAGTTCCGAATTTGAAAAAAAAAATCTTCGTTGCCATCAGACCGGCCCAAAAGTGAGATTCACCTAGTTTCCAAACCAGCTATGACAATGCTTTTGAACCAACATATTTTCTTTTAAGTAGTGTTTTCCATACCCCGTCTTCAGATAGTAATTTGAAGAGCCGTTTTCCGAGAAGGGCTGTATTCTTTATCTCAAGATCATGAATACCCAACCCACCCTGATCTTTGGGGTGACATAGTACACTCCATTTAGCCAGTCGGTATTTCTTTTTCTCACGGTCTCCTTGCCAAAAGAATCTTGATCAAAAATAATCCAACCTCTCCAAGACTCCTTTTGGTAGTTGGAAAAGAGATATCATATACAATACCATATTGCTTAGTACCAAATTAATGAGTACCAATCTTCCCCCTATGGAGAGCAATTTACCTTTCCAGCTACTCAATCTTAGTTGTAGTCTTTCCTCAACAATCTTCCATTCAGCATTTGTGAGCCTCCGGTAGTGATCCGGAATGCCCAAATATCGAATCGGAAAAACGCCGTGAATACATCCAAAGAGATCAGCGTAAAGACTAACTTCGTCTCGGGCCTCACCAAAACAAAACAATTCACTTTTATGGAAGTTGATTTTCAACCCTGATAGTTGCTCAAAAGATGAAAGTATCAATTTCAGATTTTTCGCTTTTTCGAGGTCATGTTCCATAAATAAAATTGTATCGTCGGCATACTGAAGGATTGATAAACCTCCATCGACTAGATGGGGAATCACACCTTCAATTTGGCCATCAGACTTGGCGCACTCAATCATGACAGCGAGTATATCAGCCACTATAATAAATAGTCTTCGTGATAATGGATCTCCCTGTCTCAAACCTTTTTTTTGTCTGGATGTATTTACCAACATTGTCATTACCTTTTATGGCAACACTACGTCCCGACACAAAGGTGTTGATTAAAGCCTGCCACTCAGATGAAAAACCTTTCATTCTAAGGGTCTGCTGAAGAAAAGGCCATTTGACTTTATCATAGGCCTTTTCGAAGTTAATTTTAAGAATAACTCCATTCAACTTTTTCCTATGTAGTTCATGAATTATTTCATGCAAAGTAACCACACCATCAAGTATGTTGCGACCTTGCATAAAAGCAGTTTGTGAAGGACGAACTACATGATCCGCCACTGAATTTAGTCGGATAGTTGCAACTTTGGTAAAAATCTTAAAACTAACATTAAGAAGACAAATTGATCTATATTCTCGGATCCATTCTGCTTTGTTAATCTTAGGCAATAGAATTATCTCTCCAAAGTTCAAACGAAACAAATCTAGTTGACCAGCGTGCAAAGCACAGAACATGTCAAGTAGATCTATTTTGATAACATCCCAAAAGGTTTGGTAAAATTCAGCTGGAAAGCCATCGGGACTAGGGGCTTTGTTATGTTCCATCTGGAAAACAACCTTCCTGACCTCCTCCTCAGAATATGGACCAGTCAATAGGTCATTTTTCTCGACAGAAACCTAAGACACATCATCTGTTTAAGATTCATCCAGAGAGATAGTTCCCTCTTCTAGTTCCCCAAACAAACCAGAAGTATCTGAGAATTATTATTAATGCAGTGCTATTTTCTATTAAAAAAGGTAGTCGTAGAGGAAAACTTTTATGAACACACTGAGGTAGCTGCAACTCTTAGTACATCATGAATTAGTTCATAAATCTACACACTAATAAAGTATTTGTTCATCTAATGTACTCCCTACGTTCAGAAATAACTGACTTGGCTTTGTCTACTATCACACTAAAACGTGTCTAGATATATAAGAATCTAAATATATCCAAGTCATTTATTTCTAAACGGAGGGAGTAAAAGAATTGTACAACTCGTTTGCTCGAAAAAAAAGTTGGTCATTTCTACACGGATCACGGCATCACAACAAATGTTCTCTGTGAGTCTCAGTTTGCTGGGACTTAGCAAAAT
This sequence comes from Avena sativa, assembly GCA_916181665.1. Lineage (NCBI taxonomy): Eukaryota > Viridiplantae > Streptophyta > Magnoliopsida > Poales > Poaceae > Avena > Avena sativa. The sequence continues at coordinate 374,455,670 of OV702280.1, forward strand.
TGATAGAATTAACTATCAACTTAATCAAAACTGTCCAAATTCTTGGAGCTACTGTAAGGCGAAAGTTAGGAGGTTTTGCAAAAAAATATGAAACTTAGGTTATGCAGTACACTTTGAAAAAGAAAATTATACAACAACTCATCATTCCACAAGCAATTTATACAGCATCAGCTTCTACTTTTATCAAGTAGCTAGTACTACTGATGCATCGATTGATGCAGAGACCGGGATATATACCCCATTTCGAAAAAAAAGAAGCTAGTACTACCGATGGGAATCAGTATTGGCGTCAATGATCATTGGTGAAGAATCCGATGGGCCTCTAGTCCGAAAACCTTGGGGCATCAATATATTCTAGCTGTACTTATAGCTAAAGATTATTAGGCACGTCTCAAAAAGAAAAGTACAGAGATTCGGCAGCTTTGTTTAAACTAGTGCTAGCGCTTAATGCTGATAATTGGGACGCAAGCCTTTTTGCCAACATACGAGACAGGAGCCGCCCCACATGGTTAGTCATCCTAATAATTGACGGCAAATTAGCGTATAATGGGTGATATTTTTACCACACAGGAAAAGGAATAAACGGAAAATAAATCGAGGTCCCCTCCTTTAAGTAAGTGTCGCAGGGGAATCTTAAGAGCCATCGAAACGCACGACCTGGACACGCAGCAGCGGCAGCTACAAGCGACGTGCGAAGTCTTGGTGCTTTGGGGAGAAGGAAATGTTGCCGGAGAGAATGTGAAATGACTGGTTTAACCGAGTGGTTGCCTTGTTTGTTAATCTAGGGTATCGTGCATGTTTGGTATCACGGGGGAAAGCACCTTGCAACTGTAGTTGCACGGCTCAAGATTGAGATTCCATTGACATTTGGCAGTAGTATCCCGTCGCGTCTTGCCGGCCAAAGCAGGAATAGCTTCGTCCTGGGGAGCAGCTTGCTTGAGATCTGCGCCCAATTTGTTTTTGTGGCTTGACAGACGTAATCATCGGGAGATGATCGGGGATTAGCTGAGATCTGCGCCCAATTTGTTTTTGCGCCCAACATGCAAAGGTGATGCCAATCATAACGTCATAAGCGTATCCAAGGAGCATCACACGATCTGTGATGTTGGTACACCATATTTAGTGGTGATTTTTTTTGCGGCTATGCTTAGTGGTGATGTTGACACCATCTTTAGTGACATTGCATTTGGCAATATCAGAAATATTTAAACACAACATGAATAAATTGTTTGAAGAAATTACTATGTGTAACAACTAATATACAAATATTGATTAAAATATTTTGTTTGCATTAAGGGCACCGGATTTTGGTTTCTCTTTGGGTCCTTAAAATCTCAAGATCGGTCTTCGATATCCCCACAACATTCGTCAGATCTCCAAGTACAAGTTATGCCACATCATCTCCTAATGGCCTTGACTCGGCGATGAGCGGTGATATAGACGTATAGAAAGATAACAAACGACATTGCTCAACTGATCTGACTTTTGAGTGTGGTAATTCTTCTCCGCTCTACCGTTTTCTTTACTCACTGATGGGCTAAAGTTAAATATTTGGACCATCTTATCCTATATTTATAGTAACTTTTGGATTTTTTGACAAAAAAATATGTGGGTCTGAGAAGGGAAAGAATAGTCTTTTTATTATTTATAAGAAACATTTTTACTTAACTATGATTTAATCAATCAAAACCAAGATTTAGTTACACTACTTTATTTTAGAAAGGTTAGCCACATAACCATACTACTCAAGTGTAGGATACAAACTATACAATTTAGTTGACACATTTATCTTTGCAAATACACCTAGATGTGTCAAACTGATGCCATATTTTGTAGAAAAACTTGTGGCCAAGATTTAAAACAATTGTTGTTGGAGACATTGCTGAGAATATTTGGTTGAATTTAATATTCTTAGATATATGAAAAATACCAATAAATATCATAATTTTTCATGAATTAATATGTATTATTAAACATTTTAGAGTATATAATTATGCTTTTGCTACTATATCAGTATCTTGAAATATATTGATTTAGAAGTCTAGAGTGAACATATATAATAAATATGTTGATGGAGGTTTCTAGAGTGTATGATTGTAAATTAGCTGGAAGTAAATAGGAAACTATATTGTCTATGAGTTGTCCGCATGTGTGTTTATGTGTTTGGCATTGCTCATTACTTACTGGTTTCATTGTCAAATATACATTCATGTTTTTCTTGGGGTTCCACAATGGAAACACATGTGTGATTTGTACTTTGTATCAAAATATAAATATTTGTAACAACTATTACACAATATGAAGACAAAACTATGGTTAGATGGTTGTGTGGGTCGTTGTACCCAACCCACCAGGTAATAAACTCCATGTTTTGCGCCTTTTGTGTATCTTACGGAGTATTAGGGAAAATATTCTTCTAGAGTCGACACTAGGCAATTATGTGAGTGTACGTCTAGTTGTTGTTCGCCCTTTAACTATGCGAGTATTTCTATGTTTATGAGATAGTTTGGAGTTTTATGTCACGCTCCATGACGGGGTCATGGGTAACCTGGTACACATAGGAAGGTAAGATTTAGCATACCATCTAGTATTCCGTGCCCCCTCACGCGGCTAAGTGCCAAGCCGGCACAATGCCCGGCAGAACGGCTGGTCGTCTCCCGTCGTAGATAGCTAGCGTAGCATGCCAGCTAGGCGTATGGAGAGGCCGACACCCCGGAAGTTTGCGGTTATGTAACATGACGAGACACATACACATGTATATTCGACCACATGTATTATCGTTCGGACAATGCCCTAGGCTGAGAAATGAAGTCTGACCCCCTCGCTGCATCATATCCTAACCTTCCGGCCGGTGGAGACACCTCGTATGCTCATAAGTCCATGATGACATCATCAATAGTAGCTCGTTGCTCGACGACGCACTGGTAAGAATACGAGCATGGTGGAAAAGACACACAACACCATGTCTCATTCGGCCCAACGATAATTTCTCGGTCATACCTCAATATTCATGGCTGAGGGTATAAAAGGAGCAGCCCCCAAAGAAGGAGGAAGAATACATTCTGACATTCAATTTAACCCCATTCACATTCTACTTGAGAGCCACCACAACACATCAAAACCCACATCCAAAACCACTTATCTCCAATGAGAGAAGTAGTTCATAGCTAGTTCATCTTTAGGATCTTAGAGCATATCTATAATTTGATTCCACCTGGAGTCATTTTCCTAGAAAAAGAGAGGCTCGACATGTTGGCTAGACTCCTAGCCGACGTTCACCTCACGTAACGGCCGAAGTAGAGTGTCAAAACTATTTTTTTGCAAAATCGGTTGGATAGTTCTGATTAGGTCTGATTTTTACTCCTTACCCCTCTGCTGCTCTCCTCTCACCTCTGCGTGTTTTGATTTCGCTCTCTTCTCTCTCTTCGAGTCCAGGATTTCTCGTGGTTGGGTTCCATCGTACCTTCAGGGTTTCGCTTCCTCTTTTGGTAACGGTGTTTCTACATCTGGTCTTCATGCTATCCGAGGAATCCTTCGTCTGGTGGACTTCTCTTTGTTCCTTCTCGTGCCTTCCGGTGTTTTCCGACGCGACGACATCATCTACGTCAGATCCGATGCAGAGTCTGCATCACTCCTTTGTTTCTGAACCTCGATTGTCGAGATCTTCAGTCTGATTCCGAGAATGGTTGCACGCTTTTCTACTGATTGTGCAGAGTAATGGTTTGGGTGCGTGATGGATTGGCCCCCATGCCGACTACTCACTCTATTCGCTTGTGTACATTGAAGTGGATGTGAATGCATCGGTTCTCTCCTTCTATTGAAGTTAGAGGTGGCTTTATTTGTTGATACCTCTACCTTCGACCTTTTGTTCCCGGAGTGTTCCCTCGACGATCACGGACAACGACCTCTTGTTAGTGGTGTCGCGAGGATCTACACGAAGCGAGAAGACGCAGATCGCCGACCTTCTTCCCGGTACCATGAGGCGGATCTCGAGGGCGAGATCCATTGTTAGTGGTGTCGAATTGTGGCATCCCGCAAAACCACTACTAGAAAATCGCGTTGTTTTTGTGCATTGCATCGTCATCATCATGCATTTGTTTGCCTGGAACTATTTTCAAAAAGCCTATTTTTGTTCTCAAAAATTACCCTTCTTTTATTTCGAAACAAAGTCTCATATTTGTCTGCTAAACTATTTAACTAAAAATTATTTGCTAAAAAGATTTCAAACAAAACAAACAAATAAATATCTTACAAAATAATAAACCTAAAACCTAGACCCTTTTTCTACCTAGTCCTAATCTACCCAGCCCCCTCCACCTCACCCCAACCAATCCCCTCTACCACCTCATCTTACCCCACCTCTCTCACCCCCACTCACCTCACCCGCTGGCCCCACCCCAGATCCCCAACAGCACACACGCACTCACCACCCCGACCACACCCACACACGCCACACAGCACACACCGAGCACGCACTCACACACACCCCTGGGGCCTCTCCCCTGGCCCCACCCGCAGCGGCGAGCCACCCCACCCCACACGTTCCCCCACCCCTCCCCACCGACGCGTCCTCTCGTAGGCCCAACCTCGCAACCCTCTCCTCTCTCCCTGGCGACCCCGCGTCCCCAACCTCACCTCCCCATCCTCCTTTCCCGCCGCCAGGCTCCTCTCCCCCCCGTCGCCTCCGGTCTCCCTCGCCTCCGGTGCGACGCCGCCCCGCTCGGCCGTCGGTCGCTCCCTCTTCCGCGTCCCCCGCCCTCAACCTCGTCGGGTCCCAGGCGCCGCCGCCGCCCAGGATCCCCTGCCCTCGGTACCCCCTGCCTTCGCCCTCCTCTCGGTCGTCATCCGCGTCCCCGCCGCCGGCCAAAGCTCGAGCTCCGTCGGGCCGCCTCGCCTCCGGCCTTCCTCCCCAACCCCGCCGCCGCGGCCTCCACCCCGCCTCGCCGCCGGCGCCTCCCTCCGCTCGGCCGCATCGCCCCCTCGGCCCTGCGCGCCTCCCGTCTCTTCCTCGTCGCATCATCGCCCTTCTCTTGGAGCCCTGAGCGCGTCGGCCTGCGTGCTCGTCCTCGCGGGAGGGTGCTACCCTGCGGCCTCTGTCTCACACACGCACTGCCCGTCTTTCTCCTGTTTGTGTTGTCCACAAGTCCTCGTCCCTGAGCCGTTCTCGAGATGTTTGTCCGGTGCTTGATCCGAGAGGACCCTGTCGAGAACCCGTGCGATCTGGAGACCGTACCGAACCCAGTGGCAAGTATGAACCCCCGACAAGATCTCCATCACGGAACTCCGATGCCTTCGACACAGGGCATTGAGGATGCCGTCATGGACCCGGAAGAATCCCCGGACCCCAAGACCGACATCGTCACCCGAGAACTCTGACAAGGACGCCAAGCTCGTCGGAATCCTAGACGCCAGGATCTCCTTCATAGATGCGGATCCGATGCCCCGTTCACGGAGTCCGAAGACCGATACCGCCGAACCCGAGCGCCAAGGTCGCCTTCCCGGACCCCTGAAGACCGATCCGAAGCGCCAGGACCCGAACCTGAAGAACGCCAAGATCGCCGACGCGGATACGCCAAGTTCTTCGCCCCGAATGCCAAGACCAACTCGACGGCGCGGACCCGACAAGATCTTCGCAACGACAAGTTCTCCTTCCCGGAAGCATTGACGTCCGTGCGACAAGATCTACTTCCCGGATCCGAAGACCCCGGTACCCGATCTACTCAAGTTCGCCATCGCGAGTCCGAACTTCAACGTTTCCCGTCGAACCCTAAACCCTGAGACCGACCCTGAACCCCCGGAGCCCAAGATCGCCGAACCCTAATGTGTGACCCCTTTTCTCGAGCCCTATTTCATAAATGTAATATCAAATTGATGCATATTAAATTGTCATACTCGCATGCATATTGTGTGGTTTGGGGGCCTTATGCCGATTCACCTTATAATTAAATATGGGGCCATATGCGGGATATCTTTGTCTTATTCCGGACTCCATTTAAATTTGTGCATCAAACCGATACTATATTTTGCCTTGTTAAGACAACATTTAAAATGCGGGGTATCTAAACAACATGAACCACCTAAATATTTGTCGGGACCCCGGTTCCACTTAATATGATCTAATTGCATTGCACCTTTGCCATGTCATACATCATACATGCATCATGCCCGATCTTCTGTCATAGTATTAAATAGTGCATCCGGTGTTTCTTCTAGTGCTTTGCTTCTTCACGGATTAGGCCGTTGAGTTGATGCGAGTGTCGACCCGATCTTCGGTTGAACCTTCGGCAATGCTTTTCAGGCGAGCATCTCCCCCTTTCTACCTATCTTACTTTTATAGCATTTATTCCCTCCTGTTGATCTATTGCTATTTGTGTTGCGTTGCTCTAGTTTTCGTACCCGTGATATTCCTTGCAGCTTTATATTGCCTTGGACACATCCTTTTGCCTGTTGTTTGGTAGATAGTTGGACTTGCGCGTCGTAGTCGCTGGCTCGAGTGCTGTTGCGTGTCGTCCGGTACCACAGTTGTTGGAGTTTTGCCGCATGTTTATTGTTGGAGATGAGCATAACTTTAATTACTGTTTAACAACTAAAATTGAAGTAGGTAAGCAGAGGCACATGTGGGCAATAGATGTTATTTGGTTGTTAACCGTCCACTTGTGTCCCGTAGGACCCCGAGTTCTTGACACCTATTCCGAGATCGAGCGCGCTAACCACATGTGGGATGTATGGGCACCCCATCGATTTAGTACCTGATTTCAAAGTACTGTACCGGGGGCCACAAACTAGTTTGAGGTTTTATTTACTATTCTGTACTTATGCCATGCTTTACTGCTTTATTTAAATTGTGCGATGGATAGCACCTGTACTGTTTAGGATCGGGACACGTTTTCGCTGTATCGATAAGCCCGAGTTTTCGGGTTCCCAGTCGTTTACAGCCGTCCACCCAAACCCTGAGTCCGTCTCGGAGACCGGCCGACTTCGTTGCGGGTAGACTTAGTGGGGTGGCCCCCCGTGCTTGCTTTGGGTCTGGGAAACGTCATGACTTAGGCCCCGCCGACATACCGATGGGTGTATGTTAATTGATCTGGCAAAAAGGGTCGAAGTGCGTGTGGATACTTTGATGCACCCCTGCAGGGTTAAATCTTTTCGAGAAGTCGTGTCCGCGGTTATGGACGACTTGGAGCACAGTGCTTGATCATAGACAACTATAACTAAAGTTTACTGTTATAATTTGACTTGTACCCGATATGACTAGTAATCAGCTTCACTATAACGGAATGGCTAAATAAAAGTACCAACAACTGTTGGGTTTTGGGGTTATCTCATGCTAACTGTATCTGACTAGTAAGTGTTGCAACTATAACGGAATGGTTAACTATAATTGCCCACTGCTTATTATATCAGGATGATTATCTATACCTGACTAGTAATTGCTGCAACGATAACTGAATAAATAAAACTGCCAACTGCGTTAGCTCCTCGGTTGACTTCCTCGTTTGGTCTCGAGGGGGAAACACCAGGATGGGTATGTTTGGTGGTAGTATCAAGATGGTTCCGAATAGGACTTTCTTATCCCTCTCTAGTAGCCGACAGTTATATCGAGTCTCTATAGGTTGTTTAGTGCGTGCTGCGCTGCCGCTTCAGCCCACCATACCTATGTAGGCGAGGACCGCCGAATTCTAGCCTCGCCGTGTACTGGCCTCAGTACTGACGCTCCTCTTTTTCCTTTGCCCTTTGTCGGCACCCCTTTTGTTTTAGCAGGTTTCGACGTCGTTAGCAGGGTTACCCTTCCGGCTTGGCCTGGGCAGGGTTATGGACGCCATTGGTTATTCTTCAGGGCTCTTAGCTCAATTTGCATCTTGTCCGTACTCGGACGCTATATCGTTTTAAAGGTGATTTGGATCTTTGTATATTATATCGGTATTCTTGACTCATTGAGTCGCTGTCGTATATATATCTGTTCTGTGGGTCCCATCGAGGACTGTTGTGTAATGTTATTACTTAGTTTTCCACCCGCACGCAAGTGCCTGGTGGGCACCTTTGAATCGTTTCTATGCGGGTTTGGCGGGAAGCGCTGAAACTTGCATAGGGCCGATTCTGAGGGTGTTACACCGATCTAGCACCACAAGTGGCGGTGCCTCCGTGAGATGCACACGTGCAGCACCTCGACGTCTCCTCCTTCCTCGGTCCAGCAAGTATGGTGGAGAGACGGATTGGATCTACAACACGACGGCGTGGTGTATATGGTAGAGAATTTCTGCAGCAGGGCTTCGCCTACAAACAGTCGGGAGGGAGAGAGGAGGGGCAGCAGGGCGGCTAGGGTTGGAGGGGAAGGTGTGTGGGGTGGTGCGCCCCCAGCCCTCTTTATATAGAGGGGTGGGGCGCAGCCCTAGTGTGGCATCCCGCAAAACCACTCCTAGAAAATCGCGTTGAATTCGTGCATTGCATCGTCATCATCATATGTTGTTTGTCAAAAACTAGTTTCGGAAAGCCCGTTTTGTTTTCTAAAACGCCCCACCTTAATTATCGCGCAAACCCGGGTCACCGGAGTATTTTGTTTTGTCCGTTGTCAGTTTGCAAAAACGCTGGTTGAGATAAATAATTTAATTAATTGTTTTAGTGGGGGCAGTCGAACGGGCCGATTGACCCGAACGACCACCCCCAGGAATTTTAAATCGGTCCACCTCTAATCCTAAACCTACCCATCTATCTACCCCAACCCAGCCTCCACATCACCCTGGCCACTCATACGCTGCCACCTCACCCTCCCCAAACTCCCCACCAACCAGACCCTGCCACCTCCTCCACCCCCCTCTCTCTTTCCTCTCTCTCCCCAACCCAACACACACACCACACAACTCCCACCAGACCCACCCCACACCCACGCTCACACACGAGCGCGGCGCCCCTCTCCCTGCCCGCGTGGCCCCACCCAGGCACACACGCACTCCCACGCACGCCTCCCCATCCCCCCAGTCGCCCCTGGCCCACCACGAACCCCGCACCCGCACGCTCCCCAACTCCCGCACGCGCCCGACCCCCGTCTTCTTCCTCCTCTAGCCCTCTGCCCGCGCGCGCACGCTCCCTTCTCCGGCCAATGCCCAGCCTCCCTCCGCCCTCCACCTCGCTTCGCCGCCCGCCTCGCTGCTTGCTCCCCTCGCCGCCTCCCTCCTCGCCTGCATCCACCGTCCGCTAGCGCCTCCCTCTCTCCCCGCCCCGGCCACCTCCTCCGCCGCATCCGCCGCCTCCGCGTCGGCTCGCCCGAGCCCGAGCGCCGCCCGCGCGCAGCCTCGCCTCCCCGCCTGCGCCAGCAGCCGCCGCCGGCGCGCCGCGCCCTCGCCGGCCCAGCTGCCCCGCGCGCGCCGCCTCCGCTCGCGAGCCGTTCCCGCGGCCCGCCTCTCCTCGCCAAGCGCCTCCCCTCGCCGGACCCCGGCGCCGTCCGCGTGCGCCGTCCTCGCCCGCGGAGCCCGCGCGCCATCGCGCCTGCGCCCGTCCTCGCCCACGAGCGCCCCGCCGGACGCGCCCCGCCAGCCTTCCCCGAGCCCGCGCCACTCCTCCGGCTACGTCCCCGTCACCTGCCGCCAGGAGCCCCGCAGGCCGCCTACGACCTCGCCGGCGCGCCCTCCCAGTCCCCGGCGTCCCCTCCGCGAGCTGCTACCCCGCGTCCGGTCTCCGCCAGGGACGCCATCCTCGCCGGCATGCCCCGAGCTCCGCTGCCTTGCGCCCCCTCGTCGACCCGCCCAGCTCTGCCGTCTGTGTCACCAGTCGCCGCGCCTCCTGGTGCAAGGTCGCCGCCGTCGCCAAGCCTCGCTGTCGCCGCCCTAACTACCTAGGGCTTCAAGATGGAACTCCCAAGTTTTGAACCGAGGATGTGACAAGATCTCCGGCCCGATGGACCACGTCAAGCACCGCATGCTCCGTAGTCCGTACCGTACCCGATGTACCAGAGACCGGACCCCGTACACGCCAAGCACTTCCTCTCGGACGCCAAGGCCCGGACCCGGAAACCGCCAAGGTCTTCATCGAAACGCCGAGAACTTCTGCCGGAGTCCAAAAACCCCCGAAGGCCAAACCCGAGGGCTCGACATGACCTTCCTCAGGGGACGACAAGACACCGTCGAACCCCGCAGACCGAACCCCGGTACCGGACAAGTTCGCCATCGACCTCGAGGACGCCTACACGAAACGACAAGACCGCCACACGGACGCCGAGACCCCTGGACCCTGAGTCCCCGAACCGAAGGTCAATCTGAAGCGCCAGGACCTAAATCTGCAGAATGCCAAGATCGCCGAGAACGCCAAGATCTTCACCCCGGACACCGAGACCCCGGTGCGACAAGTGCTTCCTCCCGGAATGCCAAGACCTACCCCGATATCCGAGAACGTTGCCGTCGAACCCTGGACCCCGAGACCCGACCCCGAACCCCCAGAACCCAAGATCTGCCGAACCCTAATGTGTGACCCTTATCCGAACCCCTAATTTATAAATGTCAAACATAAAACTTGTTGCATATTGAATTGTCATACTCGCATGCATATTATCATGTGGTTTGGGGGCCTTATGCCGATTCACCTAATAATTAAATATGGGGCCCATATGCGGGCAAATCTAGTCTCATATCGGCCTCATTTAAACTTGTGTAGCGAACCGGTATCTTATCTTGCCTTGTAATACAACATCTAATTTGCGGGGTAGATAAATAACTTGAACCACCTAATTATTGTCGGGACCCCGGTTCCGCTTAATATGACCTAAGTGCATCGCATCTTTGCCATGTCATTCATCATACATGCATCATGCCGATCTTCTGCCGTAATCTTAAATAGTGCACCCGGTGTTTATTCTAGTGTTTTGCTTCTTCGCGGATAAGGCCGTTGAGTTGATGTGAGCTTCGCCCCGATCCTCGGATGAACCTTTCGACAATGTTTTCAGGCGAGCATCTTCCCCTTTCTACCTATCTTACTTTTATAGTCTTTATTCCCTCCTGTTGATCTATTGCTATCTGTGTTGCGATGCTTTAGTTTCCGTACCTGTGATATCCCTTGCAGCCTTATATTGCTTTGGACACATCCTATTACCTGTTATTTGGTAGCTAGTTGGACTTGCGCGTCGTAGTCGCTTGCTCTAGTGCTGTTGCGTGTCGTCAAGTGCCACAGTTGTTGATGTATTGCCGCATGTTAATGTTGGAGATGATCATAGCTTTACTTACCGTCCACTTCAATTCCTGTTTAACAACTAAAATTGAAGTAAGCAGAGGCATCGGTGGGTGATAGATAACATTTGGTTTCCGAACGCCCACTTGTGTCCCGTAGGACCCCGAGTACTTGATACCTGTTCCTTGATTTATCGCGCTATCCACATATGGGGAGTATGGGCCCCCCTTAGCCAGAGCTTGATTCCGTCTTATTTCTTGGGGCCACAACTAGTTTGAGGTTTTATTTACGATCCTGTACTTATGCCATGCTACTTATGTATTTAAATTGTGCGAGGAGCACACTGTACTGTTTAGGTATGCGGAGTGATTACGCGGTATCGACAAGCCCAGCCACACTTTCGGGTTCCCAGTCGCTTACAGCCATTGGCGCAACCTTGAGTCCGTCTCGGAGCTTGCTTACTCCGTTGCGGGATCTACTCAAAGGGGTGGCCCCCTGAAATATTTCTGAATCTTGTGATTGCTCTGTCGTGAAGACCTCGTTGGGTTTTGATTTGGTTTTTCCGAGGTTGATCGTGTGTGTGTTGCTATTTGTGCACCCCGGCCGGGTTAAAACTTTCTGAAAGCCGTGTCCGCGGTTATGGACGACTTGGAGCACAGTATCTCGACCATAGACAAGCATAACTAAAGTTTACTGCTATAAATTTGACTTTATAATGACTAGTAATCAGCTTCACTATAACGGAATGGCTAAATAATACTGCCCACAATTGCTTGTTTGGAGTGTCGCTTGCGACCATTGTATCTGACTAGTAAGTATTGCAACTACAACGGAATGGCTGAATAAAAGTACCAACAACTGCTGGGTTTTGGGTTTATCTCATGCTATCTGTATCTGATTAGTAATTGTAGCAACTACAACGGAATGGTTAACTAAAAGTGCCCACTGCTTATTTTATCAGGACGACTATCTTTAACCTGACTAGTAATTGCTGCAACGATAACCGAATAAATAAAACTGCCAACTGTGTGAGTTCCTCGGTTGACTTCCTCGATCGGTGTCGAGGGGGAAACACCAGGATGGGTTTTGTTTGGTGTTAGCTTCAGGTTGGATCCGGATAGGTCACTCTTACCCCTCACTGATTACCGCCAGTTGTACCGAGTCTCTATAGGTTGTTTAGTGCATGCTGCCGCTGCCGCTTCAGTCCACCATACCTATGTAGGCGAGGACCGCCGAATTCTAGCCTCGCCGTGTACTGGCCTCGGTACTGACGCTCCTTCTTTTTCCTTTGCCCTTTGCCGGCACCCCTTTTGTTTAAGCAGGTTTGAGATCGACGTCGTTAGCAGGGTTACCCTTCCGGCTTGGCCTGGGCAGGGTTATGGACGCCATTGGTTATTCTTCAGGGCTCTTAGCCCCATTTGCATCTTGTCCGTAGCTGGACGCTCTATCGTTTTCAAGGTTATTTGGATCTTTGTATATTATATCTGTATTCTTGACTCTTTGAGTCGCTGTTATATATATATCTGTTCTGTGGGACCCATCGAGGACTGTTGTGTAATGTTATTACTTCGTTTTCCACCCGCACGAAAGTGCCTGGTGGGCACCTTTGAATCGTTTCTATGCGGGTTTGGCGAATTTTGCTCAAACTTGCATAGGTCCGATTCTGAGGGTGTTACAGAGTGGTATCAGAGCACAGCAGTTGCGATACCCCACAAGTCCAGCCTGTAGGATAACCTAGCTAACGGCCGAAGTAGAATGTCAAAACTATTTTGAAAAAAATCGGTTGGATAGTTCTGATTAGGTCTGATTTTACTCCTTACCCCTCTGCTGTTCTCCTCTTACCTCTACGTGTTTTGAAATCCGCTCTCGTCTCTTTCTTCGAGTCCAGGAATTCTCGTGGTTGGGTTTCCGTCGTACCTTCAGGGTTTCGCTTCCTCTTCTGATAACGGTGTCCTACCACCCGGTGTTCGAGCTGCCTGAGGAATCCGTCTACGGTGTTACCATTCTTTGTTCCTTGTTTGTGCCTTCCGGTGTTTTCCGACGCGACGATATCCTCTACGCCAGATCCGATGTAGAGTCTGCATCACTCCGGTGTTTCCGAACCTCGCTTGTCGAGATCTTCAGTCTAATTCCGAGAGTTGGTTGCATAATCCGCCTATTCGTGTGCAGAGTAATGGTTTGGGTGCGCGATGGACTGATCACCATCCGACTACTCTTATCATTCGCTCTTGTACATCGAATCAGTGGATCCAGCAGTTTTACTCCGTCCACGGAAGTTAGGGGTGGCTCTATTTGTTGATACCTTTACCTTCGACCTTTTGTTCCCGGAGTGTTCTCTCGACGATCACGGACAACGGCCTCTTGTTAGTGGTGTCGCGAGGATCTACACGATGCGGGAAGACGCAGATCGCCGACCTTCTTTCCGGTACCATGAGGCGGATCTCGAGGGCGAGATCCATTGTTAGTGGTGTCGAATTGTGGCATCCCGCAAAACCACTACTAGAAAATCGCGTTGAATTCGTGCATTGCATCGTCATCATCATATGTTGTTTGTCAAAAACTATTTTCGGAAAGCCCGTTTTGTTTTCTAAAACGCCCCACCTTAATTATCGCGCAAACCCGGGTCACCGGAGTATTTTGTTTTGTCCGTTGTCAGTTTGCAAAAACGCTGGTTGAGATAAATAATTTAATTAATTATTTTAGTGGGGGCAGTCGAACGGGCCGATTGACCCGAACGACCACCCCCAGGAATTTTAAATCGGTCCACCTCTAATCCTAAACCTACCCATCTATCTACCCCAACCCAGCCTCCACATCACCCTGGCCACTCATACGCTGCCACCTCACCCTCCCCAAACTCCCCACCAACCAGACCCTGCCACCTCCTCCACCCCCCTCTCTCTTTCCTCTCTCTCCCCAACCCAACACACACACCACACAACTCCCACCAGACCCACCCCACACCCACGCTCACACACGCGCGGCGCCCCTCTCCCTGCCCGCGTGGCCCCACCCAGGCACACACGCACTCCCACGCACGCCTCCCCATCCCCCCAGTCGCCCCTGGCCCACCACGAACCCCGCACCCGCACGCTCCCCAACTCCCGCACGCGCCCGACCCCCGTCTTCTTCCTCCTCTAGCCCTCTGCCCGCGCGCGCACGCTCCCTTCTCCGGCCAACGCCCAGCCTCCCTCCGCCCTCCACCTCGCTTCGCCGCCCGCCTCGCTGCTTGCTCCCCTCGCTGCCTCCCTCCTCGCCTCCATCCACCGTCCGCCAGCGCCTCCCTCTCTCCCCGCCCCGGCCACCTCCTCCGCCGCATCCGCCGCCTCCGCGTCGGCTCGCCCGAGCCCGAGCGCCGCCCGCGCGCAGCCTCGCCTCCCCGCCTGCGCCAGCAGCCGCCGCCGGCGCGCCGCGCCCTCGCCGGCCCAGCTGCCCCGCGCGCGCCGCCTCCGCTCGCGAGCCGTTCCCGCGGCCCGCCTCTCCTCGCCAAGCGCCTCCCCTCGCCGGACCCCGGCGCCGTCCGCGTGCGCCGTCCTCGCCCGCGGAGCCCGCGCGCCGTCGCGCCTGCGCCCGTCCTCGCCCACGAGCGCCCCGCCGGACGCGCCCCGCCAGCCTTCCCCGAGCCCGCGCCACTCCTCCGGCTACGTCCCCGTCACCTGCCGCCAGGAGCCCCGCAGGCCGCCTGCGACCTCGCCGGCGCGCCCTCCTAGTCCCCGGCGTCCCCTCCGCGAGCTGCTACCCCGCGTCCGGTCTCCGCCAGGGACGCCATCCTCGCCGGCATGCCCCGAGCTCCGCTGCCTTGCGCCCCCTCGTCGACCCGCCCAGCTCTGCCGTCTGTGTCACCAGTCGCCGCGCCTCCTGGTGCAAGGTCGCCGCCGTCGCCAAGCCTCGCTGTCGCCGCCCTAACTACCTAGGGCTTCAAGATGGAACTCCCAAGTTTTGAACCGAGGATGTGACAAGATCTCCGGCCCGATGGACCACGTCAAGCACCGCATGCTCCGTAGTCCGTACCGTACCCGATGTACCGGAGACCGGACCCCGTACACGCCAAGCACTTCCTCTCGGACGCCAAGGCCCGGACCCGGAAACCGCCAAGGTCTTCATCGAAACGCCGAGAACTTCTGCCGGAGTCCAAAAACCCCCGAAGGCCAAACCCGAGGGCTCGACATGACCTTCCTCAGGGGACGACAAGACACCGTCGAACCCCGCAGACCGAACCCCGGTACCGGACAAGTTCGCCATCGACCTCGAGGACGCCTACACGAAACGACAAGACCGCCACACGGACGCCGAGACCCCTGGACCCTGAGTCCCCGAACCAAAGGTCAATCTGAAGCGCCAGGACCTAAATCTGCAGAATGCCAAGATCGCCGAGAACGCCAAGATCTTCACCCCGGACACCGAGACCCCGGTGCGACAAGTGCTTCCTCCCGGAATGCCAAGACCTACCCCGATATCCGAGAACGTTGCCGTCGAACCCTGGACCCCGAGACCCGACCCCGAACCCCCAGAACCCAAGATCTGCCGAACCCTAATGTGTGACCCTTATCCGAACCCCTAATTTATAAATGTCAAACATAAAACTTGTTGCATATTGAATTGTCATACTCGCATGCATATTATCATGTGGTTTGGGGGCCTTATGCCGATTCACCTAATAATTAAATATGGGGCCCATATGCGGGCAAATCTAGTCTCATATCGGCCTCATTTAAACTTGTGTAGCGAACCGGTATCTTATCTTGCCTTGTAATACAACATCTAATTTGCGGGGTAGATAAATAACTTGAACCACCTAATTATTGTCGGGACCCCGGTTCCGCTTAATATGACCTAAGTGCATCGCATCTTTGCCATGTCATTCATCATACATGCATCATGCCGATCTTCTGCCGTAATCTTAAATAGTGCACCCGGTGTTTATTCTAGTGTTTTGCTTCTTCGCGGATAAGGCCGTTGAGTTGATGTGAGCTTCGCCCCGATCCTCGGATGAACCTTTCGACAATGTTTTCAGGCGAGCATCTTCCCCTTTCTACCTATCTTACTTTTATAGTCTTTATTCCCTCCTGTTGATCTATTGCTATCTGTGTTGCGATGCTTTAGTTTCCGTACCTGTGATATCCCTTGCAGCCTTATATTGCTTTGGACACATCCTATTACCTGTTGTTTGGTAGCTAGTTGGACTTGCGCGTCGTAGTCGCTTGCTCTAGTGCTGTTGCGTGTCGTCAAGTGCCACAGTTGTTGATGTATTGCCGCATGTTAATGTTGGAGATGATCATAGCTTTACTTACCGTCCACTTCAATTCCTGTTTAACAACTAAAATTGAAGTAAGCAGAGGCATCGGTGGGTGATAGATAACATTTGGTTTCCGAACGCCCACTTGTGTCCCGTAGGACCCCGAGTACTTGATACCTGTTCCTTGATTTATCGCGCTATCCACATATGGGGAGTATGGGCCCCCCCTTAGCCAGAGCTTGATTCCGTCTTATTTCTTGGGGCCACAACTAGTTTGAGGTTTTATTTACGATCCTGTACTTATGCCATGCTACTTATGTATTTAAATTGTGCGAGGAGCACACTGTACTGTTTAGGTATGCGGAGTGATTACGCGGTATCGACAAGCCCAGCCACACTTTCGGGTTCCCAGTCGCTTACAGCCATTGGCGCAACCTTGAGTCCGTCTCGGAGCTTGCTTACTCCGTTGCGGGATCTACTCAAAGGGGTGGCCCCCTGAAATATTTCTGAATCTTGTGATTGCTCTGTCGTGAAGACCTCGTTGGGTTTTGATTTGGTTTTTCCGAGGTTGATCGTGTGTGTGTTGCTATTTGTGCACCCCGGCCGGGTTAAAACTTTCTGAAAGCCGTGTCCGCGGTTATGGACGACTTGGAGCACAGTATCTCGACCATAGACAAGCATAACTAAAGTTTACTGCTATAAATTTGACTTTATAATGACTAGTAATCAGCTTCACTATAACGGAATGGCTAAATAATACTGCCCACAATTGCTTGTTTGGAGTGTCGCTTGCGACCATTGTATCTGACTAGTAAGTATTGCAACTACAACGGAATGGCTGAATAAAAGTACCAACAACTGCTGGGTTTTGGGTTTATCTCATGCTATCTGTATCTGATTAGTAATTGTAGCAACTACAACGGAATGGTTAACTAAAAGTGCCCACTGCTTATTTTATCAGGACGACTATCTTTAACCTGACTAGTAATTGCTGCAACGATAACCGAATAAATAAAACTGCCAACTGTGTAAGTTCCTCGGTTGACTTCCTCGATCGGTGTCGAGGGGGAAACACCAGGATGGGTTTTGTTTGGTGTTAGCTTCAGGTTGGATCCGGATAGGTCACTCTTACCCCTCACTGATTACCGCCAGTTGTACCGAGTCTCTATAGGTTGTTTAGTGCATGCTGCCGCTGCCGCTTCAGTCCACCATACCTATGTAGGCGAGGACCGCCGAATTCTAGCCTCGCCGTGTACTGGCCTCAGTACTGACGCTCCTTCTTTTTCCTTTGCCCTTTGCCGGCACCCCTTTTGTTTAAGCAGGTTTGAGATCGACGTCGTTAGCAGGGTTACCCTTCCGGCTTGGCCTGGGCAGGGTTATGGACGCCATTGGTTATTCTTCAGGGCTCTTAACCCCATTTGCATCTTGTCCGTAGCTGGACGCTCTATCGATTTCAAGGTGATTTGGATCTTTGTATATTATATCTGTATTCTTGACTCTTTGAGTCGCTGTTATATATATCTGTTCTGTGGGACCCATCGAGGACTGTTGTGTAATGTTATTACTTCGTTTTCCACCCACACGAAAGTGCCTGGTGGGCACCTTTGAATCGTTTCTATGCGGGTTTGGCGAATTTTGCTCAAACTTGCATAGGTCCGATTCTGAGGGTGTTACACCTAGCCCCTCCCCCAAGCCCAAACCGGCGGCCCCAAAGGAGGAGGAGTGGGGGGCAAGGAAACCCCCCCCTTCTAGAAGCTCTATCTAGGGTTTAAACCCTCTTTGGCCGGCTGGGCCCTATGGGGCCTTGTGCCCCTAGCCCAATGCGGCCAGGGCACTCCCTCATAGGCCCATGCCCCCTCCCGGAAGGTGGGGCCACGTTGGTCCCCTTCCGGAAGGTTCTAGAAGCTTTCGGTACAATACCGATTAAACCGGAACAATTCCGAACTCCAAAAACTGTACTGCCCTATATGAATCTTATTCTCCGGACCACTCCGGAACCTCTCGTGATGTCCCGGATCCCATCCGAGACTCCGAACAAAAACTCATAAACCAATCATCCAATCTATCCTAGCGTCGAGACACGTTAAGTGTGTGACCCTACAGGTTCGAGAATATGCAGACATGATCTTCTATCAATAATCAACAGAGGGGTCTGGAAACCCATATTGACTCCCACACATTCATCGATGATCATATCGGATGAACCACGATGCCAGGATTCAATCAATCCCATATATATATATTCCCTTCGTCTCGCGATATTTTACTTGCCCGAGATTTGATCGTCGGCACCGTCATACCTAGTTCAATCTCGTTCACAGCAAGTACTTTACTCGTTCCGTAATCCGATATCACTTTGTGATTAACTCCTTAACCACATGCTTGCAAGCGGTGTTGATATCGATTACCGAGTGGGCCCAAAGTATATCTCTCCGACTTGGGAGGGACAAATCCCATCTCGATACATACAACCCAACAGATACTTTCCGATCACCTGAGAGACACCTTTATGATCACCCTCTCATAGGATGACGTTTGATGACCTCAAAGCTTTCTTCCGATACCAGGGAGTTGTATTATCTCATGGTCTAAGGAATACAATATTTGACATAAGAAAAGCTTCGCAAAGATGAACACGATGACACGATCTAATTGCTTCGCTTAGTTTGGGTCTGTCCACCATATCATTCTCCCAATGATATGATCTCATTATTAATCGACAACTCATGTCCATGGTTAGGAAACCTTAACCATCATTAATCAATGAGCTAGTCCATAGAGGCGTACTAGGGACACGGTGTTGTTCACAAACCACACAAGTATTAAAGTTTCCGCTTAATACAATTCTAGCATGGAATATAAACATTATCATGAACAAGAATTATAATAATAACATCTTTATTATTGCCTCTAGGGCATAATTCCAACAGTCTCCCACTTGCACTAGAGTCAATAATCTAGTTTGGCAACAATCTCACACCCATGGCACTGAGGTGCTGATCATGTTTTACACGTGGAAGAGGTTTAGTCAATGGATCTGCGACATTCAGATCTGTATGTACTTTGTTAATCTTCAGATCTCCATCTGCTATATAATCTCGGATTATATGAAACTTGCGGTTGATATGCTTGGTCTTTGGATGATATCTTGGTTCCTTAGCGAGTGCTATGGCGCCAGTGTTTTCACACAATATCTCCAGTGGGTCCAATGCACTTGGAACCACACCAAGCTCAGTGATGAAGTTTATGATCCAAACTCCTTCACTTGACGCTTCTGCAGCAGCCATGTATTCCGCTTCTACTGTAGATCCCGCGATCACGCTTTGCTTGCAGCTTCTCCAGCTCACAGCTCCTCCATTCAAAATATACACGTATCCTGTCTGAGATTTAGAATCATCCTTGTCGGTGTCAAAACTAGCGTCGACGTAACCTTTTACGGCGAGCTGTTCATCACCCCCATAGACTAAGAACATTTCTTTAGTCCTATTTAGGTACTTTAGGATGTTCTTCACGGCTGTCCAGTGTTCCACTCCTGGATCACTTTGATAACTGCTCGTCAAACTAAGAGCATTGGACACATCCGGTCTAGTACACAACATGG
Source organism: Avena sativa (assembly GCA_916181665.1). Taxonomy (NCBI): domain Eukaryota; kingdom Viridiplantae; phylum Streptophyta; class Magnoliopsida; order Poales; family Poaceae; genus Avena; species Avena sativa. The sequence continues at coordinate 374,475,661 of OV702280.1, forward strand.
CATACATGATAGAACCTATGGCCGAGGCATAAGGCACTTTGCTCATAGCTTCCCTATCATTTACCGTAGCTGGACACTGAGCCTTGCTCAATATCTTACCTGACAACATAGGCACTGAACCTTTCTTTGCCTTATCCATTCTGAACCTTTTCAGAACTTTGTCTAGGTATGTACTCTGGCTTAAAGCTATCAGGCGTCTTTGTCTATCTCTATAGATTTTGATGCCCAATATATAAGCAGCTTCACCTAGGTCTTTCATTAAAAAACACTTGTTCAAATAACTCTTCACATCGGTAAGCATGTTGATGTCATTTCCAATAATCAATATGTCATCCACATATAGTACCAGAAACGTCACCGAGCTCCCACTCACTTTCTTGTAGATACAAGCTTCGTAGCAATTTGGAACAAATCCAAAGCTCTTGCTCACTTGATCAAAACGAAGGTTCCAACTCCGAGATGCTTGCTTCAGTCCATAAATGGAACGCTGAAGTTTGCATACTTTATCAGCATCCTTAGGATCGACAAAACCTTCGGGTTGCATCATATACAACTCTTCATCAATGTTGCCATTGAGGAACGCAGTCTTGACATCCATCTGCCATATTTCATAATCATGAAACGCAGCAATTGCTAATAAAATCCGAATGGACTTAAATATCGCTACGGGAGAGAAAGTCTCATCGTAGTCAACACCTTGAACTTGTCGAAAACCTTTCGCGACAAGCCGTGCTTTATAGACGGTAACATTACCATCCGCGTCCGTTTTCTTCTTGAAAATCCATTTGCACTCAACGGCCTTTCGGTCGCTAGGAGGGTCCACCAAAGTCCATACTTGGTTTTCGCTCATGGATCCCAATTCGGATTTCATGGCTTCTAGCCATTTCTCAGAGTCTGGGCTCATCATCGCTTCCTCATAGTTCGTAGGTTTACTGTCTTCTATTAACAAGACAGTCAAGACAGGGTTGCCGTACCACTCAGGAGGGGCACGCGACCTTGTCGACCTGCGATGTTCAGTAGCAGCATCGTCCGAAGCTTCATGATCTTTGTCATTAGCTTCCTCTATTGTTGGTGCAGGCGACACTGGAACAATTTCAGGTGCTGCGCTACTCTCCAACTCAAGAGAAGGTTCAATAACCTCGTCTAGCTCTACTTTCCTCCCACTCACTTCTTTCGAGAGAAACTCCTTCTCAAGAAAGGAACCGTTCTTTGCGACAAACACTTTGCCTTCGGTTCTGTGATAGAAGGTATACCCAATAGTTTCCTTAGGGTATCCTATGAAGACGCATTTCTCCGCTTTGGGTTCGAGCTTGTCCGGCATCAACTTCTTGACGTAAGCTTCGCATCCCTAAACTTTAAGAAACGACAACTTAGGTTTAGCACCAAACCACAGTTCATACGGTGTCGTCTCAACGGATTTAGATGGAGCCCTATTTAAAGTGAATGCAGCGGTTTCTAATGCATAACCCCAAAATGATAACGGCAAATCAGTAAGAGACATCATCGATCGGACCATATCTAATAGGGTTCGGTTCCGGCGTTCAGACACACCATTGCGCTGTGGTGTTCCGGGTGGCGTGAGTTGTGAAACGATTCCACTTGATTTAAGATGCATGAGAAAATCATAACTCAAATATTCACCTCCACGATCGGATCGTAGAAACTTAATCTTTTGTTACGATGGTTCTCCACTTCATTCTGAAATTCTTTGAACTTTTCAAATGTTTCAGATTTATGTTTCATTAAATAGATATACCCATATCTACTTAAGTCATCGGTAAAAGTGAGAAAATAGCGATATCCACCGCGCGTCGAAACACTCATCGGTCCGCATACATCGGTATGTATGATTTCCAACAAGTCCATTGCTCGCTCCATCATACCGGAGAACGGGGGTTTGATCATCTTGCCCATGAGGCATGGTTCGCATGTGTCAAATGATTCAAAATCAAGAGACTCCAAAAGTCCATCAGAATGGAGTTTCTTCATGCGCTTTACACCAATATGACCTAGACGACAGTGCCACAAATAAGTAGTATTATCACTATCTACTTTGCATCTCTTAGCCTCAATGTTATGGATGTGTGTTTCATCCCTTTCGAGATTTAGAAGAAATAAACCATTCACAATAGGTGCATGACCATAAAAGATGTTACTCATATAAATAGAACAACCATTATTCTCCGATTTAAATGAATAACCGTCTTTCAATAAACACGATCCAGAAATGATGTTCATGCTCAACGCAGGCACATAATAACATTTATTAAGGTTTAAAACTAATCCCGAAGGTAAAACTAAGAAGAGCGTGCCGACGGCCATCACATCAACACTTGATCCGTTGCCAACGCGCATCGTCACCTCATCCCTCGCAAGCCGCCGTCTATTCTGTAGCTCCTGTTTCGAGTTACAAATATTAGCAACTGAACCGGTATCAAATACCCAGGCACTACAACGAGGGCTAGTAAGGAAAACATCAATAACATGTATATCAAATATACCTTTGATGGTGCCAGCCTTCTTGTCCGCTAAGTACTTTGGACAGTTGCGCTTCCAGTGACCCTTGTCCTTGCAATAGAAGCACTCAGTGTCCGGCTTGGGACCAGACTTGAGCTTCTTCTCAGCAGGGGCAGTGCGCTTGCCGCCGCCCTTCTTGAAGGGCTTCTTTGCTCCCTTACCTTTCTTAAAGGTGGGCTTGTTGACCATCAACACATGATTATCCTTTTTGATGCCCACTTCCGCGGCCTTCAGCTTTGCGAAGAGCTCGGTGATCGTATCAGTGGAACCAATCTGATTATGAGTCACTACAAAACTTTTGTAGCTGGGAGGGAGTGATTGCAGAACCCTGTCAATCTTGAGCTCCTCTGGAATCGTGCATTCCAGTTGCTCAAGGCATTGAGTGTAGCCCGTCATCTTAATGGCGTGCTCACTAACGGAACTCCCTTCCTCCATCTTGCAGTTAAAGAACTTCTCAGAGATCTCATATATCTCACACCGGGCCTGAGTCTGAAACATGGTTTTCAGCTCCTCGAGAATCTCAAAGGGCCCGGGATAGTCTTCAAAACGATTTTGAAGGTCCGATTCCATAGCAAACAACATGATTGCCTCCACCACGAATAGCAACTACAACTATTGATAACTACTTAGCGATAAAGTGAAACTATTACATGGCGTATAAGAAGTTGACACACAGGTCATACACAATTATAAAGACAACCATATGTCTCCTGCCGGTTGTGTACTCATCGACATGCAAGTCGTGAAACATTACAAAACATGATCATCGCATACATTATACACATCACATCTTGGGTCATACCATATCATAGAAAACACTCCCTGCAAAAACAAGTTAGACGCCTCTACTTTGTTGTTGCATGTTTTACGTGGCTTATGGGAGTAGATGCTAAGAACGATTCTTACCTACGGAAAGCCACAACGGTGATATTATGGTTGCCAAACTCCGGTGTTAATCCCATGACAAATATAGTGAGAGAAACTGACATCCACCAGCTGCATGTGTGGAACAAGCCACACGTCAAGTGCGGAGCCGGTCTCGTGAACGACGTCGCGTAAAGTTGGCCTGGACCGCTTCAATCTCACTATCCCGCGTCATAAGAAGAACACAAACAAGAGGCTTGCAACAGAAAACATCAACGCCCGCAACAACCATGTTGCGTTCTACTCGTGAAACACATCTACGCATAGATCTAGCTCTGATACCACTGAAGGGTTTTGCGGCATAGTAAATCAGGCATAGTAAATCAAAATTTTCTACGGATGCGAACAGAGGGAAAGCCAAGATCTAATCTAGGATATGCAAACAACGAGAGAGATTGGATTAGATCTTCATACCCTTGAAGATTCGCACAGCGGAACGTTCGTCGGAACATGGGTGATGTAGTCGTACTCGCTTCTCCTCCTCGCGATCCGATCCGATCTAGCACCACAAGTGGCGGTGCCTCCGTGAGATGCACACGTGCAGCACCTCGACGTCTCCTCCTTCCTCGGTCCAGCAAGTATGGTGGAGACACGAATTGGATCTACAACACGACGGCGTGGTGTATATGGTGGAGAATTTCTGCAGCAGGGCTTCGCCTACAAACAGTCGGGAAGGAGAGAGGAGGGGCAGCAGGGCGGCTAGGGTTGGAGGGAAGGTGTGTGGGGTGGTGCACCCCCAGCCCTCTTTATATATAGGGGTGGGGCGCAGCCCTAGCCCCTCCCCCAAGCCCAAACCGGCGGCCCCAAAGGAGGAGTTAGGGGCAAGGAACCCCCCCTTCTAGAAGCTCTATCTAGGGTTTAAACCCTCTTTGGCCGGCTGGGCCCTATGGGGCCTTGTGCCCCTGGCCCAATGCGGCCAGGGCACTCCCTCATAGGCCCATGACCCCTCCCGGAAGGTGGGGCCACGTTGGTCCCCTTCCGGAAGGTTCCAGAAGCTTCCGGTACAATACCGATTAACCCGGAACAATTCCGAACTCCAAAAACTGCACTGCCTTATATGAATCTTATTCTCCGGACCACTCCGGAACCTCTCGTGATGTCCCGGATCCCATCCGAGACTCCAAACAAAAACTCATAAACCAATCATCCAATCTATCCTAGCGTCGAGACATGTTAAGTGTGTGACCCTGCGGGTTCGAGAATATGCAGACATGATCTTCTATCAATAATCAACAGCGGGGTCTGGAAACCCATATTGACTCCCACACATTCATCGATGATCATATCGGATGAACCACGATGCCAGGATTCAATCAATCCCATATATATATATTCCCTTCGTCTCGCGATATTTTACTTGCCCGAGATTTGATCGTCGGCACCGTCATACCTAGTTCAATCTCGTTCACAGCAAGTACTTTACTCGTTCCGTAATCCGATATCACTTTGTGATTAACTCCTTAACCACATGCTTGCAAGCGGTGTTGATATCGATTACCGAGTGGGCCCGAAGTATATCTCTCCAACTTGGGAGGGACAAATCCCATCTCGATACATACAACCCAACAGATACTTTCCGATCACCTGAGAGACACATTTATGATCACCCTCTTATAGGATGACGTTTGATGACCTCAAAGCTTTCTTCCGATACCAGGGAGTTGTATTATCTCATGGTCTAAGGAATACAATATTTGACATAAGAAAAGCTTCGCAAAGATGAACACGATGACACGATCTAATTGCTTCGCTTAGTTTGGGTCTCTCCACCATATCATTCTCCCAATGATATGATCTCATTATTAATCGACAACTCATGTCCATGGTTAGGAAACCTTAACCATCATTAATCAATGAGCTAGTCCATAGAGGCGTACTAGGGACACGGTGTTGTTCACAAACCACACAAGTATTAAAGTTTCCGCTTAATACAATTCTAGCATGGAATATAAACATTATCATGAACAAGAATTATAATAATAACATCTTTATTATTGCCTCTAGGGCATAATTCCAACAATTACTTGTCGTTGAAATGGATGTATCTAGTATTAAAACATGTCTAGATACATCCATTTTAGTGACAAGTAATATTGATCGGACGGAGTAATAAAAATTTCAAATAGATCATTAGACCATCAAGCGAGAACTACATACACTAGCACGAGCCGAAGGCGCACCGCCGACATCGCCCCTCCATCACTGGAGCTACTGAGCCGGGCAAAGCTTGTTGTAGTAGACGGACGGAAGATCGTTGTGCTAAGGCCCCAAAGAACCAATGCACGATAGCAGCAATCATCGCCAAAGATGATAAACATAGATCAGAAGATACCGAACTCAAAACACACTAGACCGACGAGACATACATCCAGAAGCATATGGCCTTGCGCGTTGCGGACAACCTAGAAGATATCCCGGGGCTCATCTGGGCGCTCCGAGATTCCACTTACGACATGTCACCGACGAGTTCGCAAAATGACGGTCGGCCAGGACAGTGGCAACGTCATCAACATCGATGGCACTGACTGCTGTCTAGGCTGTGACATCGACATGGACCGAAGTGAAGATGATGGTGATTACTGAGACCAAAACAGAGGCTGGAATCCTAACCACTACAACTGATGCCGACCCCGGTAGGTTAGATTTAGTTTAAATTTATGTTCAAACTTTATGAAAAACCTACATGTTTGAATGAAATTCGCTAAGTTATTTTGTGTCAATTTATATTTAAGGATATTAGAGAGACGCCTCAAGAGGGACGTCGGTGTGGGGAGGCTCCTCTAAATGGCCGGCACAATGAATGTTCGTCCCCAAAGGCCTTGTTCGGCATTGCTTGCTGGACATGGCTTGGGAAGCGCTGGTCGACGTAACCGATTCCCTTAATGTTAGAGCCGAATTCGGCGCACTGTTAATAGATTCCTATATTTTTGCTCCTCTAAACATCGGCCGCCGGATTTGTTCCCCTTTATTTAGAATCCTAAATTTCAACTTCGGTTAGACACTTGATCAAACACATTGCAATAAAACAAAAACACATAAAAAACAAACTAAAACACTTAGTTCATACACATATTGCATAGTTCATACATAGATTCTAACAATAGGATGGTCGCCGACATCGATGGCCGTCACAGAAACCCTAGCTATGACGCCTAGCGTCGATGGACGGCGTTGGTGTCCACCTAATTGTTGAGGATGTCGAGCGATGCGTCAAAACTGTCGGTGGAGTCGGTGTCGCTGTCGCCGAAGTCGATGACTTCCTGGCTGGCGCCGAGGAAGACGTAGCCGCCATCGCGGAGGAAGAAGGCCCGGCTGTCGACCATGAGTAAGAAGGCCCGGCCGTAGAGGAGGAAGAGGCGAGGCCGCGACGTCCAACATACTCCTTGTAGCGCGCGGCCTCCGTAGAGACGTGGTCGGGATTTTGCCGACGAAGCTCGACCATGTAACGCTTGCCGGAGGCCTCGGCCTTGTGTTGCTCCCGGGCCTCCGAGTCCTCTTGAGCGAAGCGCGCGTCGTGGCCGCGGCTGGGAGGGAAGAAGAGCCCCGACACCTCACTGTCGAGAGGGAATTTCAGCGGCCCCCAGTCGGAGCCGTGGAGGCCGACGTTGGCGACCTCGTGCGCCCAGGCCGCCTGCCACGCTGACTAGAAGGTGCCCAGCCAGTGGCATTGGCAAGTGTTCCGGTCGGTGATCTCTGCCACCCAGGTCCCCCACTGCCGCCACCGCACACCGTGGTACTGGCTGTGCGGTGCCACCGGCGGCATGATGTCGTGAGGACCCGATCTACGGCCACGTGACGCGTCATGGCCCCGAAAGGCGATGCGGATAGGCGGTGGCGACCGGCGACAGGATCCGGTCATCTCCGGAGAGTTTGGATGGAAGGAGAGGCGGTGGGAAGAAAAACGATGCCGGGAGAGTGAGCGACGGCATGGGAGGGATTTTTTCTCATCGGCCGCGCGACCGAGCAAATATAGGAGAGGGGTGGAAAATTTTAGGGGCCGAAATCCGATATTTGCTCCTCTAAAGTTAGATGCTACTTCGGCCGTTAAAGAAGCAAATTTGCTCCTATAATTTTCTTTTGACTTTGGGTTAGGGATGTTGTAATGTGGCTTTGCACTCAAGCATTGCACCAAATCATTGGAACCTCACTATCGTCAGCGAGCTTGAAATCTTCAACAGGATAAGCAGTAACCATCGGCAATGAGATGATTTGGCTTGATCTACGGGTGTGAAGGAACATAACAGAGTGAGTCCAGTCCGATGGCATTGGATGGTTCCGACCCCGTGTTTTGGTTCGAAAAAAGCGAGGAATGGAGTAGTCTCATATTGTGTTCCGTTGGGAGAATTGATACCAGAATGGAATAGCTATAATGATGATTAAAATTTTAATAATTTGAGCTTAAATTTAACTATTGTAATTAACATTAGAGAATTGGGACCAAATCAGAGGGCCGAGCTTGCCCTCGCCGTCGTCGCCCGTCTACTCGCGCCACCATCCGCCTGCTTGCTTATTGCCAAGTTTGCCCACGCCGCCACCCGAATGCGCGGAGGGTCGAGTTTGCCCGCGCCGCCGCTGGAATCCTAACTGCTACGACTTCTATTGATGCCAGTAGTTTAGATTTAGTCAAAATTTCCATTCAAACATTATAAAAAACCTACATGTTTGAATGAAATTTGTTGATTTGTCATCTTCAGAGTTTAGAGAGAGATATCGGAAGAGTGACCCCGGTGTGGGGGAGGGCTCCTAAATGGCCGGCACTATGAACTTTCGTCCCCAAAGGCCTTGTTCGGCATTGCTTGCTGGACACACGGCTTGGGAAGCGCTGGTGGATGTGCTCTAAGGGCATCCACTATGTTGGCAAAAAGGTTATCCATAAGTAAAAAAAAGTCAATAAGGAGTTCCACATACATAGTAGAGGCTATCAATAAGCTATCCATAAGCTCAAAATCTTATGGGTAACCTACAAGCTTATGGATTGTCCATCAGTAATAAAATATTATTTTAGCTTCTCCCTTCTCTCTTGTATGTGTGCAACTTTAACTGACACATTGTAGACAAATTCAACTAGATACATTGTGATGTAATTAATAAGCTTGTGGTGTGGTACGTGGATTCTAGCTTATGCACAAGTTCTTCCAGGTACATAGCTGATGCCCTAACGTGGCTTTGCACTCAAGCATGGCACCAAATCATTGGAGCCTCCGAGCTTAAAATTTTCGACAGGATAAGCAGTAACCATAGTAAGAAGGATTATTTGGACTGGGAATCTACATATGCAGTGAGTCACGGCCTAGGTGGCCGTACTGACGAGGCACACGGTTGGTCGTAAGTTGGTGCGCTCATTTGTCGGCATCTGCTTCACGGCATGCGGCCAAGCTAATAGGTCATCTGCTGCTGGCTCTGACTCGGCGATGAGTAGTTCTCCTGAATAAAGAAAAAAACTAGTACTAACATTTTGAGATGTTCAACGAGTCTGACGATGGTGAGCGATACTTAAATGTCATCACATCTGGCGCTTTGTGTATTTCTTGAACAATTATTGGGTTCGTAATTCATGAAAGGAGACGAGCGAGGAGTGAAATAGCACACGACTAAGTGCGTTGATTCAGAGCATGAGCACGAGCTGCACGGCAAAATTCATGAACATACAGAAACAGAATGACACTGTATAAATTGATTGGACATGCCAAAAACTGAGGTTTAAACACCCGTGGTGATCTGCCTTCTTTCTTCAACAGAAACGCCAATCGGCGCCGTTTAATTAACTTTCCATGGCTACGTACAGATGTGGAAGCTGAGAGCGCCGCAGCGTCTTGGCTCGCCGGCCGGGTAGCACCTCCACGCGTGCCTGACCCTTCTCCGGCAGTCTGGCCCCGGCAAGAGCGCCGGGGAGAAATCATCATCATCGCAAAATCGGTGCTTGCTTCAGATCTCGCTGATACTACATAGGAGTACAAAACTGTTTCTTGGCCACGGGCGCAGCTTGGCGCTGTGGCCGGTCAGCTCGCGACGGACACCTTCCTGGCCTCTTGGTGCCCACGGCGCGCCGCCGCTCCGGAAGCGTACCGCTGCATCCGCCGGGCGGCCTGCCTAGCGTAGACGGCGTCGAGCTGCATCTGCCCGTCGCGGCAGTCCTCGCTGCAGAAGGGGGTGTCCCCTCTGTACATGAAGATGTCGCTGTCGCGCGCCAGCGGCTTGGTGCAGAGCGCGCACGTGTCCAGCGCGGGCATGCCGTGCTCGCCTGCCGGCTCGGCGTCGAAGAAGAAGGAGCAGGCTACTGATGCCGCCATGGTGCGTGTGTGGGAGTGTTTGGAGCAAGGTCGCACTTGATGATCGAGCAGTGTGTTTGGTGAAGGGGAGGATGACGGCAGCGATTGAGGTGGGTGAAGGGGAGGGGAAGGCCTTGGGTATATATTGGTGCGCGGGGACGCAGGGGCATCGGAAAACTGTGGTCCGGTACGCGGTCGAGACGCCCACGGGCCGGACAATACCGCGCCCATGCTGCATCATGGAGCGGTTCGCCGTATTTGGCCACGGTGTAGTGCAGTGGTTGGCTTGATGGCTGATGAAGGACACGCACTCACTCGGCTTCGCCCGGACGAAAACGACAGAAATCATATCATGTCCGTGCGACGTCGACCTGGGTCCTGGCAAATGAAAGAGGACATTGCTCTTTTTTTTTTGAACGGGGAACGTTGCTGTTGAACGTCCTCATATTTGCAGTGCTATATTTTCTGGAAAAAAAATGTAGCCGTACAGGAAAATTTCATAAACATACTTAGGTAGCGTCTAATTCTTAGTTGATCATGAAATTGATAAATAATAAACAACTTCATAAACTTGTTCGCAATTTATGTACCCCCTTCTGTTAGAGATAGAGTAGGTTTCGGTATAATACCGAAACCATATCTCAACCAAACTCTTGTTCTATCTTGTAAGGACTCTTGTAAACCTTCTATATATGAACGAGATTGAGGGACTCGGGAACCAACCGAGTAGACCCGATTGCATCTACCTGTCATCCAATTTTACATGGTATCAGGCCGACTTCTTCGCCGACCCAACTGATCGCCTCGAACTCGTGCTTCTTCGTCGCCCTCGCCCTTCGCCCCGATGTCGACCTCCTCGTCGGTGCCTCCGGTGATTAACCTCGGCTCTCCCCCGACGGACAAGCTCACCCGCCGCAATTATCCAGGATGGTGTGCCCAAGTCCTGCCTCCCATCCTACTTCAGTCTCAAGGCATTGCTAATCATGTGTCTTGTCCTCATGCTCATCAGCAAAACGGTGCTGCTGAAAGAAAGCACCGACATATTGTTGAAGTAGGGTTGTCCCTTCTTGCCCATGCTCATATGCCCCTCAAATTTTGGGATGAAGCCTTTCTTACAGCCACATATCTTATTAACATGCTTCCTAGCAAAGTCATTAAGAATGATACTTCTGTTCATCGTCTCTTTGGCTCTAAACCTGATTACTCTCCCCTTCGTGTATTTGGGTGTGCATGTTGGCCTAATCTTCGCCCTTACAATACACGCAAACTTGCTTTCCGTTCTACTCAATGTGTTTTCTTAGGTTACAGCCCTCGTCACAAGGGAGTTAAATGTCTTGAGGTGAAAACTGGTCGCATCTACATCTCTCGTGACGTTGTCTTTGATGAGGCTGTTTTCCCTTTCAAAAACCTTCATCCAAATGCTGGTGCTCTATTTCGAAAAGAAATTTTACTTCTTGATCCATCTCTTCGAAATTTTGAACTTGGGGATAATAATGTTGATGAGTCTCTTATGGAAAATTTTCATACTACTAATCCTGTCTCTATCTCTACATTTGTGCCTCTACAGGAAACTCCTGCTCAAACTACAACCGTTGCTGAAAATTTGGCTGAAAACGGTACTCCAAACAGTTCACACATGTCACATGAAATATCAGCACAAGATACCAGTGGCACGAGACACGAAACAGATTCAGCATCCTCCTCGGATCACGAGCCAGATCCATCGGTGTCAGCGCCAGGTCCAGGCTCTGCGTCAGGTGGGCGCGGTCCCATGCGCGCGAATCCCGCCCCCGCCTCCGCGAATCCCGTCTCCCCATCTGGGCGCGACGCAGCGTCTCCCGCCTCCCCACCCGGATCCTCTGTGCACACATCCTCGAGCGGCCTCCCGCACACGGCGTCTCCCGGATCTTCTGCGAATGTGGGGACCGAGACAGGATCTCTCTCCCCTGACGTGTCTGCTGGCGGGACAGGATCTTCTGCATCCTCTCAAGCTGTTGATCAGCGTGTGGCATCCCCTGCTCGCCCTGCTACACGAGCTTCTCGAGGTTTGCGTCAGCCAAAACAATACACCGATGGTACAATACGCTGGTGTCTTTCCTCCTCGCTGACTGAACCTACTAATGTGCACGCTGCCTTGAACAATCCTCGTTGGAAAGAGGCTATGGATGAGGAGTATGGTGCTCTTATGAAGAATCATACATGGAGATTAGTTCCTCCACAGAAAGGTAAAAATGTTATTGATTGTCGATGGATATATAAAATCAAAAGCAAGGCCGATGGTTCTGTTGATAGATATAAAGCTCGTCTTGTTGCGCTATGGTATTGACTATGAGGATACATTCAGTCCTGTTGTCAAAATTGCAACTGTTCGACTTGTTCTGGCTATTTCTGTTTCTAGGGGATGGAGTTTGCGACAGTTGGATGTCAAGAACGCGTTTCTTCATGGTGTTCTCGAAGAAGAGATATACATGAAACAACCACCTGGTTATGAAGACAGGAGGAAACAGAATTATGTTTGCAAACTTGACAAGGCACTTTATGGCTTGAAGCAGGCACCTAGAGCTTGGTATTCTCGATTGAGTTCTAAATTAATTGCATTGGGCTTTCGTGCATCAAAGTCAGATACGTCTCTTTTTATATATCACAAGTTACATGTGACTATCTTCATGCCTATCTATGTGGATGATATTATTGTGGCTAGTTCCTCGCAAGCTGCGACAGAGACTCTCTTGAAGGATCTAAGTAAAGAGTTTGCATTGAAGGATCTTGGTGATCTTCATTATTTCTTGGGCATTGAAGTTCACAAGGTACCGAATGGTATAGTTTTGAATCAAGCCAAATATGCTCAGGATATTCTTGCACGAGTAGGGATGACAGGTTGCTCAGGTGTTCCTACACCCTATCATCTTCTGAGAAGATTACTGCACTAGAGGGAGATATGTTGGGTCCTGAAGACAGTACCAAGTATAGAAGCATGGTTGGTGCATTGCAGTACCTAACTCTTACACGTCCTGACATATCATATGCAGTTAATAAAGTTTGTCAATACCTACATGCTCCTACTACCGTTCGCTGGACTGCTGCCAAAAAAATTCTGAGGTATATTAGTCACACTATGACTGTTGGACTGACCTTTATGAGATCAGATTCTACACTTGTCAGTGCTTTTTCTGATGCTGATTGGGCTGGTTGTGCTGATGATCGTCGCTCAACTGGAGGTTTTTCTGTCTTTTATGAGCCGAATTTAATCTCTTGGAGTGCAAAGAAACAGGCTACAGTTTCCAGGTCCAGCACTGAGGAAGAATACAAAGCTGTGGCTAATGCAACAGCTGAAGTAATATGGGTTTAGTCTTTGCTTGCAGAACTTGGAGTTAAGTCAAGTCAAGTATCGTGTTTATGGTGTGATAATTTGGGAGCAACATACCTGTCAGCTAATCCTGTTTTTCATGCAAGAGCCAAGCATATTGAGATAGATTTTCACTTCATCAGAGAACGAGTGTTAAAAAAGGAGTTGAAGATTCGTTTTATTCCTTCAAAGGATCAAGTAGCAGATGGTTTTACTAAACCTCTTTCTGTAAAATATTTTGTAGAATTTAGACATAATCTCAACTTGTCAAAGTTGTGATTAAGGGAGGGTGTTAGAGATAGAGTAGGTTTCGGTATTATACCGAAACCATATCTCAACCAAACTCCTTGTTCTATCTTGTAAGGACTCTTGTAAACCTTCTATATATGAACGAGATTGAGGGACTCGGGAACCAACCGAGTAGACCCGATTGCATCTACCTGTTCTCTAATTTTACACCTTCGTCCTAAAAAGATGGCGAAACTTTATCTAGATTAGCATGTATTTTAGATACATTTTAATATATAGATCCGCATTTACACAAATCTGCGACATCCTTTTAGTGTGGAGATACTTCTCCACATGGCGTAAAACAATGTAATATTCACTCTCGGAGTTTGAAAAAAAGATGCATGTTTCCCCACCAAACTTAACATCGCATCCATAATTCTCGCCTTTGACCGAGGCTCAACAAATTCGTAACAAATTCTTGGTGTAGAGAGGATGACCAAATCTGCTAGAGTTAACAGCTAATTTATCAAAACTCTAACTCATTGAGCTATCGTAGCGTAAAACTTTGGTTTCTCGAGGAAATATATAACTTAGGTTGTACAAAACATTTTAAACAAAAAGGTATACCCCTGCGCCGCCAGGAATTAGATGTAAGAGATTTGTCTAGATTATAGATGTACCTATATTCTCATGACATCCAATTTGACACAAAGGATGTACTACTTCAGTCCAGGAATAATTGACTTAAATTTGTCTAGATTCAAATGTATCTATACACTAAAATACGTCTAGATACATTCAAATCTAGACAAACTCGAGTAAGATATTTCTGAATAAAGCGAGTACAACTTATCATTCCACCCGCAATTTCCAACACATTACCTTGCTTCTACTAGCTACTCGTAGCAATTCCGCTTTTCCTAGATATATAAAAAGATCCGATACAGAATAAATGCGCTTTTCGTAGTAAAATACTGTAGTGGGTGTTAGAGTATATTATGGCTAGACATATTTGATGATTTAATTATAATTTAAGTCTATATCTATTAGGCTTCTTGCCCCAAGTCTTCTAATACTATATAAATAGCCGAAATGCTCATAATATAATCACAATATCAATACAATTAGTACTTCCACAATCTATCATGATATTAGAGCGGTTCGCTTCGACTAGGGTTTAGCCACTGCTTCCATCGCGCCACCCACGGCCAGATTGAGCTCCATGATTTCCGCCGGGGACACCAAATCTCGTAGCTAGTTTTCTTCCAATCTATAGATCTATTTTCTCTAGCTTTAGCAATTTTTCGTTCCAAATTAGATCTATGTCTTGTTGCCACCACATCATCGCCAAGTCGTCGTGCGCCTCTACACCAGTCTTGGCGTCGACGCATCTCCGGCTACTCATCGTCAGCAACCATGCCGGATCGTCTTGGCCAACATCGACCGGGATGCACGTCTCGAGTATGCGTCTCGCCGTCAATACAAGGCTGCACCTTCATCACCCATGGTCATCATCGTCGACAACCATCTACACCAACAACATCACGACATCATCGCCGCCACCACCAATTGCGGTCATCGTTAATGCCAATAAGTTCTTCTCCACATGCGATGCCGCGCTCATACAAGCGCAAAATACGGGTCTAATCCCTGAAATCGACTACCGCTACAATTCAATCGCCATCGACAACTACCACCATCGTCTTCGTCCACCACGACCTTGCCGCCAGAGTCGCAGTCTAATTTTTATTTGCACAAGTCTGTGCTCAATTTTTTTCTTCTTGCAGCCACTCCGTCTACTCCGACATGGCAGACAACTTCTACACCGACCGTTTACGGAAAAAAAAATTGCTCCTCAATCCGGCTCTGGCACGCATGACTCGTGATGGTCTCTGTCTTCGCACGTCCGGTATTGGCAACACCGACACGTGCCTTCGTCCCCGACACGCTCCTGAGTCTGGCAAGCTCGGCATGGCGGGTCGAGCTACTTCAACTCAAACTACGTCTACCTCAACTACTACGGCAATTCTCCAGGCTCAACGACAACATCGACGACAACTTCACCTACAACACCATCGACCACCACTACAACGCCTCGCTTTCGGCTGCATCGACATCAGCATCCACTGACATCCTCTCCAGTCCGCGACTTCAGATTATGCTCCAGGCAGACCGTCCGCGATGCTCCTGCTATTCTCTTCACTACCGATCCGAGTGCCCGGGGGAGGGGGGTTAGAGTATATTACGGCTAGACATATTTGGTAGTTCAATATTATAATTTAAGTCTATCTCTTTTAGGCTTTTTGTCCCCCACCCCCACAAGTATTTTTAGTACTATATAAACAGCCCAAAGGCTCACAATATAATCACCACAATCAATATCAATACAATCAGTATTTTCGCAATCTATCGGTGGGGTTGGTATGAGCTTCAATGATCATTGTTGAAGAATCCAATGGCCCCCTAGTCGGAAAACTTGGGACACCAGTATTTTTTGTTGTTGCGAATTTCAGTATACAATGTATGATTAAGCACATTTTAACAAAAAAGTACTAAGATTAGGTTGGCTTGCTTAAACTAGTACTGACGCTTTGTGCTGATAATTAGGGCGCCAGCCTTTTGGCCAACATACAAAACAGGCGGCCCACATGGTTTAGCCACGTTAATAATTGGCGGCAAATATGGAGCGAAAGACAGTGTCTATGGTGGAGCGTACTATGCGTGATATATCTTTATCAAGCAGGGGAAGGGAAAAAAAGAAAATTAATCGAAGTCCCCTTGGCAAGGGAATCTTAAGAGCAGTGGTGCATGCACGCCAGACAGCACCTTGCAGCTGGCTCGCAGGCAGCTCTCGTCTCCGCTCCGCACTCAAACGCACGACCTGCTCAGCTACAAGCGACCTGCTTAGTCTTGATGATGCTTTGGAGAGAAGAATGCTGCTGGAAAAAGAAGTGAAATGAGTTGTTTAACCGAGTGGTGGCCTGGTTTCTTAATCTCGGGGATCGTGTACGTTGGGTATCACGGGGGAAGCACCTTGCAACGGCAGTTGCACGGCTTAAGATTGAGATTCCATTGGCACTTGGCAGTAGCCCATCGTTCTTGCCGGCTTCGTCCTGGGGAGCAGCTTCAATCGAGATCTGCGCGCGATTTTGTTTTCTATGGCTTATCAGTGAAGCATTGGACTGGACGTAATCATCGGATTATGCGTGCACGTCTCACTATTCTTGAGTAAAAGGCTTGTTAATTTTGTAGGATAGCTTTAAAAAGAAGAAGATCAGGCCATGGATGATATGGTGTTGTTGGCTTGCTGAATATTCACCGAGTCACGGTCGAGTTGGTAACGACGATGACTGATGGGGCACATGATTGGATGTGTGGGCGATGTCCTCACGTTATTCGTCGGAGCTCCAAGTCCACGCCATGCTGCATCATCTCCCAATGGCTCTGACTCGGCGATGAGTGGCGACAGAGACGTACAGGAAGATAACAAATGGAATTGTTCAACTGACCTGACTTTTGAGTGTGATAAGTTTTTTCTTTTTTCGCTCCACACAATAGAAGTTTTGTTTTGATTATACTTCTGCGATCGATTTTGAAACTAGGAGTCCTTTCAAACAAAACTCAGAGTACAAAAAATAGGAGTAAATTCCATATTGTTTTACCAAAAAGTTATATTGTTGCGACTTCACTTACTTGTCAAAGAGTTTACGAGATTTATGATCACACTTACCTGAGCTCTGAGAAGAACTTTATAGCGAAGATTTCACATACTTATGTATGAATATTTTGTAGTGTTGACTACAATCCTTGTTTGACAGAGATAATCGGAAAGTGTCTTTGACTCCCGAGCACAAGTGTCATCTTGGTTTTAAAAAATAAAAACCATATTTTCTAGGTTTCAAAAATATCTGAAAATAATCATTTTTTAAAGAATTATATGAAAATAATTTTGTACATAATCAATGTTGTATTTGTCAACCATGCAAAATAGAGACGTGAAATCCTTTGATTTTGGCCTACACAAAAATGCCAAATCTGATAAAATTTAGCTATAATTTAGCTATATTCTGGTCATAATATTTATCTATAATTTCCTCGCCATAATGCTTTGATGGCCATTACCCAATAGTATTGCTCCAGCAAAGTGAACCCCTCACCCCCATAGTAATTCTCCGTCCTAAAGTTTTCGACCATAGTTTGTCGACGCTTCTTCTTCAACGGTAAGTACCTGGCAATATTTTTTCAACCATGTGTAAATTTTCTACAGTAATTTTACAAGAGTAATTTTGTGACGGTTTACCAATTATCTAATTTTTAGCAGCAATTTGATAGCCACGGGCGTGGTGCACACCAAGTGTCCTGGTACAATTTACAAAGCATCCGCTTCTAATTTCACTAGCTAGTTGTACCATGTATAAACAGATGGGAGACAGTATTAGCGTCAATGATCAGTGCTGAAGAATCTGATTAGCCTCTAGTCCATAAAACTTGGGGCATCAACATATTCTTGTTGTACTTATATCACTAAAAGATTAAGTGCGTCTCAAAAGAAAAGTATAGAGATTAGGCAGCTTTGCTTAAACTAGTGCCAACGCTTAATGCTGCTAATCGGGACACCAGCCTTTTGGCCAACATACAAGTCAGGCGCCCCACATGGTTAGCCACCCTAATAATCTGTGGCAAATTAGCATTTAGCAATGTCAGTGACTATCATGGAGCATACTATGCTTGATATTTTTATCAAACATGAAAATGAAAAAAAAAGGAAAATAAATCGAGGTCCCCACGAGCCGTGTGCATCAACGTCCCTTTTAGGCCTCCTTTGATTCATAGGATCGTACTAGGAATTCTATAGGATTTAGATCCTATGATTTTTTTTCTTTGGACAGTATTTGATTCATAGAATTGTACCTTGCAGGAATTTTTTCATAGGAATTAGGTAGTGTATCTTCATAGAAAACTTAACATGAGGTCAGACCTCGTGGAAAAATTCTGCCAAGACTTTTGCATACATGTAAAATTCCATTGGACATGGCAACTCAATCCTATACAATTCCTTCCTTCCTTCGTGTTTCCTACCTCAGAATCAAAGGAGGCCTTACATGGTGTCGCAAGGGAATCTTAAGAGCTGTGTATGCACGCCAGACAGCACCTTCGACCTGGCCACTAAGCAACGGGCAGCTATAGCCTATAAGCGACCTCTTTCTCTCAAGATACTTTCGAGAGAAGTATATGCTGGGAAAATGTGAAATGAGTTGTTTAACTGGGTGGTGGCCAGGTTTGTTAATCTAGGGGATCGTGCAGGTTTGGTATCACAGGGCAAGCAACCTGCAACCGCAGTTGCACGGCTCAAGATTCCATTGGCGCTTGGCAGCTTGCCGGCCAAGCAGGCAGGCTTCGCTTCGTCCCGGCCGGGGAGCAGCTTGCTTGAGATCTGCGTCCAACAATTTGTTTTTGTGGCTTGACACTGAAGCATTGGACGAAATCATCGGAGTAAGCACATCTCGGAAGATGATCGACATTTGGGACTAGCCGAGACATAGTGATCTGTGCTCGTTGGTACAATACAGTAGTTATCTGCATTCCGGAGTTGGAGGAATTCGCTGTCGACTGCTGATTGTACGTGCGGAGTGTGACAATAGTACTTTTAGACTGTTAATTTTTGCAGAACAGCTTTAAAAAAAGCAGATTAGACTAGATGATATGATGTTGTTGGCTTGCTGAGTATTCACCGAGTCATGGTCGACTTGGTGTTGAGTGGTGACTGAAGGTGCACAACTGCACATGATTGGTTGTATGAGCCATGTCCACACCATGCCGCATCATCTCCTGTTGGCTCTGACTCGGCGATTAGTGGTTTTGCTGATTAAAACAAAAAATTAAAATTAGAGATGTTCAATGAGTCTGACGATGGTGCGCGATGGTACTTTAAATCTCATCACGTCTGGCGTTTTGCGTATTCAGTTCACGCACTGGTAATCTTTAACCATTGCTGCGCTTTCATTCAGAGCATCAGCACGGCAAAAATTCATGGATATACAGAAACAGAATGACACTGTATAAATTGATCGGACATGCCAACTGAAACTGAGGTCAAACACCAATCAGCGCACACAAACGCCAATCAGCGCTGTTTAATTAACTCTCCATGGCTACATACATCCGTGGGAACTGCGAGCGCCGCAGCGTCCTGCCAAGTCGGCCGGGTAGCACCTGACGCATGCCTGATCCTTCTCCGGCTCCGGCAAGAGCGCCGGGGAGAAATCATCACCATTCCAAAATCGATGCTTGCTTCATATAATCATATCTCACTGATACTAGCTACGAACAAAACTGTATCTCAGCCGCGCGGGCAGCTTGGCGCGCCGTGGCCGGTCAGCTCGCGACGGAGACCTTCCTGGTCTCTTGGTGCCCACGGCGCGCCGCTGCTCCGGAAGCGTACCGCTGCAGCCGCCGGGCGGCCTGCCTGGCGTAGACGGCGTCGAGCTGCATCTGCTCCCCGCGGCAGTCCTCGCTGCAGAAGGGGGTGTCCCCTTTGTACATAAAGATGTCGCTGTTGCGCGCCAGCGGCTTGTTGCAGAGCGCGCACGCGTCCAGCGCCGGCACGCCGTGCTCGCCTGCCGGCTCGGCGTCGAAGAAGAAAGAGCAGGCTACTGACGCCGCCATGATGCGTGGGTAGGAGTGTTTCGAGCAAGAGCGCGCTTGATCGAGCAGTGTGTTTGCTGCTTTTGGTGCTGGGGAAGAGGCAAGGAGGAAGAAGGGAGCGAGGTGAGTGAAGGGAAGGGGGTGGTCTGGGTATATATGGTGCGTGGTGGCGGGCACGGCAACGAGAGGGCGTCGGAAAACTGTGGTCCGGTGCGCGGTCGGGACGCCCACGGGTCGGACAATACCGCGCCCATGCTGGATGAAGGAGCGGTTCGCCGTATTGGGCCACGGTGTAGTGTAGTGGTTGGCTTGATGGCCGATGAACGACACGACAGGAATCGTGGCATGCCCGTGCTGACTTGGGGTCCCGGCTAATGAAAGAAGACACTGCTCAAATCCGGACCTAAATAACGCCGGACCGACATAACTTTTGCCTTAAAAACAGAGTTTCTTACTCGTATTTTTAGTCTGAGTTTTCAGACAAAGCAAAAACGGCGAGATATTTGAATATTTTTCGTTTTTGTCGGCGAAATCTTCGGCCCAAGGTGTTCGACAAAAGTATGCCCCAAAAGTTCGGCGGTAAATTATTACAGAACTAGATAAAATGGTTCGGCGTTCATTCGTCGATGGGGATGGCCTCCTCCAGCGTGTCCGGTGCGACGGGGATGGGTGCATCGGCGGCGTGGCCGGCCGACTGGTTGGAGGAGGTGGAAGCGGTCGGCGCAGAGCTTGGCGTGCTGGCGGCGGCGTCCTCCTGGAGAATGGCATTGTGGCGCGCCATGTACCAGGCCTTGACCGGCGTGCTCATCGCCAAGATGTCTTCGCCGCCCATGAGGAACTGGAGATCCGTTTTCCTCTTCTTGGTGGCGTAGTTCGCCTTGAGGAGGTTGAGCTTGCGCTCTTGGTTCTGGAGTAGCTGCGCCCACCCCTCGTTGGCCTTCTTCTCCCTCATCTCGGCATGGACCTTGGTGTCGGCAATGCACTTCTAGATTGAAGCATGGAGACGCTCGACGGGAGGTCCTGCGGCTTTTAGCATCTTCGCCTTCTTCTGGCCGAGCTCCAGCCTTCCTTCGCCGGCAGCATGGGAGGAGCCTCCGGGTTGTACACACCGTCCTTGGCGAGGCTCACGCGAGTGTCCAACCATTTCTCGCATATCACGGAAAACACATGGTGAAACTTGAACTCCGTCTTGGTGTCATCCCGATAGAGGCCGAGTGCACGGAGGAGCTACAAAGGCAACGCAAATTGTGTCAGGACAAGCATGAATGAGCCCCCAATGGTTGACGGGTGTGCGGCGAAGTACCTTGTTATCCATGCTTTCACCGCTGACGGGTGTGCGGTCGACCTCCTCGAGACAGTTGTTCCACTTGCTGCACGCCTGCTGGATGAGGCCCCAATGGTTGATCATGGATTTCTCCCCTCGCTCCATGTGAATCTTGCTATACTTCGGATCACAAAGACTGTGCTCGTCGAAACGCTAGCTTCACGCACTTACAGTAATTATCCGAGTTCTGGTTGGCGCTGGTGATGGGATCCATGCTCACCGCTTTCCAACCATCGGTGAGGCAAAGGTCCTCAAGCGCCGTCCACTTGATCCGGGGCTCCGGCACCGACGTGCCTGGCTTACTCTTGCCTTTGCCTTTGACTTTTCCGGATCCAAGGCATCTCCTTTGGCGTCCTCCACGTCCTCGGCCTGCGTCTATTCGGCCTAGCCTTCGGCAAAATCCTGAGGCTCGATGCCTTGTTCAGCGTCGGCCCGGGACTGTTCTTGAGTGAAGAAGGAGGTGTTGCCGGTCGCCGCCGAACCTAAGGTGATCATGTCCTGCATCTACGCTTCAGACGACATTTCGCCGAACATGTTGTGGGCGTCTGGCTCGCCTAAGGTTGCAGGCGAGGAGATGCCGCCGAAAGGAAGGGGCCGTGACGCATGAACGATGAAGGACTTGCGTACGCCGGAGAGGTGGAGTAGGGGACATTGAAGGCCGAAGGAGGGCGAGTCGTGGGGCAGGGGAAGATCACGTTCGGGTTGGACCCGCCTCGAACTCGGGGGAGGAGGAGTACCTCTGTCGTGGGTTCTCCTGGCTCTACTAGAAGCCGGCCGGCGAGATTGGCGAGGACCCGACCGGTGAGCCGACGCTTGGCTGGCTCCCCTAGTGGACGTCGTACTTGGGAGGGGGGGACGACCGGCCTCGGGCGCGACATTGCCGCACGCGACACTGCCGCCTGCTTTGCCCTCATCGCCTGCTCTTCGGCGAGACTCTGGGCCTCGGCGAGCGCCTTCGCCGCGTTCGCCCTGTCCTTCCTCTCCTTGTGGCCGTCTGACTCGACCTTCCTCTTCTATACAAGGGCAAGCCACTCGACATTGGTCAAGCCTTCCGGCCTCTTCATCGGCGCTCTCGGTTTCCTCGTCTTTTTCTCCTCTATTTCGCCGATGGTGGATCGGGGTTTGATGAAACCCTTGGGCGACACGGTGGGCGGTAGCTCGGCGAACTGGTGGGAGTTGGGGGAAATGAGAGGAAAGGCGGGAGGGGAAGAATAAAAGAGCGGGAGCTCGAACTATAGTCACCGACAGGGTTGGCCCACCAGAGTTTTTGCTTTGTTCGGCGTTTCCAGGGCGTTCCCAGCGCCCCCAGATCGGCCTGGGAACTCCGGACGAAAGTTGAGCCAATTCCGGATGAAACCGACGTCTTGGGAACGCGACTAGACGAAAAATCACCGTTCGGATGAAAAAAAAAGCCCGTGCTGGGAACGCGGGTGGAGATGCTCTCATAGGTGCAGTGCAATTTACTTAGGAAAAAATGTAGCCATACATGAAAACTCTCATAAACACAATTAGGAACGGCCTAATTCCTAATTTTGTTTGAAAATTCGTTAAATAATAGAAGGAGTTCATAAATCTGTCCATACATGTTTAAAAAATTGTTCACATTCATATAGTAGTACTTGTCCACATAGTGTAGAAATATTGTATCTTTGGAAAAAGAGGTTAAGTGCCAAAATAATGTACATTTCTGCATAAATCTTAAATTGTTTACATCACATCCAAGACTTAAACAAATTCTCCAACGATTAGAATCAGCAAAGTAGATACAATGAACAACTAATTCATCGAAACTCTCTAAATTCATAAGGTTCGTAAGGCAAGACTTAGTTTGTATGATGCAATTTTGCAAGAAAGTTAGACAACACATCCGTCTACATGCAATTTATAAAATATCAGCTTCTATTTTACTAAGCATATATTAATATCAAGAGATACCAATTACACTTGAGCTCTACAACAACACAATATCCTATTGGTATTACGGATGCACACAACCAACAAAAGAGAAAGAAAACTAAGAAAATAAAAGACCCGCTACAGTGTTTCGGTCCTATCAGCAACAATACAACTACCGCCAATACAACATGTGAGTTTTAGGCTCTTCAAAAACGACGCATCCAAGAAGGAAACAGTGCACAAGCGCTGCCGTCGCCCGATCAAATATCTAAGTTTTCATCCTGAAGATAATCTCCACTCTCAAAACAATATCTTCAACAAGACCATTGTCAATCAGCTAAGGCCAGACCTTGGATTTTTACCCTTTCAATTCTGAACTTCACCTATGTTGCCTCCCCTACTCATACTGATGTTGTGAAGCCCAAAACACCAAGCAAGTCCCTCAACAGTGCGGCGACTCGAACCTCCATAGATAGACCTCCAATCGGCCTTCATGATATTCTCTACCTTTGACTTCACCATGGATCAAAAGTCACTTGCTGGCAACAAAGGACAGAGATTCGTGTCGCTCCCTCCTGAACCGAACGGTCGGAATAAAACATGGGTGCGCACGACCAAATATCACCCGATCCAGCGAACTGCAAGCATAGGAGCACTGGTACATTCGTCGGCGGAGCCTTCCAGAAAACCCCACTCCGGCCAAATCAAGGACCAGCATTAGGAAGGTGATCATCTCCACACAAGAGGAACCCTAGGTCGAGCCACCTTTATTCGACCGGCCGACCAACTCCGACGGGGGAGAAGGCCACCACCACTATGCCCGGGCTCGTAGCCCCAGGTGACCTCGTGAAGCCGGACAAACCCAGAAGCCACCACATCGCCGGCGATGACAGATCCGATAGAAAACGGCCGAGATCGGGTTCAAGGCCAACTCTCGCTCCTGCCATCACCATCTGGAGGATGAGGCTGGAAGGACAGCGCCGCCCCTGCCGACAAACTCCCGCTGCCGACTGACTAGGCCGCTGACCACCGCCGTCACCGTCCTTGACGAGGGCGCGAGGACGCTGCCGCCGCGCCGCTGAGGCTTTTCCTAGCGACGGAGCCGGCGGCGGCGGGTTGGGGAGGTGCGGGGCGGAGTGGTTCGAGGTGGCCGGCGGCTACACCCCAGTGCGGCGTGGGCGCCGCCGGACGGTGGTCGGGAGGGGTTAGGGTTCGTCAGATTGCTTCTACAATACTGGCTACTACCATGTACTAATGGGAGACGTGGATACATGATCCGCTCTTCCTACCAAAATAGTGGGGTCAGTATTGGTGTCAATGATCCTTTGCTGAAGAATCCGATGTGCCTCTAGTCAGAAAAAACTTGGAGCATCAATGTATTCTTGGTGTACTTAAAAGCTTATGCACGTCTCAAAAGAAAAGTCCAGAGATTTGGCAGCTTTACTTAAACTAATGCTAACGATTGGTGCTGATAATTAGGGCGCCAGCCTTTTCGCCAACATACGAGACAGGCGCCCCACATGGTTAGCCAACCTAATAATTGAGTGCAGATTAGCATCTAGCAGTGTCAATGCCTATCGTGGAGCGTACTATGCGTGATACTTTTATCAAACAGGAAAAGGAAAAAAAAAAAAAGATCCAGGTCCCCTCTTTTTTGTAAGTGTAGCAAGGAAATCCTAAGAGCAGTGGTGCATGCACGCCAGACAGCAACTTGTGAACAGTCAGCTGGCTCACACGCAGTTCTTGTCTCCGCTCCGCGCTCAAACTCACGAGCTACTCATGCAGTTCTCTCACTCTGGATACTTTGGGGAGAAAATGTGAAAGAGTGAGTTGTTTAACCGAGTGGTGGCCCGGTTTGGTAATCTAGGGAGTCGTACACGTTGGGTATCGCAGCAGGGGAAGCACCTTGCAGCTGTAGTTGCACGGCTCAAGATTGAGATTCCATTGGCACTTGGCAGTAGGCCAGTAGTCCAGCGTTCTTGCCGGCCAAGCAGGCACGTTTCGTCCTGGGGAGCAGCTTCATCGAGATCTGCGCGCAGTTTTGTTTTCTGTGGCTTCACAGTGAAGAATTGGACCGGACGTAATCATCGGATTATATGCGTGCACATCTCGGGGGAAGATCGACATTTTCTCTGGAAGAAAGCAGCGAGGCTTGGTACTAGTATTCAACACAGACTGAAGTGAGTGTATATAGATGCAGATCACTGACATGCGCGGCGAGTTATTTGGAGCTGGAGGCATTCGGTGTCGACTGCTGAGTGCTGCTGCTGGGTAGTACTCGTGAGTGTAGTATTAAGCTTGTTGATTTTTTTAGGATAGCTTAAAAAAGAAGAAGATCAGGCTATGGACGATACGGTGTTGTTGGCATGCTAAATATTCGCCGAGTCACGGTCGACCTGATGGTGACGACGACCGACGGGGCTCATGATTGGGTGTATGTGCGATGTCCCCACACCATTGGTCGGAGCTCCAAGTCCAAGCCATGCCGCATCATCTGCCGATGGCTCTGACTCGGCTATGATGACTGCAACAGAGACGTATAAAGAGATAGCAAACGGAATTGTTCAACTAACATGACTTTTTGAGTGTGATAAGTTCTTTTCTTTTCTCACTCCACACAATGAAAGTTCTGTTTTGTTTATTCTCCCGTGATCGCTTTTGCATCGTACATAATAAAAGATACCAGGAAGGAGAAAGTAAGAGTGCTTTCCTTTAGAGAAGCACAACAAAACTCAAGAGTACAAAAGATAGGAGCAAATTCCATACTATTGATTTACCAAAAAATTTATAGTGTCGTGACTTCTAAAAGAGTTCACGAGATTTATGATCGCACTTACTTGAACTCTGAGAAGAACATTATTAATGAAGATTTCGCATACTTGTGTATGAAGAACTTTGCATTGTTCGCTAGCATTCTTGTTCAACACAGACTATACCAATTATATTTGCTCTTATGAACAAATTGTTACAAACTTGTTTGTAAAATCGAATGAGAATTAGCAGTTAGTCTAATGAGACATGAGCAATCCCTTTTTTATCCTTTTTAAAAAGATGTGGAAGCGGGACCCATAACCAAAGGAAAGTTGGCTCAGGTTGTAACGCTTGTTATTTTTCATGATTATCATTTGCCATAAGTCAAAAAATATGAGAAAATTTGTCACTCCAATATGGATGACAACCCGTGATCTTCGAATTTGACCCTCCATTATGTTAGGCATTTTGCAGGTTTTACTTGATATCTTGTATTTCCCAGTTATACAAATACTGTAATATTTTAAACTTTTAATTGAGAGAATTTGCCACAACAAAATTTATCTCGACTGTCACGATTTTTTTCACCCACGACGGTGGACTTGAACAATGTGTGGGTTTAGTTTCTCGAACACAAAACCAAATAAAAATGCGAGCACCAAAATGTAACCGAGGGAGCATGAGTGGCTCATATCGAAGTTAAAGCAAACTGAATCATGTTCTTCAGATCCACAGGACCTTTTCTATTTCGTTTCCAACCAAAATAAACAATTGATCGGTAGTACAACACAGACCCTCGAGTTTTCCCCAACCGCGCGGCTTAATTATAGCTCGCCATGGCCCATGGACTTACGGGAAACTATGCTTCGTGCATCCGGATTGGGGAAAATACCATCCTTACCCAAGCTAGGATTTATGGTAACCCTAGTAGTAGTTGATAAGCTTTGACTAGATGAATAGCTTGGATCTGTTGATTGTCTTGTGTGCTTAGGAACTAGAGAGAGCTAATCTAGTAGCTCATCCCTTAGGACCCCAATCTATGATTGTGATCATCAATCTAAAATAAATCCTCCAAATCTGGGTCCACCTTAAGCCACTAAGGTGACCCTCTCATCTCCTCATTAGATCAATCAAGGATTAATCTCTTCCATTAATTCCCAACTTAATGAAGACCAATCTAAGCATGGATCATATCTACTTAGTTGGCACTTCAACATCATCTCCTTTATCATGAGTTTGCAACCTAGACTTCTCTCAAAATCATCTACCCTTGTGATCTAGTCTAAAACCCTAAATCTGCCCAAAATGGCTGTCTGGAATTCTTATCTAGATTCAATCTTTGGAGCTCTACCTATCCCATTCTATGTGCATTCTTTAGAATTTACTTGAACCATCTTGTAGTACATCATTAGTACTACCAAAGACCGCTCTTACCTTTGGCTAAACCTTCTTGTCTCTTACTCATCCTTGATGGTTTTGTAGTTAAGATAATAATCTTTTCTGCAAATCTTATCATCTTGCCTACTTTGGAAGAAGCTCACATCCTTGTGCTACCTCCCCTTGACCACCTCTTTGCATGGTTATGATCTACTAACCATGGACTATCAATACACACTTCACTTGTTTCCATTGGATCTGTGTGCCTCTTAAACCCACATGGTTTATTAGGCACCATGACACCTCTGTTATGGCAACCTTATTTTCAACAAAGTTTGCCAACTCTCCTATATCACCAAAAATACAAACAAGCCCAACCCTTGGCATCACGATCATCTATATAACTTTCTCTATACATTCATATATCCCTTGTATCTCCGAGATCCCTAATCTAACCTTGTTTAGGTGGTATGAAAATATCAAAACCTTAGATTACCCCGAATCTAGTTTTCCTTCCATTCTCACCATAAATCTTCAAAAACCAAGATGGAATTGATGTATAAATCAAGTTTCCATCATCCACCTTGGATATAACCATCCCCAAATAATTACCATAATTATTTGAATTATTAAACTATTTAATTTCCCTTATTTGCCAAATCCTAAAAATCTTCTCTATAAAGGCAACTTTGTTTTTCTCCAAACCCCTTTGCCAACTTAAGGCACATTTGATACCTACATCTCATATCAACTCTTCCCATCGATGCTTTATTATTTCTTTTTTCCCTTTTTCTTAAATGGAAACAAGAAATAATTCATTAAAAATACTTTTCCATCTCAATAAATCCCAATAAAATTTTCCAACATGTGATACGGTATTTAGTATCCTCTCACATCAAAAACTTCCCTCGCCCCTTGTAAAAATATCACTTTATCTTCTATAATTCATTTCTGCACTTTTTGAATAGATGAGATATATTGGAATTTTCATTTTTATAAAAATACCAAATAATTCCTGGTGGTACCCAATGACCATATCTAACTTCTAGTACCCTTTCCCCATCTTTATCAAGGTAAATATTTGGACTTCCTTCATAACCCAAGTTTTGATCAAAAGTGGCAAACTAATCAAAACCATTAGCCAAACCCCATAAAAGCTTGTCTAATACATTTCCCCAGCACCAGCACACCCCCTTGGTCGTGGCCACTATAGCATATCACTGTAGCCCACTTAAAACCTTGTCCCCTAGTTCTTGGATGTGAGGACAACTCTTAGTTTGACAAATTCATGTCCCTCCCTTTTAATCATAGCAACTGCCACCTCTCCCCTTTGCCCCACACTAGACCAGAAACCACCCTTCCCTCTCTCCACACGCCCACAGCAAGGACCAGCCCTGGTTTTACCCTTCCCCATTGCCTTCCATGGACAAAGTCCATGGAAACCCTTGTCTCTTGGTATAACAGGGCAGAGCCCCACCTCCCCTCATTTCCCATCTACCCCTCTCACTTGCCTCCCCCACGAGCCCTATTCTCCCTCCCTTGCTCTGTTCTGCCCTAGAGAGAGAGAGAAGCCTCGACCCACTCCAAAAATCGAGCAGGGCTCTTTATCCGAGCTCCTCCCTCCTTGCATGTCCCCCATGGTGTTCTCCTACCTCCCCTGAGTCTTCCCATGTCTTTGTTTTTTCCCAGGACCACACATGGATGTCTCCCCGGTGAGATCCCGAACATGCATCGGCGGGCGTCGTCACGTGAGCTTCCTCCCGGCGTCGAATCCCCCCGTGTTGCCCCTCACCCGGACTGTCGTCCACCACGTAGCCTCGGCCCCTCCCCGGCTTATTTCCGCCCCGAGGTGAGCTCCCCACACCCTCCCCGCTCCTCAATTAGGGTTTCCGCCCGCCGCCTCTATGTGCCATGGAAGACGACCACGTGCCGTCAGATCCCCTCTAATCGGACGGGTTGTGGTAGCCCCTTAACCCTTCACATGGGTCCCTACGGGCAGGCCAGCCGCTGGGCCGCGGCGGGTTACGTGCCGCCCGTGCACGCCCAGCACAGTTAGGCCGGCCTGCCTCTGCGCGGCCTGTTGCCCTTCTGGATCTGGCCCAGGCGACCTACTTCCCTGTTTCTTTTATTCTTTTCTTAATAGATCTGAGAATATCTGCTAGGTTTAATCCAAAATAAAAATGTAAATTAAGTGAAACATTTTAGATCTAAATTTTGGCATACATATACATGTCTTCCTCAACATGCAAAACCAAAAGTTAGACAAAAAGCCAACTCAATATTTTCTGGTAATTATCCTACTAAGATCTATCTTTTTCATTCCATTGTTATTTATGAGAGTTTGGAAAACCCAAATAGGGTAAAACCAATTTCATCTGGATGATAATTAAATTACCTAACTAATGGAATTAGTCCTAAACCAAGGTGAACTATGGTTTGCCTGTAATAAAAATATCAAAAACAGTATATTCATTCCTTTGAGAATTTCTCTAGGTCAAACCATAGATGGTAATGACTTAATTCCAACTCTCAGTAGACCTACATACCAATATGTATCAAACCCAGGATCCCAATATGATTCAGGCCTCTTTGAATTTTGGTGAATTTATCTTTTCTATGCATAGGTAATTCACCAATAAATTCATATCAGTAGTTCTGTAAATCCAAAAAGGATGATTCCAGTTTATGCAGAAAGGTATTCCGTATACCTAACATGTGTCTTTGGATGCATATCAAAATATCCTATAAATTTAATATGGTCAAAAAGACAAATATCATCTAGTACTTCCTTGGGGAATTTCCTGAGGGCATTATGGTAAATATTTTGGGGTGATTCCAAATCCCCTTGATTCGATTCATCAAATACTACCTAATTATCCAAGGAAATAATTGTTGGAACTCCAGAACTATTCTGATAAATTATTTCCTAAAACTAGAGTTTTATTCACTAGGAAATCCATTATAAATCAATGGTAATTGATAAAATAGTGAAACCACTTTTGTTTGTTTCATTTTATCAATAACTATATGCTGATATCATTTTCTTATAAAATAATATCATACTGAATGTAACCTTGGTCTGAAAACTCTCCTCTACCTTGCCCCTAAACAATAAATCGTGGGAATTCCTCCAAATGCCTCCAAGCCACATTCAAATCTTTCTAAATCCATTCCCTCTAAACCATACTGATTATAACATGTACATATTGTTTGTTTGCTGTAAGATATGAGGCTTGTATGCTTTGGATTGATTGTGGCCTTTCTTGTTTGCATGTATGTTCGATAACGGCGATAGTTGCGATTGTGCGAGTCTGAAAAGAGGACGCTTCGGGTTATCTTATTATTATTGGGTATATTGGTTTTCTATCGAAGAAGTCTAGGGACATTATTGCCACATTGCCGATCATCAGGCAAGCCACCTTCTTGTTTATAAGCCCTTGTTCTACATTTTATACTCATGCACGATTTTGTACTTGTTTATATAAATTGCATGGTTTTATTAGTATGTTTTATATGTGGGAATGTTTAGCTCCTCCAAACCATTACCCAATTTGTACTACTAAGTATAACCCCTTGATGACACCTATTTGCCCCTAGTATGGTAGATGGTGTTTAAACACCATAACCCCTTGGAGACCCCGTTTTAGCCCAAGTAAAAAGGATATGATGAGAAGACCTCGGGAAAAATGTTTATAAAAAGGTTTATGAGAAAACCTTGGTGAGGTTTGACCCACCAAGAGATGTTGAAAAAATGAGAAAGTTTTTGTTTTACAAAAAGGATGGAGGAAAAATGTTTGTGAAAACGCACCCGGTTCTTTGCAGCTTTAGCTGTAACAACCTAACCCGTGCAACCACATTACTCTGGAATGGGACAGGGCTGGACTG
Source organism: Avena sativa (assembly GCA_916181665.1). Lineage (NCBI taxonomy): Eukaryota > Viridiplantae > Streptophyta > Magnoliopsida > Poales > Poaceae > Avena > Avena sativa. Next base: position 374,506,826 of record OV702280.1, read on the forward strand.
GAAGTTTGTCAACTCCGGTATAAGTTGCCCGCAACTACTATGGGGAATCCCAAAATCCCGGAGGGTGGGCCTTCTCCAGAAAAACGGTCCATGTGTAGCATCGACCGGGAGAAGGAACTAAGGGTCTACGGACCTCCACGCGATCCTATGAGCCTCTCATTGAAAGCGCACACCCGTCGAGGTGCAAAACGCGCTTCGGTTGGCTTGGGAACTATATAGGGCGTCCCGGTGTTGAGGGAAATAACACTCATAGGGTAGGCAATTGTATCGGAGCGGGCATTGCAAAGGTATTGATCGGCTACTCGACCCACGATCGGTGTAGATCAGGGCAGTGTAATCGGATGATGTGGGTAAAGTGTACAACCTCTGCAGAGTGTAAATCTATTCGAATAGCCGTGTCCGCAGTTAAGGACGGGTTGGACAAACTACTATAGAGCGGTGTTGGTTTTGCTTTCAAGAAAGCTTTCATAAAACAAGTGTTTACAAAAAACCTGGTGGTCCGTGGGACACCAGAGAAGGAGGAGGATAACCCGATCAGTTGATGACTATGGCGATGTTATAGGGTGACCCAATCCTAAGTATTTCAAAAAGGTTTCCAAAATGTTTTACAAAATATTTCAATAAAACCTTGTAGATGTTATATCTACAAGAGAAACTAATTTAGAAAAGAACCTCTGGAGCCATCCTAATACAACATCCATATTGCATACCTTTATTGTTATCTTCTTAACGGTGATTTGCGAGTACATTCAAAGTACTCACCGGCTTTGTCCTTGGCTATTAACGTGGCCAGATTCCCAGAAGAGCGAGAATCAAGGAAGAAGCTGACGTCTATGCGAGCTAGGGCGTTTCTCCGAGTCGGGCACCCTATAGGGTTATGGCTTGACTCAGGTCCTCTGCGAGTAGAAGTTTCGCTGCAATTATGTATTCGAGCCCTTAGTGGCATTATGTAAGTTTGCTTATGTAAAACATTCTTGTAATCGATGTTGTAATGGATGTATGCTTTGATATCTGTCGGTTATGCTCTACGATGTACTGATCATGGGATCGTGGTGGTATGCATAAAAGGGATTTCTGGACCGTAAATCTGAGGGTGCCACATCTTGTTGCTTACAAACAAAACTTTCCTCGGCTACGTGGCGCTCCAGCCGGTGAGCTAGCTCGTGATGTATATCTTCCTGGCCCCTCATATCTGAATTTATTGCGGCTATGTGCATCTCAGTTATGCAAAGACTAAACGTAATGTTTTAGAAAATTTGGCGTAACAAAATTGATCTCGACTGTCATTTTTTCAACCCCGACGGTGGCCTTGAACCATGTGTGGGTTTAGCTTCTCCTACACCAATTAAACGCGATCACCGGAATATCACAGAGAGAGCGCGAGTGGCCCAAACGGAGGTCAAAGAAAACTGAATCATGTTCTTCAGATCCACAAGGCCATTTCCTATTTCATTTTCTAACCAAAACTAACAATAGATCGGTACGGCACAGATGGCCGAGAAAAACTCGAGTTTTCCCCAACAGCGCGGCTTAATTATATAGCTCGCCATGGACACATCTTGAGAGCTAGGCACGGGCAACTATGCTTCGCGCCTCCGGCCTTGCCTCCCGCAGCTATGCTGCGCCGAGGTGCATCTCCCGCTCACGCAAGAGCGCCGGAGACACTCAGGTGCCTCCGGTTCTTCATCGGCTACCACAGGCTCTCCGGCCGGTGAGCTAGCTCGCGATGGACACCTTCCTGGCCCCTCGCTGGTCTCGATGGGACTCCGTCGTTCCGGACGAGTACCGCCGCTGCATCCTCCGTGCCGCGTGCCTCTCGCAGGCGTCGTCGAGGCGCATCTGCTCGTGGCGGCAGTCCTCGCTGCAGAAGGGGGTGTCCCCTCGGTACATGAAGACGTCGCTGTCGCGCGCCAGCAGCTTGGCGCAGAGCGCGCACGCGTCCAGCTCGTGCCTGCCGGGCTCGCCGAGCGGCTCGGCGTCGAAGAAGAAGGCGCAGGCGAGGGACGCCGCCATGGTATTCAGTTGAGCTTACCCGGGCGCTGCTGCTTTTGGTGTGGGGGGAGGAAGAGGCGAGTTTCGGAGCTGAGCTGAGGTGAACGAACGGGGATGCTGGGTATATATGGACGAGCACGGTGAAGCCTGGAGTGCTGGAGTGACCGTGGAGGAAGGAGTGGTTGGACTTGTTTACTCACTCATGGGCCACGGTGGAGTGCGGTGGTTGGTTCAAGGGCAGCCGTGGGCCAGGCACTCGCTCGGCTCCACCGGCGTCGAGAACGACAAGGAACAAAGTTATGCGTGGCGTGGCCTGGGGGTCCCGATCTCTGAAAGAAACGTCGAGGCGTCTCTCTCGGAGCGATTAAGAATTGCCAACTTTCGCTTTCTGACATGTATGTGACTATATAATCCCTGACATGTAGAACCTACATATGCCGGGCTCCACGTGTCAGTGACTCAAAGACACCATCTTTGAGTTCCCTTATAAGTCAGTCAGGGCATCCACGCTCTCGGAGATGTCTCCGTCGATGAAGAGAAAAACCGGGTGTCACTAGCCAGCTAGGCTGCTAGCGCTCGCTCCGATATATGGGAACCGGAAAAAAAACTACTAGTGTAACTTGCTCCTCTTTCGGAGCAAAAGCGAGCTGGTATCAGCGTCTAAAATAAATGGCGCACAAGCATCCGCCGTGCAACTTGTCGGAAACCAGGGCATCAAATCTGCTCTAACCTTGGTTTTAGTTATACTAGTGCAAACTTCTTCTAGGTCTAGGGGACGATAAGTGAGGCTCCGGCACTTTAACAAACGTACGGGCCACAGGCGAAAGGGTTAGGCACGCTAATAATAAAGACGTATCAAATGCATGACGGGGAGACACGTCGTTCGCCGGGACTCCGCAACACCTCGCCGACGAGATCTCACCGGGAACCACACCGCCACCTCTAGCGCAGATGGCAGCCGCCGCACGTGGAAAAGACCCGTGTGCCTTTTATTTTGAAAAAAGTCCAAAATAAACCTCAAACTCATAGGCGTTAGCTAAATCTTAACCTGGACTTTGAATCTCCGAAATTGCCACTCTAAACTATCAAATTCCGGTCCATTTTCACCCCTAGATCTGTTTGTCATGCTGGAAAAGCAACAGACCAGACCGGAACTACTTGTTGCTCGCACTGACAAGATGGACTCACCGGTCAAGGATTTGATATATAGTGAAGCGGTATTTCCCTCGTCTTTCCCACCTATGTGAGTTGTCTCCTACCTCCGTCGAGCACACGGGAGGCTGCTGGCCAATGATTCGCCGCCGGCGGTAGGGGAACAACAAGGCAGGCCGACGGTCGAGGATAAATCCCCGAGGGCCGCCACGTCATGGTAGGGTACTGGCACAGAGGGGGACAACTTCTGTGAACTGCTCGCGATCTTGCGCATACGGCAATGGCGTCCGCCTTGTGGAATCGATGTCTTGGACCTTCTCCACATAAAGTTGTTCATACATGTTTAAAAAAATTGTTCACATTTATGAAGTACTTCTCCACATAGTCTAAATTCTTTTTATCGTTGGTTAAGTAGCAACTATACAAAAAAAGATTAAGTACCAAAAAATGTACATTGCTGCACGAATCTTATAAATTCTTAACGTCGCATCCAAGACATATCAAATTCTGTGTTGATTAGGATTGGCGAAAGTTGATACAATGAACAACTAATTTATCGAAACTCTCTAAATTAACGGGGCTATTGTAAGGCAAAACTTAGGGTTTTTTCTTGAGGAAATACAAAACCTAGTTTATATAAACCATCAACTTCTACTTTTACTAGCTATACTATACATAAATTGACGGGAGACATGGATACATAATCCGCTCTTCCTAGCAAAAAAAAAGTCTGGGTCATTATTGGCGTCAATGATCATTGGGGAAGAATTGGATATGCCTCTCGTCGGAAAAACTTGGAGCATCAATATATTCTTTTCGTAATTGTATTCAGTAAAGATTATGCACGTCTCATATTAAAAGTACAGATATTAGGCTGCTTTGCTTAAACTAGTGCTAACGCTTAATGCTGATAATTGTGGCGCCAGCGTTTTTGCCAACATACGAGACAGGCGCCCCACATGGTTAGCCACGCTAATAATAGACTGCGGATTAGCATTTAGCATTGCCGACAGCACCTTGTGAACAGTCAGCTGGCTCACACGCAGTTCTTGTCTTGGCTCCGCAGTCAAACGCACGACCTGCTCATGCAGTTCTCTCAGTATTGATACTTTGGAGGGAAGAATGCTGCTGGAGAAAATATGAAATGTGTTGCTTAACTGAGTGGTGGCTTGGTTTGTTAATCTCGAGGACCGTGCACGTTTGGTATCACGCGGGGGGGGGGGGGGGGGGGGGGGGCTCCAGTTTGTTCTTGCCGGCCAAGCAGGCAGGCTTCGTCCTGGGGAGCAGCTTCATCGAGATCTGCGCGCAATTTTGTTTTCTGTGGCTTATCAGTGAAGCATTGGAGTGGATTACGTTCGTCCCGGGAGAAGATCGACATTTTCTCTCGAAGAAAGCAGTGTGAGGCTTGGGAGCATTCGCCGGATCGACTGAAGTGCGTGGATACAGATGCAGATCACTGACATGCGCGGACAGAGTTATTTGGAGCCGGAGGATTTCGCTGTCAACTGCTGAGTGCTGCTGCTGACTACTACTCGTGAGTAAAGTATTAGGATTGTTAATTATGCAGGATTAGCTTTAAAAAAAGAACAGGCTGTGGACGATACATTGTTGTTGGCTTGCTGAATATTCACCCAGTCACGGTGGACTTGGTGGTGACGACTACTGATAGGGCACATGAGTGGGCGTATGTGCGATGTCCCCACTCTATTCGTCGGAGCTCCAAATCCAAAGCCATGCCGCATCATCTCCCGATTGCCCTGACTCGGCGATGAGTGGCGACAAAGACGTACAAGAAGATAACAAACGGAATTGTTCAACCGATTTGATTTTCGAGTGTGATAAGTTTTTTCTTTTCTCACTCCACACAATAGAAGTTCTGTTTTGTTTATACTCGTGCGATCGATTTTGAAACTAGGAGCGCTTTCCTTTAGAGGAGCACAACAAAACTCAAGAGTACAAAAAATAGGAGTAAATTCCATATTGTTTTACAAAAAAGTTATATTGTTGCAAATTCACTTACTCCATCCATTTAGAAATATAAGATGTTTAGATTAGTAAAGCTAATGTATCTAGACACAGTTTAGTTTGTAGGTTCAAATGAATCTATGTACTAAAACATGACTAGATACATTTACTCCACAAACTTAAAATATCTTATATTTCTAAACGGGGGAGTACTTGTCAAAGAGTTTACGGAATTTATGATCACACTTACCTGAACTCTGAGAAGAACATTATAGCGAAGATTTTGCATACTTATGTATGGATATTTTTGTAGTGTTGACTACAATCCTTGTTTGACAGAGATAATCGGAAAGTGTCTTTGACTCTCGAGCACCAGTGTCATCTTGGTTTTAAAAAATAAAAACCATATTTTCTAGGTTTCAAAAATATTTGAAAATAATTCATTTTTTACGAATTATATGAAAGTAGTTCTGTACGTAAGCAATGTTGTATCTGTTAACCATGAAAAATAGCGACGTGAAATCCTTTGATTTTGTCCTACACAAAAATGCCAAATCTGATAAAATTTAGGATTCTAGAAACATAATTGCACAGATCTACGCTTTTATCATTTTTGTACAGCTCATACAAAGTATTTGAACTTGATATTATGCAAGTTTGCGGGATAAATTATGAGCTACATACATATTTTTTATTTTTTTTAACTCACAAATATAATTTTTATTTTTTAATATAAAGAAGCACTTGAGCTCGGGAGCCAAAAATCCGCACTTGACAATACTGATTTTATTTTCTCTTATGAACATATCATTATAAACTTACAATGCAATGAATATACTTCTATATCTTTATCAACATATTTGTAAAAACAAATGATAATTAGTTAATGCTCATTTGGGCAAACCCTTTTCTTATTCTTTTTAAATGATGTGGAACCGATAAGAAAAGATATTCTTAGAGCATCTCCACTCAGGTTCCAGGACGTCGATCCCAGTGCGATTTTTGGGTTCGGACACCGAAAATTGGCCTAGGCGTTTTTACAGGACCCCAGTTTCGTCCGGATTTGGCCAACTTTGGTCCGAACTTCCCAGGCCATTCTCTGGATCCTGGGAACGTCGAACAAAGCGAAACGGGCGTTGGGCTAACCCTGTCGGAGAGACAATCCCATTTCCCCATACCCACTCGCCTCCACCGCGGCGAAGAGATCCCCCAGCTGCCCCTGTCGCCATGGCTTTGCCGGCGAAACTCCACCACGCCAAGCCGTATCCACACCTCTAGATAGGTTCGCCGCTGTCGCCGCCCCCTATTCCCTCGGCCTAGGCCATATTTCGCCGCCCAAGCTTCGCCGTTGCTCGGCTTCGCTCCGAGCCCCCCCCCCCCCTCCAACACACACACACCTCACCCGCCAAGTGTTCATCATTTTGCTGGTTCGGCCATGGACTCCGGCGACGAGGAGATGTTCGCCGTGTTGCTAGAGGACGATATGCCGATCATGAACTGGTCGAACTAGGCCGAAATATGTTTTATTGATATTGTATGCCGAACTATGTTTAATTTTACGTTGAACTGTGTTTTAATTTATGCCGAACTTGCCTAAACATTGCTCTGTATTCATATTATGCCGAACTATGCCGAAAACTGGTTGAATTTGAGCTGAATTTTGGTGGAAAAGCCGTCCTGGGAACACGGCGTGGGAACGCGAGTGGAAAACTCGGTGTTACCAGACCGAAAACGTGTTTCGTCTGGCCAAATTGAAGTCCGGATTTCGCTGGAATGGACTAGTGGAGATGCTCTTATCTATTGATGTACATGTCGTAGGTGGTAACCCTCATTATGTTTCCTGGTTACCTTTTGCCATCAGTCGGAAAATATGTGAAAACTTGGCGGAACAAAATTTATCTAGTGGCATGATTTTTGTTAACAACCACAACGGTGGCCTTTACAACGTGTGCGTTTAGCTTCTCGTACTCCCTTCGATCCATAATAGTTAACTTGGGTTTGCTAAAATTAGATAAATCTAAACACTATTTAGTTATAGTTTTATCCAAATTTTAACAAATCCAAGTTAACTAATATGAACCGAAGAAAGTACATAAAACCAAATAAAACCCGATCACCACAATGTAAGAGACAGAGCACGAATGGCCTAAACTAAAGATAAATCAAACTGAATCATGTTCTTCAGATCCACGCGGCCTTTTCTATTTCGTTTCCAACCAAAATAAACAATCGATCGGTACAGCACAGACCAACCGAGCGGCTTAACTACTGTTAGATAGATCTCTAACGTGACTGGGCCCAACGGCCCAGCACGCCCCCTAACTGCGCCCTGATCGGGGGCGCCCATCCTTATCTAGGTTGGTGGGCCCCTGTCGCCAGCGCTATATAAAGTGGTGGGGAGACCGGCAGCACGACCTACGAGGTTAGCCGTGCCCTAGCCGCCCCACCTACAAGCCAATCCGATCTAGGCTAGCGCTGCGCCGACGGGAAGCTCCACCGACGCCACCCTAGCCACACGCTCCCCACACTCACCCTTTTCACCCATGGCCAATGACGGAGGTTCTAGCTCCGGCACCAGCTCGGGGATTCCCTCCGGCTCGTGTTTCTCGAGCCAAGGAGCAGGTAGAGTCCACTCTCGGTTCTCTCTCTCTCTCTCTGTTTTCGATCTAAAGGTAATGTATAGTGCTACTGTTAGATCTAGACTAGCTCCGTGGTAAAGTCAAATTAACATTGGTATCAGAGCCATTGGTTTTAGTTGCTAGATTTTACAGTGCTTATTGTAGAAAGTAAAAGGTTCAAAAGAAAGTGTTAGATCCAAAGTTGCGCCTGCCGTATGGCCGCGCCGTTCCTCTCGATCTAGATGGGCATCCATTGTGGGGACATCTAGAAGAAGAACATACCCTTCGGGGCAAAGAAAAACCTTAGATCTAAAGCCCCAAAAGAATCCCGAATGCAAGTCCTAACCCCATAGATCCCCAAAGAAAAGACAATCAAAAAGGAAAAAGAGGTCCACTCCGGCCATCACCGGAAAAGTCTCCGCCCCACACCTCGGCCACTTGACGATGGTGCACCCACCCTCGGGTGGATGCACACATCGGCAAGGAGCAAGGTGGGGGGCGCCGCCGCAGTTCCACTAAGGACCAAGTAAACAAAAAAAAAAGGGAGCAAAGGCTCCACCACCGCCCCTCTTGACGGTGGTGCGCCCACCCTCGGGTGGACGCACCGCCGGCAAGGAGGATGGGGGGGCCATGGCTCACAGAGAGGGAAGAGGGAGGGGCGCGCGGAAACGCGGCCTCCTCGCCTCAGCCGTTCTCGCCGGAGGAGCAAGGCAGAGGGAGGGGCGCGCCACTGTGGCCACCTCGCCTCGCCTCAGACCCGCGCGGAGCTCGCGCCACCGGAACAAGCAGAGGAGGGAGGGGCGCGCGGCAGACGCGGCCACCTCGCCTCGTGCTCGAACGGGCCACGCCGCTGAGCCAGAGGGAGGGGCGCGCCGGAGGCGGCCGCCTCGCCTCGGCATCGGGGGGCACCACCGAGAGAGGAAGGGGCGTGGGGAGGGAGGGGCCGAAGCCGGCTCGTCCGCTCCTCCACAGCACCGCCGCTGCACGCGGGCCCGACGCGTCGCCGCCGCGGAGCCGACGCGGGGCTGCCGCGGGTGGACGCGGCGCCGCCGCGAAGGACGCGGAGAGGACGCGCCGCCGCCGCTGTGTTCACGCGAAGAGGACGCGGGGGGTGGGGTGGGGAGAAATGGATTTAGGGTTGGGGGGGGTCGGCGGCCTGGGGCCTTTATACCTCCGAGGTGCGCGCGCGACCGTTAGATCTAGGGTAAGTCGATCGAGCGGCCAGGATCCAGCGGCGGTGGGAGGCTGCGGGCTGCGCTGGGCCACGCGGGCCACGCGGGCGGCAGCAGGCCGCGCTGGGCCGCTGGCGGGCCAAGCTGGGCAGCGCGGGGCGTGCGGCAGCTACCTAGCAAGCGCGCGGGCGGCAGCAGCGCGCCAGCCGGCCGCTGGCGGCCAGGCTGGGCTGTTTTGGCAACGGGCTGCTGTAGGCTGCCCAGGGAGAGGCCCTTTTAGGGCGGTTTTTTTTTTTAACCAGTTTTCTGTTTTTTCTTTTTACAGAATTGTTTTTTAATGGTTTTTGCTTAGTTTTAAGCAAAATTTTGTATAGTTTTCTCTAGTCCCGTTAATTTTAAGTATATTGTGACTAGAGAATGTTATAAAGGCAGATTTTTCTGCAAAGTATGTGTCTTTTAATGAAAGTTTCCGCTGCAAATAGTGTTTTTACATTGCAAATGTATGGTTCAAAATTGCACCAAATGCAATAAAAGTTGATTAAATCTTGATATAAAGATGTGATTAAAGTGATTATGACTCATGCTATTAATTGACCAACGTTATTAATACACATGACCATAATCTTTTTCCTATTAAGTATTAAAAGGTGCATTTAAATTTATTTATGCCCAACGGTGATGTAATTTTAAATAGCACGAAACGATTGCATGCTTAATTTATACCAACGTTGAATTAACGCATACAGTTGTTTTACTTGGTGATCTCACATCTTTTGTGATTTTCAGGAGGTCTCAACCTCATGGCATGTTTGAAGGACATCCCGCTCCTAAGGGGGGACAACTACTCCGAATGGAGGAAGAAAGTTGACTTGGCGTTTGTGTGCGCCGAAGTGGATTGGGTGGTTGATACCAAGCAACCAGTCAAGCCCGATGACCCGGTTAGGGGTGCTGCAGAAGAAAGTGCTGACTTTGAGAAAAGGAAGAGGGACCATGCTCCATTGGAGCTGGCCTACTCTATTGATAACCAGAAATGGGTGAATGCCAACAAGAAGACGCTGGCCTTCGTAAAGAACACAATTGAGAACGCAATAGTGGGCTCAATTGGAGAGTGTGCTACCGTGGGCGAGTATCTCGCCAAGATAAAGAGCCAGTTTACTGGCTCTTCAAAGATGTATGCGACCCAGCTGTTAAAGCAGCTGGTTACTGAAAAGTACACGGGAGGACCCCACGGAATAAGAGAGCACATCTTGAGGATGTCAAACATGGCAGCAAAGCTCAAGCCCATGGATGAGGACCTCGAGCTAAAGCCAGCACTCTTGGTGCACCTTGTGATGGCCTCACTTCCACAGCCTTTTGAAAACTTTGTAATAAACTATAATATGTCCCCTGAAAAGTGGGACATAGAAAAGACCATTGGGATGTGCTCCCAGGAAGAGGAAAGGCTGAAAGCCCTTCACGGCGGTTCTCTGAACTTCGTGAAGGACAACAGGAAGAGAGGCTTCACAGGTGGCAACCATGGTGGCTCAACCTCCAAGCCCCATGGCAAGGGTCCAATGCAGCACCAGTACCAGCATCACCAGTCCACCCCTGGGGAGAAGGATCAGTGCCATCACTGCAAAAAGACTGGGCACTACAAGAAGGACTGTCCAGTTTGGCTAAAGTACATCATGGCCAAGAATGGTAAAGATATTGTTTCTTTTGTTAATGAATCTTTGTATGAAAAGTTTACTAGATCCACTTGGTGGATTGATTCTGGAGCAACTGTTCACGTTGCCAACTCTTTACAGGGGTTCCATTCGACAAGGACCACGCCAAGAAGAGAAAGATGCATTGAAGTGGCGAATGGAATAGAAGCAAAAGTGGAGGCCATTGGTGACGTCCCTCTGGAGCTGGCTGATGGCTCTTTGCTTTTGCTCAAAGATGTGCTTTTCGTTCCTTCATTACATAGGAATTTAATAAGTGTTTCCTGTTTGGACAAAGACTCTTACGAATGTTATTTTGGAAATGGCAAGTGTGCCATTTGGTTGAAAGACAAATGTGTGGGTGTTGCTACATTATTTGATAAGTTATATTTGTTATCCTTGCATGAGAAAGTTTTTTCTGTGTGTGATGTGAATGAAAAAGTTTCCTTGTCGAACAAAGAACAAAAGAAAAGAAAGCGAACCCTTGACTCATCGAAACTATGGCACTGTAGACTAGGCCATATTTCGAGGGGAAGAATAGAAAGCCTCGTTAAAAATGAAATTCTTCCTCCGTTAGAGTTCTCCGACATAGAACAATGCATAGATTGCATTAAAGGAAAGTATGTCAAACAAATTAAAAAGGGTGCAAACCGAAGCATAGCTACACTAGAAATAATCCACACGGATATTTGTGGACCGTTTCCGATGAAAAGTGTGGATGGATATGATTCATTCATAACATTCACGGATGATCACTCCCGGTATGGTTATATTTATCCAATAAAAGAAAGATCTGAAGCGTTGGATAAATTTAAAATTTTCAAAGCTGAAGTAGAAAATCAGCACGATAAAAGAATCAAAATAGTTAGGTCCGATCGTGGGGGGGAGTACTACGGTCGGCATACTCCATATGGTCAAGTACCAGGACCTTTTGCAAGGTTCCTGCAAGAAAACGGAATAGTCGCCCAGTATTCTATGCCGGGCGAACCTCAGCAAAACGGAGTAGCTGAAAGGCGCAACCGTACCCTTATGGATATGGTGCGCAGCATGATGAGCTATTCCACCCTCCCATTGGGATTGTGGATGGAGGCGCTTAAAACCGCCATTCACATTCTCAACAGAGTACCAAGTAAATCGGTGCCCAAAACACCGTATGAATTGTGGACAGGCAGAGTTCCCTCTCTGCACCACTTGAGGGTCTGGGGGAGCCCAGCTGAGGCAAAAGTTTTCAATCCAAACATTGCAAAGTTAGACCCCAAAACAGTATCTTGCCACTTTATTGGCTATCCAGATAAGTCAAAAGGCTATCGTTTCTACTGTCCCGACAGATACACAAAGTTTGTAGAAACGAGACATGCAGTCTTCTTGGAGGACGAATTGATGAGGGGGAGCACGGTAGCTAGGAAAATTGATCTTGAGGAGAAGAGGGTGCATGCACCTAATCCGATGACTCAGGAGCCATTTTTCTCGCTACCTGTTGTGCTACCATTTACAACCCCTGAGGTTGTGGTGCCGGCACCTGTTATGACTCCACACGTGACAACAATGGGCGAAAGTTCGGAACCTGTCCATCAGGAGCCACCTGAACTCACTGTTGAGCACGAAAGGGAGCCAGAACGGTCACCTACTGTAAATGTGCCTGAGCCACAGGCAAGAAATGAGCAAGAGTCTGATGAACTCAGACGGTCTAAAAGAGAACGAAGACCAGCCATTTCCAAAGATATCTACAAAGTTTACAATGTAGTTCATATGGAGGGCGATCCTACCATATATGAAGAAGCCATGAGTAGCCCTCACTCAGCCAAGTGGGTGGAGGCAATGGAAGATGAAATGATATCGATGAGTTCCAACAATGTTTGGGACTTAGAGGAAATTCCCAAAGGAGCCAAGACAGTAGGATGCAAGTGGGTCTACAAAACAAAGTATGACTCCAACGGGAATGTAGAAAAGTACAAAGCTAGACTCGTGGCAAAAGGCTTCACGCAAAGAGAAGGCGTAGATTACAATGAGACTTTTTCTCCGGTCTCATGTAAGGACTCCTTCAGAATCATCATGGCACTAGTTGCACATTTTGATTTAGAGTTACATCAAATGGATGTTAAGACGGCATTTCTAAATGGAGATTTAGAAGAAAATGTTTACATGAAACAACCCAAGGGTTTTTTCATGGAGGGGAAGGAACATATGGGATGCCGCCTAAAGAAATCCATTTATGGGTTAAAGCAAGCCTCTAGGCAGTGGTATTTAAAGTTTAATGATACCATTAAAAGATTTGGATTCAAAGAAAATGTTGAGGACAACTGCATTTATGCAAAGTTCAAAAGTGGGAAATATATTTTCCTAATTCTATATGTGGATGACATTCTGCTTGCTAGCAGTGATGTTAGTCTACTACTAGAAACAAAGAAGTTCTTGTCATCAAACTTTGACATGAAAGACCTTGGTGAAGCATCTTATGTTTTGGGCATAGAAATTCACCAAGACAGAAAGAATGGAGTGTTAGGACTGTCGCAGAAAGCGTATTGTGAAAAGATTTTAAAGAAATACAATATGCATGCGAGTAATTCAACACCTGCTCCCATAGTCAAGGGCGACAGTTTTGGAAAATCCCAATGTCCAAAGAATCAATATGAGATCGATCAAATGAAGTCAGTACCATATGCTTCGGCTGTTGGAAGCTTACAGTATGCACAAGTGTGCACTCGCCCTGACTTAGCATTTATCACCGGGGTACTCGGTAGATATCAAGAGAACCCAGGCATAGAGCACTGGAAGATGGTAAAGAAAGCTTTGCGTTATGTGCAAGGCACAAAAGGCCTCATGCTAACATATAGACGATCTGATTCCCTAGAGATAAAAGGGTATTCAGATGCAGATTTTGCGGGAGATAAAGACGACCGAAAGTCCACGACAGGGTATGTCTTTACTCTCGCAGGAGGTGCTATTTCGTGGAGAAGCGCCAAACAGTCGATAGTTGCATCATCTACGATGTATGCAGAATTCATAGCATGTTATGAGGCCATGGGACAGGCGTTATGGTTAAAGAAATTCTTACCCGACTTGAAAGTGGTTGACTGCATCAGCAGGCCACTAAAGATGTACTGTGACAACGAGCCCGCAGTATTCTATGGTCACAACAACAAGTCGAGTAATGCTTCAAAGTCTATAGATATAAAGTATTATGTTGTGAAGGACAAAGTCCAGGATCAAACTATAAGTCTCGAGCATATAAGGACAAAGGATATGCTTGCGGATCCGCTAACGAAAGGCTTACCACCCAATGTGTTCAAGGAACACATAGCCGGCATGGGTTTAACGGCAAGCCTATGATTCCTGGACCATAGAGGCCCAAAAGTAACAAAATTTGTTTCAGAACATGAAGGTGTGTAGTGGCTGTCTGATTCTATCGGCAATTGAGCTGAGACGATGAAACATGCTCTATGTATCATTCTGTGATGAAATAAGTAAAGAACAAGGTTAAAAGTAAAGACGAGATCTAGGGGGAGAATGTTAGATAGATCTCTAACGTGACTGGGCCCAACGGCCCAGCACGCCCCCTAACTGCGCCCTGATCGGGGGCGCCCATCCTTATCTAGGTTGGTGGGCCCCTGTCGCCAGCGCTATATAAAGTGGTGGGGAGACCGGCAGCACGACCTACGAGGTTAGCCGTGCCCTAGCCGCCCCACCTACAAGCCAATCCGATCTAGGCTAGCGCTGCGCCGACGGAAAGCTCCACCGACGCCACCCTAGCCACACGCTCCCCACACTCACCCTTTTCACCCATGGCCAATGACGGAGGTTCTAGCTCCGGCACCAGCTCGGGGATTCCCTCCGGCTCGTGTTTCTCGAGCCAAGGAGCAGGTAGAGTCCACTCTCGGTTCTCTCTCTCTCTCTCTGTTTTCGATCTAAAGGTAATGTATAGTGCTACTGTTAGATCTAGACTAGATCCGTGGTAAAGTCAAATTAACAACTACAGCTCGCCATGGACACATCTTGAGAGCTAGGTACGGGCAACTATGCTTTGTGCATCCGGCCCTGCCTCTTGCGCCCGAGGTGTATCTCCGGCTTACGCAAGAGCAGCACCGGAGACATCTCAGGTGCCTCCCCAAACCGGCGGAGTACAGATCTTGTTTCTTCAGACAAAACTTTCATCGGCTACCACGCGGCGCTCCAGCCGGTGAGCTAGCTCGCGATGGACACCTTCCTGGCCCCTCGCTGGCTGCGATGGGACTCCGTCGTTCCCGACGAGTACCGTCGCTGCATCCTCCGGGCCTCGTGCCTCTCGCAGACGGCGTCGAGGCGCATCTGCTCGTGGCGGCAGTCCTCGCTGCAGAAGGGGGTGTCCCCTCTGTACATGAAGACGTCGCTGTCGCGCGCCAGCGGCTTGGCGCAGAGCGCGCACGCGTCCAGCTCGGGCCTCCCGGGCTCGCCGACCGGCTCGGCGTCGAAGAAGAAGGCGCAGGCGAGGGACGCCGCCATGGTATCTAGCTAGGAAAAGAGGCTTAACCGGCGCCTTGCTGCTTCTCGGTGTGGGGAGGAAGAGGGGAGTTTGTGAGCTTGAGCTGAGCCGAACGAACGGGGATGCTGGGTATATATGGACCAGAAGCCTGGAGTGCTGGAGTGACGGTGGAGGAAGGAGTGGTTGGACTTGTTTACTCATTCATGGGCCACGTTGGAGTGCGGTGGTTGGTTGGAGGGCCGCCGTGGGCCAGGCACTGACTCGGCTCCACCGGCGACGAGAACGACAGGGCACAAAGTTATGCGTGGCGTGGCCTGGGGGTCCCGATCTCTGAAAGAAACGTCGAGGCGTCTCTCTCGGAGCGACTGAGAATTTGCTAACTTTCGCTTTCTGATGTTTTGGTGACTTCTCTCGCTGACATCTATCCCTACATATGACGGGCTCCACGCTTCAGTGACTCAAAGCCACCAACTTTGATTTACCTGAAGTGAGGGGATTCGCAGTATCGGAGAAGTCGCTGTTGATGCAGAGAAAAACCGGGTGCTATAGCGAATAGCGCTCGCTCCGATATATGGAAACCGGAAAAAACTAGTGCAACTTGCTCCTCTTTCGGAGCAAAAGCGAGCTGGCATCGGCGTCAATAAGTGGCGCACAAGCATCCGCCGTGCAACTTGTCGGAAACCAGGGCATCAAATCTGCTCTAACCTTGGTTTCAGTTAAACTAATGACAATCGTATAATTGGGGATCTAGCACTTTAACAAACGTACGGTAGGGAGTAGCAAATGCATGCGCACTTCTTCATTTTTTGGGAGAAGAAGCATGCGCAATTGTTGGTAAGTACCATACGTGGTGTCCTTTTCAGCAAAAAAATTAAAAGAAAAAGGGAACAAGAAAAGAGTTTGATCCCTCCTCTTTCTTTTACCACTAGTCGGTGCTCCATACGGGAATCTTTTCAAGAGCCGTGCATGCGCGCCAGGCAGCGCTCCTCGTGTACAGTGGCCCGGGACAGCTGGAGGTCGGCACGACGGCAGATCTTCTCTACTCAATCAGACGCATGAGCGCCCAGAAGCAAGCCGAGGTACCGTGATTATGGTGATGCAAACTTTGGCCTTTGGGACGAAGAATCTGTGTGTTGTTTAGGGCATCTCCTTCACGGCGACCCAAACGGTTTTTTGTGTTCAAAATTGTTTGAATGGACGCCATTCTTTGGTTTGACTTTTCCATGCATCTAATCTGGGACTAGGTTGCACTGGCTGGAGCGCGCGGACGACGCGAACGTCGTGCCGACATGGGTCCATATGTATGAGAGACATTATAATTTAATGATAGCTTTTTATTAGATTAAGTCTGCCAGTTACAAAAGAGTCATTCAAACTAATTAGGAGGGGGTGCTACTGCTACTACCGCTGCTGGACGTGTGCGCGGATGCGGTCGTGAGCCGTCGCCTTGCCTTCCAGCTTCTGTCGGTCCTTCGCTGCCCGGTTTGCCAGGGCTTTGTCCATCTCGGCGGCCTAGTGGTCCCTCGCCTCTTGTTGAGCGAGCACCTCCGCCGGAGAAGGAGCCGGAGTCAGAGCACCATTGGGGCCGAAGCCCAGCGCCCGTGCTATCTGCATTGGGACGGCGAGCGGTGCCTCCAGCTGGTCCACCTCCTCCCCCTCGTCGTCGTCCACCGCCTCCTCCGTGTCGTTGGCATCGACGAGACCCGACGCGGCCGCCGCCTCAGCGGCCAGAGCCACGTGCTCCTCCGCCGCCGCCGAGTTGACGACGTGCTCGTGCCGCGCCTCTTTCGCGTCGCTGCGCGCTTTGACGGCCTGGCGGAGCTCGCGGATGGCGGACTTGGCGGCCTCCTTGGCCACCTCCTCCAGCGTGGTCATGGCCGCGTCGTGGCGGATCTCGCAAAGAGACGCTGTTGCAGCCTCCATGGCCACCGTCTTCACCGCCTCCTTGGTGGCAACATGGTGCACGTCGGTCATCGCCCATTGGGCAGCCACCGTTGCCGCCGCCTCCACCACCTGCTGCAGCGCACCCTCGGTGACCTCGCCTTCCTTCTCGAAGGCCAGCACCTGCGCATCGCCCATGCGCCGGGCTAGCACTGTGGCCTCGAGTGCACCTCGTCGACCTCCACGTCCGGGTAGCGGGCGTGGCACATCTCCCGGATCTTGGACCATGTGGACGATCTTGCGGCGAGACATTGCTGTTGGAGTTTTTTTGGCGGCTGGCTTTCTCTTGGTTTGGGGCTTGTTGTCTCCCCCGCGCCGGCGATCGTCTTTTATAGACCGTGGCGGAGGCGGGAAACGGACTTGGATGCGCGGAAAGTTTTCTCGCTGTGGAAAGCAAGGCGCGCGGCAAACGATGACTGAAAACGCCGGCCGCACGGGAAGCCGCCGGCGTTGACAGCCGACGTCGCGTCGTCATTTAACTTCCTATCGGGAGGGCATCAACCGGTGACAGCAGAACGCAGACGGACAAATAGGTCGGACCGCTGTGCGAGCCTGGCCGGACAGGCCAGTCCCTACTTAACGGCGTCCGACCTAAACGAACAGAAACGGACCGTTTGAATGACTGTTTGGGTCGGGCTAGTGGAAATGGCCGAGGCTGCCAGGTTTCATCCGGGCTGCCGTGCACTCTTCGGTGGAATGCAAGGAGGATGATGCACCTTGCAAGTTGCAATCTCGTGCTCCAGCAAGCCTCAAGATTCCAGCCATGGCTCTTTGTTTCGAGGGAGGTGACGTCCTTTCTGGCGAGTATTCCTACGGGCAAATGGCATCTAGCGGTGGCGCTACGCGGTCAGGCTTCGTTCTAGGAGGCAGCTTTCTCGAGTTCTGCGCCCCAGTTTCTTTATGTGGCTTCACGCACAAGCATCGCACGTAACCATGGCGGCAGTTCGCAAGTACAGTAATCTCGAGAGACAGATACTACGAGTATTACAAAATACCATGACGCGCACGGTTGAAAATTGTGGCACTACTAGCAAGCTCTTTTCGCGACGACCCCAGGTCATGCCTGGTGTTGATTGCGCTGTGGGGGAGTCCACTAGTCACCTCCAATAAAGCGTTACGCCTTTTTGATGGGCACGAACGGAGTCGACACGACATCACGTCGTGCTGCATACGCTCTGACTCACCGCCTGGCTGGTGGTGACCGGGCACATCCTCTGTTGCACGTCCACATCTTCCAGCCAACCCATCATCATTAGCCCGCTGGCTCCGACAATTTTCGATTGCTGACTCGGCCATGACTAGTGGCACGTTGTACAGCAAAAGGGCACACATGACATGAATTACTCAACAGTACAACATTTTCACGTGCTTTTGCCTTTTCGAATTACGCCAGAAGAGCTGTAGTTATTCCGGCTCTCAGTTGACGAGGACTGATTTTATATGTCCGACCAAAACAATTACAATTACATTGATATCATAATTGTAGATCAAAATATGAGAGCACTACATTACATGCAAAAGTAAATGAAAGAAAACAAGCAAGTTTGATCGATAAAACATAACCCCATTGTCTGCACCATATTTTCAGTAATTTGTCAACCTGTCATATCTTTTGTTTAATCTAATGGTAAGTTATTTTATGGCGAACTTCATATTTCATACTCCCTCCGGCCCATATTAATTGACTCAAATTTGTCTAGATTTGAAAGAATCTAAACAATATTTATATATAGGTTCATCTAAATTTTAATAAATTAAAGTCAATTAATATGGATCGGAGGGAGAGTAGTTGTTATTCACTGTATTTAGGTGAAACTGATGATTATTTTCTCCTGATTTTTTATTTGCATGGATCTTAGTGTTCATACCGTATGGTTTCTCGGTGTCAACCGAGAGATAACGTCTCTGATATAGGAGGCCCTTTTTTTTGTTTGGTTCTTGGAATTCTATAAGGGTGAATTTACTCTTGAAGTGAGAGATTACAATATGGCACATGGACAATTTGTGCTCAAATCAAATCAATCAAACTATGCAAAAAATTGCGAACACAAGGCTGATAAAGGGGATCGTTGATGCTCGATAGAGGTAGATTGAATCTTTCTCGACCAAATTTAGCCACCTTATTGGTTAGGGCTTCACTTTCTTACTTGCAAGATTTGATATTATTGTTTATTTTATGACGTGATATAAGCATCCAATGGTTGAACTTGTTAAATCTCATTTGATTTCTTTTTTGAGAAAACGCGAATATTATGCACTGATTGAAAAGAGAGTCATGTACAGACCAAAGAGAAAATTCCCATTGGCATGCTTATGTGTTTTTGAGCTGACAACAATTTGGTAACCGAGAAAAGATTGCACAAGAGGCAGTCCATAGCTACATACTTGCCCCTTCCTGAAATATGTAACATAAATTTGTTTAAGGCGACCGGAGGAGGAAAAAAAACTATCTAGGCCTCCGCGCCCCTAGCCGGCGACATCGCTGATCCTCTCCGTCTCTGTTGGTCGTAGGGCCTTGGAGGTGTGGCGGACCACGACATCTTGCTGGCGGGAGGATTTCTGTTCTTTGTTTTCTAGTGTCTTCTTCGAAATATTGAGGCGACGACTACGTACTAAAGTCAGAATAAGGTCATGTTCGTTGTATCCTCGCTCCGGTGGTGCATCTAGCATCGACGAATGGCGCATGGAGTTTGTCCGACGGATCTATTAGGATTTTATGGCTCGAAATAGGCTTTCGTCCTGCTTTATAAATAAAGCCACATCGGCCGAATAGATACAAGTGATGGGAGAACCCCCCTTATAAAGCAAATCAAGATAAACAAGAAACACATGAAAGACCACAACTTGCCACCGAATATAACCACCCAAGAGCGGGGACGACGCGAGACGCCTAGGTTTTTTCTAGAAGTCCCAAATTAGGATTTTATCCGTTTTCAGGTTAGTCTTCTCCAATCTACGGATGTTATTATTGGCTTGCTTTAGTCTGTCTTTTGTGATCTTGATATGATAAGTTCCGGTCTATCTACTACAACAAACGATTACCACAAACTTTGCTCAACTCTTTTACAACAAGCTTTGTGTATCATACTGTATAGTTTATAGTGGTCGCTAGATGGTTATGTAACACGATGGCTGTGCAGGGACGGAGGCAGCAACGTGACAAAAACGGGTTCGGGGCGGGCGAGAGCAGTCAGAGCACCGCATACGGGCTCTCTGGCGA
Organism: Avena sativa; assembly: GCA_916181665.1. Classification (NCBI taxonomy): domain Eukaryota; kingdom Viridiplantae; phylum Streptophyta; class Magnoliopsida; order Poales; family Poaceae; genus Avena; species Avena sativa. The sequence goes on from OV702280.1 coordinate 374,527,027, forward strand.
TACCGCTCGCCGGAGCTGTTTGGTCCTTTCTGTTTCGGGATGGCCAATGGTACCATACGGTTTGTGGCCCGCCCGACTTCAGAAACTGGCCGTGTAGTGCGTACGTGGCTCCACCGCGGCGAAAACGACGGGAGCCATGTCCGAGAGACGTGACGGAGGTCCCACCGCCTGACACAGACGGAGAGAGGTCGCTCCAGAGACGTCGCTGTCGATGTACCCCAAACCTGTGTGCTAGAGTCCTGCTAGTCTACTCGTAGTGTGTCCCTGTACTAGTACCATCGACCAATTGGAAACACTGTGCAAAAAAAAAAATGTCGCTCTAATACTTTTCTCTGGGAGAGATCTCAGTAAATATTCGACCGGTTTATAAATTCGAAAGAATTTGTTGTCTATCTACGGGAATGGTGGGCATCAAATCTCATTAGCGCGCCAGCCTTTTGGCCAACACCAAGACAAGTTCTTCCACCTCTCTCCCGAAACCTCCTCCCCCAGTTTTGAGAGTCGGCTTTGACCGGCCGGATCCGGCCCCTCTAACCGCCGGCAGCCTTGCTGGCTGGTGTAGAGATGGATCGGAGGCCCGGCTACCTTCCTGTAGTAGTAGTTTTAGGATTAGATGCAGTTTTTGGGTCAATCCCGTGTTTCCTCTCGTGGAGTCTGAGGGTAGGCCGGTGGCCATCGTCGGCCGGAGCCACCGCGTCTCGAGTCAACCTCCTCCCTCTTCCTTCCGCTGGTGGCAGGTGGTGAGGCAGATGGAGCTGGCGGACTCCTGCATCCCTCTCAATAAGGCCGAGTCTGCAAGTTACTCTTTGGCGCATCCGAGCTGTGCCAAGAGGTTGCGGTTCTTCTTCTTCCTAGTTGTGCTCTGGTGGGCAGAGCCTGTGCTGGGGAAGAGGAGATGCTGCAGCTTGCCAAATAAGCTCGGGTTTAGTCTGGTACGTCTTTATCGCCATCTTCTACGCTCGTCGCCCCAGGTCCGTGGCAGGTTCTTGGGTGTTGATGAGCCGCTTTATCTGGGGTGGTGGCGTGCCCTTGCTACTCTGGCTATTCGTCTTGCCCTGCTTCCTCTCTTCCTCTCAGTCTCCATGGTGGGGATGGGGGAAAGTGGTAGCAGTGTCAAGGATTCACCGGAGTGGCTCAGGAGCTCAAGAGCCTCTTCTTCCTGGAGCATCTCTTCGCAGTCCATGTGGGCGCGAATCTTCATTACGCCGGTGAGCTCCGGCATATTCTCAACCTCCATTGGGAGGCCTTTCTCGAGGTCGGGCTCTGAGGGCTTTGCTGGGCCGGCGACAAGTGGTCTCGTCCCCCTCGTCATTTTCGGCTGCAGCGCTCGCCTCGCTCTGCTCCACGGTGGGGAAGAGATAGGATCAATTTGTAATTGCAATCTTTCAGCAAGGTCCTATCTACAAATGCCAAGGACCCATGTTTTATTTTTCTGTCCTTATGGGGTCCTTTGTAATATCACTGTACACCCACTGTTTTATAATTAATGACAGGCTCTAGCCCCTTCGGGGGCGCTCCGCTGTTCAAAAAAAAAAAAGTGCCGCCACATGGTTAGGCGCGCTAATGATAGTGGGCTAGCACTGAGCACTTCGTGCATCATTCTTGATCTTTTCAGAAGAAAAAAGAACTTATCAAATGCCATCTTTTGGTACAAAGAAAAAGGAAATAAATCGAAGTGCTATTTTTCTGTTGAGTGGTTCGTATGGAAACTTTTGGAGTGGCGGTGCATGCAGGCCAGGCAGCAGCTTGTGAACAGTACAGCCAGACGCTGGGAGGTGGGCCGCGCACACGCGCAGATCTTGTCAGCCCCTATCAAACACACGAAACTTGTCTCGCAACGCTGCCAGCTACTCGAGTGATACGTGCAACCATCGGAAATTGTTTTACGCCGAAATCTTTCTGGTGAAGGAGGCAGCGCATGAGATCTGTGTTGTTTAGCCAAGACGATGCCGGGGCTCGTTTCCTGTCATAATCTGTTTAGGTCAAGTTTCTCTCGGGGGGACAGCTTTCTCGAGATCCGCGGCCGGTTTTGTTTATGTGTGTGGCTTAACAATGAAGCATTGTATGTGACCATTGGCGTCCGAAACCAGCGATTCCTCGAGCGAGAATCTCCTTCGGAAGAAGCAGCGATGCACACCTGTCGCCAAGCCACTGGCCGGTGAGTGGCTACAAATTTTCTTGTCCTAGCTGACATGAATCATAGAGTTTCGGCTAAATAATTAGTTGTAAATTATAGGAACCCTCAAAGTCTCTGACCTCTAGTGTTTGATGTGCAGCCTTGGCCACAAATATGATTATTGTAGAGTGGGAGAGTAGCGAACGGATTTTTCCGCACAGGTTGCACTGAATATTTGTAATTTTTTTACTTTCAAGATTTTAAAATGAAGTAACCCTCGGATACTAATCGAAATGAAATTGTGTTGTACTTTGAGCTACAGAAAAACAAAATTCGGGTTGTATATATTGGACTAAAAAACATATTTTTGGTACAAAAAGATGTCATTTTTGTATAGCCCTGATAGAATGTATTGCTGCAAAAAAAAATTGTCATGCCTTCAGAATGTAAATATGTAAGAGCATATACTGTAGTTTTATAGACCTTTTGTCCCAAATTAAGTGGCATAACTTTTTGTAGATAAGGATGTATTTATATCCTAAAATATGTCTAGATATATATATTTCTAGACAAACCCGAGTTAGTTTATTTGAGACTGACATAGTAGATTTTTTAGAGTAACAAAATATGTTCCTAAAAGACTTTAAATAGTATAAAGAGTGCTGGTGTGTGTACAAATAAATTATTTGACATCGATTGGCAGATCAATAACTACACAAATTGCTTGCACCGGATGACAGGGGTCTTCTCTCAGAGATGTCTCCGTCAATGCAGAGAAAAACCGGGGGCTGGGTAGGCTGCTAGCGCTGGCTCCGACCTACGGGAACCTGAAAAAAAATATTGCAACTTGCTCTACTTTCGCGTCAATGACGCATAAGCATCCACCGTGCAGCTTGTCGGAAACCAGGGCATCAAATCGTACTCTAACTTTGGGTTAGCTAAACTAATGCAACCGTCTTTTAGGGGACGATAATTGGGGCTCCAGCACTTTAACAAGCGTACGGGCCACATGCGACAAGGTTTGGCACGCTAATAATGAAGACGTAGCAAATGCATGCGCACTTGTTGGTAAGTACCACAAGAGTTTGATGCCTTTTATCTATTCTCCTACGGTTAGGGTCCTATGGTCCTCCTTGTAAATTGTATTCCACTGGCAATATGTTAATGCAGTATCGGGGTCTTTCCGGACCCCTCTTACCATTAAAAAAAATGAAGACGTAGCAAATGCATGCGCACTTGTTGGTAACTACGTACTACGTGGTGTCCTTCTCAGAGTTTCTTTTGAAAGAAAAGGGGAGAAGAAAAGAGTTTGATACCTTTTCTTTTACCACTAGTCGGTGCGGTGGTCCACGCGGGAATCTTTTGAAAAGTATTGCATGCGCGCCAGGTAGCACCTTGCGTACGTACAGTCGCCGGGACAGCTGGAGGTCGGCACGACTGCAGAGATCTTGTCTGCTCAATCAGACGCATGAGCTAAGCTAATCACACATCGGAGCTCACCGCAAGCCACCGGAGAAGATCTAGGATGCGTGTGTTGTTTACCCGAGAGGTTGCCAGGTTTCATCCGTGCACTCTTCGGTGGAATGCAGTGCAAGGGGGTCGTTCACCCGCACGAGCACACCTCGAGATTCGAGGGGCGGGTTTCTTGGGCGACGTTCTCCTTGTGCGAATATCCTACGGGCAAATGGCATCTCGCGTTGGCATCACGCAGGCCGCAGGCTTCCTTCTGCTCGATCCTAGGAGGCAGCTTGCTCGAGGTTTGCACCCAGTTTGTATATGTGGCTTCACACTGAGGCGTCGCACGTAATCACGGGAGGAGTTCGCAAGTAATCTCGCCTATTTTTTTTGACAAATCTAACCTATAGCCAAAACTAATTCTTCATCTCACACTCTTAAAAACTATTTCGCATTCTGACTCATGGGACAGGGTCACAGGGCGTCATTTGAAAAAAAGCTGAAGTTGTATAGACCGAAGCCGGTATAGCAGAAATCGGCTATATGTGAATGCGCCTACGTCGGCTCCATATAAAACGACACCGACCTCCCTAGGCTGCTCTTCTGTTGTCTCATATTGCCGCTAGCATGTACAATTTTGGCTCTATTTCAAATGGCACCAATGCCAAGGATCAGATTTTAAAATAATTTTACAGAGAGATCAAACGAAGAATTAGTTTTTCCCGAGGGGTAGATGTGTCAAAAAATACTAATCTCGCGAGAAAGATGCCTATGCTAAGAGCATCTCCACTCGTTGGACGAACCAACGCCGAAATCCGGACCAAACTTTGGCTGGACGACGCAAGGTTTCGGCCTAGGTACGCCGAGTTTTCCACTAGCGTACCCAACCCGAGTTCCCGGGGCGCCCGTTTCCGCTCAAATTTGGCTCAAGTTCGTCCAGATTTCGGCATACAATGAATACGGAACAATTTACGGCAAAAGTTCGGCGAAATTTTAAACATAGTTCGGCGTAAATGTAAACATAGTTTGGCCTGCAGTAAAAGTACAAAATATTTCGGCCAAGTTGGGCCAGTTCATGCTCGTCATCTACGATGTGTTGCCCCTGCGTATCCATAGGTGATCAACAAGATCATCCTGCGGCTGTGGATGCACCGCCGGATTTTGGATCTCCTGACGCATGGCGATGAATGCAGCCTAGGTTGGAGGCACCTGATGATCAGGCTCGGCAAGAGGACCCTGTCTACAGTATGGCTCGTTCTCCTCGAGCAAACTCACTAGATCTTTCCTCTCATCCTCGATGATCATGTTGTGCAAGATCAGACAACAGTTCATCACTTATCATATCTGATCTTTCGACCAGGTCATAGCAGGGAACCGGACAACTGCAAACCTCTGCTGGAGCACACATAATGCCCGCTCCACGTCCTTCCTTCAAGCTTCATGTTCCTTGGCAAAGTGAGAATGCTTGAGGAGCATTGGGTTTGAGATAGTCTTCACAAATGTTAGCCATCTTGGATAGATGCCATCTGCTAGATAGTATCCCTTGTTGTAGTGGTGCCCGCTGATCTCAAATTCCACAGGGGAGCATGACCCTCAATAAGCTTGGAAAATACAGTTAAGGAGTTGAGGATGTTGATGTCGTTCTTCGATCCTGCCATGTCAAAGAAGGAGTGCCAGATCCAAAGATCATATGTAGCAACTGCCTCAAGTATCACAGTGCAACCTCTTTTGTGGCCTTTGTACATTCTTTGCCATGCGAATGGACAATTCTTTCACTCCCAATGCATGCAATCTATGCTACCAAGCATACCCGAAAATCCTATACTTTTATTGACTGCGAGATCCGATCAGTGTCTTCAGCAGTTAGTGATCTCAAGTACTGTTCTCCGAACACTACAATCATTGCCCTGCAGAACCTGTACAAGCAATCAATGACGGTGGACTCGGCGATCCGGAGATAGTCATCGGCACTGTGAGCCGACACTCCATACGCAAGCAACCTCATCGCCACGGTGCACTTCTGAAGCGAGGAAAACCCAACCAAACCGGTGCAGTCCTTCTTGCAAAGGAAATAGGGGTCGAACTCCCGAATGACATGCACGATCTTGAGGAAGAGCTTCCGGCTCATCCTGAAACGGCGGCGAAACACGTCCTCTTCATGGAGTGGCTGGTCGGCGAAGTAGTCGGCGTACAACATGCAGTAGCCCTCTATCCTTTGTCTCGCCTTGCACTTCCGGTGACTTGGCGCCGAACCACCGCGCTTCGGCTTCGCCATCTGCATGTACAATTGGGTGAGCGATGCGAGGATCTCCAAGTGATCTTCACCTTCGGCGACCTCGGCGCTCTCCTCCTCCAGCAATATGGCGACCATCTCCTCGTCGTCAAAGTCCATGGCGAGTATCTCATCGTCGTCGGAGTCCATGGCCGAAACCGGCAAAAAGCCAAACACTTGGCGGACATGGTGGTGGGAGCACGCAGCGAAGCAGAGCTACAACGAAGTTCAGTCGGCGAAAGCGGCGGCGGAGCGGGCGTTGAGGTGGGCGGCAACTACGGCGAGCGTATCTAGAGGCGTGGGCATGTCTCGGCGTGGAGGAGCTCCACCGGCGAAGTCATGGCGACAGGGGGCGCTGGGAGCTCTTCGCCACAGTCTGAGCGAGTGGAGTGGGTGGGAATGGCACTGTCTCGTCGACAGAGCTAGCCCACGTCCGTTTTCGCGGTGCCCGGCGTCCCCAGGGCGTACCCGGAAACCTGGGTTCGGCCTTGATAGGCCGGACCAAAATACCCCAAATCTGGACAAAAACAGGTCCCTGGGTACGCGATTAGACCGATATTCGGCGTCTGAAACTAATTTCGACGTCCGGATTGTCCTAGATAGGCGAGTAGAGATGCTCTAGACACAGACCAGTACAAAGCTACAAAATACCATGACGCGCACGGTGGAAAGTTATGGTACTAGCACGCTCTTTTCGGGACGACCACAGGTCTTGGCCAGTGCCGGTGTGCGTACAAATAAATTATTTGACACCGACTGGCAGATCAATAACTACACAAATTGCTTGCACAGGATGACAGGCGTCTCTCTCGAAGATGTCTCCGTCGATGCAGAGAAAAACCGGGCGCTGGCTCCGACCTACGGGAACCGGAAAAAATATATTGCAACTTGCTCTACTTTGGCGTCAATGGCACACAAGCATCCGCCGTGCAGCTTGTCGGAAACCAGGGCATCAAATCTGCTCTAACTTTGGGTTAGCTAAACTAATGCAACCGTCTTTTAGGGGACGACTAGCTAAATGTCCGTGCGGTGCTACGGTTCTACATATTTATCACAACATATATAGAATAAAATAATGCATTTAAATATTCACGTGTATGGAAAACATAACACCTAGTATAAGAATGATAGCACATTAAGATTTCACCTCACTTAAATTTTGTTTCGTTAAAAAGGTCCAATTTTATGAACTTAAGGATCTAGCTAATTTCTACTTTTTGACACATCTTTAGATATTCTCATATAATTTGCGGAATGTTGTTTTTGGCGTCATTTACTCGGTACTTGAGCAAGTGTATTAATATTTTCTTCCTCTGCTCGTAACCATCCTACATGAAATTACTTATCATTACCATGAAAATATCACATGGAAATAGAATACTCACCATACAAATTGAATGAACCAAACCTTTTATATAATCATATAGAAAGGACGAATTGATGTGGTACTTCTTCCCTCTCATTTTATGATGCGTATAATTTTTTCACAAATTTCCCATTTTAAGATGCGTATTGTGGAGAGGAGCCGAAACAAGTGCGACGTGGACCCTTTTGCATCGACTACCAGCTGCATGCATTATTCACGGGTCAATCTTTCCATGTTCTTTCTTCCTCGTATTCTTTCCATCCCGTTCGACTCCTCTTCTTATTCTCCCTCTCACTCCTTGGTTTCTTGCTTCCTTGCTTTATTTACAATATTTTTCCAAGTTGGTTATAGTTTTATACTTATATTTGTTGCGATTAGAGCTATAAAATATTTCAGGGATTAGTACTCATATTTGTTGCGGTTATAGTAAGACAACTGTTGATTTCATCGTGACCATAGTAGATGATTGGGTCTAAAACATTTTCCTCCCATTTTTTGCCAATCACGTATCCTCCAATGCAGGATGATCGACCGAGGGGCTAACGGTGAAAATATCTCTTTGTATGCTTAGTTTTGCATTCTTGCGTGTTAGATTTTCCAATTAACCAATTCTAGCAATTAAAGCGGGCATGCATTGATAGGTTTCCTTTCAAGCGGACCCTCCTTCGTGAATTAATCTCTTCATTGCATGTAGATCGTGATTGTTACCAACGGTATAGAAAGGGAAAATGTTGCAGTGGAGAGTAATTAGAGGAGCAACAAAGGAACTAAATAGCACTGCTTGCAAATTATGCCTTAATCCATGAAACATGTCGAATTTACTTACACATTAAATTTCCAAGATCTGATTACATGCGGTGTGATTACTTAGAAAATTATTGTTATTATTATCTTCTTTAATTGTGCATGCAATCTGGGATTTTTGTTTATGAGGTGATTTTTTTTAGATCTTTCCTTATTCGATTGTGAAACCCGCGAGAGGTCGGATGTAAATCGGATGGTCTAGATGCCTTCAATGTTTGATGTCAAAGTGTCAAAGTAGACGTACCAACACCAACTTCTTTTTAATAGTAAAGATAATTGGGACTCCAGCACTTTAACAAACGTACGGGGCCACATGCGACAAGGTTAGGCACGCTAATAATGAAGACGTAGCAAATGCATGCGCACTTGTTGGTAAATACTATCATACGGGGTGTCGTTTTCAGAAGAAAAAAAACTGAAAAAAAAGGGAAGAAGAAAAGAGTTTGATGCCTTTTCTTTTACTCACTATTCGGTGCTCCATTAGGGAATCTTTTGAAGAGTTTTGCACGCGCGCCAGGCAGGCAGCACCTTGCGTACAGTCGCCGGGACACCTGGAGGTCGGCACGACCGCAGAGATCTCGTGTGCTCAATCAGACGAATCGCATGAGCTAAGCTAATCACACATCAGCGCCCACCACAAGGCACTGGAGATCTAGGATGCGTGTGCTGTTTAGCCGAGAGGCTGCCAGGTTCACCCTTCGGTGGAATGCAATCTCGTACACCTCAAGATTCGAGGGGCGGTTTCTTGGGCGACGTCCTCTCCTTTGTGCGAATATGCTAGGAGGCCCGAATGGCATCTCGCCCTGCCGTCACGCAGGCCGTAGCGCTTCGTTCTAGGAGGCAGCTTTCTCGAGTTCTGAACCCTAGTTTGTTTATGTGGCTTCACACTGAAGCATACTGCTACAGATCGAGTGGCACGTAGCAACGGCAGTTTGCAAGTAATCTCGCGAGAACGATGCTGCTACAGATCGAAACCAACCTCTGCAAACACTCATTTGACAGACAGACGGATAGAGAGCGGTGCAAAGTGTTTGGGGTGACCCCGGTAGGTCAAAGACGGAGACAGACAGAGGTACGATCCCCGTCTGGTTTTCGGTGGAATGCAATGCAAGGGGGAATGCGCCTTGCAAGCTGCAATCTCGCATTCTCGCACGCCTGCAAGCCTCAAGATTCGAGGGGCGGTTTCTTGGGCGACGTCCTCTCCTTTGTGCGAATATGCTAGGAGGCCCGAATGGCATCTCGCCCTGGCGTCACGCACGCAGGCCGCAGGCTTCGTTCTAGGAGGCAGCTTTCTCGAGTTCTGCACCCTATTTTGTCATGTGGCTCCACACTGAGGCGTCGCACGTAATCACGGGAGGAGTTCGCAAGTAATCTCGCGAGAAAGATGCCTCTGCTAAATCACTCGCTCGACAAACAGACAGAAACCGGTGCAAAGCTACAGAATACCATGACGCGCACGCTCTTTTCGCGACGACCTCCATGTCTTGCCTGGTGTAACCAATAAAGAGTTACCGCGTCGACACGACATCACGTCGTGCTGCACACGCTGTGAGTCATCGCCTGGCTGGTGGTGATCGTGCACATCTACCGTTGTACGTCCACGTCTTCCAGCCAACCAATCATTCGCACACTGGATCTGGATCCAACAAAAAAAAGTTTTGATCGCTCCAACAATTTTTTGGTGACTCGGCGATGACCAGTGGCACGGCGTACAACAAAAGGGCACACAAGAATTGCTCAAACAATACATCATGTTCACCTGCTTTTGCCAGAAAAGTTGTATTTCCTAGATAAATAAATCATGTTATCAGTAACAGATTCAAAATAAATAAATCATGTTATCTGTTTGCGAAGACTGATTTCATATCCGACCAAAAGCATTACATTGTTAACATAGTTACAGAAGAAAAATATGAGAACACTACATTGCATGCATAAATAAATGAAAGAAAACGAGAAAGTTTGTTCGATGAAATAAAACCCCATTTTTTGCACTATATTTTCAGTTATTTGTCAATTACTTATTTTTTGTGAAATTTATTATTTCCTAGATGATATTCATTGTCTTCTGATGAATCTAATGAATATTTTCTCCTATTTTCTTTGCATGGATCTTAGCACATCGCTGGCGAACCAAGAGTATGAATCACTATTGTCCAGGACATAGCAGCTCAAACAAATATTGCGAGAATAATCCTCCTCGTGACAACCATGAGAAAAAGTTTAAAATCGATCCGGAGAAGAAAGATCTGAAAGACTGTTTCTATAGAATCATCTTTCAACACCACTATTGACGCCGGAAAAGAGATCTTGTCATCGAACGAAAGACCGAAAATTACTTATTATAGACGGTGACATCTCCATTAACAAAGAGGTTAAGAAAATGAAAACCAAAACACTAACATAATCGTTAAAAACACTATTTTTTAAATAAAACCACCCATATATCGGTTCGCCACCCCTCCTGACGCCAGCGAGACCGGCCGGAGGAGGGGGAATCGATCGATGGAGGAGGAGGAGATGTTGTGGCTAGGTTAGTAGAGTAGGCTGCGGCTGACTAGGGTTTTGATAAAAGTTCAAGCGATATTGTAACTACTTCTAGACGTGAATAATGCAATTATTCCCAAAAAAAGGAAAAAACGAGGACTAGTGTAAGCGCACGCTGATTTCGAGCAGATCGCTGTTCTCTATATCGATTTGCTTGAAAGATTACACGGTGTGCTACTTCTATAGGAGAGCACATTGGCTCTTGTACAGAAATACCACGACACGAACGCCAAAGACATATATACTGGATGGAAAAAATACAGAGGGTGTCGCACTCATGGGGCACTAATCTTAAACGCTAGAATTATTCTTAATTGATCGCCTTCTTCAGATCCAATCCATCTCGGCAGCCTGATTAATCTTTGTTTGACTGCGTCTTCAACCAAGGCAGGTCCTTTCCTCGGCCTCTCGCTGCTGAATCAGAACTCAGCCGCGAGCAACAGCGGCTTCACGAACGCCGATCTTGCTCGCCCAAACATAGCCTTTCTTCTCATGTACTCACTATCGCCGGCCGGTTAGCTCGCGACGGGCACCTCCCTGGACTCCCGGCGCCCGCGCCCGGACGCCGGTGCCGAAGAGAACTGCTTCTGCCTCCGTGCCGCCGCCTTGGCCGCCTGCCTGGCGTCGAGGCGCATCTGCTCGTCGCGGCACTCCTCGCTGCAGAAGGGGGTGTCCCCCTTGTACATGAAGACGTCGCTGTCGCGGGCAAGCTGCTTGGCGCAGAGCGCGCACGCGTCCTGCGCTGGCATGCCGTGCTCGCCGAGCGGCTCGGCGTCGAAGAAGAAGGCGCAGGCGAGAGAGGCCGCCATGGAGTATGAGACTTTCGAGCAAAGAGCAGCTATGAGCTTCGCGGTGAGCGGGTGCAGGGGGAAGGGGGAGCGACTGAGCGAGTTGGGTGAGGAAAGCGAGGGGGGAGGCTGGGCATATATGGCTGCGCAGCGACGAGACCTGGTTCGGCGCGAACGAGAGCGCGACCGACTGGTGGGTTGCCCGCCCGACTGCAGACCCACGGGCCACGAGGCTCCACGGAGGCGAAAACGACAGGAGCCGTGTCCGTGAGACGTGACGGAGGTCCCACCGCCTGACACAGGCGGAGGGAGGTGGTTCCAGAAACGTCACACTCGATGTACCCCCAAACCTGTGTGCTAGCGTCCACCTAGTCTACTCGTACGTCTCTGTACAAACTCGCAAAAAAAAAACTCTGTACAAGAATGATGTCCAAAATGTTTGCTATACTTTTCTCTGGACTAGTTAAATGCCCGTGCGCTGCCACGGAATCAAAAAAAAATAGACACGCGATTCAAAAAATTATTTTATACTTATACAATGTTCTTAGTAAATGTGTAAATAGTAAAAAGCTATCAAGCTTTGCCAGTGCAACAAAAACTCTTCATGCGACACAAAATGTAAATTCTATATCATCGCACGCTCACGGCTGCACAAAAGTCTTCTAAACATGAGTAGAAAAATTATTAAAAAAATCACAAAGTGCTACAAATATTATAAGACAGACTATATCTCAGAGATTTAAGATTTCAAAACATGATAACTAACAAGTAAAGTTGTACATTTCCGACGTTCAGAGTCTTGAAAATCCGTTTCTTACACTACGCTACTTTTCCCGTGGAAGAGAAACAACGAATATGGAAAACTTATTTCTAACTCCTTCTCTTGCTCTGCAAAAATTTTAATCATGCGAATGGATAAAAATCCCTGCCAGTTTCTGTGCTTCCTCTTCAAATATGATGTATATGGTTGTGACCTAAAATAACAATATGAAAGAAATCAGTAGAGACAATAAAGTAAAGCATACAGGTCAGACTTACCAATCAACCATGGGATTAACTAAGTAGAATCAGGGCTATCTAAAAGCTAGAAAGGATAAGACTGGCCACGTGATTGAATATGACTTGTTAATAGATCCTACTCTTCCTTAAGCGCTAGTTCTATTCACCATGGTTCAGTTTTGAGAGAAGATAAAGTAGTTACCAAATAAGATAAACGAATATCCCACGATCCACGACTCTCTAAGATCGTGAACCAACGGATTTGATGGGATGTTATGCCCTCAGGCTACCACAGGCTCCATGCGAGGATGCAGGGGAGGAGCATAGAACTGGGAATGTGTAGAGCAACCTGCCCATCAGAGATTCAAAAAGACTGCTTCGCGTCGTAAAGCTAACAGTGCACATCTCTCATAGGGAAGCCGACAACAGGATCTATGCCAACCGAACGGGGTACTAAGCGTGACGGCATGTGGGACTCTGCTACCAAGGATATGTAACAAAATGATTTAATATATCACCTTTTAGGACTTCTATAAATATAGTGTGATTGACTGACAAGTAAAAATTGTAATTTGAGTGTTTACAATTTGAACATTCAAAAGGGTGTAAAAAATTATTCAGAAATGCAATGGAGTATTATATAAAGCCTTTTTTCAAAAATCTACTTTGCAGCAGAAAAAAGGTAAATTTAACATGTGATCTTTTATGTATACCTTCAGTTGTGAATACACATGCAGGAGTAGAAATAACACATTTTCATGCTACATCTGGACGGCCTCGCAAAGTATATTATCAACAAGTGCCATGGCTTATCAGAGTACTTGGCACACAGTTTTTTGTATTAATTAAAAAAGTATTTCTGAGAAAATAAAATAGTGGTTATATTTGAAACAAAAGAGAAAACAACTGAGTAAATAAACTGAATTTTTTCTGACCTTAAATGGCTTTGTCATCTAAACAAGAGACGGCGCTCTCTTTCAGCTAGCAACTGTAAAATGGACTCCATTTGATACAACACCTTGGCTTACTTACATTCCATGGCAACTGCTCGCGGCAGTAGTACTTCAGGTAACTCACGTAACTGCATCTCCCCCAAAAGATTCAGGAATCTCTATCTGTATCATGCTCGTCAAATACTCCATCTGCCACAGTAACATGTTCTTTAATAGTGGAATGGATTACGAGAAAATTTGTCTTCACGACTTCAATCTGGTTGTGAGAACACAGTGGCTTATTAAAAAAACTCTACAGTTTCCATAATTCATTTCAGATTTGCATACTAAAATTACATGCTACTGCTTTCAAGAATACAATTTTACAGTAATAGCTTACTCGGTCATCGCTCTCCATGGCAGACCCGGTGCTCGTTCTACACCTCTACCTCGTGAATTAGTTTCTCTGCCCGCGACTCCGGCTAATACCAGAGACACTGAAAATAGAACGATAGCGCTCGTGAACTGCACCGGAAAAAACACTAATTGATTTTTGCAATGCTCCAATCCTGCCTGGGTACGGTGCACGATCTGGACAAGTCAATACACAACATAAGAATGTCAACATCTCATTTAATAACTGATGGCATGAATTACAGAAATTTTTGCATCACACCAGCGATCAGACATGAATCAATGCCATACTATTGGATCGGTAGGTAAACAAAGCAATTCCTTAAAGTATCATACTACTTCTTTCAACACTACGATGGCCAGATTCACACTTTTGGGTTAAACTTCATAGCTGCATAACAGTTCCACTGCTCGGATATCATCACGTACCTGAACTAATTGAATCCACCAATTTGCAAAACACACGGTACATCATCCCAAATTTGATCTTGTCTCTTGGTCCATCCATGGGCTCCGGGGTTGAGCCATGCAATATAAAGGGTCGTGAATCCGGGAACCAAATATAGTGAGCTAACCACAATGATAAAAAAATGGAATGTATTCTTGAAATCCCGCTTTTATAGAGATGAGCCTGGTATGGTATCAATCGTTCGTGTTTAGGATAGGATGATAGGCCAATAGTTCACCAAGTTCTCTCATCTGCCCATCCACCTAGCCCAATTGTTCGTGTTTAGGATAGGCTGATATGTCAATAGTTAACCAGGTTCTCTCCTCCGCCCATCCACCTAGCCTCCTGCTCCTGGTGGCAGGGACTCAGAGGCGTTAGAAACTACTAATTAATTGTGGCGAAAAACTTGCAAAAGAATAGTACATCAATTAGCAGTGCAATAACAGCTAGTAATCTCTCAGGGCTAACAATTACAATAGCTAGCACACGGCACACCTAAAGCACACATCAACATCAGCAAGTAAAGCATGCTAACATAAATTAAGATTTATCGTGTAGTGGAGCACACATCAGCAACGAGGCAGATCTAAGCACAACAACAGTACACACAAGCTTTAGAAGCATCTCCTCCGATTAGTCCTCTTAAACCAAGCAATGACATCAATATAATGAGCAATGAAAACATGTGCCTTTAAACATAATCCTTTTTTATCGAACAAAAGCATAGGAATTGAATAAAAAGATGCTCGACACACATTAATTTGCAGATCTTCTCTAACTATTCCCCGTGTACCAAAACATGCCATACCCCTCCAAAATCTAAGAGATGTCTTATCTTACAGGTAAACCGATGTTCTTCAGTGCCGATGACACTTCTATTTATCCCAATGGCACAGATTGCAGTGGCGTTCCAAGAACAATATGAAATTAAGCAAAGCCATGTTGTCTATTCACTCTACCTGTTTCTGCAAGACAATACTTAAGTTATGTACATCATAGTAATTATTGTCCGCTGCCAATTCAAGAACCCACTTCTGAAGGATGCCACATATCTTATCAACGAAGCAGCAAAGGATTATCTTAGAAATTGCAAGTTGAGTTTGTAGGGGTTCGTAGCATGGAAAACAAAAAATTTCTACCGCATACAAACAAACAAGCCAAGATCTATCTACTAGATTGTAGCAACGAGTCGATAGAGGAACTCACCCTCGAAGATTCCAAAGCGGTTAACGAGAGCAGATTCTCGTGGGTGATGTAGTCGTACACTTGCCGATCTCAAGATCGCGTAGACGATCCTTCCGGCGCTGCGTTCCGGCAGCGCTCCCGCAGTCGGTCACACGTTCGGTACTCGACGAAGACCTTCCTCTCTCTTGTTCCAGCAGGCAGCGGAGGTTGTAGCACTCTCCTCGGGATTCCGGCAGTACGACGGCGTGGTACCGGAAGTAGAGGTGAGATCTCGCAGGGCTTCGCCTTAAGCCGGAGCGAGTATGGTGGACTATGAGAGAGCCTTGGTGATCTAGGGTTTAGACACACCAATTAGAAGGGGCTAAACCAGCGGCTAGGGCAATTAGAAGCTCTAACTCGGCGGCTTGGGAGAAATCACTAGGCTGTGGCTAGGGTTTAGGTTTAGAGGGAGGCAACTTGTGTGTACTAGGAGGGAGCCCTACCCCTCCTTATATAGGTGGAGGGGCCGGCGGCCAAGGGGAGGGAGGGGAGTCCCTCCCCAACTCGGCTTGGGTGGTGCGCCGGCTTGGGGAGGAGGACTCCCTCCCCAACTCGGTTTCACCTCCTCCTCCTCTTTTCCACTTTCCAAATTTAGCCGTTTGACTTTTCAATTTAGCTATTTGACTTTTCAAACTAGGATTCGATTAATCCTTTATTTGGAACAGCGATGACACTTAGTACATGATGCAATCATACCAACTTGATACAACACATTCATGTACCCTTCCCCTCCGGAGTGTCGGACATTCTGGAACATTCTAGAACATTCCCGATGAAAACACCGGAAACATTCCCCAACTCCGAAACGGGACTTTCCTTATATGAATCTTATTCTCCGGACCATTCCGGATCTCCTCGTGATATCCCGGATCCCATCCGAGACTCCGAACAACATTCGGTCTCTTACTCATCATTCCATAACTACTCAAACAACGTTGAATCCTTAAGTGTGTCTCCCTACGGTTCGTGAATTATGCGGACATGATCGAGACACTTCTCCGAACAATAACCAATAGAGGAATCTAGAAATTCATATGGCTCCCACATATTTCTACGATTACTTTGCGATCGAATGAACCACTTACATACGATACCAATTTCCCTTTGTCTCATGATATTTTACTTATCCGAGGTTTTGATCGTCGGTATCTCTGCATACCTAGTTCAACCTCGTTACTGATAAGTACTCTTTTCTCGTTCCCGCGGTATGTGATCTCTTGTGAGCTAGTCACATGCTTGCAAGCTAATTGGATGACATTCCACCGAGAGGGCCCAGAGTATATCTATCCGTCATATGGATGGACAAATCCCACTCTTGATCCATGTGTCTGTTATCGCCATATTTTAGCCAAAGGAGGAGTTGGGTCGTAATCAAGATGGGCTTAGAAGATACGTATATGCAACGTGTTGTTGAATCGGCCTTGTGCGTGGATTTGGGCTAAATTGCCCGTGTATCTTATATTGTAGTAGTTTACGTTTCGGTTTAGGTAAGAGATAGAGTTGTAGAGTTATTCCAAAAATAGAAAGTCTCCGGACTATAAATATGTACCTAAGATTATTGAGGAAAGGAGGACGATCACGTTCACAACAAACACAATCTCGGCGCATCGCCACCCCTTGTTTCTAGGGTTTCTTTCGGGTAAGTGTCATGCCGATCTAGGCAGTATCTGCTTATGCGTTATTTGGTGTTACTCGTACTGAAGCCTTGTTGATGGCGAGTAATACTTTTATCATAGATTTGTTTAGGCTAGCATCGGTACTTTTACTATGATTTCTTAGTTATGCTGCCTTTGCTTATCTCGCTGCCCTTACACCTTTTTTGGGTGTAAGGGTAGCGTCTTGCTTGATCTTTATTCCGTCGATTCGATCCGTTATAGTTTCGCCTTGTTTTCCAAGGTTTAGTTTGATATCTACGTAGTCAGGCCTTGCAAACGGGTTGAACGATCCAGTAATACGTAAAGATATGGTTTGCTAGTTCGAGAGGAGTTGTTCCGGGAATTGACTTTACGTCGGTTGTTAGGCCTTCTCTAGGGTTAGTTTTCTATCATCTTTCGTATTTACCAGGCTCAATTACGTGTAGGATGTTCCAATTACCTGGTGAAAACGTTAAACTGTCATATATCGATTTAACTTGTATTGATGAAGCAAAACTCCATGTTATCATAGATCTAATGCAGAACCATGGGGTAATCGGCTCCAAGAGCCGATTCACAGGGAAACCTGAAAGCCGGTCACGGCTTGAATTTTACGTATGTTTGTTTGCCATGCAGGAAACAAATCGAAGCACTCTTTCACCTTCCTGATCAGGTATAGGTCAGGTGGCACGCCCTCGAACCAGCCAGGACGTGTGCCGGAGTTTTGCGGGCCGTTGCCCGAGGGACCAGGGACCACCAGCAGTCCTGGGAGCCTCCCGGCTCTCCGTGTTGCCCGTCGCTGCTCGCCGGTGGGTTTTGGCAGGCAACACATTCTGGCACGCTCGGTGGGACATTCAACAACGTCTACATCAACATCCGACGCTGCGATGGAGAACAGACCGGTCACGTACGACGATCTGCCTGAGGAGCACAAGGCGAAGTATGATGATATCAAAGCTCTCTTCGAAGCCGATCTCATCAGCTCTTTTGAGAGGACTCGTAAACATGGTATCAGGTGGAAAGGATTCTCACCTGAAGGTGCTCTTGATGAGGTGGATCTATCTGTTCCTTCAGAGGAGCGCACCAGAGCTCTGCGACAGGAAGTCAATTACATGGTGGCTCATTCTCTTCATCGCCATTCTGAGAGCCTAGTGAACGCTTTCGAGCGTGTCGCGGTTCGCGTAGTTCAGAAGATCGTGAAACATTAGTACTCTCCGTCGGGGCCTACTCTAGGGACTCACCAGGGAGAAAGACCACTCCAGACGAGGCCTCAGCTGCCATTCACGCTTGCAGCTCCGGAGCCACCAGGGGCACCGGCGTACGTCGTCTACAAGGTTGGAGGTGACCCTGGCGATTACCAATTCCTGTTTGAACCACCTAAAAAGGTCCCACATGGATATGTGTGCACTTACGTGCCGGACTGCAATAACCTGACGCGCATGAACCAGGTGGCAACTGCAGGGATTTCTGGAACAGGAGTTTCTGGAGCAGGGGCTTCGGGAGCAGGTATTTCCGGAGCAGGGATGTCTGGGATGGACGCTGATAAACAGGCATGGCTAGCCAAGTACGCCACCGGAGCGAGTTCTGAGAATTTAGCCCCTGCAGCTCAAACGGTGGAGCAAATCCGTACCATACTGAGAGACCAATTCGGCTTCGTGCCGAAAAGAAGGACAATCGGCTACTCCAAGCCGTACCCCAACGAGTTTGATCTGATTCCGCTGCCACCCAAGTATCGGCTCCCTGAGTTCTCAAGGTTTAGCGGATCAGAAGGGTCGAGCTCGATCGAGCATGTGAGCCGATACCTGCCACAGTTAGGCATGATTTCAGCATCGGATCAGTTACGCGTAAGGTTCTTTGCGCAATCTCTAACAGGACCAGCTTTTGGGTGGTACACCTCGTTGCCACCGGATTCTATCCAGACCTGGAAGCAACTGGAAGAGCAGTTCCACATCCAGTACCATTCAGAAGCTACCGAGGCTGGCATTGCAGATCTGGCGCAGGTGCAGCAGAAGCGGGGAGAAACGGTAGCTGAGTACATTCAACGTTTCAGGACTGTCAAGAACCGATGTTATTCGGCTCGTTTAACTGAGAAAGAAGCGGTCGAACTAGCAGTGTTGGGTCTCTCAGCACCTATCAAGGATCTGGCTTTCCAAGTAGAGTACAATTCATTGGCGCACATGGCCCAGAAGCTGAAAATGTATGAACAGCGCCACCCTGAGTTGTACCAAGACAAGTTCAAACGTCCGATAAGGTTGGTCGACGCAGAAGAAGAAGATCCTACACAAGATCAGGAGGTGGCCGTGGCTGAATGGGCTCGGGGGGCGGATCCTGTGTCCTGCAAATGGGTAAAACAGCAAGGGCCTGCAAAAGGGTTCGACTTCGACGTGAGCAAAGCTGAGCAGATATTCGATTTACTGCTGAAAGAAAAGCAGCTGAAGTTACCCGAAGGCCACAAAATCCCTACGGCTCAAGAGATGAACGGGAGACCTTACTGCAAGTGGCATCACTCGTTCACCCACACCACCAATGACTGCAAAGAGCTACGTCGCCAGATCCAAACGGCGATAGAACAAGGCCGTCTGATCCTTGGGCAGTTCGCCATGAAAGTAGACACAAACCCATTTCCCGGCGTCAACATGGTAGAACACAGCCAGTCCACGAGGCGTCAGTTGGATTTCTCGTTCGATGTTAATATGGCAGGACCTGTGTACCACCGTGGCGCATATAAGGAGGAAGACGGTCGCTCTCGGGGCAGAGAAAGAGAGGAGGCCGGTCCACGTGACCGGCCCCGTTATGATGACAGGCGGTATTTGACCGAGGAGCAAGTGAGCAGCGTGCGGTATCAGAAGCCACACTCCACACATCTCCTTAACAAGTATGAGCATCAGTACGACCAACGTCGCCGGCACGAGAGAGATGATGAAGGATATGAGCACCTCGCTAGTAAGAAGCCAAAGGAAAAAGAAGGCGTAGATAAACATTGGGATTGTCCTTTCTTCAAGTATTGCTGGGACGCAGGAATGAGCCGATTGCCTACAATCGACAACTGCCCAGAATGTGGACAGCAGAAGGATGACTCAGGTCCAGTCTCAGTGTTCAAGCGCCTAGGGCCTCTCCGTCCTCGAGCGAAAGATTTCGAGGAGCCAATGGGTGGAAAAGAAGAAGACAGATATCACCGGCCAAGGTGGTGCCCCGATGGACTCAGGCACACCCAAAAGCGTCGAGTCCAGCGGCTGCGCAACTTGGAGGAAGCCGAAGCGCAGTACCTCCACGCTTTAAGAAAGGCACGGCCCGATCTGGCCGTGAAAGTGCAGCAAACCTTGGAGACGGAGGCTCCTCCGAAAAGAAAAGAATGGCGCCCCAAACCGGTAAAAGCCGATGCGAAGACATCGGCTGGCACAAACATGGTGTTTACACTTCCGTCAGAGTTCTGCGCTCCAAGAGCCAAAGAACTACCAGTGGCACAGTTTGACTGCGGCCCACGACCGGTTATCTTTGAAAAGCCACAAGAGAAGGGCTACAAACATCTGAAAGCCCTGTACCTGCGAGGTTATATCAATGGGCAGCCTGTCCGCAAGATGCTGGTGGACACCGGAGCGGCAGTCAATATAATGCCATACTCCATGCTACGGCGTTTGGGACGCTCCACTGCAGATCTGATCAAAACCAACGTAACGTTAAGCGACTTCAACGGCCAAACTTCAGAGACGCAAGGCGTTCTAAATGTGGACTTGACCGTGGGCAGAAAAACCATCCCTACGTCATTCTTCATCGTTGACAGCAAAAGCACCTACGCTGTCTTGCTGGGGAGGGATTGGATTCACGCCAACTGCTGCATTCCATCCATGATGCACCAGTGCCTGATACAGTGGGATGGAGATGAAGTGGAGGTCATTCATGCAGGTGACTCGATTGAGATCTCCATAGCTGGTACGAACATCTGGGAGACAGGAGACCAAGAGCCGATCTCTGGAGTCAGTCTAGACGGCTGTGAGCGCATTGAAGCTACAAAAAACGGGGTGAGGCTGGTCTTATCCACCGGCCTGACAGAGTAGCAAAGTCCACGATCGTACGTGGTAAGGCCGATCCCTGCGATCGGCCACAAAAAATAAAAAGCAGCAATCTTACGACAAACAGGTCATGCAGTCGTAGCAGGGAGGTGCCCTGCCATTGTGGAGAACAGATAAGTTGTAAACCTTCCTTGACTAATGCAATGAAAAAGGGGGCCGATTCCGGCAATCGGCCCAAACTATCTTTGTTATCCTCACCAACTGTTTGCCCCGTGTTTAGCGTCGATTTAACAGGTGACGGAAAGCTAGGGTATGGGTTTACATCCGCTGATGAGCTAGAGGAGATTGACATCGGTCCTGGGGATAAGCCAAGACCAACATTTATCAGCAAGAAGTTAGATCCGAATCTGCGGGGTCCGATGATAGCTTTGTTGAAAGAATATCCAGATTGCTTTGCCTGGGATTATACGGAGATGCCCGGGCTAGACAGGAGCATCATTGAGCATCGACTCCCGCTTAAAAAAGGATTTCGGCCATTCCAGCAGCGAGCACGATAGATGAAGGCCGAAATTTTGAAAGAAGTCAAGAAGGAGATCGAGAAAATGTTGACAGCCAATTTAATCAGGCCATGCAGATATGCTGAGTGGATTTCTAGCATCGTACCTGTAGAGAAAAAGGATGGCCGCTGGCGTGTTGCCATAGATTTTCGGGATCTCAATAGAGCTACTCCGAAGGATGAATATCCGATGCCAGTAGCAGAGACGTTAGTCAACGCAGCTGCTGGTCATAAAATCTTGAGCTTCATGGATGGCAATGCCGGTTACAACCAAATTTTTATGGCTCCGGAAGATATACACAAGACTGCATTCAGAGTCCCAGGTTCGGTGGGGTTGTTTGAATATGTAGTCATGACGTTTGGACTGAAGAACGCCGGCGCCACGTACCAAAGAGCCATGAATTACATCTTCCATGATCTGATCGGCAAGCTGGTGGAAATTTATATCGATGACGTGGTGGTCAAGTCAGCTTCAGTACAAGGACACTTGGACGATCTGCGACACGTCCTGGACCGAACAAGAAAATTCGGGCTACGGATGAATCCAAAGAAGTGTGCCTTCGGTGTGACGGCCGGTCAGTTCTTGGGTTTCTTGGTCCATGAACGAGGAATTGAGATCGGCCTGAAAAGTCAGGAGGCAGTGCGAACAATGAAGCCACCTACCACGAAGAAAGAGCTGCAGTCTCTCATCGGCAAAATCAACTTCGTCAGAAGATTTATCTCCAATCTGTTAGGAAGAATAGAGCCGTTCATGGGACTGGTGAAAATCAAATCTGATGAAGAATTCCGCTGGGGGACAGAGCAACAACGAGCCTTCGACGAAATCAAAGAATATCTAACGAAGCCACCAGTATTGGTTCCGCCCCAGCCGGATAGGCCGTTCTACATTTACTTATCAGTAGCTGACACGTCCATCGCCTCGGTGGTGGTGCAGGTTTACGATGGTCTGGAGCGAGTTGTGTTTTACATCAGCAGAAGGATGCTCGACGCAGAGACAAGGTACCCTGAGATGGTTAAGTTGTGCCTCTGCCTGTTTTTCACCTGCACCAAGCTGCGTCACCTCTTGCTCTCGGCAGAGATTATCATTATATGCAAATCAGATGTCATAAAGCACATGCTGTCGGCTCCTATGTTGAAAGGCCGACTCGGCAAATGGATGTTTGCATTATCGGAATTTGACATCCGGTACCAACCTGCGAAAGCGGTTAAGGGTCAGGCGTTAGCCGACCTTATTGCTGAAAGGATCAACACTGATATAGCAGCGCTGTCTATACGAGCGTGGGCTATGTTTTTCGATGGATCGGTTTGCGATGATGGTTGCGGCATTGGCATTCTACTCGTGTCGCCCCGGGGGGCAACATATTCCTTCTCCATCAGGCTTGCTACCCCGTGCACCAACAACGTCGCCGAGTATGAGGCGATACGCAAGGGAATGGAGTTGCTCATAGAAGCTGGGGCAGAGGCAGTGGAAATTTTTGGAGACTCCAAATTGGTGATTTCCCAGCTCACGGAGGAATACAAGTGTGAGAGCGAGTCGCTCTTCCCATTATGGTTGCAATGCCGTGAGCACATGGCACAGTTCCGGTGCATAAACTTCACCTGGATCCCGCGATCGCAGAATACCGAGGCGAATGATCTCGCACAAATGGCTTCAGGCTACAAGGACATAGCAGAGGGAGCCGATGTTCAGGTACAGTTCCTGGAAGCAGACGACTGGAGAGCCGATATCTTCAATTACTTGAAGGATTCGGCTCGGGGGGCACCTAAACGGATAAGGTACAAGGCCATGAAGTACGTGCTTATCGGGGACGACATGTTCTACAGGACCCTGGAAGGGTTGTTGCTCAAATGTCTAGGGCCAACCGAGGCCAATCGGCTCCTGCACGAGGTACACGAAGGCGCCTGTGGAACTCACCAATCAGCTCACAAGATGAAATGGTTGATCAGGCGATCGGGGTTTTATTGGCCCACCATGCTTGAGGACTGTTTTAAGTACTACAAAGGGTGTCAAGCATGTCAGAAATTTGGAAAAATTCAGATGGTGCCTGCGTCAGCAATGAACCCCATCATTAAACCTTGGCCATTCCGAGGTTGGGGCATGGATATGATTGGCAAGATCAATCCTCCATCAAGCAAAGGCCACATGTGGATTTTGGCCATTACGGATTATTTCACTAAATGGGTTGAAGCCGTCCCTATGAAGTCAGTGAGCTCAAAGGATGTTATCGATTTTGTGAAGGAACACGTAATTCATAGATTCGGGATCCCCCAAACGATCACGACCGATGGAGGTTCGGTCTTCACTTCTTACGAGTTTAGAGAGTTCTGTGAGGACACGGGAATTAAGCTGATCCGATCATCTCCGTACTATGCTCAAGCAAATGGGCAAGCTGAAGCGTCCAACCAGAGCCTTATCAAGCTGATCAAGAGGAAGATCGATGAGCACCCTAGGCGTTGGCACGAGGTTTTGTCAGAGGCTTTATGGGCTTATCGCATGTCATGTCATGGAGCGATAAAAACCTCGCCATACCATCTAGTCTATGGACAAGAAGCCGTATTGCCCTGGGAAATTGCGGCTGGATCGAGGCGTGTCACCTTTCAGAACGATCTAACGACTGAAGAATATACGGCCCTGATGAGTGACAGTGTTGAGGATTTAACTGAGCTTAGGCTGTGGTCGCTTGAGAAAATCAAAGAGAACAAGGCCAAGGTAGCTCGTGCATATAATAAGAAGGTGAGACCGAAGGAGTTCCACGTTGGCGATCTGGTATGGGAAGCTGTATTGCCATTGGGAACTAAGGATGCAGCATATGGTAAATGGTCTCCAAATTGGCACGGGCCATACAGGGTCGATCAAGTTTTAAGGGGAAACGCGTACATGCTTGAGGAACTGGATGGCGTAAAATTCCCAGTGGCTGTCAACGGGCAACACCTCAAGAAATATTTCCCAAGCATGTGGGATGATGGACACTGAAATATGGGGGCCGATACATGAAATCGGCCAATACAAAAAAATAAATATATATATATATAGCCGATGCACAGTCATCAACTCTAGAGGTTCAAACTGTTACAAGCAGATGCCAGTTTACATAAACAAGCTACTGAAGAAATGCCTCGAAGGCGTGGAGGACGTCAGCACGGACACGATCCACCTCGGAGATCTCGGCTTCGTCATCTTCGTCCTTGCCCGTCACTAGCTGCTTGTTCAGGGCACGTATTTCTGCCAGATCGGTCTTCAGTTGAGCTTTGAGGCTTTCTGCTTCGTCTTGGGAGCGGGCGATGGATTCTTCCTTGTCGCAGATGAGCTGTTTAGTCGCCCGGACCTTCTCTTCAAGATCTTCCAACTCCCTTTTCAAGGAAGCGAGCTCAGCGGTACTGACAGAGGTGTCAGTTTTGGCATCCAGAGACGCCTTTTTCTCGTTGAGATGCTGACATCTGTCTGCGATATTGGCCTTCAGTGGAAGTTGGGCGCGGCGCAGACTGATCCTCTCGCGAGCTAACTTCACCCTTGACCCGAAGAAAGACAGAGTTACAACTGGCCAAAGCTTCACCTACAATGCTACTGGGAGTTGGTCTTTTATTTCAGCAAGAACGCTCTTCACCTCCTCAGAACCCTCGATCAATTCTTCGATCGGGGAGGACAGCAGGGTTTTAAGACACTGGAATTGAGGTGGAACAGCCCTGGCTTGTGGTTCATCATCGGCAACAGAGGGAGTTGGTTCGATGGATTCAGGGTCGAACGTCAGCAGGCCTGAAATGTCACAACTCTGGCAGCCCGAAAAAAAAAAGCGTCAGTACGCGTCCAACGTGTAAGGATGAACTGAAAGAAGCTAACATACCTCTCCTAAGATCGAGGGGGCAGCAGATGAGGAGGCGATCGGTTTGTGTGTGGTTGCTGGGGACTTGGCCAAAGTGGTGGCCGTTTCATCTGCACCTTTGGGGATTGCTGGATCCGGCTTGGCTAAAGGCGTCGGTACTGCCCCAACTTTCCCACTAGAAATGTCAGTCGCCTGCATGGAAGGTGCTTGCCGATATAAATGATGATGAATCGGCAGATAAAAAGAAGTAAGGGGTAAGAGCATGAAGGGTGATGATTTTCGAAACCTCCTGGCTCGACGAAGAAGCTTGCAGTCCTTTGCGAGCTCTCTTGGGACCCACAGCTGGCCCCGCCTCGACTGGTGCTCGGGGGGCAGTAGGTTCAGGAACCGACCTTTTCTTGGAAGCCGATGGTGGTGAATCTGGCTGGCTCGGTGTGATGGTCCTCTCAGAATCTGTGGGGTCTAGTTCTCCTCGATTGGTCTGAGTGTCCTCGCTAGAGGTGTCTTCGACGGAAGCCTGTAAAAAAGGAGAACCAGTAAGCACGAGCATATCTGCAAGAATGGAAGAATGAGAAGGATCGACCAAGACATGGATCAGCCTACATGCGAGCTTTCTGGAGAAGGGCTCCGGCGCCTCAAGGTTTTCCTGGCAGCTACCTTCCTCACCATTGTTCTTGTCTTAGTTGGAACTCGAGGGGCAGCTGACTTAGGAGTTGCTTGGTTCTTGGAAGCCGATTGTGGTGTGATCGGCTGGTTCTGCATCGTGACCTTTTTGAAAGGTGGCGAGTTTTTGCAGAAAAGAACCACAGGAGCTGGCGGAAAGAACTCGAAGGGGGAGCCATCACTGTGCGTAGGTTCAGGGCCATCTTGTTGCTGCAAAGAGAAAGAGTGGGTTAGTAGAAGAATCATTTATGAGCTGCATCAAGAAAATTTACAAGTAGTGGTACCTGTTCCACGGGGATGTCATAGTCAGCGTCGAGCTGCTTCAGCAACGGTCCCAGGGCTCTCCTGAAGGCATGAGTCTTCCACATCAACCACCAGTCTTCAAAGCCATCAGTTGATGAAGCGAAGGTGAGGTCATTTGGGATAGGGATGGTCAGAGCATCAAAGAAGGAATAACACCTTTGGCTAGTGAGAGGATCAGGCAGGTCGGCTCTGCTCTCTGTCAGGTGGTGGAGAAAGAAATGGGGAGGTACTTGCCCAAGGCCAAATTGCCGAGCCACTACGACTGGCTGGTAGAATTCATATCCAGGCTTGATTATTCTATTCGATGTACTCATGCCAACTGGAAGGAAACAGGGACGGATCACAGTGGAAAAGAGCTGCCGAGTGCTGGCGTCATCGGAAAAACTATCTAGCCTGAAGGAGATTGGATTTTCGAAGTGTTCCGATTCTTCCATGTAGGGAAAAAAGATAGGATTGCCCAGGCCTTGAAAGAAAATGCTGAACCATTTAGATGCTTCCTGAGGGGTCAGTTTACTACCTGGCAGTCTATACAAAGCTTGGCCATAGCTGGTGCATCGGATCTGCCTCCCTTTGACATCTGGAAAGGTGCAACTCGCCAAAAGGGGGAAGTTTGGGACGTGGTTTTGAAAGTACAGCTGAGCCCATAGCTGAATGAACCACCAAGGACCACCTGTTTTGACTGCTATGCTAGAGAACAGCTTGACAGACATCAATTGGAGATATCGATAGACCTCTCCAAGGAACAGTTTGCCGATGCCAAGTTGAGTGCCTTTGGCCAGCTCGTGGGCTAAGGAGAGATAATTCTTGGTTGGAGCCAGGGAAGGGCCACAGAATATGAAATGTTCCAGCCAGAAGTTGAGAAAGGCTGTGTGTTCTTTCTCTGTGACAGGGCCCTTTGTTTTCATATGGCGTTGGAGGTAGGCACCCTAGTTCGTGCAGTCTGTTTTAGAAGACAGTTTGTAGGGGACTTTGGTCAGTTTAAAAGCAGAGGGGCTGGGTGATGTAACATTTAGACCAGTAATCATCACCACGTCTAACAGGGTTGGTGACATGGGGCCATGACCGAACATGAAGCAGTTCAGAGCGTCAGACCAGAAGTAGCCGATGGTCTTTAGAAGATTCTCATGTTTCTCAAGGGGAGACAATGACAAATGCAAGGCATCGGCTATTCCCGTGGTTTCCCATTGGGATTGGTAAGCTCTAGCTACCCTGCTGAACCAGGAGACCCAATGTTCAGGGGGATTAGGCCAGGCTCGCAAGCAGTCGGCCCAAGAGTTTAAATCTAGGTCTTGGCTTACGAAGGGGATTCTGTTTGCTTCGCAAGAGATCAGATGGGCGACTAGATTCTGTGCGAGGGCCAAGGCAGAGAGAATTTGGAAGAGAAGGATGCGGCAGCAGGATGTCTGAAACCTAAAAAAATTTTAATGGTGGAATAAGACATTAATTCAGGTGTTCGCCATTAATTCTAGCATCGCGTTCAGACTGTGAGGAGTAGGCGTACCTTCAGACCGGAGACCTCTGGGTTGGTGTTGGACGATTCCGCCATCTGGTTTGCCGGCGGAGATGGATCTATGCAGTTGGGGATCGAGGGTTCTTGTCGCTGTGAGCTCGATCTGGTCGGTGGACAGTTGGAGATCTGGGTCGCCCTTTTTTGAGGAAGGTCGCAGGTTACCGTTTGAAACTGGAAAGTGGCCGCTCAGATTTGTCTAAATGTGCGACCAAGTTTTGACCTTGTCAACGTTTTTGGGAAAGCCGATGTGTTGTCATCGGCTCTTTGAGCTTTGACTTGGTTGGCTAATGAGCGTAGTATGGTGAAAGCCGATACGTTGCTATCGGCTTCTGGAGCATCGACCTATTTTGACTATCGGCAAAATTGGGTCGGAAAAAAAAGCAATCTTCGAGTTGGAAAAGCAATCTTCATTCATTCAAAAGACGATTATTTACAGTGGATTTGATCGCTTACAAAAGTAAATTTACTACTGCTAATTCCTAATCTAGAGGCCGAGGTCGTCGCCGCTGTCTTCGCCGTCGTCTTGTTCGCTGTCATCAGCGCTGCTGCCGGCGTCGTCTTCGCTGCTGCTGCTGAAGATGCCAGCGGGGGCCTCCTCGTCCTCGTCGTCGTCTTCGGTGTCCTCGCTGGACCCGGCGCGGAAGCGCTTCACCGGTGGATACTCATCGGAGGAGGTGTCCTCCTCCGACTCCTCCTCCTCGTCGGAGGATTCGACGCCATCCCAGGACATGGCGTCGTCGGTGCTGTCCGCCTCCAGTTCCCCATCAGCAAGGAACTGCAGGCCCTCCTCGCCATCGGTCAAGGACTCATCGTCCTCGGACCAGGTGGTGAAATCCCAATCCCTCTCGTCCCACCATTGTGGGGCGAGAGCGTTGTACGCCGCCGTCGGCGGGTGCTCTGGCGTCGGCTCCCGGTCGCTCATTGTGTTGGAGGCTTGGGAGGACAGGCCAGATGAAGAAGAGGAGGCCATGGCGGAGAAAGAGGGTTTTTTCGGCAGAGGAAGAGGGTTTTCTGGCTCAGGGAGGAAGATGGGGGCTGAGAACTGCTTAGATGAATTTAAATAAGGAATAGTGGAAGACGGTTCAATGCTATAGCAGTTTCCATAATGTGGTGCCAAAAACGGTCAAATCATGCACTGCGGAGAAGTTGAGAAGACAGGGCATCATGATGAGGGGGTGGCGTGACGATTCTGTTCTGCAACGCATTCTGGCGACGCGTAACCCGATACAGAAGAAAAGAGGAGAAGAAAAAAAACAGAGTGGTTTTGGAATTATTATTGCCAAAACCAGGGGGCATGTGTTATCGCCATATTTTAGCCAAAGGAGGAGTTGGGCCGTAATCAAGATGGGCTTAGAAGATACGTATATGCGACGTGTTGTTGAATCGGCCTTGTGCGTGGATTTGGGCTAAATTGCCCGTGTATCTTATATTGTAGTAGTTTACGTTTCGGTTTAGGTAAGAGATAGAGTTGTAGAGTTATTCCAAAAATAGAAAGTCTCCGGACTATAAATATGTACCTAAGGTTATTGAGGAAAGGAGGACGATCACGTTCACAACAAACACAATCTCGGCGCATCGCCACCCCTTGTTTCTAGGGTTTCTTTCGGGTAAGTGTCATGCCGCCTAGATCGCATCTTGCGATCTAGGCAGTATCTGCTTATGCGTTATTTGGTGTTACTCGTACTGAAGCCTTGTTGATGGCGAGTAATACTTTTATCATAGATCTGTTTAGGCTAGCATCGGTACTTTTACTATGATTGCTTAGTTATGCTGCCTTTGCTTATCTCGCTGCCCTTACACCTTTTTTGGGTGTAAGGGTAGCGTCTTGCTTGATCTTTATTCCGTCGATTCGATCCGTTATAGTTTCGCCTTGTTTTCCAAGGTTTAGTTTGATATCTACGTAGTCAGGCCTTGCAAAGGGGTTGAACGATCCAGTAATACGTAAAGATATGGTTTGCTAGTTCGAGAGGAGTTGTTCCGGGAATTGACTTTACGTCGGTTGTTAGGCCTTCTCTAGGGTTAGTTTTCTATCATCTTTCGTATTTACCAGGCTCAATTACGTGTAGGATGTTCCAATTACCTGGTGAAAACGTTAAACTGTCATAGATCGATTTAACTTGTATTGATGAAGCAAAACTCCATGTTATCATAGATCTAATGCAGAACCATGGGGTAATCGGCTCCAAGAGCCGATTCACAGGGAAACCTGAAAGCCGGTCACGGCTTGAATTTTACGTATGTTTGTTTGCCATGCAGGAAACAAATCGAAGCACTCTTTCACCTTCCTGATCAGGTATAGGTCAGGTGGCACGCCCTCGAACCAGCCAGGACGTGTGCCGGAGTTTTGCGGGCCGTTGCCTGAGGGACCAGGGACCACCAGCAGTCCTGGGAGCCTCCCGGCTCTCCGTGTTGCCCGTCGCTGCTCGCCGGTGGGTTTTGGCAGGCAACAGTGTCTCAACCAATACTTTCCGAACACTCAATGCCACCTTTATAGCCACCCTGTTACGGTGTGGTGTTTGATGTCATCAAAGCATCCTTTCGGTAAAGGTGATATGCATGATCTCATGGTCGAAGGAATTAGGTTACTATGTATCAGAAAGCTTATAGCAAATGAACTATATTAAATGACTTGATCTTTATGCTACGCTTAACTATAGGAGTATGTCCATCATATCATTCTCCTAATGATATGACCCTGTTGTTAATAACATCTCTATGTTCATGATCAGGAAACCATGATCATATATTAACCAACAAGCTAGTTTAACAAGAGGCTTTACTAGGGACTCTTTTATGTTTACAAATCACACAAGTATTAATGTTTCCTGTTAATACAATTATAGCATGGGATGTAAACATTTATCATAGGTATGAAGATATGATAATAACCACTTTATTATTGCCTCTTGGGCATATCTCCAACAGTCTCTCACTTGCACAAGAGTCAATAATCTAGTTTCAAACCTTTGTGTATTCAACACCTATGGCTTTCTGGTGTTGTATGTACACGATTGCTAGTGGTCAACTGATCTCCGGATATGATACTTCCAGGTCCGTGTGTAATTGCATGTCTTTGCGTCTCTACGCATCACTCATTCTATAATGAGATGGCTTCGTACTAATTTGGTCCTTCGGTGTGACCTTTAGTTCTTTGGGGTTAAAACATGTTGATAATATTGTCGTACAATATATCTTCATAGTATTATCCCACTATGAACTACACCTAGTTTGATAACAAACTACTTGACACAAATGCCCTCTTTTGCTGCCATCATTGCAGTCATATACTTAGCCTTTTGTTGTAGTATCTGTCACAATGTCTTAACTTTGGAACTCATCCAAATCCATTATGGAACTTACTTTCCATTATATTGTGCCACCCTTAGTTTAGATTGAGATAAACTTAATTTGTACTTTGTGAAAAAACTAGTATCAATGTAGTACTTTTACAATGAACTAACCATCTATTTGTCACTTCTACAAACAATATATTCTTTAGTTCTTCCAAAAGATCATAAGAATATCCTTACTATTGTCCAATGATCATCTTATGAATAATTCTGGTATATGCTCATAACATTTAGAGCATAGGACATATCTGGATTTGTACATATCACATTATGATTGATATAAATTTTCTTTGTGATCAAGTATCAATCTATACTTGAATATTTGTTTCACTTACCAAGTGTCAATACACTTGAATATATCATCAATATTGAACTTATTCAATCCTTTCTGTGCGACAAGAACCTTTCTTGTAGTTTCTATATTGAACTCATTCAATATCTCATCCATGTACTTCTGGCACAACTATATTGGCGTCTATTGATGCCAAATATTTGGGTTTTGCCTAAGTCTTTCATCAGGATGAAATTCTTAATATGTGTTAATACAATATACATCTTTTCCAATCAACAATATGTCCTCCACATAATGTATTAGAAATATGTCTTAGCGCTCCCACTTAATTTCTTGCAAATGCAAGCATCTTCATTGTCTCTGATGAAATTAAACTCTTTTAACAGTTTCATCATAGTGAAGATTCTAACTCCGCTATGCTTACTTCAACCATTGAAGTTTGCATACGCTTTTAGCATCCTTTGAATTAACAAAACCCTATGTACCGTGTTATGCACATGTCCTAGGTAACAATTCTATTAGAAGAACTTGTTTTGTTTATTCAACTACCACATAACAAAATTATATGTAGTGGTTGCTATATTAATCCGTCTAGACTAAATATCGCTATGAAAGATCAGATCTTGTCATAGTCAACCTTTGAACATTGTTGTGAACTCTTTCCCAACATGTCGACTATTTCATAGATGTGCAACATCCATGTCTATTTATTTATAGATCCAAACACAACTGTAAGGTCTTACACCTTTCTTGAGGGTCCTTCAAGTTCAAAACTTGATTTTTCGTGTATGGAACTATCACGGATTTTATGGCTTCAAGCCATTAGACGGAGTCAGGGCCCATCATCGCTTCTTTGCATGTAGTCGGATCATTATTGTCAAATAATGATTTAACTCTCAAATCTTGGTATTTGATTGTTTACCCGACCTACTTGTTTCAATAGGAACTTAGATCTCCGTGACCACAACCTTTGAGGCACGTGAGCCATGATCATTGTTGCTGCCTCCGGAACACTTTTCGGTGCTGCGCAACTTTGCACATATAGCTAAGGTTTTTTTAACCTTATCAAAGTTCTTTTGTCCTCCCACTTAACTTTTCACGAAAAATTCCTTCTCTAAGAAACTTGACGTTCTAAGCGACAAACATTTTTGTCTCCGATGTTATGGAGGAACAGTTATTCGAAATAACATACAAAGACAGGTTCATCCGACTTTGGTTGCAAACATCTTTCTTATGCATAGCATACCAATGTTTAAGAAAGGACAACTTGGGTTTTATCCCAAACCATAACTTTATATGGTGTCATTTCAACGGATTATGATGGAGCTCTTTTCAGTGGAAAAACGGTAGTCTCTAAAGCTTTTAATCTTTAAAATATAATGACAGTTTTATGAATTATACCTTTGATCTTACCATGTCAAACAAGGTTTAATTACAAATCTCGAACGCTCCATACTCTTATGGTGTTTCGGGATATGCAAATCCACGGAACGATTCCTTAAATCTTAGGTATTATGCTAAACTTGTAACTCAAATATCTTCCTTTATGATCCTATCATAAACTATTTATATTCTTGTTACAATGATTTTTCACTTCATCTTGAAAGTCTTTGAACTTTTTCAAATGTTTCATACTTCATCCTTATTAAGTAAATATTCATATATTCACTCAAATTTTCGGAGAAAGCATATGAAGTTGAAATCCATCGTTTTTGACTACACATGATGGACTTTGTACAACAATATGTACAATTTCCAATAAGCTAGTCTTTCGTTCCCTTTTTGTCCTATGAACGAAGTTTTAATTATCTCTAGGAAAGTTTCACAAGCGTCATGTGATCAAAAATCAAAAGACTCCAAAATTCCATCCACATGGAGTTTCTTCATGTTATCTTTCCAATATAATTTAAACGGCGATGTCACTTCCTAAGTGATCTTCAATCAATTTGTCTTTCGACATCTTTAGCACTAGTTTTATGGATGTGATTTCTCTAACAAGATTTGTGAATCATCCATCTTTTAGGGATTACGGCAATTATTTGAACAACTCTTTTGTTCTCATAATACCTGATAAAATAAATCTTGAAGGCAAGCTTTGATGTTTAACGAGCAACACAATAACCCTTTATTTGTTCTCGATGAACATCATCACATATTCTTTTGCTAGTTACTTAGGCCATTGTAGTTCATGAATTGTGTTGTTTCGTATGACGATTCACACCAACAAATTCAGTATCAAATACTTAAGAACCACATTGTTTAATAAGCAAAGAATATTGCCATAACATGTATATCATGTATATACTTAAACTGAACAATTCTAGTCTTTTCTTTTCTGCCATATATTTATGAGATTCTCTTTCAGTATTTCCTTTTCTGTTTGAAAGAATCTATCAACATCAATAGTGGAGTCATACATATGACACATAGTCCAAAGCGTGTATAGTTAAATACCAATGTCTTTGGACTTGCACTTTGAAGTAGATCACCATTATCAAATGTTTGGTGTTCTTTCAAATTCCTTTCTTTAGTAATCTCTTGGTGTAGTAAACATTTTACCTACATCAAATATTCACCCTTATCATGGAATCGTCCATGATCAAGCTACCTTTAGCTTATAACGATGAATTACGAGTATAATGTTGCTATCAAAAACCTTTTGGAGGATTAGGACAACAAGTGTCTCCAACCCTTTGCAAATTCTCATCAAATATGAGAACATGTCTTTAGCCATATTATACTCTATCATGTTGCAACCAAAACTTCGTTTCAGATATCACAATATCTTCCACACATCATGGTTTCTGAAACAACTCTTTCAGATCCTACATAACCTTGATATTAAGACAATCTTTTGAATATCAAGAATCATGGATACAAACATGATACTCATACACTAACTCTTGGAATTGTCACTCTTGTTTTAATACCAAATATTAAACTTTCATGGAGTAACCGAAACTTACTGAAAGTTTGCAATAGGACTTTTAAACTTTAGATTAACACTTCAAAACAATACGATACCAGTTCGTAAAGTAACTAACCAGAATTCTATAGTTCTATGATCTCAATTATAACTAAGCGTAAGGTGGTAAACGGATGCCAATGACTACAACAACTATGCAAATTCACTTTGATTAATTTATGATAAATAGTGTTCAACTTTTAATTATATTGCTGTTGAACTCCCACTCAAAACAATATCCCTCACATTGTTTTAGTGATCACACGAACCAAATCCACCACATCAAAACCGATCATCACGAGAGTTGATGTAGCTTGAATGGCGAACAATCATCATGTTCATCATATCTACTATATGACTCATGCTTTACCTTTCGGTGATCCGTGTTTCGAGACCATGTCTATACATGCTAGGCTCGTCAAGATCAACCTTAGCTTCCGCATGAGCAAATCTGGCTTGCTCACGTTGTATACACTCGCAGAATCTAACACACCCGATCATCACGTGGTGCTTCGAAACAACGAGCTTTAGCAACGGTGCTTACTAAGGATGAAGACTCTAAACATGAAATTGTGTGCTTGAGGGATCATCTTATAATGCTACCGTCGTAAACTAAGCAATACAAGATGCATAAAAGGATTAACATCACATGCAATTCATAATATGTGATATGATATGGCCTTTCTTCTTTGTGCTTCCGATCTCCATCTTCTAGCACGAACATGATCTCCATCATCACCGACATTGCATCAAGGTCAATGATGCTTCTCCATGGTTGTCGTCCACCGGCTTCAACTATTACAACTACTTTGAATAGACACGCGGGTCTTAACAAAAAATAAAGACAACCATATGGCTCCTGCCGGTTGCCGACTTACAATAAGGAACATTGCATACATCATATATAATCACAATCATGGCCATATCACATCACTACACACCCCTGCAAAACAAAGTTAGACGCCTCTACTTTCTTTGCATATTTTACGTGGTTTGGGGCTTTCAGTAAGTGTCATTCTAACTTACGAACAAGAACCACAACATTGATACTAGTATTGTTAATCACCCGTTGTAAATTGGATCTTAACTATGCTAGGAGAAACAGGCACCCGCAAAGCCACTTATGCAATACAAGTTGCATGTCAAGCGTGGAGCAAGTCTCATGAACGATGTCATGTAAGGTTAGCCCGGGCCGCTTCATCCCAACATACCGCAAGATGCAAAGTACACAAGAAGCAATCGACAACAAAAGCATCAACGCCCACAATGACCATTGTGTTCTACTCGTGCAACAGATCTACATATAGACACGGCTCTGATACCACTGTAGGGGTTCGTAGCATGTAAAACAAAAATTTTCTACCGCATACAAACAAACAAGCCAAGATCTATCTACTAGATTGTAGCAACGAGTCGATAGAGGAACTCACCCTCAAAGATTCCAAAGCGGTTAACGAGAGCAGATTCTCGTGGGTGATGTAGTCGTACACTTGCCGATCTCAAGATCGCGTAGACGATCCTTCCGGCGCTGCGTTCCGGCAGCGCTCCCGCAGTCGGTCACACGTTCGGTACTCGACGAAGACCTTCCTCTCCCTTGTTCCAGCAGGCAGCGGAGGTTGTAGCACTCTCCTCGCGATTCCGGCAGTACGACGGCGTGGTACCGGAAGTAGAGGTGAGATCTCGCAGGGCTTCGCCTTAAGCCGGAGCGAGTATGGTGGACTATGAGAGAGCCTTGGTGATCTAGGGTTTAGACACACCAATTAGAAGGGGCTAAACCAGCGGCTAGGGCAATTAGAAGCTCTAACTCGGCGGCTTGGGAGAAATCCCTAGGCTGTGGCTAGGGTTTAGGTTTAGAGGGAGGCAACTTGTGTGTACTAGGAGGGAGCCCTGCCCCTCCTTATATAGGTGGAGGGGCCGGCGGCCAAGGGGAGGGAGGGGAGTCCCTCCCCAACTCGGCTTGGGTGGTGCGCCGGCTTGGGGAGGAGGACTCCCTCCCCAACTCGGTTTCACCTCCTCCTCCTCTTTTCCACTTTCCAAATTTAGCCGTTTGACTTTTCAATTTAGCTATTTGACTTTTCAAACTAGGATTCGATTAATCCTTTATTTGGAACAGCGATGACACTTAGTACATGATGCAATCATACCAACTTGATACAACACATTCATGTACCCTTCCCCTCCGGAGTGCCGGACATTCCGGAACATTCTAGAACATTCCCGATGAAAACACCGGAAACATTCCCCAACTCCGAAACGGGACTTTCCTTATATGAATCTTATTCTCCGGACCATTCCGGATCTCCTCGTGATATCCCGGATCCCATCCGAGACTCCGAACAACATTCGGTCTCTTACTCATCATTCCATAACTACTCAAACAACGTCGAATCCTTAAGTGTGTCTCCCTACGGTTCGTGAATTATGCGGACATGATCGAGACACTTCTCCGAACAATAACCAATAGAGGAATCTGGAAATTCATATGGCTCCCACATATTTCTACGATTACTTTGCGATCGAATGAACCACTTACATACGATACCAATTTCCCTTTGTCTCACGATATTTTACTTATCCGAGGTTTTGATCGTCGGTATCTCTGCATACCTAGTTCAACCTCGTTACTTATAAGTACTCTTTTCTCGTTCCCGTGGTATGTGATCCCTTGTGAGCCAGTCACATGCTTGCAAGCTAATTGGATGACATTCCACCGAGAGGGCCCAGAGTATATCTATCCGTCATATGGATGGACAAATCCCACTCTTGATCCATGTGTCTCAACCAATACTTTCCGAACACTCAATGCCACCTTTATAGCCACCCTTCTACACTGTGGTGTTTGATGTCATCAAAGCATCCTTTCGGTAAAGGTGATATGCATGATCTCATGGTATGACTTGATCTTTATGCTACGCTTAACTATAGGAGTATGTCCATCATATCATTCTCCTAATGATATGACCCTGTTGTTAATAACATCTCTATGTTCATGATCAGGAAACCATGATTATATATTAACCAACAAGCTAGTTTAACAAGAGGCTTTACTAGGGACTCTTTTATGTTTACAAATCACACAAGTATTAATGTTTCCTGTTAATACAATTATAGCATGGTATGTAAACATTTATCATAAGTATGAAGATATGATAATAACCACTTTATTATTGCCTCTTGGGCATATCTCCAACAGAGTTAATTTATGAAGCATTGTTTTCCCCTTTTTGCTTATTTTAATCCTCACATAGTTCAAATTTGAGCATCTCAAGTATTGATAATTAGTATTTTATAGATAACATTGGTGCTTGGTCGAAAAATAATAATTAGGATGAGTGATGACTTCAGAGAATTTGTATCGAGTTTTGACCAACTGTCCTAATACTACGTCTCCGCCAGATGTCACCACTCACTCAAAACAAGTTTCCCATTTTATTCACATATCTAGCAAGCAGAAAATTTATAAGTTGAAAATTCATATGCACGACCATCAAGATCCACCCCCAAACTGGTCTGTAACACCTGAAGTATTATAAAATAAACATAGGAAAAGCTAAGTGTTCCGGGAGACCCTGAATCTGAATTTCATTTGTAGTTGTCTTGAGCTTACAATAGTCGACATCACTCAATCATTACAATTTCCTTATTTTGATTGGCCTTTCCAATTTCAGGGGCATGACAAATCATTAAGATTAATGCAAGGTTTTTTTTAAAGAAAATGGTGTTGTGGATATGTTAAGAAGCCCAGATTCTTGCTCAAAAAAATGCCAAAATGGTGAAGTATTTGACCCTAAAGAAAGTATGATGGTGAAGAAAACTCTAAAGGTTCACATATACTTCTGTAAACTTAGAATCAGCCTGATGATACTGCAGGTTGTAGCCTCACTAAAGACGCATGTTGTAATGCTTAAGCAGACCAAGGAATATATGGGAGATGGGTGGCGCATGAACTCCAGTAAACCTCATTTCGACGCCTTCTCTCCGCTTAACATGCTTATCTGCCAAGTACTCTTGTTGAACATATCAAAATCAACACATCTTATATGACAGTTCATTTACATCATTCCAACAAAAACTCACAGGCTTCCCAATATATAGTAGAATCCCACTATGAGAATATTGTTAATGCCCATGAGAGGATCAAAGGAATACCAGAAAAACAAACATCCCAGCTAATTACTGCAATAATGGGCTGTGGGGGTCCCCTACAGTAGTTAGCTTCAAATAAAAATTCCTACAACAATGAAGTAAATGCATATTCAACCTAGCAACTATTTCAAAATCGCACACGGTTGCTGAGAGTTTGCACCAATATTAACAAACAAAGATCTAAGAAATGTGTGTGAGAGATAACTGACATTTACAATGTAATATTGTGGGAAAAGATGCTTCTCTACCTCTTCTTACTGATCTGTAGAATTTTTCGATTTTGTAATTTCAATCAAAATATTATTAGCTGCAACTATAACTTGGGAACAAAAATCCACACATAAATAAAAAGGAACGTAGTGTACTAAGCTGCACCTGTAGTCCGGGAAAGGGAAATCCATATAAATGCAAGGAACATGCATGCTTCCGAAACAAAAAGGAATAATTTTCTCATACTATCATCTGAAATCAAATGACAAATAGTATCATTAATCGTTGGTGGCTTTGGCTGCAAAGCAATAAAACCATAGCACATTGCAAATAAGTCAACTAACGAATTACCACCTGATAATTCCATCTCTCACACGCCACCTACTTAAGAAACTTAAAATGTGCTACCTTTGTAAATTATTATCCAGTACGTGCCCATATCTAAGAATCAGTTCATCAATAAGCATGGGTGGATCAGGAGCAAAAAAGATCTAGCAGCGCCCAGGAGAAGGACTGGGTACTGGCTATTTACAAGACGATTGGCCACATCCTTGACTGATTTGATAGATTTCGCGAAGGATTAATGGGTCTGACCTTCGGGATTTTGGAGGTGATTCGGCATTTGTCCAGGGAGAAGTAGATGCAGCCACAGCAGCCGCAGAGGAGGAAGGGGGGCGGCCCGCCCGGCCGGGAGGCGCCAGATGCATCACTGGTCCTCCTCCTTGTCTTCATATCCGGAGCCGTCCGCCGCGGAAGTGCCGTCTCCGGCGGATCGGCGGTATCCATGGCCTTCCGCCACGGACCGGCGGTGGCCATGGCCTTCCGCCGCGGGAAGCGCCATCTCCGGCGGTGACCTCCTTCTTCATTCGTGGGGTAGCAGTGGTGGGTTCAGGGTTGAATGCAGGCGGCGATGTGTACAGAAATCGCGGTGATGCGTGGGGTTGAGGCGGAGCTTGATGCTGGGCGTGGGTGGCTTTGGTGGGTTGACTGAGTTTTGACGATGCAGTTTTTGGTGAGGCGTGGTTTGCGGGAGTGTGAAGGAATCTTCGGAGTTCGGAGGGAGCGACGAAGGTTGGACGAAATCGAGCGAAACGGTACGAGGCAGAAAACGGACCACGAGATTCTTTTTAGATAGTAGAGAAAGAGATCCCGAAGACCATTAGATACCGCTGCCGACACAAACAGCACAACTTTCAAAAGAAAAAATTCAAGATGACAACTCACCGCTGCGTCCTTTGAGTAAATATTCGCTCCGCCTATAAATTCGAAAGAATTTGCTGTCCCTCTACCGGGAATCGCTGGGCGTCAAATCTGCATCATTAGCTAGATCTGGGCTTAAACTAATGCAATCGTGTTAAGGCCGATAATTAGCGCGCCAGGCTTTTAGCCAACATCCAAGACAGGTTCCCCCACATGGTTAGGCACGCTAATTATGCTGAGTTTGCACTTAGAATCATTTTTGATCTTTTGAGAAGAAAAAAGAACTTATCAAAAGCGATCTGTTGGGAAAAAGAAAAAGAAAATAAATCAAGGTTCTATTTTTCTGTTGAGTGCAGGGTGGTCCGTATGGGAAAATAAATCATTCACGCAGGCAGCAGCCTGTGAACAGTGTAGCCAGAGGCTGGGAGGTTGGCGCACGTGCGCGGATCCTGTCCGCCCTAATCAAACGCACAAACTATTGTCCCGCGACAGCGCCAGCTATGGGTGATCCGTGCGACTATCGGAATTTTTTTTACTTATACTGAAATCTTTTTTTGTGGAAGGAGGCAGCTCATGAGATCTGTGTTGTTTAGCCGAGACGATGCAGGGGCTCGTTTCTTTGATTAGGTCAAGCTTCTCTGGGGGAGACAGCATTCTCGAAATCCGTGGCCGGTTTTGTTTAGGTCAAGCTTCAACGATTGCTGGTGAAGCACCGTACT
Organism: Avena sativa; assembly: GCA_916181665.1. Lineage (NCBI taxonomy): Eukaryota > Viridiplantae > Streptophyta > Magnoliopsida > Poales > Poaceae > Avena > Avena sativa. The sequence goes on from OV702280.1 coordinate 374,567,771, forward strand.
ATGTGATCATTGGCCACCGGCACCAGCGATTCCTCGAGCGAGAATCTCCTCCGGGAGAAATAGCAATGCTCGCCAAGCTAGTCGCTGATGGGAGGCTACAAATTTACTTATTGTTGTACCTGTGCACCTTATATTTGTAAACTTTTAGTTTTGTGATTTTAAAAAGATTATAAATTTATTCAATGATTGCACATGTCCCTTGGGTACTATTTCGAAGACGTGCACGACTGCAGATCTTGTCTCCCCAATCACACTCATGACCTAAGCTAATCTTACTCATCAGCGCCCACACCACAAGCCACTAGAGATCTAGGCATGGTGACGGAACACTTTGGCGAGAAGGATGCGTGTGCTGTTTAGCCGAGAGGCTGCCAGGTTTCATCCGGGCTGCCGTGCACGTTTCGGTGGAATGCAATGCAAGGGGGAATGCGCCTTGCAAGCTGCAATCTCGCATTCTCGCACGCCTGCAAGCCTCAAGATTCGAGGGGCGGTTTCTTGGGCGACGTCCTCTCCTTTGTGCGAATATGCTAGGAGGCCCGAATGGCATCTCGCCCTGCCGTCACGCAGGCCGTAGCGCTTCGTTCTAGGAGGCAGCTTTCTCGAGTTCTGAACCCTAGTTTGTTTATGTGGCTTCACACTGAAGCATACTGCTACAGATCGAGTGGCACGTAGCAACGGCAGTTTGCAAGTAATCTCGCGAGAACGATGCTGCTACAGATCGAAACCAACCTCTGCAAACACTCATTTGACAGACAGACGGATAGAGAGCGGTGCAAAGTGTTTGGGGTGACCCCGGTAGGTCAAAGACGGAGACAGACAGAGGTACGATCCCCGTCTGGTTTTCGAGTTACAGTCTATGTCGGCCGAATCATGAAGAAGTCGGCCGACATACGGAGGCGAGAGACCCGTATATGTATATTAAGACATTACCCGGCCGAGATACTGCGTGAGTCGGCCGGGTTAGTCTGAGTGATCTTGATGCAGGTAAAGGACAATCCGAGCTATGCAGGGGAGGGCCGAATGATATGAGGCTTGTAGGAGAAGGAGAAGCCAGAAGTCAAACCCTAGCCGCAAGCTAGGGAGAATCTAAGCAGTGCCAAGCGCTACGGACAAAGGCGCAGAGCGACAGAGAGGCAGGAGGAGGTCACGGAGGTGACAGTCCAGAAGACCGAGGCGCACAGGAGGGGCCCTCTGGAACCTTGCCCTCGTTAGAGGGGCGACAGGGAAAGGAGGGCGCCGAACTACTATATTGGGACAAGCATATTTCTCGAATATGCTTGCCGCGTCAGCCCTAAAGGAACCCAGGGCTCTCCTTTATAAGGAGAGGCTTGGACTCAGAGAGGAGGATCGACATGAGTTAGAGCCGTTAGGCTGGTAAAGTTCTTCTCTTCTCCTTGTAAACAGCTCAAGGAGTACTTGTAGCCTAAGGAAGAAGAAATAAAGACCTTTGCCTGAATCTTCTGTGTGTAGAATCAACTACATCTTCCCTCCCCAGATCCCTCTAGCACCTATTGGCCCCATACTTTAGCCTACCCATGGCATCTGCCGTGATACCACCACGACAGTTGGCGCCCACCGTGGGGCCAGCAGCGGTGCTAGCTGGAGTTATGATCCGGAAGGGAAACTTCACCAACACGGGCGAGCGCGTTGTTTCTGGCTTGGTCCAGAGATTTGGTCTCTGTGACTATGTCAGCGACAATGCAGGGAGCTTCAGGGGGAAAACTCCCCCGCGAAATGGCGTCTTCATTGACCTGGGTGGGCATAAGGTTTACGTCGGCGTCGACGTCACCGGCGTTTATCCTCACCAAGTTGTTGTTGCAGGAGAGCCCCCTCTTAACGCAGCAAGCCGTCCGTCCAGAGCGCGTCCTGCAGGCAGCGTCGAGGTGATGGTCGCTGCCGGAGTGCAGGCTGGTGCAGCTGCAGCTGGGTCAAGCAGGGAACCCGCCGCAGGCGTACAAGGCTTACCCAGGCAGACCGCGCCTCAACCCACCGAGGTAATCCCGCCAGTGACCAACCCGACCGAGCTGCAAGACACCACCCCAAAGGCACCAAGAGTAAGAGGGCCACCTCTGGAAAGGCCAGAGAACATTCTTCAGGCGACCATAGAAAACTTGACTACACCTGTAGCGCCGATACTTGATCCGGCAAATGCTCAGGCTGAGTTAGAAGAAACCAGGCAAAAGGTGCTGGTAGAGGCCAAGAAAGTATCGGCCTTGCGGGAGTCTCTAAATAGGACCCTGAGAGAGTATGCCAAAGCTAATAAGCTTGATGTCGCACCCGAGCGGGTGGACGAATTGAGATTAAGGGGGAAGAACCTCATGGATGATATCAACAAAGAGCATGATGCTCATAGGGCGGAATCAGATGACTTAGGTTTTCCGAGGTACAATACCCCGGCAAAAAACCTGAGAGCAGCAAATGCCGCAGCATTGGAATTAGAGGGGTTGACCGGGGAGGCCCGGGAGAAACAACAGGAAAGAGTAAATGAGCTGGTGCGCATCGCGAACCAGCAAAATGAAGAAATACTTAAAACAAACCCGGCGAGGCCGGGGGCCTCGCGAATGGTTCACTCGGCAGGAGCAGCACCTGCCTTATCCGCGGCAGCAGCATCTTCACCCGGAAATAACGCGCGAAGGGACAAACCAGTAACCTCAGGAAAGAGGAATAAGCAAATTGTTCCATATGATCTGGCGATGGCTGGAAAGGCAAATGAGAACAGAGACAATGCAAGCCGAGGTAACAGTGGGGAGAGGAACCACGGCCGTGTAGAAAAAGACGGCGGAAGCCGAGGCAATGGAGATCTCGGCAGAAGAGAACCCGCAAGAGGCAATCATGAGAACAATACCCCGGTCGAAGTAAGGAGAGAGCAGCCGCTCAACCCACAACCAAGGCATGAACCCCGACAGGAAAGAGAAGCGAGGCCAGCTCGCCACAATCAAGTGAATGAAAGGTACAATGATGGTTATTCCGAGATGGAATATGCGATCCATGGTGGAAATAACCACTATGGAATGCTAGACAGAATTCTGTACAGAGATCTGCCATCAAGTGATGCAAGAGTGAAGCTGGACCGGCTATACCGGTCCGAGTTGTTGGAAGAACAGGGTCCACCCGGTCCGACTTGCTTTGGACCACGGATCATGGGCGAACCACCCGTGCCGAACTTTCAGCTAGCGAGAGGCACAAAAACATATAATGGGAGTACCAAGCCACAAGATTGGTTGATTGACTATGCCACTGCTGTGAAGATAGCGGGTGGGAACTTACGATGGGCAGTACGGTACGTCCCACAAATGTTGGAAGGACCAGCTAGGGTATGGCTGAATAATCTACCAGCGGGCAGTATCAACTGTTGGTTGGATTTTGAAGAAATATTCGTCAGCAACTTTACCAGCACATACAAGAGGCCAAACAGGCCGCAACAGTTAGCCATGTGCAAACAGAGGCCGAATGAAACAGACAGAGAGTTTTTAACTCGATGGTGCAACCTGAGAAACTCATGTGAAGGGGTTATAGAATCGCAAGCAATAGCTTGGTTCGCGCAAGGCTGCCGTTATGGCAGCGTGTTGTGGCAACGTCTGCAAAGAGATATGCCGACCACACTGGCAGAAACTATCAGAATAGCAGACTCCTATGCACTAGGGGACCCAACGCAACCAGAACTAATGTCGGCGGATCATCGCGAGCAACAGGATCATTATGCAAGAGATTTGGCCGGGTCATCTAGGCGCAATGATTTCAGAGGAAGAAGAAGAGAGGAAAGGCCGGATTATAGATATAATTCGGCCCAGGTGGCAGCAGTAGCACAAGATCAGCCGAGTCGCGGAGCAACTCAACGACAGAAGAATGTACCTCAACAGTGGACACGAAGGAATGAAGGAAAAAGACAGTGGACCCCGGAACAGAAGAAGCAATGGCAGGAGAGGCCAAAATACACGTTCGAATCCATGTTAGATCAACCGTGCAAATTTCACACATCAAACCCATCCAGACCAGCCAATCATACGACCCGCCAATGTGCATGGATGAAAAATGCAATGGGGAACCCCGCAGGAGTTCAGGCACCCCATCAAGTACATCAGCAGCATCAACCACAATTGACTGGAGCAAATGCACAGCAACTGATGTTACCGCCTCCCCCCCCCCCCCCCCCGAGATACGATAACTCGGATCGCAGGGATGCAGTACATCAAGTAATGAACCAAGTCCAGGATGGAAGGACAAATCCAGCAAATACTGGACGTAATGATTACAGAGAACATCATCAGTTTTATTGCGTGTTCACAACGGAACAGCAAGACAAGCAGAGTGTGCAGCGCCGACATATGGAAGTAAATGCAGTTATGCCGGCAGTACCAAGATATGTGCCATGGTCGGATCAGGAGGTAACTTGGAGCATAAAGGACCACCCCAAAATAATGCCGAATCCAGGATCGTATGGACTCGTGTTGGATACGACATTCGTTGGACCAAGCATCAATGTGAAATTTTCAAAAGTACTCATTGACAATGGAAGCAGTATCAACATCATGTACAAAGATACCATGCATAAACTCGGAATATCGCAGAACATGCTGCAGTCCACGAGGACCACTTTCCATGGGATAGTGCCGGGACTTTCATGCGATCCCATCGGTAAAGTCCGAGTGGATGTGTTATTCGGCACGAGAGATAACTACAGAGCAAAAAACTTAGAATTTGAAGTGGTAGATCTGGAAAGTTATTATCATGCACTACTCGGACGGCCCGCGCTGGCCAAATTCATGAGCAGCTGTCATGTAAGTTATCTGAAGATGAAACTACCCAGACCACAAGGAGTAACAGTTGCAGGGTATTACAAGAAGTCAATGGAGTGTGCTTCAGCCGGGTCAAATTTGGCCGAATCATTGGTTATAGCAAGAGAAAAGAGAAGGATTCAAGAGGTAGCAGCACTCGCTCAGTCGGCACAGCTGAACATGCCGGCGCTGGCCAACCCACATGGCAGTGTCTCTTTTCAGCCGACTAAAGAAACGAAGAAATTTCAGATCGATGAGCAATTCCTAGAGCGTACTGTTACCATTGGTGCAGGCCTGGGCGCTAAATAGGAAAGCGAGCTCACCAACTTCCTCCGTGAGAATCGGGACATATTTGCATGGTCAACTCAAGATCTGCAAGGTATTCCGAGGGAGTTGGCTGAGCACTCTTTGAACGTAAGGCCCGGAGCAAGGCCGGTGAAGCAACCTCTCCGCCGCTTCGCCGAAGACAGGAGAAAAATAATAGGAGATGAAATAGCTCGGCTCCTCGCAGCCGGGTTCATCATGGATGTGCTATACCCGGATTGGTTGTCGAATCCGGTGCTAGTAGAAAAGAAGAAAGATGATCCCACTGTAGCCATTGTATGGCGAATGTGTATCGATTACACCAACCTGAACAAGGCGTGTCTAAAAGATCCTTTTCCATTGCCTAGAATAGATCAAGTCATTGATTCGACCGCTGGTTGTGAATTATTGTCATTTGTAGACGCGTATTCTGGTTTCCACCAGATACCGTTAAATCCGGCCGATCAAATAATGACAGCGTTTATTACCCCGTACGGGGCTTATTGTTATCGCACAATGCCATTCGGCCTGCGGAATGCAGGAGCGATATACCAGAGATGCATGCAAAAATGTCTACATGATCAGATAGGAAAAAATATACAAGTATACGTAGATGATGTGGTCATCAAAACCAAAGAAAGCAAAACATTACTGGAAGATATACGGCAAACTTTTGCGAACCTGAGAAGATTCCGAATGAAGCTTAATCCAGAAAAATGTACGTTTGGCGTGCCGGCTGGTAAATTACTCGGTTTTCTTGTTTCTAGCCGAGGTATAGAGGCCAACCCAACAAAGATAAAGGCAGTAGAAAGAATGTAGTTGCCAAAATGTTTAAATGATGTACAAAAGTTCACGGGGTGTTTGGCCTCACTTAGTCGGTTTGTATGTCGGCTAGGAGAGAAGGCGCTACCACTCTATCAGCTGATGAAGAAATCAAATAAATTCGTTTGGACTCCACAAGCAGACATCGCATTTCATGAATTGAAAAAGATGTTAGTTACAGCACCCATTTTGGCTTCTCCATTATCAAAAGAGCCTATGTTACTCTATGTAGCGGCCACCAACAGAGTAGTGAGTACTGTAGTCGTAGTGGAACGACTTGAAGATGGTAAGTCGGTTCAGAGGCCGGTGTATTATCTAAGTGAGGTGTTGTCCACTTCAAAGCAGAATTACCCACATTATCAGAAGATGGCTTATGGGGTATATATGTCGGCGAAAAAGCTTAAACATTACTTCGAAGAGCATCCCATCAAAGTGATCTATGAGGCACCCATAGCCGACATACTGAGCAACAAAGACGCAAGTGGCCGAATAGCAAAGTGGGCAATCGAGTTATCTCCATACGCTCCACAATTTGATAGATGAGATGCAATCAAATCTCAGGCGGTCGCCGACTTTTTCGTGGACTGGGCCAAGGTACAGTATGAGCCACCATTGCCAGATCCAAATTATTGGACTATGCATTTCGATGGTTCCAAACTAAGGAATGGTTTGGGGCGGGAATAGTGTTAACCTCGCCTAAAAGAGACCAACTGAAATATGTGTTACAAATACATTTTGCTGCGTCCAACAATGTAGCCGAATATGAAGCACTGGTCCATGGATTGAAAGTAGCAAAAGAAATTGGCATACGCCGAATCTTATGCTATGGCGACTCGGATCTAGTAGTACAGCAAGTCTCAGGCAGTTGGGACGCATTAGATGCTAATATGGCTTTATACAGGTTTCATGTGCAAAAGATCAGTGGATACTTTGAAGGATGTGAATTTCACCACATACCTCGGGCAGAAAATGATGCCGCGGACACATTGTCAAAATTAGGATCAACCCGGCAATCAATTCCTCTGGGTATTGCCCTGGAACACCTCAGGAAACCATCAATAATCCCATCACCAGAATCCGAATCTATCTTTATCCCGGCCAATTCCGCAGAAGATAACGCGCCGATGGAAGTAGATCAGCAATATAACTCGGAACCCCCCATGAGGAGGACAGCCGAGGTAAGCGCAATCATGGGAAGAGCCGAGATAGGTATGTCGGCAGAAAACATGGAAATAGACAGTGAGATCACACCAGAAAAAGTCACACCGTTATGGGCGCAACCCATATTTTCTTACCTAAAAGACTCGACGTTGCCGAGTGATGAGGTATTAGCTAGACAAACTATAAGGAGAGCAAAAGCTTATACAATAATAAACAATGAGCTATATAAAAGGAGCATCACAAACGTGTTGCAGAAATGTGTAAGTTCGGCAGAAGGTCAGGAGATCCTCCTAGATATACACCAAGGAGAATGTGGGCACCATGCTTCATCTCGTGCTTTGGTAGCCAAAGCATTCAGGCATGGATTTTATTGGCCAACGACATTAAAAGAAGCAAAATAATTAGTTAAGAAATGCAATGGATGTCAGAGATACGCAACCAAAATACACATGCCATCGGCCGAGTTAAAAACAATACCCATCACTTGGCCCTTTTCTGTATGGGGTTTAGATATGGTGGGACCATTTAAGCCGGCACGAGGAGGAATGACCCACATATTGGTTATGGTGGACAAGTTCACAAAATGGATTGAAGTGAAACCAATAAAAAAGTGCGATGGGTCCACAGCAGTGAAATTTCTCAAGGATATTATCTTAAGATATGGGTATCCGCACAGTATTATTACAGATAATGGCACAAACTTTGCAGAAGGAGCTTTTGCCAGATTTTGCCGAGAGAAGCACATAAGACTGGATATTGCCTCTGTGGCTCACCCAGCATCCAATGGGCAAGTGGAAAGGTCTAATGGACTGGTGCTATCAGGAATAAAACCACGACTTGTCGAACCATTGCAAAGGTCGGCAGGATGTTGGATTGAGGAACTCCCAGCCGTACTATGGAGCCTCAGGACTACCCCGAATAGATCAACAGGTTATACACCATTCTTCCTGGTATACGGGGCAGAGGCCGTACTTCCAGCCGACATAATATATGACTCGCCAAGAGTTGCTCAGTATACAACCTCGGAGATAAACGAGGTAGCTCGGCAAGATGCTGTAGACCTGCTAGAAGAAGCCAGAGAGTTGACATTATCACGATCAGCTATTTATCAACAGAACCTGCGACGATATCACAGCAAGAAGGTGAACCCAAGAGTATTCAAAGAAGGAGATTTGGTCCTCCGACTCGTGCAACGTACGGCCGACATGCACAAGTTGTCACCTCCATGGGAGGGACCATTTATTGTGAGTAAAGCGTTGCATAATGATGCCTATTATCTAATCGACGCTCAGTCCCCCGGAGGGAACAAGGCAGACAAAGCTGGCGAAGAAACGAAGCGTCCATGGAATGTAGCTTTACTTCGGCCATTTTACTCGTAGCATTGTATCTCAAGGTCAAGATCCAATGATGTATTGAACCTCGGCATCCAGAGCAGTGACTCGGGGACTGCAATATGTTATATCAATTTCATGTTATGTATATGAACCTCGGCATCCAGAGCAGTGACTCGGGGACTGCAATATGTTATCTCAATTTCATGTTATGTATTTGAACCTCGGCGCCCAGAGCAGTGACTCGGGGACTGCCATATGTTATCTCAATTTCATGTTATGTATTTGAACCTCGGCCCCCAGAGCAGTGACTCGGGGACTGCCGTATGTTATCTCAATTTCATGTTATGTATTTGAGCTTCGGCGCCCAGAGCAGTGACTCGGGGACTGCTGTATGTTATCTCAATTTCACGTTATGTATTTGAACCTCGGCACCCAGAGCAGTGACTCGGGGAATGCCATATATTATTTTCATTTCATATTAAATATTTGAACCTCGGCATCCAAAGCAGCGACTCGGGGACTGCCATATGCTGCCTCAGTTTTATGTTGAGCGCATCCATATTAGTCTTATACAATTTCTGAAATTTGGTTTACATATTGAAGTTCCGCGCGATAAACAATGATTCAGGGATTGCCATATATTGTCCCAACGAAGTAGTCAATCTCTGTTCAGAACAGATCAATATTATATGATATTCAGAGCTCGCGCCTAGATAAACCATGAAAAAACGAAGGCAAGGATAAATCCTAAAAAATCAGGAAATTGAGGGCCACCAAAGCAAGAATTCGGGCGAACACCCACTTAACCAAATGGTAACAACTACAAGCGTATATGTCACAGCAGTACACGGCAAAAGAAATTTGAATCATACAGAGAACGGACAAATGTTTCGCCTACATCATACGCCCGGCATGCCAGGGATCAGGAATAACTTAAGCATTGTTCGTTGGGGAGGCAGCAACTTGGTCAGGCGCGGGGCACTCCGACATAGGAGGAACTTCGACTGAGGTTGCCTCGCCCTCCGCAGACCCAGGTGCAACTTCAGCGGAAGCCCGAGGTTGCTCAGGAGCATCAGTCCGCGCGGTAGAATGCCCGGTGCCTTTGGAGGAGGACTGCGCATCGCCGTTGTTGTCCGAGCTTGAACTGGAGCTGTCAGATCCGGCCGAGTCATCCTCACCTTCCCCTTGCTCAGCCGAATTGTTATCCGAGGCATCCTCAACTACAACTTCTTCATCCGGGTCTGGAAGAAAACTCGGCCCTTCATTCCAGGTGTGCACGTCGGCATACTCGACGAGTTGGAAGGCACGAGCTTGCCGAAGAGCAACAAAAGTGGGATCCTCAATCCAGCGGAAACCAGTGCGCAAATTTCTCAGGTTATCAAGAGAGATGTCTTCATACCATGACATGATATTAGTAAGGGCCATATCAGCACCAGCGCGCCCGGCTGATTCCCTCCAGAGACTTAATTGCCTCTCAGATGCCATTAGTCTTTTCACCAATAATTTTACCTCGTTGATATCAGGAGTCCCCAAAGTGTTCGGCCAAAGAACATGGTAAGCTCGAATAGCGGCTTGCACCAAATCCCGGCCCATAATATTCATCGGACCAACTGCGGCACCAACGGCAACCAAGAAATTCTCCATTGAATACTCCGAATCAGCGGCAACAGGAACACCTCGGCGCACGCGAGCTGCAAGAACAGCTTTAGAGCTCACGGGCTTAGCTTTGGGAAAATGATCTGCGCAAAACGCGAACACGTCAGGTGGCAGCAAAGACAAAGACAGAAATATAATTCGGCGGTGCTAAGAAGCTTACGATGAATGTAACGCATCATTATCTGAAGGTCCTTGGCCCAATCGACCTTGCTCTTTTCAAAACGAACAATTTCCTCGCTCAATCCCTGAGTTTTCAGTTCGGCAACCTCAAGGAGTTCTTTATTTTTCTGCAATTCCAAAGCCAGCCGATTCTTCTCTTCGGAGAATTCCTGATCGACCTTTTCTAACTCGGATTTCTGAGAAAGCTTAAGGGTCTCCACCTCAGCCCGTAGGCGAGCTATTTCATCGTCTTTTTCTTTTAGCTCCGCCGAATGAGTAGCAGTTTGTTTTAAAAAATGCAGCATCACGTCAGGCATGGGCGTGCAATCTTGGTGAGACGCTGCGAAGGTTTGCAACTCGGCTTTACCAAAGCCAAACGAAATAAACAAGCTCAGCACACATGTTAAAAAGGGAAAAGGTCCAAGATAAAAGGGAAACTGACCTTCCAAACTCTTAACTTTCTTCTCAAGACGAATGTTGAGGTTATTAATATTACCTGTTCACCAAGGAAGTAAGTCGGCATCTAGCGGACAAATCAATAAGAATGTCGAGCGTAACAAAAAGGAACTATCGACCTACCAGCCTTTTTTACCACAGGAAGGATTTTTTCATACTCTTCCTCCAGTTTGCGATGGGAGAAAAGCAACCTCTGAAATTCGGCAGTTCGCCGGTCATGTGCAACCTGAACAATGGAACAAAACGATGAATGAATAATCAAAGCTAAATCAGATCCGAGTCAAGCAAAACTTAACTCGGATCTAGGTGGCTGGATATTTAAAGCTAAATCAGATCCGAGTCAAGCAAAATTTAACTCGGATCTAGGTGGCTGGATATTAAATCAGATCCGAGTCAAGCAAAACTTAACTCGGATCTAGGTGGCTGGATATTCAAAGCTAAATCAGATCCGAGTCAAGCAAAACTTAACTCGGATCTAGGTGGCTGGATATTCAAAGCTAAATCAGATCCGAGTCAAGCGAAACTTAACTCGGATCTAGGTGGCTGGATATTCAAAGCTAAATCAGATTCGAGTCAAGCAAAACTTAACTCGGATCTAGGTGGCTGGATATTCAAAGCTAAATCAGATCCGAGTCAAGCAAAACTTAACTCGGATCTAGGTGGCTGGATATTCAAAGCTAAATCAGATCCGAGTCAAGCAAAACTTAACTCGGATCTAGGTGGCTGGATATTCAAAGCTAAATCAGATCCGAGTCAAGCAAAACTTAACTCGGATCTAGGTGGCTGGATATTCAAAGCTAAATCAGATCCGAGTCAAGCAAAACTTAACTCGGATCTAGGTGGCTGGATATTCAAAGCTAAATCAGATCTGAGTCAAGCAAAATTTAACTCGGATCTAGGTGGCTGGATATTCAAATATAAATCAGATCCGAGTCAAGCAAAACTTAACTCAGACCTAGGTGGATGGATATTCAAAGCTAAATCAGATCCGAGTCAAGCAAAACTTAACTCGGATCTAGATGGCCGGATGTTCAAAACCTAGAAATAAACTTAAATTAAGTCAAAAATCAGTAAAACTTCCAAGCATATAACAAGTTATTTCCTTGCAAGTTTCGGGGACTAGAGCATATAGTAACATCTGCGGAACTAATCTAAGCTCAGAGAAACAGCAATTACCTCATTCATCTTGTTAGTATCAAGGATAAACTGGGCAGCTTGGTCGAAACGGCCGCTGATGTCGGAGAGCTGAAAGGGCTGGTTGACGGGATTACCCTCAAACTGATCAGCAGCATTCCAATTATTGGCGTACTCCACCAGCGCGCCGAGGCTGTTCCCACTAGCTGTCCGAGTTAAGACCTTAACCCGGACATGTTGTGTAACCACTGCGGCCGCAGGGCTCTTATAAAGAGCAAGCTGAGTGCTGGCTGTTGAGGCAACGGAGGCTTTCGTAGGCGCAGTTCCCTTGCGCAGCATGTCGGCGATACTCGGCTGAGAAGAGCCGACAAGACCTTTCTGGGAAGAAGAAGTCTTGGTGGCAACAGTGTTGGAGATATGCCCTAGAGGTAATAATAAATGTAGTTATTATTATATATCTTTGTGTTTATGATAAATGTTTACATTCATGCTATAATAGTATTAACAAGGAAACCATTAATACTTGTGTGATTTGTAAACTTAATTTGAAGTCCCTAGTATGGCCTCTATACTTCACTAGCTTGTTGGTTGATTGATGATGTGGTTTCTTTGTCATGAACATTGAGATGTTATCAACAACAAGATCATATCGTTAGGAGAATGATATGGTGGACATACTCCTATAGACAAGCGTAGCATAAAGATCAAGTCATTTCAATAGTTCAATTGCTATATGCTTTCTGATACATAGTAACCTAATTCCTTCGACCATGAGATCATGCATATTGCCTTTACTGGATAGATGCTTTGATGTCATCAAACACCACACCGTAACAGGGTGGCTATAAAAGTGGCATTGGGTGTTCGGAAAGTATTGGTTGAAACACATGGATCAAGAGTGGGATTTGTCCATCCACATGACGGATAGATATTCTCTGGGCCCTCTCGGTGAAATGTCATCCAATTAGCTTGCAAGCATGTGACTTGGTCACAAGGGATCACATATCACGGGAACGAGAAAAGAGTACTTATCAGTAACGAGGTAGAACTAGGTATGCAGAGATACCGACGATCATGACCTCGGATAAGTAACATATCGTGAGACAAAGGGAAATTGGTATCGTATGTAAGTGGTTCATTCGATCGCAAAGTAATCGTAGAAATATGTGGGAGCCATATGAATTTCCAGATTCCTCTATTGGTTATTGTTCGGAGAAGTGTCTCGATCATGTCCGCATAATTCACGAACCGTAGGGAGACACACTTAAGGATTCGACGTTGTTTGAGTAGTTATGGTATTATGAGAAAGAGACCGAATGTTGTTCGGAGTCTCGGATGGGATCCGGGATATCACGAGGTGATCCGGAATGGTCCGGAGAATAAGATTCATATAAGGAAAGTCCCATTTCGGAGTTGGGGAATGGTTCCGGTGTTTTCATCGGGAACATTCTAGAAGGTCCCGGAATGTCCGGCACTCCGGGGGGGAAGGGGTACATGAATGTGTCATTGCAAGATGGAATGATTGCATCATGTACTAAGTGTTCTCGCTGTCCAAAATAAAGGGTTTATTTAATTCCTAAATTGGAAAAGTCAAACGGCTAGTTTGAAAGTCAAACTGCCAGTTTTGGAAAGTGGGAAGAGGAGGAGAAGAGGAGACCGACTTGGGGAAGGAGTCCCCAAGCCGGCGGCCAGCCCTAGGCCGAGTTGGGGAGGGACTCCCTCCCTCCCCTAGCGCGCCAGCCCTCCCACCTATAAAGGGAGGGGCAGGGCTCCCCTCCCAACACACACAAGTTCCTATCCTCTAAACTAGAAACTAGACCTAGACCCCGGTTTAGAGCTGTTTCGGTTTAGAGCCTTCTAATTGGTTTAGAGCCCTCTAATTGGTGTGTCTAATTACTAGACCACTAATAGCCTCTCTCATAAGCTCCACCATACTCGCACCGGCTTAAGGCGAAGCCCTGCGGGATCTCCCCTCTACCTCCGGTACCACGCCGTTGTGCTGCCGGAATCGCGAGGAGAGTGCTACAACCTCCGCTGCCTGCTGGAACAAGGGAGAGGAAGGTCTTCGTCGAGTACCGAACGTGTGACCGACTGCGGGAGCGCTGCGGGAACGCGGCGCCGGAAGGATCGTCTACGCGATCTTGAGATCGGAAAGAGTACGACTACATCACCCACGAGAATCTGCTCTCGTTAAACACTTTGGAATCTTCGAGGGTGAGTTATTCCATCGACTCGTTGCTACAATCTAGTAGATAGATCTTGGCTTGTTTGTTTGTATGCGATAGAAAATTTTTGTTTTCCATGCTACGAACCCCTACAGTGGTATCAGAGCCGTGTCTATATGTAGATCTGTTGCACGAGTAGAACACAATGGTCATTGTGGGCGTTGATGCTTTTATTGTAGATTGCTTTTTGTGTACTTTGCATCTTGCGGTATGTTGGGATGAAGCGGCCCGGGCTAACCTTACATGACATCGTTCATGAGACTTGCTCCACGCTTGACATGCAACTCGTTTTGCATAAGTGGCTTTGCGGGTGCCTGTTTCTCCTAGCATAGTAAAGATCCAATTTACAACGGGTGATCAACAATGCTAGTATCAATGTTGTGGTTCTTGTTCGTAAGTTAGAACGACACTTATGGAAAGCCCCAAACCACGTAAAATATGCAAAGAAAGTAGAAGCGTCTAACTTTGTTTTGCAGGGGTGTGCAGTGATGTGATATGGCCATGATTGTGATTATATTTGATGTATGCAATGATCCTTATTGTAAGTTGGCAACCGGCAGGAGCCATATGGTTGTCTTTAATTTCTGTTAAGGCCTGCGTGTCTATTCAAAATAGTTGTAATAGTTGAAGTTGGCGGACGACAACCATGAAGAAGCGTCATTGACCTTGATGCTATGCCGGTGATGATGGAGATCATGTTCGTGCTTGAAGATGGAGATCGGAAGCACAAAGAAGAAAGGCCATATCATATCACATATTATGAATTGCATGTGATGTTAATCCTTTATGCATCTTGTATTGCTTAGTAGACGACGGTAGCATTATAAGATGATCCCTCATGCACATAAATTTCAAGTTCTAAAAGTGTTCACCCTTAGTATGCACCGTTGCCAAAGCTTGCTGCTTCGAAGCACCACGTGATGATCGGGTGTCTTTGATTCCGCGGGTGACTACAACGTAAGCAAGCCAGATTTGCTTATGCGGAAGCTAAGGTTTGATCTTGACGAGCCTAGCATGTACAGACATGGCCTCAGGAACACGGATCGCCGAAAGGCAAAGCATGAATCATATAGTAGATATGATGAACATGATGATTGTTCGCCATTAAAACTATATCAGCTCTCGTGATGATCGGTGTTGATGTAGTGGATTTGGTTCGTGTGATCACTAAAACAATGTGAGGGATGTTGTTTTGAGTGGGAGTTCACCTAGTTTAATTTCATTAATTAATTTGAACTCAATTTGTCATAAACTTAGTCTAAACTATTGCAAATATGTTGTAGATCAATGGCAGCCCCTACCATCAATTTTAATGCGTTCCTAGAGAAAGAAAAGTTGAAAAACAATGGAAGCAACTTCGCGGATTGGTTCCGCAATTT
Source organism: Avena sativa (assembly GCA_916181665.1). NCBI lineage: Eukaryota > Viridiplantae > Streptophyta > Magnoliopsida > Poales > Poaceae > Avena > Avena sativa. Next base: position 374,583,175 of record OV702280.1, read on the forward strand.
GAGGATTGTCCTCACAGCTGGTAATTTGACCTATGTGCTGGATGCACCGCTAGGTGACCCACCTGCAGCTGATGCTACCGATGAAGTAAAGAATGTTTACCTCGCTCGGAAGAATCAGTACTCCATAGTTCAGTGTGCTATCTTGTATGGTTTAGAATCGGAGCTTCAGAAAAGGTTTGAAGAGTCAGATCCATATGATATTGTCGAGGATCTCAAATTAATCTTTGAGACTCATGCGGCAATTGAAAGTTATGAAGCTTCTGAAAAGTTCTTTAACTGCAAGATGGAAGAGGGTAGCTCCGTCAGTGAGCATGTGCTTAAAATGTCTGGGCACGCAAATAAACTTCAAAGTTTGGGTATAGTGATTCCTAATACTTTGGGAGTTTACCGCATCCTCCAATCACTACCACCAAGTTACAAGAACTTTGTGATGAACTACAACATGCAGAACATGAACAAAGAGTTGCCAGAACTATTTGCTATGTTAAAATCTGCAGAAGTGGAGATCAAGAAAGAGCACCAAGTGTTGATGGTCAATAAGACCACCAAATTCAAGAAAGGCAAGTCTAAGCAGAAGGGACACTTCAAGAAGGGTGGTAAGAAAGTTACCACGCCGACGAAGAGGACCAAGGCTGGACCCAAGCCTGATACTGAGTGCTTTTACTGCAAGGGAGAAGGTCACTGGAAGCGGAATTGCCCAAGGTACTTGGCGGATTTGAAGAACGGCAACATCAAGAAGAAAGGTATATCTGATATACATGTTATTGATGTGTATCTCACTAGTACTCGTAGTAGTGCCTGGGTATTTGATACTGGTTCGGTTGCTCATATTTGTAACTCGAAACAGGAGCTGCAGAATAAACGGAAGCTAGTGAAGAACGAGGTGACGATGCGCGTGGGAAACGGATCAAAGGTTGATGTGATCGCGGTCGGCACACTACCTCTTCATCTACCATCGGGATTAGTTTTATACTTAAATAATTGTTATTTGGTGCCTGCGTTGAGCATGAACATTATATCGGGATCTTGTTTATTGCGAGACGGTTACTTGTTTAAATCCGAGAATAATGGTTGTTCGATTTATATGAGTAATATGTTTTATGCACATGCACCTTTGATAGATGGTCTATTCATATTGAATCTCGATAGTAGAAATACACATATTAATAACATTGAGGCTAAACGTTTGAAATCAAGCGATAATTTGACCTATATGTGGCACTGTCGTCTTGGTCACATTGGAGTGAAGCGTATGAAGAAACTCCATTCCGATGGACTTCTTGAATCACTTGATTTTGAATCACTTGAAAGATGCGAAGCATGTCTGATGGGTAAAATGACTAAGACTCCATTTTCTGGTATGATGGAGCGAGTTACAGACTTATTGGAAATCATACATACCGATGTGTGTGGTCCAATGAGTGTAGCATCGCGCAGTGGTTATCGTTATGTTCTTACCTTCACGGATGACTTGAGTAGATATGGGTATATCTATTTTATGAAACATAAGTCCGAAACTTTCGAGAAGTTTAAGGAGTTTCAAAGTGAGGTAGAGAATCAACGTAACAAGAAGATTAAATTTCTACGATCTGATCGTGGAGGTGAATATCTAAGTTACGAGTTTGGCGAGCATTTGAAGAAATGTGGAATACTTTCGCAGTTGACACCGCCGGGAACACCACAGCGTAATGGTGTGTCTGAACGTCGTAATCGAACTCTCTTAGATATGGTTCGTTCTATGATGTCACTTACAGATTTGCCACTATCATTTTGGGGTTATGCATTAGAAACAGCCGCATTCACTTTAAATAGGGCACCGTCTAAATCCGTTGAAACGACACCGTATGAATTATGGTTTGGGAAGAAACCTAAATTGTCGTTCCTTAAAGTTTGGGGATGCGAAGCCTATGTAAAGAAGTTACAGCCGGACAAGCTTGAACCCAAAGCGGAAAAATGCATCTTCATAGGATACCCGAAGGAAACTGTTGGGTATACCTTCTATCATAGATCCGAAGGCAAAATCTTCGTTGCTAAGAATGGATCCTTTCTAGAGAAGGAATTTCTCTCGAAAGAAGTGACTGGAAGGAAAGTAGAACTCGACGAGGTTGTCGAACCTTCTCTCGAAATTGCGAGTAGCGCAGCACCGGAAGAAGTTCCTGTGGTGCCTGCACCAATAAGAGAGGAAGCTAATGATGGTGATCATGAAACTTCGGTTGAAGTTACTACAGAGCCTCGGAGGTCAACGAGAACTCGTACCACTCCAGATTGGTATGATTCCGTTATGAATGTCATGTTGGTGGACAACACCGATAACCCCGAGACATATGAGGAAGCGATGATGAGCCCAGATTCCAATAAATGGCAAGAAGCCATGAAATCCGAGATTGGATCCATGTACGAAAACCAAGTATGGACTTTGGTGGACTTACCGGATGGCCGGAAGGCTGTCGAGAACAAATGGATTTTCAAGAAGAAAACAGATGCTGATGGTAATGTTACTGTCTATAAAGCTCGACTTGTCGCAAAAGGGTTTCGACAAATTCAAGGAGTTGACTACGATGAGACTTTCTCACCGGTAGCGAAGCTAAAGTCTGTGAGGATTATGTTAGCAATCGCTGCATATTATGATTATGAGATATGGCAGATGGATGTCAAAACAGCATTCCTCAATGGAGACATTGATGAAGAGTTGTATATGATACAACCCAAAGGTTTTGTCGATCCTAAAGATGCTAACAAGGTATGCAAGCTTCAACGGTCCATCTATGGATTGAAGCAAGCATCCCGAAGTTGGAATCAACGTTTTGATAAGGTAATCAAAAGTTTTGGTTTTATACAAACTTATGGAGAAGCTTGTATTTACAAGAAAGTGAGTGGGAGCTCTGTAGCATTCTTAATACTGTATGTGGATGACATATTGTTGATTGGGAATGATGTAGACCTTCTTAATAGTGTCAAGGAATATTTGAATAATAGTTTTTCAATGAAGGATCTTGGCGAAGCAGCTTACATATTAGGCATAAAGATTTATAGAGATAGATCGAAACGCCAAATATCATTGTCACAAAGTACATATTTGGACAAAGTTCTAAAGAGGTTTGGAATGGAAGATAGCAAGAAAGGGTTCTTGCCCATGTTGCCCAATACGACCTTGAGTAAAACTCAAAGTCCGACATCGGCAGAAGATAGAGAAAAGATGAGTAAGACTCCCTATGCCTCAGCCATAGGATCTCTAATGTATGCCATGCTATGTACTAGACCCGACATCGCATATGCTGTTAGTCTAACTAGCAGATATCAAAGTGATCCAAGAGTGGATCATTGGACAGCGGTCAAAAACATCCTTAAGTACTTGAGAAGAACTAAGGATATGGTTCTTTCTTATGGAGGTGATGAACAGCTCGTTGTTAATGGTTACACCGATGCTAGTTGGAACACCGATCCGGATGATTCTAAATCACAATCTGGATACGTATTTATTTTGAATGGTGCAGCAGTTAGCTGGAGGAGTGCAAAGCAAAGCGTTGTGGCGAGATCTTCAACTGAATCGGAATACATGGCTGCTTCGGAGGCTTCACAAGAAGCGATATGGATGAAAGAGTTCATTACAGAGCTGGGTGTGGTTCCAAGTGCGCTGGACCCAATGTCTATCTACTGTGATAACATGGGCGCCATAGCCAATGCGCAAGAACCAAGGTCACACAAGAAGCTGAAGCATATCAAGCTGCGTTTCCACGCTATTCGAGAACATATCCAGGATGGGGATATAAAGATTTGCAAAGTACACACAGATCTGAATGTGGCGGATCCGTTGACTAAACCTCTCCCGAGGGCAAAACATGACCAACACCAAACTGCCATGGGTGTTCGGTATATTACCATGTAATCTAGATTAGATGACTCTAGTGCAAGTGGGAGACTGTTGGAGATATGCCCTAGAGGTAATAATAAATGTAGTTATTATTATATATCTTTGTGTTTATGATAAATGTTTACATTCATGCTATAATAGTATTAACAAGGAAACCATTAATACTTGTGTGATTTGTAAACTTAATTTGAAGTCCCTAGTATGGCCTCTATACTTCACTAGCTTGTTGGTTGATTGATGATGTGGTTTCTTTGTCATGAACATTGAGATGTTATCAACAACAAGATCATATCGTTAGGAGAATGATATGGTGGACATACTCCTATAGACAAGCGTAGCATAAAGATCAAGTCATTTCAATAGTTCAATTGCTATATGCTTTCTGATACATAGTAACCTAATTCCTTCGACCATGAGATCATGCATATTGCCTTTACTGGATAGATGCTTTGATGTCATCAAACACCACACCGTAACAGGGTGGCTATAAAAGTGGCATTGGGTGTTCGGAAAGTATTGGTTGAAACACATGGATCAAGAGTGGGATTTGTCCATCCACATGACGGATAGATATTCTCTGGGCCCTCTCGGTGAAATGTCATCCAATTAGCTTGCAAGCATGTGACTTGGTCACAAGGGATCACATATCACGGGAACGAGAAAAGAGTACTTATCAGTAACGAGGTAGAACTAGGTATGCAGAGATACCGACGATCATGACCTCGGATAAGTAACATATCGTGAGACAAAGGGAAATTGGTATCGTATGTAAGTGGTTCATTCGATCGCAAAGTAATCGTAGAAATATGTGGGAGCCATATGAATTTCCAGATTCCTCTATTGGTTATTGTTCGGAGAAGTGTCTCGATCATGTCCGCATAATTCACGAACCGTAGGGAGACACACTTAAGGATTCGACGTTGTTTGAGTAGTTATGGTATTATGAGAAAGAGACCGAATGTTGTTCGGAGTCTCGGATGGGATCCGGGATATCACGAGGTGATCCGGAATGGTCCGGAGAATAAGATTCATATAAGGAAAGTCCCATTTCGGAGTTGGGGAATGGTTCCGGTGTTTTCATCGGGAACATTCTAGAAGGTCCCGGAATGTCCGGCACTCCGGGGGGGAAGGGGTACATGAATGTGTCATTGCAAGATGGAATGATTGCATCATGTACTAAGTGTTCTCGCTGTCCAAAATAAAGGGTTTATTTAATTCCTAAATTGGAAAAGTCAAACGGCTAGTTTGAAAGTCAAACTGCCAGTTTTGGAAAGTGGGAAGAGGAGGAGAAGAGGAGACCGACTTGGGGAAGGAGTCCCCAAGCCGGCGGCCAGCCCTAGGCCGAGTTGGGGAGGGACTCCCTCCCTCCCCTAGCGCGCCAGCCCTCCCACCTATAAAGGGAGGGGCAGGGCTCCCCTCCCAACACACACAAGTTCCTATCCTCTAAACTAGAAACTAGACCTAGACCCCGGTTTAGAGCTGTTTCGGTTTAGAGCCTTCTAATTGGTTTAGAGCCCTCTAATTGGTGTGTCTAATTACTAGACCACTAATAGCCTCTCTCATAAGCTCCACCATACTCGCACCGGCTTAAGGCGAAGCCCTGCGGGATCTCCCCTCTACCTCCGGTACCACGCCGTTGTGCTGCCGGAATCGCGAGGAGAGTGCTACAACCTCCGCTGCCTGCTGGAACAAGGGAGAGGAAGGTCTTCGTCGAGTACCGAACGTGTGACCGACTGCGGGAGCGCTGCGGGAACGCGGCGCCGGAAGGATCGTCTACGCGATCTTGAGATCGGAAAGAGTACGACTACATCACCCACGAGAATCTGCTCTCGTTAAACACTTTGGAATCTTCGAGGGTGAGTTATTCCATCGACTCGTTGCTACAATCTAGTAGATAGATCTTGGCTTGTTTGTTTGTATGCGATAGAAAATTTTTGTTTTCCATGCTACGAACCCCTACAAACAGCTTTGCTCGCCTTAGACGAGGCATCAGCAGGAAGCGATACCTCGGTAGTGGGGGCGGTGTCTTCAGGAGCAGCAGGAGTCACGGCCACAGAAGGCGCCGGGATAACGACTTCTTCGGCCGGGGCTGGAATGGCTGTAGAAACTGCTGGGGCAGGTAGAGGCTCAGTAGCGGCGCTGGGGCGCACAGTGGGGGCAACGGGTTCGATGGAGATCTCGGAGCCGATCGGAACCACGGTCAACAAAAGGAGTTTCGGTTACGTCGCGACGAGGAGGCGATGGGTTCGGAGCTGGAGGAGAGGCAGCACGAACAGGACTAGGAATCCTGGTATCATCGACGGGCGGAGGAGACGGCTGCCGAGTCGGCCGGCTTGTCATGCTAGGACCGCCGGGCTTAACAGAAAGCGGAGCACTGCAAAAATAAGAAAGAAAAAAGAATGTCAGTGTAAAAAACAGAAAGAGAGAAGCAAGAAATACGAGCGAAAGGAACTTACCCGGCAACCCCAGGCATAGTCTTGCGCCTAGGAGGATTCGGAGCGGATTTCTTTGTTCGTTTCTTGGGGACCGCTTCCGAGGCACTAGCAGGAGCCCCGTGTTTCCCCGAGGTAACAGGGGGTCGAGAAGCAATAGGCTCGGCGTCGTGAACCTGACCGGCCGGATTAGCTGGGAAAGTAGAAGCCGGAAATGCATAAGAAATAGGCATTGCGGCAACTACCTCAAGAATTTTGACCTCGTCCGAATCACCTTCCTCCTCGTGCGCCGAAGTCTTGCCACGAGCTCGAGCCGTGGCAGGATCCGACTTAGGGACGAACTCCTCGGAGTCCGGCTCACCAGTATCCGGGCTGCTCCGGTCCGCGGGCCACGGAAGCAACAAAACTTCGGCGTTCTCATTCTTCTGCTCTGCGAACCTCTGCAAGACAGGGAAAAAGAGAGTCAGTGGAATCCGTTACGAAAACAGTGGAATAGCGGGGCGTTATTGATTAATCTTACCTCGGGAGGCGGATGATCGCGGGTGAACGGTTTCAATCCCCAAGTCCAATCCTCAGGCATCTCCGTCTTAAAGATAGCTCGGACGCGCTTATAGATAAGATAGTTGTCCAGCTCCACGGTCTAGACTCGGTTAGGGTCAAGGGGACCACTCATGTAGCACAGCTTGTGAGTCCGCTTCTGAAACGGGCAGATCCGGCTACTAATAAAAGTAGCCATCAGGTCTTCGCCACATAACCCGGCGCGGATCAGCTCCTTGAGCCGAATCTCAAAAGCCTCGGCCAAGGCATGACTTTTCCTCGGATTATAGAGCTAGTTCACCTTAGAAGGCGGACCAATTGAGAAGGCAGGGAGCCGAATCTTGTCCTCTGTCCCTCTGTTCTTGACGTAAAAGAAGGATTTGTGCCACTTCTTGCACGACTCTAACCCGGTAACACGAGGAAATACGGATTTCTTCCGAGGTGTAATGGACGCAGCCCCACATTGAGTAAGCGATTTCTCGGAAGGGTGCAGAGATTTGTCAGGGACAACATTGGAACGAATCTGGAAGAACTTCGACCAGACGTGCACTGACGGCCACAGGCCAAAGTATCCCTCCGAAGCGGAGATAAAAGCAGAAAGAGAAGCTCTCTAACAAAATCGCTAAGAGGGAGACCGAAGCCACGCGCAAAGTGCGACATAAAAACCACATACTCACCCTCCCTAACATCCGGAGAGGACTCGCTGCCGGGTAGGCGGCAGGAGACCTTGGCGGGAATCCTCCTAGTTCGGATAAGCCACTCAATCTCACGGCGTGTAACGGAAGACCCTGCCACGAGCCTCGCTCGGGCCCAGAGCCAGCGTCATCGTCCTCTACCAGAGCGCCGCTAAACGAACTAGACATGGGTTCGCCGGAAAGATCGCCGGAAGAAGAGCTGGCGGCGGAGGGAAGTTTAGAGCTGCAAGGCCCCGTCGTGATTTTGCACGAGAACGGTGGCAGAGGAGCAGAGGAACCGTCGCACGAACGCGAAATCGAAACGGAGGAATCTAGGGTAAAACCTAGGCGATACGGCCGGAAAAAGCTTACCGGCGACGGTGCCGAAGCTGGCGAGCGCAGGCGAGGGGGGCAGAACGGCGCGGCGAAGTCCTCGCCGTCGGAGGCTCTGATGAGCGCGCGGCGGCGGAGCTGCGAGAAGGCGCGCAAGCGAGAGGAAGGAGGAGGGCAGAGACGAACGAGAAGGGGAAAAGTAAATTCCCAGACGCCGTGCCCCTCTTTATAATCGAGCCACGAACAAGGTAGTGGGATCGTGGGTGTAGCAGTTGCCCGTGTAGATCGTGGGTGCGGCAGGAACGCACGACGATAAGTGGAGCCACACCAACGGCCACACAGAAACGAAGAAGGTTGCGATCCCCCAGGGAAACGGCACGCGAGGCGTCGCAGCGGCGGCGCAGCAGGTACAGAGTTAACTGTAGTCTCTCAGTAAATACTGTAGAGGAACCAAAAAACTAGAAGAACAATGATGGGAGTGACACGTAGGACAAGGCGTACGAGAGAAGGAACAAGGGTACCTCGGACGAGAAAAAGATGACTCGGAAACAATACTGAAAAATATGATGAAGCTGATACGACCCGGCCGAAGTTATCGACAGGGCCACACCAGCTTCGGGGACTAATGTTGGGGGGGTGACCCCGGGTAGGTCAAAGACGGGGACAGACAGAGGTACGATCCCCGTCTGGTTTCCGAGTTACAGTCTATGTCGGCCGAATCATGAAGAAGTCGGCCGACATACGGAGGCGAGAGGCCCGTATATGTATATTAAGACATTACCCGGCCGAGATACTGCGTGAGTCGGCCGGGTTAGCCTGAGTGATCTTGATGCAGGTAAAGGACAATCCGAGCTATGCAGGGGAGGGTCGAATGATATGAGGCTTGCAGGAGAAGGAGAAGCCAGAAGTCAAACCCTAGCCGCAAGCTAGGGAGAATCTAAGCAGTGCCAAGCGCTACGGACAAAGGCGCAGAGCGACAGAGAGGCAGGAGGAGGTCACGGAGGTGACAGTCCAGAAGACCGAGGCGCACAGGAGGGGCCCTCTGGAACCTTGCCCTCGTTAGAGGGGCGATAGGGAAAGGGGGGCGCCGAACTACTATATTGGGACAAGCATATTCCTCGAATATGCTTGCCGCGTCAGCCCTAAAGGAACCCAGGGCTCTCCTTTATAAGGAGAGGCTTGGACTCAGAGAGGAGGATCGACATGAGTTAGAGCCGTTAGGCTGGTAAAGTTCTTCTCTTCTCCTTGTAAACAGCTCAAGGAGCACTTGTAGCCTAAGGAAGAAGAAATAAAGACCTTTGCCTGAATCTTCTGTGTGTAGAATCAACTACATCTTCCCTCCCCAGATCCCTCTAGCACATATTGGCCCCATACTTTAGCCTACCCATGGCATCTGCCGTGATACCACCACGACACAAAGCAACAAATACCTACCACGCTCTTTTTTGCGACGACTCCAGGTCTTGGCTGGTGTTTTTTTTTACAAAAATACCCCATATATGTATGTTATCATATATAGTACATGGTAAGATATATTATCTTTCTAGCGCGTTTACAAAATAAAGTCTAAAAAAACTAGTACAATATCGAGGTCGTTAAACTTTTTCTTCTTATATGACACCATCTTGAAATTTTCTCAAGGGGGCCAAAACCTGATAGATATCAAACCACAACCTATAAATACCAATGGGGGTTCTTCCATAATTTAAATTTCAGCCGCAGTGCCACGTGCACCCGCATAGCCATTGGAGTAATCAATCAACATTGGTAAAAGTATCAACAACAATATTCCAGTCAAAAGTAACCGAACAGCGTTATCGACGTCGCTGGCAAGCCGATAGTAGGAAACACCATTGTCAATGACGTAGCAGCCGGGACAAATATTGCGAGGGTAATTATCGCGGCAACCATGGAAAAAACTCCAAAATTGAGTTCGTGAATTAAAATCTGAAAGACCGTACCTATAAAAATGTAATCTCACATCACTGCCATTGAGGACGAAAAGAAGATCTCATCGTCGAATGAAAGACCGAAGATCACTTATTGTAGACGATATCATCTTCATTGACGTAGAGATCAAAAAATATGACTACCAAAACTCTAATCTGATTCTTAAAACACTTATTTTACTGGAAACTCCACTCATAGATCGGGTTCCCACCCTATCTAACGCCGGTGAGGCCGGCCGGAGGAAGGGGAACCGATCTATAGAGGAGGCATCTGCTAGGTCACGAGACGACGGTTGCGAGGTCGAAAGGGTATGTATTTGTCTTGCTAGGTCTTGGCTGGTGTTGGTATCCCTGCTGGCTCCCAATCTTCTATAACTCGGTTGGTGAAGGGCACACATGAATTGCTCAAACTATCGAATATTTCCACTTGCTTTTGCCAATTCTTAATATCTACTCCGTATTACGCCAGAAAGCCGTAGTCATTATTGTTCTCCGTTCTTCTTGTTCTCAATTGGCAAGTACTGATTTTATATTCGACCAAAAGCATTTGCAAGAGAAAGATATGAGAGTACTGCATTACATGCAAAAAATAACAAAAGAAAACAAGCAAGTTTCATGAATTAAATAAAACCTCATTGTCTGCATCGTATTTTTCAATATTTTGTCAACCTGTCAATTCCTTTTTTTAATCTAATAAACGGGTAAGTCATTTTGTGGGATATTATTATTTCCTACTAGTTGATGTTCATTGTCTTTCAATGATTCCGATGAATATTTTCTCCTATTTTTTTATTTGCATGGATCTTAATGTTCATATCATATTGTTCCTCGATGTCAACAAATAAATAATATCTCTTTAAGTGAGATATTACAATATGACACATGGAAACTATGTGCTCAAAACAAAGTCATCCAACAAGGCAATTTTTTTGAACCCAAGGCCAATAAAGGGGATAGTTGATGCTCGAGAGAGGAAATATCTTTGTCGACCAAGTTTAGCCCCTTTTTTGTTAGAGATTCACTTTCTTACTAGCAAGATTTTGGACTATTATTTACTTTTTATCACATGATCTATAAACATCATATGGTATAACTTGTTAAAACTCGTCTGATTTCTTTCTCGACGAAACACGAGTATTTTGATTCTTGATGCATTGATAGAAAAGAGAGTCGTGTACAAACCTAACGGAAAAATCACATTGGCATGCTTATGTGTTTTACAACTTACAAAAAATTGAGCGACAGAGAAAAGGTAGCACAAGAGGTAGTCCTTAGCTACATGTAGCCCTTTTTATTAACTCCAATCTTGAATCTTAAAACACACTGAAAACAAATATGTGACTGTATATGATGTCTAGAATGTGCGATTAAATTTCATCTAATATAATAATAGACCGAGGCAGGGTGTGTGAGTGTGACATTCTTTCTTCTTAGCACCACAATTTCTGTGATTTTTGTGTAACCCACAATAAAACATGTTTTTTAGAAAAAAAACACAAAATATGCACACCGTAGCTATATGTGTCCATTAGCTTGACCAGTTTTTTTTTTTCAAAATTGGTAATTATTTTTTGTTTTTTAAAATCTCAAGCTCATGGGAGCTATCGAATAAAAAACGCTACGTTATTGGAAGGCACGCTCTGAATCTCTATACTTTCGTCCAATGACTAGTGTGATATGTATTTCAGTGCTCTACAGCAATTTGCTTGAAAGATTACACGGTGTGCTACTTCTGTATGAGAGCAGAGTTGGCTCTTGTACAGAAGTACCGCGAACACCCAAGACATACTGGAGGGAAAAAATACAGACGGTTGCGCACTTATGGGCGCACTAAACTTAAAACCATACTGTACGATTAATCTTGAATGGTTGCCTTCTTCAGACCCAATCCAGCTCCTCCTCTGCAGCGTGATCAATCCCCTGTTTTGCTGCGTCTTCAACCAAGGCAGGTTCTTTCCTCGGCCTCTCGCTGCTCAATCAGATCCAGAACTGAGCCGCGAGCAACAGAGGCTTCGCGAACGCATATCTTGCTCGATCGCTCAAACATAGCCTTTTCTTCTCGCGTACGTACGCAGCTTGGCACTCTCGCCGGCCGATTAGCTCGCGACGGGCACCTCCCTGGACTCCCGGCGCGGGCATGCCGGGCTCGCCGACCGGCTCGGCGTCGAAGTAGAAGAAGCAGGCGAGAGATGTTGCGGCCATGGAGTATGTGTGTATATATGTGACTTTCGAGCGAGGAGCAAAGCTCGCGGTGAGCGTGTGCAGGGGGAAGCGAGGAGCGACCGAGCGAGTTTGGGTGAGGAAAGCGAAGGGGGAGGCTGGGCGGCATATATGGCTGCGCTGGGACGAACGCAGCAACGTGAGGAGAACTCGTTCGGCGCGGGCAAAAGCGAGGCGAGCCCAGCACACGGGCTCAGGCGATACCGTGCGCGCTGCGCCGAGCGGTTTGGTCCGCCCGACTGCAGACCCTGGCCACGTACTACGTTCGTTGCACCACCGCGGCGAAAACGACAAGAGCCATGACCGAGAGACGTGACGGAGGTCCCACCGTCTGACAGAGATGCAGCGACATCGCTCCAGAAAAAAACGTCGCTCTCGATGTAGTAGTACTCCGTAACCCAAAACCTGTGTGCTACTAGCGTCCCGCTAGCTAGTCTAGCCTACTCGTACGTTGTACTAGGACCAACGACCAATTGGAAATACTCTCTGTACAAACGCTGTAGCCCTACTTTTCTCTGGGAGACATGTGAGCAAATATTCGTCCCATTTGTAAATCCGAAAGAATTTGCTGTCCCTCTCTACCAGGAATCGTGGGCATCAAATCTGAATCATTAGGCAGATCCGGGCTTAAACAACTGTGATCATCTTATCTTACGGCCGATAATTAGCGCGCCAGCCTTTTCGCCAACATCCAGGACAGGTGCCCCACCATGGTTAGGCACGGTAATGATAGTGGGCTAGCACTTCGTATCATTGTTCTTCATCATTTGAGAGAAGAACAACAAATCATATTCGATTTAGGAAAATAAAATGTAAAATAAATCGAAGTATTCTTTTTTTTTCCTATGGAGTGGTCCATATGTGAGAAGTGTGTAGCCAGCAGCTTGTGAAACAAATCATATTTTTTCAGGCAGGTGCTTTGTTGGGGCAAGCTTCGTCCGGGGAGACAGACAGCTTTCTCGAGATCCGCGGAAGGTCTTGTTTACGTGGCCGGCTTAGCAGAGAAGCAATGCATGTGATCATTGGCGCCCTGCAACCAGGGATTCCTAGAGCGAGTTCTCTGTAGATTTCATCTCCTCCGGGAGGAAGCAGTGCACACTTGTCGCCAAGACAGTGGCCGGTCAGTCTGTGAGAAGCTTCAAATTACTTCTACTGGCCGACATGAATCTATGAGTTTCGGCTAAAGAATTGTAAATTATACCTCGCCCCAAAGTCTCTCATGGTAGTGTTGGATGTCCAACCCTGGTCGCAAAGATGATTGTTGTGGAGTGGGTGTTGAAATTACTAGTACTTCTGAGCTTGAAAAAATTGTAGAATTTATTCCTTGAAGACATACGGACCCTGGATATTAGAGCATCCCCACTTGTTGGTTATTATCAGGCCAAAATCTGGACCTAAATATGGCACGACAAAACCCATTTTCGGCCTTGCAACGTCGAGTTTTTCGCTCGGGTTCACGGGACGTCCTTTTCCGCCCAAATTCGGCTCAATTTCGTTAGTTTTTTACATAGTTTGGCATAATATAAATACAGAGCGTTGTTCTTTCTTGTTCGGTATAAAATTGATCATAGTTCGGCGTAAAATTAAACATAGTTTGGCGTACAATAAAAATACAATATATTTCAGTCTAGTTCGGCCAGTTCATGCTTGACATCTACGTGTTGCCGCTGCGTATCCATAGATGCTCAACCAGATCATCTTACAGCTATTGATGCACTACTGGATCTCGGATCTCCTGACCTATGGCGATGAAGGCAGCCCAGGTTGGAGGCACCTGGTGATGAGGCTCGGCAAGAGGTTCCTGTCTGTAGTATGGCTCGTTATGCTCGACCAAACTCATTAGGTCCTTCCTCTCATCCTTAATGATCGGGTTGTGCAAGATCACAGAACAGTTCATTACTTTTCACATCTGATATTTTGACCAGGTCATAGCAGGAAACCGGAAAACTGCAAATCTCTGTTGGAGCACACTAAATGCCCGCTCTACGTCATGCATGCAAGCTTCCTGTTCCTTGGTAAACTAAAAATGCTTGGGGAGCATTGGGTTTGAGATAGTATTCACAAATGTTGGCCATCTTGAATAGATGCCATCTGCTAGATAGTATCCTTTGTTGTAGTGGTGCCTGTTGATCTTAAAGTCCATAGGGGGAGCATGACCCTCAACAAGCTTGGAAAAGACATTTAAGGAGTTTAGAACGTTGATGTCGTTGTTCGATCCTGCCATGCCAAAGAAAGAGTGCCAGATCCAAAGATCATGTGTAGCAACTGCCTCGAGTATCACAGTGCAACCTCCTTTGTGGCCTTTGTACATTCTCTGTCATGCAAATGGACAGTTCTTCCACTGCCAATGCATGCAGTCTATGCTTTCAAGCATCCCAGGAAATCCTCTACTTTCATTGACTGTCATGATCCGATCAGTGTCTTCAACAGTGGGTGTTCTCAAGTACTGTTTTCCAAACACTGCAATCACTGTTCTACATAACCTGTACAAGCAATCGATGGCGATAGACTCGGCCATGCGGAGATAGTCATCGACACTGTCACTCGGCACTCCATATGCAAGCAACCTCATTGCCACTCTGCAGTTCTGTAGTGAGGAAAACCCAACCGTGTCGATGATGTCCTTCTTGCACACGAAATAGTGGTCGAATTCACGGATGGCATGCACGATCTTGAGGAAGAGCTTCCGGCTCATCCTGAATCGGCGCCGAAACACGGCCTCTTCATGCAGCGGTTCGTCGGCGAAGTAGTCGGCGTAAAACATGCAGTAGCCCTCCATCCTCTGCATTGCCTTGCACTTCCGGTGACCCTTCGCCGAACCTCCACGCTTCGGCATCTTCGGCGGCAGCGGAGTTCTCCTTCAACTGCAATACGACGAACATCTCCTTGTCGTCGGAGTCCATGGCCAAACCGACAAAACGCCGAACACTGGGCGGGCGAGGTAATGGGAGCTCCCAACGAAGTCGAGCTACAACAAAGTTTGGACGGCGAAAGCGGCGGCGGTTGGGGCGGTGACCACGACGAGCCTATCTAGAGGCATGGATACAGCTCGGCGTGGTGGAGCTTCGCCGGCGAAGTCATGGCGACAGAGGCAGTTGGGAGCTCTTCGTCGCATTCTGGGCGAGCGTGTGTGGGAAAATGGGACTGTCTCGCCGACAGAGCTAGCCCACCGTCGTTTTTGCTTCGTCCGGCGTTCGCAGCAACCCGGGAAGGGACTCGAAAGTCTGGATCAATTGGACCAAATTCGAACGAAACCGGGGTCCCGGGAACGCGACTGGAACAATTTTCGGCGTCCGGACCGAAAAATCACCCTGGGATCGGCGTTGTGGTGGGAAGAAGAGTGGAGATGCTCTTATTCCGAAGTAAAGCTAGAAGTTGAGTTTGTTTTTGAGCTACATAAATGTAAATTTCTGGCTGTACTTTTTCTTTGTAAACATGTATGCAAGTAATTGTTTGCAGATTCTCTAGAGTCTCAAAAGTAAGTTTTTCAAAAAAATAGATATAAGGTGTGAAGCTCACTTTTTGCGAGGTGTATGAATAAATTGTTGGACACTGAGTGGAAGATCAAAAAACTACTACGTAGTAATTACTTGCACCGGCTGACAGGCGTTTGGCTCTTTCAGTGAAGAGTGGGAGTACGACTAAAGCGCATCTCCTCCGCGAGACCCAAACGAACGACCCAAAACCAGTATCATGACACTCATCAAGTTCAGACGACGTTGATCATGGACCATACTAGTATTATCGCGGATCCGCCTCTGACAAAATGAATCGGTCGGCGCAGCTCAAGCTGGCCGTGCAAGAGCAAGTCCCAACCGCCCGAGCTCTGCACTGCAGCCCAAGGCAGCATTTTAGTTCCTGCTACCGGTAGTGCTACGCTACACACAGGATTGATCCGGGGCGGCTCAACTAGCTAGCTCGCCGGTCGCCACGGACAGGTCGGCCCTTCGCGGACCTGCGTCTTGCTTCCTGGTTCACTCCTCGATCTCGCGCCATGGACAGCAGGGGTTCGCGAGCGCAGATCCTGCTGGCTGAAACACAGCCTTTTCTCCTCACCAGGCCAGCAGGCCTACAGCGTCGCGCTCCCGCCGGTTAGCTCGCGACGGGCACCTCCCTGGACTCCCGGCGCCCGCGGCCGGACGCCGTTCCCGACGAGAACTGCTTCTGCCTCCGCGCGGCCGCCCTGGCTGCCTGCCTGGCGTATGCGACGTCGAGGTGGATCTGCTCGTCGCGGCACTCCTCGCTGCAGAAGGGGGTGTCCCCCTTGTACATGTAGACGTCGCTGTCGCGGGCAAAGTGCTTGGCGCAGAGCGCGCACGCGTCCTGCGCGGGCATGCCGTGCTCGCCGAGTGGCTCGGCGTCGAAGAAGAAGGCGCAGGCGAGAGATGTTGCGGCCATGGAGTATGTGTATGTGTGAGTTTCGAGCAAGGAGCAGAGGCGGAGAGCTTCGCGGTGAGCGTGTGCCGGAGGGAGGGGGGAGCGAGTTTGGTGAGGAGGACAGCGAGAGGGGGAGGCCGGGCATATATATGGCTGCGCGGGGACGGACGCAGCAGCCTGACGAGAACTGGTTCGGCGGGGGCAAAGGCGAGGCGTGCCGAGCACACGGGCTCAGGCGATACCGCGCGCCGGAGCGGTTTGGCCCACGGTGCCATACGGTGGGTGGCCCCCTGGCCCGCCCTACTGCAGAGCCTGGTCACGTACGTACGTACGTGGCTCCACAGCGGCGGAAACGACAGGAACCATGTCTGCGAGACGTGACGGAGGTCCCACCGCCTGACAGAGACGGAGCGAGATCGCTCCAGAAACATCGCTGTCGATGTACCCTAAACCTTTGTGCTAGCGTCCAGCTAGTCTACTCGTACGTTACTGTACAGCGAACAGAGTACCATCGACCAACTGGAAATAGTACTCTGTACAGCGAACAGTGTACCAATACTCGCTCTACTCTTCTCCAGGAGAGATCTGAGTTAATATTCGCCCCGTTTATAAGTTCGAAAGAATTTGCTGTCCCTCTGCCGGGCATCCAATCTACTGTACATCATTAGGCAGATCCGGGATTAAACTACTGCGATCATCTTAGGGCCGATAATTAGCGCGCCAGGCTTTTCTCCAACATCCAAGACAGGTGCCCCCACATGGTTAGGCACGCTAATGATAGCGAGCTAGCACTGCGCACTTCGTATCATTCTTTGATCTTTTTTTGAGAGAAGAAAAACAAATTATCATCTGCGATTTTGGAAAATAAAACGAAAAGAAATCGAAGTGCTCCTTTTTCTATGGAGTGGTCCATATGGGAACTTTTGGAGTTGTGGTGCATGCACGCCAGGCAGCGGCTTCTGAACAGTGTAGCCTAGCCAGACGCTGGGAGGTGGGCGGAGCACATGCGCAGATCCTGTCCACCCCCAATCAGACGCACGAGCTTGTCTCCAACAGCCCCAGCTTGAGTGAAGGAGGCAGCTCATGAGATCTGAGACGATGCCAGGTCTCCGTTTCCTGTAATAATAATTTGTTTAGCGCAGATGCTTTGCTGGGGCAAGCTTCGTCCGGGGAGACAGCTTTCTCGAGATCCACTCCCGGTTTTGTTTATGTGCGGCGGCTTAGCAGTGAAGCACACCGTATGTGATCATTGGCGCCTCCAACCAGCGATTCCTTGAGCGAGAATGATGTATACGATTTCATCTCCTTCGGGAGGAAGCAGTGTACACTTGTCGCCAAACCAGTGGCCGCTGAGTCTGTGAGACGCTGCAAATTACTCTTATTTGTACTAGTACTTGCTCACATGAATCTCAGACTTCAGGCCAAAGAATAGTGGCAAATTATAGGGCGCCTCAAAGTCTCGGTTGCTAGTGTTGGATGCGCAGCCTTGGCCGTAAAGATGTTTTATTGTAGTGTGGGGGAGTTGAGCACGGAGTTGCAGCACTCGTGATCCCAATATTTGTAATTTCAGAAATTTGTATTTTTTGAGTTCATAAAAGTCACAAAATTTATTCTACATGCACATCTCCAGATAATTGCAATGTTTTGGTAGAAGTTGAGTTGTATTTTGAGCTACTGAAAAGCAAGTTTCTGCCTATATACGTACGACTTAAAAAAGATTTTTGATAAAAAAATTATCCTTTTTGCGTAGCCACATATACAACATATATTGACTCGAAATTTCTACCTTGCCTTCGAATTTAAATACGTATGTGGGTTTTTGTTTGCAGATTTTTTAGAGTCCAAGAAATATATTTTTGAAATTTTGATTTTAGTGAGCGTTGATGCCTGCTCTTTCTAGGTAGTAGTACAAATGAATTATTTGATAATGAGTGATAGATTAAAATTAACAAATTACTTGCACTGCATGAAAGGCGTTTGGCTCTTTTGGTGAGGAATGATTGTAGGTAGAGAGATCACATAGTCTAAAAATATATACTCTCGCAAATTACTCACATTCGCTTTAGACGTGGTTTGATATACATACATGTAAATCTAAATAAATATATAAATATGAATAAATCGGGATAAATGTAAGTGATGTTAATTCTCTAGGAAGGTAATAATATTATTGAATTCATTCTCTTTGGAACCTCGGCCGTACAGATGTTTGTTGAGGAGTGATGAACCATTACGAATAAAGTGCTGGTTTCTTTTTACGTGGGGTCGGCAATTTGTGCTGAGTCAAGGTCTATACCTCCTAGCCATCGGACACATGTGATGTGAGGTGACCCCTTGTGGGTTGTTGGTGTACTTTTCATCAGAGAGAAATAGAAATTTAAAAGAATTATACTACTACCCCGTTTAAGATTATAAGTCATTTTTGGACTGTTAGGTTGCTAATTTAACCAACAAAATATAAATAATATAATATAAAAATTATATCATTAAAAACTTATATCAATTAAAACGCTGAATGTTATATTTTCCGATGGTATAACTTTTATGTTATATAAATTATATTTTATCAGTTAAATTATCAATATAAGTATACACGTAGGACATATAATCCCAAACAGAGGGAATACTTGGGAGTGTTATCACTGATTGATTTCCTATACATCAGGCTATTATTTACTAGACAAAAAACTGGTGATGATTTCTTTACCAACTTGTCATTTCTACTAGTATCTTGCTTTGGTATTCTTCATGAATCATACTCCCTCCGTTTTAAAATATAAGATATTTTAGATTTGTAAAAGATGGTGTGTAGATTCACTCTAAACATGAGTGGACATACACACTAAAAGTGGTCTAGATATATTTGCTTCACTAAAGCTAAAAACATTTTAAAACGTAGGGAGTAGCTAGCAATTTGGAAATTAACTTTGATGCAGGGAGCATGTCCTCCCTTTATTCAAAAGGGGTTCTACTTTGATTGCGTTGTTCGGATCCGACTCTGACAAAATGAATCGATCGGCGCAGCTCAAGCTGGCCGTCCAAGAGCAACTCCCAACTCCCCGAGGTCTGCACTGCAGCTGCAGCCTAAGGCAGAGCACAGATTTACAGGAGCATTTTCATTCCTACCGCTAGCACTACTGCACTATGCTACAACACACGATTGATCCGGGGGGGCTCAACTAGCTAGCCCCGGCGGCCGCCACGGACCTGCATCTTGCTTCTTCGACCAAGACAGCAGGTTCATCCCTCAATCTCGGGCCAAGGACAGCAGCGGCTTCGCGAGCGCAGATCTTGCTCGCTGGCTGAAACACAGCCTTTCCTCTTCACTACGCCTACAGCTTCGCGTTCTCGCCTGTTAGCTCGCTACGGGCACCTCCCTGGACTCCCGGTGGCCTCGGCCGGACGCCGTTGCCGACGAGAACTGCTTCTGCCTCCGGGCTGCCGCCCTGGCCGCTTGCCTGGCGCAGGCGGCGTCGAGGTGCATCTGCTCGTCGCGGCACTCCTCGCTGCAGAAGGGGGTGTCCCCCTTGTACATGTAGACGTCGCTGTCGCGGGCAAAGTGCTTGGCGCAGAGCGCGCACGCGTCCTGCGCGGGCATGCCAGGCTCGCCGAGCGGCTCGGCGTCGAAGAAGAAGGAGCAGGCGAGAGACGCCGCCATGGAGGATGTGTGTATGTGACTTTCGAGCAAGGCGAGCTGGTGCTGGAAGACCGTAGAGGGGGAGCGAGGGAGCGAGCTGGGGTGGGTGGAGAAAGCGAAGGGGGAGGGTGGGCATATATGGTGTGCGTGGTGACGACGGTCACGGCGACTCGGGTGGAGAAAGCTGGCTCGGCGCGGGCGTGACGATTCCGGCACACGGGCTCAGGCTATACCGTGAAAGGTAGGGCTAAACCATGGACGACGGAGAGGTTTTGGTGTTTTCTGTTTGGGAGTGGCCCCACAGACCCGCTGGCCATGGCAGACGTGGCTCCACGGCGAAAACGACAGGAACCATGTTGCTATGTCTGAGAGACGTGGACGAGGGTCCCACCGCCTAACAGAGACGGAGAGTCCAAACACTGGACAATGGGACGAGGAGATCGTTGAATCTATTTTTAACCCTTTTATTGTGAGATCAATTTTGCATATTCCTATAAGTCAAAATCTGGAGGATGATTTTATGGCGTGGCATAAAATAAAAAAAATTATCTTCTCGGTGCGGTCAGCTTACTGCTCCGAATGGGATCATCAGTATAGTGGGAAGATGTCGAGAGATGATGGTCAAGGTCCTTCCCGAGTAAATATTGTCTGGGACAAGTTTTGGAAACTCCAAGTTCCGGTCAAAATCAAAAAAATTATTTGGCGATCATTGCATGGTTTTATTCCTGGTATGTGTGTTCTTGCAAATCGTCATATTAAAGTTGAAGCACAGTGTCCTATTTGTAAACAAGGTGCGAAAGATATTCGGCATCTCATCTTCACTTGCAAACGAGCGAAAGAAGTGTGGAGAGCTCTAGGCCTAGGGGATTACATAAACCAGATGATCATGGTGGATTGGTCGGGTTCAGTTATTTTGGAGGAGGTCCTTACTAACCCTACAAAGTTCACCCCCGTCATGAGCAAACTGGGTCTGCAAGAAACCATCGCTGTTGGGGCGTGGTATATCTGGTGGCAGCAGCGCGAGGCAGTAAGCGGAGAATCAGTGGCTCCAGCACAGACATCGGCTTTTTCAATACAAGCCCTAACAATGAACTATGGTGCAGCTTCTTGCGGGGTCGTTCCGAAGGAGGTAACATGGACTAAACCCTCCCATCATCAGTATAAGATGAATGTGGATGCTGCTTTCCAAAGTGGAAGGGGTGCAACAAGTGCTATAATCCGAGATGACCATGGAAGGGTGATTGCTGGAGGCGCCTGGCCTTTCAATAACATCTTAGATGCTTCATCTGCTGAAGCAATGGCTCTTAAAACAGGGTTACAAAAACTGGAGAATATTAGCTGCTCCCCGACGGTCGTTGAATCGGATAGTTTGGAGCTAATAAACGCATGCAAGGGAGAAATCGAGATCTGGAGTCCTTATTCGGCTATTCTAGCTGACTGTTTTGAGATTGCACAGCGCATGGGGAACATCACTTTTTTACATTGCCCCAGAGAGGTAAACAAAGTGGCGCATAATTTAGCTAGATTAGCTTATGATTATGATTATGTAATAGGTTGGGATGGTGATCCACCTCCCTCGGTTTTAGGAGATGCTTTGAACGATGTAACTTTTGGATGATTTTGGGGCTACAAGTTTCAGACGCACTCTTTTTCCTTACCAGGGTACCTAAGGGGACTGGAAGGTTTTAATGAGACGGCTTGCATGCGTAATATATTGTGGTTTAAAATAACAGGGACGGAGAGACGTCGTCCCAGAAACGTCGCCCTCCATGTACCCGAACCTGGTGTACACGCACGCATCTCCACTAGCATATTCGGCTATTTTCAGAATATTTTTTATTCAAATTTACACAAGTTTCTAGGAGACGTTCCTAGGCCGAAATTTGCGTTGTTTTTATCCGGCGTTCTCAGGCCGATCCCAGGGTCCCCGTCTTCGTCTCCGGTGGGCGGGCGGTGGCGCTGGGGCTCGGCATAGGGAAGCACATGCCCGAGAGTGGATCTCGTCCGCGTGGCGTCCTGATCAGGGTGGCCTTGGCTCTGCAAGGGGAGGTCGTTAGGAACCCCAGAGGACGGCAAGCCGTGGGCGAGGTCGATGGCGACCAGGGCCCGCGGGCGTGGTGGTGGTGCACGCTCGTGCGCACGAAGCTCGATGCCCTCGGTGTCCCATACGCCTGGCCCGCCGCGCGCACCGGCGTCGTCCTAGGAACACCGCCGGGAAATATCCATTTTGGGGTAAAAAAAACTTTATACATCTGGATCAATTTAGTACACCCGGAGCAAAATTTAGGCCTGAGAATGCCTCGACCAGTGGAGTGTTGGGGGAAGAAGGCACAACTCCCGCTGCTTGCGGTGAACCCCAAGGATAGTTTCAATTCAATAGATATGCAGCGAAAATAAAATAATAAGCACATGCACATGTGACACAAGGATTTACGTGAAAAATCCTTCTCAAGGTGAGAAGGAAAAAAACCACGGGTGTAGACCAACCGGTCCACCGAGATTCACTATGAGCAACCTGGTACAGAGTCTTCTTTAGAACATCTAGAGATATACAACACACTCAGCACGTTGCCAACCGGCAACAACAACAACAACCACTTGAGAGAAACATTACGGCAAACCAGAGTATCTCAGATTCTGTCCCCTTTGGTAATCAGCAAACTGCTCTTAAACCGCAGATCGAATCAACACCAAACTCGGTAGACAAGCTGACATACGAGTACCCAACATACCCGCCAAATTTCAGGCAAATCGGTCACCGTTTGCGTGCCCAAACTGTTCATCTACCAAAACTGCTCTGTGCTGAAACTGCAACAATTCGAACTGACTAAGCCGCTTCTAAATCTGAAGCTACACTAACCAAAATTTCAAACCAGCTAACCAGATTGAATTACTCAAAGTAAGGAACAAGCTCACCAAGTTTGGAGCCAATCCAAACATATTTGAGCCTCCAAACACCAGCTTGAACACAGACCGGTCAAATCTTAGAAATCTGGACAAAAATCACCTCTCCTTCTTCCTCTCTTCTCACTAGGTTGTGATGTTCTTGTGTGTTCTCTCACCCTCTCTCTTGCTCAGCTCACACACACTCTCACAGCGTGTCTCACACACAGCCACCAAGGGTGGCTACGGTTTTATTTTCTACTCCTCTCCCAAGGAGCACCTCAGCCGTTGGATACGAACGTCGATCAACGGTTGAAACGTGTTGGACTTTCACGGGCTGATCTTGGGCTGCCAACACACCTCCATGTGGAGGGTCATGGCTCAACAAACTCCCCCTTCCAAAATCATGAGGGTCTCACTGCCAACCGGCAGTCATGCCGGCGAGCCGACGACATACCTCGAGGTTTCCTTTTGTCACCACCTTGGTCAAGATATCAGCCCCATTGTGATATGTGTGCACCTTCTCAATTTGCATTTGCTTGGAATTCAACACATCTCGAATCCAGTGATAGCGAACATCAATATGCTTCGACCTTGAATGAAAACTTGCATTCTTACTCAGGTGAATGGCACTTTGGTTGTCACAGAACATCACATACTTGTCTTGCTCAAAACCAAGCTCACAAGCCATTCGTTTCAGCCATAATATCTCCTTGCTCGCCTCAGTTACTGCGATGAACCCGGCCTCAGTTGTGTTTAGCGCCACACACTTTTGCAACCTGCTTTGCCATGCCACTGCTCCCCTGAATGGCATTAACACTCAGTTGTGTTTAATAGAGCACCGAAGCAAAGCATTAACACTCCGTGAACACATGTGATCCTTACACCACAGCTATCCCCTCCCGTTGTCCCAATTATTGTCACTTTGGGGCCTTTGGATCCGGATAATGATATGTGTACACAACTTGCAGATAAGATCATAAACAATACTATCATAATGATTCAATAGTAAGTTCAGATATGAGATCATGGCACTCGGGCCCTAGTGACAAGCATTAAGCACAACAAGTTGCAACAAAGTCAAATAGCACTAATAGAGATACTAGGCACTATGCCCTAATAGATCTTATTCGATTACATGATAGAACTCATCCAATCCCTACCATCCCCAAGCCTACAGCGGGGGATTACTCACTCATGGATGAGGGAAACATCGGTGGTTGATGGAGATGCGTTGGTGATGACGATGGCGATGATCCTCTCCAACTTCCTCGTCCCGGCAGGGTGCCAGAACGGAGTTTCTGGATCCGAATCTTGGTTTCTAGTGGCGGCGGCGGAGCGGAACTCTTTCTGGAAAACTATCGACCCCCCTCCCCTGAGTTTTTAGGTCACAAGGAAACTTATAGGCGCGGAGGGAGTGCGAGGAGCTGCCTGGGGTGGCCAAACCCCTCCAGGCGCGGGTTTAGGTGGGCTCGCGCCTGGGGTGGGTCTGGGCCTCCCAGGCCTCCTCTCTGTCTCCCCTTCTGGCTCCGTGGATCTTCTGGTGAAAAATAGTTTTTGGCATATTTTCCGGGATTTTTCCTGATAGTTGATTTTCTGCACAAAAACAATGCACCAAGGTAATTCTGCTGAAAACAGCGTCACTCCGTGTTAGTTGTATCCAAATCACACAAGTTTAAAGAAAAAACAATGGCAAAGTGTTCGAGAAAGTAGATAAGTTTTGGACGTATCAACTCCCCCCAAGCTTAGCTTATTGCGTGTCCTCAAGCAATTCAGTTGAAAACTGAGTGCGATAAAAGAACTTTCACGAACACTTTGCTTCATATGATGTATATATTCTAAGCACATGAGTAGATACTTAGACAATTCATAATAAGAAGTATGCAACTAAGTCTACTCAATAATCATTGCAAACTATGAAGAGAAACAAACTCAATAATAATAAGTAGCATGAAACATAAACATAAGCAACATTGCAATGCTCATAATAAGTTATGATAGAGTGGTATCTTGCTTGCCTTTGTTTGAAGAGCACAATATGAATGCTGAGGCACCTCTGAAGTTCACATGAAGACTAGAGATAAAGATATCAGAGATACAAGCATCAAAGTCATGACATAATTAACCAAGTTTTGGAACAAACACAAGAATGACAACTATGCTCTCAAGAAGGTGCTCATAGAATAAGTGGTGACTCAACAAAATTGTGAAAACAGTTTCGTGAAGGTTTTGAAAGGCTTCCCAATGCTGAAAGGAAGGTACTCATTAGCTTTGAGCTCTCATTGCCCCTATCATAGGCATCTTCATGTGGTTAAGGTGAAAGTGAGGTCCACTCTGAATCATATGCTTAACAGACCATAGGCTGAAAATCCCAAGTCCCTTGAGTACGAGGGTCGCTCCGCATGTTACTCAACTTTGGTCACCTAAAAGTTCTTGTCATTGTAAATACATGCATATCATCGAGAACCGCCAATGGGGTACCCCTTGCATATGGTACATGATCTTTCCGATAACCAAAATGACAAGGCAAGCAGACAATAAGCATCTCAGCAATCTTTTTTATTTATCATATACATAGATTTTTATTGAGGATGCTTCATAGATGCTCAATATGGTGATGCTGCAAGTTTCCACCATGATTAGGCATGGCTTAGGCTAGCAGCCCAAGCGTTTCTCTAACACAATGTATAAACTCCATGAACTCACAACCTCCCCTTTTATTTCACATCGTCGACATCTGTAAACAAAAGAGCAAAGTATCAACTGGATAAGATATCCAACATGTGTTGAAACCGTTCCCCGTGACAGAACGGTTCCGCTGACTCCCAGTATATAATAATCAAGCTTATAACTTTCATGGACTAGTCACAATGGTTCAAGATTATTAAGCGCAAGGAATAAAGTGTACCATCAAGTTCGTGAGAGCGTTACTAACTAACTTTCTCAAAACAGACAAACATTTTATTTTGGAAGAAAACACGTCATATGGAATATGCACTGAAATAGCAAATGATGCTAATAGGTAGGTATGGTGGACACAACTAGCAATATTGGTTTTGAGGAGTTGGAAGCACATGTGGAGGCGTGGAGCACACACTCAGTGCAAGTGAAGGCTAGCAATAGAGAGGGAGCGACAAACGAGAGAGCAATAACTGTCATAATCATGTTTGCAACAAAACATGACTAATTATGGCATGAAAGTGATACAAGAACTTTGAGGCAAAATAAAACATCGAGGCTTAGTGACTATTGATTAGTCATATGCATGCGTGAGCATGTGCCAAGTCGAATCACATGAACAGTCAGAGGAGGATACCACAATGTCATACCAAAGTATGAATAAAACAATGCAAGCAAACATTCATATGACATGCTACAAATTATTATCAAGCTGGAGCTAATCATAGACTAGCAAGAACTACTAAGCATCCATAATAACATACACCTTACACAAACAGGCTAAGCATGCTCACAGTAATGAGTATATGTACAAAAATGGAAAAAATAGAGTTTGTTACCAGCCTCTTACCACACCTCGAGTTGTCTTAATCTTCATTATTGCCCTTTACTTGTGTGACTTGAATAATTAACATGAAAGCAAAATCCACTGTGGACGGCTGAACCCTGCAAAGAACTCACAAAACCAAAGAAGAACAACAAATATTTTTGGTGTTTTCGAATTTTTAGAAACAAGCAAACAAAGAAAAACCAAACAAAAACAAAGCAAACCAAACAAAGCAAAATATTTTTGGATTTTTCTTTTAATGCAAATCAAAGAAAAAAACAAAGAAACAAACCAAGAGAAACAACGAAAATATTTGTGGTATTTTTGTGTTTTTGAGAAAGAAGCAACAAGAACCAAAAACAAAGCGAAACAATGGATATACAAAGAACCGACCGAACATGATATATATATATGAGTGTGGCGTCGATATACCTCCCCCGAAGCTTAGGATTTTGGCCTAAGTGGGGATCAATAGTGCGGATAGTACCCCCATGCTGGTGGGTCATCATAGGAATGATCATAGTCAGGCACCTGCGATGAAGAAGAATACACACCCCAATCAAATGAGGGTTGTTGGTATGAAGACTCTCCCAAGTTGGAGGGCTGAACCGAATTGTCTTCAGCATCCTCTTCAACATTCTCCTCTTGCTGGGAGAGTTCCCCCACATATGTGTCGACCTCCTCCTCCGCAAGCGACCATCCTTGCATGTTATCAATGTTAAACAAAACAGGTGCACGCAAATAAACTATTTTCTCAGTCCTACCCTTTCTCCGACCTTGCTGGGCAAAAGATATTTCATAAAAAGCCATGGTTAGCTTAACATATTGGATTGGTTCACCTTTAACAAAGTGCTCCAACCCTGCATTTGTAACCAAAGTTTGGAAATCTTGGAGGATCCCGCAACTCTCATAAATTCATGGCATGGATATATGGAAGGAAAAACTGCCTCCTCACGATGAACCTTCATTGGCTCATGCACCATCAAGTCATATTGATTCAGTGGATAAGCACTCATCTTCTTTGCTGAAATTTTTAGACAACCATCAAACAAAGTGATTTCTAAGTTGATAAATGATGAGCAACTACTATATGAACTTGCTAGAGGACTACAGATGCATCAAAGCAAAGTTTCTAAGCATAGAACAAGCATGCAAGATCAAACAACCTGTCACCTATAGTAGAAAAATACTCAAGATACAATCTACCAATCACAAATCTAACTGGACAAGTGGAGGAGGCACATACCAAGGAGCAAACCCTCCAAAAATCAGCACTTGAGATGGGCTGAACAAGGAGATCGAAAATCGCGAGCAAGAACAGCAAGAACTCGAGCTTGAGAAAGTTTTTTGCTCTTTTTCGGGAGAGAGAAAGAAGGTGGCTTTGAGGAGGCGGCCTCGAGGGGCCTAGGTGGGCCAGACCCCCCTAGGCGCCACCAATGGTAGGCCTGCGCCTACCACAGGTGTGGTGGCCTGGGGTGGCCCCCTGGGTCACCTCTGGTGCCTCTCTGTCCCTTTTTTCAAGGAAAAAATTATTTTGAATTTTCTGGGATTTTTCGGGAAACTTTATTTTTGGCCAATTTTAAGGGTATGAAAATTGGTTTTCTCGCAGAAACAGTTTTTTCAGAAGAAGCAAAAGTAAACCAAAATATTCCTTTGTGTAAAATATTCCTTTGTGTACCTAGTGTTCTTAGTGTGCTTATCGGGTTCTTCCTCACCTTCCTCCTTATCAGGAGACTCGTTATTATTACCACTCTCAGTTTCAGCATCAGAGACAGATATACTATTAGGATCTACAACAGGTTCAAGTGGTTCCTCAACTATCTTATGTTTCTTTTTCTTCCTCTTACGATGACTACCACTATCTTCACCTTGTTGGGGATCCTGCTCTATTCTTTTAGGCTGTCCTTCAGGATATAAAGGATCTTGAGTAGCTACACCACTCCTAGTTCTAATTCCATAAGCATGTTTATTTCCTGAAGCATTAACTAGCATATCCTTTTGTACCTTAGCAAGTTGATCAAGTTGAGTTTGAACCATTTGAAAGTGTTTAAAAAGAATTTTAATATCATTAGAAGTTCTTTCCACAATATCTTTCAACTCATGGATAGCTCTAGAATTTTCCAATAAATGATTATGAACTTGTTTATTAAAATTACCTTGTTTAACAATAAATGTAGATAGCTCATGAACGCATTGATCAGGAGGCTTACCATAAGGAATATCACCTTCATTAAATTGGAGAGAGTGTACCTCAATAGTAGATGAGTGGGGAATTGGCTTACATAATTCTTCTACAGGAGGTAGATTCTTCACATCTTCAGCTCTAATACCTTTCTCCTTTAGACACTTCTTAGCTTCTTTCATTACTTCGTCATTTAATGCAATAACTCCCCTCTTCTTTGTTGTTGGTGTTGGAACTAGTTCAGGAGTAATAGGCTCAGGTATATTCAGCTCAGTTGAAGTCCAATCATCATAATTCTTGCTTATCTTGGTCATTAATTCTTCAGCATCTGTAGGAGTCCTTTTCCTGAAAACACAATCAGCAAAGCTATCTAGGTAGGTACTAGAATCATCAGTTAGTCCATTATAATAAATATCAAGAAGCTCATTATTAGGCAATGGACATCCAGGACCTTGTCCATGACTCAGGAAATTTCTCTTCTTCTCCCTGTTTAAAATCAAAAAGTCTCTGCAAAGCAACATGTCTAGCACTGGGAGGAAAATATTTATGAAAGAAAGAAGCAATCAGGGCTATCAATGGAACCAGTAGGTAATCTATTAAACTAATCCCTAACTTCTCCTTTTAGTGAAAAAGGGAAGATCTTAGCAACAAAGTACTTTCACATCATAAAATCATCAGATAACAAAGCACTCATAGTAGAAATCTCATTCATATGAGCCACAACACTCTCATTTTCAGTCCCACAAAAATTTCTTTTTCAACAATATCTAAATAATATAAATCAAGAGAGAAATCATAATCTTCATCTTTAATATCTATGGGAGAAGTGGCAAACTTAGGATCAGAGGACAACTTAGGCATAATAGTACGTCTAGCAAGGAGACTCTTCATAGCACTAATACCATGTGTGTTTCAGAACTCTTCAACAAATTCATCAGTGAACTCAATGTAACCATCATTAATATCATAGCTCTCACTAGACTCTGGTGAGCTAACAGGTGTAACAGTGTCTTCACTAGGAGTTTTGGTATTTCCTAGACTAGCCATAGTAGCATCTAGAAAAGGACCTAGTGAACCACTTTTTTCACTCGCATCAAGCATAGTAGAAGTAACATCATGAGTATCAAAAGCAGTTTCAGATTCATAAGTAGTAGCAGTGTGTGTAGCATGAGTATGTGGTGGTGGTGTGACAAACTTACTTATAACATACGGTTAATCAAGAGCAGCAGAGGTGTTTAGGATTGTACCTCTTCTTGTAGTTGATGGTAAAATAGGGAACTTTCTGAAGGGAATATGCCCTGAGAGGCAATAATAAAGTGTTTATTATGTGTATTCAAAGTATATGATAGATGTTTATTTTACATGCTATAATTGTATTAATACGGAAAAATTAATACATGTGTGTTTAATAAACAAACAGAAAGTTCCTAGTTATGCCTCTCTCATAAACTAGCTCGTTGATTAACAAGATGATCAAGGTTTCCTGATCATGGACATTGGATGTTGTTAATAACGGGATCACAACATTAGTGTAATGGTGTGATGAACATTCATCTGAAGTATAGCATTACGATCAAAGTCATTGAGTTTATATTGCTATAACAACTTACGAAGTGATCCTAATCCTTAGACCATGAGATCATGTCAATCACTAACACCGGAAGAGTTTCTTGATAACATCAAACGTCACACTGTAACAGGGTGATTATAAAGATGGATCCAGAACTAATAACGTGTTATGTTGAGGCTCATGGATCGAGAGTGTAGTTTGTTCATCCCGATGACGGATAGATATACTCTGGGCCCTCTCGGTGATATCACATTGATTAGCTTGCAAGCAAGTGATTTGATCACTAGAATGTTATATCACGGGAACGAGAAAAGAGTGCATGTCGGTAACGAGATCAAACTAGGTATGGAGATACCGATGATCGAATCTCGGACATGTAATATATCATGAAACAAAGGGATTAAGATACTAGCATAAAAGGTTCCGACGATCACAAGAAAGTCATCGTTGAATGTGTGGGAGTCAGTATGGGTCTCCAGATCCCGCTTCTGATTATTGATCCGAGAGGGGTCTCGATCATGTCCGCATTATTCACAAACCGTAGGGTGACACACTTAAGAGACACCGACATCCAATTGGAGCAAAAGTTTCATGCCGAAAGAATGAACAAGCGCAGGAATTTATTTCACTAGATACCGAAACAGGTTTTCGGGTGAAATTGCATAAAGTGGTTATGCATGTGAAATGGAATTCTAGCAAGGGGTTATTTGTGAATGTTTGTCATTAAAGTAATTGACAAAATTCTGAATAAAATAAAAGAGTTTTATTTAATGAGAGTTTGCATTAAATTTGGTGGAAATTTAATGGGAATTTGAGTGGACTTTTGAGTGGAGAGAATTTAAAGGACATTTTGTGAGTGGAGTGTCCACCCACATGAATGAAGGAGGGGAGGGGGCATCCCCCATGGCTGGCGGCCACCCCCTTGGGTACCCCCTCCTCCTATAAAAGGAGCCCCCTCCTCACTTGTCTCTTACACCTCCTCGTGAAGGATCTCTCTCCCCCTCTAAAATTTATACCCCATGGTCTCGGACTAGCGAGATACATGTTCCCGATGGCTATTCGGCAAGAAAGAGTTGTGCTTCCGCTACATCGCTGGAGCGAGGAGGCGGAGGTTGCTCGGTGCCTCGAACGTGTGTGCGAGCACGGATGAGCTGCTGTTTTGCGGCACTAGGACTTCCTCTCGATCTTGAGATCGGCAAGAGATCGTCTACATCAACCACGAGTTGAACTCGTTAAGCTTTGTCGGTCTTCAAGGGTATGTTCTCTACGGATATACATCCGCCCGTTGTTTGTATCTAGTATATAGATCTTGGTATATAGTTCCCATCGTAGGAATTTTTTTGTTTTCGATGCTGCGAACCCTACAGTGTTATCAGAGCCGGATCTATGCATAGATACTTTACACGGGTAGTACCCATATGAGTATGTGGGCGATGATTATAATGTTGTTGCTCCTTTGTTGTAATTTTGGATATTGGTGGCATAGTGGGATGAAGCGGCCCGGACAAACTTTACATGTCCTCGCACATGAGACCTGTTCCTTGGGAATATCGATTCCCATTGACTTAGGCATCCATCGTGTTCTGCAGTCTCTGCCACCTAGCTATAAGAGCTTCGTGATGAACTATAATATGCAAGGCATGAAGAAGTCTCTCCCCGAGCTTCTGTCAATGCTTAAAACTGCAGAAGTGGAGATCAAAAAGGAACATCAAGTGTTGATGATCAATAGGAACACTGGTTTCAAGAAAGACAAGAAGGGAAAACGGAAGGGAAGTAAGGGCGGCAAGCCTGTTGCCGTGCCTGAAAAGAAACCCCGAGTTGGACCTAAGTCTGATACCGAGTGCTACTATTGTAAGGGGACTGGCCACTGGAAGCGCAACTGCCCCAAGTATCTGGCAGACAAGAAGGCCGGCAAGGCAAACAAAGGTATATATGATATACATGTTATTGATGTGTACTTGACTAGTGCTCGCAGTAGCACCTGGGTATTTGATACCGGTTCAGTTGCTAATATTTGTAACTCGAATTAGGGGCTGCGGAACAAGCGACCGCTAGCAAGGGGTGAGGTCAAGATGCGTGTCGGCAATGGATCAAGCGTTGATGTGATCGTCGTTGGAATGCTGCCTCTCCACTTGCCGTCGGGATTAGTTATAAACTTGAATAATTGTTATCTGGTGCCTGCACTGAGCATGAACATTGTATCTGGATCGTGTTTGATGCGAAGTGGTTATTCATTTAAATCCGAGAACAATGGTTGTTCCATTTATATGAATGAAATCTTTTATGGTCATGCACCGATGATGAATGGTTTATTTCTATTAGATCTCGATGATAATGTTACACATATTCATAATGTTGATGCTAAAAGGATTAAACTTAATGATGATATATCCGCATATATGTGGCACTGCCGTCTAGGTCATATTGGCGTTAAACGCATGAAGAAGCTCCATTCGGATGGACTTTTGGAATCACTTGATTTTGAATCATTTGATACATGTGAGCCATGCCTTATGGGCAAGATGACTAGAACGCCGTTTTCCGGTTCAATGGAACGGGCGACAGATTTATTGGAAATCATACATTCTGATGTATGTGGTCCAATGAGTGTGTCGGCGCGAGGTGGATATCGTTATTTTGTTGCTTTCACGGATGATTTGAGTAGATACGGTTATATCTACTTGATGAAACACAAGTCTGAAACCTTTGGAAAGTTCAAGGAATTTCAGAATGAAGTGGAAAATCATCGTAATAGAAAGATCAAATTTCTACGGTCCGACCATGGAGGTGAGTATCTAAGTTACGAGTTTAGCACTCACATGAAAGAGTGTGGAATTGTTTCACAACTCACGCCTGCCGGAACACCATAGCGAAATGGTGTGTCGGAACGTCGTAATCATACTTTATTAGATATGGTTCGATCTATGATGTCTCTGACGGACTTGCCGTTGTCATTTTGGGGTTATGCACTAGAAACTGCTGCATTCACTTTAAATCGGGCACCATCTAAATCCGTTGAAAAGACACCGTATGAACTGTGGTTTGGAAACAAACCTAAGCTGTCATTTCTTAAAGTTTGGGGATGCGATGTTTATGTGAAGAAACTTCAACCGGATAAACTCGAACCCAAAGCGGAAAAATGCGTCTTCATAGGATACCCTAAGGAAACTATTGGGTATTCCTTCTATCACAGATCCGAGGGCAAGGTTTTTGTTGCCAAGAATGGATCCTTTCTAGAGAAAGAGTTTCTCGCGAAAGGTGTGAGTAGTCGGAAGGTAGAACTCGAAGAGGTTGTGGAACCTTCTCTTCAAAGTATGGCGAGTAGCGCAGCGCCGGAAGTTGTTCCGGAGTTGGCTCCACCTGTTGAAGAGGGAACTAATGATAATGATCATGAAACTCCAAAAGAGAGTACTACCGAACCTCGCAGGTCAAGCAGGACGCGTGCAGCTCCCGAGCCGTACGGAAATCCTGTCATGAATTTCATGGTTGATGAAAATGATGA
This sequence comes from Avena sativa, assembly GCA_916181665.1. Lineage (NCBI taxonomy): Eukaryota > Viridiplantae > Streptophyta > Magnoliopsida > Poales > Poaceae > Avena > Avena sativa. The sequence goes on from OV702280.1 coordinate 374,616,847, forward strand.
CCCTGCGACGTATGAAGAAGCGATGATGAGCCCGGATTCCAACAAATGGTTAGAAGCCATGAAATCCGAGATGGAATCCATGTATGAAAATCAAGTTTGGAACTTGGTGGACTTACCTCACGACCGAAAGGCCGTGGAGAACAAATGGATTTTCAAAAGGAAAACTGATGCTGATGGTAATGTGACCGTCTATAAAGCTCGACTTGTCGCAAAGGGGTTTCGACAAATTCAAGGAGTTGACTACGATGAGACATTCTCTCCCGTAGCGATGCTAAAGTCAGTTAGGATTATGTTAGCAATTGCTACATATTTTGATTATGAGATATGGCAGATGGATGTCAAAACTGCATTTCTCAATGGTAATATTGAAGAAGAGTTGTATATGATACAACCAAAGGGTTTTGTCGATCCTAAGGATGCTAACAAGGTGTGCAAGCTTCAGCGATCCATCTATGGATTTCAGCAAGCATCACGAAGTTGGAATCTCCGCTTTGATGAGGTGATCAAACAGTTTGGATTTGTCCAAACTTATGGAGAAGCTTGTATTTACAAGAAAGTGAGTGGGAGCAATGTGGCATTTCTGATATTATATGTGGATGACATATTATTGATCGGAAATGATATAGATCTTTTAAATAGTGTTAAAAGTTATCTAAACAGCAAATTTTCAATGAAGGACCTAGGTGAAGCGTCATACATATTAGGCATAAAGATCTATAGAGATAGATCTAGGCGCCTAATAGGGCTATCGCAAAGTACATACCTTGATAAGATTTTAAATAAGTTTAAAATGGACGGAAGTAAGAAGGGGTTCTTACCTATGTTGCAAGGCAAGACATTGAGTAATACTCAAAGTCCGGCTTCGGCGGAAGAAAGAGAGATAATGGACAAAGTCCCCTATGCTTCAGCCATAGGCTCTATAATGTACGCCATGCTATGTACAAGACCAGATGTGGCACATGCTATTAGTTTGACTAGTAGGTACCAATCGGATCCAGGTTCGGAACACTGGATAGCGGTCAAGAATATCCTTAGGTACTTACGAAGAACTAAGGATATGTTTCTTGTATACGGAGGTGAAGAAGAGCTCGTTGCTAAGTATTATGTTGATGCTAGCTTTGACACCGATTCGGATGACTCTAAGTCTCAATCCGGATACGTATTTCTCATGAATGGCGGAGGGGTTAGTTGGAGGAGCTCCAAACAACCTGTGGTAGCGGGATCAACAACGTAGGCCGAATATGTTGCTGCTTCAGAAGCGGCTCAGGAAGCAGTTTGGATGAAGGAGTTCATATCCGAACTAGGAGTGGTTGCAAACGCTGGACCCAATGGTGATCTATTGTGACAACAATGGTGCCATTGCCAATGCCAAAGAACCAAGGTCTCACAAGCATTCCAAGCATATTAAGCGCCGGTTTCACTCCATCCGCGAGCATGTCAAGGATGGAGATATAAAGATTTGTAAAGTACATACGGATCTCAATGTAGCAGATCCGTTGACTAAAACTCTCCCTAGAGCAAAACATGATCAACACCAGAACTCAATGGGTGTTAGATTTATCACTATGTAACTAGATTATTGTCTCTAGTGCAAGTGGGAGACTGAAGGGAATATGCCCTGAGAGGCAATAATAAAGTGTTTATTATGTGTATTCCAAGTATATGATAGATGTTTATTTTACATGCTATAATTGTATTAATATGGAAATATTAATACATGTGTGTTTAATAAACAAACAGAAAGTTCCTAGTTATGCCTCTCTCATAAACTAGATCGTTGATTAACAAGATGATCAAGGTTTCCTAATCATGGACATTAGATGTTGTTAATAACGGGATCACAACATTAGTGTAATGGTGTGATGAACATTCATCCGAAGTATAGCATTACGATCAAATTCATTGAGTTTATATTGCTATAACAACTTACGAAGTGATCCTAATCCTTAGACCATGAGATCATGTCAATCACTAACACCGGAAGAGTTTCTTGATAACATCAAACGTCACACTGTAACAGGGTGATTATAAAGATGGATCCAGAACTAATAACGTGTTATGTTGAGGCTCATGGATCGAGAGTGTAGTTTGTTCATCCCGATGACGGATAGATATACTCTGGGCCCTCTCGGTGATATCACATTGATTAGCTTGCAAGCAAGTGATTTGATCACTAGAATGTTATATCACGGGAACGAGAAAAGAGTGCATGTCGGTAACGAGATCAAACTAGGTATGGAGATACCGATGATCGAATCTCGGACATGTAATATATCATGAAACAAAGGGATTAAGATACTAGCATAAAAGGTTCCGACGATCACAAGAAAGTCATCGTTGAATGTGTGGGAGTCAGTATGGGTCTCCAGATCCCGCTTCTGATTATTGATCCGAGAGGGGTCTCGATCATGTCCGCATTATTCACAAACCGTAGGGTGACACACTTAAGAGACACCGACATCCAATTGGAGCAAAAGTTTCATGCCGAAAGAATGAACAAGCGCAGGAATTTATTTCACTAGATACCGAAACAGGTTTTCGGGTGAAATTGCATAAAGTGGTTATGCATGTGAAATGGAATTCTAGCAAGGGGTTATTTGTGAATGTTTGTCATTAAAGTAATTGACAAAATTCTGAATAAAATAAAAGAGTTTTATTTAATGAGAGTTTGCATTAAATTTGGTGGAAATTTAATGGGAATTTGAGTGGACTTTTGAGTGGAGGGAATTTAAAGGACATTTTGTGAGTGGAGTGTCCACCCACATGAATGAAGGAGGGGAGGGGGCAACCCCCATGGTCGGCGGCCACCCCCTTGGGTGCCCCCCTCCTCCTATAAAAGGAGCCCCCCTCCTCACTTGTCTCTTACACCTCCTCGTGAAGGATCTCTCTCCCCCTCTAGAATTTATCCCCCATGGTCTCGGACTAGCGAGATACATGTTCCCGGTGGCTATTCGGCAAGAAAGAGTTGTGCTTCCGCTGCATCGCTGGAGCGAGGAGGCGGAGGTTGCTCGGTGCCTTGAACGTGTGTGCGAGCACGGATGCGCTGCTGATTTGCGGCGCTAGGACTTCCTCTCGATCTTGAGATCGGCAAGAGATCGTCTACATCAACCACGAGTTGAACTCGTTAAGCTTTGTCGGTCTTCAAGGGTATGTTCTCTACGGATATACATCCGCCCGTTGTTTGTATCTAGTAGATAGATCTTGGTACATAGTTCCCATCATAGGAAAATTTTTGTTTTCTATGCTGCGAACCCTACACTTTCCATCACGAGACTTCCCCATGATGAAAGGAGTAGCAGTGAACAATAATAGATCCAAGTGAACTTACAAATAAAGCTATGCTCCCCGGCAACGGTGCCAGAAAATAGTCTTGATAACCCACAAGTGTAGGGGATCGAAACAGTATTCGCGGGTAGTATTACCCAAATTATTGATTCGACACAAGGGGAGCCAAAGAATACTTGCAAGCCTTAACAACTGAGTTGTCAGTTCAGTTGCACCTGGAAATAGTTCTTGCTCACAGAAGTTTATCAGTAGCAACAGTTTGTAGCAGCAACAGCAGCAGTAACAGCAACAGTGAAATAGTAGCAATACTAATAGTAACTGTAACAGTAGGATTCAAGTGCGGTAGGCATAGAGATGAATGGACGGGCGTTGCATGGACGAGTCTAAACATGTAACTTCAAGATCTAGGGCATTGCAGATAAATAATAACAAGCATCCAAGTACTAAACAATCCTAGGCATGTGCTCCAAATATAGTCATACGTGCTCGCAATGAGAACTTGCACAACATCTTCTGTCCAGCCAGCTCGTGGCAACGGGGCCTCTAGGGAACTATTGGCAATTAAGGTGCTCCTTTTAATAGAGCACCAGAGCAAAGCATTAACACTCCGTGAACACATGTGATCCTCACACCACAGCCATCCCCACCGGTTGTCCCAATTATTGTCACTTTGGGGTCTTTGGATCCGGATAATGATATGTGTACACAACTTGCAGATAAGATCACAAACAATACTATCATAATTATTCAATAATAAGTTCAGATCTGAGATCATGGCACTCGGGCCCTAGTGACAAGCATTAAGCACAACAAGTTGCAACAAAGTCAAATAGCACTAATAGAGATACTAGGCACTATGTCCTAACAGATCTTATTCGATTACATGATAGAACTCATCCAATCCCAACCATCCCCAAGCCTATAGCGGGGGATTACTCACTCATGGATGAGGGAAACATCGTTGGTTGATGGAGATGGGTTGCTGATGATGATGGCGATGATCCTCTCCAAATTCCCCGTCCCGGCAGGGTTCCAGAATGGAGTTTATGGATCCGAATCTTGGTTTTTGGTGGCGGCGGCGGAGCAGAACTCTTTCTAGAAAACTATCGACCCCTCCCCTGAGTTTTTAGGTTAGAAGACAACTTATAGGCGCGGAGGGAGGCCGAGGAGCTGTCTGGGGTGGTGTGGCATCCCGCAAAACCACTACTAGAAAATCGCGTTGTTTTTGTGCGTTGCATCGTCATGATCGCATGCTCAGGTCATCATGCCACCTTGCGTTTGAGCATCGTCATCATCTTGCATTTGTTCGCAAAAAAACTATTTTCGGAAAAACCTAATTTTGTTTTCTAAGCGCCCCGTCTGTGTTCAAACGCAAAACCCGGGTCTCCGGAATATTTTGTTTTGTCTAACCACAGATTTCAAACGCCCCGTTTTAATTGAGTAAAATATTTTAATTATTTTTAGGGGGCAGCCAACCGGGCCGATCCGACCTAGTCGGCCACCCCTAGAATAAAACGGTCCACCTAAATCTATTCCCATCCAATCCTAGTCTACCCACCAACCAGTGCCCGCCACCTCACCTTCCCTCCACCTCATCACACCCACCGCCACATCATCAATCCTTGATCCACCCCTCTACCTTTGGGCCCACCTCCCCTGCCCTACCCAGCAGCCCCACACCACTCCACTCCCACCCTGCTGGCCCACCGCCCCAGCCCTGTCTTTTTCCCCCTGGACCCGCTCCCCCTGGCCCACCCGGCCCCGCGCGACCCACCTCCTCCCTCGCGTCCCCTCTCCCTCGCCGCGTCTTCCCCAGGTGTCGAGGCCGCCTCCTCCGCTCGGCGCGCGCCTCCCCTCTGCAAGCTCCTCGCCCGCCTCCTTCTTCCTCTCTCCGGCCGGCCGCCGCCGCCGCCCCTCAACCTCCCGTCGCCGTTCCGCCACCGGCCGCCTCCCGCCGCCGGTGCGCCTCCGCCACCGGCGTCCCCTCCTTCTCTCTTCCTCCTCCGACCGCGCCCCGCTCCCCTCGTCCTTCCTCCCGCCGGCCGCTCTGGCCGCCGAGCCGCCTCCCCGCCTTCCTCTGCGAGGTCCGCCGTAGCGCAGCCTCCCGCCTCGGCCGCGTCGCCGACCGCCCCTCCGTCGGCCCCCTCGACAGCGCCTCCCGCCAGAGCCTCTGCCGCCCGAGCCCGTTGCCCTCCGCTCCAGGCCCGCCTCCCTCGTCTCCAGCCAGGCCCCACCGCCGCGGTGCTGCTCGGTCCGCCTGCGTGCTGGCCGCCGGCGTCGCCTCGCCGAGCCTGCGTCCCCCGCTCCCCCTGGTTCTCCTCTGCGCGTCAGGCCCCGCACGAGCCATGCCTCTGTGCCTGCTCGGTGTGTCTACCATGTACGACTTATGAAGGACTCATGGCGATGGCTGATGTGATGAGGATAAGCATCGGGTTAGTATTGTTGCGGCTCAGGTACGACAAATCGACACCGGCATCGATGACACCCTCGACCACCAGATGCGAAACCAAGTTCTCCCGGAGCTCGAACGCCAACCCGGAACCGAAGTCCACGGAACGCCGAGGTCCCCTCCACGGGACGCCAAGACCCGTTCCCGGAGGCGAAGTCCGAACGTGAAGACCACCAAGCTCTCCTTCCCGGAGGCGTAGAAACAAGATCGTCAACATGGACTCGAAGACCCGGATTCCGAAGCCCGTTCCTGGATCCGATGGCCGGACCCCGAAGACTGATCCCGACGAGACCCGACGCCACACCAAGTCCTTCTTCCCGGAACGCCAAGCTCTTCATCTTGTATCCGACCTTCGAAGACCGACCCCGTCGAACACCAAGACCCTCGGAATCGCCAAGTACTTCGTCTCGGATTCCAAGACGCTGAGACCCGGAACACCAAGATCTCTGCCGTGGAACGACACGACCCGACGACCGCGGACCCGACAAGATCTTCTCGACGACAAGATCGACCGCTTGGAACCAAGATCTCCGGCACGTCACGACAAGTTCTCCTTCCCGGAAGCATTGACACTCGCGCGACAAGATCTACTTCCCAGATCTGAAGACCCTAGATCCCGGAGTCCGAACCTCGTTTCCGTCGAACCCTAAACCCTGAGACCGAACCCCGAACCCCCGGAACCCAAGATCGCCGAACCCTAATGTGTGACCCTAAGCCCCTATTTTTATAATAATATATATTTGTTGCATATTAAATTGTCATATTTGCATGCATATTGTCATGTGGTTTGGGGGCCTTATGCCGATTCACCTTATAATTAAATATGGGGCCAGATGCGGGCAAATCTAGTCTCATATTGGCCTCATTTAAATTTGTGTAGCGAACCGGTAACTTATCTTGCCCTGTTATTACAACATTTAATTGCGGGGGTTTCTAAAAAACTTGAACCGTTTAATTAATTGTCGAGACCCCGGTTCCGCTTAATATGGCCTAATCGCATCGTACCTTGCCATGTCATACATCATACATGCATCATGCCGATCTCCTGCCGTAGTATTAAATATTGCATCCGGTGTTTATTCTAGTGTTTTGCTTCTTCGCGGATAAGGCCGTTGAGTTGATGTGAGCTTCGCCCCGATCTTCGGATGAACCTTCGGCAATGTTTTTCAGGCGAGCATCTCCCCCTTTCTACCTATCTTACTTTTATAGTATTTATTTCCTCCTGTTGACCTATTGCTATCTGTGTTGCGTTGCTCTAGTTTCGTACCCGTGATATCCCTTGCAGCCTTATATTGCCTTGGACACATCCTATTACATGTTGTTTGGTAGATAGTTGGACCTGCGCGTCGTAGTCGCTTGCTCAAGTGCGGCTGCGTGTTGTCCAGTACCACAGTTGTTGGAGTGTTGCCGCATGTTTTAGGTTGGAGATGATCATGGCTTTAATTATCGTTAACTTTAATTATTGTTTAATAACTAAAATTGAAGTAGGTAAGCAGAGGCACAGGTGGGCAATAGATGTTATTTGGTTGTTAACCGTCCACTTGTGTCCCGTAGGACCCCGAGTACTTGATACCTGTTCCTTGAATATTCGCGCTATCCACATACGGGGAATTATGGGACCCCCCTGAGCCAGAGCTTGATTCATTCTTATTTCTTGGGGCCACAAACTAGTTTGAGGTTTTATGTACTATCATGTACTTATGCCATGCTTTACTGCTTTATTACGATTGTGCGATGGATAGCACCTGTACTGTTTAGGTAAGCGGAGTGTTTTCGCGGTATCGACAATCCCAGTTTTGGGTTCCCAGTCGTTTACAGCCATTGTCGCAAACCTTGAGTCCGTCTCGGAGTCATCTAGCTTCGTTGCGGGTCTACTCAATGGGGTGGCCCCCTGAAATATTTCTGAATCCTGTGATTGCTTTGTCGTGAAGGCCTCGTTGGGGTTTGATTTGGTTTTTCCGAGGTTGATCGAGTGTGTGTTGCTATTTGTGCACCCCTGCAGGGTAAAACTTTCTGAAAGCCGTGTCCGCGGTTATGGACGACTTGGAGCACAGTATCTCGATCATAGACAACTATAACTAAAGTAGTGCTATAAATTTGACTTTATAATGACTAGTAATCAGCTTCACTATAATGGAATGAATAAATAAAACTGCCAACAATTGCTTGTTTTGGGTTGTCGTTTGCGACCATTGTATCTGACTAGCAAGTATTGCAACTATAATGGAATGGCTAAATAAAAGTAACAACAACTGCTGGGTTTTGGGTTATCTCATGCTATTTGTATCTGACTAGTAAGTGTTGCAACTACAACGGAATGGTTAACTAAAACGGCCCACTGCTTATTTTATCAGGATGATTACCTCTACCTGACTAGTAATTGCTGCAACGATAACTGAATAAATAAAACTGCCAACTGTGTGAGTTCCTCGGTTGACTTCCTCGTTTGGTCTCGAGGGGGAAATACCAGGATGGGTTTGTTTGGTGGTAGTATCAGGTTGGTTCCGAATAGGTCTTTCTTACCCCTCTCTGATGGCCGACAGTTATAGCGAGTCTCTGTAGGTTGTTTAGTGCATGCTGCCGCTTCAGTCCACCATACCTATGTAGGCGAGGACCGCCGAATTCTAGCCTCGCCGTGTACTGGCCTCAGTACTGACGCTCCTCTTTTTCCTTTGCCCTTTGTCGGCACCCCTTTTGTTTAAGCAGGTTTTGAGATCGACGTCGTTAGACGGGTTACCCTTCCGGCTTGGCCTGGGCAGGGTTATGGACGCCATTGGTTATTCTTCAGGGCTCTTAGCCCCATTTGCATCTTGTCCGTAGCTGGACGCTCTATCGTTTTCAAGGTGATTTGGATCTTTGTATATTATATCTATATTCTTGACTCATTGAGTCGCTGTTGTATATATACCTGTTCTGTGGGTCCCATCGAGGACTGTTGTGTAATGTTATTACTTCGTTTTCCACCCGCACGAAAGTGCCTGGTGGGCACCTTTGAATCGTTTCTATGCGGGTTTGGCGGGTTTCGCTAAAACTTGCATAGGGCCGATTCTGAGGGTGTTACAGGTGGCCAAACCCCCTCCAGGTGCGGGGTCAGGTGGGCTCGCGCATGGGGTGGGTCTAGCCCCCCCAGGCCTCCTCTTGTCTCCCCTTCTGGGTCCGTGGATCTTCTGGTGAAAAATAGTTTTTGGCATATTTTCCGAGATTTTTCCTGATAGTTGATTTTCTACACAAAAATAAGACACCAAGGTAATTCTGCTGAAAACAGCGTCAATCCGTGTTAGTTGTATCCAAATCACACAAGTTTAGAGAAGAAATAATAGCAAAGTGTTCAAGAAAGTAGATACGTTTTGGACGTATCAGACTCCACCTCCTCTTCTCCGGCTTTCTAAACCCTAGATCGCGGGAAACCCTAGATCCACTATAACCTGCTCCGGCTTAGGCGAAGACCTGCAGGATTTTTCCTCTACTTCCGACACCACGCCGTTGTGCTGCCGGAATCGCGAGGGGAGAACTACAACCTCCGCCGCCTGCTGGATCAAGGGAGATGAAGGTCTTCATCAAGTACCGAACGTGTGACCGACTGTGGAAGCACTGCCGAAACACAGCGCCGGAAGGATCGTCTACGCGATCTTGAGATTGACAAGTGTACGACTACATCACCCACGAGAATCTGCTCTCGTTAACTGCTTTAGAATCTTCGAGGGTGAGTACTCTAATCGACTCGTTGCTACAATCTAGTAGATAGATCTTGGCTTGTTTTTGTGCACGCGATATAATTTTTTCGTTTTCCATGCTACGAACCCCTACAGTGGTATCAGAGCCATGTCTATATGTAGATCTGTTGCACGAGTAGAACACAATGGTCATTGTGGGCGTTGATGCTTTTGTTGTCGACTGCTTCTTATGTACTTTGCATCTTGCGGGATGGTGGGATGAAGCTGCCCGGGTTAACCTTACATGACATCGTTCATGAGACTTGCTCCACGCTTGACATGCAACTTGTATTGCATAACTGGCTTTGCGGGTGCCTGTTTCTCCCAACATAGTGAAGATTCAATTTACAACGGGTGATTGAGAATACTAGTATCAACGTTGTGGTTCTTGTTCGTAAGTTAGAACAACACTTATTGAAAGCCCCAAACCACGTAAAACATGCAAAGAAAATTAGAGGCATCTAACTTTGTTTTGCAGGGGTGTGCTGTGATGTGATATGGTCATGATTGTGATTATATATGATGTATGCAATGTTCCTTATTGTAAGTCGGCAACCAGCAGGAGCCTTATGGTTATCTTTTAATTTCGTTAAGACATGCGTGTCTATTATTCAAAGTAGTTATAATAGTTGAAGCTGGTGGACGACAACCATGGAGCGGTGTCATTGACCTTGACGCCTCGCCGGTGATGATGGAGATCATGTTCGTGCTTGAAGATTGAGATCGGAAGCACAAGAAGAAAGGCCAGATCAGATCACACATTATGAATTGCATATAATGTTAATCCTTTTATGCATCTTGTATTACTTAGATCGCGGCGGTAGCATTATAAGATGATCCCTCTCACAAAATATCGAGTTATAAAGTGTTCATCTTTAGTAGGCACCGTTGCCAAAGCTCATTGTTTCGAAGAACCACGTGATGAACGGGTGTGTTAGATTCTGCGAGTGTATACAACGGGAGCAAGCCAGATTTGCTCATGCGGAAACTAAGCTTACATCTTGACGAGCCTAGCATGTACAGACATGGTCTCGGAACACGGAATACCGAAAGGTAAAACATGAGTCATATAGATGATATGATGAACATGATGATTGTTCGCCTTTAAAACTACATCATGTCATGTGATGATCAGACTTGGTGTGGTGGATTTGGTTCATGTAATCACTAAAACAATGTGAGGGATATTGTTTTGAGTGAGAGTTCAATAGCAATATGATTAAAAATTGAACACTATTTATCATAAATTAAATCAAAGTGAATTTGCATAGTTGTTGTAGTTATTGGCATCCGTTTACCACCTTGCGCTTAGTTATAATTGAGATAATAGAACTATAAAATTATGGTTAGTTACTTTACGAACCGGTATCGTATTGTTTTGAAGTGTTAATCTAAAGTTTAAAAGTCCTATTACAAACTTTCACTAAGTTCTGGTTACTCCATGAAGTTTAATAATTGCTATTAAATCAAGAGTAACAATTCCAGTGTTAGTATATAAGTATCATGTTTATCTCCATGATTCTTGATATTCAAAAGATTGTTTTAATATCAAGGTCATCTAGGAACATCATATGTGGAAGATATTGCGATATCTGAAATGATGTTTTGATTACAACATGATAAAGTATAATATGGCAAAGTTTATGTTCTCATATTTGATGGAAATTTTCAAAAAGGTTTTGGAGAGCAACATTATACTCGCAATTCACCGTTATAAGCTAAAGTAGCTTGATCATGAATAGTTCCATGATAAGGATGAATATTTGATGTAGGTAAAATGTTTACTACACTAAATGATTACTAAAGAATGGAATTTAAAAGAACCCCAAATATTTGATGATGGTGATTTACTTCAAAGTGCAAGTCCAAAGAAATTGGTATTTAACTATAAATGCTTTGGACTATATGTCATGTGTATGGCTCCACTATTGATGTTGATAGATTCTATCAAACAGAAAAGGAAATGCTAAAAGAGAATCTTAGAAATATATGGCAGAAAAGAAAAGACTAGAATTGTTCAGCTTAGATATATATAAGATATACATGTTATGGCTATATTCTTTCCTTATTAAACAATGTGGTTCTTAAGTATTGGATACTGAATTTGTTGGTGTGAATCGTCATACGAAACAACATAATTCATGAACTACAATCGCCTAAGTAACTAGCAAAAGAATATGTGATGATGTTCATCGAGAACAAATAAGGTTGTTGTGTTGCTCGTTAACATCAAAGCTTGCCTTCAAGATTTGTTTTATAAGTATTATGTGAACAAAAGGGTTATTCAAATAATTATCGTAATCCATAAAAGATAGATTATTTACAAATCTCGTTGGATAAATCACATGCATAAAACTATTGCTAAAAAATGTTGAAAGACAATTGATAAGAAAGATCACTTAGGAAGTGACATCGCCATTTAAATTATATTGGAAAGAAAACATGAAGAAACTTCACGTGGATGGAATTTTGGAGTCTTTTGATTTTTGATCAAATAACGCTTGTGAAACTTTCCTAGAGATAATTAAAACTCCCATAGGCCAAAGAGAACGGATGACTAGCTTATTGTAACTTGTACATTATGTGTAGTCAAGAGCGATGAACCCACAAGCTTGGAGATGAAGTACCTCCCAATGATCTTCTTGCATATCACTAGGCATCTCAGTGGAGAGCACCGGCTTCCAGTAATCCTTTATATATAACAAGTCCTTCATCTTACTCTTTCATGCTTGATAATTTGGATCATTCAAAGAAATACATGCCAAATTTCTGTCCCCTTCGGTAATCAGCAAACTGCCCTTAAACCACAGATCCAATCAACACCAAACTCGGTAGACAAGCTGACGTACGAGTACCCAACATACATGCCAAATTTCAGGCCAATCGGACACCGTTTCCCTTCCAAACTGTTCGTCTATCAAAACTGCTTTGTGCTAAAACTACAGGAGTCCGAACTGACTAAACCGCTTCCAAATTTGAAGCAACACTGACCCAAATCTCAAACCAGCTAACCAGAAGGAAGTACTCAAGGTAAGAAACAAGCTCACCAAGTTTGGAGTCAATCCAAGCACGTTTGAGCCTCCAAACACCAGCTTGAAGACAGAACGATCAGATCTTAGAAATCTGGACAAAAATCACTTCTCCTTCTTCTTCATCTCTTCTCACTAGGTTGTGATATTCTGGTGTGTTCTCTCACCGTCTCTCTTACTCAGCTCACACACACTCTCACAGCGTGTCTCACACAACCACAAAGGGTGGCTAGAGTTTTTTTTCTACTCCTTTTCGAAGGAGCACCTTATCCGTTGGATACAAACATTGATCAACGATTGAAACGTGTTAAATTTTTACGTGCTAATATTAGCTATGAACACACCTTCATATGAAGGAACATGGCCCAACACGAAGATACTCTAACTTGTGTGCTAATAGCGCTAGCAATCTACTCGTACGATTGGAAATACAACCATGCTTTACATTCACTCGCTCTACTTTTCTCAGCGATAAATCTTGCTGTAGTAAATATTCCCTTCTTCAATAACAAACGGGGAAGAAATTGGTGTCCCTCTGGTGGGAATCCTGGGCATCAGATCTAGTGATCTACTACATCATTAGGCAGATTCGATCAGTTTAAACTAATGCGATCGTGTTAAGGCCAATAATTAGAGCGCCAGCCTTTTCGCCAACATCCGGGACAGGTGCCCCACATTCCCATATGTACGATATTATTTCTATAGTGCATGGTATCATATGGTAATATCATAATAACATTATATTTAATAATTTATAGTATTTTAATATAAATTTTATACAAGATTTACATGTTTTATAATTTCTAGTTTTATGTGCTATGATACGGTATCTACCCATGATACTCTAATCCTTTTTTTTATTAATTGTTGTGACACATTAGATTTTTGCCAACATAGCATGCATAATACTATTAGTTACGATACTTCCACTAGGACTAGCCTTAGGCACGCTAATGATACTTGATCTAGCACTGCGCGCTTCGTATCATGCTTGATTTTTTAGAGAAGAAAAAAGAACTTATCAAATGCAATCTTTGGGGGAAAAAATAAAAAGAACACAATGTGCTCTTTATTTTTGCATTGAGTGGTTCGCAAGGGAAGGTCTTAGACGTGTGGTGCATGCGCGCTAGGCAGCAGCTTGCGAACGGCGTAGCCAGACGCTGGGAGAGAGAGGGGGGGGGGGGGCACATGCGCTAATCATGTCTAAATAGTACTAATTAATTTAGACTAGTAATTTGAATATATTACTAGTCCATGTTACTATCTTTATAGTGGATAGTAATATATGGGTAGTGTCATGCAACATCTAATTAATTTGGTTATAGACTCATATGGTTTTGATATATGTGATGTTATGGTAACTAAGTTACTATCTTCCTCTCTTTCTTTATTAATTATCATGTCATATCACCAATTTGCTTAGTTGGCAATGCATATGCATGTTACTAGCTAAGTTACTCTTAGTATGACTAGCCTAATCAGACCCATGAACTTGTGACACGACAGAGACAGTTACGAGCTATCCCTGCAGATCCACCAGGAATTTTTTATAGCGTAATTAAATCTTTGGAGAGGAGGAGGCGGCTCATAGAGAATATATTTTGTTTAGACTGGTTATAGTGAGAAATAACTTAAAGTAATAACATGTATATGTAAAACAACATAGATATAATATTATACAAAAGCTTAATTATTATGATGTAAACTCATTTTATCTTAAAAGGACGATTCGTGCGACCATCAGAATTCTTTTTATGCCGAAATATTTCTGGCGAAGGAGCGTCAGCTCATGAGATCTGTGATGTTTAGCCGAGACGCTGCCACGTCTCGTTTGCTGTAATAATTTGTTTAGGGCAAGTCCTTTGCTGGGCAAGCTTCGTCTGGAGAGACAGCTTTCTTGAGATCCACTCCCCGGTTTTGTTTATGTGCGCGGCTTAGACCATGCACTATGTCACGCCGGTTCAATGGAAAACCTGTCAGATTTTTGAGTCGGTCTAATTTTCTTGCTATGTAGGTTCGATTTCTATATGGGCCCAAGCTGACACATACACTACCTTTTTTGCATGCAGTCAGAGATGTATCTCTCTCCTCTCTTTCTCTGTATCGTGGGCCAGTCTATCAGATTTTGTACGATGTATCAAACCAAAAACTTGAGTCGCTTTTCCTGTCAGAGCTATTGAATCGGTTCCTTGCTATGTGTGGAATCGAACCATATAGGCCTTTGAACCGCTTTAGACACACATAGTACATGGTCTTAGCAGTAAAGTACTGTATGTGATCATTGGCGCCTGCAACTAGCGATTCATCGACCGAGAACCCTGTAGATTTCATCTCTTTCGGGAGAAGCAGCAATGCACACTTGTCGCCAAGACAGTGGCCGGTGAGTCATTGAGAGACTGCAAATTAAATTGTAGGGCTTCAGACTTCAGGCCAAAGAATAGTGTTAAATTGTAGGGCGCCTCAAAGTCTCTGTTGCTACTGTTGGATGCGCAGCCTTGGCCTTAGACCAAGTACAATAAATTTTTGTGAGCTGACTATAATAATTAAACTAGTATTGTTTTGTTTAGTTGGATGAGAGAGAAGAGCTGAGAGAAGAGAGGTGGACTCTTATGCAATAGCCAGCTCTTGTACGTGCTCCTAGGCATGTTGTGAGTATGTGAGTATGACCATTCACTTATAAAATAGTACTCTTTAAAGACAACTATTGTAGTACTACTTAACTATAAGCTGACTATAAATGATCTTATAGCCAGCAAGCTGGCTGTATTATTAGAATTGCTCTTAAAAATGCTTGTTGAAACATTGTGGGGTAGTTGAGCACGGAGTTGCAGCATGATACCTATATTTGTAATTTCTAAAATTTATATTTTTGAGTTCATAAAAATTATTCTACATGCACATCTCCGCGATATTATTGCAATGTTTTGGTCGAAATTGAGTTGTGTTTTGAGCTACTGAAAAGTAAGTTTCGGCCTATATATGTAGGACTTAAAAAATATTTTCAATAAAAAATTATCCTTTTTGTGTAGCCAGATATACATTATATATTGATCCAAAATTTCTACCTTGCCTTCAAATTTAGATACGTACGTGCGTATTTGTTTGCAGATTTTTTAGTTTCCTAAGAATACGTTTTTCGAAATTTTGAATTTAGTGAGTGTTGATGCTAGACGTGGTTTGATATACATACATGTAAACCTAAATAACTATATATAAATATGTATAAATTCTGGATAAATGCAAGTGATGTTAATTCTCTAGGAGGGTAATAATATTATTGAATTCATTCTCTTTGGAACCTCGGCCGCACATATGTTTGTTAAGGAGTGATGAAGCAATACGAATAAAGCCGCTAGGATTAGCTAACTTTATGGTGACCGATTTTGGCTGACTTTGAGTCACTGACATATAGATCCTGCATATGATGTTTCACCTGTCAGTGACTCAAAGTGAGCTGACTTGGAGTACCATAAAGTCACCCAATCTGTGTCTGCTGGTTTCTTTTTACGCGGGGCCAACAATTTGTGCTAATAAGTCACGGTTCTATACCTCCTAGCCATCGGACACATGTGACGCGACCCCTTCTGGGTTGTTGGCTGCTTAGTGTACTTTTCATCAGCAAAGAAACAAATATTCATCAGCGACTCGACGATGAGCAGCGAGAAGCATGAGAAATAGAAAACTCAAAAGAATCAGACTTGGGAAGTGTCATCACTGATTGATTTTCTATACATCGGGCTATTATTTACTAGGCAAAATCTGGTTATGATTTCTTTACCAACTTGTCATTTCTACTAACTGAGTGCTTCGGTATTCTTCATAAATCATACTAGCCAGCAATTTGAAAATTCACTTTAATCCTGGGAGCATGTCCGCCCTTTATTCAAAAGGGGTTCTTACTATGATTGCGTTGTTCGGATCCGCCTCTCACAAAATGAATCGATCGGCGCAGCTCAAGCTGGCCGTCCATGAGCAACTCCCAACTCCCCGAACATCTGCAGCCTAAACCCTAAACCCTACTGCTAGTACTGCACTAAACTACACACGCGATTGATCCGTGGTGCCTCAACTAGCTAGCCCCGTCAGCCGCCATGGACGTGCATCTTGCTTCTTCGACCAAGACAGCAGGTTCATCCCTCAATCTCGCGCCAAGGACAGCAGCGGCTTTGCGAGCGCAGATCTTGCTCGCTGGCTGAAACACAGCCTTTCCTCTTCACGACGCGTACAGCTTGGACCTCCCGCCGGTTAGCTCGCGACGGGCACCTCCCTCGACTCCCGGTGACCGCGCCCGGACGCCGTTCCCGAGGAGAACTGCTTCTGCCTCCGCGCTGCCGCCCTGGCCGCCTGCCTGGCGCAGGCGGCGTCGAGGTGCATCTGCTCGTCGCGGCACTCCTCGCTGCAGAAGGGCGTGTCCCCCTTGTACATGAAGACGTCGCTGTCGCGGCCAAAGTGCTTGGCGCAGAGCGCGCACGCGTCCTGCGCGGGCATGCCGTGCTCGCCGAGCGGCTCGGCGTCGAAGAAGAAGGAGCAGGCGAGAGATGCCGCCATGGAGTATGCGTGTATGTCACTATCGAGCAAGGCGAGCTGAGCTGGGGTGGGTGGAAGATCGTAGAGGGGGAGCGAGGGAGCGAGCTGGGTGGGTGGAGAAAGTGGAGGGGGATGGTGGGCATATATGGTGCGTGCTGACGACGGTCACGGCGACTCGGGTGGAGAAAGCTAGTTCGGCGAGGCCGTGACGAGCCCGGCACACGGGCTCACGCCATACCGTGCGCCGGACGGGGCTAAACCATGGACGACGGAGCGGCTTTGGTGTTTTCTGTTTGAGACTGGCCCCACGGGCCCGCTGCCCACGCGCGGTGGTTGGCCCGATGGAAGACGTGGCTCCACCGCGGCGAAAACGACAGGAACCATGTTGCTATGTCCAAGATACGTGGACGGGTCCCGCCGCCTGACAGAGACGGAGAGAGGTCGCTCCAGAAACGTCACCCTCCATGTACCCCGAACCTGTGTGCTTGTAGCGCCAATAGCAGTCTGCTCGTGTTACCTCGACTGGAAATATACATTTACTCGCTCTGCTTTTCTATGCGAGGAATCTGAGTAAATATTCGTCGTTTCTTCAATAACAAACGCACGCTCAGTCGGAATCGTGGGCATCGGATCAAGTGATGTACCACCATCAGTTGGCAGATCAGTAGCAGTAGTGATCTAGCACCATCATTAGGCAGAGATTCGATGGGTTTAAACTAATGCGATCGTGTTAGGGCCGATGATAATTAGCGCGCCAGCCTTTTGGGCAACATCCGGGACAGGTGCCCCACATTCCCACATGGTTCGGCACGCTAATGACAGTGATCTGGCACTGCGCACCTCTTTTCGTGCCACTACTTGTGATTCTCTATAGAAGAAAAAAGAACTGATCAAATGCAATCTTTTGGAAAAAATAAAATAAAAGAACCCGATGATGTGCTCTTTTTTTTCTATTGATTGAGTGGTCCGGAAGGGAAGGTTTGGGTGGTGCGGTGCATGCGCGCCAGGCAGCAGCTTGCCGATGGTGTAGCCGGACGCTGGGAGGTGTATTGTGGGCGCACATGCGCTGATCCTGTCTACCCCAATCAGACCCACGAAATTGTGACACGACAGAGCCAGCTATGGGAGATCCGTGCAGCGAGAGCCACCAGGAATATTGTACGCGTTAATTAAATATGTGCAGAGTAGCTCATGAGAATACTTTTTGTTTAGCCCCGGAGTATGTGGTTTGTTTTACGGCCAAGTCCTTTGATCGGGCAGGCTTCGCTCCGGGAGACAGCTCTCTCAAGATCTGCGCCCGGATTTGTTTATGTACACGGTTTAACAGTGATTACTGGGCATACACTTGTTGAGCAGCTAGTGGTCGGTGAAAAACTTTGATAAATTACCCTGCTACTTAGGCTAGTCATAGTGGGAGTAATTAAGGTGGTAACATGCATCCACATGCAATGCCAACTAGGCATTTTGATGATGTGGCATGTCATTAAATGATGAAAGAGAGGTTTGGAGTAACTAGCTATGTTACCATAACATCACACACTCCAAGACAAGATGAATCTACAAGCTAATAAATAAGGTCTTGCATGTTACTAGACACAAGTTACTATCCACTATGAAGGTGTTAACTTAGACTAGTGTCATGTGCATGACACTAGCTCAAGTTACTATGACCAGTCTTAGTAGTAGCTGACATGGACCTCAGGCTTTCGGTGAAAGAATAGTGGCGAATTGTAGGGCGCCTCGAATAAAAACAATGGTGGAATCATTCGCGCTGCAGACTCGGTCACACAGATGTTGGCCAGAGAGTGGGGTAGTACGAATAAAAGTGTGTGACACCGAGTGGCTCGTGAAAGGCTACAAAAGTTCCTGTACTAACTGACAGGCATGTAGACCTTTCGGTGTAGAATAGTTGCAAATAAATTCGTGTTTCGGAAAGGGAGCGCCTCAAAAAACAATTACTGGAACCACTCGCTGTCAAGGCTCGGCCACACAGGTGTTCGCCGAAGAGTGGTGGGGGAGTACGTACGAATAAAGTGTTTTTTTTTCTGGGCGGCGTGGGGCCGGCCTGCGAGACGTGGTGAGTCACGGTCCGCCTCGTAGCGATCGGGCGACACATGGGCGGTTGCACGTCCACACCAGCCCAGACGTGACGCGACCCCTCTTGGTTTGTTTCTTTCTTTTGTTGCTTGCTTGCTTCCTTCCTTCCTCCCCGTGCTTGCTTTTCGGTGATGACTCGGCGCTGAGTGGTGTGCAGCAAATAATTGAGTGGGTTGAAGTGTTCAACGAATCTGACTGACGGTGGGGACTTGGGAGTGTGATGACTGATTGGTTTCGCCTCGTTTGGCCGTTTGCCGAGTTCGCTCGGTGAAAATGTGGTCATGGTCATTTATTTCTCTGCGAGATCATGATCATGGTAATTAATTCTTCGGAGTATAGTAAAGTGGAGTAGTAAATGGTTTGGCTGATAAACGGTCCAGGTTCACTAGTACATGGTTTGGCTGTCCAGATTCAGTATTCTTCAGAGTTCAGAGATTAGGTAGTAGCAATCAGCAGTTAGTTCATACGGAGAAAAACATGGAAAGAGAGGATGCAGTAGGGGTTCTTTCGTTTGCATCAAAATGCATCAAGGCGGAAGTTGTGAGCCCAAGCTGTACTCCCAGAAGGAAGATAAATTGTGCCTCGTAATATTCGACCCATGTTGCAGCCTTCTGCCGATTAGGTGAACTACAACTCTGAAAAGTACCATGCCATCGATCAGGATCAGCTCGGAAAAGAGGCACTGTAGGTAAAAACATGGATCTGATTTCGCCCAAAATTTGGGAATACAGGTAGAACTTTGTACAACAGCCACGGTGCTCTTGCACACCGGCTCTCCCTCCTCATAACCATCAACCCCAGAGGATCTAGTAATCAAAAGCGGGGATCCTGCCCGAACATACTACGGCCAAAGTAAAAGTTTTTGCCCCGAGATGATCATGGACGTACTACGTTCACATCTGGAGCAAAAACATGGCCGTCACATAGCCCCGCATCTCCGATCCTTCCATCTCATCTCGCATACTTCTTCATCCCAAGGCAAAGCACTTGATTCTTACTACTAGCTACTACCCCGCCGGGGCGGCTCGCTCACTAATAGCTAGCTGGCCACGGACACGTTGGCCTTGGCGGACACCGGCGCCCGCGACGGAGGCGCCTCGCGCACGCCGCGCTGTGCCTGCGCCTGAGCCTGCTGCTGCTGCTGCTTCCGCCTGGAGCTTGCCTGCTGCCTGGCGACGGCGGCGTCGTGGTCCATCTGCTCGTAGCGGCAGTCCTCGCTGCAGAAGGGGGTGTCTCCCCGGTACATGAAGATGTCGCTGTTCCGGGCCAGCGGCTTGGCGCAGAGCGCGCACGCGTCCAGCGCCGGCGCGTGGCTCCCCGCCGGCGCGCGGAGCGGCTCCGCCTCGAAGAAGAAGAAGGCGCAGGCCATCTCAGGGAGAGCTCGAGCGGATGGAGCTGTGCCGGCTTTCGCTTTGGAAGGGGAGAGCGGGCGGAGAGGGTGGGTGCGGGTTCTGCTTGAGCTCGGGTTGAGGGGGAGGTGGAGGGAGCGCGCGTGATATAGAGCAGCAGGCGAGGTAGGCGACAAGAGGGGTTCGAGGGCCGTGACGTGGTGCCTGGGCGGAAAGCGGAGGGGGAAAACTGTGGGCGCTTCTGGAACCCACAGGGTATGCTAGGCTATAGGCTAGCGTAGGTTGGCGGCCCACCGGTAAGGCACAGTCCGGAGTGTGGGTTTTCATTATTACTTTTATTTTTCGTGTGGCCATGGCCCGCCGGGGTGGGCAGCTGGTGGTGGCGGGGCCCGGCGTGGTGAAAACGACAAGGTCGTGTTGCATCCATCTCGACGTGGCCAACAGCTGGGGGGCGTGGCGATTGCTTTCACGTCTGGAGGACTCTGCAGCTTTGGGCTCTTTCACGAACAAAGCGTGCTGCGGATGGGTGAGCGATGCAGTGGACTCGACTGCAGTCGAGTAGTAACTGCATCGTGACGCGTGAGTGAGTGCGTGGGGCGTGGTAGTCCTGTGCTGCTGTTCTTTTGAACGTCGCTCGATCTCGTCGGAGGAAAGCCATTGTGCTTTTGTGCCAAAGTTAGCCCAGTGCTTTCTCCAGACGCGCCATGCCAAACACCTTTGCTGCCACACACACACACAAACACATGTCACGCTCGCCCCCCTTGCATTGCACGATCAATCCCGATCGACTTGAATTTAGGAACAGAAAGAACAACGTAGGAAGAGCAAAACCTTCTTCAGACATGTTCGATGCACTTCTCCTGTTGCGGCTTCCCCTTTGATGCCATAAATCGATACCACCAGCCCGTGACAAAAAGCCCATGGCCCATCATGCCAAGGCCCACATCTTCCAAGGTACCCCGGGAATGACTCTGCCTATACAGACATAATTGGCCTACACCTAGCAGATCATACGGAGGGTATTCTTGGTGGCCCAGCGAAGGCCCACAAAGAATGCCCGAGTATGATGATTTTTTTAAAAATTATATTGTTAATTCTAGGAATAATATATGATTTTTTTTCCACGTCGCGTTAACGCTGTACACACCAGACATAATTGGCTTCAGTCGGCTGGCCAGTACAGAGGGCGGAAGTTCCTCAACACCTGGGTTTTAAAAGGAAGGTATTTCCCGAATTGTGATTTTTCATGCCCTATATGTGGCGTAGTATTCTGCATGGGAGAGACTTGGTTAAGAAAGGTGCATTGTGGAGGATCGGCAATGGGTTATCGATCAATATCAACAATGATCCCTAGATCCCTGGCACGATTCCATGTTCGCTTGGTACAGTGATACCTATTTGTGATAATCAGAAGGTGGCCTCTTTATTTGCAGATGATGGGCGGTCCTGGTTCGAGGGCCGTGTTCGAACACTGTTCGTGGATGAGGTGGCTAAGCAGATACTACAGCTACCTATTAGTCGTTGTGTTGATGAAGATTTCCTCTCATGGCCGCACAACAGATATGGAGTTTATATTGTACGCTCAGCGGAGTGGCAAGGGTCGCGGCATGTCTTCTGACGTCGTTGCCGAGGAGAAAAGCTGGAAGACGTTGTGGGCAGTTCAAGCTCATCGACCTTTGGCGCTTTGCGCATAAGACTTCCGAGTGGTCAGCAATTCCAGCGATGGCATATTCCTATCTCGCCGTCGTGTATCCATTGTTCTGTCGATGAAAGTGTGGAACATGCCATGCTGTTCTGCCCCTTTGCTCATGCAGTTTGGGACATCATGAAGGAACGAATTGAGATTCAGCT
The DNA here is from genome assembly GCA_916181665.1 of Avena sativa. Taxonomy (NCBI): domain Eukaryota; kingdom Viridiplantae; phylum Streptophyta; class Magnoliopsida; order Poales; family Poaceae; genus Avena; species Avena sativa. The sequence goes on from OV702280.1 coordinate 374,639,147, forward strand.
AAAACGTAAGTGTCACTATGTCACGGTTGATATTTTAAAGCATTTTGCTAGAGGCATTTTTACAAAATGTCTAGAAAAAAACATTTTTGAGGCATTTTTTAAAAAGTGCCCGAGATAACCGATTTTTAAGGGCATTTATTGAAAATGCCTGTAAAATAAGATTTTTTTAGGCAATTTCAGAAAATGCCCGCAACCATACATTTTTTAAGGCACGTTCCAAAGTGCCTGCAAAAATACCCCAGTCATACGTATCTATTACTCCATCCGTAGTATTAAGATAAGCAACCGATCATTCCACCTCCATCTTAACTGCCCCGACCCAATCTTTATCAAGGAAATTCTACAGAAAGGCGCCGCAAGGCTGTCACGATTCGTGTCTGTGACTATCGTTGGGTCCATCCGTCTGTGTTTAGAAATTAGTCGACAGGATTTTGGCCTGAACTGCTCCCGTTCCCCACCTTTCTCTCTCCAGTGCTCCGGCCTCGCTGAGACGACCAGAGATCTCGTCGAAGCTCGGCGCCGCCGACAAGTTCGCCGTTCGCATCCCGCACGCCAGTGAGTTGCCTCTCGTACCATCTCCCATCCCTTAGTTTTTCTCTCAAATTTTCCCATCCTAGCCGGCTGATGCTGCTCGATCTAACCTCTCTCTCCTGCTCGATCTCCATGACGGCTAGGGGAGCCAGCACCACAGAGCGCCTCTCCTACTCGATCTCCATGCCGCCAGGGCTCCTACGACGAGGGATGGGGGCGGCAAGGTCTAGAAGATGTGGATCGGGATGGCGAGCTCTTCCCTCGAGGTTGCATCGGGCGCAGTGGAGGCACGGGCGAGGGAGCTCATGGCCGCGCACGACAATACAGTCGTCCTCACTATCCACCAACCCGGCTTATGCATCTCGGCTCTCGAGGAGCGTGCTCCGGCCACACGTGCGCTGCTCCGACCATTCCTCGCGTTGCTTCTGCTCAAGGAGCGTGCTCCGGCCCCGCGCAAGATGCTCTGCCCACGTCCAGGTAGTGCTGGATGAGCGCTGGCCATCCACACCGGCGCTGAACGCGGCGAGTCAAGCAGTCGGCGTGGACACGGTACTGCACGCGGTGAGGCTTCAAGGCGCTACTGTTCCTTTCCAAGACGCACACGGGCGAGGCAGTGGTGCGGAAGCTAGCACACTAGGCACTGATGGATGCGCTAGCTGCATGCTTGGACGTGACCTAGGGGGTTGTGGGGTTGTGCAGCATGTTGCCTCGCTGATATCTAGCTGCTAGGCGCGTTGTGCACTCGGCTGATTTAACTTATGGTGTTTGTGATGATGTTTATGTACGTCAGGTGCTCAACAAATTGTCCAAGTGGTCTAATGAGTTTTTTTTGTGTATTTGCAGGACTGAGGACACTGTGAGCTTGCTCTTACTCGAGCTGCTGGATCCACCATGGCATCGGCGATGTGCGTCATTGATTTTCCTTTTTACATGCATTTTTCCTTCTGCATTGTACTTGGTTTATGAAAAGAATGTCTGAACGTGTAGATCTATAATTTGTAGCGCTTTGAAGCATGTATGTTTACTCACCATTGACTGAATTTTTTACTAAATTTCTAAATTCGAGTTGTTGCCTTCCATGAGTACCTTTGCGTTGCATATTGCGACACTTTGAATAGTTGGGGTGTTATTGAGTGGGCATGCTTAGAGAAGCATGAAAGAACATCCAACTTGAAATGTGCATGGACTTAAAGTAAGCGTACATAGAACAGCAGCAACTTACACTAGTTTTGTAGCCTCCAAAAAGTTTACGGGTCAATAGAATTTTTCTTCTCTTTTAAAAATATGTAGGCATGCCATTTTGGTTGATTAAAAATGGAGTAATAATCTTATTGAAAAGATGGATGAGATGAATGACTGTTGTTGTGGATAGAGTATATTATCTTCACTTGATAGAGAAAAAATGATTCTGAGATTCTTATGTGTAAGGGAATACAATATCTCATCACGTTTTCCGCTCTGCTGTTCAAAGTGTTATGCAAGCTCCTGGAGAAACTAACTGTGATGAAACTAGCTGTGAGAAAGAAGGCAACAGTTAAATCAGCTGCACTTGTTTTTGGTTTCAGTCATTGTATTTGTATATATCCATTTTAGTTTAAATTGCTATCTCCTTATTCATTTTACCCTATCACAGACTCGCAGAGCTTCCATGTTTGCTTATTAGCTTGTCATCCGGGTCATAATGGATCTCTTCTACATCGGCCTCACCTGTATGTCTGTGACCTCAGAGCTGAAAGAGCAGCTTAAGTTCGAACATGTCGAAAATGACCAGGTTAGTATGTATCCATTGACATCCACATGTACTTTGTCAATCTCTACTACTTATAAAGTCACGAACATAAATTTCGCTAAACGCACCCCATCACATATCCTCATACGCCTTACAACCGCACGATCAGTCAGTCTAATAGAATCCAACAGCTTCTGTTAGCCTAATCTTCTTTTTTGGTGCACCTAACAATTAGTTCCGACGGACTAAAACTCTGCTTGTATCCCGCTCCCCGCAATCCGCCTGACTCTGCACAGGAAAAATAAACGGCATCACAAGATGTGGATCTCGATCCTCCCATATTTTCCCACGCCAGACCCTGCCCTGCCGCCTCTCCCTACTCGACGGCGCCCCACCCGCACCCCCGCCGTCATGCTTCCTCCGCTGCTTCCTCTCCACGCGTCCCCTCCACCGGCAGCCGCCCACCAGACCACGGCCGCGGTCCCGACGAGGACATCTGGTCCTTTCCTACTCCGGCCTTCTATGAGGAGGAAGTTCTTAAGCCTTTGCATCCCTTGTCGGCGTCCGCGGAGGAGTTGGGTTCCACGATGATGGTGGTGGTGCCAATGGTGGGAAACTCCAAATTGGCCTTCCGCATGCTGTGTCGACGAGTGTGCATGCTCCACTCCCACAACCTCTCGGAGAATGAGAAGCACATGCAAATTGAGTTTACTTCCCGCAAGGTAAATCATGCATAGGACGGTCTATAGATTCGTATATGTGGAAATTGATTTTACTTCCTGCAAGGTAAATCCTGCATAGGGTGGTCTATATATTGGTATCAGCCAAATGGATTTATGCATGTAGCTCATAGTATCTTCAAGATACATTTATTTTAGGAACACAAATGAAGCCCCTTTGTTTTTATAGGTAATTTTTTTGACACTTACAATAATTCTGTTTCTGAAAGTATAGCACGCCATTGTTTTTTGCTCTTTCCACAGTAACCTATAACACTCCGTAGCATTTCTTGCCATTGAGGGATGGTCGAGAGCCTCCAGTACTGGATTCAGTTAGCACTATGTGCTGTTAAAGACCTTATTACAATAAGAATATGTATGTCATCCTAGGAAATTTATTGTCCATAAACCTATACATGCAGGTTACATGATCATATATAAAGACTAATTGTTCAAGATAAGACAGATATCCTAGAAACCCGACTGGTGTTAACTATGCCATTTGTTTTACCTGATGTAGGTGTGCTAGAAACATATCTCATGTTCCGAATTTCTAAAGTTGTCCAGTTTATCTTGCAGTTCACCTCCACTGTCATGCCGCCACTGGCCGCATACATTCCAGGTCCAATGCTAATACTGAATCTAGGGAGTATGGGAGCAGGTGAGCATTGATGTCTCTTTGCTGATTGGACGACTGTACCGAGTAATTTTACTTATGTCGTCATGGGCTTTTATAACCAATTTATATGGAAAGGAAATAGTCTTCTTGCCTCTAAGCTACTGCTACTGCTAGCCTAATAAGCATGACCAAAAGGAAAAATGCAACTGCAAGTATGTCTTGTACATGCTATGGTTATCATGCGGGTTGGGGGATGGAATTGAATTTGATAGCAAGAAGAGACTTATAGAGTCTAGACAGTGGGAAGAAACAAAATCTTGTATGTAAACTTATAGCCCTCATTTTTAACCAACACAATTTGATTAATATATTTACTTCTACAAAATGGAGGAGCAACATGCAATTAAAACTGTGTACCCTATCTTGATTGTTCTTGTATAGCACGTTGTGTTTTAGAGTCGCACTCCTTAAGGTTTTGCATCTGGCATCATGATTTATCATTGTTGATTCATAGGGTGCATGCCTACAAATGTATATATATGTACATGCATACTGATCATAGGCCTGAGCTAAAACTAAGTAATGTTAGCTTGCACGTCCTGTGATGTGTGCTTGCCTTCGGCAGGTTGGTGTTGTGAGGATTTTTTGTTTGTTTTGAGAGCAATCACGGCATAGATCAGTCAACACCTAAAAGCTAAGTGAGCGCGACTGAGCAACCATCAAATTCACTGTGCTTTATGCTTTGGCACTTAACTGCTATTTTGTTTGATTATCAGCTAGAAAATATTCAACAAATCATTTCAAATGTAGCAACAAGAACATACAACCTTCTTTTCATGTATTATTACTTGGGCCAATTTTTCTGAGTGGCTTAATTTGCTGAGATTTAATTTGATGTTGTTGGTAAATTCATAAATCATTTCAAGTGAAGGAACAAGAATTAGGCATTCACATTTTCATGTATTACTTGGATCAATCTTTCTGTTTGTATTAATTTGATGTTACTAAGAGTTGCATGTTTGAGCCAGTTGCATCTTTTGGCTCAGGATATAGCTCCTAATTATTGTAGTGATCCGTGTTATTTTTTAAATTCTCTTTAAATCTCTACTTTCTTGTGCTCTTATGCAGTAGCTCCTAATTTGCTGACATCGTTGCTGTTGCGGAAGTAGAACATTCCTCAGTATGTGCAACTTTGAGTCTTGGGTTTCATTTTATTTTCAAATATGTACACCGACCACCAATACCATTGATGTTAAATTGTAAAAATTGTAACATTTCTCCTATCCCCTATTTTTAGTTGCAGCCCTACAGGATGAGAGTACCAATTTGGACAGAGGAAGGCCCCAAGAGACTACCTTTGATCATTGGGGATCCTTGAATCTTTGATCCGCAGGTTGTTTCTCCTATTTTCCATTGGAAAGTTGCGCAAATCGTATTCTATTATTTGACTTTGAAGTGGATGGGAATCATCCGTGTGAATATGGTCTAATCCTTCACTTGTTGCTTCACCTTTTTAAAGAATCGTCTCTGAGTTGGTTGCTAAGTATTTCAGTTGAGATTTTTCTTCCTTTGGTAATCTATAAGCTAAGTGCCCGCAAGAATTGGTTGCTATGCGCAGCTTCCAGGTCAAAGGTAGTTATTCTATTATTTTCCTTTGTCTTTACTTTAAATGCAATAATAGTGGTTGGTTCAGTTTTGCGGATCTTCTAGATCTTACAACAAGGTATTCCTAATGGTGCATCTAAAAAATGGCACCATTCTGTAAGCACCCCTTCTTGGAAAACACTTTCAGTTTGTATTCCACAATCTTGATGATATTGTATATTTAATGTTCTGGTAGTTGTGATTAGCAAACTGGTACTATGCGTGTTGAAATCGAGATTCAGCTCAAGACATGTGTGTTTGATGTTCAGTTCTTTTCTTACTATGGTTTTGGTACTTATGCATTTTTCATTTTGTCTCATAGAAATTGTTACTGCCTAGAAAATAATGTGCATACATGCTTGCTGTTTGATTTAACCGTAGTGCACCTCATTTAACAGAATCCGTACAAGTTTGTAAGACAAGCTACGAAAATGACTTATGATCTTCAAGTGCCTAACCCGTAGCAAATATATGGTTGCAATCCATGGAAAAAATAAAAAATTACATAAAAATCTAAAGCAGTAGCACTTTACTTGGTGTCACATGGTAGCAACTGATCTGTTGGAGGGAGCATTTTCTGTAGAGGTTTAGTTTCTACCAAAAAATCTTCATTCATGTAAGTAAGATCATGTTATGTGTGTAGGATGCTACATGACAAGAGCTTCAAAACCCTATCCACTTTGATGGGTGCCTTTACGGGATTTGGATGGTGAGGTATGGTTACTTATGAAAATTTGATAAAGGCGTATGTAAACACTGTTTGTTTCATAAATGAATTTTGAGATCTTAATAGGTTAACGAGTGGTGTTGTCAGATGGTGCTCGAAATTATATGCTACTTCTCAATTATATTTCGAACCGATTCTTCTATACACAGATTTGGTCTTTTCAGAGATTATAAGGTGGCCATTATTTTCAAAGCTGACTCATTTGTTGTAAAATTTCATGATGCTACATCTGTAATAACTATATATGATTCATTATTACTGCTTGTTGTTTGTTCACCACACATTTGTCTTGCTTCTGATATTGGTTTTTGATTGCTGTAAATTAAAAGTTATGCCTATACGTTATGTAAAATTGTGTTGATTATGTGAGGATTATATTTGCAATGTATTTAAATAATTTAATTGATATTTATTTCAAAGAAACAACAAAGACATAATTGGTGTTGGCTATATTTGCATTAGTTTAGGCGTGCGTTGCACGTGCAAGCTTACTAGTTGAATTAAATTCTTTGCCGAGCCATGTGCATAGTAGTTACTAGCTAGTACCTTGTGGAGCCTTGTGTTGTGACTGAGTGAAGTTACTGGATGCTGTTTATGAGTCCTTGTATAAGGATTTGGTGTTATTTACAAACTGAGAGTGCTAACTGAACGCTTCTTATATAAGTACTAGAGTCTGATGCATATCTTTTCTGTGCAACTCCATAGTTACTGTTATAATGATTAGCTGAAAGTGCGAGCCTTTTTTGTCGATTATGTGAGTCTAGCTCTAAATCATAAGCATACATTTTTTCTTGGTTGAAGAGCTATAGTTCCATGATAGTTTTCAATACTGCATCTCAACTGTCTCCCTCGATGTCCTTTACTCTGTAGAATATTTCCCTAAACTGATGCAACGACTTTTGGAGGTACAAATTAATGGCCCTGAACTGATGTGTTAAATCTATGGTTGTAGCCTAGCTGCCAAGGTGACCTTTCATTTTCTGCTCAATTTATGTTTAGTACTGCTCTTCTTCTTCTGTGCGTAAGTCGCTTGTTGTGAACGTAGTAGCGGTCGACTTTATACAGAAAGGTCCTGGCATCAACTTTGGTGTCTGTTGACACCTACATATTTCTAAATTATGCATGATGTTTGTTCAGGGGTGATGCTTTATAGCTTGTCTTTCTGGTCCATACTTGCTAGGATAGTTCCTAATTTAATATGCAATGCTTCTATTGCAGGATTTTGGAGGATGGAAAACTGTTGATTAACATTTATTGAAGATGGATACAAGTTGATCACATTTCCTGTCATACGTTAATTGAGTTCTTTAGTTCCTGTCATTGCACAATTTATAATTGAATTTTGTAATCAATTGTATGGTGCAAACTGATGTAAGTTGAAATATATTTTAGATGGATCAAATAACATAGTACCATGTTTTCTTTAGAATCATAAGTTGTTCATGAGAATAAATATGAAATGTAAAGAGTATGTACTGTGAACTTGAATTCATGTATAAGAGCTACAAATTTTTTAAGGCATTATTGTAAAATGCCTAAAATTATTTTTTGAGGCGCTTTTGCAGGGCAACAATAAATATTAGAGGTTTTCTCAATAATGTCTTAAATTAGTGTAAGGCAGTTTTAAAATGCCTTAAAAGACAAAAGATCTATTTTTCGAGGCAGTTTTATAAAGCGCTTTAAATGATTTTTTCCTACCCCATTTGATTCGGTATTTTATTTATCGCCTTTAAAGATTTTTAAAGGCATTATTGTTATCTTTTAAGGCACTTTTTTATGCCTTATATAATCAACAGTGATGTAGTGTGTTTCACTTTCCCTAAGGTATGGCTCTTTGAATTCCTGCTTGGTGTAGTGGTCAGGAGGCCACTAAACTAGTTGTTACTTTCTGTCAGTTGTGGGATGCAAGGAACAAACTGGGCGAGGAAGGCGGCAATATTGATCCAGCAAGTGTGACCAGAAAATCGATCGATTGCCCATGTTGACATTTTTCAGATACATATGCTCTAGTCTTGTACCATCTCTAGGCGTGAGACCTCTTCAGTAGTTTCTTGTTCTCCGCCGATTGAAGATACCCTGATGATTAATGTCGATGCGGCGTTGTTTGCTGCCTCCCATAGTATGGGAGCTGGCATAGTGGTGCGTGACCACTCTGGGAACTGTATCGCTGCTTGCTGTGACAAATTTTTGAATGTGACCGTTCCAGAGATGGCGGATGCCATGGCAGTCTGATTTGCTCTCTCATTTGCAAGAGGTGAAGGGCTAGACAATTTCATATGTGCGACTGAATGTTTTTCGGTGGTGCAAGGGTGAATTCTCCCATCAGGGACTGTTCGGCTTGTGGTTCGGTGATTGAAGATATCAAGAGGCTCCGACTAGCTTTGTTTTTCATGTTTATCGCTCGCATAATGTTGCAGCGCATGTTTTAGCTTATTTTGTTGAGTCCTCTAGTAGGTATGTGTGGTGTGGTGTGCCTCCCAAGTATATCTGGGATTCTATATCTGGGATTCTATTTCTCTAAAAAAAGACATAATTGGCTACATCGTGGCCGACTAGTACCGCAGTCTACATGGTTGCGTCCGACTCTAATCGTCCACGGCGTGGATGATTTGACCTATCATTTACAGCGTGCACGATAGTCCTATCATGAACTTCCGTTAGTATGTTAAAAATATGTGATTTTATAATTACAAATATACTTTAGATTATTGTGCTAAACAATTTTCTAAACAAAATATGGATGGTATACTAGTCATGTATTCTAAAAGTTACCTATTTCCCTGCAAAATAACTAATGCTACCTATCTAAACCGGAAAATTATAAGATATTAAATTGGTTGGCTTCGTGTAATGTGATAGTTACCTATTTTCAATAAAAGAACCTAACGTGATAGTTATTAGGATAGATGAAATATAATACAGAAATACTAGTCTAGGATGCTGTAATAGACATACATGTATTCTTGAATTTCAAACTTTGACCGTTATTTCTTGCATGAATCATGATACTAATGGTTTTTTAAAAAATGTACTGTATGATACTAGAGAACATATTAGAGGTCAAGGTTTGAAAAGGACCTCACACATTTCAGAAACTATGCTTTTACGGTCCGTTAATGGGTAGACTCGCGGAAAGAAGACTCATATCTTTTTTAGAAGTAAAAGAAGAATCATATCTTATACGGTACGGAGTAGCGTATACTCAGTGTGGATGGTTCTTTTATGCCACAGGATGGAAATGCTAGTGCGGGTATGATTCTGAGAGGGCATGACGGCACCATAATAATGTCATCATGTCGGGTACTGATGCATTGTTCCTCAGCTTTGGAGGCTGAACTTAGAGCTTTTATTGAAGGCGTTTCTCTAACTAAGTGAGTGGTGTCAGGAGCTAATCCTAATTGAAACGGACAATATGGAGATTATGCGGATGATCCAAGATAGAGAGAAGGATTTATCTGAACTTGGAAATCTCACAATTGTTGCCAAAGCTTTTATGGTTTCAGACCGCATTGCAGGCATTGCCAAAGTTCCGAGATCACAAAAATAGCTAAGTCATGAGTTAGCAATGTATGTGTTGGAGGTCCTTACTTGTAATAGGTAAAATAGTATAGGGCTGTAACCAGTAAAATAGTAGAGGGGCTTCTCTGTAACTTGTAAACTTTATATATTCAGGTAATAGAAGGATGGATAAGCAGTAGGAACAATCCATCCCTTCACACCAGATTTCTCTCGATGAACATGGTATCAGAGCCAGAGGCGGCGCTCGGCCCTCGCCGGCGGTGAACTGGTCCCTGTGCTGGAGCTTCCTTCTAGGAGAATTGGAGAGAAGGAGCTTCTACGTCTGCTGGATTGGAAAAGAGAAGAAAGAGATCTTGTGTCTTGTGGTTGGAGGCGAGTCCCAAGAGAAGGGAGCGCTGTTGTTGGTGGCCTAGAGCAGAGAAGAAAGGGGAGTAGGTCCTGGAGTGCTAGAGCTGCGCTGAGATCTGTTGGGAGCAGAGCTGTAGCAAGAGATTTGAAGAGGACAAAGTTTGGTCATGGCTTTAGCTGCACTGAAGTTTTCAGGTGAGGCCTAAATTTGTAGTCCTCTTGTGAGATCGTTTATAGCAAGGTTACAGGAAGTGGATTCAAGGTTCTTGAAGCTACTGTTTCCTGAGTTGGTCTCATATTACAAAACATTTTGGGAGTTTTCTGGATGATTGTTCATTGGAAGATTTGTGAGGAGTAATTGGTTAAAATGGGAGAGAAGTCATCGACTGTCACGACGGGGAGCTTGCTGCACTTCTGCAAGCAATGGATGATAAATACAAATCCTTGTTTGATGCATCGAGCAAGCAGGCAGGAAGCTCAAGGTCAGAGAGTAAGGTCAAAGAAGAGATTCATCCTTTGCAGATGCCTCATGTCAAGTTGGAAGAATCTGAAAGTTATGCAAGCTGGGCAGAGCATGCCGAGACAATCCTAGTCTCAAGAAAGCTCGAAGGATACATATTGGGCATAGTTGAAAAACCAATAGAAGAAGATTCAAAGGACGGACAGAAGTGGAGGATGACTAATGCATTGGTAAGAGCATGGCTGTTGAGTTTAGTGTCACCTCAAATTGCCAAGCAGGTTGAGAGGATTAAAGAAGCATCGGAAATTTGGCGGCTTTTGAAAGGTACCTTTTCTGGGGTTGGAAATGAAATGCTTGCTTGCAAAATTCAGCGGGAGTTGCAGGAGCTGCACCAAAATGAGAAATCCGTGGTTGAATATGTGTCTGAGCTTAAGAGATCGTGGAGTGATTTGGATTATTATGATCCGGTGGATTTGGAGTGTAACAAGTGCATTAAGAAGTTCAACAAGTGGGCAGAGAGAAGACGTGTGAGAGACTTTCTGAATGGGCTCATCTCAAAATTTGAAAACAGGAGAGCTGCATTGTATGGCATTGAGAAATTACCTAGTCTTGAACAAGAAATCTCAGCAATTATTAGTGAGGAGACCCGGTTGAAGCTGGAGGTGACAGGGTCAACTGCACAAGGTGTGTCACATAGGCGTGGAGCGTTTCTTGCTTCAGACGGACTAGACCACCAAAGACTAGGATTAGCTACATCTGAATAAAAAAATGTTTCGAATGCGGCCATCCAGGACATTTGAGAAATGCATGTCCTGAACTGTTTGGAGTAGGTAGGGGCAGAGGACATGATGTTGGAGATATGCCCTAGAGGCAATAATAAATTTAGTTATTATTGTATCTTTGTGTTTATGATAAATGTTTACATTCATGCTATAACAGTATTAACCGGAAACATTAATACTTGTGTGATTTGTAAACTAAATAAGAGTCCCTAGTAAAGCCTCTTTATAATACTAGCTTGTTGGTTAATAGATGATCATGGTTTCCTGATCATGAACATTGAGATGTTGTTAACAACAATATCATATCATTAGGAGAATGGTATGATGGACATACTCCTATAGATAAGCGTAGCATAAAGATCAAGTCATTTTAATAGTTCAATTGCTATAAGCTTTCTGATACATAGTAACCTAATTTCTTCGACCATGAGATCATGCTAATCACCATCACCGGAAGGATGCTTTGATGACATCAAACACCACACCATAACTGGGTGGCTATAAAGGTGGCATTGAGTGTTTGGAAAGTATGGGTTGAGACACATGGATCAAGACTGGGATTTGTCCATCCATATGACGGATAGATATACTCTGGGCCCTCTCGGTGGAATGTCATCCAATTAGCTTGCAAGCATGTGACTGGCTCACAAGGGATCACATACCACGGGAACGAGAAAAGAGTACTTATCGGTAACGAGGTTGAGCTAGGTATGCAGAGATACCGACGATCAAAACCTCGGATAAGTAAACTATCGTGAGACAAAGGGAAATTGGTATCGTATGTAAGTGGTTCATTCGATCGCAAATTAATCGTAGAAATATGTGGGAGCCATATGAATTTATCGATTCCTCTATTGGTTATTGATCGAAGAAGTGTCTCGGTCATGTCCGCATAATTCACGAACCGTAGTGAGACACACTTAAGGATTCGATGTTGTTGAGTAGTTATGGAATAATGAGTAAGAGACCGAATGATGTTCGGAGTCTCGGATGGGATCCGGGATATCACGAGGAGATCTGGAATGGTCCGGAGAATAAGATTCATATAAGGAAAGTCCTGTTTTGGAGTTGGGGAATGATTCCGGTGTTTTCACCAGGAATGTTCTAGAAGGGTCCGGAAGGTCCGGCACTCCGGAGGGGAAGGGTACATGAATGTGTTATGACAATATGGAATGGTTGCATCATGTACTAGGTCACTTGGCTGGGCAAAATAAAGAGAGAAATCAAATCGAAGTTTGAAAGTCAAACGCCAATTTGAAAAGTCAAATCTCAAGTTTGCTTGGTGGAGGGAGAGTAGGAAACCTACTTGGGGAGGAAGTCCCCTCCCTCCACCCGTCAGCCAAGGAGGGCGAGTTGGAGGAGGACTCCCTCCTCCCAAGCCTCCACCCTCCACCTATATAAGGAGGGGTAGGGCACCCCTACCCCTCACACCCAAAACCCTAGCCTCAAGTCGCCGGCGCCACCACCTCCTTATGATGCCGCCGCCTAGGGCACCTCCAACTCGGTGATTTGGGGTTTCACCAAACCCTAGCCGCCGGCCAAGCCCTCCCCTTGGTGCCCTATAAACCCTAGATCACCAAGGCCTCTCTCATGCTCCACCATACTCGCTCCGGCTTAAGGCGAATCCCTGCGAGATCTTCCCTCTACTTCCGACACCACACCGTCGTGCTGCCGGAATCGCGAGGAGAGTGCTACAACCTCCGCTGCCTGCTGGAACAAGGGAGAGGAAGGTATTCGTCGAGTACCGAACGTGTGACCGACTGCAGAAGCGCTGCCGGAACGCAGCGCCGGAAGGATCGTCTACGCGATCTTGAGATCGGCAAGAGTACGACTACATCACCCACGAGAATCTGCTCTCGTTAACCGCTTTGGAATCTTCGAGGGTAAGTTCCTCCATCGACTCGTTGCTACAATCTAGTAGATAGATCTTGGCTTGTTTGTTTGCATGCGGTAGAATTTTTTTTGTTTTCCATGCTACGAACCCCTAGAGTGGTATCAGAGCCGTGTCTATATGTAGATCTGTTGCACGAGTAGAACACAATGGTAATTGTGGGCGGTGGTGCTTTTATTATCAATTGTTTTTCATGTACTTTGCATCTTGCGGTATGATGGGAGAAGCGGCCCAGGCTAACCTTACATGACATCGTTCATGAGACTTGCTCCACGCTCAACATGCAACTTGTATTGCATAAGTGGCTTTGCGGGTGCCTGTCTCTCTCATCATAGTATAGATCCAATTTACAACGGGCACTTGATAGTTCAAACATCAACGTTGTGGTTCTTGTTCATAAGTTAGAACGACACTTATTGAAAGCCCCAAACCACGTAAAATATGCAAAGAAAATTAGAGGCGTCTAACTTTGTTTTGCAGGGGTGTGCTGTGATGTGATATGGCCATGATTGTGATTATATTTGATGTATGCAATGTTCCTTATTGTAAGTTGGCAATCGGCAGGAGCCATATGGTTGTCTTTAAATTTTATTAAGGCCCGCGTGTCTATTCAAAGTAGTTGTAATAGTTGAAGCTGGTGGACGACAACCATGAAACGGCGCCATTGACCTTGACGCCATACCGGTGATGATGGAGATCATGTTCATGCTTGAAGATGGAGATCGGAAGCACAAGAAGAAAAGGCCATATCATATCACATATTATGAATTGCATGTGATGTTAATCCTTTATGCATCTTGTATTGCTTAGTTAACGTCGGTAGCATTATAAGATGATCCCTCAAGCACACAAATTTCAAGTTTTAAAGTGTTCATCCTTAGTAAGCACCGTTGCTAAAGCTCGTTGTTTCTAAGCACCACGTGATGATCGGGTGTGTTAGATTCCACGGGTGTATACAACGTAAGCAAGCCAGATTTGCTCATGCAGAAGCTAAGGTTTGATCTTGACGAGCCTAGCATGTACAGACATGGTATCGGAACACGGATCACCGAAAGGTAAAGCATGAGTCATATAGTAGATATGATGAACATGTTGATTGTTCGCCATTGAAGCTACATCAACTCTCGTGATGATCGGTTTTGATGTGGTGGATTTGGTTCGCGTGATCACTAAAACAATGTGAGGGATATTGTTTTGAGTGGAAGTTCACCTAGATTAATTTAACTATTAATTAGAACTCAATTTGTCATAAACTTAGTCTAAACTATTGCAAATATGTTGTAGATCAATGGCGGCCCCTACCATCAATTTTAATGCGTTCCTAGAGAAAGAAAAGTTGAAAAACAATGGAAGCAACTTCGCGGATTGGTTCCGCAATTTTAGGATTGTCCTCAATGCTGGTAATTTAACCTATGTGCTGGATGCACCGCTGGGTGACCCGCATGCAGCTACTGCTACCGATGAAGTAAAGAATGTTTACCTCACTCGGAAGAATCAATACTCCACAGTTCAGTGTGCTATCTTGTATGGTTTGGAATCGGAGCTTCAGAAAAGGTTTGAGAACCATGACCCACATGATATTGTCTGTGAACTCAAAATGATATTTGAGGCTCACGCGGCAGTTGAGAGTTATGAGGCTTCTGAAAAGTTCTTTAACTGCAATATGGAAGAGGGCAGCTCCGTCAGTGAGCATGTGCTTAAGATGTCTAGGCACGCAAACAAACTCCAAAGTTTGGGTATAGTGATTCCTAATTCTTTGGGGATTCACCGTGTCCTCCAATCACTGCCACCAGGTTATAAGAACTTTGTGATGAACTACAATATGCAGAACATGGACAAGACGTTGCCAGAACTCTTCTCCATGTTGAAATCTGCAGAAGTGGAGATCAAGAAAGAGCACCAAGTGTTGTTGGTCAATAAGACCACCAAATTCAAGAAAGGAAAGTCTAAGCAAAAGGGAAACTTCAAGAAGGGATGTAAGAAAGTTGCCACGCCGGCGAAGAATGTAGGATTCGCAGCATAGAAAACAAAAAAATTCCTACGATGTGAACTATGTACCAAGATATATCTATTAGATACAAACAACGGGCGGATGTATATCCATAGATAACATACCCTTGAAGACCGACAAAGCTTAACGATTTCAACTCATGGTTGATGTAGACGATCTCTTGCCGATCTCAAGATCGAGAGTAAGTCCTAGCGCCGCAAATCAGCAGCGCATCCGTGCTCGCACACACGTTCGAGGCACCGAGCAACCTCCGCCTCCTCGCTCCAGCGATGCAGCGGAAGCACAACTCTTTCTTGCCAAATAGCCACCGGGAACATGTATCTCGCTAGTCCGAGACCATGGGGGATAAATTCTAGAGGGGGAGAGAGATCCTTCACGAGGAGGTGTGAGTGAGAAGTGAGGAGAGGGGCTCCTTTTATAGGAGGAGGGGGAACCCCAAGGGGGTGGCCGGCGCATGGGGGCTGCCCCTTGCCCTTCCCTCTTCATGTGGGTGGACACTCCACTCACAAAAATCCATTCATATGCCTCCACTCAAAATCCCACTCAAACTTGCCATTAAATTTCCACCAAATTTAATACAAACTCTCATTAAATAAAACTCTTTTATTTTATTCAGAATTTTGTCAATTACTTTAATGACAAAAATTCACAAATAACCCCTTGCTAGAATTCTATTTCACGTGCATAACCACTTTATGCAATTTCGCCCGAAAACCTGTTTCGGTATCTAGTGAAATAAATTCCTGCGCTTGTTTATTCTTTCGGCATGAAACTTTTGCTCCAATTGGATGTCGGTGTCTCTTAAATGTGTCACCCTACGGTTCGTGAATAATGCGGACATGATCGAGACCCCTCTCGGATCAATAATCATAAGCGGGATTTGGACACCCATACTGACTCCCACACATTCAACGATGACTTTCATGTGATCGTCGGAACCTTTTACGCTAGTATCTTAATCCCTTTGTTTCACGATATATTACATGTCCGAGATTCGATCATCGGTATCTCCATACCTAGTTTGATCTCGTTACTGACATGCACTCTTTTCTTGTTCCCGTGATATAACATTCTAGTGATCAAATCACTTGCTTGCAAGCTAATCAATGTGATATCACCGAGAGGGCCCAGAGTATATCTATCCGTCATCGGGATGAACAAATTCCACTCTCGATCCATGAGCCTCAACATAACACTTTATTAGTTCTGAATCCATCTTTATAATCACCCTGTTACGGTGTGACGTTTGATGTTATCAAGAAACTCTTCCGGTGTTAGTGATTGACATGATCTCATGGTCTAAGGATTAGGATCACTTCGTAAGTTGTTATAGCAAAATAAAATCCATGACTTTGATCGTAATGCTATACTTCGGATGAATGTTCATCACACCATTACACTAATTTTGTGATCCCGTTATTAACAACATCCAATGTCCATGATCAGGAAACCTTGATCATCTTGTTAATCAACGATCTAGTTTATGAGAGAGGCATAACTAGGAACTTTCTGTTTGTTTATTAAACACACATGTATTAATGTTTCCGTATTAATACAATTATAGCATGCAAAACAAACATCTATCATATACTTGGAATACACATAATAAACACTTTATTATTGCCTCTCAGGGCATATTCCCTTCAGTCTCCCACTTGCACTAGAGACAATAATCTAGTTACATAGTGATAAATCTAACACCCATCGAGTTTTGGTGTTGATCATGTTTTGCTCTAGGGAGAGTTTTAGTCAACGAATCTGCTACATTGAGATCCGTGTGTACTTTACAAATATTTATATCTCCATCCTTGACATGCTCGCGGATGGAGTGAAAGCGGCGCTTAATATGCTTGGAATGCTTGTGAGACCTTGGCTCTTTGGCATTGGCAATGGCACCATTGTTGTCACAATAGATCACCATTGGGTCCAACGCGTTTGCAACCACTCCTAGTTCGGATATGAACTCCTTCATCCAAACTGCTTCCTGAGCCGCTTCTGAAGCAGCAACATATTCGGCCTCCGTTGTTGATCCCGCCACCACAGGTTATTTGGATCTCCTCCAACTAACCGCTCCGCCATTCATGAGAAATACGTATCCGGATTGAGACTTAGAGTCATCCGGATCGATGTCAAAGCTAGCGTCAACATAACACTTAGCGACGAGCTCTTCTTCACCTCCGTATACAAGATACTTAGAGTCATCCGGATCGATGTCAAAGTACTTAAGGATATTCTTGACCGCTATCCAGTGTTCCTAACCTGGATCCGATTGGTACCTACTAGTCAAACTAATAGCATGTGCCACATCCGGTCTTGTACATAACATGGCGTACATTATAGAGCCTATGGATGAAGCATAGGGGACTTTGTCCATTATCTCTCTTTCTTCCGCCGAAGCCGGACTTTGAGTCTTACTCAATGTCTTGCCTTGCAACATAGGTAAGAACCCTTTCTTACTTCCGTCCATTTTAAACTTCTTTAAAATCTTATCAAGGCATGTACTTTGCGATAGCCCTATTAGGCGCCTAGATCTATCTCTATAGATCTTTATGCCTAATATGTATGACGCTTCACCTAGGTCCTTCATTGAAAATTTGCTGTTTAGATAACTTTTAACACTGTTTAAAAGATCTATATCATTTCCGATCAATAATATGTCATCCACATATAATATCAGAAATGCCACATTGCTCCCACTCACTTTCTTGTAAATACAAGCTTCTCCATAAGTTTGGACAAATCCAAACTCTTTGATCACCTCATCAAAGCGGAGATTCCAACTTCGTGATGCTTGCTTCAATCCATAGATGGATCGCTGAAGCTTGCACACCTTGTTAGCATCCTTAGGATCGACAAAACCCTTTGGTTGTATCATATACAACTATTCTTCAATATTACCATTGAGAAACGCGGTTTTGACATCCATCTGCCATATCTCATAATCGAAATATGCAGCAATTGCTAACATAATCCTAACTGACTTTAGCATCGCTACGGGAGAGAATGTCTCATCGTAGTCAACTCCTTGAATTTGTCGAAACCCCTTTGCGACAAGTCGAGCTTTATAGACGGTCACATTACCATCAGCATTAGTTTTCCTTTTGAAAATCCATTTGTTCTCCACGACCTTTCGGTCGTGAGGTAATTCCACCAAGTTCCAAACTTGATTTTCATACATGGATTCCATCTCGGATTTCATGGCTTCTAACCATTTGTTGGAATCCGGGCTCATCATCGCTTCTTCATACGTCGCAGGGTCATCATTTTCATCAACCATGAAATTCATGACAGGATTTCCGTACAGCTCGGGAGCTGCACGCGTCCTGCTTGACCTGCAAGGTTCGGTAGTACTCTCTTTCGGAGTTTCATGATCATTATCATTAGTTCCTTCTTCAACAGGTCAAGCCAACTCCGGAACAACTTCCGGTGCTGCGCTACTCACCATACTTTGAAGAGAAGGTTCAATAACCTCTTCGAGTTCTACCTTCCGACTACTCACACCTTTCGCGAGAAACTCTTTCTCTAGAAAGGATCCATTCTTGGCAACAAAAACCTTGCCCTCGGATCTGTGATAGAAGGAATACCCAATAGTTTCCTTAGGGTATCCTATGAAGACGCATTTTTCCGCTTTGGGTTCGAGTTTATCCGGTTGAAGTTTCTTCACATAAACATCGCATCCCCAAACTTTAAGAAATGACAGCTTAGGTTTATTTCCAAACCACAATTCATACGGTGTCTTTTCAACGGATTTAGATGGTGCCCGATTTAAAGTGAATGCAGCAGTTTCTAGTGCATAACCCCAAAATGACAACGGCAAGTCCGTCAGAGACATCATAGATCGAACCATATCTAATAAAGTACGATTACGACGTTCCGACACACCATTTTGCTGTGGTGTTCCGGTAGGTGTGAGTTGTGAAACAATTCCACACTCTTTCATGTGAGTGCTAAAATCGTAACTTAGATACTCACCTCCACGGTCGGACCGTAGAAATTTGATCTTTCTATTATGATGATTTTCCACTTCATTCTGAAATTCCTTGAACTTTTCAAAGGTTTCAGACTTGTGTTTAATCAAGTAGATATAACCGTATCTACTCAAATCATCCGTGAAAGTAACAAAATAACGATATCCACCTCGCGCCGACACACTCATTGGACCACATACATCAGAATGTATGATTTCCAATAAATCTGTCGCCCGTTCCATTGAACCGGAAAACGGCGTTCTAGTCATCTTGCCCATAAGGCATGGCTCACATGTATCAAATGATTCAAAATCAAGTGATTCCAAAAGTCCATCTAAATGGAGATTCTTCATGCGTTTAACGCCAATATGACCTAGACGGCAGTGCCACATATATGCAGATATATCATCATTAAGTTTAATCCTTTTAGCATCAACATTATGAATATGTGTAACATTATCATCGAGATCTAATAGAAATAAACCATTCATCATCGGTGCATGACCATAAAAGATTTCATTCATATAAATAGAACAACCATTGTTCTCGGATTTAAATGAATTACCACTTCGCATCAAACACGATCCAGATACAATGTTCTCAATGCAGGCACCAGATAACAATTATTCAAGTTTATAACTAATACCGACGGCAAATGAAGAGGCAGCGTTCCGACGGCGATCACATCAATGCTTGATCCATTGCCGAAACGCATCTTGACCTCACCCCTTGCTAGCGGTCGCTTGTTCCGCAGCCCCTGATTCGAGTTATAAATATTAGCAACTGAACCAGTATCAAATACCCAGGTGCTACTGCGAGCACTAGTCAAGTACACATCAATAACATGTATATCATATATACCTTTGTTTGCCTTGCCGGCCTTCTTGTCTGCCAAATACTTGGGGCAGTTGCGCTTCCAGTGGCCAGTCCCCTTACAATAGTAGCACTCGGTATCAGACTTAGGTCCAACTCGGGGTTTCTTTTCAGGCACGGCAACCGGCTTGCCGCCCTTACTTCCCTTCCGTTTTCCCTTCTTGTCTTTCTTGGAACCAATGTTCCTATTGATCATCAACACTTGATGTTCCTTTTTGATCTCCACTTCTGCAGTTTTAAGCATTCACAGAAGCTCGGGGAGAGACTTCTTCATGCCTTGCATATTATAGTTCATCACAAAGCTCTTATAGCTAGGTGGCAGAGACTACAGAACGATGGATGCCTAAGTCAATGGGAATCGTTATTCCCAAGGACACAAGCTTATCGGCGTAACCCGACATCTTGAGTACATGCTCACTAACGGAGCTGTGCTCTTCAATCATGCAGCTAAAGAACTTTTCTGAAGCGTTGTAGCTCTCTACAGCAGCATGTGTGTCGAAAATCATTTTCAACTCACCCATTGTATCAAAATCATTGCCATTTTTGAAATGCTTTCGAAGTTCCGGCTCTAGCCCATACAATATGCCGCAATGAACTAAGTTGTGGTCCTCCTGACGAGTCTGATAGACATTCTTCTCCTCGTCAGGGGCATCCTCTAAAGGTGGGGGGCCTAGTGGCGCTTCTAGCACGTATTGCTTTTGTGCAGCAGAGAGGAGAATCCTCAAATTCATGGCCCATTCGGTAAAGTTGCTACCGTTCGTTGCAAGTTTCTCTTTCTCCATGAACACATTGAAATTAAAAGCAGGTGGTGCCATCTACAACAGAATTTGTAAAGTTTAGACTAAGTGTATGATAGATTGAGTTCAACTAATCCATATTACGAATGAACTCCCACTCAAAAACGACACCCCTCGTGCCTTTTTGGTGATTACATGAACCAAATCCACTATACCAAGTCCGATCATCACGTGAGTCGGTATAGCTTCAAAGGCGAGCATCAAATGGGCATCATATCTACTATATGACTCATGCTTAACCTTTCGGTCCGTGTTTCGAGGCCATGTCTGTACATGCTAGGCTCGCCAAGTTAGAACCTTAGTATTCGCGTGTGTAACTGTTTTTCACCCGAAATATGTTCGTGGATGCAAGAACACCCTATCATCACGTGATGTCTTGGAGCGAAGAAAAACATAATCGGTGCATACTAAAGGAAGAACACATTCTTATCTTGATATTTAAATGAGGGATCATCTTATTATGCTAACAAAGCGCTAAACAAGCAATATAAGATGCTATCAAACATCACATGTTTATTAGTGAAATGATATGGTTTTCGCATATGATCTCTATCATGTGCATCGTGGTATGATCACTATCATACCTATATGTGTAAGTCCAAGGTCTATGGAGATTACACGTTATGTATGTTGTAAGAGTATCATCTCTTACTTCTACTTACAACACCACCATATCAGAACACTAGCCCAGCAACAATCTAAACTAGACGCCTCTAATTTATCCATTGCAAGTTTTACGTGGCTTAGGGCTTTCGAGATAGAACCGTTCTTACCTACGAACATGAACCACAATGAGGATAACCAAATTGTTGACAACTCGTTGCAAAATAGATATTGACTATAGTAGGAGAGACAGACACCCGCTAGCCACTTATGCAAACTAGTTGCATGTCAAGCGTGGAACAGGTCTCATGTGCGAGGACATGTAAAGTTTGTCCGGGCCGCTTCATCCCACTATGCCACCAATATCCAAAATTACAACTAAGGAGCAACAACATGATCATCATCGCCCACATACTCATATGTGTACTACCCGTGTAAAGCATCTACGCATAGATCCGGCTCTGATACCACTGTAGGATTCGCAGCATAGAAAACAAAAAATTTCCTACGATGTGAACTATGTACCAAGATCTATCTATTAGATACAAACAACGAGCGGATGTATATCCGTAGAGAACATACCCTTGAATACCGACAAAGCTTAACGAGTTCAACTCGTGGTTGATGTAGACGATCTCTTGCCGATCTCAAGATCGAGAGGAAGTCCTAGCGCCGCAAATCAGCAGCGTATCCGTGCTCGCACACACGTTCGAGGCACCGAGCAACCTCCGCCTCCTCGCTCCAGCGATGCAGCGGGAGCACAACTCTTTCTTGCCGAAAAAGCCACCGGGAACATGTATCTCGCTAGTCCGAGACCATGGGGGATAAATTCTAGAGGGAGAGAGAGATCCTTCACGAGGAGGTGTGAGTGAGAAGTGAGGAGAGGGGCTCCTTTTATAGGAGGAGGGGGAACCCCAAGGGGGTGGCCGGCGCATGGGGGCTGCCCCCTTGCCCTCCCCTCTTCATGTGGGTGGACACTCCACTCACAAAAATCCATTCATATGCCTCCACTCAAAATCCCACTCAAACTTGCCATTAAATTTCCACCAAATTTAATGCAAACTCTCATTAAATAAAACTCTTTTATTTTATTCAGAATTTTGTCAATTACTTTAATGACAAACATTCACAAATAACCCCTTGCTAGAATTCTATTTCACATGCATAACCACTTTATGCAATTTCACCCGAAAACCTGTTTCGGTATCTAATGAAATAAATTCCTGTGCTTGTTTATTCTTTCGGCATGAAACTTTTGCTCCAATTGGATGTCGGTGTCTCTTAAATGTGTCACCCTACGGTTCGTGAATAATGCGGACATGATTGAGACCCCTCTCGGATCAATAATCAGAAGCGGGATCTGGAGTCCCATACAGACTCCCACACATTCAACGATGACTTTCTTGTGATCGTCGGAACCTTTTACGCTAGTATCTTAATCCCTTTGTTTCACGATATATTACATGTCCGAGATTCGATCATCGGTATCTCCATACCTAGTTTGATCTTGTTACTGACATGCACTCTTTTCTCGTTCCCGTGATATAACATTCTAGTGATCAAATCACTTGCTTGCAAGCTAATCAATGTGATATCACCGAGAGGGCCCAGAGTATATCTATCCATCATCGGGATGAACAAATTCCACTCTCGATCCATGAGCCTCAACATAACACTTTATTAGTTCTGAATCCATCTTTATAATCACCCTGTTACGGTGTGACGTTTGATGTTATCAAGAAACTCTTCCGGTGTTAGTGATTGACATGATCTCATGGTCTAAGGATTAGGATCACTTCGTAAGTTGTTATAGCAATATAAACTCAATGACTTTGATCGTAATTCTATACTTTGGATGAATGTTCATCACACCATTACACTAATGTTGTGATCCCGTTATTAACAACATCCAATGTCCATGATCAGGAAACCTTGATCATCTTGTTAATCAACGAGCTAGTTTATGAGAGAGGCATAACTAGGAACTTTCTGTTTGTTTATTAAACACACATGTATTAATGTTTCCGTATTAATACAATTATAGCATGCAAAATAAAAATCTATCATATACTTGGAATACACATAATAAACACTTTATTATTGCCTCTCAGGGCATATTCCCTTCAAAGAAGATCAAGGCTGGGCCTAAGCCTGATACTGAGTGTTTTTACTGCAAGGGAGAGGGTCACTGGAAGCGAAATTTCCCAAAGTACTTGGCGGATTTGAAGAACGGCAACATCAAGAAGAAAGGTATATCCGATATACATGTTATTGATGTGTATCTCACTAGTACTCGTAGTAGTGCCTGGGTATTTGATACTGGTTCGGTTGCTCATATTTGTAACTCGAAACAGGTGCTGCAGAATAAACGGAAGCTAGCGAAGAACGAGGTGACGATGCGCGTTGGAAATGGATCAAAGGTTGATGTGATCGCGGTCGGAACGCTACCTCTTCATCTACCATCGGGATTAATTTTATACTTAAATAATTGTTAGTTGGTGCCTGCGTTGAGCATGAACATTATATCTGGATCATATTTATTGCGAGACGGTAACTTGTTTAAGTCCGAGAATAATGGTTGTTCGATTTATATGAGTAATATGTTTTATGCACATGCACCTTTGATAGATGGTCTATTCTTATTGAATCTCGATTGTGGTAATAGACACATTAATAACATTAAAACTAAACGTTTGAAACTGAGCGATAACTCGACCTATATGTGGCACTGTAGTCTTGGTCACATTGGAGTGAAGCGTATGAAGAAACTCCATTCCGATGGACTTCTTGAATCACTTGATTTCGAATCACTTGAAAGATGCGAAGCATGTCTAATGGGTAAAATGACTAAGACTCCATTTTCTGGTATGATGGAGCGAGCTACGGACTTATTGGAAATCATACATACCGATGTGTGTGGTCCAATGAGTGTATCATCGCGCGGTGGTTATCGTTATGTTCTTACCTTCACGGATGACTTGAGTAGATATGGGTATATCTATTTCATGAAACATAAGTCCGAAACTTTCGAGAAGTTTAAGGAATTTCAAAGTGAGGTAGAGAATCAACGTAACAAGAATATTAAGTTTCTACGATCTGATCGTGGAGGTGAGTATCTAAGTTACGAGTTTGGCGAGCATTTGAAGAAATGTGGAATACTTTCACAATTGACACCACCGGGAACACCACAGCGCAATGGTGTGTCCGAACGTCGTAATCGAACTCTCTTAGATATGGTTCGTTCTATGATGTCACTTACAGATTTACCGCTATCGTTTTGGGGTTATGCATTAGAAACAGTCGCATTCGATTTAAATAGGGCACCATCTAAATCCGTTGAAATGACACCGTATGAATTATGGTTTGGGAAGAAACCTAAATTGTCGTTCCTTAAAGTTTGGGTTGCGAATATTATGTAAAGAAGTTACAGCCTGACAAGCTTAAACCCAAAGCGGAAAAATGCGTCTTCATAGGATACCTGAAGGAAACTATTGGGTATACCTTCTATCATAGATCCGAGGGCAAAATCTTCGTTGCTAAGAATGGATCCTTTCTAGAGAAGGAATTTCTCTCGAAAGAAGTGACTGGAAGGAAAGTAGAAATCGACGAGGTTGTTGAACCTTCTCTCGAACTTGCGAGTAGCGCAGCACCGGAAGTAGTTCCTGTGGCGCCTACACCAATAAGAGAGGAAGCTAATGATGTTGATCATGAAACTTCGGTTGAAGTTACTACAGAACCTCGTAGGTCGACGAGAAATCGTACCACTCCTAATTGGTATGATCCCGTTATGAGTGTCATGTTGGTGGACAACACCGATGACCCTGCGACATATGAGGAAGCGATGATGAGTCCATATTCCAATAAATGGCAAGAAGCCATGAAATCCGAGAGTGGATCCATGTATGAAAACCAAGTATGGACTTTGGTGGACTTACCGGATGGCCGGAAGGCTGTCGAGAATAAATGGATTTTCAAGAAGAAAACAGGTGCTGATGGTAATGTTACTGTCTATAAAGCTCGACTTGTCGCAAAAGGGTTTCGACAAATTCAAGGAGTTGACTACGATGAGACTTTCTCACCAGTAGCGAAGCTAAAGTCTGTGAGGATTATGTTAGCAATCGCTGCATATTACGATTATGAGATATGTCAGATGGATGTCAAAACGGCGTTCCTCAATGGAGACATTGATGAAGAGTTGTATATGATGCAACCCAAAGGTTTTATTGATCCTAAAGATGCTAACAAGGTATGCAAACTTCAACGGTCCATATATGGATTGAAGCAAGCATCCCAAAGTTGGAATCAACGTTTTGATAAGGAAATCAAAAGTTTTGGTTTAATACAAACTTATGGAGAATCTTGTATTTACAAGAAAGTGAGTGGGAGCTCTGTAGCATTCTTAATACTATATGTAGATGACATATTGTTGATTGGGAATGATGTAGACCTTCTTAATAGTGTCAAGGATTATTTGAATAATAGTTTTTCAATGAAAGATCTTGGCGAAGCAGCTTACATATTAGGCATAAAGATTTATAGAGATAGATCGAGACGCCTAATATCATTGTCACAAAGTACATATTTGGACAAAGTTCTAAAGAGGTTTGGAATGGAAGATAGCAAGAAAGGGTTCTTGCCCATGTTGCCCAATACGACCTTGAGTAAAACTCAAAGTCCTGCAACGGCAGAATATAGAGAAAGGATGTAACTACCTCGGTGAATTACGCTCCTAGTTACAAGCCTGGATGAGCGGAAATGGTTGAAATAGTACGGTGGGGCCCAAATGCCACTCACAGGTAGACCTTTCGGCCGTCCCAACCATTTCCAAACATCGGGACAAGAACGGGCGGCGTAATCGGCAGGCGAAGGGATCAACTACATATGCAAATGAGTATGTATGCAAGCCACCATACAACAGTACATCAGAGCCATTCCATCTAAAAAGAAAGGAAATATAGCAACGCCATATGGCAAGATTCAAATGTCCTAGATAGATATAATAGTTTAGGATATCTCCTCATACATCACACATCAGAGTATCAGGCGGGAGCGGCAAACAAGATTCGAGTACGGATAAGAAGCAAATCGGCATAAGATGCCCCATAAATAAGCACATCCCGCCCACAGATCTCACGGATCCCCGTTCCCAGAATCTCTACACCGAACGATCGTTGCCCACATCGTCCGCCTCCTCCACCCAGTATCCATCTTGTGAGTGTACCTGTTCATCTGAATCAAATAATTTATCGGGTGAGACCCTAGGGGTACTCAGCAAGTCTTTATGCCTCTAAAGGAGACACATCCTGGGGTGACGCAATTGCAGCGAAAGATAAACCCTAACAGTTCTATAGATACTCGCTAACCATCCGCCTAACCAAGGATAGACGGATGTCCGTGAATTAATGACAACAGTTATAACAGTAATATCAACAGATCCATCCTCCTCCTCGCTTACCAACGAGGAAGCGGACGAACAACCCCCCATCCGTTGGCAATTTTATTAACCATTCCATGAGTGTTGCACTATTTACTAGTCAGTTACTTAGTCAAATTAAAAAACGGTACTTTAGTTATGCTTGTCTATGATCGAGAAACTGTGCTCCAAGTCGTTCATAACCGCGGACATGGCTTTCAGAAAGTTTTACCCTGCAGGGGTGCACAAATAGCAACACACACTCGATCAACCTCGGAAAAACCAAATCAAAACCCAACGAGGCCTTCACGACAAAGCAATCACAGGATTCAGAAATATTTCAGGGGGCCACCCCATTAAGCTACCCGCAACGAAGTTAGCTAACTTCGAGACGGACTCAAGGTTTGCGTCAGTGGCTGTAAACGACTGGGAACCCGAAAATGTGACTAGGCTTGTCGATACCGCGAAAACACTCCGCTTACCTAAACAGTACAGGTGCTCCTCGCACAATCGTAAATTAAGCAGTAAAGCATGGCATAAGTACATGATAGTAAATAAAACCTCAAACTAGTTTGTGGCCCCAAGAAATAAGAATGAATCAAGCTCTGGCTCAGGGGGGTCCCATAAGCCTCCCGGATGTGGATAGCGCGAATAATCAAGGAACAGGAATCAAGTACTCGGGGTCCTACGGGACACAAGTGAGCAGGAAAAACCAAATAGCAGATATTGCTCACCGGTGCCACTTTCATTAGTTATCCCATTACTACTCAAGTTAAGTTGTTTAGGTACCTCGTTATCCAACAGACACTCACATACCCTACACATGCTGTTCTACGACTCGCATGGCTCAAACAACTCCTGTAGTAATGGCTCATGGGATGGAGGAACAAGCTTGGTGGGGTTTAAAAGTAAAGGCTATGCAATACTTGGGATTCAGTTTAATGCAATCGCGACTCAATGATGCAAGAATAAGATAGAGGCAATAGGTACTATATGTATGCAAGCATGTGGTAGTGCTTGCCTGGCAGCTCAGTTGAAGCGAGAGACGGATCTGGGTAGTGCTCCTGGGTTTATTGATATATCCCCTGCTCAGCGTCTATTCGAAGAAGAACCAAACAAACAAGGGCCAACATAAATATAGTGCACAAGCATATGAATTAAATGCGACAAGCAAACAATCATGCCATGATGAATGATGCACAATTTGCATGGCATTAAAGTAGCATGGCATGGTGAGGTGTGGAATACAAGAATAAATCATTTTATTGAGTTTTGGTCACATTTTAGACTCAAATAAGTTGCTGTATACATTATATTTATATGATGCATGCTGCAAAACAGAACATGGACTGCATAAACAGAAAGGTCTCGTCGATCTGATCATTTTAGACATATCATTTGTTAAATTTGGAGTTATGAATCAAAAGTTATTAATTAATTAAGGGGAAGGGCATTTTCTTGTATTTTTGTCAACTTGAAATTTAAAATGTGCAAAATATATTTTGGATGGCATATTTGAAATCCTCACATTTTTCTGATTTGAAAACATATATTATTTGTATTATTTGGAATTATGGATTTAAATTTATTTTAAAGTCAAAATTATTAAATAGGGTCAAAGTCAAAGGTTGACTATTGAAATTAATTCTGAAAATATTTGATTAAAGATTTGAATTCACATTCAAAAACAAAACATTTTTCATATTAAGTTTGAATTCAAATTCCAAACCATTTGAAAGTTATGAATTAATTCATATTCAAACAGATTGAAATTTGAATTTGAATTTGAAAAGATTTGAATTTGAAATAGAAAAGCTCCTGGACTTTTGGTACTCAGCCAGATTCTACCCCCAGCCAGTGACAGGTGGGGTCGATGCTGACTGGGTCGACACGCGCGCACAAAAACTTTTCACACCGGGGCTCTGCCTAGCCCGCGTGAATGACAAGCGGGCCCAGGGACCTAGCAGGGCCACACACGCGCGCGGCCATCCGGTGGGCGACACGTGGGCAAATCCAGGGGGCTGCGGGCTGGGAGGTTCAGATCTTCGGGGGCCTATTTGCAAGATGGGACGGGCGGCTGCCAGGTAGGGTCGGTGGGACTGCGGGTTTAGGCGGGAAAAAGGGCAGGGGTTTCTTTGCAAAACGTCGGCGGCTGCTGCTGTCTGCTGTCGGACGCGGCGCTGCCGGCGACGAAAACTGGCCGTCTCCCGGCGACGATGGCGACGCACCTAGCGAGAATTAGAAGATGATGCCAAAACAAAAGTTGGAGGGGACAGTCTGGTCTACAGCTTTCGTGTTCAGGGTTTCTCCAGAGGAGGGCTACAACGTGCGGGCTTCGACGAGGAACAGAGGCAGGGGCTGCAGTATCTGCTGCTGTCGCCAGAGCGCGGCGCGCGGCGGCGCACGCGGGGTGTTCGACGGACGGCGGCGACGCTACGGTGCACTAGAGAGGAGGGAACCATGTCTAGGAGGTAGAAGGGCTCACCAGGAGCTCGTCGGTGGGGTTGGTTCGGGCAGAGGAACCGGCGATCGTCGACGAGGCTGGCGGCCGGAGCTCCTGGTACTCACGGGCACGGCGGCGGCGACGCTTCTCCGGCGAGGTTCAACGGCTCCCAACGGTACAGCGTGATGTAGGGGAACGAGAGGAACCTCCTGGACGCCTTGGACACCTTCTAGCATAGCTCCAACCGCCCTTCTTCTGGCCTGGCCGATCTAGGGTTTAGAGGGGCATGGGGTGGCCATGGCTATGCTTGGGGAAGGAGGAAGGAGGGAGAGGGGTTCCTGGGGTCTCAGATCTCGATCTGGGGTGCCCGAGGTGGTTGGGGTGATGAGGGAGAGGGGAGAGGCACATGGGAGGTGGTGGCCACTTTAAGCAAAAGGGAGAAGGGGTGGCTCGGGTGTGGGTGGTAGCTAGGGTTGGGGTGGAGAGAGAGAGGGGTAGATGGGTCCAGGGTGACCAGGTGGGGCTGGTGGGGCCTTGTGGCAGGGAGAGGGCTAGAGAGAGGAGGGAGGCCGAGAGAGAGAGGGTAGCCTCGGGTTAGGATTTTTATCTAGGGGTGGCTCGGGTTGGTGAGAGGTGAGGTGAGAGAGGGGTGGCATGGAGCTAGAGAGATGAGGGGTGAGGTGATCAAGCACATGATCAAGGACACACATGGTCAAGCACAAGGGTTTGGTGTATGGCAAGACCACACAAACAAGCAAAAGGAAAAGTTGGAGGAGAGGGTGAGAAGAGGGGGCTTAGGGTTTTTGGCAAAATCAAACAATATCAAGCAAAGGGGGAAGAGAGAGAAGAGAGATGATCCACCCAAAAACCAAAGAAAAACAAAGGAGATCAAAGGATGATGATGGTTGCATGGCCCATGCAAGCATTTAATGCCATGTGTCATCCTTGTGAAAACAAAGTAATAGACATGGCATTATTCTCATGCATCCCCAAAATGTGGAGTAAAGGCCAAGCAAAAGAATTAGAGTTGGATCCACACAACCCACATGAGCTAGAATAAAAACCAAAGAAAAGAATTACAAGCTCATGGGTTATTGGAATGGTGGAAGAATAAGGTGGTGACAAGAAAGGTGGTGGAGTGGAACAAAAGATATGCCCCCAACTCAACTTGGGCATTTAAACAATATATCAAGAACCAAATACAATATCAAGAGGCAAATACAAATAATAATGCATATGAGATAAGAACCAAAACAAAAAGGGTTTTTGTATGATGCTCAAATGCAAGGTGGCATGATGACATGAGCATGATATGATGATGATGCAACAATTATATGTAGGAAGTAGCCATTATATTACTAAACCAAGTAGCATTACAAATGTTAGACAATTGGGATGCTACAAAGGATGAGTAAGACTCCCTATGCCTCAGCCATAGGATCTCTAATGTATGCCATGCTATGTACTAGACCCGACATTGCATATGTTGTTAGTTTGACTAGCAAATATCAAAGTGATCCAGGAGTGGATCATTGGACAGCGGTCAAAAACATCCTTAAGTACTTGAGAAGAACTAAGGATATGGTTCTTTCTTATGGAGGTGATGAACAGCTCGCTGTTAACGGTTACACCGATCCGGATGATTCTAAATCTCAATCTAGATACATATTTACTTTGAATGGTGCAACAGTTAGCTGGAGGAGTGCAAAGCAAAGAGTTATGGCGAGATCTTCAACTGAATCGGAATACATAGCTGCTTCGGAAGCTTCACAAGAAGCGATATGGATGAAGGAGTTCATTACAGAGCTCGGTGTGGTTCCAAGTGCGCTGGACCCAATGTCTATCTACTATGATAACATGGGAGCCATAGCCAATGGCCATAACCAAGGTCACACAAGAAGCTGAAGCACATCAAGCTACATTTTCACGCTATTCGAGAACATGTCCAAGATGGTGACATAAAGATTTGCAAAGTACACACAAATCTGAATGTGGCGGATCCATTGACTAAACCTATCCCGAGGGCAAAACATGACCAACACCAAACTACCATGGGTGTTCGGTATATTACCATGTAATCTAGATTAGTTGACTCTAGTGCAAGTGGGAGACTGTTGGAGATATGCCCTAGAGGCAATAATAAATGTAGTTATTATTATATCTTTGTGTTTATGATAAATGTTTACATTCATGCTATAACAATATTAACCGGAAACATTAATACTTGTGTGATTTGTAAACTAAATAAGAGTCCCTAGTAAAGCCTCTTTATAATACTAGCTTGTTGGTTAATAGATGATCATGGTTTCCTGATCATGAACATTGAGATGTTGTTAACAACAAGATCATATCATTAGGAGAATGGTATGATGGACATACTCCTATAGATAAGCGTAGCATAAAGATCAAGTCATTTTAATAGTTCAATTGCTATAAGCTTTCTGATACATAGTAACCTAATTTCTTCGACCATGAGATCATGCTAATCACCATCACCGGAAGGATGCTTTGATGACATCAAACACCACACCGTAACTGGGTGGCTATAAAGGTGGCATTGAGTGTTTGGAAAGTATGGGTTGAGACACATGGATCAAGAGTGGGATTTGTCCATCCATATGACGGATAGATATACTCTTGGCCCTCTCGGTGGAATTTCACCCAATTAGCTTGCAAGCATGTGACTGGCTCACAAGGGATCGCATACCACGGGAACGAGAAAAGAGTACTTATCGGTAACGAGGTTGAACTAGGTATGCAGAGATACCGACGATCAAAACCTCGGATAAGTAAACTATCATGAGACAAAGGGAAATTGGTATCGTATGTAAGTGGTTCATTCGATCGCAAAGTAATCGTATAAATATGTAGGATCCATATGAATTTCGAGATTCCTCTATTGGTTATTGATCGGAGAAGTGTCTCGGTCATGTCCGCATAATTTACGAACCGTAGGGAGACACACTTAAGGATTCGATGTTGTTGAGTAGTTATGGAATGATGAGTAAGAGACAGAATGATGTTCGGAGTCTCGGATGGGATCCGGGATATCACGAGGAGATCCGGAATGGTCCGGAGAATAAGATTCATATAAGAAAAGTCCTGTTTCGGAGTTGGGGAATGATTCCGGTGTTTTCACCAGGAATGTTCTAGAAGGGTCCGGAAGGTCCGGCACTCCAGAGGGGAAGGGTACATGAATGTGTCATGACAATATGGAATGGTTGCATCATGTACTAGGTCACTTGGCTGGGCAAAATAAAGGAAGAAATCAAATCGAAGTTTGAAAGTCAAACGCCAATTTGAAAAGTCAAATCTCAAGTTTGCTTGGTGGAAGGAGAGTAGGAAACCTACTTGGGGAGGAAGTCCCCTCCCCTCCACCCGCTGGCCAAGGAGGGCGAGTTGGAGGAGGACTCCCTCCTCCCAAGCCGCCACCCTCCACCTATATAAGGAGGGGTAGGGCACCCCCTACCCCTCACACCCAAAACCCTAGCTTCAAGTCGCCGGCGCCACCACCTCCTTGTGATGTCGCCGCCTAGGGCACCTCCAACTCGGTGAGTTGGGGTTTCCCCAAACCCTAGCCGCCAGCCAAGCCCTCCCCTTGGTGCCCTCTAAACCCTAGATCACCAAGGCCTCTCTCATACTCCGCCATACTCGCTCTGGCTTAAGGAGAAGCCTTGCGAGATCTTCCCTCTACTTCCGACACCACGCCGTCGTGCTGCCGGAATCGCGAGGAGAGTGCTACAACCTCCGCTGCCTGCTGGAACAAGGGAGAGGAAGGTCTTCATCGAGTACCGAACGTGTGACCGACTGCGGAAGCGCTGCCGGAACGCAGCGCCGGAAGGATCGTCTACGCGATCTTGAGATCGGCAAGAGTACGACTACATCACCCACGAGAATCTGCTCTCGTTAACCGCTTTGGAATCTTTGAGGGTAAGTTCCTCTATCGACTCGTTGCTACAATCTAGTAGATATATCTTGGCTTGTTTGTTTACATGCGGTAGTTTTTTTTCCATGCTACGAACCCCTACACATGATTGGCGTTGAACATGCCGTGGACGTGGTGGAACTAGAGGCCGAGGTTTACGGCTTGGAGGCAGAGCTAATACTTGTGTGGCAGCCGAAGAAGCATCACATACTGTGAAGGTTGATATGACAGTTGACGAATGGGATAAGTGGTGTCAATTCAAAGGGATGAAACTGGGTGATAAAGAGCCTTACCAAGCTGCTACTACCTCTACTAAAATTTGCGGTAATATCTCTAATTCTGCTAAACATTATTGCAATGATGCACCATGGTTAATTGATTCTGGTGCATCACGACACATGGCTGGTTCTTACAAGGACTTCATGAAATATTTTCCTGATTCGAAGATGGAAACCGTAAAACTTGCTGATGGATCGACACAAAATATTATGGGTTTTGGGACAGTTGTTTGCAACCCTAATATATCTTTATCTTCTGTATTGCATGTTCCCTCGTTTCCAATAAATCTTTTGTCTATCAGTTGCATTACCAATGAGTTGAATTGTGTTGCTTTGTTCTTCCCATCATGGTGTTTGTTTCAAGATCTTGGGACTGGAAGAAGTCTTGGGACGGGGAGCACGCATGATGGTCTCTACTACCTTGATAAGGATATTTCACCTGCAGTAGCTACTGCTCTCTCACCCTCTCCTCTAAACGAGTTTCTACTCCAACATCGTCGACTAGGGCATATGTCTTCTGCTACTCTTGGTCAGCTCTATCCTAATCTCTATTATAGAATTAATAAGGATAGTTTGGTATGTGATGCATGTGAGTTTGGGAAGCACACTCGGAGCTCTTATATGTTCTCAAATAATAGAAGTACTCAACTGCTGCATACTATTCACTCTGATGTATGGGGGCCTAGTGGTGTGAGATCAATCAATGGCTATAGATATTTTGTTACTTTTATTGACTGCTGCACCAGGACTACCTGGGTTTATGTATTAAGACATAAGAGTGATGTGTTCGAATGCTTCAGAGATTTCCATAATTTTGATTATGACTCAGTATAATGCTTGTGTAAAAATATTTCGTACGGATAATGGTACGGAGTATTTGAATAGAGAGTTTGATGAATACTTATCCAGCTTCGGAATTATTCATCAAACTACATGCCCAGGTACTTCTGAATAGAATGGTTTGGCTAAAAGAAAGAATATGCACCTTTTAGATGTTACAAGAAGTCTATTGTTTGCAATGAATGTCCCTAAATATCTATGGAGTGAGGCTATAATGACAGCAGCTTATTTGATAAACAGGATGCTATTGAGGGTACTTGAACATAAAACTCCAATAGAATGTCTAACCGGTAAAAACTCATTTTTGGTGCCTCCTAAAGTGTTTGGGTGTGTATGCTTTGTGAAGGACTACAGGCCTTCGGTTGGTAAATTGGATCCTAGAGCTTTAAAATGTGTATTTGTTGGTTATTCAGGGAAACAAAAGGGCTATAAGTGCTGGTGCCCTGCTGAAAAAAGAATGTTTATCAGTATGGATGTAACGTTCAGGGAGAACGAATCATTTTATTTGAAGCGAGCCGACCTTACCAATTTGTTTCCTGACATGTTTACAAGTGATGTTTCAGATTTGAACTCGGAACCAGGGGGAGATAAGGAAGAGGAAAATCAGAACACAACATCAAGAGAGATAGTAGTTGGAGTTATACCTAGACAAGATGTGCATGATGATATGCGTGTATTAGATGCAGAGCAAGAACATGTGCAGGGGGAGCATCAAGATGAACCAAATGAAGCTATGATGTGGCCAAGGTTCAATGAAGAGCGAAATATTCAGGTGTATTCACGGAGACATCGAGAGGTGGACACAGAAATTCCATTGAGACATAATCAAGAGACGCCTGCAGCACAAACACAAGAAGAGATCTCACCTGGTCTAGCACAGTTAGATGTGCAAGGCTCATATCCTCTAAATGATGGTATAACTCCCTCCTCACAGGATGATTTAGATATTCCTATTGCTCACAGAAAACAACCTCGTACTACCGCTGGAAAATTACCACCAAATCTCTCTCCATATGATCTTTCTAATTATGTTTCATACTCATCACTAGGGTCTCAGTATAGATCATTTATAGCCGCACTAGATTCCACTTTACCTATACCACGTGATTGGCAGGAAGCCAGACAATATCCAGAATGGAGAGCAGCTATGATGGAGGAGATGGCAGCACTTGACAAGAACAATACATGGGTACTTACTACTCTCCCTCCTAATAAAAAGGTTGTTGGTTATAAGTGGGTGTTTACTGTGAAACAAAATGTGGATGGTAAAGTAGAAAGGTATAAAGCTAGATTAGTGGCAAAGAGTTATATTCAAACTTATGGAGTCGATTATGACGAGACCTTCGCACCAGTAGCAAAAATGAACACCATCAGGACCCTTATATCTATAGCAGCAAATAATAAATGGAAATTGTTTCAGATGGATGTAAAAAATGCCTTTCTTCATGGAGATTTGCACGAAGAAGTTTATATGGATATTCCCCCTGGGTTTAGTACACAAGAGAGTAAGGGTAAAGTATGAAGGCTGAAAAAGTCGTTGTATGGGTTAAAACAGTCACCTAGAGCATGGTTTGGACGATTCCGGAATGAGATTTGTTCTATGGGGTTTAAACAAAGCAATGCTGATCATACACTGTTTTATAAGCACAACCATGATAAAATTATTGTGCTTATTGTATATGTTGATGATATAGTTATTACAGATAGTGATGATGGAGAGATCGCTTTGTTGAAGAAGGCATTGTCAAGATCCTTTGAAGTTAAAGACCTGGGCTACCTTCACTATTTCCTTGGCATTGAAGTTGCATATGGTGTTCAAGGTATTTATCTCTCATAAAGGAAATATGTGATGGGTTTGCTTACTGAAACTGGAATGCTATATTGCAAACCGACAGCCACACCGGTTGGATCAAATCATCGCATAACCGCTGACTTTGGGGATTATGTGGATAAACAACAATACCAACGATTAGTTGGGAGACTCATATATTTATCACATACTAGACCAGACATAGCATATGCTGTAAGTGTGGTGAGTAGATATATGCATGATCCCCGTTCTGGTCATATGGATGCCGTGAACAGAAGTCTTAGATATCTTAAGGGTTGCCCTGGGAAAGGGATATTATTTCTGTTCATGGACATCTCAACATTGAGGGGTATACTGATGCTGATTGGGCTGGGTGTTTAGATGGCCGAAGGTCTACATCAGGTTACTGCATGTTTATCGGTGGTAATTTAATTAGTTGGAGGAGTAAAAAACAGAGTGTAGTTTCAAGGTCTACAGCTGAGGCTGAGTTTAGAGTAGTATGTTTAGGGTCCGGGCCAGAATCCATTCTGGATAGCCTTTTAAGGGATTGTAATGATACTTAAATCTGATTAATACAATCCTTTTACCCGCAAAAAAATTTTCATTTTTTCTTAAATGATAAATGTCGTATTTTTATCATGGTCAAGGATGAAACGAGAAAGTGGAAATATTTTATACCAGGGATACAAGCAAAAATAGT
Organism: Avena sativa; assembly: GCA_916181665.1. Lineage (NCBI taxonomy): Eukaryota > Viridiplantae > Streptophyta > Magnoliopsida > Poales > Poaceae > Avena > Avena sativa. The sequence goes on from OV702280.1 coordinate 374,675,777, forward strand.
AACCATTGCTTGACAAATGTTTAGTCAAAATAGGCTAATCGTCTATGCCGTAAACGATATGACTAATCCTCCATGACACAACGGACCACGTAGGCTGCAGCACTAATCGTCTTTGTTTTGGACGATTAGTGCCGCAGCATAAACGGCGACGTATTTTTTCTGGGAAAATAAAAATCATGTGTTTTTATGAAATTAATGAGAAAAAAATTAAAAAAAATTGGAGCACGATGCCCTCTGTTCCGCAGCTTGTTCTCTAGTTTTGGTCTACGAGCAGTACTGAGACCTTAGCCCTCAACCGATCAACCGGCCTTGTATGATCAGCCTGTAGAAACCCTAAGCAAATGTGTGGAATCATCTGGGTTGCAACCAGTACATATAAATAATCTAGGCTGTGATCTGAACTTTTGAGTAAACAAACAGCACAGCAATTGGTGTTTATGTGGTTCAGAACTCTCTCTGGTATGGTCTGAGCTGCAAAAAACATTTGTCATTAAGTTGCTCCGTTAATGCATCTACTCTGTTTCTGGATGCTGTCCATATGGGAAATTTCATAACATGGCAAGAGTTATTGAGATTGCAAACAGAGTGCACTAAAGAAAGCTAGAGTGCTTGGATCCATCTAAATTATATTTACTCCTCGACATGGCATGTTTCTCTGTATGCTAATATAGATTGAACAAGGTTGTTTTTGCCTTGAAGTTTCATTAACAAAATGTGATTCTAGTGATTATCAAGGTATGTGGCTTTCAGTAAAGTAAATCAGTATACTTGCTGGATCCGAAGTAAAGCAAGTTTAATTCCATTAAAAAAATGAATGCATTGATTTCTGACAAATATTTTGCTTTGGCCAAACCGAAAATTTAAATGACCTAAATTTAACAGAATCCAATATAAAGAACCTTATACTGCACCTAGCGGTACCTCAATTGAAGTCTGAACAAAATGCTCAAAACATCTTATACAATTTTTTTCTCTGAAAACTTTGTATCTGAAACCTAAAACTTTAGTTCTTCAGCCAAGAAGAGATCACATATTTTCTTATGTGGCTGGAGCTGAACTTACGTGATCAGTAGGCAGCGGGAAGCAACATCGCGTAATCTTCATTGGAAGTGGAGCAAAAATTCTGACTTGTTTACAAACATTCATTTTCTTATACATTCTTCACAAATTCAGAATTGCTACATATTGATCAGAAGTCAGAACAGAGGCATATACAATTACGGACATGAATCATAACAGACGGAACACATCATCCAGTGTTATTCACTTGCTGATACATCATGCTAACTAAATATGCATTACACAGTCAATGAAAAAGTACAGGTATAATTACATCATCTAATACACAAAAAGAATGACCATAGCAAATTAGAAATACTGGTGTTTTATGTGCTCCTAAGTTCTTTCATGTTTTGAGCAGTACTGCCTGACTGTCTGATGATTTTGAAACTAATCATCTTCAGTTTTCTATTACTAATCTATTTACTCTGTTTCTAGATCTTGTCGACATGAGGAAGTTGGTAACTGTAATTGATCTTACATTGCCATGCTTGGTTCCATTTAGACCTAATATACTCTAGGAAATCGCCATGCCTTTCTTTATGCAAAACTAGACTGAAAACCATGGTTCTTTTTCATCATGTTTGATAAAAAAAAACATAAGTTAGGTGATATTCGCGTACCATTTACATTTAGTCAAAACAAAATGAAGCAGTGATACCGCAACTCTTGCCAAATTCAAAAAGAGTTTATTTTTTGTTAATGGGTCCTCCAAAATAGATTGATTTGTGTCAAATTCAGGCAAACAAAAGTTGTCCCTTTCACTGAAATGAAAATCAGAATTACCTAAACCTGATCAGAACCGAATATAAGAATCCTTGATTGAAACCAATGTCTCTGATTCATATCTCGATTGCAATCAGTCTATCTGATTCATATGCATTATACATCAAGGTAACTAAATATGAATTTTACAATCAATGAACAAATCCAAGTATAATTACATCATCAAAGTTCTAAAGAATAAACATTGCAATATTGGTATTTTTTATGCTCCCAAGTTCTTTCATGTTTTGAGTAGTAGTACTGCATGCATCTCTGATGATGTTGACCAATTATCTTTAGATTGCTATAGTAATGAACCTACCCTGTTTTCAATTGAACAGACATTACCTAACAACTTTCACATAACCAGTAGAGCTGATATAACAGTGTCGACTAGCATTTTTCTACGGATACACTCATAAATTTTCAGAATTACAGAGGATTCATCAGAAGTCAAGATAAAAGTGTATACAATTACATATCAATCCATTGTCATTCACTTCCTGATACATCAGGCTAACTGAATGTGCATTACAGACGCAGTGAGAATCTGCAAATAGTATGATTCTCCATGAATTAAGCACAAAAGAATGAACATATATCAACTAAATCCCCCTAACACAGATGATCAATAGATCGATTTAGGCGATCCGTTACCGTATCTCTGACCAAACAGCCCAAGATGAAGCAGAAGCCAGTCTTTAGACTGCCCAAACTGAAACAGGAACAAAGTTGGACGTTTGAACAGGCAGTTGGCGCTTTGCCTTACCTGGACTTCTTCCTCGGCTCCAAACGTGCAGACTGAGGGTGTTTCCGCTTAGCTATCTTACCACAAACCAGGCAACGCACCCCTGCTGGGCCGGTCTTATACCCAGCTATGCGGTAGCAGTCTGCACAGTAGCAGACATGCCTGCACGGCACGAGCATCAACGACGCCTCCACGATCCCGCAGTCAAGGCACATTACCGGGCCCTGAGGCTCCTCCTCCTCTTCTTCGTCCTCATCATCCGCATCGTCCTCGTCCTCGTCCTCGTCCTCGTCCTCGTCCTCGTCGCCGGGCCCTGACGACATTGCCTCGCCGTCGTCTTCGCCGCGCCCGGGCGAGATTGCCTCGTCGCCGTCTTCGCCACGCCCTGGCGGCATTCCCTCATAGTCCCCATCGCTGCGTCCTGGAGACATGTCCTCCTTCTCCTCCTCGCCGGCTGCAAGAAACGATGAAACCGAACTCCCGTTATCGAGAACCTTACGGCCAATAAGGCAATAACACAAAACTGATTCTTTCGTGGGAAACTCACCTTCATCGTTGTCCAAGGAGACGACGACATGATCGGCGTCAAATGATAGCTGGCGGCGCGATCCCGACCCACCTCCTCCAGTCGCTGCCGTTCCAACCGGCTGCAAGAAACCAAGAAATCCAGTTGTAACGCAACAATCCAAAACACGCCGGTAGCGGAGAAGACAACAAGCACGGGGATCTCACCTGACACTGCCGCGGCTGCAACGGTGACGCCTCGTCCGTGGTCGCCGGCGACGCCACGGCCATCTTGCTATCGCCATCGGCTGCAAGAAACCAAGAATCGTCCGTGAACGCGTTGGCCAACGTCCACTCCGGCGTCGACCTGATCGCCGCCTCAATCTCGCTGGTGCCTCCGGCTGCAAATCAAAGAAACAGCAGTCTAAGCCAAGAACCATCGCACGGACAAGAAAGAACAGGACACGATCGTTTCCTCGGCACCTACGTACCTCCATGGCACGGGAAGGGGATGCGGGCAGCGCTCGGGCGGTAGAAGAAATCCAAGTGCAAGGCGCCGGACGGCGACGGTCCGCCGGCAATGGACCTCCTTCTCCAGTCGGCCATCTCGCGTCCCCGCTCACGCCGCGCGCACGCCGAGGTGCGACGAGGCCAGCAATAGAACGCCTTTGCAAGAACTGCGCGAGATCAAGGCGGGGAGCTCAAGAGCAGAGCAGAACAGAGGAAACAGAGGAGGGGGAGGAAGCCTGGAGAACGAAGCGAGAGGGGAAGGGCGCACGGGTGGGAGAAGATGTGATTATATGCGCTCGCTCGAGGGGAACTTGGAACCTGCAAGTGTTCGCAAGAAGCAGAGACGGTGGATTTGGAAGTGGTGGGAGAGCCGTTGCGACATTTCCATTTGATTCTGATTAGGCCCATTATGGCCCAATCAACATTTGCTTCACAATTTGAAACTGGACTCCCTGGACAAAAAAAAGAAGGAAATTTGTAAGTGCAGCTTACATTTAATTTCACTACTCCCTCCGGTCCATATTAATTGACTCAAATTTGTCTAGATTTAAATAAATCTAAACACTATTTAGTATATAGGTTTATTCAAATTTTGACAAACCAAAGTTAATTAGTATGGATCGGAGGGAGAATATTTATGCATTTGATTATATTCTTGGTTGCAGCTAGCAAAGTGATTTGCGCGGGCTATAATACAAAGTTTTATCTGACAACATAAAGTACTACCTTCGTCCCAAATGTTAAGACTTATATTTTTTTGAAAAAGTCAAACTAAGAAAAGTTTGACCAAACTTTTAGAAAAAACTATAATATTATATAGATACCATGTGAAAATATGTTTCATGATGAATCAAAGGTATTAATTTTATATTGTAAATATTAATATTTTTCTCTAACAATTTAGTCAAATTTTATGTAGTTTGACTTTTGAAAAAAAAGCCTAAAGTTTTGGGACGGAGGGAGTATTTAACAATTCCAGGAATCGTCGAGAATATATGTACAATACGGGCACCAAAATCATACATAACCGCAAGTAGAGAGGTGATCGGGAGCTTTCTAAAACCTATCTAGAGTTCCGTCCCTCTCGCAAGTGATATCGCCCGTCCGTTCCATCTTCGATGGTCCGAGGGTCTTGAAGACCTGTCGTTTGGCGGGAAGTTTTCATTCTTTGTATAGTCTATTTTCAGTGACTTCTTCTGGATGTTGAGGTGGAGGCTTTGTCCTAAAATCAGAATAAGGTTCTCCCTGCTTTATCCTCGCTTCGGTGGTGCACCTAGCATCGACGATGGCACGTGTGATCGTTTGTCAGAAAGATTTCCAGGGATCCATCTTTTTCGTGTTCGTTGGTTTGTTTTCAAGCCATTCTCTTTCAATTTACTTTGTCATCATTAGCGAAGGTTGCTGCTTTGATGCATTGGTCTTTTATGGCCTTAGCAAGATGATTTCTCGTTTCTCTATAATATTCTCTACTACGATAAGTTTTGCCTAACTCTGGTGATGGTGGGGCGAGGATGGGACACGCTTTTGGCTCGAGCTATTGTCTGTAGTCCTCGCTAGATGGTCCAATGACCTATTTATAATTTTTATTAATTTTAGATATTTTTGTACTATTATTTATGATTATTAATAGATCGGTAGAATTTCGTAAAAATATATACAATACAAATCTTCACAAGAAGATTATACTACGATGTCGGACAATATGCTAGTATATTATCGCCACAATGGAACGCGGTATTTGGGGGAGTGTGAAAACACAAACTTTTGAAACATATATAATTTATTCAAAATGGTTATAATTATTTACGAAAGTTCTATTGCAAAATAAACTATGTTCTAGAAAGCTCAAATTCAAAGTATTTTTTTTCAAAATTTCACCGATCTATTAATAGTCATTAACAAATAAAAAATCTAAAAGTAATAAAGAAATATAAGTAGGTCACCAAACCACCTAGTGATGACTACAAACACTAGTGCGAGCCGAAGGCCTCCTTGCTTCTTCTTCACCGGATCCGGACAAACCTTGTCTTAGTAGCGTCGGGCTAAGGCCACAAAAAACCAACACACTAGAGCAGCAACCATTGCCAATGATAACAATCTTAGGTCAAAAGACACTGAACTGAGAACAAACCAATGAACATGAAAACAGAATGGATCCTATGAGATCCATCGGACAAATGATTACACACGCTCTTCGTCGAGCTTTGATGTACCACAGGAGCAAGGATAGAGCGGGAATGAACTTATTCTAAATTTAGAACATAGCTGTCACCTCACATCGTGAAGAATACACAGAAAACAGGCTCAACAAAGAACGAAAATCTCGCGTCGGTGAGAGTCCGTGGTCCGCCACACATCTAAATCCCTAGAGCCACCAAAGGCAGGGAGGACCGGCGATGTTGCCGGCGAGGGGGACGGACCATAGATGGGTTTTTGCTAGCCACAGTCGCCTCTCTCCCGGCGGCTACGTACATACTAGTTCGGTAAATTCTTGAGGGTCAAAGTAGTTATATTAGATTACATTCTATTCCATCCATCCCAAAATAAGCAACACGACTTTATTTAGATATTCATGTATTTAGACAGATTTTAGTGTCGAGATAAATGCATATTAATACAATGTTACATCACTTGTTTTGGCACAGAGGGAGTAATACAAAATAATTTTCATTAGTTTGGAAAAATGATGCAATTTTGTTATCATGGAAAACAAATTCAATACATAGATTAGAACAACTTTTTATTTAGATATTCGTACCTAATGTAATTAGATGTATGCATGGAAAGAAGAGTTGAATGAAAAATCTCATTCTATTAATAGATCTTAATTATGAACGATTTTCACAAGGGTTCACATGCACCTCACGTAATCACCCTATTTGGCAAGATGAGAATATGCATCCTTCTATATCTGGCCCCGCACACCGCCTTTTGTTCCATACAACCTTAAGAGAATAATATTTGTTGGAATTCAGATAAATTTTTGGGTATCCTTGAAGATGCTCTAATAGTAGTTCTGAACTTCTGTTACATATATAGGGCATCAGAAATGTGGGAAAAAGATCAATCAAACTGGTGCTATTCACAAAATTTGCTCATCAATGAAAATGAGACGATATTCTCAATGCAAAAACAATTTAAAAATGTGTGCTAACTTGCGCATCTTGCCATAGTGCGAGGCTTTTGCGCTGGCCTTAGCTCGACTTATTATTGTTGTTTCACTATGTATTTTCCCTAGGCACTTGCTAGGGCCGTGTGGCTCACACACAGCTAGCTCAACTACATCTAAAAAAAGAGATAGCTCAATTAGGTATTCTCTGTATCTAACACCATCCTTCATGTAGAACTAAAGTATGATGTGGATTAATGAGCGATGCAGTGGACTTGACTGCAGTCTAGTAGTAACTGCACCGTGACATGTGAGTGCGTGGGCGTGGTGGTAATGTACTACCGTTCTTCTTTTACTTCGCTTGATCTCGTCGGTGGAAAGCCATAACGACTTTGTACCAAAATCAGCGCAGTGGTTCTTTTGAGACGCGTCAGCCAAATACTTTGCTGCCGCACACACATGTCACGCTCGCCCTTTGCCAAGGCGAGGCATGATTGATCGCTTGAATTTAGTGTTGGAGATATACTAAGAGGCAATAATAAAATGATTATTATTATATCTTTATGTTTATGATAAATATTTATATCTCACGCTATAAGTGTATTAAGAGTAAACATTAATACCTGTGTTTTGTAAACATAAAATAATCCCTAGTAAGCCTCTTGTTAGATTACCTTGTTGATTAATAGATGATCATGATTTCTTGATCATGGACATTGTGTTATTAATAACAAGATTATATCATTAGGAGAACGATGTGATGGACACACACTCATAGTAAGCATATCATAAGATCAAGTTATTAATTTCGTTTGCTACAAGCTTTCAAATACATAGTAACCTAATCTTTCGACCATAAGATCGTGTTAATCACCAATACCGGATGGATGCTTTGATGACATCAAACACCACTTCGTAACTGGATGATTATAAAGGTGGCATTGGGTATTCTGAAAGTATGCGTTGAAGCGCATGGATCAAGTGTGGGATTTGTCCATTCATATGACAGATAGATATACTCTGGGCCCTCTCAGTGGAGTGGCATCCAATTGGCTTGCAAGAATGTGACTAGGTCGCAAGGGATGTCACATCATAGTACGAGTAAAGAGTACTTATTAGTAACGAGGTTGAACTAGGTATGGAGATACCGACGACCGAACCTTGGATAAATAAAGTATCGCGCGACAAGGGGAATCAGTGTCGTATGTTAATGGTTCATTCAATCATGAAGTCATTGTTGAATATGTGGGATCCATTATGGATCTCCAGGTCCTGCTATTGGTTATTGATCGGTGAGGTGTCTCGATCATGTCTACATAGTTCGTGAGCCGTAGGGTGACACACTTAAGGAATCGATGTTGTTTAAGTAGATATGGAATATGAGTTAGAGACCGAATGTTGTTAGCAGTCTCAGATTGGATCCAGGACATCACGAGGAGATCCGGAATGGTCCAGAGAATAAGATTCATATAAGGAAAGTCATTTTCCGGGGTTCAGAAATGTTTTTGGTGTTTTGACCGGAAGCTTCAAGAATGTTTTAGAGGGGACACCAGTGGGCCCACCACCCCGGGAGGGGCCACTTGGGCTATGGCATGCCGCGGGGGCCTTTGGGCTAGCCGCACCAAGCCCAAGGGTCCAAACCAGACACCATATGGTTTGGGGCAAAACCCTAATATGGAAAGAGGGGAACTTGGGGGGTAAGTTTTCCCCTTTCCCCTCTTGCACCGCCGACTTGGAGGAGGAGTCGTCCAAGGGGTAGGAACCCTGGATACACCCTCCTCTATATAAAGAGGGGAGGAGAGGGCGCACCCATACCCCCTGGAGGCGAAGCCCTGCAGGAAGTTCTCCTCCACCACCACCACACCGTCGTGCTTCTAGGATTCCAAGACGATATACTACCTCCGATGCCCGCTGTAATGTGGAGAGGAAGGTCATCACCGCCTCCGTACGTGTGACCGAGTGCGGAAGCGCTGCCGGAACGCGTCGCCAGAAGGATCGTCATCGCAATCTTGAGATCGGCAAGTGATCGACTACATCAACCACGAGATCCGATCTTGTTAAACACTTTGGATCTATGAGGGTTAGTTTTCTACAATCTCGTTGCATCGATCTCGTAGATTAGATCTTGGATTTTTCCATAGATTGGATCTTGGTTTTATGCGTTCTTGCGGTATAAATTTTTTGTTTTTCATGCAACGAACCCTACAACGTCCACCAAATTCAGGCAACGGTTGCGTCGGCGCAGATGTGGGTGGACCGAGGGCGTGTCCTCCCCGCGCGTGCCATTGGCCCACCCGTTATACACCATTTAGCATGGCAGTGATTCAGACACGTAGCGGCACCGATTCATACGCACCTGCGACAACGTTTCAAAGGCACGGGCGGAAGCCTGACCGGCGGTAGCCTACGCCATCAATGTCGACAGGACAACACCCTGACTAACGAGACGCCGCCTGTGTTCCCGAGCCGACATTAATGGCGAAGGAGCGGAAACCTGCACATGTTCGCGGGCGAAAGAGCTACGTAACCTTGTGCCGTCAATGTCGCACTCCTCGCCTCTTGCCATCGCCATTTACAAACCTAGACCAGTGCCATGCGGTGGTGGAGGTGCGCCAGCTCTATCCCCACCTCCGGAGGATCCATGGTGCCTACCAGGCAACGGCGGCGGTGGAGGAAGCTGAGCGTTTGCCTGTGCCACCAGGCCGGTGAGCTGGACAACCTCTTGATAGCCGCCGCACAAGGCATACTCTTCATGCGCGCTGGCCACAATGTCCTGCTCGGTGAAGGCGTCCTCGTCGGAGCCTCGCACCAGGGCCTCCCGATACTCCGACGGTAGGTGCACAACAACGACTGTGATTGGGTCCACCGCCTCCACCTTGATGATGATGTCGTCCTTGTCGTCACCTTCATCGTCGCTGCTGAGCTCGTTGTCGGAGTGGTTGAAGGCACCATCATCGTCGAAGTCGATGGCGGGGATGTTGTAGACCTGCCACATCTGCAAGTCGCCGCGGAAGGCGCTCGCACGCTGCAACGTGTGCTCCCATTCAAGGAATTATTTTCACAAGTCCTCGCTGTGGTAGCCGCTCTCCCACCGTAGGGCCGACGGGAGGCTACATATGCGTTTGATTATCTCCTCTTCCAGCCCTTTACCCTTCTTGGGCACGGGCGGCACCGGGACCCGCTCCCAGTTGAGGTGCCATCCCATGGAGATGGAGACATCATGGTGGTTTATGCCTACTCCCTCCCTCCATCGGTGCTCGCACTCCACAACGCGGAAGTACCAGCGGTGGCGGCGAGTCTCCTCCACCGGAAGCACTCGGTCCCGCACGGGATGGTAGGCTAAGTCTTGTGGCCGCGACAAAGGTGGCACGACACCGTGAAGGAAGGCCGTTAGGCCACTGCGCCTGTGGATCGAGCCGGACCGGTCGCCTCGTGGCCATTCTTGGCCTTCTTGAACCATATCGGCATCTTCATTATTGGCGGCGGCGCTGCTAGGCTTGTAACTAGCGATGGAGAGAGGTGGGGAGTGCGACATTGACGGGCGCAAGGTAAGTAGCCCCTTCGCCCGTGATCACGCGCAGGTTTCCACTCCTTCACCATTAATGTCGGCTCGGGAACGCAGGCGGCGTCTCGTTAGTCAGGGTGTTGCCTGTCGGCATTGATGGCGTAGGCTACCGCCAGTCAAGCTTCCGCCCGCGCCTTTGAAATGGTGTCACAGGTGTGCCTGAATCGGTGCTGCTATGTGTCTGAATAAATGTCGTGCTAAGTGGTGGATAACGGGTGGGCCAATGGCAAGCACGGGGAGGACACGCCCTCGGTCCACCCACGTCCATGCCGACGCAACCGTTGCTCGAATTTGGTGGACGTTGTAGGGTTCGTTGCCTGTAAAACAAAAAATTCTACCGCAAGAATGCATAAAACCAAGCTCCAATCTATCGAAAAGCCAAGATCTAATCTACGAGATCGGTGCAACGAGATTGTGGAGAACTAACCCTCATATATCCAAAGCATTTAACGAGATAAGATTCTCGTGGTTGATGTAGTTGATCACTTGCCGATCTCAAGATCGTGTAGACGATCCTTCCGGCACCGCGTTCCGGCAGCGCTTCCACAGTCGGTCACACGTACGGTAGCCGATGAAGACCTTCCTCTCCCTTGTTCCAGCAGGTCAGCGGAGGTAATAGATCTCCTCGGAATCCCAACAACACGGCGGTGTGGTGGTGGTGGTGGAGGAGGAGAGATTTCTGCAGGGCTTCACCTAAGTTGGAGCAGGGCGGTGGAGAAAAGAGAGGGGTGCGGCGGCTATGGTTAGGCGCCAAGGGCAAGAGGTGTGTGTGTGTGGGGGGGGGGTGCGCCCTCACCCCTCATTATATAGGTGGGGAGCGACCGACCAAGGGTTCCCAGCCGAGGCCGTGTCCCCCCCAACTTAGCCACCAAGGGGAGAGTTGGAACCTTTTGATCTCGTCTTTCCTCTTACCAAAAACTAGAGTTTGACTTTTCAAACTAGGATTTGACTATTCAACTAGGGTTTAACCCTTTTACTAGTGTTGGCCAAATTGGCTCTTTAGGGTTTGGTGCGGCTGGCCCCTAGGGCATGCCAATGTCCAAGTGACCCCCTTCTAGGGAGGTGGAACCACTAGTGGTTCCTCTAGAACATTCTAGAAGTATCTGGTTAAAACACCGAAACTTTTCTGAACCCCGAATAACCACTTTCCTTATATGAATCTTATTCTCCGGACCATTACGGATCTCCTTGTTATGTCATGGATCCAATCCGAGACTCCGAACAACATTCGGTCTCCAACTCATATTCCATATCTACTTAAACAACATCGAATCCTTAAGTATGTCTCCCTACGGTTCATGAATTATGCAGACATGACCGAGACACCTCTCTAGTCAATAACCAATAGAGGGATCTGGAAATCCAAATGGCTCCCACATATATCAACGATGACTGTGTGATCGAATGAACCATTTACATATGATACAGATTCTCTTTGTCAAGTGATACTTTACTTATCCTAGGTTCGATCATCGGCATCCCTATAACTATTTCAACCTCGTTATCGATAAGTACTCTTCACTCGTATTATGATGTTACATCCCTTGTGACCTTTTCAAATGCTTGCAAGACAATTGGATGACACTCCAGCGAGAGGGCCTAGAGTATATCTATCTGTCATATGGATGGACAAATACCTCTCTTGATCCATGCGCTTCAATCCATACTTTCAGAATACCTAATGACACCTTTATAACCACCCAATTACGGAAGTGGCATTTGATGTCATCAAAGCACTCATCTGGTGATGGTGATTAACATGATCTCATGGTTGAAGGATTAGGTTACTATGTATTTAAAAGCTTTGTAGCAAACGAACTTTAATGACTTGATCTTATGCTATGCTTACTATGGGTGTGTGTCCATCACATCATTTTTCTAATGATATGAACTTGTTATTAATAACATCCAATGTCCATGATCAAGAAACCATGATCATCTACTAATCAACAAGCTAGTTTAACAAGAGGCTTACTAGGGACTCTTTTATGTTTACAAAACACACAAGTATTAATGTTTCCGGTTAATACAATTATAGCATGGGATATAAACATTTATCATAAACATGAAGACATAATAATAACCACTTTATTATTGCCTCTTGGGCATATCCCCAATAGTCTCCCACTTGCACTAGAGTCAGTAATCTAGTTTGAAAAACTTTGTGCATTCAACACATATGTCTTTCTGGTGTTGTATATACATGTTTGCTAGTGGTAAACATAATCTTTGGATCCGACACTTTCAGGTCCATGTGTATTTGCATGTCTTTGTGTCTCTACGCATCACTCATTCTCTAATGATATGGCATTGTATAAATTTAGTCCTTTGGTGAGACCTTTCGTTCCTTGGGGTTTAAAACATGTCGATACAATTGTCGTACAATATATCTTCATAGTACTAGCCCGCTGTGAACCACACCTAGTTTGATAACTAACTACTTGACACAAATGCCCTCTTTTGCTACTACAATAACATTGATATACTTAACCTTTTGTTATAGTATCTGTCACAATGTATTAACTATGGAAGTCATCCAAATCTGTTATGGAATCTCCTTTCCATTACATTGTGCCACCCATAGTTTAAATTGAGGTAAACTTAATTTGTATTTTTTATGACAATACTAGTATCAATATAACACTTTACAATAAACTATCTATCTATTTGTCACCTCTACATAAATAACATATTCTTAGTTCTTCCAGAGATCATAATAATATCCTTACTATCGTCCAATGATGATCTTATGAGTCATTCTGGTATATGATCATAACATTTAGAGCATATGACATATATGGATGTGTACATATCATAGTATGATTGATTAAAATACTCTTTGTGATTTCTTTCACCAAGTGTCAAAAACATTCAGAGCTTATCTCACTTACCAAGAGTCAATACACTTGAATCTTGATTCAATCCTTTCCGTGCGACAAGAACATTTCTTGTAGTTTCCATATTGAACTCATTCAATATCTCATCTATGTACATTTGGCACAACCATATTAGCATCTCAATATATCCATATAGACATTGATGCCAAATATTCGGGTTTTGCCTAAGTCTTTCATCGAAATGAAATTCTCAACCTGTGTCAATAAAAGATATAGCATTCCTAATCAACAATATGTCTTTCACATAACATATTAGAAATATGTCTTAGCACTCCCACTTAATTTCTTGCAAATGCAAGCATCTTCATCGTCTCCAATGAAATTAAACTCTTTTAATAGTTTCATCACGGTGAAGATTCCAACTCCGCGATGCTTACTTCAACTATTGAAGTTTGCATGCTATTTTAGCATCCTTTGAATTAACAAAACCATTTGGATCGTGTCATGTACACGTCCTAGGTAACCATTTTATTAGAAGAACTTTGTTTTGTTTGTTCAACTACCATATACCAAAATTATATGTAGTGGTTGCTACATTAATCCGTCTAGACTAAATATCACTATGAAATATCAAATCTTGTCATAGTCAACTCCTTGAACATTGTAATAAACTCTTTACCGACATGTCGACAATTTCATAGATGTGAAACATCCATGTCTATTTATAGATCCAAATACGACCGATAGGTCTTACACCTTTCCAGAGGGTCTTCCAAGTTCAAAGCTTGATTTATCGTGTATGGAACTATCACAGATTTTATGGCTTCAAGCCATTTAACGGAGTTAGGGCCCATAATCGCTTCCTTGCATGTAGTCGATTCATCATTGTCAAATAATAATGATTTACTCTCAAATCTTAGTATTTGATTATTTACCCGACCTACTTGGTTCAATAGGAACTTAGACCTCTGTGACCACAACCTTTGAGGTACGTGATCCATGAGAATTGTTGCTGCCTTCGGGACACTTTCTGGCACTGCGCAACTCAGCACATATAGCTAAGGTTCATTAACCTTATCAAAGTTCTATTGTCCTCCCACTTAACATTTCAAGAAAAGTTCCTTCCAAATAAACTTGACGTTCTAAATGACAAACACTTTTGTCTTCTATGTTATGGAGGAATACCCAACGGTTATTCAAAATAACCTACAAAGACATGTTCAAAATAACCTACAAAGACATGCGCATCCGACTTTGGTTGTAAACATTTTACTTATGCCTATCATACCAATGTTTAAGAAAGGACAACTTGGGTTCTATCCCAAACCATAACTCATATGGTGTCATTTCAAAGGATCACGATGGAGCTATTTTCAGTGTAAAAGCGGTAGTATCTAAAGCTTTAATCTTTAAAATATAATGACTGTTTTATAAATGACACCTTTGATCCTACCATGTCAAACAAGGTTTCATTACATATCTCGAACACTCCATACTCCTATGGTGTTTCGAGAAATGCAAATCCATAGATTGATTCCTCAACTCTTAGGTGTTTTCCTAAACTTGTAACTCAAATATCTTCCTTTATGAGCCAATCATAAACTTTTTATATTCTTGTTACAATGATTTTCCACTTCATCTTGAAAGTCTTTGAACATTTTCAAATGTTTTATACTTCTTCCTCATTAAGTAAATATACACATATATTCACTCCAATTTTTGGAGAAAGCATATGAAGTTGAAATCCATCACTCATGACTTCACATAATGGACTACATACATCAATATGTATAAACTCCAACAAGTTAATCGTTCGTTCTTCTTTGGCCTTTGAACGAAGTTTCAATTATCTCTAGGAAAGTCTCATAAGTGTCATTTGATCAAAATCAAAAGACTCCAAAATTCCATCTACATGGAGTTTCTTCATGTTTTCTTTCCAATATAATTTAACGTGGTGTCACTTCTTAAGTGATCTTTCAATCATTTGTCTTGCGACATTTTTTGTATTAGTTTTATGGATGTGATTTCTCCAACTAGACTTGTATATCATCCATCTATTATGGAATACGGAAATTATTTGAACAATCTTTTGTTCTCATAATACCTGATCAAAATAACAATTATTAAAACAAATCTTGTAGGCAAACTTTGATGTAAACGAGAAACACAACAACACTTTATTTGTTTTCGATAAACATCATCACATATTCTCTTACTAGTTACTTAGGCTATTGTAGTTCATGAATTGTGTTGTTCTGTATGATAATTCACACCAACAAATTCGGTATCCAATACCTAAGAACTATATTGTTTAACAAGCAAAGAATACAGCCATACCATGTATATCATCTATATACCTAAGCTGAACACTTCTAGTCTTTACTTTTTCTGCCAAATATTTCTGAAATTCTCTTTCAACATTTCCCTTTCTTTTTTAAAAGAATCTATCAACATCAAAAGTGGTGCCATACACATGACACATAGTCCAAAGAGTGTATAGTAAAATACTAATATCTTTGGAGTTTCACTTTGAAGTAGATCACCATCATAAAATGTTTGGCGTTCTTTCGAATTTCATTCTTTAGTAATCTTTTAGTGTAGTAAAAAATTTACCTACATATTATATTCATCCTTATCATGACAATTTTCATGATCAAGCTACTATAGCTTATAACGGCGAATCGCGAGTATAATATTGCTCTCCAACACCTTTTGGAGGATTAGGACGACTAGCGTCTCCAACCTTTGCAAATTCTCATCAAACATGAGAACATAAATTTTGCCATATTATACTCTATCATGTTTCAACCAAAACATTGTTTCAGATATCGCAATATCTTCCACACATGATGGTCTCTAAAACATCTCTTTCAACTCCTAGATAACCTTGATACTAAATCAACCTTTTGAATATCAAGGATCATGGAGGCAAACATGATACTTATATACTAACACTGGAATTGTTATTCTTGATTTAATACTAATTATTAAACATCACGGAGTAAACCGAGTTTGCTGAAAGTTTGCAATATGACTTTAAAACTTTAGATTGACACTTAAAACAAAACAATACCGGTTTGTAAATTAACTATCCAGAATTTTATAGTTCTATCATCTCAATTATAACTAAGCGTAAGGTGGTGACTGATGACCCACAAGTGTAGGGGATCGCAACAGTCTTCGCGACTAGTATTACCCAATTTATTGATTCGACACAAGGGGAGCCAAAGAATACTTGCAAGCCTTAACAACTAAGTTTTCAATTCAGCTGCACCTAGAAATAGTTCTTGCTCATAGAAGTTTATCAGTAGCAACCGTTTTTAGTAGCAACAACAATAGTGAAACAGGAGCAATAGTGACAATAACAGTAAATAGTGGGATTCGAGTGCGGTAGGCATAGGGATGGATGGACGGGCGTTGCATGGACGAGTCTAAACATGTAACTTCAAGATCTAGGGCATTGTAGATAAATAAGAATAAGCACCCAAGTACTAAACAATCCTAGGCATGTGTTCCAAATATAGTTATACGTGCTCGCAATGAGAACTTGCACAACATCTTCTGTCCAGCCAGCCCGTGGTAGCGGGGCCTCTAGGGAACTACTGGCAATTAAGGTGGTCCTTTTAATAGAGCACCGGAGCAAAGCACTAATACTCCGTGAACACATGTGATCCTCACACCACAACCATCCCCTCCGATTGTCCCAATTATTGTCACTGTGGGGCCTTTGGATCCAGACAATGATATGTGTACACAACTTGCAGATAAAATCACAAACAATACTATCATAATGATTCAATAATAAGTTCAGATCTAAGATAATGGCACTCGGACCCTAGTGACAAGCATTAAGCACAACAAGTTGCAACAAAGTCAAATAGCACTAATAGAGATACTAGGCACTATGCCCTAACAGATCTTATTCGATTACATGATAGAACTCATCCAATCCCTACCATCCCCCAAGCCTACAGTAGGGGATTACTCACTCATGGATGAGGGAAACATCGATGGTTGATGGAGATGCGTTGGTGATGATGATGGTGATGATCCTCTCCAAATTCCCCGTCCCGAGAGGGTGACAGAACGGAGTTTCTGGATCCGAATCTTGGTTTCTGGTGGCGGTGGCGGAGCGGAACTCTTTCTGGAAAACTATCGACCCCCCTCGTTTTGTAGGTCGAGAGGCAACTTATAGGCGCAGAGGGAGGCAGAGGGGGTGCCTAGGGTGGCTGCACCCCCTAGGCGCGACCAGAGGTGGGCCTGCGCCTGGCAGGGGTGTGGCCCCCCAGGCCCCTTCTCCGTCTCGACTTCTGGCTCCGTGGGTCTTCCGGTGAAATATAATTTTTGGCATATTTTCCGGGATTTTTCCTGATAGTTGATTTTCTGCATAAAAACAGGACACCAAGGTAATTCTGTTAAAAATAGTGTCAGCCGTGTTAGTTGTATCCAAATCACACAAGTTTAGAGGAGAAACAATAGCAAAAGTGTTCGAGAAAGTAGAGACGTTTTGGACGCATCAACTCCCCCAAGCTTAGCTTATTGCTTGTCCTCAAGCAATTCAGTTGAAAACTGAGTGCGATAAAATAACTTTCACGAACACATTTACTTCATATGATGTATATATTCTCAGCACAGAGTAGATGCTTAAACCATTCATAATAAGAAGTATGCAACCAAGTCTACTCAATAATCATTGCAAGCTATGAAGAGAAACCAACTCAATAATAATAATAAGTAGCATGGAACATAAACATAAGCAACATTGCAATGCTCATAGTAAGGTATGATAGAGTGGTATCTCGCTTGCCTTTGTTTGTAGTTCACAATATAAATGCCGATGCACCTCTAAAGTTCAAGTGAATACTAGAAGTAAAGATATCAGAGATACAAGCATCAAAGTCATGACATAATTAACCAAGTTTTGGAACAAACACAAGAACGACAACTATGCTCTCAAGAAGGTGCTCATAGAATAAGTGGTGACTCAACAAGGTTGTGAAAACGGTTTTGAAAAGTCTGAAAGGCTTACTAATGCTGAAAGGAAGGTACTCATTAGCTTTGAGCTCTCATTGCCCCTATCATAGGCATCTTCACGTGGTTAAGGTGAAAGTGAGGTCCAATCTGAGTTATATGCTTGACAGACCATAAGCTGGAAGTCCAATGTCCCTTGAGTATGAGGGCCGCTCCGCATGCTACTCAACTTTGGTCACCTGCAAGTTCTAATCATTTCACATACATGCATATCATAGAGAACCGCCAACTGGGTACCCCTTGCACATGATACAGGAGCTATCCCGTGATCAAAATGACAAGGCAAGCAGACAATGAGCATCTCAGCGATCTTTTTATTTACTATGTGCATAGCTTTGTATTGAGGATGCTTCAAAGAATGCTCATTATGGTGGTGCTGCAAGTTTCCACCATGATTAGGCATGGCTTAGGCTAGCGGCCCAGGCGTTTATCTAACACAATATATATACTCCATGAACTCACAAGCTCCACTTTTATTTCACATCGTCGACATCCGCAAACAAAAGAGCAAAGTATCAACTGGATAAGATATCCAAAAAGTGCTGAAAGCGTTTCCCGTGGCAGCACGGTTCTGCTGACTCCTAGCATATAACTTTCATGGACATGTCATAATGGTTCAAGATTATTAAGTGCAAGGAATAAAGTGTGCCATCAAGTTCGTGAGAGCTTTACTAACTAACTTTCTCAAAACAGACAAACATTTTATTTGGAAGAAAACAAGGCATATAGAATATGCACTGAAATAGCAAACGATGCTAATAGGTAGGTATGGCGGACACAGTTGGCAATATTGGTTTTGGGGAGTTGGAAACACAGGTAGAGCTCATACTCAGTGCAAGTGAAGGCTAGCAATAGAGAGGGAGCGACAAACGAGAGAGCAATAACTGTCATAATCATGCTTGCAACAAAACATGACTAATTATTGCATGAAAGTGATACAAGAACTCTGAGACAAAATAAATCATCGAGGCTTACTGACTATTGACTAGTCATATGCATGCATGAGCATGTGCCAAGTCGATTCACATGAAACTTCCAGAGGAGGATACCACAATATCATACCAAAATATGAATAAAACAATGCAAGAAAACATTCATATGACATGCTACGAACTATTAGCAAGCTAGAGCTAATCATAGACAAGCAAGAACTACTAAGCATCCATCAGTAACACACTCCTTACCATGAACAGACTAAGCATGCTCACAATGATGAGTATATGTACAAAAACGAAACAAATAGAGTCCGTTACCAGCCTCTTACCACTCCTCAATTTTTCTTAATCTTCATTATTGCCCTTCACTTGTGTGACTTGAATAATAACATGAAAACCAAAATCCACTGAGGACGGATGCACCCTGCAAAGAACACACAAAACCAAAGAAGAACAACAAATATTTTTGTTGTTTTCGATTCTTCAAACAAGCCAACAAAGCAAAAACAAGCAAAGCAAAAACAAACCAAATAAAGCAAAATCTTTTTGGATTTTTTTCTTTTAAGGCAAACCAAAGCAAAGAAACAAAGAAACAAACCAAGAGAAACAACAAAAATATTTTTGGTATTTTTGTGTTTTTGATAAAGAAGCAACAAGAACTAAAAAGAAAGCGAAACAATGATATACAAAGAACCAACCGAACGTGATATATAGATGAGTGTGATGTCGGTATACCTCCCCCAAGCTTAGGCTTTTGGCCTAAGTGGGGCTCAATCCCATGGTGCCCAAGTAGATGCACCTCCATAGTACGACGAGGAGGCTCCCTCGTCCTGGTACGAGCTCGAGGACTCTCCAGTGTAGTGTACAGCGGGGTCATACGAGGGTGCTTCCTCCTGAAAGTGTCCATAGAAGCTAAGAGGGTGCATCTTGTCATCCATCTCCTCCTTGGAGTGTGACAAAGGTCCCTGAGAAATACTGAACAAAGTGGTTTGGGGGAGAGGGATCTCTCTCTCTTCCCCGTCAATAAACAACATTTTATAGACCAAGTTCTCAAGGGTAGAGCCATTGGTGACAAAGTGGTGCGCCTTCATGGCAGCAAGATCAAGCCTCTAAGGAGCCAAAATTGTATCATTTGGATCAACAGCAATGTCCAAGGCAGTAGCAACACGCATAGCAATAACTCCCCCATAAATGGGTTCCTTAGCAGTTAAACGATGAGCAATGAGAGAACCAAGATTGTACTTGGTATCATTGTTGAGCGCAGCAGCTAGGAAGGCCAAATGATAGCTAGAAATATTTCTAGTGTTCTCCCTACCAAGAACACTAGTGGCAAGATAGTAAGTGAAGTACCTGATGGCTGGAAGCTCAATGTTTCTTATATTTCCCCGGTTAGCCCTACGGTTATCATAATTGGCTATCCCGTGGTAAAGCTCCAACAAATCAGTGGGTTAAGCTGGAATCTTCTTTGCTGACCCAGCTGTACCAAGTCCCAGAGCCTCACAAAATTTCTTCAACATCATATGGTAAGACCTGCCATAAATCTTGAAAGAAACATCTGGACTAAACATGCTATTAGTAAAGGAGAAGCTCTCCGCAAATGTTTTAGTGAGCGTAGCATATTGCGCGCTCTCATCCTGCATAAGACTTATTAGACCAGCCCTCCGAACCAAGGTCATAAAATCATCAAAAATCCCAGCAGCCCGCAAGAACGTTTGGCAAGGAAAAGCGGAGGGGTGTGCATCCCCCTCATCTCCCTCGTTGCCAAATCGCGGAGTGATGAGATCCTCATTGTATGAGGGCCTAGCATGGGAGGATGATCTTGAAGGCCTTGTCCTTCTAGGTGCATCACTCTCAAATATCTCTCCAAATGTGTGGTTGTCCATGACCACTCTATTCTGAAAATTTTAGACAAACATCAAACCAAGTGATTTCCAAGTTAATAAATGATGAGAAACTACTATAGGAACTTGCTATAGGGCTACACATGCATGAAAATGAAATCTCTAAGCATAGAACAAGCATGCAAGCTCACACAACCTGTCACCTATAGTAGCAAAATACTCAAGATACAATCTACCAATCACAAATCTAATTGGACAAGTGGAGGAGGCACATACCAAGGAGCAATCCCTCCAAAAATTAGCAGCAATGATGGGCTGAGCAAGGAGATCGAAAATCACGAGCAAGAACAGCAAGAACTAGAGCTTGAGCAAGTTTTCCGGTGTTTTTCGGGAGAGAGAAAGAAGATGGTGTTGTGACCTTGGATCAATAAAAATCCTAAGTCCATGTGATTTACATGCTAGTCCCTAGATCAATAGCTACCACTCACATTCGATGAATATCATGTAAAACACATAGTCATTATTACACGAAGAATCCAGAGTATAAAATTATTACAAATTTTCTTAGCATTAAGCTAGCTCAAAATAACAGCGGAGATATAAAGCAGCTTGAGTCCATCAACGCCCCAGGCTTGTTGAGTGTAGACTCGCGATCCCTACGCACCTTTCAATCTTTGGATTCTGCACATAAGACGTGCAGCCAACAAGTTGGGTCAATACTTTGAATGTATTGGCAAATTACACCAAGGAAAGAAAAAGACTAACTCTACATGCAAGGCTAGTTTAGGCTGTGGAGTTTATTTGATCAAAGCTAATTTTCTTAAGTATGGAAAAGGAGAGAGAATTTCCCTACTTTGTAAACATTTGCTTAAGTAATATGTAGTCGAATGGCACACGAGGATATTACTCATCAAGTGTCCAAACAACCTAACACTTGGATATTACTCACCAAGTTCCCAAAACCCTCCCAATAGCGATATGACTCACGCCTTGGTTTGTTAGAAAACTTTAAGATTTCAAAGAGAGAGAGAGGAAGATCCTTTAGAGGCTCCATCCTTCAGATGCTCAATGTTGTTCTATTTCCGTGAACACGGCTGATCGATCAGATTGCAATACTCTCGACAGTTTGTGCACTTTACCCACAATCCACGATCAAGTCCTTTTACAGACAAGACCATGACGAGGCTTTCCCTTAGTAGCCCCTCTACCTTATGGATCCAACCGTGCAAAGAACCTTCAAATGTTGGTACCCAGGTGAGGTTTCCCACTAAGTACTAGGCCAAGACAGAGCCCATATGTATTGTGGTTGCACTGGAAGCTTCTGAATTCTGAAACATGGCAGACTTCTTTGATTCCTGTGCGGACGTCCTCCACCAAAATCTCACACGTTGACCCGACAACCATTTCGCCTAGAAGAAAACTTAGTTTTTATTTTGAAGTGGATTTGAGATGGAAAATATCGCTCAAGTGAGCCTTTATACTTAGAAGAATTCCTTGTCTTTCAAACCCCCCAACGGTACTTTATATATATAGCATAGCAAGGACTTAGCAAAAACAGGGGGACCTATTAGGAGGGGGGAAATCCTAAGTATAGATCTACTCATGGTAGACTACAAAATCATCGCACTTGCAAAATAATTCTAAGAAATTCTACTAGAACATCCTACACATGCATACTACAGAATTTGAAAATCATATGCATAGAATCAAAACTGGGACAAAATTATGAACAAGTGGTGTAACTTGCCTTGATCCGAGCAGCACTCTACACAATAGTACTCCTCAGCGCACTCCGAACAATCTAACGAAACATAAACATAGATCTAATCACAACTTGCACAAAATAATGCCACAGAAATAATATGCATGCATGCAACATGGTAATATGCAAGATTGTGTTCTAATTTTACCAAGGTATCCTTCTTGGGTTGCTAATGTGTTGGGTATGTTGTTAGTATTAATTTCCTACATATTTTTAATCAATTTGGATATTTATTTTAATTTGTAGGCTCATATGGAGATCCAACCATCTAATCAACCCCGAAACAGATCTAAAGATCCTAAGCAAGATTTTATAATTTTAGTCATTAGGCATTGTAAAAACAAAGCCAACGCAACAAGAATCAACTAAAACGGAGTTCTAATTATTTTTCTATGAATTAAATACTCCAAACTAGAGATTAAATCCTACACAGAAAATACTACTACAAACTCGCAAAATTAATACAGATCTGTGTTCTACACAATTTTGTGAATCCAACGGTATAACAAACGCAATTTTTGGCCAAGCGGTTGAATTTCTATGAATTTCGCAAGATTTAGATATAATCTGCCAATTCAAAACTAACCCTAACGGATTCGCGACAAGTGGCAGCTCCTGGTTGGCCCTGGGTAGGTGACGCGGTGCTGACGCTGCGCTCTGACGCGAGCGTGCCACGCGGAACCGCGCGATTCATCGGTACCCCTTCGATTTAAAGGCCCTAATCTACGTCGTTCATCCAAGATCTAAGGGCTGAGAGAGGAGGACGAGCTCACCTTCCTTCCTGGCGGCGGGTGGCGCAGCGGTAGACGGCGACGACGTTTCGGTGTCCTCGGGGAAGATGAAGTTGGCATGTATGATTGTCTCCTCCTCGCGGTCTCGACTGTAGCCTTGGATAGGGTCCTCTCCTCCTCGAGTGGTGGTGGCGATGACTTTCCTCCCGCGGCTCCGGCGAGAAATCGGTGGCGACACGCTGCGGTAGACATCGAACAAAAAGGATGAGCCGAAGCTGTCGAGCGTGAGGATCATGGTAGAGAAGAAAATAAGGAGAGGGGGAGCTTCTGTTGTCGATTACGCCAACATACCGAAGGTCAACGGCGGCTCGATCTAGCGAGATTGGAGACGAGGGGCTAGGTTTTTTTTCCAGGCTTGGAAACAAAGGAGGGGGTCATGGCGGTGGTATTTATTAGCTGGCTGGGGGAGCCTGGTTGGATATGGAGATGGGGTGGCGAGGTCGTTCCGTGGCCGACGGGGACTCGGTGGTTCCGATTTCGTCAGGAGGGAGGGATGACAGGTGGGGCCGGGCGGTCAGTGGGAGCAGGCGGCTACGGGCTGGCGCTGGTGCTGGCGGGCTGGCACTGGCGGCCCAGTTAGTTAAGAGACGCGCGCGCTGGCGGCTGCGTGCTGCGGCCCAGCTAGGTTAGGCTTTTAGTTTTTTTATTCTTTTTAGTAATTTCTGTTTTACCAAAACTTTAATAACTTTTGCATAACAAGTCCAAAACTAGGGAAACCAATTTATAAATTTTTGTATTAATAAGGTGGTCATCATAGAACCAGAAAATATTATTTTTACAAAGCTTTAGGAAGGCCAAGCAAGGTAAACCCCTTCTTGTCCATATAGAGGAGTTTTTATTAGGGTTTTGTTAGGGTTTGGTGGTAGGGTTTTTGATGCAACTTTAACTTGTAGGATGCAATGATGCAAGGATGATGCATGCTTCTAGTAACACCTTAATATAAAAACTAGGATGTTACAGATGGCTGTGAGGGGGCACCTTGAAGGGGGCCAGGTGGGACAGACCCCCCTAGGCGCCACCCACAGGTAGGCCGCGCCTACCATGGGCGTGGTCGCCTAGGGTGGCCCCCTGGGTCACTTTAGGTTTCTCTCTACCCCTTTTTTCGAGGAAAAATTTATTTTGCATTTTTTGGGAAACTTTATTTTTGGCCAATTTTCAGGGTATGCAAATTGATTTTCTCGCAGAAACAGTTTTTTCATAAGAAGCAAAAGCAAACCAAAAGCCAAACTACAGGAGCTCTAAGACAAACTAACAAGCAAACAACTAACAAAACCAAAGCTAGCAAAAGAAAGGCAAAGACTAGGAAGGAGAAAAGTAAAAGAAATCAAGTATAACCATAGTGAAAACATTATTTTGTTCATTAAAATCCTTTTGTTAACAAGGTTGATCAAGTCTTGTTACCAAAACAATCTTATATGAAACAAAACTTTGCATTCCCCAAGGTGATTATGTTACCTCATACTTGATAGCAATGGTCCCAATCATAATAGTTTCAAAATTTTCTTGTGGAATGGGACAATATATTTCTGCAACCTTGATGCTCTCAATATTTTCAATGAAATTCAGGCAATAACTCTTAACAACCTTCTTGGGGAAATAAACAGTATGCTCTTTGTCATCAATATTGAATGTTACTTTTCCTTGATTACAATTAATGACAACACCTGCAGTATTAAGAAAAGGTCACCCAAGAATAATAGACATATTATCATCTTCAGGCATTTAAAGAACAACAAAATCAGTCAAAACCAAATAATTATGAGCCACTTGAACAGGAACATCCTCACATATACCAACAGGAATAGTAGTTGACTTATCATCCATTTGCAAAGATATATCAGTTGGTATCAACTTTTCTAGTTGGAGTCTCTTGTAGAGAGAAAAAGGCATAACACTAACTCCAGCTCCCAAATCACATAAAGCAGTTCTAACATAATTATTCTTAATAGAGCAAGGAATAGTTGGTATACCTGGATCACCAAGTTTCTTTGGAACCTTACCATTGAAGGAGTAAGTAGCAAGCAAAGTAGAAATCTCCTCATTAGGAATCTTCCTTTTATTAGAGACAATATCCTTCATATACTTTGAATAAGGAGGCAACTTAATAGCATCAGTCAAAGGAATCTGCAAAAATAAAGGTTTCATCCACTCACAAAACTTGTTGTAGTGTTCTTCCTCCTTTGACTTGTGTTTATTACCTGGAAAAGGCATAGGTTTCTGCACCCAAGGTTCTCATTCTTTACCATGTTTATTAGCAATACAATCTTGCTTAGTGTACCTAGTGTTTTTAGTGTGCTTCTCAGGTTCTTCCTCAACTTCCTCTTTATCAGGAGCATCATTATTACCACTCTCAGTTTCAGCATCAGAGACAAATATACTATTAGGATCTACAACAGGTTCAAGTGGTTCCTCTACTACCTTATGTTTCTTTTTCTTTCTCTTACGAGGACTACCACTATCAACTTGTTGAGAATCCTGATCAACTCTTTTGGGGTGTCCTTCAGGATATAAAGGATCTTGAGTAGTTGTACCACTCCTAGTTATAATTCCATAAGCATGTTTATCTCCTGAGGAATTAACTAGCATATCCTTTTGTACCTTAGCAAGTTGATCAAGTTGGGTTTGAACCATTTGAAAGTGTTTTCAAAGCATTTTAATATTATTAGAAGTTCTTCCCACAATATCTTTCAACTCATTGATAGCTCTAGAGTTTTCCAATAAATGATTCTAAACTTGTTTATTAAAATTACCTTGTTTAACAATAAAAATGTCAAGTTCCTCTAAGCATTGACCAGGAGGCTTACCATAAGGAATATCACCTTCATCAAAGTGTTGGAGAGAGTGTACCTCAATAGTATATGAGTGGGGAATTGGCTTACATAATTCTTCTATAGGAGGTAGATTCTTCACATCTTCAGCTCTAATACCTTTCTTCTTTAGACATTTCTTAGCTTCTTTCATCACTTCATCATTTAATGCAATAACTCCCCTCTTCTTTGGTGTTGGTGTTGGAACTGGTTCAAGCACAACTGGTTCAGGAGTAATAGGCTCAGGGGTATTTAGCTCAGTTGAAGTCCAATCATCATAATTCTTGCTTATCTTAGCCATTAATTCTTCAGCATCTGTAGGAGTCCTTTTCCTGAAAAAACAATCAGCAAAGCTATCTAGGTATGTACTAGAATCATCAGTTAGTCCATTATAATAAATATCAAGAAGCTCATTCTTAGGCAATGGACATCCAGGATGTGCATGAATCAAGGCACAGAACCTTGTCCATGACTCAGGCAATTTCTCTTCTTCTCCCTATTTAAAATCAAAAAGTCTCTGCAAAGCAGCATGTCTAGCACTGGGAGGAAAATATTTCTGGAAGAAAGAAGCAATCAAGCAATCAGGGCTATCAATGGAACCAGGAGGTAATCTATTAAACCAAGCCCTAGCTTCTCCTTTTGTGAAAAAGGGAAGATCTTAGTAACAAAATACTTGTGCATCTTAAAATCATCAGAGAATAAAGCACTCATAGTAGAAAGCTCATTCATATGAGCCACAACACTCTCATTTTCAGTCACACAAAAAGGTTCTTTCTCAACAATGTACAAATAGGATAAATCAAGAGAGAAATCATAATCTTTATATTTAATATCTATGGGAGAGGTGACAAACTTAGGATCAGAGGACAGTTTATGCATAATGGTGCGTCTAACAAGGATACTCTTAATAGCACTAGTACCATGTGTGTTTCGGCACTCTTCAACAAATTCATCAGTGAACTCAATGTAACCATCATTAATATCATAACTCTCTCTAGACTCAGGTGAGCTAACAGGTGTAACAGTGTCTTCACTAGGAGTTTTCGTATTTCCTAGACTAGGCATAGTAGCATCTAGAAAAGGACCTAATGAACCACTCACATCAAGCACAATAGAAGTAACATCATGAGCATCAAAAGCATTTTCAGATTCAGCAATAGTAGCAGTGTGTGTAGCATGAGTATGTGGTGGTGGTGTGACAAGCTTACTTATGACAGACGAAGAATCAAGAGCAATAGAGGTGTTTAGGACTGTACCTCTTCTTGTAGTGGATGGTAAAATAGGGAACTTTCCATCATGAGACTTACCCATGATGAAAGGAGTAGCAGTGAACAATAATAGATCCAAGTGAACTTACAAATAAAGCAATGCTCCTCGGCAACGGTGCCAGAAAATAGTCTTGATGACCCACAAGTGTAGGGGATCGCAACAGTCTTCGCGGGTAGTGATGTCTACGCACTTCTATTCTTGTAGATAGTTGTTGGCCCTCCAAGTGTAGAGGTTTGTAGAACAGTAGCAAGTTTCCCTTAAGTGGATTACCCAAGGTTTATCAAACTTAGGGAGGAAGTGGTCAAAGGTATTCCCTCTCAAGCAATCCTGCAATCAAGATACAAGAAGTCTCTTGTGTCCCCAACAAAGCCAATATAGGTGCACTAGTTCGGCGAAGAGATAGTAAAATACAAGTGGTAACAGTGCTAGAAAAGAGCTTCTGGCTTGTTGTTGACATGGGGTAAATGTGCCAGAAAAGAGCTGATGGCGTGGAGGAACAGACTAAAGGCAAACTGAAGGAAGCAAGCAAACATGCAACAGGTCTAGATGCAAACGATGTTTCAATGTTTAGAAACAAGGCCTAGGGATCATACTTTTACTAGTGAACACTCTCTCATATGAATATATTCTCTTCATGATACTACCCTAACTAATCTCCGGTTGGACACTTTAATCATTGGTAGGGCTATAACAACACTCGTCAAAGTCCGCCTTCGCCAATCTAGATAACCCCACACTGTCACCTTGAGCACTAGATGGTTCCAACAAACACCACAATTTCATAGAGACAACCAACTCAAAATATAATTATAACAAATATTCAATCTACCCAAAATGCCACACACGGTGTGCACGATGTCACTTTCACACACGTGGGGAAAAGCATAGATCTATTAAAGCACAAAGAGTATTTATGTAGACTCAAACCTAAGTGCCACCATGGCGTGCACGCTGTCACTTTCACACACATGGGGAGAGCAGAGATCTATTGAAGCACTTGAGTAGCAAGATAGATCTACTTGATTACAAAGCTCATGACCACAACAAGATCATGCATAGAGAGGGAGAGATGAACACATAGCTATCGGTAAAGCCCTTAGCCTCGAGGAAGAACTACTCCCTCCTCATCATGGGAATCAACAACGGTGATGGAGATGGTGGTGGAGATCGATGGAGATGGCTCCGGGGGCACTTTCCCGTCCCGGCAGGGTGCCAAAACAGAGACTTTCTGTCCCGCGAATCTCCCTTTCGGTGGCGGCAGCGCTATAGAGGTTTTCGTGGATTTCTTTTGGATTGCCTAGGGTTTTTGGGCCGGAGGCTTCTTATAGGCGCAGGAATCAAGGTCGGTGGGGGTCCAGGGGGGCCACACCCCCTCCAGGCGCCTCCAGGGATTGCCCGCATCTAGGAGGGTGCGGCCACCCTGTGGCCCCCCTCCGGCTCTGCTTCGTGGTTCCGTGTTGCTCCGGGAAAAATAATAACTTTAGATTTGTCCCGTCTAATTCCGAGAATATTGATTTTCTGCCTTTCTGGAACCAAAAACAAAAGAAAACAGGCAACTGGCACTATGGCATCTTGTTAATAGGTTAGTTCCAGAAAAGATATAAAAACACCTCAAAGTGTAGACAAAGCAAAGTAAAGTAGATACAAAACAAGCATGGAGCATCAAAAGTTATAGATACGTTCCCGACGTATCAAGCATCCCCAAGCTTAACTCCTTCTCGTCCTCGAGTAGGTAAGTGATAAAAAGAATAATTTTTGAGGTGACATGCACCCTCACAATAAAGATCAAACCATTTGCAAGCATTGAAAGCTGTGATCAAAGAA
Source organism: Avena sativa (assembly GCA_916181665.1). Taxonomy (NCBI): domain Eukaryota; kingdom Viridiplantae; phylum Streptophyta; class Magnoliopsida; order Poales; family Poaceae; genus Avena; species Avena sativa. Next base: position 374,705,134 of record OV702280.1, read on the forward strand.
CTCTAAACATGTGCATGAAAGATGGAGTTCTAACGATAGGACATAGTAACTATGCAAGCAACATGTCAAGCTACAAACAAAGATCATGAATAATATGCATTGAAAAACGTTTGTTTGTTTCTCATATAAAAACATGGCATAGTGGCAATCAGCTTGTCCCTCATAGAGTAGCAAATAGATGCATATGACACCTTCAAAGTTCAAAAGGGTGACTAGAAACAAGTAGCACAAGAACAAGTAATATCACAATATGCATTAATCAATAAGTTTTGGGACACTGCACACAGAATGGCAACTATGTTCTCTTAATGGTGCCTAAAGGTAGATGGTGGAGACTCAAATAATGGTGGAAGAAAGACCTTTTTTAAAGGGAGCAGGGATTTCAAGTTTCAAAAAGAGCTTCCAAAAATTATGGTACTTGTTAGCTTTCAGCCCTCATTGCCCCTATCATAAGCATCTTGAAGTGATTAAGGTTAAAGTGAACAAAGATGGAGTATATGCTTGACGAAGTATAAGTTGGCAATCTCAAGTCCCTTGAATACGAGGGCCACACCTCATGTTACTCAACTTCAATCACCTCTAAGTTCTTGTCATTGTAAGTATTTGCATATCATACAGAACCACCAATGAGGTACCCCTTTCACATGATACAAGAGCTATCCCGTAACCAAAATGACAAGGCAAGCAGACAATGAGCATCGCAACAATCTTCTTATTTACCATGAGAATATGGTGCTTTTTTCTCTCTTCTCTCTTTTCTCAACGTGTCTCTTTTTTATAAGAAGAATGCTTCATAGATGTCACTATGGTGATGCTGCAAGTTTCCACCATGATTAGGCATGGCTTAGGCTAGCGGCACAGGCGTTTCTCTAACACAAAATACAAACTCCATGGACTTACAAGTTCCCTCTTTATTTCACACCGGTGACATCCATAGACAAAAGAGCATGATATCAAACGAGTACAAAGTACAAGTGCCATGTTGAAAACGTTCCCCATGACAGTATGGTTCTGCTAATTCCAACGTATAAGTGCAAGCATATACAACATAGAAGACATAATGGTTCAAGTATATTAAGGTCAAAGAATATAAAGTGTGACATCAAGTTTGTGAGGGCTTTAATCACTAAGTTTTCACATAACAAAATAGTTTTTAATTGGAAGATAGCTGAAAACAAGAATCATGGTGTAACACACCATGCATAGGAGTATATGGTGGACACTTTGGAATAACTTGGTTTCTTGGGAGTGGAAGCATGAGTAGAGCTTACTCATACAAGTGGAGGCTAGCAAAAGACTGGGAGCAACCAACTAAGAGAGCAATAATGGCCATAATCATGCAGTGCAACAAAGCATTACTAATTAAAGCAAAGAGTGGTACTACAAGTCAAGGACTAAATGATCATAGGGGCTATGGTGACTTGTCATAGTCATAACATGGTGTGAGCATGTGCCAAGTCAACCCAAGCAAAGCATCAAAGGAGAATACCACAATACTATGATTTTGCATGCTAAAACAACGCATAATTTCTTCAAGGCACACTAAGCAATCCCAATCGTTTGAAACAATACATGCTACATCAATAATCACTAAGCATAAGGTCAAAACAACACCTAGCATATCATGCTGAAGTCTAAGTCACAGTCAATGCAAGCTTCTTTTTGTACCACTTAAGCATGAAGCTTTCTACTCTTTTCCAACACCAATCAACTTATTTGAAACAACTCAGAAAGATAATAATCAATAAATATCAGTGAGCTTATCTCACAAATCCACAAATAAGAACTAAAAAGTTCTAAGCTGAAAGCACAAGAAAACTAAGGCTGAACGCAGTGCTAGCAAAAGTGAACACTCACAAAACAATAAAAGTGAAAACTAGAGTGTTCTAGGCAATGGAAACAGAGTGCGTCTCACTCCAAAAGAGTGTGTTGTGATCAACCAACTTACTCAAGCAAACTAAGCAAAAAAAAACCAAAAACGAAAACTAAGACGCTCCAAGAACAACACAATAGTGCATGAAACAATAAAAACGAAGTGTCTAGAAAGACCTGAGATTTTTATTGATGAAGAAGGGGATGCCTTGGGCATCCCCAAGATTTGACGCTTGTACCTCTTGGATATTTCTTGGGGTGACATCGGGGTGGCATCCCCAAGCTTGAGCTTTTTTCCATTCTTCATCTCATTACATCATTCTCTCTCTACACCTGAAATTTTTTCCTTCATACAAAACTTCACACAATCTTCATTAGCAACATTAGTGCATTCAAAAGATATTAGACCTCTGGCAAAGATTTGTAACAGCAAGACTTTTCACTAAAAACACAAGCTACAGTAGTAACTCCTTAAAAAAGCTCAATTTCCCAAAAGAGAACTCAAAAAGGAATCAATAAGAAGCAAATGCAAATAATGGTAGAAATCTGTCAAAACAGACCTACAGGTAGGTACCAATTTTTTCGAAGACCTTATGTTGGTCAAATAAAAAAGTGTTAAACTAACGAAAGTTATCTAACATACTGGGGGATTTATTAGTAAATTTTTAGCTCAATACGACTTACAGAGGCTCCTCACGAATTTTTTATGGTGGAGGACAAAAATCTGTTTCGGGACAGCAACTCCCCAAATCTTACTTCCCTCTCATTAGAGGTCATTCTTGGCACAAAAAACAAACAAAAAGGATAAGGAGATGTCATTACAGAAGTAATAACTTCCAAGACTCAAGAAAACTTTTGGGTTATCTCCCAACAAGTACTTTTCTTTAACGCCTTTAAGTTAGGCATGATAGTTTGAGAAGACGCTCACATAGGAAACATGAATTGATTTAAAAGAGAGCATCAAGAAGCAAATTCAAAACACATTTAAGTCTAACCCACTTCCTATGCATAGGAATCTTGTAAAGAAACAAGATTGCTATTAGCATTAGCAATAATGGTGTCCAAAGAATTCATACTAATAACATTGCTATTAGCATGAAAATAAAGTTCCATAGGTTTTTTAATTTTCTCTTCAAACACTTCATGTCCTAACTCAAGATAGATACTATAAAGCTCTCTCATTTTGTTGTTGTTTTACATTAAGCCTAACTAGTGAAAACAAGAAACAAAAATACAAAATTGTAGAATCTAAAGGAAATAACTTCGAGCACTCACACCATAGGATGTGAGTACCTTTTACCTTACCTCCCCGGCAACGGCGCCATAAAAGAGCTTGATGTCTATGCACTTCTATTCTTGTAGACAGTTGTTGGGCCTCCAAGTGCAGAGGTTTGTAGAACAGCAGCAAGTTTCCCTTAAGTGGATTACCCAAGGTTTATCGAACTCAGGGAGGAAGTGGTCAAAGGTGTTCCCTCTCAAGCAATCCTGCAATCAAGATACAAGAAGTCTCTTGTGTCCCCAACACACCGAATATAGGTGCACTGGTTCGGCGAAGAGATAATAATACAAGTGGTAAAAGTGCCAGAAAAGAGCTTCTGGCTTGTTGTTGACGTGGGGTAATGGTGCGAGAAAAGAGCTGATGGAATGGAGGAACAGACTAAAGGCAAACTGAAGGAAGCAAGCAAACATGCAACATATCTAGATGCAAACGGTGTTTCAATGTTTAGAAACAAGGCCTAGGGATCATACTTTCACTAGTGAACACTCTCTCATATAAATATATTCTCTTCATGATACTACCCTAACTACTCTCCGGTTGGACACTCTAATCATTGGTAGATCTATAACATCACTTCTCAAAGTCTGCCTTCCCCAATCTAGATAACCCCACACTGTCACCTTGAGCACTAGATGGTTCCAACAAACACCACAATTTCATAGAGACAACCAACTCAAAATATAACTCATAACAAATATTCAATCTAGCCAAAATGCCACACACGGTATGCACGCTGTCACTTTCACACACGTGGGGAAAAACATAGATCTATTAAAGCACAAAGAGTATTTATATAGACTCAAACCTAAGTGCCACCATGGCATGCACGCTGTCACTTTCACACACATGGGGAGAGCAGAGATCTATTGAAGCACTTGAGTAGCAAGGTAGATCTACTTGATTACAAAGCTCATGACCACAACAAGATCATGCATAGAGAGAGATGAACACATAGCTACTGGTAGAGCCCTTAGCCTCGAGGAAGAACTACTTCCTCCTCATCATGGGAATCAGCAACGGTGATGGAGATGGAGGTGGAGATTGATGGAGATGGCTCCGGGGGCACTTCCCCGTCCCGGCAGGGTGCCGAAACAGAGACTTTCTGTCCCCCGAATCTCCCTTTTGGTGGCGGCGGTGCTATAGAGGTTTTCGCAGATTTCTTCTGGATTGCCTAGGGTTTTTGGGTCGGAGGCTTCTTATAGGCGCATGGATCAAGGTCGGTGGGGGTCCAGGGGGCCCACACCCCCTCCAGGCGCCTCCAGGGCTTGCTCGCGCTTAGGGGGGGTGCGGCCACCCTATGGCCCCCCTTCGGCTCTGCTTCGTGGTTCCGTGTTGCTCCAGGAAAAATAATAACTTTGGCTTTTGTCCCGTCCAATTCCGAGAATATCGATTTTCTGCCTTTCTGGAACCAAAAACAGAAGAAAACATGCAACTGGCACTGTGGCATCTTGCTAATAGGTTAGTTCCAGAAAAGATATACAAACACCTCAAAGTGTAGACAAAGCAAAGCAAAGTAGATACAAAACAAGCATGGAGCATAAAAAATATAGATACGTTTCCGACGTATCAGGTAGTATTACCCAATTTATTGATTCGATACAAGTAGAGCCAAAGAATACTTGCAAGCCTTAACAACTGAGTTGTCAATTCAGCTGCACCTGGAAAAAGTTCTTGCTCATAGAAGTTTATCAGTAGCAACAGTAACAGTGAAACAGGAGCAATAGTAACAGTAACAGTAAAAAGTGGGATTCTAGTGCGGTAGGCATAGGGATGGATGGACGGGCGTTGCATGGACGAGTCTAAACATGTAACTTCAAGATCTAGGGCATTGCAGATAAATAAGAATAAGCACCCAAGTACTAAACAATCCTAGGCATGTGTTCCAAATATAGTCATACGTGCTCGCAATGAGAACTTGCACAACATCTTCTATCGAGCCAGCCCGTGGCAGCAGGGCCTCTAGGGAACTACTAACAATTAAGGTTCTCCTTTTAATAGAGCACCGGAGCAAAATATTAACACTCCGTGAACACATGCGATCTTCACACCACAGCAATCCCCTACGGTTGTCCCAATTATTGTCATTTTGGGGCATTTGGATCCGGACAATGATATGTGTAGACAACTTGCAGATAAGATCACAAACAATACTATCATAATGATTCAATAATAAGTTCAGATTTGAGATCATGGCACTCGGGCCCTAGTGACAAACATTAAGCACAACAAGTTGCAACAAAGTCAAATAACACTAATAGAGATACTAGGCACTATGCCCTAACAAATCTTATTCGATTACATGATAGAACTCATCCAATCCCTACCATCCCCAAGCCTACAGCGGGGGATTACTCACTCATGGATGAGAGAAACATCGGTGGTTGATGGAGATGCGTTGGTGACGACGATGGGGATGATCCTCTCCAAATTCCTCGTCCCGGTAGGGTGCCAGAACGGAGTTTCTGGATCCGAATCTTGGTTTTTGGTGGCGGCGGCGGAGCGGAACTCTTTTTAGAAAACTATCGACCCCCCTCGTTTTGTAGGTCGAGAGGCAACTTATAGGCGCAGACTGAGGCAGAGGGGGTGCCTAGGGTGGCTGCACCCCCTAGGCGCGACCAGAGGTGGGCCTGCGCCTGGCAGGGGTGTGGCCCCCCCAGGCCCCTTCTCCGTCTCGACTTCTGGCTCCGTGGGTCTTCCGGTGAAATATAATTTTTGGCATATTTTCCGGAATTTTTCCTGATAGTTGATTTTCTGCATAAAAACAAGACACCAAGGTAATTCTGCTGAAAACAGTGTCAGTCCGTGTTAGTTGTATCCAAATCACACAAGTTTAGAGGAGAAACAATAGCAAAAGTGTTCGAGAAAGTAGATACGTTTTGGGCGTATCAGTGAAAGGATTCCAATGACTACAACAATTATGCAAATTCACTTTGATTTAATTTATGATAAATAGTGTTCAACTTTTAATCATATTACTTATTTGAACTTCCACTCAAAACAACATCCCTCGAGTTGTTTTGGTGATTTCACGAACCAAATCCACTATGAGATGTAGTTTCAAAGGCAAACAATCAACATGTTCATCATATCATCCATATGACTTGCTTTACCTTTCGGTATTCAATATTCCGAGACCATGTATATACATGCTAGGCTCGTCAAAGTTAACCTTAGTATCCATATGTGAAAATCTGGCTTGCACCCATTGTATGCACACGTAGAATCTATCACACCCGATCATCACTTGATGATTTGAAACGACGAGTCTTAGCAATGGTGCCTAATAAGGACGAACAATTTATTACTTGATATTTAGTAAGAGGGATCATCTTATAATGCTACCGTCACGATCTAAACAATACAAGATGCATAAAAAGGATTAACATCACATGCAATTCATAATATGTGATATGACATGTCCTTTCTTCTTGTGCCTTTGATCTCCATCTCCAAAGCACGAACATGATCTCCATCATCACCAGCATGGCGTCAAGGTCAATGGCGCCGCTTCATGGTTGTCCATCACCAACAAAAACTATTACAACTACTTGGAATAAAGCTATTACATGATGAATAGACATGAAGGTCTTAACGGATTTAAAGACAACCATCAGGCTCCTACCGGTTTCCATATTACAATAAGGATCATTGCATACATCAAATATAATCACAATCACATCATGGCCATATCACATCACATCACATGCCCTGCAAAAATAAGTTAGACGCCTCTAATTTTCTTTGCATGTTTTACGTGCCTTGGGGGCTTTCGACTAAAAACCATTCTTACCTATGAACAAGAACCATAACGCCGATACAAGTGTTGTCAAGTGCCCATTGTAAATTGAATCTTAACTATGGTGGGAAAGACAAACACCCACAAAGCCACTTGTGCAATACAAGTTGCACGTTGAGCGTGGAGCAAGTCTCATGTGCGACGACATGTAAGGTTAGCTCGGGCCGCTTCATCCTACCATCCCGCAAGATGCAAAGTACATGAAAAGCAAGCGACAACAAAAGCATCAACGCCCATAAAACCATTTTGTTCTACTTGTGCAATAGATCTACACATAGATATGGATTTGATACCATTGTAGGGTTTGTTGCATGTAAAACAAAAAAAATCTACCACAAGAACACATAAAACCAAAATCCAATCTATGGAAAAGCCAAGATCTAATCTACGAGATCGGTGCAACGATATTATGGAGAACTAACCCTTGTGATCCAAAGCATTTAACGAGATCATATTCATGTGGTTGATGTAGTCGATCACTTGACGATCTCAAGATCATATAGACGATCCTTCCGGCGTCGCGTTTCGGCAGCGCTTTCGCAATCTGTAACACATACGGTAGTCGATGAAGACCTTCCTCTCCATTGTTCTAGAAGGGAAGCAGAGGTAGTAGATCTCCTCGTAATCCCAGCAACACGACGGTGTGGTGGTGGTGGTGGAGGAGGAGAGATTTCTGCAGGGCTTCAGCTAAGCCGGAGCAGGGCGGTGGAGAAGAGAGAGGGGTGCGGCGGCTAGGGTTAGGCGTCAAGGACAAGAGGTGTGTGTGTGTGAGTGCGCCCCACCCCTCATTATATAGGTGGGGGCGGCCGACCAAGGGTTCCCAGACCAGCCCGTGTACCCCCCCCCAACTCGGCCACCAAGGGGAGAGTTGGAACCTTTTCCATCTAGTCTTCCCACTTACCAAAAACTAGAGTTTGACTTTTCAAACTAGGATTTGACTAAAACTAGGGTTTGACACTTTTACTAGTGTTGGCCGAATTGTCTCTTTAGGGTTTGGTGCGACTGGCCCCTAGGGCATGCCACTGTCCAAGTGACCCCTACCGGGGTGGTGGAAACACTGGTGGTTCCTCTAGAACGTTCTAGAAGTATCCGGTCAAAACACCAAAACTTTTCTAAACCCTCGGAAATCGTTTTCCTTATATGAATCTTATTCTCCGGACCATTCCGGATATCCTCGTGATGTCCTAGATCCAATCCGAGACTCCGAACAACATTCGGTCTCCAAATCATATTCAATATCTACTTAAATAACATCGAATCCTTAAGTGTGTCTCCCTACGGTTCGCGAATTATGCAGACATGATCGAGACATCTCTCCGGTCAATAACCAATAGAGGGATCTAGAAATCCATATGGCTCCCACATATTTCAACGATGACTTTGTGATCGAATGAACCATTTACATACGATACCGATTCCCTTTGTCGCGCGATACTTTACTTATCCGAGGTTCAATCATCGGTATCTCTATACCTAGTTCAACCTCGTTACCTATTAGTACTATTTACTCGTACTGTGATATGACATCCCTTGTGACCTTGTCACATGCTTGTAAGCCAATTAGATGACACTCCACCGAGAGGGCCAAGAGTATATCTATCTGTCATATGGATGGACAAATCTCTCTCTTGATCCATGCGCTTCAATCCATACTTTCAGAATACCTAATGCCACCTCTATAACCATCCAGTTACGAAAGTGGTGTTTGATGTTATCAAATCACTCATCCGGTGATGGTGATTAGCATCATCTCATGGTCGAAGAATTAGGTTACTATGTATTTAAAAGCTTTGTAGCAAACGGACTTTAATGACTTGATATTATGCTATGCTAACTGTGGTTGTGTGTCTATCACATCATTCTCCTAATGATATGAACTTGTTATTAATAACATCCAATGTCCATGATCAGGAAACCATGATCATCTATTAATCAACAAGCTAGTTTAACAAGATCCTTACTAGGGAATCTTTTATGTTCACAACACACACAAGTATTATTGTTTCCGGTTAATACAGTTATAGCATGGGATGTAAACATTTATCATAAACATAAAGATATGATAATAACCACTTTATTATTGCCTCTTGGGCATATCTCGAACAAACGCGTCGGTCCGATTGGTCATGCCGATGAGAGGCCGCGCACGTCCCGCACGTCCGTGCTCAGACGGGTTGGGTCGTTCCAGTGGAGACACCGCCGGGTAGTAGAATTTAGAGAGAATTCCTTACTTCATACTTGTTACATGCCCTTCTCCTCTTTGCATGTTTCCCTTTTGTTACCATAAGCCGATACTTCCAGCCCATGAACATCAGCCCATGGCCCATGAAACCTAGGCCCTACTGGGCATGACAACACATGCCCACACTGTGCATATCATCGAGAGCGTATTCTTGGTGGCCCAGTGAAGGCCCAATTAGAAGCCCGAGTATAATGTTTTTTAAAATAGTTTTTTGCTAATTTTAGAAATAATAAATGATTTACATTTTTTCAAAAGTAATATGCCATCATTCACGCTGTAAAAGACAGGTACTAATCGGCTACGACTAGTGTTGCACCCTACTTGGCCCGTCGTGTCTAGGAACTAATCATCTATGATGATTACACCTATCGTTTATGGCATGGACGATTAGTCCTATCTTGAACTTTCATTGTTATTTTATGCATGAATATCTTTTAGAAAATTATTTTATGAAATATTTATTATAATTACAATTATTCTTAAATTATCATGCTAATTTTTTTTGGAAGGAAATAAGGATGGCATACCAGTCATATATTCTAAAAGCAACCTATTTCCCCGCAAAAGAAAATAATGCTAGCTATCAAAACCGGAAAATATGTTTTTAACTTGTGTTATAAAAATGACATTGTGTAGCGCGAAAGCCGCCTACTTACGATAAAATAACCTAGTGTGGTAGTTGTTAGGATAAATGAAACATAGAGACATGGCTCTTGGATGTTGTTATGGACATACATGTATTCTTGTATTTCAAATTTTGTCAGTTATTTCTTGCATGAATTATGATACTAATGAAACAAAAAAAGTATGATACCATTAAACATATTATGGGTAAATTTAGAAAGGGACCTCACACATTTTAGAATATATTCTTACAGTTCGTTACTGTGTAAACTCATGAAAGAAGGGACCAAAATTTGTTTACTGATATCTAATATCTTAGTATACTTGTTATTCAATATTTTTCCTCAAATGGTAAAGGATGGATTTTTACCACATGATCAACGATGAAAGGAGAAAGGGGAAATATGCTATACCAAAGATATACAAGCAAAAGAGTAACCTTAGGGCTATTAGATAATATTTTCAGTCAAAATAGACTACGGGCCACGTAGACGCCACGTAGACTGCAACACTAGTCGTCTTTGCCGTAGACAACTAGAGTTACGGCGTAAAAGACGGCGTATTATTTCTGTAAAAATAAAAATTATGTCTTATTTTAGGAATTAAAAAAAATAAAAAAATTTAGAAAATTGGAGTACGATTCCCTCTGTTCTGCAGCTTGTTCTCTAGATTTGGTCTACGAGCAGTACCAAGTTTCTCTTAGCCCTTAGCCGAAACCCGGCCTTGTATGATCAGCCTGTAGAAACCCGAAGCAAATGTGTGAAATCATCTGGGTTGCAATCAGTACATATAAATAACCTAGGCTGCGATCTAAATTTTTGTGTGGTTCAGTAGGTGTTTATGTGGTTCAGTGCTCTCTCTGTTATGGTCTGAACTGCAAAAAACATTTGTCATGAGGTTGCTCTGTTAATGCATCTACTCGATTTCTGGATGCTGTCCATATGGGAAACTTCATAACATGGCAAGAGTTATTGAGCTTGCAAACATACTGCACTAAAGAAAGCTAGCTTGCTTGGTTCCATCTAAATTGTATTTTCTCCTGGACATGCCATGTTTCTCCGTATGCTAATCCAGGCAGAACCAGGTTGTTTTTGCCTTGAAATTTCATTAAGAAAACGTGATTCTAGTGATTTCCAAGGGTTTCAGTAAAATAAATCAGTATACTTGTAGTGGAGCCAAAGTAAAGCAAGTTGAATTTGACTTGTTTAGTTTCCTTAAGAATGAACGCATTGATTTCTGACAAATATTTTCCTTCCGTCGAACTGAAAATTCAAATGACCGAAAATAGCAGAATCCAAAATAAGAAAATTTAAACTGCGCCTAGTGGTGCCCTGAACAAAATGCTCAACATATCTGAAAACAATATTCTTTTCTCTTAAAAAGATATCTCATATTGAAATTGTAGTTCTTCAACAGAGATGAGATCACACAATTGCTTATGTGGCTGGAGCTGAACTTACGTGATCAGCAGCCAGCGGGTAGCAACGTCGCGTAATCATCATTGGAAGTGGAGCAAAAAATACTTATTTATTTACTAACGTTCATTTTATTATACATTCTTCACAAATTCAGTATTGCTTGATATGATCAGAAGTCAGAACAGAGGCTTATAAAGTTACACGCATGAATCCTAACTGACGGAGCACAATATCCAGTGTCATTCACTTGCTGATTCATCATGCTAACTAAATATGTGTTATACAGTCCATGAAAAAGTACATGTATAATTATATCATCTATAAAAAAAAAATGACCATAGCAATACTGGTGTCTTATGTGCTCCTAAGTTCTTTCATATTTTGAGTAGTACCGCCTGAATTTCTGATGATTTTGAAACTAATTATCTTTAGTTTTCTTTTACTAATGTATCTACTCTGTTTCTGGATCTTTTCAACATGAGGAAGCAACAGTAATTGATCTTAGATTGTGCATGGTTCCATTTAGACCTAATATACTCTAGGAATTTGCCATGCCTTTCTGTATGCAGGACTAGACCGAAAAGCACGGTTCTTTTACATCATGTTTGATAAAAAACAATCCAAAACTTAGGTGATATCCATGAGTACCGTTTACATTTAGTCAAAACATAATGAAACAGTGATACCTCAACTCTTGTCAAATTCAAAAGGAGTTTATCTTTTGTTAAAGGGTCTTCCAAAATAGATGATCTAAGAAAAATTCAGGCAAAAAAGTCTGCCCTTTTGGCTAAACTGAACTGAAACAGAATTACCTAAATCTGATCATAACCGAACTTAGACTGCTTGATTGAAACCAATCTATATGATTCATATCTCAGTTGAAATCAGTCTGTCTGATTCATCTGCATTATTTATCATGGTAACTAAATATGTATTGTACAATCATTGAAAAGGCGCAAGTATAATTACAACAATGTTGGTGTTTTAAATGCTCCTAAATTCTTTTAGTTTTGAGTAGTAGTACTACATGAGTGTCTGATGGATTTGACCAGTTATATTCAGTTTTCTATACTTAATGCATATACCCTGTTTATCGATGTTATCCACATGCGGAAGGGGGCAACTGTAACTGAGCTTACATAGTTATGAGAGCTATATCCTTTAGTATGCTGAATTGGACCGAACAAGGGTTCTTTTCCATAATATTTGTTTAAAAATTCCAAAAGTTCAATGATCAGTGATATCTCAACTCTAGAAAAATTGAAAGAGCATTTAATTTGTTAGCCTAATTTCTCAAAATCTGATGATTTATAGGCAAATTCAGTCCTAGATTACCTAAATCTGTCCAAAATTGAATTTTAGAATCCCGGACTAAACCAGGTGATATCCCAACTGAAACCAGTCTCTGAAACATCTCAAACATGTTGTACTGATTAATCCTAAAACTACAACTTTCACATCTCAAACAAAATCAGACGCTTAACGGACATTTCCTAGCAACTTTCACATAGTCAGTAGAACTGATATAGCAGTGCCAATTAGCATTTTAATGCTGATAGACTCATAAAATTTCAGAATTGCATAGTATTCATCAGGAGTCAAAAAAAGTGTATCCAATTACATATCAATCATAACCGATGGACTGCAGCATCCACTGTCATTCACTTCTTGATACATCAGGCTAGCTGAATGTGCATTACACACGCAGTGAGAATCTGCAAATAGTATGATTCTCCATGAACTAAGCACACAAGAATGAACGTACATCAACTAAATCCCTCTAACACAAATGATTAGGAGATCGATTAATGCGATCCGTTACCGCATCTCTGACCAAACAGCCCAAGATGAAGCAGAAGCCAGTCTTTAGGCTGCCCAAACTGAAGCAGGAACAGAGTTGGCACATTACCGGGCCCTGAGGCTCCTCCTCTTCTTCCTCCTCATCGCCCGCGTCGTCCTCATCCTCGTCATCCTCTTCTTCCTCCTCATCGTCCGCACCGTCCTCATCCTCGTCATCCTCTTCTTCCTCCTCATCGTCCGCACCGTCCTCATCCTCGTCATCCTCTTCGTCCAAAACTTCGTCGCACAATAGCGGCACATCCTTCTTCTCGTCATCCTCTTCTTCCTCCTCATCGTCCGCGTCGTCCTCATCCTCGTCATCCTCTTCTTCCTCCTCATCGTCCGCACCGTCCTCATCCTCGTCATCCTCTTCGTCCAAAACTTCGTCGCACAATAGCGACACTTCCATCTTCTTCTCCTCGCCGGCTGCAAGAAACGATGAAACCAAACTCGTCATCGAGAACCTTACGGCCAATAAGGCAATAACAGAAAACTGATTCTTTTCTGGGAAACTCACCTTCATCGTAGTCCAAGAAGACGACGACATGATCGTCGTCAAATGATAGCTGGCGGCGCGAGCCCGACCCACCTCCTCCAGTCGCCGCCGTTCCAACCGGCTGCAAGAAACCAAGAAATCCAGTTGTGACGACGCAACAATCCAAAACGCGGCGGTAGCGGAGTAGACGACACGCACGGGGAGCTCACCTGACGCTGCCGCGGCTGCAACGGGGACGCCTCGTTCGTGGTCGCCGGCGACGCCACGGCCATCTTGCTATCGCCATCGGCTGCAAGAAACCAAGAATCGTCCGTGAACGCGTTGGCCAACGTCCACTCCGGCGTCGACCTGATCGCCGCCTCAATCTCGCTGGTGCCTCCGGCTGCAAATCAAAGAAACAGCAGTCTAAGCCAAGAACCATCGCACGGACAAGAAAGAACAGGACACGATCGTTTCCTCGGCACCTACGTACCTCCATGGCACGGGAAGGGGATGCGGGCAGCGCTCGGGCGGTAGAAGAAATCCAAGTGCAAGGCGCCGGACGGCGACGGTCCGCCGGCAATGGACCTCCTTCTCCAGTCGGCCATCTCGCGTCCCCGCTCACGCCGCGCGCACGCCGAGGTGCGAGGAGGCCAGCAATAGAACGCCTTTGCAAGAACTGCGCGAGATCAAGGCGGGGAGCTCAAGAGCAGAGCAGAACAGAGGAAACAGAGGAGGGGGAGGAAGCCTGGAGAACGAAGCGAGAGGGGAAGGGCGCACGGGTGGGAGAAGATGTGATTATATGCGCTCGCTCGAGGGGAACTTGGAACCTGCAAGTGTTCGCAAGAAGCAGAGACGGTGGATTTGGAAGTGGTGGGAGAGCCATTGCGACATTTCCATTTGATTCTGATTAGGCCCATTATGGCCCAATCAACATTTGCTTCACAATTTGAAACTGGACTCCCTGGACAAAAAAAAGAAGGAAATTTGTAAGTGCAGCTTACATTTAATTTCACTACTCCCTCCGGTCCATATTAATTGACTCAAATTTGTCTAGATTTAAATGAATCTAAACACTATTTAGTATATAGGTTTATTCAAATTTTGACAAACCAAAGTTAATTAATATGGATCGGAGGGAGAATATTTATGCATTTGATTATATTCTTGGTTGCAGCTAGCAAAGTGATTTGCGCGGGCTACAATACAAAGTTTTATCTGACAACATAAAGTACTACCTTCGTCCCAAATGTTAAGACTTATATTTTTTTGAAAAAGTCAAACTAAGAAAAGTTTGACCAAACTTTTAGAAAAAACTATAATATTATATAGATACCATGTGAAAATATGTTTCGTGATGTATCAAAGGTATTAATTTTATATTGTAAATATTAATATTTTTCTCTAACAATTTAGTTAAACTTTATGTAGTTTGACTTTTGAAAAAAAAGCCTAAAGTTTTGGGACAGAGGGAGTATTTAACAATTCAAGTAATCGTCGAGAATATATGTACAATACGGGCACCAAACTCATACATAACCGCCGGTAGAGAGGTGATCGGGAGCTTTCTAAAAC
The DNA here is from genome assembly GCA_916181665.1 of Avena sativa. Taxonomy (NCBI): domain Eukaryota; kingdom Viridiplantae; phylum Streptophyta; class Magnoliopsida; order Poales; family Poaceae; genus Avena; species Avena sativa. The sequence goes on from OV702280.1 coordinate 374,720,254, forward strand.
CTATCTAGAGTTGCGTCCCTCTCGCCACTGATATCACCCGTCCGTTCCATCTTCGATGGTCCGAGGGTCTTGAAGACCTGTCATTGGTGGGAAGTTTTCATTCTTTGTGTAGTCTATTTTCAGTGACTTATCCGGGATGTTGAGGCGGAGGCTTTGTCCTAAAATCATAATAAGGTTCTTCCTGCTTTATCCTCGCTTCGGTGGTGCACCTAGCATCGACGATGGCGCGTGGGATCGTTTGTCCGAAAGATTTTCAGGGATCCATCTTTTTCGTGTTCGTTGGTTTGTTTTCAAGTCATTCTCTTTCAATTTACTTTGCCATCATTAGCGAAGGTTGCTGCTTTGATGCATTGGTCTTTTATGACCTTAGCAAGATGATTTCTCGTTTCTCTACAATAAGCTCCACTACGACAAGTTTTGCCTAACTCTGGTGATGGTGGGGCGAGGATGGGACACGCTTTTGGCTCGAGCTATTGTCTATAGTCCTCGCTAGGTGGTCCAATGACCTATTTATAATTTTTATTAATTTTAGATATTTTTGTACTATCATTGATGATTATTAATAGATCGGTAGAATTTCGTAAAAATATATACAATACAAATCTTCACAAGAAGATTATACTATGATGTCGGACAATATGCTAGTATATTATCGCCACAATGGAACACGGTATTTGGGGGAGTGTGAAAACACAAACTTTTGAAACATATATAATTTATTCAAAATGGTTATAATTATTTACGAAAGTTCTGTTGCAAAATAAACTATGTTCTAGAAAGCTCAAATTCAAAGTATTTTTTTTCAAAATTTCACCGATCTATTAATAGTCATTAACACATAAAAATCTAAAAGTAATAAAGAAATATAAGTAGGTCACCAGACCACCTAGTGATGACTACAAACATTAGTGCGAGCAGAAGGTCTCCTTGCTCCTGCTTCACCGGAGCCGGACAAACCTTGTCTTAGTAGCGTCGGGCTAAGGCCACAAAAAACCAACGCACTAGAGCAACAATCATTGCCAATGATAACAATCTTAGGTCGAAAGTGACTAAACTGAGAACAAACCAATGAACATGAAAACAGAATGGATCCTAGGAGATCCAGCGGACAAATGATTACACGCGCTCTTCATCGAGCTTCGATGTCTCACAGGAGCAAGGATAGAGCAGGAAGGACCTTATTCTGAATTTAAAACATAGTTGTCACCTCAACATCGTGAAGAATACACCGAAAACAGGCTCAACAAAGAACGAAAATCTCACGCCGGTGAGAGTCCGTGGTCCGCCACACCTCTAAATCCCTAGAGCCACCAAAGGCAGGGAGGACCGGTGATGTTGCCGGCGAGGGGGACGAACCATAGATGGGTTTTTGCTAGCCACAGTCGCCTCTCTCCTGGCGGCTACGTACATACTGGTTCGGTAACTTCTTGAGGGTCAAAGTAGTTATATTAGATTACATTCTATTCCATCCGTCCCAAAATAAGCGACACGACTTTATTTAGATATTCATGTATTTAGACAGATTTTAGTATTGAGATAAATGCATATTAATACAATGTTACGTCACTTATTTTAGTACAAAGGGAGTAATACAAAATAATTTTCATTAGTTTGGAAAAATGATGCAATTTTGTTATCATGGAAAACAAATTCAATACATAGATTAGAACAACGTTTTATTTAGATATTCGTACCTAATGTAATTAGATGTATGCATGGAAAGAAGAGTTGAATGAAAAATCTTATTCTATTAATGGATCTTAATTATGAACGATTTTCACAAGGGTTCACATGCACCTCACGGAATCACCCTATTTGGCAAGACGAGAATGTGCATCCTTCTAGATATGGCCCTGCACACCTCCTTTTGTTCCATACAACCTTAAGAGAATAACATTTGTTGGAATTCAGATAAATTTTTGGGTACCCTTGAAGATGCTCTAATAGTAGTTCTGAACTTCTGTTACATGTATAGGGCATCAGAAATGTGGGAAAAAGATCAATCAAACTGGTGCTATTCACAAAATTTGCTCATCAATGAAAATGAGACGATATTCTCAATGCAAAAACAATTTACAAATGTGTGCTAACTTTGGCATCTTGCCATAGTGCGAGGCTTTTGCTCTGGCCTTAGCTCGACTTATTGTTGTTGTTTCACTATGTATTTTCCCTAGGCACTTGCTAGGGCCGTGTGGCTCACACACAGCTAGCTCAACTACATCTAAAAAAAGGGATGGCTCAATTAGGTATTCTCTGTATCTGGCACCATCCTTCATGTAGAACTAAAGTGTGCTGCGGATTAATGAGCGATGCAGTGGACTTGACTGCAGTCTAGTAGTAACTGCACCGTGACATGTGAGTGCGTGGGCGTGGTGGTAATGTACTGCCGTTCTTTTTTTACTTCGCTTGATCTCGTCGGTGGAAAGCCATAATGCCTTTGTGCCAAAATCAGCGCAGTGGTTCTTTTGAGACGCGCCAGCCAAATACTTTGCTGCCCCACACACATGTCACGCTCGCCCTTTGCCAAGGCGAGGCATGATTGATCGCTTGAATTTAGTGTTGGAGATATACTAAGAGGCAATAATAAAATGATTATTATTATATCTTTATGTTTATGATAAATATTTACATCTCACGCTATAATTGTAGTAAGAGTAAACATTAATACATGTGTGTTTTTGTAAACATAAAATAATCCCTAGTAAGCCTCTTGTTAAATTAGCTTGTTGATTAATAGATGATCATGATTTTCTGATCATGAACATTGCATGTTATTAATAACAAGATTATATCAGTAGGAGAACGATGTGATGGACACACACTCATAGTAATCATAGCATAAGATCAAGTTATTAATTTTGTTTGCTACAAGCTTTCAAATACATAGTAACCTAATCTTTCGACCATAAGATCATGTTAATCACCAATACCGGATGGATGCTTTGATGACATCAAACACCACTTCGTAACTGGGTGATTATAAAGGTGGCATTGGGTATTCTGAAAGTATGCGTTGAAGCGTATGGATCAAGATTGGGATTTGTCCATTCATATGACAGATAGATATAGCCTGGGCCCTCTCGGTGGAGTGGCATCCAATTGGCTTGCAAGCATGTGACTAGTTCGCAAGGGATGTCACATCATAGTACGAGTAAAGATTACTTATTAGTAACGAGGTTGAACTAGGTATGGAGATACCGACGACCGAACCTTGGATAAATAAAGTATCGCGCGGCAAGGGGAATCGGTGTCTTTTGTTAATGGTTCATTCGATCATGAAGTCATCGCTGAATATGTGGGATCCATTATGGATCTCTAGGTCCTGCTATTGGTTATTGATCGGTTAGGTGTCTCGATCATGTCTACATAGTTCGTGAGCCGTAGGGTGACACACTTACGGAATCGATGTTGTTTAAGTAGATATGGAATATGAGTTGGAGACCGAATGTTGTTAGGAGTCTCAGATTGGATCCAGGACATCACGAGGAGATCCGGAATGGTCCAGAGAATAAGATTCATATAAGGAAAGTCATTTTCCGGGGTTCGGAAATGTTTTTGGTGTTTTCACCGGAAGCTTCAAGAATGTTTTAGAGGGGCCACCAGTGGGACCACCACCCCAGGAGGGGCCACTTGGGCTATGGCATGCCGCGGGGGCCTTTGGTCTAGCCGCACCAAGCCCAAGGGTCCAAACCAGTCACCATATGGTTTAGGGCAAAACCCTAATATGGAAAGAGGCGAACTTGGGGGGTAAGTTTCCCCCTCTTTCCCCTCTTGCGCCGCCGACTTGGAGGAGGAGTCAGCCAAGGGGTAGGAACCCTGGATACACCCTCCTCTATATAAAGAGGGGAGGAGAGGGCGCACCCCTACCCCCTTGACTCAACCCTATCCGCCACCCTCCTCCCTCCTCGATCGATTGCTCTGGCTTAGGCGAAGCCCTGCAGGAAGTTCTCCTCCTCCACCACCACCACACTGTCGTGCTTCTAGGATTCCAAGACTATATACTACCTCCGCTGCCCGCTGGAATGTGGAGAGGAAGGTCATCACCGCCTCCGTACATGTGACCGAGTGCGGAAGCGCTGCCGGAACTCGGCGCCGGAAGGATCGTCATCGCAATCTTGAGATCGGCAAGTGATCGACTACATCAACCACGAGATCCGATCTTGTTAAACACTTTGGATCTACGAGGGTTAGTTTTCTACAATCTCGTTGCATCGATCTAGTAGATTAGATCTTGGCTTTTCCATAGATTGGATCTTGGTTTTATGCAATCTTGCGGTATAATTTTTTTGGTTTTTCGTTGCCTTAAAACAAAAAAATTCTACGAGATCAGTGCAATGAGATTGTGGAGAACTAACCCTCATATATCCAAAGCATTTAACGAGATCCGATTCTCATGGTTGATGTAGTTGATCACTTGCTGATCTCAAGATCGTCTAGACGATCCTTTCGGCACCGCGTTCCGGCAGCGCTTCCGCAGTCGGTCACACATATGGTAGCTGATGAAGACCTTCCTCTCCCTTGTTCCAGCATGTTAGCGGAGGTAATAGATCTCCTCAGAATCCCAACGGCACGATGGTGTGGTGGTGGTGGAGGAGGAGAGATTTCTACAGGGCTTCACCTAAACCGGAGCAGGGCGGTGGAGAAAAGAGAGGGGTGCGGCGGCTATGGTTAGGCGCCAAGGGCAAGAGGTGTGTGTGTGGGAGGGTGCGCCCTCACCCCTCATTATATAGGTGGAGGGCGACCGGCCAAGGGTTCCCAGCCCAGTACGTGTCCCTCCCCCCAACTTAGCCACCAAGGGGAGAGTTGGAACCTTTTTCATCTCGTCTTCCCTCTTACCAAAAACTAGAGTTTGACTTTTCAAACTAGGATTTGACTATTCAAACTAGGGTTTAACCCTTTTACTAGTGTTGGCCAAATTGGCTCTTTAGGGTTTGGTGCAGCTGTCCCCTAGGGCATGCCAATGTCCAAGTGACCCCCTTCTGGGGTGGTGGAACCACTAGTGGTTCCTCTAGAACATTCTAGAAGTATCTGGTTAAAACACCGAAACTTTTCTGAACCCCGAATAACCACTTTCCTTATATGAATCTTATTCTCCGGACCATTCCGGATCTCCTCGTGATTTCCTGGATCCAATTCGAGACTCCGAATAACATTCGGTCTCCAACTCATATTCCATATCTACTTAAACAACATCGAATCCTTAAGTATGTCTCCCTACGGTTCATGAATTATGCAGACATGACCGAGACACCTCTCCGGTCAATAACCAATAGAGGGATCTGGAAATCCAAATGGCTCCCACATATATCAATGATGACTATGTGATTGAATGAACCATTTACATATGATACCGATTCTCTTTGTCAAGTGATACTTTACTTATCCTAGGTTCGATCATCGGCATCTCTATAACTAGTTCAACCTCGTTATCGATAAGTACTCTTCACTCATACTGTGATGTGACATCCCTTGTGACCTTTTCAAATGATTGCAAGACAATTGGATGACACTCCAGCGAGAGGGCCTAGAGTATATCTATCTGTCATATGGATGGAAAAATACCACTCTTGATCCATGCGCTTCAATCCATACTTTCAGAATACCTAATGACACCTTTATAACCACCCAGTTACGGAAGTGGCATTTGATGTCATCAAAGCACTCGTCCGGTGATGGTGATTAACACGATCTCATGGTCGAAGGATTAGGTTACTATGTATTTAAAAGCTTTGTAGCAAACAAACTTTAATGACTTGATCTTATGCTATGCTTACTATGGGTGTGTGTCCATCACATCATTTTTCTAATGATATGACCTTGTTATTAATAACATCCAATGTCCATGATCAAGAAACCATGATCATCTACTAATCAACAAGCTAGTTTAACAAGAGGCTTACTAGGGACTCTTTTATGTTTACAAAACACACAAGTATTAATGTTTCCGGTTAATACAATTATAGCATGAGATATAAACATTTATCATAAACATGAAGATATAATAATAACCACTTTATTATTGCCTCTTGGGCATATCCCCAATAATCTCCCACTTGCACTAGAGTCAATAATCTAGTTTGAAAAACTTTGTGCATTCAACACATATGGCTTTCTGGTGTTGTATATACATGTTTGCTAGTGGTAAACATAATCTTCGGATCCGACACTTTCAGGTCCGTGTGTATTTGCATGTATTTGTTTCTCTATGCACTAATGAGATGGCATTGTATAAATTTAGTCCTTTGGTGAGACCTTTCGTTCCTTGGGGTTTAAAACATGTCGATACAATTGTCGTACAATATATATTCATAGTACTAGCCCGTTGTGAACCACACCTAGTTTGATAACTAACTACTTGACACAAATGCCCTCTTTTGCTGCTACAATAACATTCATATACTTAACCTTTTGTTATAGTATCTGTCATAATGTATTAACTATGGAAGTCATCCAAATCTGTTATGGAATCTCCTTTCCATTACATTGTGCCACCCATAGTTTAAATTGAGGTAAACTTATTTTGTATTTTTTATGACAATACTAGTATCAATATAACACTTTACAATAAACTATCTATCTATTTGTCACCTCTACATAAATAACATATTCTTAGTTCTTCCAAAGATCATAAGAATATCCTTACTATCGTCCAATGATCATCTTATGAGTCATTCTGGTATATGCTCATAACATTTAGAGCATATGACATATCTGGATGTGTACATATCACAGTATGATTGATCAAAATACTCTTTGTGATTTCTTTCACCAAGTGTCAAAAACACTCGGAGCTTATCTCACTTACCAAGAGTCAATACACTTGAATCTTGATTCAATTCTTTCCGTGCGACAAGAACCTTTCTTGTAGTTTCCATATTGAACTCATTCAATATCTCATCTATGTACATTTGGCACAACCATATTAACATCTCAATCTATCCATATAGACATTGATGCCAAATATTCGGGTTTTGCCTAAGTCTTTCATCAAAATGAAATTCTCAACCTGTGTCAATAAAAGATACAACATTCCTAATCAACAATATGTCTTTCACATAACATATTAGAAATATGTCTCGGCGCTCCCACTTAATTTCTTGCAAATGCAAGCATCTTCATCGTCTCCGATGAAATTAAACTCTTTTAATAGTTTCATCACGGTGAAGATTCCAACTTCGTGATGCTTACTTCAACTATTGAAGTTTGCATGCTCTTTTAGCATCCTTTGAATTAACAAAACCATTTGGATCGTGTCATGTACACGTCCTAGGTAACCATTTTATTAGAAGAACTTTGTTTTGTTTGTTCAACTACCATATACCAAAATTATATGTAGTGGTTGCTACATTAATCCGTCTAGACTAACTATCACTATGAAATATCAAATCTTGTCATAGTCAACTCCTTGAACATTGTAATAAACTCTTTACCGACATGTCGACAATTTCATAGGTGTGAAACATCCATGTCTATTTATAGATCCAAATACGACCGATAGGTCTTACACCTTTCCAGAGGGTCTTCCAAGTTCAAAGCTTGATTTATCGTGTATGGAACTATCATAGATATTATGGCTTCAAGCCATTTGACGGAGTTAGGGCCCATAATCGCTTCCTTGCATGTAGTCGATTCATCATTGTCAAACAATAATGATTTACTCTCAAATCTTAGTATTTGATTATTTACCCGACCTACTTGGTTCAATAGGAACTTAGACCTCTGTGGCCACAACCTTTGAGGTACGTGAGCCATAAGCATTGTTGTTGCCTTCAGGACACTTTCTGGCACTGCGCAACTCAGCACATATAGCTAAGATTCATTAACCTTATCAAAGTTCTATTGTCCTCCCACTTAACTTTTCACGAAAAGTTCCTTCCAAATAAACTTGACGTTCTAAGTGACAAACACTTTTGTCTTCTGTGTTATGGAGGAATACCCAACGATTATTCAAAATAACCTACAAAGACATGTTCAAAATAACCTACAAAGACATGCGCATCCGACTTTGGTTGTAAACATTTTACTTATGCCTATCATACCAATGTTTAAGAAAGGACAACTTGGGTTCTATCCCAAACCATAACTCATATGGTGTAATTTCAAAGGATCACGATGGAGCTATTTTCAGTGTAAAAGAGGTAGTCTCTAAAGCTTTAATATTTAAAATATAATGACAGTTTTATAAATGACACCTTTGATCCTACCATGTCAAACAAGGTTTCATTACATATCTCGAACACTCCATACTCCTATGGTGTTTCGAGAAATGCAAATCCATAGAATGATTCCTCAACTCTTAGGTGTTTTCCTAAACTTGTAACTCAAATATCTTCCTTTATGATCCAATCATAAACTTTTTATTTTCTTGTTACAATGATTTTCCACTTCATCTTGAAAGTCTTTGAAAATTTTCAAATGTTTTATACTTCTTCCTCATTAAGTAAATATACACATATATTCACTCCAATTTTCGGAGAAAGCATATGAAGTTGAAATCCATCACTCGCGTCTTCACATAATGGACTACATACATCAATATGTATAAACTCCAACAAGTTAATCGTTCGTTCTTCTTTGGCCTTTGAACGAAGTTTCAATTATCTCTAGGAAAGGCTCATAAGTGTCATTTGATCAAAATCAAAAGACTCCAAAATTCCATCAACATGGAGTTTCTTCATGTTTTCTTTCCAATATAATTTAAACGTGGTGTCACTTCTTAAGTGATCTTTCAATCATTTGTCTTGCGACATTTTTTGTATTAGTTTTATGGATGTGATTTCTCCAACTAGACTTGTATATCATCCATCTATTATGGAATACGGAAATTATTTGAACAATCTTTTGTTCTCATAATACCTGATCAAAATAACAATTATTAAAACAAATCTTGTATCCAAACTTTGATGTCAACGAGAAACACAACAACACTTTATTTGTTTTCGATAAACATCATCACATATTCTCTTGCTAGTTACTTAGGCCATTGTAGTTCATGAATTGTGTTGTTCTGTATGATAATTCACACCAACAAATTCGGTATCCAATACCTAAGAACCATATTGTTTAACAAGCAAAGAATACAACCATACCATGTATATCATCTATATACTTAAGCTGAACAATTCTAGTCTTTTCTTTTTCTGCCAAATATATTTTTGAAATTCTCTTTCAGCATTTCCCTTTCTTTTTTAAAAGAATCTATCAACATCAAAAGTGGTGCCATACACATGACACATAGTCCAAAGAGTGTATAGTCAAATACTAATATCTTTGGACTTGCACTTTGAAGTAGATCACCATCATCAAATGTTTGGCGTTCTTTCGAATTTCATTCTTTAGTAATCTTTTAGTGTAGTAAAAAATTTACCTACATATTATATTCATCCTTATCATGACAATTTTCATGATCAAGCTACTATAACTTATAACGGCGAATCGCGAGTATAATGTTGCTCTCCAACACCTTTTGGAGGATTAGGACGACTAGCGTCTCCAACCTTTGCAAATTCTCATCAAACATGAGAACATAAATTTTGCCATATTATACTCTATCATGTTTCAACCAAAACATTGTTTCAGATATCGCAATATCTTCCACACATGAGGTCTCTGAAACATCTCTTTCAGCTCCTAGATAACCTTGATACTAAATCAACCTTTTGAATATCAAGGATCATGGAGGCAAACATGATACTTATATACTAACACTGGAATTGTTATTCTTGATTTAATACTAATTATTAAACATCACGGAGTAAACAGAGTTCGCTGAAAGTTTGCAATAGGACTTTAAAACTTTAGATTGACACTTAAAACAAAACAATACCAGTTTGTAAATTAACTATCTAGAATTTTATAGTTCTATTATCTCAATTATAACTAAGTGTAAGGTGGTGACTGATGACCCACAAGTGTAGGGGATCGCAACAGTCTTCGCGGGTAGTATTACCCAATTTATTGATTCGACACAAGGGGAGCCAAAAAATACTTGCAAGCCTTAACAACTGAGTTGTCAATTCAGCTGCACCTAGAAATAGTTCTTGCTCACAGAAGTTTGTCAGTAGCAACAGTTTGTAGTAGCAACAGCAACAGTGAAACAGGAGCAATAGTAACAGTAACAGTAAACAGTGGGATTCGTGTGCTGTAGGCATAGGGATGGATGGACGGGCGTTGCATGGACGAGTCTAAACATGTAACTTCAAGATCTAGGGCATTGCAGATAAATAAGAATAAGCACCCAAGTACTAAACAATCCTAGGCATGTGTTCCAAATATAGTCATACATGCTCGCAATGAGAACTTGCACAACATCTTCTGTCCAGCCAGCCCGTGGTAGCGGGGCCTCTAGGGAACTACTGGCAATTAAGGTGCTCCTTTTAATAGAGCACCGAACCAAAGCATTAATACTCCATGAACACATGTGATCCTCACACCACAGCCATCCCCTCCGATTGTCCCAATTATTGTCACTTTGGGGCCTTTGGATTCGGACAATGATATGTGTACACAACTTGCAGATAAGATCACAAACAATACTATCATAATGATTCAATAATAAGTTCAGATCTGAGATAATGGCACTCGGGCCCTAGCGACAACATTAAGCACAACAAGTTGCAACAAAGTCAAATAGCACTAATAGAGATACTAGGCACTATGCTCTAACAGATCTTATTCGATTACATGCTATAACTCATTCAATCCCTACCATCCCCAAGCCTACAGTAGGGGATTACTCACTCATGGATGAGGGAAACATCGGTGGTTGATGGAGATGCGTTGGTGATGGCGATGATCCTCTCCAAATTCCCCGTCCCGACAGGGTGCCAGAACAGAGTTTCTGGATCCGAATCTTGGTTTCTGGTGGCGGCGGCGGAGCGGAAATCTTTCTGGAAAACTATCGAACCCCCCCTCGTTTTTTAGGTCGAGAGGAAACTTATAGGCACAGGGGGGAGGCCGAGGGGGTGCCTGGGGTGGCTGCACCCCCTAGGCGTGGCCAGAGGTGGGCCCGCGCCTGGCAGGGGTGTGGGCCCCCAGGACCCTTCTCCGTCTCGTCTTCTAGCTCCGTGGGTCTTCTGGTGAAATATAGTTTTAGACATATTTTCCGGGATTTTTCCTAATAGTTGATTTTCTGCACAAAAACAAGACACCAAGGTAATTCTGCTGAAAACAGTGTCAGTCTGTATTAGTTGTATCCAAATCACACAAGTTTAGAGGAGAAACAATAGCAAAAGTGTTCGAAAAAGTAGATACATTTTGGACGTATCAACTCCCCCAAGCTTAGCTTATTGCTTGTCCTCAAGCAATTCAGTTGAAAACTGAGTGCGATAAAAGAACTTTCACGAACACATTTACTTCATATGATGTATATATTCTCAGCACAGGAGTAGATGCTTAAACCATTCATAATAAGAAGTATGCAACCAAGTCTACTCAATAATCATTGCAAGCTATGACGAGAAACCAACTCAATAATAATAAGTAGCATGGAACATAAACATAAGCAACATTGCAATGCTCATAGTAAGGTATGATAGAGTGGTATCTTGCTTGCCTTTGTTTATAGAGCACAATATAAATGCTGAGGCACCTCTGAAGTTCAAGTGAAGACTAGAAGTAAAGATATCAGAGATACAAGCATCAAAGTCATGACATAATTAACCAAGTTTTGTAACAAACACAAGAACGACAACTATGGTCTCAAGAAGGTGCTTATAGAATAAGTGGTGACTCAACAAGGTTGTGAAAACGTTTTTGAAAAGTTTGAAAGGCTTCCTAATGCTGAAAGGAAGGTACTCATTAGCTTTGAGATCTCATTGCCCCTATCATAGGCATCTTCATGTGGTTAATGTGAAAGTGAGGTCCAATCTGAGTTATATGCTTGACAGACCATAAACTGGAAATCCAATTTCCCTTGAGTACGAGGGCCGCTCCGCATGCTACTCAACTTTGGTCACCTGCAAGTTCTTGTCATTGTAAATACATGCATATCATAGAGAACCGCCAACTGGGTACCCCTTGCACATGATACAGGAGCTATCCCGCGATCAAAATGACAAGGCAAGCAGACAATGAGCATCTCAGCGATCTTTTATTTACTATGTGCATAGATTTTTATTGAGGATGCTTCACAGAATGCTTATTATGGTGGTGTTGCAAGTTTCCACCATGATTAGGCATGGCTTAGGCTAGCGGCCTAGGCGTTTCTCTAACACAATATATATACTCCATGAACTCACAAGCTCCCCTTTTATTTCACACCGTCGACATCCGCAAACAAAAGAGCAAAGTATCAACTAGATAAGATATCCAAAAAGTGTTGAAAGCGTTTCCCGTGGCAGCACGGTTCTGCTGACTCCCAACATATAATTTGCAAGCATATAACTTTCATGGACATGTCATAATGGTTCAAGATTATTAAGTGCAAGGAACAAAGTGTGCCATCAAGTTTGTGAGAGCTTTACTAACTAAGTTTCTCAAAACAGACAAACATTTTCTTTGGAAGAAAACAAGGCATATAGAATATGCACTGAAATAGCAAACGATGCTAATAGGTAGGTATGGTGGACACAGTTGGCAATATTGGTTTTGGGGAGTTGGAAACACAGGTAGAGCTCATACTCAGTGCAAGTGAAGGCTAGAAATAGAGAGGGAGCGACAAACGAGAGAGCAATAACTGACATAATCATGCTTGCAACAAAACAGGACTAATTATGGCATGAAAGTGATACAAGAACTCTGAGACAAAATAAATCATCGAGGCTTACTGACTATGGACTAGTCATATGCATGCGTGAGCATGTGCCAAGTCGATTCACATGAAACTTCCAGAGGAGGATACCACAATATCATACCAAAATATGAATAAAACAATGCAAGAAAACATTCATATGACATGCTACAAACTATTAGCAAGCTGGAGCTAATCATAGACAAGAAAGAACTACTAAGAATCCATCAGTAACACACTCCTTACCATGAATAGACTAAGCATGCTCACAATGATGAGTATATGTACAAAAACGAAACAAATAGAGTCCGTTACCAGCCTCTTACCACTCCTCGAGTTATCTTAATCTTCATTATTGCCCTTCACTTGTGTGACTTGAATAATAACATGAAAACCAAAATCCACTGAGGACGGCTGAACCCTGCAAAGAACTCACAAAACCAAAGAAGAACAACAAATATTTTTGGTGTTTTCAATTTTTCAAACAAGCCAACAAAGCAAAAACAAACCAAGTAAAGCAAAATCTTTTTGGATTTTTTCTTTTAAGGCAAACCAAAGCAAAGAAATAAAGAAACAAACCAAGAGAAACAATGAAAATATTTTTAGTATTTTTGTGTTTTTGAGAAAGAAGCAACAAGAACCAAAAAGAAAGCGAAACGATGGATATACAAAGAACCAACCGAACATGATATATAGATGAGTGTGATGTCGGTATACCTCCCCCAAGCTTAGGCTTTTGGCCTAAGTGGGGATCAATCCCATGGTGCCCAAGTAGATGCACCTCCATAGTACGACGAGGAGGCTCCCTCGTCCTGGTACGAGCTCGAGGACTCTCCAGTGTAGTGTATAGCGGGGTCATACGAGAGTGCTTCCTCATGAAAGTGTCCATAGAAGCTAAGAGGGTGCATCTTGTCATCCATCTCCTCCTTGGAGTGTGACAAAGGTCCCTGAGAAATACTGAACAAAGTGGTTTGGGGGAGAGGGATCTCTCTCTCTTCCCCGTCAATAAACAACATTTTATAGACCAAGTTCTCAAGGGTAGAGCCATTGGTGACAAAGTGGTGCACCTTCATGGCAGCAAGATCAAGCCTCTGAGGAGCCAAAATTGTATCATTTGGATCAACAGCAATGTCCAAGGCAGTAACAACACACATAGCAATAACTCCCCCATAAATGGGTTCCTTAGCAGTTAAACGACGAGCAATGAGAGAACCAAGATTGTACTTGGTATCATTGTTGATCGCAGCAGCTAGGAAGGCCAAATGATAGCTAGAAATATTTCTAGTATTCTCACTACCAAGAACACTATTGGCAAGATAGTAAGTGAAGTACCTGATGGCTGGAAGCTCAATGTTTCTTATATTTCCCGGTTGAGCCCTACGGTTATCATCATTGGTTATCCCGCGGTAAAGCTCCAACAAATCAGCGGGTTAAGCTGGAATCTTCTTTGCTGACCCAGCTGTACCAAGTCCCAGAGCCTCACAAAATTTCTTCAACGTCATATGGTAAGACCTACCATAAATCTTAAAAGAAACATCTGGACTAAACATGCTATTAGTAAAGGAGAAGCTCTCCGCAAATGTTTTAGTGAGCGTAGCATATTGCGCGCTCTCATCCTTCATAAGACTTGTTAGACCAGCCCTCCGAACCAAGGTCATAAATTCATCAGAAATCCTAGCAGCCCGCAAGAAGGTTTGGCAAGGAAAAGCGGAGGGGTGCGCATCCCCCTCATCTCCCTCGTCGCCAAAACGCGGAGTGATGAGATCCTCATTGTATGAGGGCCTAGAATGGGAGGATGATCTTGAAGGCCTTGTCCTTCTAGGTGCATCACTCTCAAATATCTCTCCAAATGTGTGGTTGTCCATGACCCCTCTATTCTGAAAATTTTAGACAAACATCAAACCAAGTGATTTCCAATTTGATAAATGATGAGAAATTACTATAGGAACTTGCTAGAGGGATACACATGCATCAAAATGAAATCTCTAAGCATAGAACAAGCATGCAAGCTCACACAACCTGTCACCTATAGCAGCAAAGTACTCAAGATACAATCTACCAATCACAAATCTAATTGGACAAGTGGAGGAGGCACATACCAAGGAGCAATCCCTCCAAAAATCAGCAGCAAAGATGGGCTGAGCAAGGAGATCTAAAATCATGAGCAAGAGCAGCAAGAAGTAGAGCTTGAGCAAGTTTTCCGGTGTTTTTCGGGAGAGAGAAAGAAGATGGTGTTGTGACCTTGGATCAATAAAAATCCTAAGTCCATGTGATTTACATGCTAGTCCCTGGATCAATAGCTAGCACTCACAGTCGATGAATATCATGTAAAACACATAGTCATTATTACACGAAGAATCCAGAGTATAAAATTATTACAAATTTTCTTAGCATTAAGCTAGCTCAAAATAACAGTGGAAACATAAAGCAGCTTGAGTCCATCAACGCCCCAGGCTTGTTGAGTGTAGACTCGCGATCCCTACGCACCTTTCAATCTTTGGATTCTGCACATAAGACGTGCAGCCAACAAGTTGGGTCAATACTTTGAATGTATTGGCAAATTACACCAAGGAAAAAAGACTAACTCTACATGCAAGGCTTGTTTAGGCTGTGGAGTTTATTTGATCAAAGCTAATTTTCTTAAGTATGGAAAAGGAGAGAGAATTTCCCTACTTTGTAAATATTTGCTTAAGTAATATATAGTCGAATGGCACACGAGGATATTACTCACCAAGTGTCCAAACAACCTAACACTTGGATATTACTCACCAAGTTTCCAAAACCCTCCCAATAGCGATATGACTCACGCCTTTGTTTTTTAGAAAACTTTAAGATTTGAAAGACAGAGAGGAAGATCCTTCAGAGGCTCTATCCTTCAGATGCTCAATGTTGTTCTATTTCCGTAAACACGGCTGATCGATAAGATTGCAATACTCTCGACAGTTTGTGCACTTTACCCACAATCCACGATCAAGTCCTTTTACAGACAATACCATGGCGAGGCTTTCCCTTAGTAGGCCCTCTACCTTCTGGATCCAACCGTGCCAAGAACCTCCAAATGTTGGTACCCAGGTGGAGGTTTCCCACTAAGTACTAGGCCAAGACAGAGCTCATATGTATTGTGGTTGCACTGGAAGCTTCTGAATTCTGAAACATGGCAGACTTCTTTGATTCCTGGGCGGCCGTCCTCCACCAAAATCTCACACGTTGACCCAACAACCATTCCGCCTAGAAGAAAACTTAGTTTTTATTTTGAAGTGGATTTGAGAAGGAAAATATCGCTCAAGAGAGCCTTTATACTTAGAAGAATTCCTTGTCTTTCGAACCCCCCAACGGTACTTTATATATATAGCATAACAAGGACTTAGCAAAAACAAGGGGACCTATTAGGAGGGGGGAAATCCTAAGTATAGAGCTACTCATGGTATACTACAAAATCATCGCACTTGCAAAATAATTCTAAGAAAATTTTACTAGAACATCCTACACATGCATACTACAGAATTTGAAAATCATATGCATAAAATAAAAACTGGGACAAAATTATGAACAAGTGGTGTAAATTGCCTTGATCCGAGCACCACTCTACACAATAGTACTCCTCAGCGCACTCCGAACAATCTAATGAAACACAAACATAGATTTAATCACACTTGCACAAAATAATGCCACAGAAATAATATGCATGCATGCATGCAACATGGTAATATGCAAGATTGTGTTCTAATTTGACCAAGGTATCCTTCTTGGGTTGCTAATGTGTTGGTTATGTTGTTAGTATTAATTTCCTACATATTTTAATCAATTTGGATATTTATTTTAATCAATTTGGATATTTATTTTAATTTGTAGGCTCATATGGAGATCCAACCATCTAATCATCCCCGAAACAGATCTAAAGATCCTAAGCAATATTTTATAATTTTAGTCATTAGGCATTGTAAAAACAAAGCCAACACAACAAGAATCAACTAAAACGGAGTTCTAATTATTTTTCTATGAATTAAATACTCCAAACTAGAGATTAAATCCTACACAGAAAATACTACTGCAAACTCACAAAATTAATACAGATCTGTGTTCTACACAATTTTGTGAATCCAACAGTATAACAAACGCAATTTTTGGCCAAGCGGTTGAATTTCTATGAATTTCGCAAGATTTAGATATAATCTGCCAATTCAAAACTAACCCTAACGGATTCGCGACAAGTGGCAGCTCCTGGTTGGCCCTGGCTAGGTGACGCGATGCTGACGCTGCGCGCTGACGCGAGCGTGCCACGCGGCACCACGCGATTCATCGGTACCCCTTCGATTTAAAGGCCCTAATCTACGTCATTCATCCAAGATCTAAGGGCTGAGAGAGGAGGACGAGCTCACCCTCCTTCCTGGCGGCGGGTGGCGCAGCGGTGGACGGCGACGGCGTTTCGGTGTCCTCGGGGAAGATGAAATAGGCACATATGATTGTCTCCTCCTCGTGGTCTCGACCATAGCCTTGGATAGGGTCCTCTCCTCCTCGAGCGGTGGTGGCGATGAGTTCCCTCCCGCGGCTCCGGCGAGAAATCGGTGGCGACACGCTGCGGTAGACATCGAACAAAAAGGATGAGCCGAAGCTGTCGAGCGTGAGGATCATGGTAGAGAAGAAAATAAGGAGAGGGGGAGCTTCTGTTGTCGATTACGCCAACATACCGAAGGTCAACTGCGGCTCGATCTAGCGAGATTGGAGACGAGGGGCTAGGGTTTTTTTGCAGGCTTGGAAACAAAGGAGGGGGTCGCGGGGGCGGTATTTATTAGCTGGCTGGGGGAGTCCGGTTGGATATGGAGATGGGGTGGCGAGGTCGTTCCGTGGCCGACGGGGACTCGGTGGTTCCGATTTCGTCGGGGGGGGAGAGGGATGACAGGTGGGGTCGGGCGGTCAGTGGGAGAAGGCGCCTGCGGGCTGGCGCTGGTGCTGGCGGGCTGGCACTGGCGGCCCAGTTAGTTAGGAGACGCGCGCGCTGGCGGCTGCGTGCTGCGGCCCAGCTAGGTTAGGCTTTTAGTTTTTTTATTCTTTTTAGTAATTTCTGTTGTACCAAAACTTCAATAACTTTTGCATAACAAGTCCAAAACTAGTGAAACCAATTTATAATTTTTTGTATTAATAAGGTGGTCATCATAGAACCAGAAAATATTAGTTTTACAAAGCTTTAGGAAGGCCAAGCAAGGTAAACCCCTTCTTGTCCATATAGAGGAGTTTTTATTAGGGTTTGGTGGTAGGGTTTTTGATGCAACTTTAACTTGTAGGATGCAATGATGCAAGGATGATGCATGCTTCTAGTAACACCTTAATAAAAAAACTAGGATGTTACAGATGGCTGTGAGGGGGCACCTTGAAGGGGGCTAGGTGGGCCAGACCCCCTAGGCGCCACCCACAGGTAGGTCGTGCCTACCATGGGCGTGGTGGCCTAGGGTGGCCCCCTAGGTCACTTTAGGTTTCTCTCTACCCCTTTTTTGAGGAAAAAATTATTTTGAATTTTTTGGGATTTTTCGGGAAACTTTATTTTTGGCCAATTTTTAGGGTATGAAAATTGATTTTCTCGCAGAAACAGTTTTTTCAGAAGAAGCAAAAGCAAACCAAAAGCCAAACTACAGGAGCTCTAAGACAAACTAACAAGCAAACAACTAACAAAACCAAAGCTAGCAAAAGAAAGGCAAAGACTAGGAAGGAGAAAAGTAAAAGAAAGCAAGTATAACCATAGTGAAAACATTATTTTGTTCATTAAAATCCTTTTGTTAACAAGGTTGATCAAGTATTGTTACCAAAACAATCTTATATGAAACAAAAATTTGCATTCCACAAGGTGATTATGTTACCTCATACTTGATAGCAATGGTCCCAATCATAATAGTTTCAAAATTTTCTTGTGGAATGGGACAATATATTTCTCCAACCTTGATGCTCTCAATATTTTCAATGAAATTCAGGCAATAGGTCTTAACAACCTTCTTGGGGAAATAAACAATATGCTCTTTGTCATCAATATTGAATGTTACTTTTCCTTGATTACAATTAATGACAGCACCTGCAGTATTAAGAAAAGGTCTCCCAATAATAATAGACATATTATCATCTTCAGGCATTTCAAGCACAACAAAATCAGTCAAAACCAAACAATTATGAGCCACTTGAACAGGAACATCCTCACATATACCAACAGGAATAGTAGTTGACTTATCAGTCATTTGCAAAGATATATCAGTTGGTATCAACTTTTCTAGTTGGAGTCTCTTGTAGAGAGAAAAAGTCATAACACTAACTCCAGCTCCCAAATCACATAAAGCAGTTCTAACATAATTATTCTTAATAGAGCAAGGAATAGTTGGTATACCTGGATCACCAAGTTTCTTTGGAACCTTACCATTGAAGGAGTAATTAGCAAGCAAAGTAGAAATCTCCTCATTAGGAATCTTCCCTTTTATTAGAGACAATATCCTTCATATACTTTGAATAAGGAGGCAACTTAATAGCATCAGTCAAAGGAATCTGCAAAAATAAAGGTTTCATCCACTCACAAAACTTGTTGTAGTGTTCTTCCTCCTTTGACTTGTGTTTCTTACCTGGAAAAGGCATAGGTTTCTACACCCAAGGTTCCCTTTCTTTACCATGTTTATTAGCAATAAAATCTTCCTTAGTGTACCTAGTGTTTTTAGTGTGCTTCTCAGGTTCTTCCTCAACTTCCTCTTTATCAGGAGCATCATTATTATTACCACTCTCAGTTTCAGCATCAGAGACAGATATACTATTAGGATCTACAGCAGGTTCAAGTGGTTCCTCTACTACCTTATGTTTCTTTTTCTTTCTCTTACGAGGACTACCACTATCAACTTGTTGAGAATCCTGCTCAACTCTTTTGGGGTGTCCTTCAGGATATAAAGGATCTTGAGTAGTTGTACCACTCCTAGTTCTAATTCCATAAGCATGTTTATCTCCTGAGGAATTAACTAGCATATCCTTTTGTACCTTAGCAAGTTGATCAAGTTGGGTTTGAACCATTTGAAAGTGTTTGCAAAGCATTTTAATATCATTAGAAGTTCTTCCCACAATATCTTTCAACTCATTGATAGCTCTAGAGTTTTCCAATAAATGATTCTGAACTTGTTTATTAAAATTACCTTGTTTAACAATAAAAATGTCAAGTTCCTCTAAGCATTGATCAGGAGGCTTACCATAAGGAATATCACCTTCATCAAAGTGGTGGAGAGAGTGTACCTCAATAGTAGATGAGTGGGGAATTGGCTTACATAATTCTTCTATAGGAGGTAGATTCTTCACATCTTCAGCTCTAATTCCTTTCTGCTTTAGACATTTCTTAGCTTCTTTCATCACTTCATCATTTAATGCAATAACTCCCCTCTTCTTTGGTGTTGGTGTTGGAACTGGTTTAGGCACAACTGGTTCAGGAGTAATAGGCTCAGGTGTATTTAGCTCAGTTGAAGTCCAATCATCATAATTCTTGCTTACCATAGCCATTAATTCTTCAGCATCTGTAGGAGTCCTTTTCCTGAAAACACAATCAACAAAGCTATCTAGGTATGTACTAGAATCATCAGTTAGTCCATTATAATAAATATCAAGAAGCTCATTCTTAGGCAATGGACATCCAGGATGTGCATGAATCAAGGCACAGAACCTTGTCCATGACTCAGGCAATTTCTCTTCTTCTCCCTATTTAAAATCAAAAAGTCTCTGCAAAGCAGCATGTCTAGCACTGGGAGAAAAATATTTATGGAAGAAAGAAGCAATCAAGCAATCAGGGCTATCAATGGAACCAGGAGGTAATCTATTAAACCAAGCCCTAGCTTCTCCTTTTAGTGAAAAAGGGAAGATCTTAGTAACAAAATACTTGTGCATCTTAAAATCATCAGAGAATAAAGCACTCATAGTAGAAAGCTCATTCATATGAGCCACAACACTCTCATTTTCAGTCCCACAAAAAGGTTCTTTCTCAACAATGTACAAATAGGATAAATCAAGAGAGAAATCATAATCTTTATATTTAATATCTATGGGAGAGGTGACAAACTTAGGATCAGAGGACAGTTTATGCATAATGGTGCGTCTAACAAGGAGACTCTTAATAGCACTAGTACCATGTGTGTTTCGGCACTCTTCAACAAATTCATCAGTGAACTCAATGTAACCATCATTAATATCATAACTCTCTCTAGACTCAGGTGAGCTAACAGGTGTAACAGTGTCTTCACTAGGAGTTTTGGTATTTCCTAGACTAGCCATAGTAGCATCTAGAAAAGGACCTAATGAACCACTCGCATCAAGCACAGTAGAAGTAACATCATGAGCATCAAAAGCAGTTTCAGATTCAGCAATAGTAGCAGTGTGTGTAGCATGAGTATGTGGTGGTGGTGTGACAAGTTACTTATAACAGACGGTGAATCAAGAGCAATAGAGGTGTTTAGGACTGTACCTCTTCTTGTAGTGGATGGTAAAATAGGGAACTTTCCATCATGAGACTTACCCATGATGAAAGGAGTAGCAGTGAACAATAATAGATCCAAGTGAACTTACAAATAAAGCTATGCTCCTCGGCAACGGCGCCAGAAAATAGTCTTGATGACCCACAAGTGTAGGGGATCGCAACAGTCTTCGCGGGTAGTGATATCTACACACTTCTGTTCTTGTAGACAGTTTTTGGGCCTCCAAGTGCAGAGGTTTGTAGAACAGTAGCAAGTTTCCATTAAGTGGATTACCCAAGGTTTATCGAACTCAGGGAGGAAGTGGTCAAAGGTATTCCCTCTCAAGCAATCATGCAATCAAGATACAATAAGTCTCTTATGTCCCCAACAAACCCAATATAGGTGCACTAGTTCGGCGAAGAGATAGTAACATACAAGTGGTAACGGTGCTAGAAAAGAGCTTCTGGCTTGTTGTTGACAAGGGGTAACGGTGCCAAGAAAGAGCTGATGGCGTGGAGGAACAAACTAAAGGCAAACCGAAGGAAGCAAATAAACATGCAATAGATCTAGATGCAAACGGTGTTTCAATGTTTAGAAACAAGGCCTAGGGATCATACTTTCACTAGTGAACACTCTCTCATATAAATATATTCTCTTCATGATACTACCCCAACTAATCTCCGGTTGGACACTCTAATCATTGGTAGGGCTATAACAACACTCCTCAAAGTCCGCCTTCCCCAATATAGATAACCCCACACTGTCACCTTGAGCACTAGATGGTTCCAACAAACACCACAATTTCATAGAGACAACCAACTCAAAATATAACTTATAACAAATATTCATTCTACCCAAAATGCCACACACGGTATGCACGCTGTCACTTTCACACACGTGGGGAAAAGCATAGATCTATTAAAGCACAAAGAGTATTTATGTAGACTCAAACCTAAGTGCCACCATGGCGTGCACGCTGTCACTTTCACACACATGGGGAGAGAAGAGATCTATTGAAGCACAGCAAGGTAGATCTACTTGATTACAAAGCTCATGACCACAACAAGATCATGCATAGAGAGGGAGATATGAACACATAGCTATCGGTAAAGCCCTTAGCCTCGAGGAAGAACTACTCCCTCCTCATCATGGGAATCAACAACGATGATGGAGATGGTGGTGGAGATCGATGGAGATGGCTCCGGGGGCACTTTCCCGTCCCGGCAGGGTGCCAAAACAGAGACTTTCTGTCCCTCGAATCTCCCTTTCGGTGGCGGCGACGCTATAGAGGTTTACGTGGATTTCTTCTGGATTGCCTAGGGTTTTTGGGCCGGAGGCTTCTTATAGGCGCAGGAATCAAGGTCGGTGGGGGTCCAGGGGGCCCACACCCCCTCCAGGGAGTGCCCGCGCCTAGGGGGTGCGGCCACCCTGTGGCCCCCCTCCGGCTCTGCTTCATGGTTCCGTGTTGCTCCGGCAAAAATAATAACTTTGGCTTTTGTCCCGTCCAATTCCGAGAATATTGATTTTCTTCCTTTCTGGAACCAAAAACAGAAGAAAACAGGCAACTGGCACTGTGGCATCTTGTTAATAGGTTAGTTCCAGAAAAGATATAAAAACACCTCAAAGTGTAGACAAAGCAAAGCAAAGTAGATACAAAACAAACATGGAGCATCAAAAATTATAGATACGTTCCCGTCGTATAAAGCATCCCCAAGCTTAACTCCTGCTCGTCCTCGAGTTGGTAAGTGATAAAAAGAATAATTTTTGCGGTGACATGCACCCTCACAATAAAGATCAAACCATTTGCAAGCATTGAAAGCTGTGATCAAAGAACTCTAAACATGTGCATGAAAGATGGAGTTCTAACAATAGGAAATAGTAACTATGCAAGCAACATGTCAAGCTACAAACAAAGATCATGAATAATATGCATTGAAAAACGTTTGTTTGTTTCTCATATAAAAACATGGCACAGTGGCAATCAGCTTGTCCCTCATAGAGTAGCAAATAGATGCATAGGACACCTTCAAAGTTCAAAAGGGTGACTAGAAACAAGTAGCACAAGAACAAGTAATATCACAATATGCATCAATCAATAAGTTTTGGGACACTGCACATAGAATGGCAACTATGTTCTCTTAATGGTGCCTAAAGGTAGAGGGTGGTGACTCAAATAATGGTGGAAGAAAGACCTTTTTTAAAGGGAGCAGGGATTTCAAGTTTCAAAAAGAGCTTCCAAAAATTATGGTACTTGTTAGCTTTCAGCCCTCATTGCCCCTATCATAAGCATCTTGAAGTGATT
This sequence comes from Avena sativa, assembly GCA_916181665.1. NCBI lineage: Eukaryota > Viridiplantae > Streptophyta > Magnoliopsida > Poales > Poaceae > Avena > Avena sativa. The sequence continues at coordinate 374,743,739 of OV702280.1, forward strand.
AAGGTTAAAGTGAACAAAGATGGAGTATATGCTTGACGAAGTATAAGTTGGCAATCTCAAGTCCCTTGAATATGAGGGCCACACCTCATGCTACTCAACTTTAGTCACCTCTAAGTTCTTGTCATTGTAAGTATTTGCATATCATACAGAACCACCAACAAGGTACCCCTTTCACATGGTACAGGAGCTATCCCTGTCGTGGTATTGCACGGCAGATGCTACTGGGGGTAGCTTACGTAGAGGGAGCAAGGCGATGTAGGAGAATCCGGGAGCGAGATTGGCACACGATGTACCCAGGTTCACGTCCCCTCGGTGGAGGATCGCTACGTCCTGCTGTCAATCCAGTATGTGATCATAGATTGGTTTACATGAGAGCCGCCGTAGGCAGAGGGAGACTAGATCTAATGAGAGATGTGGGAGAACATATCCCGTGGGGGTGCCCCTGGTGGCTTTATATATGCAGCCACCTAGGGTTTACAAGTGCACTAATGGGCTTTGTATTGGAGTCGCCGTCTTGGGCCTCCAGTCGGCGCCGCTTGTCCGGGTCCAGCGTGCGCCAGTCGCCGTATTGGGCGAGTCGACCCGCTCTGGGCTTGGCTTCAGTCGGCTCGATCCAGCTGGCGAATCCGCTTCGTGGGTATACCCCGATTGGTATTCCCCCATCAGTAGTCCCCGAGCGCGTTGTTGATTCGACGCGGGCTTGAGGCAGGGCGCGGAGAGTCTTGTCGATGGGTCGTGGTGAATCGGCGACGAGCTCCTGAACAGAGAAAAGAACAATGGAGCGGGAGGCGGTTGGCATAAGCCAGTCGGTGATGGACAGTTGGTGTAAGACGCAGGGAGTCGGTGAAGCCGCCAGTTGCACGTGTATCCGAGCGCGGAACTTGCCGAGTCCCCGAGCGGGGCGAGTGGCAAGGTCGAGCGACCGGCGAGTGCCGAATCCTAGAGCGTGGCGAGTGGCGAGGTCGGGCAACCGGCGAGTGGCGCTGTCTGTAGCGCGCCGAGTTCCCGAGCGCGTTGAGTACGCGAAGGCGAGTCCGCGGCGGCGAGTTCCCGAGCGTGTTGAGTACGCGAGGGAGAGTCCGCAGGGGCGAGTCGACGAGCTTGTCGAGTACGCGAGGGCGAGTCCGCGGTGGAGAGTCCCCGAGCATGGAGAGTCCACGGTGGCGAGTCGACGAGGGCAAGCTGCATTCGCGGAACCACGCGTACACGCAGCATGCCTAGGAGTAGTCCCTGAGGCTCGAGTTGGCTCGTAGAGGCGACTTGAGGCTCATATTTTGAAAATAGTAGTGGTTGTTGCCAAGCGTGGCGAGTGGCGAGGTCGAGCGACCGGCGGACGCCGAGTCCCCGAGCGCGGCGAGTGGCCAGGTCCAGCGACCGGCGGGCGCCGAGTCCCCGAGCGCGGCGAGTCCGCGAGGGGAGAGTCCCCGAGCGTGGCGAGTCCGCGAGGGGAGAGTCCCCGAGCGTGGCGAGTCCGCGATGATTGCGAGTCCGCGAGGGGAGAGTCCCCGAGCGTGGCGAGTCCGCGATGATTGCGAGTCCGCGAGGGGAGAGTCCCCGAGCGTGGCGAGTCCGCGAGGGGAGAGTCCCCGAGCATGGCGAGTGGCGAGGTCGAGCGACCGGCGGACGCCGAGTCCCCGAGCGCGGCGAGTGGCCAGGTCCAGCGACCGGCGGGCGCCGAGTCCCCGAGCGCGGTGAGTCTGCGAGGGGAGAGTCCCCGAGCGTGGCGAGTCCGTGATGATTGCGAGTCCGCGAGGGGAGAGTCCCCGAACGTGGCGAGTCCGCGATGATTGCGAGTCCGCGATGATGTTGATTGCGCTGATTTGTTAGCGAGTCTCTCGTCTTGGCCCGGGGGGGTCAGTCGCATGGCGACTCCAAAGATGGCTCTCGACTTGGCGTTCTTCGTGGACGATCCGAGGCTCGGTTTGCGAGTCCTCGTCCGCAGTACTTGGCCGTGCGAGTCGCGCTATCTAAGGTTGAGGAGGACATGGTGCTGTTTGTGTAGCACTGCCGTTTGTCTTGGCCCGGAAGGCCAGTCGAGCAAGGCGACTCCAATGATGGCTCTCGCTTAGCGTTTTTCGTGGACGAACCGAGGCTCGGTTTGCGAGTCCTCGTCCGCACTACTTGGCCATTGCGAGTCGCTCTTCCAAAGGTTGACAAAGGAGAATAGATTTTTCCCGGGGGAAGAGACGCCCAGTGGTGAGTCCATGCAGCGTGGCAAGAGACCCTCTCTGGCGACTCGGACGATGAAGGTCCCTTAGCAGGCGCGGCGTACGCATTTGTCGCGGAGGACAGAGGTCGCGCTATGACGAAGTCGATGCGGCGGACACGGGGTCGACGCGGCGGACGGAGGTCGCGCTATGGCGAAGTCGACGCGGCAGACACGGGGTCGACGCGGCAGACGAAGGTCGATCTATGGCGAAGTCGACACGGCGGACGGAGGTCGCGCTATGGCGAAGTCGACGCGGCGGACACGGGGTCGACGCGGCGGACGAAGGTCGCGCTATGGCGAAGTCGACGCGGCGGACACCGGGTCGACGCGGCGGACGGAGGTCGCGCTATGGCGAAGTCGACGCGGCGGACACCGGGTCGACGCGGCAGACGGAGGTCGCGCTATGGCGAAGTCGACGCGGCGGACACGGGGTCGACGCGGCGGACGGAGGTCGCGCTATGGCGAAGTCGACGCGGCGGACACGGGGTCGACGCGGCGGACGGAGGTCGCGCTATGGCGAAGTCGACGCGGCGGGGTCGACGCGGCGGACGGAGGTCGTGCTATGGCAAAGTCGACGCGGCGGACACGGGGTCGACGGGGCGGACGGAGATCGCGCTATGGCGAAGTCGACGCGGCGGACGGAGGTCGCGCTATGGCGAAGTCGACGAGGCGGACACGGGGTCGACGCGGCGGACGGAGGTCGCGCTATGGCGAAGTCGACGCGGTGGACACAGGGTCGACGCGGCGGACGAAGGTCGCGCTATGGCGAAGTCGACGCGGCGGACACCGGGTCGACGCGGCGGACGGAGGTCGCGCTATGGCGAAGTCGACGCGGCGGACACGGGGTCGACGCGGCGGACGGAGGTCGCGCTATGGCGAAGTCGACGAGGCGGACACGGGGTCGACGCGGCGGACGGAGGTCGCGCTATGGCGAAATCGACGCGGCGGACACCGGGTCGACGCGGCGGACGGAGGTCGCGCTATGGCGAAGTCGACGCGGCGGACACGGGGTCGACGTGGCGGACGGAGGTCGCGCTATGGCGAAGTCGACGCGGCGGACGGAGGTCGCGCTATGGCGAAGTCGACGCTGCGGACACGGGGTCGACGCGGCGGACGGAGGTCGCGCTATGGCGAAGTCGACGCGGCGGACACGGGGTCGACGCGGCGGACGAAGGTCGCGCTATGGCGAAGTCGACGCGGCGGACACGGGGTCGACACGGCGGACGGAGGTCGCGCTATGGCGAAGTCGACGCGGCGGACGGAGGTCGCGCTATGGCGAAGTCGACGCGGCGGACACGGGGTCGACGCGGCGGACGGAGGTCGCGCTATGGCGAAGTCGACGCGGCGGACACGGGGTCGACGCGGCGGACGAAGGTCGCGCTATGGCGAAGTCAACGCGGCGGACACGGGGTCGACGCGGCGGACGGAGGTCTCGCTATGGCGAAGTCGACGCGGCGGACACGTGGTCGACGCGGCGGACGGAGGTTGCGCTAGGGCGATGTCAACGACGGCGGGGCCGCGAGGGCGAGGTCACAACGGCGATCCCGCGGCAGGCAAGTCCGCGAGGGCGAGGTCGCGATGGCGAGGCCGCGATGGCGTGGTCGCGGCGGGCGAGTCGCCGATCGTGGCGTGTCCACAGCGGTCCGGTGTGGCGTCTAATCAGAAAGAGTTGATGTGGCGAAGTCATCACAGTGGACGATGAAGTTGGCCGGTTTTTATCGGAGTCGGCACGGCGGCTTCATCACTATGGACAGAGGCGATTGCCTCTCCTCTCTGTTTCGATGACTTGGACTGATTAATCTGCACACTAAAGATAGCATGGATCGGAGAAAATATTTGTAGACTGAAATTCGCGAAGAAGACAAATAATTAGAAATATAACACATGATACGCGGCGTAGAAATTAATCTTCGAGGCCAATACAATCTGGAGGACGTCAGTGTAATTGAGCTGCGTACGTGTCCAGAGACAGCCCCGAAGATGAATTGGCGGCTCAGAAACAGCGGGCCAGGACCGCCTGACCCCGACGGTTCTCCACCTCGTCTCGTTGAACAATTCATGTTGCAGTGCGTATATTGCAAAGAATCGTGCAAAGGATTAGATTCAAATAAATACCGAGTTGTAGTGTAATCAATAGTAATCAACAAACGACAGAGAAGAGATCGGATAAAGGAAATCCATTAATCATGACCACATGAAATCGAGCCTGGTGCATGTATGTCCTTGCGATTAAGTAGAAAAGAGGTCTGATCTGACCTGACCTGCTGCTTCACCATTGCGTGTGATGCACGAACGCGGACCCGTAATCCAGACCAAGGTCTACTGATTTGTTTGCGCGAGCGCCGTCAAGGTCGAATGATTTCTGCATACATAGATTGATTCTCCCAATAATACGTATCAGTCGTTAATTAGATAGAATAATGAATTGAATAAATAATCAATTAGAAGGAGAAGAGATTAGATCAAACAGAAACACATTAGACGTATAGCCTGAAATTTTTCGAGTCGGACGCATGGGGCGGCAGCCGTATCTAGCCGATCGGCCTTTTTCAAACGGCGCGCCAGATGCAATCTAGCCGCCGGTGACTGTGAGGGATCCCGCCCGGATTATCACCCTCCAAGCACCGCTTGCCCCACGGTGGGCGCCAACTGTCGTGGTATTGCACGACAGATGCTACTGGGGGTAGCTTACGTAGAGGGAGCAAGGCGATGTAGGAGAATCCGGGAGCGAGATTGGCACACGATGTACCCAGGTTCACGTCCCCTCGGTGGAGGATCGCTACGTCCTGCTGTCAATCCAGTATGTGATCATAGATTGGTTTACATGAGAGCCGCCGTAGGCAGAAGGAGACTAGATCTAATGAGAGATATGGGGGAACATATCCCGTGGGGGTGCCCCTGGTGGCTTTATATATGCAGCCACCTAGGGTTTACAAGTGCACTAATGGGCTTTGTATTGGAGTCGCCGTCTTGGGCCTCCAGTCGGCGCCGCTTGTCCGGGTCCAGCGTGCGCCAATCGCCGTATTGGGTGAGTCGACCCGCTCTGGGCTTGGCTTCAGTCGGCTCGATCCAGCTGGCGAATCCGCTTCGTGGGTATACCCCGATTGGTATTCCCCCATCAATCCCATAACCAAAATGACAAGGCAAGCATACAATGAGCATCTCAACAATCTTCTTATTTACCATGGGAATATGGTGCTTTTTTCTCTCTTCCCTCTTTTCTCAATGTGTCTCTTTCTTACAAGAAGAATGCTTCATAGATGTCACTATGGTGATGCTGCAAGTTTCCACCATGATTAGGCATGGATTAGGCTAGCGGCCCAGGCATTTCTCTAACACAAAATACAAACTCTATGGACTTACAAGTTCCCTCTTTATTTCACACAGGTGACATCCATAGACAAAAGAGCATGATATCAACTGAGTACAAAGTACAAGTGCAATGTTGAAAACGTTCCCCATGACAGCATGGTTCTGCTAATTCCAACGTATAAGTGCAAGCATATACAACATAGAATACATAATGGTTCAAGTATATTAGGGTTAAAGAATATAAAGTGTGCCATCAAGTTCGTGGGGGCTTTAATCACTAAGTTTTCACATAACAAAATAGTTTTTAATTGGAAGATAGCTGAAAACAAGAATCATGGTGTAACACACCATGCATAGGAGTTTATGGTGGACACTTTGGAATAACTTGGTTTCTTGGGAGTGAAAGAATGAGTAGAGCTTACTCATACAAGTGGAGGCTAGCAAAAGACTGTGAGCAACCAACTAAGAGAGCAATAATGGCCATAATCATGCAGTGCAACACAGCATTACTAATCAAAGCAAAGAGTGGTACTACAAGTCAAGGACTAAATGATCATAGAGGCTATGGTGACTTGTCATAGTCATAACATGGTGTGAGCATGTGCCAAGTCAACCCAAGCAAAGCATCAAAGGAGAATACCACAATACTATGCTTTTGCATGCTAAAACAACGCATAATTTCTTCCAGGCACACTAAACAATCCCAATTGTTTGGAACAAGACATGCTACAACAATAATCACTAAGTTTAAGGTCAAAACAACACCTAGCATGTCATGCCAAAGTCTAAGTCAGAGTCAATGCAAGCTTCTTTTTGTACCACTTAAGCATGAAGCTTTCAACTCTTTTCCAACACCAATCAACTTATTTGAAACAACTCACAAAGATAATAATCAATAAAGATCAGTGAGCTTGTCTCACAAATCCACAAATAAGAACTAAAAAGTTCTAAGCTGAAAGCACAAGAAAACTAAGGCTGAACGCAGTGCTAGCAAAAGTGAACACTCACAAAACAATAAAAGTGAAAACTAGAGTGTTCTAGGCAATGGAAACAGAGTGTTCTCTCTCCAAAAGAGTGTGTTGTGATCAACCAACTTACTCAAGAAAACTAAGCAAAAAAAAACCAAAAACGAAAACTAAGACGCTCCAAGAACAACACAACAGTGCATGAAACAATAAAAACGAAGTGCCTAGAAAGACCTGCGATTTTTATTGATGAAGAAGGGGATGCCTTGGGCATCCCCAAGCTTTGACGCTTGTACCTCTTGGATATTTCTTGGGGTGACATCGGGGTGGCATCCCCAAGCTTGAGCTTTTTTCCATTCTTCATCTCATTACACCATTCTCTCTCTACACCTGAAATTTTTTCCTTCATACAAAACTTCACACAATCTTCATTAGCAACATTAGTGCATTCAAAAGATATTAGATGTCTGGCAAAGCTTTGTAACATAAATACTTTTCACTAAAAACACAAGCTACAGTAGTAACTCCTTCAAAAATCTCAATTCCCCAAAATAGAACTCAAAAAGGAATCAATAAGAAGCAAATGCAAATAATGGCAGAAATCTGTCAAAACAGACCTACAGGTAGGAACCTATTTTTTTCGAAGACCTTATGTTGCTCAAATCAAAAAGTGTTGAACTAACGAAAGTTATCTAACATACTGGGGGATTTATTCATAAATTTTCAGCTCAATACTACTTACAGAGACTCCTCACGAATTTTTATGGTGGAGGACAGAAATCTGTTTCGGGACAGCAACTCCCCAAATCTTACTTCCCTCTCATTAGAGGTCATTCTTGGCACAAAAAACAAACAAAAAGGATAAGGAGATGTCATTACAGAAGTAATAACTTTCAAGACTCAAGAAAACTCTTGGGTTATCTCCCAACAAGTACTTTTCTTTAACGCCTCCAAGTTAGGCATGATAGTTTGAGAAGATGCTCACATAGGAAATATGAATTGATTTAAAAGAGAGCATCAAGAAGCAAATTCAAAACACATTTAAGTCTAACCCACTTGCTATTCACAGGAATCTTGTAAAGAAACAAGTTATGGAAGCACAAAGCAACAAGCATAGGAAAACAAAACGAGTGCAACTTCAAAAATTTCAACATAAAGAGAGAAAACTTAATATTTTTGAGATGCATAAGACCATGTTTCCCTCTCTCATAATAACTTTCAGTAGCAACATGAACAAAATTAACAATATAACTATCACAAGAAACATTCTTATCATGGGCCACATGCATAAAATGATTATTACTCTCCACATAAGAATAGCCATTCTTATTAATTGTAGTGGGATAAAATTCAACAAAATTAGCTATCATTATTATTCTCATCACCATAATCATCAAATATAGGAGGCATATTGTAATCAAAATTAACTTCCTCCTCAATAGTAGGTGGACTGAAAATATCATACTCATCATTGTAATCATCATATATAGGAGGTTTGGTATCATCATAAGCAATAGAATAGCTATCTTCCAAAGATGGGGAACTAAAAAGATCATTTTCATAAAAAGTAGCTTCCCCAAGCTTAGACGTTTCCATAGCATTAGCAATAATGGTGTCCAAAGAATTCAAACTAATAACATTGCTATTAGCATGAAAATAAAGTTCCATAGGTTTTTTAATTTTCTCTTCAAACACTTCATGTCCTAACTCAAGATAGATACTATAAAGCTCTATAATTTTGTTGTTGTTTTCCATTAAGCCTAACTAGTGAAAACAAGAAACAAAAAGATAAAATTGCAAAATCTAAAGGAAATAACTTTGAGCACTCACACCAGAGGATGTGAGTATCTTTTACCTTACCTCCCCGGCAACGGCGCCAGAAAAGAGCTTGATGTCTACGCACTTCTATTCTTGTAGACAGTTGTTGGGCCTCCAAGTGACGAGGTTTAATCTCGTCAATGCCCATTGTTATGGACTTGGGTTTTGGAGAAGATGGGGATGCTGGAGATCGCGAAACGGTTAGCAAAAAAGCAACACAGGGACACGAGGTTTACCCAGGTTCAGGCCCCCGGAGGGAAAACCTTACTCCTGCTTGTCTGCTCTGATTATGGTGGAACCGAAGGTTACAGGGGTGCGCAGATGCAATCTGGCGTGGAGGTGTGTATGCCGTGGTATGCGAGATATTGTAAGAGAGCCTCCTCGTCGTGCCCTCCTGGCCTTTATATACAGGTAGGCAGGTCCCAGGCACAGATCGAGTCGGTTACAGGTTTTAGGGTTTACCCCTTTGAATTTTCTATCTACTCTAGTCTTGCTTTCCAAGGATCCGAAGGCGTCATGGGCCTTGGCCACCCGAAAGTCTTCATGGGCCGGCGTATATTTGTCATGGGCCTTCCTTGGGCTGGACCAGGTATGCTAAGGTCGTATACCCGTAGGGTACAACCATGTCAGTAGCCCCCGAGTGTTCAGTCGAATCGTAGATTCGGCTGAGGAATCCTCATTCTTTCGGGTGCGGCTATCTCTGACTGCTTGAGAAATGATTTGAGTGTGTAGGGATTATTGATGCGTGTGCCTGACTCTCCCGACGGATCAGGTTCAGTTAACTGTCATAGGACAAAACAACACGATCTTCTTCAGATTCGAGTCCCTTGACTCGAATCCGGAACAGATGCTGGCGTAATTCGACTCAGGCCGCGGAGTACTTACAGGAGTGGAATTCCAGTAAATTTAAATGATGTACCCAACGCGTCCGTCGGGATTTTCATCGCGCCTACTGGCATGGGTTTCCACTAGCAGAGCGCAGTCGTGTGCGTTGCCAGACCATCAGATGATATTTGTAGGTCTTATCTTTGTGTCGCGGACACAACACCCGAATTTTTATCACCGCAGAGGCGTTTCGGGTGGCCAAGGAGGATGCTTCTCACTTAGTGTTAATCGGGGCAAAGTTGCCAAAAAGTTTTTGCATTCTGATCCTAAAGATCGCAGTCGAAGAATTCATAGGGTGCGCGGTCAGCGCTCCCTATGGGAGTAGCCCCCGAGTGTCTGTTCGAGTCGTAGACTCGAGCAGAGACTTTAACTTAGCCGTTGTTTGACTCCAGGTCCATAGGACACAAATTTTTCGGATGCTTGAATCCATCCTCCCTATGGGAGTATCCCCCGAGTCCGTATTAGAGTCGTAGACTCGACGTAGGACTCGAAGAATAGCTTTGCAGTGTGATATTTTGATTATGCTTCGGGTGCGCGGCCAGCGCTCCTGATAGGAGTAGCCCCCGAGTAATTAATCGAATCGTAGATTCGAGTGAGTACTCTTAGCTGTGTAGCCGAAGAATTGTAACCGTTGCTAGTATAGCTTTTGATGACATCAGTGCTGACGATCGGTGACTGCACGCGTCTGCGGTGCCAGAGGTGACTTGACTGGACGAACATGGGTCCCACCTTCTGACCTTGAGTTGACTGGTCACGCGCGACGTGGAGATAATTACGGTGTCGCCTCGATTTCCACGCGTAGTGGACGGCGTGTGAGCGACGGTTCGCTGCTGTGCTTACACGTGGATGGCCAGATCTTGCTGTTGGCTCTAGGTCTTCCCGATGGACGGTCATCGTGTGTCGTCTTCGTCCTTATAATCATTGGGGAAAAGTTAATTTGTTTTCACCGCAGAGGTTTGTAGAACAGCAACAAGTTTCCCTTAAGTGGATTATCCAAGGTTTATCTAACTCAGGGAGGAAGTGGTCAAAGGTATTCCCTCTCAAGCAATCCTGCAATCAAGATACAACAAGTCTCTTGTGTCCCCAACACACCCAATATAGGTGCACTAGTTCGGCGAAGAGATAATAAAATACAAGTGGTAACGGTGCCAGAAAAGAGCTTCTGGCTTGTTGTTGACGTGGGGTAACAGTGCCAGAAAAGAGCTGATGGCATGGAGGAACAGACTAAAGGCAAACTGAAGGAAGCAAGCAAACATGCAACAGATCTAGATGCAAACGGTGTTTCAATGTTTAGAAACAAGTCCTAGGGATCATACTTTCACTAGTGAACACTCTCTCATATAAATATATTTTCTTCATGATACTACCCTAACTACTCTCCGGTTGGACATTCTAATCATTAGTAGGGCTATAACAACACTCCTCAAAGTCCGCCTTCCCCAATCTAGATAACCCCACACTGTCACCTTGAGCACTAGATGGTTCCAACAAACACCACAATTTCATAGAGACAACTAACTCAAAATATAACTCATAACAAATATTCAATCTAGCCAAAATGCAACACAAGGTATGCACGCTGTCACTTTCACACACGTGGGGTAAAACATAGATCTATTAAAGCACAAAGAGTATTTATGTAGACTCAAACCTAAGTGCCACCATGGCATGCACGCTATCACTTTCACACACATGGGGAGAGCAGAGATCTATTGAAGCACTTGAGTGGAAAGGTAGATCTACTTGATTACAAAGCTCATGACCACAACAAGATCATGCATAGATAGAGAGATGAACACATAGCTACCGGTAGAGCCCTGAGCCTCGAGGAAGAACTACTCCCTCCTCATCATGGGAATCAGCAACGGTGATGGAGATGGTGGTGGAGATCGATGGAGATGGCTCTGGGGGCACTTCCCCGCCCCGGCAGGGTGCCGAAACAGAGACTTTTTGTCCCCCGAATCTCCCTTTCGGTGGCGGCGGCGCTACAGAGGTTTTCGTGGATTTCTTCTGGATTGCCTAGGGTTTTTGGGTCAGAGGCTTCTTATAGGCGCGGGAATCAAGGTCAGTGGGGGTCCAGGGGGCCCACACCCCCTCTAGGCACCTCCAGGGCTTGCCCGCGCTTAGGGGGGTGCAGCCACCCTGTGGCCCCCCTCCGGCTCTGCTTCGTGGTTCAGTGTTGCTCTCGGAAAATAATAACTTTGGCTTTTGTCCCGTCCAATTCCGAGAATATCGATTTTTTGCCTTTCTGGAACCAAAAACAGAAGAAAACATGCAACTGGCACTGTGGCATCTTGCTAATAGGTTAGTTCCAGAAAAGATATAAAAACACCTCAAAGTGTAGACAAAGCAAAGCAAAGTAGATACAAAACAAGCATGGAGCATAAAAAATTATAGATACGTTTCCGACGTATCAGGTAGTATTACCCAATTTATTGATTCGACACAGGGGGATCCAAAGAATACTTGCAAGCCTTAAAAACTGAGTTGTCAATTCAGCTGCACCTAGAAATAGTTCTTGCTCACAGAAGTTTATCAGTAGCAATAGTTTGTAGTAGCAACAACAACAGTGAAACAGGAGCAATAGTAACAGTAAAAGTAAACAGTGGGATTCGGGTGCGGTAGGCATAGGGATGGATGGACGGGCGTTGCATGGACGAGTCTAAACATGTAACTTCAAGATCTAGGGCATTGCAGATAAATAATAATAAGCACCCAAGTACTAAACAATCATAGGCATGTGTTCCAAATATAGTCATACGTGCTCGCAATGAGAACTTGCACAACATCTTCTATCCAGCCAGCCCGTGACAGCGGGGCCTTTAGGAAACTACCGACAATTAAGGTTCTCCTTTTAATAGAGCACCGGAGCAAAACATTAACACTCCGTGAACACATGCGATCTTCACACCACAGCAATCCCTATGGTTGTCCCAATTATTGTCATTTTGGGGCCTTTGGATCCGGACAATGATATGTGTACACAACTTGCAGATAAGATCACAAACAATACTATCATAATAATTCAATAATAAGTTCAGATCTAAGATCATGGCACTCGGGCCCTAGTGACAAACATTAAGCACAACAAGTTGCAACAAAGTCAAATAGCACTAATAGAGATACTAGGCACTATGCCCTAACAGATCTTATTCGATTACATGATAGAACTCATCCAATCCCTACCATCCCCAAGCCTACAGCGGGGGATTACTCACTCATGGATGAGGGAAACATCGGTGGTTCATGGAGATGCGTTGGTGATGACGATGGGGATGATCCTCTCCAAATTCCTCGTCCCGGCAAGGTGCCAGAACGGAGTTTCTGGATCCGAATCTTGGTTTTTGGTGGCGGCGGTGGAGCAGAACTCTTTCTGGAAAACTATCGACCCCCCTCGTTTTTTAGGTCGAGAGGCAACTTATAGGCGCAGAGGAAGGCAGAGGGGGTGCCTAGGGTGGCTGCACCCCTAGGCGCGACCAGAGATGGGCCTGCGCCTGGCAGGGGTGTGCCCCCCCAGGCCCCTTCTCCGTCTCGACTTCTGGCTCCGTGGGTCTTCCGGTGAAATATAATTTTTGGCATATTTTCCGGGATTTTCCAGATAGTTGATTTTCTGCATAAAAACAAGACACCAAGGTAATTCTGCTGAAAACAGTGTCAGCCCGTGTTAGTTGTATCCAAATCACACAAGTTTAGAGGAGAAACAATAGAAAAGTGTTCGATAAAGTAGATACGTTTTGGACGTATCAGTGAAAGGATGCCAATGACTACAACAATTATGCAAATTCACTTTGATTTAATTTATGATAAATAGTGTTCAACTTTTAATCATATTACTTATTTGAACTTCCACTCAAAACAACATCCCTCGAGTCGTTTTGGTGATTTCACGAACCAAATCCACTATGAGATGTAGTTTCAAAGGCGAACAATCAACATGTTCATCATATCATCCATATGACTCTTGATTTACCTTTTGGTATTATATATTCCGAGACCATGTATGTACATGCTAGGCTCGTCAAAGTTAACCTTAGTATCCACATGTGAAAATCTGGCTTGCACCCATTGTATGCACACGTATAATCTATCACACCCGATCATCACTTGATGCTTCGAAACGACGAGTCTTAGAAATGGTTCCTAATAAGGACGAACAATTTATTACTTGATATTTAGTAAGAGGGATCATCTTATAATGCTATCGTTCACGATCTAAGCAATACAAGATGCATAAAAAGGATTAACATCACGTGCAATTCATAATATGTGATATGACATGTCCTTTATTCTTGTGCCTTTCATATCCATCTCCAAAGCACGAACATGATCTCCATCATCACCAGCATGGCGTCAAGGTCAATGACGCCGCTTCATGGTTGTCCATCACCAACAAAAACTATTACAACTACTTGGAATAAAGCTATTACATGATGAATAGACACGAAGGTCTTAACGAATTTAAAGACAACCATCAGGCTCCTGCCGGTTTCCATATTACAATAAGGATCATTGCATACATCAAATATAATCACAATCACATCATGGCCATATCACATCACATCACATGCCCTGCAAAAACAAGTTAGACGCCTCTAATTTTCTTTGCATGTTTTACGTGCCTTGGGGGCTTTCGAATAAAAACCATTCTTACCTACGAACAAGAACCATAACGCCGATACAAGTGTTGTCAAGTGCCCATTGTAAATTGAATCTTAACTATGGTGGGAAAGACAAACACCCGAAAAGCCACTTGTGCAATACAAGTTGCACGTTGAGCGTGGAGCAAGTGTCATGTGCGACGACATGTAAGGTTAGCCCGGGCCGCTTCATCCCACCATCCCGCAAGATGCAAAGTACACAAAAGGAAGCGACAATAAAAGCATAAACGCCTATAAAACCATTTTGTTCTACTCGTGCAACAGATCTACACATAGATATGGTTCTAATACCATTGTAGGGTTTGTTGCATGTAAAACAAAAAAAATCTACCACAAGAACGCATAAAACCAAGATCCAATCTATGGAAAAGCCAAGATCTAATCTACGAGATCGGTGCAACGATATTGTGGAGAACTAACCCTTGTGATCCAAAGCATTTAACGAGATCATATTCATGTGGTTGATGTATTCGATCACTTGACGATCTCAAGATCATGTAGACGATCCTTTCGGCGTCGTGTTTCGGCAGCACTTCCGCAGTCTGTAACACATACGATAGTCGATGAAGACCTTCCTCTCCATTGTTCCAGTAGGGAAGCAAAGGTAGTAGATCTCCTCGTAGTCCCAACAACACGATAGTGTGGTGGTGGTGGTGGAGGAGGAGAGATTTCTGTAGGGCTTCACCTAAGCCGGAGCAGGGCGGTGGAGAAGAGAGAGTGGTGCGGCGGCTAGGGTTAGGCGCCAAGGACAAGAGGTGTGTGTGTGGGGGGTGTGTGTGAGTGCGCCCCCACCCCTCATTATATAGGTGGGGGCGGCCGACCAAGGGTTACCAGACCAGGCCGTGTACCCCCCCAACTCGACCACCAAGGGGAGAGTTGGAACCTTTTCCATCTAGTCTTCCCACTTACCAAAAACTAGAGTTTGACTTTTCAAACTAGGATTTGACTATTCAAACTAGGGTTTGACACTTTTACTAGTGTTGGCCGAATTGTCTCTTTAGGGTTTGGTGCGACTGGCCCCTAGGGCATGCCACTGTCCAAGTGACCCCTTCCGGGGTGGTGGAAACACTGGTGGTTCCTCTAGAACATTCTAGAAGTATCCGGTCAAAACACCGAAACTTTTCTGAACACCGGGAAATCATTTTCCTTATATGAATCTTATTCTCCGGACCATTCCGGATCTCCTCGTGATGTCCTAGATCCAATCCGAGACTCCGAACAACATTCGGTCTCCAAATCATATTCAATATCTACTTAAATAACATCGAATCCTTAAGTGTGTCTCTCTACGGTTCGCGAATTATGCAGACATGATCGAGATATCTCTCCGGTCAATAACCAACAGAGGGATCTGGAAATCCATATGGCTCCCACATATTTCAACGATGACTTTGTGATCGAATGAACCATTTACATACGATACCGATTCCCTTTGTCGCGTGATACTTTACTTATCCGAGGTTCTATCATCGGTATTTCTATACCTAGTTCAACCTCGTTACCTATTAGTACTATTTACTCGTACTGTGATATGACATCCCTTGTGACCTTGTCACATGCTTGTAAGCCAATTAGATAACACTCCACCGAGAGGGCCAAGAGTATATCTATCTGTCATATGGATGGAAAAATCTCACTCTTGATCCATGCGCTTCAATCCATACTTTCAGAATACCTAATGCCACCTTTATAACCACCCAGTTACGAAAGTGGCGTTTGATGTTATCAAAGCACTCATCCGGTGATGGTGATTAACATGATCTCATGGTCGAAGAATTAGGTTACTATGTATTTAAAATCTTTGTAGCAAACGGACTTTAATGACTTGATCTTATGCTATGCTAACTATGGGTGTGTGTCTATCACATCATTCTCCTAATGATATGAACTTGTTATTAATAATATCCAATGTCCATGATCAGAAAACCATGATCATCTATTAATCAACAAGCTAGTTTAACAAGAGCCTTACTAGGAAATCTTTTATGTTCACAAAACACACAAGTATTATTGTTTCCGGTTAATACAATTATAGCATGGGATGTAAACATTTATCATAAACATAAAGATATGATAAAAACCACTTTATTATTGCCTCTTGGGCATATCTCCAATAGACGGGTCGGTCTGATTGGTCATGCCGATGAGAGGCCGCGCACGTCCCGCACGTCCGTGCTCGGACGGGTTGGGTCGTTCTAGTTGAGATACCGCCGTGTAGTAGAATTTAGAGAGAATTCCTTACTTCATACTTGTTACATGCCCTTCTCCTCTTTGCATGTTTCCCTTTTGTTACCATAAGCCGATACTTCTAGCCCATGAACATCAGCCCATGGCCCATGACGCCTAGGCCCTACCGGGCATGATAACACATGCCCACAATGTGCATATCATCGAGAGCTTATTCTTGGTGGCCAAGTGAAGACCCAATTAGAAGCCTGAGTATGATGTTTTTTAAAATAGTTATTTGCTAATTTTAGAAATAATAAATGATTTACATTTTTCCAAAAGTAATATGCCATCATTCACACTGTAGAAGACAGGTACTAATCGGCTACGACTAGTGTTGCACCCTACTTGGCCCGTCGTGTCTAGGAACTAATCATCTATGATGATTACACCTATCGTTTACGGCATGGACGATTAGTCCTATCGTGAACTTTCATTGTTATTTTATGCATGAATATCTTTTAGAAAATTATTTTATGAAATATTTATTATAATTACAATTATTCTTAAATTATCATGCTAAATTTTTTTTGGAAGGAAATAAGGATGGCATACCAGTCATATATTCTAAAAGCAGCCTATTTCCCCGCAAAATAAAATAATGCTAGCTATCAAAACCGGAAAATAAGTTTTTAACTTGTGTTATAAAAATGACATTGTGTAGCGCGAAAGCCGCCTACTTACGATAAAATAACCTAGTGTGGTAGTTGTTAGGATAAATGAAACATAGAGATATGGCTCTTGGATGTTGTTATGGACATACATGTATTCTTGTATTTCAAATTTTGTCAGTTATTTCTTGCATGAATTATGATACTAATGATACAAAAAAAGTATGATACCATTAAACATATTATGGGTAAATTTAAAAAGGGACCTCACACATTTTAGAATATATTCTTACAGTTCGTTATTGTGTAAACTCATGAAAGAAGGTGCATAGTTACCAAAATTTGTTTACTCATATCTAATATCTTAGTATATTTGTTATTCAATTTTTTTCCTCAAATGGTAAAGGATGTAATTTTACCACATGATCAACAATGAAAGGAGAAAGGGGAAATATGGTATACCAAAGATATACAAGCAAAAGAGTAACCTTAGGGCTATTAGATAATATTTTCAGTCAAAATAGACTACGGGCCACGTAGACGCCACGTAGAATGCAACACTAGTCGTCTTTGCCGTAGACAACTAGAGTTACGGCGTAAACGACGGCGTATTATTTCTGAAAAATAAAAATTATGTATTATTTTAGGAATTAAAGAAAAAATAACAATTTTTAGAAAATTGGAGTACGATTCCCTCTGTTCTGCAGCTTGTTCTCTAGATTTGGTCTACGAGCAGTACCAAGTTTCTCTTAGCCCTTAGCCGAAACCCGGCCTTATATGATCAGCCTGTAGAAACCCGAAGCAAATGTGTGGAATCATCTGGGTTGCAATCAGTACATATAAATAACCTAGGCTGCGATCTAAATTTTTGTGTGGTTCAGTAGGTGTTTACGTGGTTCAGCGCTCTCTCTGTTATGGTCTGAACTGCAAAAAACATTTGTCATGAGGTTGCTCTGTTAATGCATCTACTCGATTTCTGGATGCTGTCCATATGGGAAACTTCATAACATGGCAAGAATTATTGAGCTTGCAAACAGACTGCACTAAAGAAAGCTAGCTTGCTTGGTTCCATCTAAATTGCATTTGCTCCTGGACATGCCATGTTTCTCCGTATGCTAATCCAGGCAGAACCAGGTTGTTTTTGCCTTGAAATTTCATTAAGAAAACATGATTCTAGTGATTTCCAAGGGTTTCAGTAAAACAAATCAGTATACTTGTAGTGGAGCCAAAGTAAAGCAAGTTGAATTTGACTTGTTTAGTTTTCTTAAGAATGAACGCATTGATTTCTGACAAATATTTTCCTTCCGCCGAACTGAAAATTCAAATGACCGAAAATAGCAGAATTCAAAATAAGAAAATTTAAACTGCGCCTAGTGGTGCCCTGAACAAAATGTTCAACATATCTGAAAACAATATTCTTTTCTCTTAAAAATATATCTCATATTGAAATTGTAGTTCTTCAACAGAGATGAGATCACACAATTGCTTATGTGGCTGGAGCTGAACTTACGTGATCAGCAGCCGGCGGGTAGCAACGTCGTGTAATCATCATTGGAAGTGGAGCAAAAAATGCTTATTGATTTACTAACATTTCATTTTATTATACATTCTTCACAAATTCAGTATTGCTTGATATGATCAGAAGTCAGAACAGAGACTTATTAAGTTACACGCATGAATCCTAACTGACGGAGCACAACATCCAGTGTCATTCACTTGCTGATTCATCATGCTAACTAAATATGTGTGTTATACAGTCCATGAAAAAGTACATGTATAATTATATCATCTATAACAAAAAACAATGACCATAGCAATACTGGTGTCTGATGTGCTCCTAAGTTCTTTCATGTTTTGAGTAGTACCGCCTGAATTTCTGATGATTTTGAAACTAATTATCTTTAGTTTTCTTTTACTAATGTATCTATTCTGTTTCTGGATCTTTTCAACATGAGGAAGTTAGCAACAGTAATTGATCTTAGATTGTGCATGATTCCATTTAGACCTAATATACTCTAGGAATTTGCCACGCCTTTCTGTATGCAGGACTAGACTGAAAAGCACGGTTCTTTTACATCATGTTTGATAAAAAACAATCCAATACTTAGGTGATTTCCACGAGTACCGTTTACATTTAGTCAAAACATAATGAAACAGTGATACCTCAACTCTCGTCAAATTCAAAAGGAGTTTATGTTTTGTTAAAGGGTCTTCCAAAATAGATGATCTGAGAGAAATTCAGGCAAAAAAGTCTGCCCTTTTGGCTAAACTGAACTGAAACAGAATTACCTAAATCTGATCATAACCGAACTTAGGCTGCTTGATTGAAACCAATCTATATGATTCATATCTCAGTTGAAATCAGTCTGTCTGATTCATCTGCATTATTTATCATGGTAACTAAATATGTATTGTACAATCATTGAAAAGGCGCAAGTATAATTACAGCAATGTTGGTGTTTTAAATGCTCCTAAATTCTTTCAGTTTTGAGTAGTAGTACTACATGAGTGTCTGATGGATTTGACCAGTTATCTTCAGTTTTCTATACTTAATGCATATACCCTGTTTATCGATGTTATCCACATGCTATGAGAGCTATATCCTTTAGTATGCTGAATTGGACCGAACAAGGGTTCTTTTCCATAATCTTTGTTTAAAAATTCCAAAAGTTTAATGATCAGTGATATCTCAACTCTAGAAAAATTGAAAGAGCATTTAATTTGTTAGCCTAATTTCTCAAAATCTGATGATTTACAGGCAAATTCAAACCTAAATTACCTAAATCTGTCCAAAATCAAATTTTAGAATCCCGGACTGAACCAGGTGATATCCCAACTGAAACCAGTCTCTGAAACATCTCAAACATGTTGTACTGGTTAATCCTGAAACTGCAACTTTCACATCTCAAACAAAATCAGACGCTTAACAGACATTTCCTAGCAACTTTCACATAGCCAACTAGCATTTTTTTGCTGATAGACTCATAAAATTTCAGAATTGCAGAGTATTCATCAGGAGTCAAAAAAAAGTGTATCCAATTACATATCAATCATAACCGATGGACTGCAGCATCCACTGTCATTCACTTCTTGATACATCAGGCTAGCTGAATGTGCATTACACACGCCGTGAGAATCTGCAAATAGTATGATTCTCCATGAACTAAGTCCACAAGAATGAACATACATCAACTAAATCCCTCTAACACAAATGATTAGGAGATCGATTAATGAGATCCGTTACCGTATCTCCGACCAAACAGCCCAAGATGAAGCAGAAGCCAGTCTTTAGGCTGCCCAAACTGAAACAGGAACAGAGTTGGCGCTTTGCCTTACCTGGACTTCTTCTTACAGAGGGTGTGCCCGCTCAGCTATCTGACCACAAACCGGGCAAGGCACCCCTGCTGGGCCGTTGATCCACCCAGCTTTGCGGTAGCAGACTGCGCAGTAGCAGACATGCCAGCACGGCACGAGCATCAACGACGCCACCACGACCCCGCAGTCACGGCACATTACCGGGCCCTGAGGCTCCTCCTCTTCTTCCTCCTCATCGTCCGCGTCGTCCTCATCCTCGTCATCCTCTTCTTCCTCCTCATCGTCTGCACCGTCCTCATCCTCGTCATCCTCTTCGTCCAAAACTTCGTCGCACAATAGCGACACTTCCATCTTCTTCTCCTCGCCGGCTGCAAGAAACGATGAAACCAAACTCGTCATCGAGAACCTTACGGCCAATAAGGCAATAACAGAAAACTGATTCTTTTCTGGGAAACTCACCTTCATCGTAGTCCAAGAAGACGACGACATGATCGTCGTCAAATGATAGCTGGCGACGCGAGCCCGACCCACCTCCTCCAGTCGCCGCCGTTCCAACCGGCTGCAAGAAACCAAGAAATCCAGTTGTGACGACGCAACAATCCAAAACGCGGCGGTAGCGGAGTAGACGACACGCACGGGGAGCTCACCTGACGCTGCCGCGGCTGCAACGGGAACGCCTCGTCCGTGGTCGCCGGCGACGCCACGGCCATCTTGCTATCGCCATCGGCTGCAAGAAACCAAGAATCGTCGGTGAACGCGTTGGCCAACGTCCACTCCGGCGTCGACCTGATCGCCGCCTCAATCTCGCTGGTGCCTCCGGCTGCAAATCAAAGAAACCGCAGTCTAAGCCAAGAACCATCGCACGGACAAGAAAGAACAGGACACGATCGTTTCCTCGGCACCTACGTACCTCCATGGCACGGGAAGGGGATGCGGGCAGCGCTCGGGCGGTAGAAGAAATCCAAGTGCAAGGCGCCGGACGGCGACGGTCCGCCGGCAATGGACCTCCTTCTCCAGTCGGCCATCTCGCGTCCCCGCTCACGCCGCGCGCACGCCGAGGTGCGAGGAGGCCAGCAATAGAACGCCTTTGCAAGAACTGCGCGAGATCAAGGCGGGAAGCTCAAGAGCAGAGCAGAACAGAGGAAACAGAGGAGGGGGAGGAAGCCTGGAGAACGAAGCGAGAGGGGAAGGGCGCACGGGTGGGAGAAGATGTGATTATATGCTGGCACTGCGCTCGCAACCTTCAAGTCCTTTTGGGGGCGAGGGGAACCTGGAACCTGCAAGTGTTCGCAAGAAACAGAGACGTGGATTTGGAAGTGGTGGGAGAGCCGTTGAGACATTTACATTTGATTCCGATTAGGCCCATTATGGCCCAATCAACATTTGCTTCACAATTCTACACGTGTCTACCCTTAGAGACGCAGCGTTCTGTCGCGAAACCGGCCCATTTGAACCATCTCTTGTTTCGTACCAGAAATTTAAAACTGGACTTCCTAGACAAAAAAAAAAGGAAATTTGTAAGTGGAGCTTACTTTTAATTTCACTATGAAAATATGCTTTGCATTTGATTATATTCTTTGTGTAGAATAATATTTGTCTCATGATTGATAGATTGTTTGGAGATTATAAGAGGTATATATGAGGGGGCCGGCAGCCACCCTTATTTGTATTACAAGCAAAACTCTAAAACAAAACGTATCCGACTCATATTCTAACGTCCCCCGCAGTGTTAACATGGGGTTCACCAACATTGAGACTGAAACGAATGTCAGTAAACGATGATACAGGGAGTCCCTTGGTGAAGATGTCTGCAAATTGTACAATAGTAGGAACATGAAGAACTCGAACTTGTCCAAGTGCCACCTTCTCCCGAACAAAATGTATGTCAATCTCGATATGCTTGGTCCGTCGGTGCTGCACAGGATTACTAGACATGTAAACAGCGGAAATGGTATCACAATAAACCACAGTAGCCTGCTGGACAGAACGACAAAGATCCAAGAGAAGCTGGCGCAACCAAACCGTTTTGGCGACAACATGTGCCACTACACAGTACTCGGCCTCTGCAGACGAACGCGAAACTATAACCTGTCGTTTAGTAGACCATGAAATCAAGTTGTTACCAAGAAAAACACAGTATCCAGATGTGGATCGACGAGTATCCGGGCAACTAGCCCAGTCAGCATCGGAATATGATGTCAAAGTGCGTGGAGAAGATGAATAAATGTGCAGACCATGATCTAAAGTACCTTTGAGATAGCGGAGGACACATTTAACATGATTATAATGGGGAACTCGAGGATCATGCATGTAGAGACAGGCTTGTTGGACAACAAAAGAAATTTCTGGGCGACTAAGAGTAAGATATTGTAAAGCACCAGTTATACTATGATAAAGAGTGACATCGGGAAAAACCTCACTAGAAGAGGAGAGCTTGGTTATAGTGTCTACAGGGGTTTTATAAGGTTGACAGTCAAGCATGCCTGATTTAGTGAGAAGATCTAGAATATATTGTCGTTCAGAAAGAAATAAACCATGAGAATCACGAGTGACAGCTATTCCTAAGAAGTGATGTAGAAGAACAAGGTCAGTCATAGAAAACTCAGATCGTAATAAGGAGATGATGTGATCAAGAAATTGTTGAGAAGAGGCTATTAAAACTATATCATCGACATATAAAAGAAGATAGGCAGTTTGAGAGTTGTTATGATAAACAAAAAGAGATGAATCAGAGGGGGAATGATGAAAACCAATAGTGAGAATAAAGGTAGAAAAACGTTGAAACCAAGCCCGAGGAGCTTGTTTAAGACCATATAGATATTTTTTAAGAAGGCAAACGAGATTTGCATTAGTGGAGTCTTCGAATCCTAAAGTTTGCTGGCAGTAAACAGTTTCATTTAGTGATCCATGTAAGAAAGAATTTTTAACATCAAGTTGATGGATAGGCCAAGAAGAAGTAACAGCAAGACTAAGGACTACACGAATTGTGCTAGATTTAACTATAGGAGAGAAGGTTTAATTGTAATCAAGACCATGTTGTTGGGAGAAGCCACGACAGACTCAACGAGCTTTATAGCGAGAGAGAAAACCATTGGAGTGAAAATTTTGATGAAAAACCCATTTACCAGAACCAACATTTGCACCAGGAGGCCGAGGGACGAGTTGCCAATTTTGATTATCTATAAGATCTTGAATCATCACGCATTGCAGAAGTCTAGTGGGGATCAAGAAGAGCTGATTTATAAGATTTGGGGATGGGAAATGTAGATGGAGTAACATTAATATTTAATTTTTGAGTTGGTAATTTAAAACCTGATTTTGCATGAGTGCGCATTACATGTTCATTAGTAGGTTTAGTTATGGGAGCGACATGGGCGGGAGGTTGGAGAGGAGAGTTTAAAGCATTGCCCGGCGCAGCGGATGATTCGGGCATAGGAGAGGGAGGATCGGGAGGCGCGACAGAGAAGTCTGCCACGATAGCGCTTTTAGCCGATTCTGCTGTCGCGGTATTATCGCATGCTGCCGCGACAGGATTTGGGGCAGTTTAGCGGCAGAGCTCGGGGTAGGGTTTGATGGGGTTGGGTTTGGTACAATATAGAGAGGGTTTAGGGTGGGTCGGCGAGGTGAGGAGACATGGTAGATGTGTCGGTCTCGGACGGCATGTGGCGTTGAGAAAAGGGGAAAACGGTTTTAACAAAAGTGACATGACGAGAGATATGAATGCGGCCAGAGAGAAGATCAAGACAACGAAAACTTTTGCGTTCATCGGAGTAACCAAGAAACACGCAGGAGATAGATCGGGGGCTAGTTTACTTGGTGATGTGGCATACATGTAGAAAGCAAAGACAACCAAAAGCTCGGAGTAATCGGGATGACATCTAAAAAGAGAAAAATAGGTAGTGTGATGAGGATTCGATTTAGTTGGTCGGATGTTTAGAAGATATGTGGCAGTGCGTGGGGCCTCAGCCTAATATCTGGGAGGCATAAATGAATGAATTAAAAGTGTGTGAATTATATCATTGAGTGTTCGTAGAGCTTGTTCGGCCTTGCCGTTTTGGAGAGAGGTATAGGGGCAGGAAAAACGTAGGAGGATTCCATGACTAAGGAAGAAATTTTTGTTTCGATTATTATCAAATTCTTTACCATTATCACATTGAATAAATTTTATAGGTAAAAAGAAGTGAGTAGCTACGTAACGTTGGAAATTTAGAAATATTGTGTGGACATCAGATTTGTTGTACATGGGAAAGGTCCAAATAAAGTGTGTAAAATTATCAAGAATAACAAGATAGTATTTAAGACCAGAAAAACTTTCATGTCGAGAAGTCCATAAATCAAAATGTATTAATTCAAAGGAAAAAGTGCTAGAAGATTGGAAGGTACTAAAGGGAAGACGGACATGTTTGCCTAATTGACATGACTCACAAACCGAAATATCATGGTAATCTTTGTTACATAAAATTGAGAATTCACGAAGAAGATTGGATAGTGTGGCAGCTTGAGGATGTCCTAATCGTTGATGCCATAGATCCACCGAAGCAACCATGAAGGAGGGCTGAGCGGTGGTGGGTGCGCCATTGATAGAGTATAGGTCTCCGGAACTATTAAAGTGTGTGATCTCCGCCTTGGTCATGTAATCCTTCACAGACAAGCCAAAACAGTCAAACTCGACGGAGACAAGATTATCACGTGTAAATCGGCGGCCTGAGATTAAGTTTTTAATTAGGGCGAGGGCAACAAGAACATCTCGAAGGAGGAGTGCTTTTGTGGTAGATGGAAGATGGGTTTGTCCAACACAATGGATAGGAATTAGAGAACCATCTCCAAGAGTAATAGAGGAAAAAGGTGAAGAAGTGAACGATGACAGCATATTACACGAATTAGACATGTGACTAGATTCACCAGAATAAAAAATCCAATCCATACCTGAGTTTCCTTGAGCAGCGAAGTTCTTCATGGCCTGGAGAAAAGTGGCTTGGTCCCAGCTTGGCGTTGTTGCAGGGAATAAGGTTGGTGCAGATCGCGGCGCTGGGGCGAGCGGTGGCGGCGGAAGCTGGTACATCAGATAGTGGCCGCCCGTTGAGGTGTTGTAGTTCATTGGCGATGGTGCGCTGTAGGAGTAGTAGGAAGGTGCAGCGACATAAGCCTGCGATGGAGGGCGCAGACTAAGTGGTCCAGGGGAGCCGGTGTGCGGGCGCATGCCCGGCATCCAAAAGACGGTGTAGGCAGGTGGAGCGCCGATCAGAGAGGGAGCCGCCCAGGGCATGGGCCAGGCCTACACGAGGCCTATCCAAGGGTCATGTGGGGGCGGTAGATCAACGATGCTAGAGGTGCAGGAGCCGGTGGTGGAGCCATAGCTGGTGGTGCGCCGCTTGAGGGAGCCGGAGCCGATGGTGCGGATGGCTGTGGAGGTCGATAGATCAGCCTTGTGCCTTGGTAGTTGGGGCTGGGGCGCCATCCTAGGGGTGGTTGCACCAATGGTGGAGGAGGAAGCGGCGGTGGAGCTGGAGCGGGCGGACGTTGGACGGCCGCGAAGAATTGGGGGCGAGCCTCCTTGTTGGTGATGGCGCGATCTGCCCATTGAAGCATGGAGCATACCTCAGCGAAGGAGGGTCGCGGATGCATCATGGGGATGAAGGAGGCTTGCTTCTCAAAATGTTCACCGAGCCCAACAAGAAGAACATTGATGAGTTGGCGGCAGTCGATGGGGTCGCCGAGTTCGCAGAGCTCGTCGGCGAGAGCCTTGAGCCACTGACAATAAACCCCCACTTGGGATTCGCCTTGGACGGTGTTGCGGAGCTCGGTGTGGAGGGTGTTGACACGAGCGTCGACGTTGTCTTGAAACAGTTGACAGAGGGCCGCCTAGAGCGTGGCGGCGTTGGAGGCGTCACGGAAGACAAGGTTGAAGATCTCGGTGGACACCCGTTGGTAGATCCTTTGGATGATGGCGAGGTCGTCCTTTAACCAGCGAGAATCCGAGGGCTGGGGAACGGAGTTGGCATCGACGTGGCCGAGGATATTGCAGCGGCCTAGATGAACTTCGAAGAGGTGGCGCCAATGGTAGTAGTTGTGCTTGGGAAGATCAAAAGTAACAGAAATAAAGGGACTAACATCTTGAATTGTATCAGCATATTTGATGGTGAGTGGGGTAGAGGAGACTAGGGTTTTGGTAGAGGTAGGGGTGGAGGATTGCACCGTGGCAGCAGCGATCTTGGAGGCGGCAAGTTGGGCGCGCCACTCAAAATAGCCGAGCGTCGACGGCGGTGGTGGGATGGGCGACGACATGCCTGATGAGCTCAGATCACTGTAGAGCTTCGTTGGGAAAACCCAAGAGGAAGGTGTGATGAGCACAACAATAAGTTTTCCCTCAGTTATGTAACCAAGGTTATCGAACCAGTAGGAGGAAAGAAACAACTCCAAGGTGTTACTAGCAACTTGGAATCCTGCACAACACAAACTCAAGACTTTGCCCCAACTTACAGTGAGGTTGTCAATCTCACTGGTTTGCTGAAAACAAAGGATTAAACGTATAGTGTGGAAAGTAATGGTGGCTTGCAGAAAGTAAACAGTAACAGTAGATAATGTATCAATGGTAAATATTGGACTGGGGTCCACAGTTCACTAGAGGTGTTCTCCTTAAGAAAGATAACATAACATGCTGGGTGAACAAATTACAGCAGGGCACTTCACAGGACAGAGCAAGGCATAACAATGCAAATACTAGACATTCATGATTCCAATCATATTCGATTGGGCATTACAACAATATATATTGACCTCCATCCAACTGCATCTATGACTAGTAATCCACCTTCAGGTTATCATCCGAACCCCCTCTAGTATTAAGTTGCAAGCAACGGATAACTGCATTAAGAAATGTGTGTAAAGTAAACAATACAATTGTTCCATGAACAAAAGATTGTTGTTTTCTCCCTAGTAGCAACATCACATCTATAACCTTAGATATTCCTGTCACTTCCCTAGATTTAATAGAGGCATGAACCCACTATCGAGCATAAATACTCCCTCTTGGATTCACTAGCATCTACTCGGCCAAGATAACTACTAGAAACGGAGAGCATGCAAGATCTCAAACAACACAGACATGATAGAATCAATACTCAATAAGACATGATAGAATTAGTAATCAATCTGACATAACAATCTCAATATCCATCGGATCCCTGGAAACACAACATGTATGATTACAAATAGATGATATTGATCATGAACGTAGCTCACAAGATCTAAACATGGTAGCACAAAGGAGGAGAAACAACCATCTAGCTACTGTATGGACCCATAGTCCAAGAGTGAACTACTCACGCATCATACCGGAGGCTAGCATGGTGATGAAGAAGGCCTCCGGGATGATCTCTTCCCTCCGGCTGGGTGCCAGGAAGAGCTTCAGATCCCCCCACGATCTAGGGACGATGGTGGCGGAGGCTACGGATTGTTTAGTGGAGATGTGATCGGGTCCTTAGGGTTTTGGCATCGGGGGGGTTTTATACGCGAAGAGGCGAGGTAGGAGGACGTCCGGGGGCCCACACCCTGCCCTGGCGCGGCCTAGGGTGGGACCGTACTGTTGGAATTATGCCCTAGAGGCAATAATAAAGATGTTATTATTATAATTCTTGTTCATGATAAAGTTTATATTCCATGCTAGAATTGTATTAAGCGGAAACTTTAATACTTGTGTGGTTTGTGAACAACACCGTGTCCCTAGTACGCCTCTATGGACTAGCTCATTGATCAATGATGGTTAAGGTTTCCTAACCATAGACATGAGTTGTCAATTGATAATGAGATCATATCATTGGGAGAATGATATGATGGACAGACCCAAACTAAGCGAAGCAATTAGATCGTTTCATCGTGTTCATCTTTGCGAAGCTTTTCCTATGTCAAATATTGTATTCCTTAGACCATGAGATAATACAACTCCCTGGTATCGGAAGAAAGCTTTGAGGTCATCAAACGTCATCCTATGAGAGGGTGATCATAAAGGTGTCTCTCAGGTGATCGGAAAGTATCTGTTGGGTTGTATGTATCGAGATGGGATTTGTCCCTCCCAAGTCGGAGAGATATACTTCGGGCCCACTCGGTAATCGATATCAACACCGCTTGCAAGCATGTGGTTAAGGAGTTAATCACAAAGTGATATCGGATTACGGAACGAGTAAAGTACTTGCTGTGAACGGGATTGAACTAGGTATGACGGTACCAACGATCGAATCTCGGGCAAGTAAAATATCGCGAGACGAAGGGAATATATATATGGGATTGATTGAATCCTGGCATCGTGGTTCATCCGATATGATCATCGATGAATGTGTGGGAGTCAATATGGGTGCCCAGACCCCGCTGTTGATTATTGATAGAATATCATGTCTGCATATTCTCGAACCCGCGGGGTCACACACTTAACGTGTCTTGACTCTAGGATAGATTGGATAATTGGTTTATGAATTTTTGTTTGGAGTCTCGGATGGGATCCGGGACATCACGATAGGTTCCGGAATGGTCCGGAGAATAAGATTCATATAAGGCAGTGCAGTTTTTGGAGTTCGGAATTGTTCCGGGTTAATCGGTATTGTACCGGAAGCTTCTAGAACCTTCCGGAAGGGGACCAACGTGGCCCCACCTTCCGGGAGGGGGCATGGGCCTATGAGGGAGTGTCCTGGCCGCATTGGGCTAGGGGCACAAGGCCCCATAGGGCCCAGCCGATCCTAGAGAGTTTAAATCGTTTAAACTAGAGATAGGGTTTCTAGAAGAGGGGAGAGTCCATGCCCCCCACTCCTTATCCTTTGGGCTTGGGGGAGGGGCTAGGGCTGCGCCCCCCCTCTATATAAAGAGGGGTGAGGGCGCACCAACCCCACACACCTTCCCCTCCAACCCTAGCCGCCCTGCTGCCCTTCCTCTCTCCCTCCCGACTGCTTGTAGGCGAAGCCCTGCTGCAGAAATTCTCCACCATATACACCACGCCGTCGTGTTGTAGATCCAATCCATCTCTCCACCATACTTGCTGGTCCGAGGAAGGAGGAGACGTCGAGGTGCTGCACGTGTGCATCTCACGGAGGCACCGCTACTTGTGGTGCTAGATCGGATCGGATCGCGAGGAGGAGAAGCGAGTACGACTACATCACCCACGTTCCGACGAACGTTCCGCTGTGCGAATCTTCAAGGGTATGAAGATCTAATCCAATCTCTCTCGTTGATTGCATCTCCTAGATTAGATCTTGGCTTTCCCTCTGTTCGCATCCGTAGAAAATTTTGATTTACTATGCCGCGAGACCCTTCAGTGGTATCAGAGCTAGATCTATGCGTAGATGTGTTTCACGAGTAGAACGCAACATGGTTGTTGCGGGCGTTGATGTTTTCTGTTGCAAGCCTCTTGTTTGTGTTCTTCTTATGACGCGGGATAGTGAGATTGAAGTGGTCCAGGCCAACCTTACGCGACGTCGTTCGCGAGACCGGCTCTGCACTTGACGTGTGGCTTGTTCCACACATGCGGCTGGTGGATGTCAGTTTCTCTCACTATAGTTGTCATGGGATTAACACCGGAGTTTGGCAACCATAATATCACCGTTGTGGCTTTCCGTAGGTAAGAATCGTTCTTAGCATCTACTCCCATAAGCCACGTAAAACATGCAACAACAAAGTAGAGGCGTCTAACTTGTTTTTGCAGGGAGTGTTTTTTGTGATATGGTATGGCCCAAGATGTGATGTGTGTATTGTATGCAATGATCATGTTTTGTAATGTTTCACGACTTGCATGTCGATGAGTACACAACCGGCAGGAGCCATATGGTTGTCTTTATAATTGTGTATGACCTGCGAGTCAACTTCTTATACGCCATGTAATAGCTTTACTTTATCGCTAAGTAGTTAGCAATAGTTGTAGTTGCTATTCGTGGTGGAAGGCAATCATGGTGGAGTGATGGAGATCATGCCGGAACGCACAAGATGGAGATCATTGCGCGAGGATTGGCTATACCATGTCACATAAAGTTATATGCATGTGATGTTTATCCCTTTATGTATCTTATTATGCTTAGATCGCGACGGTAGCATTATAAGATGATTCCTCACTTAAAGATCAAGATAAAAACTGTGTTCTCCCCAAGTATGCACCGTTGCGAAAGTTCGTCGTGTCCAAGCATCACGTGATGATCGGGTGCTATAGACTCTACGCTCACATACAACGGGTGCAAGCCAGTTTTGCACACGCAGAAATACTTGGGTCTAGCTTGACGAGCCTAGCATGTACAGACATGGCCTCGGAACACAAGAACCGAAAGGTTAAGCATGAGTCATATGAATGATATGATCGACACTTTGTTGTCCACCATTGAAACCACATCTCTTCTCGTGATGATCGGATTAGGTGTGGTGAATTTGGATCGTGTTCACTAAACAACTTGAGGGATGTTGAATTTAGTGGGAGTTCATCTAGTAATTTGATTAAGTTGAACTATTTATCATGAACATAGTCTAAAATTGTACTTGCCAATACCGTAGATCACATGGCCAAGTCCAACTTCAACTTCAACGTTTTTGCTGAGAAGGAAAAGCTTAGAAACAATGGGTCTAACTTCACCAATTGGTTCCGCAATCTAAGAATCATTCTGTCTGGCGGACAAAAGGACTATGTCCTTGGGAAGGCGTTAGGTGACCCCCCTGCTACAACTGCGCCAGCTGATGAGAAAGCTGTCTATCAGTCGCGCAAAGATGATTATGGTGTGATTAATAGCACCATGTTGTTTGCTATGGAACCGGAACTTCAAAATCGTTTTGAAACCTATCCCGGGCCCTTTGAGATTCTCGAGGAGCTGAAAACCATGTTTCAGACTCAAGCCCGTTCTGAGAGATATGAGATCTCTGAGAAGTTCTTTAACTGCAAGATGGAGGAAGGGAGTTCCGTTAGTGAGCACGCCATAAAGATGTCGGGCTACACTCAACGCCTTGAGCAACTGGAATGCACGATTCCAGAGGAGCTCAAGATTGACAGGGTTCTGCAATCACTCCCTCCCAGCTACAAAAGTTTTGTAGTGACTCATAATCAGATTGGCTCCACTGATACGATCACCGAGCTCTTCGCAAAGCTGAAGGCTGCGGAGGTGGACATCAAGAAGGATAATCATGTGTTGATGGTCAACAAGCCCTCCTTTAATAAAGGTAAGGGAGCAAAGAAGCCCTTCAAGAAGGGCGGCGGCAAGCGCAATGCTCCTGCTGTGAAGAAGCTCAAGTCTGGCCCTAAGCCGGACACTGAGTGCTTCTATTGCAAGGACAAGGGTCACTGGAAGCGCAACTGTCCGAAGTACTTAGCGGACAAGAAGGCTGGCACCATCAAAGGTATATTTGATATACATGTTATTGATGTTTTCCTTACTATCCCTCGTTGTAGTGCCTGGGTATTTGATACCGGTTCAGTTGCTAATATTTGTAACTCGAAACAGGAGCTACGGAATAGACGACGGCTTGCGAGGGATGAGGTGACGATGCGCGTTGGCAACGGATCAAGAGTTGATGTGATGGCCGTCGGCACGCTCTCCTTAGTTTTACCTTCGGGATTAGTTTTAAACCTTAATAAGTGTTATTATGTGCCTGCGTTGAGCATGAACATTATTTCTGGATCGTGTTTATTGCAAGACGGTTATTCATTTAAATCGGAGAATAATGGTTGTTCTATTTATATGAGTAACATCTTTTATGGTCATGCACCTCTTGTAAATGGTTTATTTCTTCTAAATCTCGAAAGGGATGAAACACACATCCATAACATTGAGGCTAAGAGATGCAAAGTAGATAGTGATAATACTACTTATTTGTGGCACTGTCGTCTAGGTCATATTGGTGTAAAGCGCATGAAGAAACTCCATTCTGATGGACTTTTGGAGTCTCTTGATTTTGAATCATTTGACACATGCGAACCATGCCTCATGGGCAAGATGATCAAAACCCCGTTCTCCGGTATGATGGAGCGAGCAACGGACTTGTTGGAAATCATACATACCGATGTATGCGGACCGATGAGTGTTTCGACGCGCGGTGGATATCGCTATTTCCTCACTTTTACCGATGACTTAAGTAGATATGGGTATATCTATTTAATGAAACATAAATCTGAAACATTTGAAAAGTTCAAGGAATTTCAGAATGAAGTGGAGAACCATCGTAACAGAAAGATTAAGTTTCTACGATCCGATCGTGGAGGTGAATATTTGAGTTATGATTTTCTCACGCATCTTAAAGCAAGTGGAATCGTTTCACAACTCACGCCACCCGGAACACCACAGCGCAATGGTGTGTCTGAACGCCGGAATCGAACCCTATTAGATATGGTCCGATCAATGATGTCTCTTACTGATTTGCCGTTATCATTTTGGGGTTATGCATTAGAAACCGCTGCATTCACTTTAAATAGGGCTCCATCTAAATCCGTTGAGACGACACCGTATGAACTGTGGTTTGGTGCTAAACCTAAGTTGTCGTTTCTTAAAGTTTGGGGATGCTAAGCTTACGTCAAGAAGTTGATGCCGGACAAGCTCGAACCCAAAGCGGAGAAATGCGTCTTCATAGGATACCCTAAGGAAACTATTGGGCATACCTTCTATCACAGAACCGAAGGCAAAGTGTTTGTCGCAAAGAACGGTTCCTTTCTTGAGAAGGAGTTTCTCTCAAAAGAAGTGAGTGGGAGGAAAGTAGAGCTTGACGAGGTTATTGAACCTTCTCTTGAATTGGAGAGTAGCGCAGCACCTGAAATTGTTCCAGTGCCGCCTGCACCAACAATAGAGGAAGCTAATGACAAGGATCATGAAGCTTCGGATGATGCTGCTACTAAACGTCGCAGGTCGACAAGGTCGCGTGCCCCTCCTGAGTGGTACGGCAACCCTGTCTTGACTGTCTTGTTAGTAGAAGACAGTGAACCTACGAACTATGAGGAAGCGATGATGAGCCCAGACTCTAAGAAATGGCTAGAAGCCATGAAATCCGAATTGGGATCCATGAGCGAAAACCAAGTATGGACTTTGGTGGACCCTCCTAGCGAACGAAAGGCCGTTGAGTGCAAATGGATCTTCAAGAAGAAAACGGACGCGGATGGTAATGTTACTGTCTATAAAGCACGGCTTGTCGCGAAAGGTTTTCGACAAGTTCAAGGTGTTGACTACGATGAGACTTTCTCTCCCGTGGCGATGTTTAAGTCCATTCGGATTTTATTAGCAATTGATGCGTTTCATGATTATGAAATATGGCAGATGTATGTCAAGACTGCTTTCCTCAATGGCAACATTGATGAAGAGTTGTATATGATGCAACCCGAAGGTTTTGTCGATCCTAAGGATGCTGATAAAGTATGCAAACTTCAGCGTTCCATTTATGGACTGAAGCAAGCATCTCGGAGTTGGAACCTTCGTTTTGATCAAGTGATCAAGAGCTTTGGATTTGTTCCAAATTGCTACGAAGCTTGTATCTACAGGAAAGTGAGTGGGAGCTCGGTGACGTTTCTGGTACTATATGTGGATGACATATTGATTATCGGAAATGACATCAACATGCTTAACAATGTGAAGCGTTATTTGAACAAGTGTTTTTCAATGAAAGACCTAGGTGAAGCTGCTTATATATTGGGCATCAAGATCTATAGAGATAGACAAAGACGCCTGATAGCTTTAAGCCAGAGTACATACCTAGACAAAGTTCTGAAAAGGTTCAGAATGGATAAGGCAAAGAAAGGTTCAGTGCCTATGTTGTCAGGTAAGATATTGAGCAAGGCTCAGTGTCCAGCTATGGTAAATGATAGGGAAGCTTTGAGCAAAGTGCCTTATGCCTCGGCCATAGGTTCTATCATGTATGCCATGCTGTGTACTAGACCGGATGTGTCCAATGCTCTTAGTTTGACGAGCAGATATCAAAGTGATCCAGGAGTGGAACACTGGACAGCCGTGAAGAACATCCTAAAGTACCTAAATAGGACTAAAGAAATGTTCTTAGTCTATGGGGTGATGAACAGCTTGTCGTAAAAGGTTACGTCGACGCTAGTTTTGACACCGACAAGGATGATTCCAAATCTCAGACAGGATACGTTTATATTTTGAATGGAGGAGCTGTGAGCTGGAGAAGCTGCAAGCAAAGCGTGATCGCGGGATCTACAGTGGAAGCGGAATACATG